>OY751434.1:16940000-18322500 GCA_963565745.1 Phengaris arion | reverse complement strand
TAATAATTAAATTATCTAATAATAAGTTCATGCTAATATATAGTTAAAAGTGTTAGAGAAAGTGTTATAAGAAATTAATTAATATGAACATCGTTTGTACCACTTTTGGAGCAATTAAAATATGATTGATTGATTGAAAATACCTACACATATTACACAAACTTACGTATAATGTACGTTAACCAGATTAACTTAATTGTACCTCTTAATAAAATATAAATACAAATTAGAATTAAGAATTAATATGACAGAAAAAAAATAGAAATCCAATGATAATATGTCTTAAGTACTAATTTTTTTTTATTTCTACTACAGTTTAGTTTTAAAATATTCCTACTACAGTTTAGAAATGACTTTATTTTTAAATAATAATTTGCTATCTGCAAAGATATCATAATCCGAACACTTTTCATTATACCAACATTCTACGCAAAGGGTCATTTTTAGATACATTGTTTCTTGACACAGGTATTAAGAAAAGTTTGGGTTTGCGTACAAGGCACATTAAAATTGATTTTTCCTAGTATAGTACTATCAAATGTACCATTGGCAATCTGATAAAAAGTACATAAGTCAATTATAAGTCGACGCTTCTCTAATGTAGTCGTATTAAAATATTTTAGTCGATCAGTATAAACAGACAACATTTTCTTGATACCGCTGGTAATGCACAGTGATCTTACTAACCTCCGTTGAATTGCTTCTATCATATCCGTGTCTTCTATTTTTCTTACTCTATAGTCTTCTGTTATATGTGTGTGTGGTATATTGGTGACCGTATAGAAGAACAATATTCGATAATGCTCCTAACTAAAGAGGCATAAAGTATTAACCATGTTTTAATATTCTTAAGGGTCTAGCGTGACGTATAATGAAGGATAACATTATGTTAGATTTATACTTATGTAGTCAATATGTTGTCTGAATGACAATGCATCTTCAAAAAGAATACCTAGGTCTCTTATTACTTGAACACGAGGGAGTTCCCTGCCAGCTATTGCATATTTGTATATAAAGGGTTTCTTGTTTTTAGTGAAGGAGATACATTTACCAATATTTAAATTCATATGGTTACACTTACACTATTTTACAATTAAATCAATATATTTTTGAAAAAAATTACAGTCATTATTGTTTGTAATACGTCCAAATATGACTCTCTCCAGTATGTTAAGTAAATCATTGATATATATGAGGAACAGAAGGGGTTCCAAATTTGAGCCCTGAGGCACACCGGAAGTCATTTGGTAAGTAGAGCTATACCCACCAACTGCCATAAGCTGAGATCGTTTAGAAAGATAGGATGTGAGCCATCGATAAAGATTTCCTTGAATGCCCCAGTTACAATTTTTATTTAATAGTACTGTATGGTTTACTCGATCGAAAGCTTTGAATAAATCGGTATAGATGGTATCTACCTGTAGCTTATTATCATAAGAATCATATCAAAATCAAATGGTGTATTGTAAAAGATTGGTGTTGGTGGATTTACTTTTGATAAGACTTTAACTTTTGTTTAGAACTCAGTTGTGAACTGTCATGAAAGTAGATCTGTTGGTAAAAAATAGACTCAAAAATATTTGCAAACAAATTTAGAATACTTACAGGGCGATAGTTAGTTTCGTTATTTCTTCCCTGATTTGTGTATGGGTGTAATTTTTGTCTGTTTCCATATTTCTGGGAATACACCGATAGACTTATTAAATGATTGTTAAAGGAACAACCAAAGCCTTTGCACAAAAACGAATACCGATGGGATTTGATCTGGCCAAGCACCCTTGTATAAATCTACACTTTTAATTTATCTAGTACAATAGCTGACTCTATTTTGGAAGACGGCAATAAAAAGCTAGATTATGGAGTCAGGGCTATAGCTAGCCACGCACGGGTTATACTGAGGAGAAAAATTTTGCAAATAATTTTTCTACTTCAGGACCATTGACTGCTTCAGAGTCCAAGAAGCGGATGGGTGTAGGTATAATGTTGGTTGCTCTTTTACATTTCGCGTAGCGCCAAAAAGATTTTATATTTAAGGTTAAATCGGTTTCTATTTGTTTTATATAATTATCAAATCACCAAAGCATCAATTTTTTGGCTCGAGAGCTTAATAGTGAAAATGTGTCATAGTCTCTTGGATTACCGAAACGTTTGGAAAGTTTATGATACTTATTTTTTGTTGTAAGGTTTTCTAAAGTTGTGAGGAAAACCACTTAGGATAACAATTGCTATAAACTTTGACTTTTGGTGTGCATTTATTAATTATTAAGTAGATTTTATCGTAGAACAAATTAAGTAGTTCATTACAATTAAAAATACTAGCATAATAAGTCCAGTCTATCTCAAGAAGTTCTTCAAGACAAGCATTATAATCTGTTTTATAGTAGCAAAGTTTTTCCAAAATGTTATTATGATACAAGATGGATGTTTCATATTTGTAACTAAATTAAACTATAATTTGTTTTGCAACTTAGACTTAGTTTAATTTTATCAAATATGTTATGTTGTGAATAACGTTTCTGGTTGCGTAATTACTTTTAAGCTTTTATTTATGTGTTAGAACTGAGCATATAACGTAATTGTTTGTTGTCCCAAAGATAATAAAAAAAAAATTGAAGTTGTAGGTAATAACTTCAGAATCTAGAATAAGGCCGTTTTGTATTCTAGAACTTTTCTCTACTAACGACCTTGGCTTTTGTTGTCACCAGTTTTCACAACCGGCAGAATGTTGTATTTACTTGTATAAAATTATTTATAAAATATATTAGATCATACAAATATGGTAACGTAAATTGGTTTAGGCTGAACAAATATCGATAGTGCTTTGAAAATATAATCAGTCGCAATGAATTATATATCAATCCAGTTGCGTAGGTGTTTTTTGTCATCGAGGTCTAGTTACAGGCATAACTTCTAAATCAGATTGATGATAATTTAATTGGGTATAAAAATATATTATATTATAATAAATATCTATGGACGCTTCACACCACGTCATTCTGGTCCCGTGGTAAGTTCTCGAAGAACTAGTGTTACGGGTACCAGACAACAGAAATATATTTAATACTTTTCATACTATACATATATTTAAGATTTTTATTACATTATACACATATTTAATAGTTAATACACATCCATGACCCAGCAACACAGAAAAAGTTTTTGTTCCTTTGGCGGGATTCGAACCCGCGACACCCGGCATGAGCACCAACACGCTCAACCACTGAGCCACACAGGTCGTTGGGTATGAACCCAAGTCACATAATATAATTTATGCATGCAAGCATTTTAAACCATTTTATTCAAGTTATGTATTATTACATTTTTTCATATTGTGCGGGATTTTTATTAATACAACAGCAAAATTTTGTTGTTTTAATAAAATAAATGCAAAGCTAATGCATTCCAGACATAAGTTATAGACTAATGTTGTAATTATTGAATCTATAATATACAAAATGTCAAGGGCATGGGACGTCCGCAGTTTAGTTTGTAAACGATAACTGGATCATCCGACTGACCGATAAACTATAAAATTTGGTAACATGCCTTGATGTTAAATAAATAGATTAATCAAAATAGGTTTTATGCTACTGCCATTCCCGTTTGACGCTGAAACAATAATTAATAATAATTTGTCTGACCGGGTAAGCATTTTTCTGCCATATATAAAATATCTTATAACCTATTTTCCGATTTTTGGACAGTTTATTTTTCTTTTTAACTGTTGATTTCCTTAGAAAGTTTAAATTGATCAATTATCTGCAAAATTGATAAAACTTTAATAACACTGATACGATTCGCATTCCACATTCGTCGGTACAGAACAGTGGTCAAGCTTATTATTATCTACCAGTTCCGTTCACAACACAGAGTTCTGTTACATACGTACCTGAAAATAAAAGTGAAGAAATCAATTTAGCATGTATTTTTAAGAGTTAAAAAAACGTTTAAAAACGAAGCTATTTTGTATATAACTTAATTGGAATTTGATTATTCTATATGTATTATATCGATGCAGACCCAATTAAAATTATTTCTTTTCAAACTCGAACTTTTACGAAACTTTTGAATGATCTCGTTGATATTGGAAACATCATAAATAATAATTTGAAATTCATATTATAATTGTATAGGAATGGTTGCATTTCGTTAATATGTTAACAATAAAAAGTTGAGTGCAAGAACCGTATTATTGAGAAGATTGAAATTTCAATTAAATTAAGTTTAAAGTTTTGCATTTTTATTTATTTATTTGACAGCTGGTGTCAACATTTCAATATTTTATTAATAAGTTACAAAAATACCTGGTCAAAACCTACACAATATTTTTCTTTTGTAGATTTTTTTATGAAAAACTAAAATCAAAATCGAGCTCGAGACTCCGTTGAGCACTTCAACAAGTATACTCAAAAATTTTCACCCTGTATAATTTTTAAATCAGTAACCCTAGAGAATTGTTGCCTTATCAAAAAATTTCAGTTTTACTTCCTCATCAATGCTATTACTATTTATTTCGCTGACTTCGTGAAACAAAATTATCCCTCTCCTTTTATTTTTTAATGCAATAATGCCATTTTATACGTCAGTTTAGACGACAAGAGTGTAAAATAAAGTAATGCATGGGCAATAATGTTTAAATTACGTTCATAATTTATGGTCTGACAGATCAGAGATGCAGAAAAGACATCAGTAACTTTAATGGTAATAATTTAAATGTCACTTATTTACCGTCCAATAAAGTAATAAAATAGCACAATAAGTTGGTAGATTCTAATCTATTTCTCGACGTTTACATTAAATTGGATCTGAAAAGAGTGTACGATCAGGAGCTCAATTCTCGTAACGTAACGGAATTCAGCTTCGGGCCGCGCAGTGTCGCATTCACATACGTCTATCGCGCGCGGGCGAGTGAGATAGCGCGCGGACCGGAACAGGATTATGAATACAAATAGTTACGAGTATTGAGTTTGTGGGTGCAGCATGTTGCACCGAGCTGCGATTCCCGTCTACGCGATGTCCCGCTACGCCGGCTACGGCGTAGCACGTCTACGATTCACTTTCACCGTGAAACTAGATCACAATTGCTTCACTATTTTCATGTAATTATTTTAAACTAACTTTTGCGCGGGATTGGAAAAATTACTACAAAATATGCACCTGCCTAAATATTAATATTCCTCTTGAATCTCTCTTCTAAACTATTGTATCTCTTCTAAATATATTGTTAGACAACAGAGGCCCACTCTAGCAATGTGATAAACAATAATATGAATTATACAAATGAATTACCTACCAAAAATATCAGCAAAAATTGTAATTTTTATGTAAACCTGATGCACCAACATTTGCAAGGAATGGTAGGTAAAGAATTGGAGAATTAATTGTTTATTAATGAATATAACACTGATATTATGTGTATATCAGAACATTGGTTTAGAAAATATGAATTAATATTTATCTGTTGTGGTCATCAGGTAGCTAGTTCATTCACACGAGAGAATTCCATTAGAGGTGGCTTTTTAATATAAACTAATAAAAAATTAAAATTTACAGAACGTAAAGATATGCTACGACTCTCTACTGAACTAATAATTAAGGTAGCCATATTGGGTTGAGTCACCTTATTACTGTAAGCGTATACAGGCCTCCATCAGGTTTATACAATTACTTTGAACAAATCATGGAACAATTAGTGTTTAAAAAAATGTGCATCTAACAAAAATATTATTGTATGTGGTGATTTCAACATTAACTTATTAGACTCAAACTCCACCGCTGTTAGATTCACATCATTGTTAAAATTGTATAACCTCGTTAATTTATTTTATGAATCGACAAGAATATATGATACAACAGCTACTTGTATTGATAACATTTTCACCAATATTACTCCTTATAAAAAATAAATAATTAATGTGCTTAGACATCACTGAAGACAGTTTGCTTCATATTATATTTATTGTGAAAATAACCCTGAGAAAAAGCTTGTTTATATTCCTGGTCTTAAGAAATTTAGAATTTTAAAGGTAAATTAGTTTCAAATATTCAACAGCTAGATGGGTTAAATAACACAGATGAAGCGTTTAATAAACTATTTAAAATTATAAGAACCCGGTCTAACTCTGTGTTTACTACTAAAACGGTAAATTTAAATAATAGAAAAATAATTTTAAAATCTAGGCAACTGCAGGAATTATAGTAAGTAGACAAAGATTATATGATTTGTATAATGAAAAGATATTTAATAGGAGTGAATATTTTAAACTATATGTCAAGAAGATAATTGCAGATGAGACTGGAAGAGGCAGAGGCAATACGACTATTTTTATCACTAACCCTAAATTTCAACTAAGGGTTAGTGATAAAAAGGTCAATTCTGACAGAGTTTTTTTGCTGACGTTCCGGTCTCAACTACCAAAAAATTAAATTCTTCACCTGCAATTGCTGAAAAAATACTCAAAGAAAATGGCAAAAAATGTAATGTCAATTTTAATTTTAAAGAAATTTACTCGAGAGATATTATTAACAGGTGTTAAAGGTTCAAAGCACTCAATAATAAAAGTACTACCGATCTCTGGGGTATGTCTATAAAAATTATAAAATCAATAATTGACATCATTGCTAGGGAGCAATGATGTCAATTATTGATTTTATAATTTTTATAATATATATTTTTATAATATATATTATAATAATATATTTTTCAATAATTGTATTAAGAAAGGTGTGTTCCTTGACCTAATGAAGCATAGCCTCTTTTTAAGGCTGGAAATAAATCTGACCCAGCCAATTATAAACCAATATCTATACTATCGACTTTCAATAAAAATTTCGAGAAAATAATCTTAAATCAATTGATGGTTCACTTAAATATTTTATTACATAGGAATCAATTTGGGTTTACTAAAGATCGGTCCTCAACAGCTGACGCAGGCATCAGTCTTCTATGCTGCATATTGGATATTCTTCTTCTTCTTTCTTCCCAAGCCCTAAATATGCTATGATGCACTTGGTATCTTTTGTGATCTATCCAAGGGTTTCGACTGTATCGAGCATGCTACGTTGGTCAGAAAATTATATCATTATGGTATAAGTGACACGGCACTTAAACTTTCAAATTCTTATCTTATAAATAGCACGCAGAGAGTAGAAGTAAATTCTACTAGGTCTACTGGGACCAAAATAGAACTAACACGGGTCAATTTTAGGCCCATTTCTATTTCTCATCTATATAAATGACCTTCCTTATCTAGTTAAAGATAAGCATGAGATAGTACTTTTTGCTGATGACACTTCACTAATTTTTAATGTGAAGCGACGACAGTTAAATTATGACGAGGTATAGTGCTCTCTCAATAATGGTACATTGGTTTAATGTTAATACTTTTAAATTCCAATAAAACAAAATGTTGAAAGTTTAGCCTGCCAAATGCTGGGCAGGCACAAACTAATGTACTATTAATCGATGAGAAAATGAACTTAGAGGACACCACTGTATTTCAATGAATAACACTAAATTGTAAATTACAGTGGGGTCCCCATATTGCAAATCTGGCAAATAGGCTCAGTTCTGCAGTATATGCAGTTAAAAAAACTAGAGGAATTTCCGTTAAGGACACAGGGCGACGAGTTTATTTTAGTTATTTTCATAGTATAATATCATACGGAATCCTTCTATGGAGAAACACTACGGACATTAATACAATATTTGTGCTGCAGAAGCGACCTATACGTTCTATTTATAAGATCTCACGTTTTAAATCTCTGAGAGAAAAGTTTAAGCAAATAGGTATTCTGACCGTCGCTTCTCAATACATTTTGGACAATGTGTTGTATATCAGAAATAATCTAAATAATTTCAAATAGAAAAGCGACAACCATTGTAGAAATACTAGAAATAAGAACCAGTTAGAAATACCGGTGATCAGACTTAGCAAAGTAAGTAAATCTTTTAAAGGTCAATGTATTTGTCTCAACAATAGAAGCTCAGCAAACGTTCAAAATCTTTCCATTCATAAATTTTAAAAAGTTGTTAAAGAACGTTTGTGTGCTAAAGCTTATTATAAGGTCAGTGATTTCATTAACAAATCCGAATAAGATAGCCCCCTCCAAAGCTGCTTCTGTGTACTTAAGTATTTTCTATGTACTTATGACTTCTGTTATATAGATTAAGTTGCTACATTGTAAAAATATTTTTTTGAAAAGAACAATTTTCCCATCTTTTTGCTAAAAGGTGGCCCTGTGCGAGTTTCTTACGCCGGTTCTTCTCGCTGGGCTAGTTTCCGAACCGGTGGTAAGCATCATGTAGATTGTAGACCGACGTTAAGAAAGTGTCGAAAAGTCGAAACCTCATTGCAGTTCTTTGCGTGATTCAAAAGATCTGAGTGATTTTACACAGCTGTATTCAAAATACTATAGTAAAAAGATGACAATTAAAAATTATTTTCTTCTCTTACTTTTGAGTGCTGATGACTTGATTATGCTGAAATTGCAAGATGCATTTGACAGTTTGGATGAATTATGAAGGACCATACCTTGTACCTTGCAGTTAGTCAGATGGTTTTCCTTTTAATTGTCATTCTTTCGGGGATTCCGGCAATAACGTCTGAGGTTGATCACCAAGGTTAGAAAGTTAGCTCATAAAGATCTTTCATACAGAGTGCGATAAATGTTTGTGCGATAATTTCCTATAAAATATAAAATTTCCTAAAAAAAATGTGCAAATGTCATAACTGACCAAAAACGCTTAAGCCATGTTCACATTCGCAACAATCGAAGAATTATATTTTGATATTATCTCTGTTAACTCACTGCATTCTTAACGCGAATATAGTATAGCTGAACTTGCCGTATTGTGCCACAAATCATAAGACGTATATAGTACTATAATATATATTATAGTACTATATACGTCTATATAGTACTATAATAATAATAAAGTGTAAAAAAAAATGCATTTAACGATGTAACCTCAACACACGCCGCGCTCAGTGTGAAGCTCCGCTGCAGCTGTGACGTTGCGTCACAGCGCTCGATATTTTGTTCATCTCCGACCTCGCACGACCTTGTGTGACACACTTTCATGCAACCTATGCTGTGACACACTCCCGTAATCTGTCTGACACACTCCCGCTACCTGTGTGACACACTCCCGTAACCTGTGTGCCACACTCCCCCTACCTGACATATTTAGTATGATATTATACTCCCATGCAGTAATAGAATAGAAAAACAGTAATATAAGACAAAAATATATGCCCATAGTGTTTTCAGTGTGTTAGTAACAAAAATATAATAATAATACTTTTAATATGTTAGTAATGTTAACCCTCACCCAATGTCTTTGGATGGGACAGTCAAATCTATCAGCAATGACTTTCAGAATGCTGTTGCAGACATTGAAACTTTTCGCAGACATTGAAACAGTGAAGCTGTTTTCTTGCTTGGATACCGTCGGCACGCGCAGCAGCAGACATACCTGACGCACGACAGTACCACGGGAGCCCCAACAGTATTCTGAAAGCATTGTTATATTGGACGCGCAGAGTGTCATAGGTTCTACTCTTATACCTCACCCACAAGGCACCCACTTGAATAGAAAGACTGGCACTATCCTTTAAATAACATAATCTTTATTTGAGTTGTACAACGAGTGAACCTGCGAGCGAGCATGTTGCCTCTCACCGCTAACGCTCTGCATTCCCTCTCCATGACTTCGTCATCCCTGAGATCCTTGGTCACAATATGACAACCCCGTTAAAATATACGGGAGGAACACGCTCAGGACTATATTTACCTGCTTTAAAAATAATCAATTAACTTTTTTTTATATTTGATTCCGTGTGCCTCCGCGTATGACTCGCATATGCGCAGGAGTTTTCTTAGGCCACCTATCGAGGGGCTCAGCAGCACCATGTCATCTACATAGCTGATATTGTTGATACAGATTCCATCAATAAAGCATCCAACATGTATGCTGCTGAGCCGCTCGACAAGTTGGTTAACATATAAATTGAACAAGAGTGGTGAGCTTAATCCGCCCTGCCTCACGCCACATTGCAGCTTGTACTCGTCCGACAGTGTACTGGCCCATCTCACCCGACTGATTTGAGTACCAGTACTTGAGAAGAGAGATGGTGACGGCCGGCACCCCCGCACTACCCAGCTTATTCCACAGGAGGTTGTACACCACAAGGTCAAAAGCTTTTGACAAATCCAGCAAGCACGCATATACCGGTGTCCTCCTCTTTGTACAGTAGCTGACGTTATGTTTCAGGCCTAATATGGTAGTTTCCGTGGACAATCCTGTAGTGGACCTAAACCCAAACTATGCATCATGTAAATTAACATGTTGTTCTAGAATACCATTCAGCATACTTTCAAGCACGTTCGCAGATATAGTGGCTAGTGAAATAGGCCGATAGTTAGTCTTGTCGGACGAGTCACCTGTTTTATTTTTAACAATTGGTACTACTATAGTACGTATTAAAGGCTCTGGTAGATAGGAGTGACACAGGCACAGATTAAAAAACATTTCAAGTAAAAACTCTTGGCAAATGTACTCCAGCAAACTTAACATGTTCGACGCTGAGACCATTATGACCGGTTGATTTTCCTGTCTGCATATTTTTTATAGCTTTTATAACATTTTTCACGGAAAATATATGCAGTGATCTAATGGTCCAATCTCTTCTCTCACTACAGGGATGCGTACCCAAGGATGACTTTACAGTTAAATGTTCTTTAAATAAATTAGAGATCATATTATCATCATGAACACCGTCTACGCTCACAGGAAGACTAGGTTTGGCGTTTAATTTGTTAGTATTTTTCCAAAAAGCTCGAATATCTTTTTCAGAATGATTTGTAAATATTCATTACTAGCAAGCAAATCCATTTTTAACTGGTCTTGTCAATTTTGACACCAAATTAGATTTGAATGTTCTACGAGTTCCCAACATTTCTTCATAGGTTATACCATGAGTGGGTTTACCAGCTAACACCCATCGATGAAACATAAGTCTCGCTTCTCTATGAGAGCCGGCAATATACTTGTTCCAACCCGCAACATGTTTATTACTACGACGTCTCACAGCATAACTCTGTATAGCCGTTGTAGACAATATATTTATAATTTTATTATATAATCTGTCTATAATTGCATAATGGTCTTGATATAATTTCGTCATGATACATCACAACATTGTCCTAACTCTGTAGGGAAATCAATGTCTCGGAGTCCCGAATGACAAATGTCATTATATTTTTGGATTTGATTTGGCTGCCTAATACATTTGTTAGCACATTCACTTTTAACCGAGGATTCGATTTTTTTATTTAATTTATAGGTATTATATTCAATCACGAGTGGGAACTGGTCAGACCAAGACACATAATGTTTACCCATATATTATTAATTGTTACTAGTGCTGACTGAGTAACCACGTAATGGTCTAACCACTTCATACAACCGTAAACATCGCTACGGAATTAAAAGTACCGGACTGCAGTACTAGCATGTCTGTATCAGCACATCACCCATGATTATCAACACAAAAATTTAATAATTAATTATAAAATAATTAATTAGGGTGCGTATTAAAATCACCAAGAATGTAAAATGCCTCGACACCACAGTTTTTTTCAATTTCAATGATCGACTGAATATCGCTAAGACATTCAGTAAACAAAGGCACATTTTCAATATTGTTAGTTGGCATATATATACTAAATATAAGCGTAGATCTATGTCCTACTGTTACTTTTGCCGATGTCCGAACATTGTTACACTTTATTATAGACACCGATTGAAATGCACCTTTTTCCACAATAGGGCGACACCTCCATAAGGCCTTCCGGTAAGTAGACCTGCTGAGGTATCCACCGCAGACGTGCCATTAGCGCAGAAGTTGTCATCGATCGTGATTAGTAAAGGAAGCTTATGCGGCAATAACCATGTCTCTTGTAGAGCAACTATATCAATTGTGTTGCATGGCATTTTTACACCATCCATTGACCTCTTCATAGATTTGCAGTTATAACTTGTTAATATACACTTATTTTTTCGAGAGCTATTCAATAAGTAACTTATTTTCCTTTGCCTCATTACTAAATGTCTAAAAATTAACAAATCGTCTAAATGTTACTCCAGCGGGCCACACTGTACTTGTACTTGTCGACAAAGATTTTAACGGCATTGTACTTTCTGGGATTTTTCGTTTTAATCTTAATGACTGAAACTGACTCACCAGTTTTACTCTGTACATACTCAGTCATATCCTGCTCCGTCACATCACTATTTATTTTTGATACAAACACAGGCACTTTTGTACGTGTTGACTCTGTATTTGTACTCTGATCAAGTCGAGTACTTCCTAATTTACTTAAATATATAAATTTCTTATTTTGTCGGTTTTTATAACGCACCAGGGTCCATTCATTTTCATTAATTTTGTTTTTGACATTTGTAGTAATATTATCCTTTAAATCTATTTTAGATTTGTTTACAGTAGTAATAATAATATTAGTAAGTAATATTAACAGGCGAGTCATGCACAATAACTGTTTGTGCCGATTGCTTCTTCTCAGTCGCACCTTGCGCGGGGATAAAATGAGCAGGTGATGCGATCTCGCATGCACTAATTTGAATAGACGAACAACTAGACTCCTGCGCAAATTCGTCGTAAATTTTTTCACAGTAATTATGGCAAATTTCGGATATAGCTTGCCCCCCTTGATTTGTATTTATACTAAAACGCTCTTATATCCGTGTAAATTCAGAAATTTATCCTCGAAGTCCTTTTTGTGAACGTAGTTGCTTTTAATATCCTCTAAAGACTTTTCAAAAAGCAATAATCTCTTTAGCAATGTTGAAACATCTACATGGTCGAATGTAACCGGGGTTAGTTTTTCAAGGTCTCTTGGTACAAAAACCGGCAATAATTCAGGATCCGCATTTAGAAGAGATAAAATATCGTTCAAATTGCATTACGATTCGACCGCTTGCTTACGCGTCGTTATCTTTTTACTTAAGGATTCAAAAAGTAACGATTTAACCACTTAGATATTACTGCCACTAAAGGCACTTTCACAGATTCTTATAAGACTTTCCTCAATCAATCAATCAATCAATCATTTATTGCAAGAATGTGGTATACATAAGGTTCTAAAAAATATTATAATAGCTAGGATCCAACATTCTGCCATCACAATGGCGCGTAAAATATCCTTAACATGCACCTAGCATTAGGTGTGTGAAGTTAACATTTATAAATTAAAGTAACAAATTGGAATTAAATTAAATATTGAAATTCATATACATAACAACAATAATTATTATCATAACAAATTAAATAATAATTAAATAAATCACACAGTTCATCAAAAATTAATATAAAAAGTAAGATACAGCTCAACATGTCATCATAACAATAAAATCATAGTAGTATTCATAATTCATAATCATTATAAAATCATTAATAAAATATTATGTAAAAATCATTATAATGTCATATAAAAAGTAAAAATTAGATATCTAATGTAATTTTTGTAAATTTAAGTAATATTCATTTAAATGTCATGTATTCATTTAATGTATAAAAACAATTATCTAATTATCTATCTATAATTAATTATTGTATCATGCGCGAATAAAATAGTATTTTGATCTGCTACATTAAGTTAATCATTGATGTACAGCAAAAATAGTTCTGGCCCTAGTAAGCTTCCTTGCGGAAATCCAAATTCGTTAGCATAGAAACATCAACCTACTAGTAATTTGTTTCCCTAGAGTTATTATTGAAATCTCTACGCACTGTAGTCTTTCCGTGAGGTAACTTTTAATCCAATCATAGGCTTTGGCCCGTATTCCATATTTTTCGAGCTTGTATAGTAGAAGCTCATGATCTACAAAATCAAAGTAAGCATTTAACCGATTCATCAGAAGAGAGGTGCGGCGGCCGGCGAGGTTTACACTGACGTTTGCGTTATTATCGATTAGCAATGCCAATGCCAGACTTAATAGATGGCGATTTTCCAAATATTCGATATTATTTTCACACAATTGTTGATTCTCACAGTTTCTAGAATAACGGTTCATCATAATTATGATCATGAGTATTTGGCTTACAACATTGAGCTACATTAGACAAGGTCCGGCGCTAGTATGACGAGCGTGTCACCGATTTCGGCCAAATAACCGATAAAATTATGGAATACATCCATCTTTAATAGCTTCTTTTCACAAATAAAATTGGGTGATTCGATTTGTTTTTATAAACGACACATAAAGTGTAAAAAAAGAAAGAAATTTGTGTCCTTGCTCACTCAGCTTCTACGTGGGTGAACCACGCTTCGGCATAAATGGGCCTGCTCGACCAGGTAAATACCACGGCCTCACAGAAAACCGGCGTGAAATAACGCTTGCGTTGTGTTTTGCCGAGTGAGTGAAGTTACCGGACGCCCAAAGAGGGTTGGGGATTTTAAGGACTGGGAACGCAAGTCGCAACACCAGAGGAGTTACAAATTGTACTCTGATGTTGCGAGCGTCCATGGACGACGGTTATCGCATACCATCAGGCGATCCGTCTGCTCTGGTTTATTTCATTTAAAAAAACTCAGGCACCCGTTTAGATATTAGTTTAGATATTAACATTTTGCCCGCGGCTTCGCCCGCGTTAAATTGGGTTTTACACGACATTTTTATAATTTATAACTAATAAATATTCTAATGTATAAGCTATATTATTGTAAACGTACATCAATATCCATTCGTTAGATTTTGCGTGAAAGAGTCACAAACAACCACATTTATAATAGTAGAAGGATGTTAAACTAGTCCGCCAGCACAGAATATATTATATATTTTTAATCTGTGCCGCCAGTGTCCAAAATACCGACCGTACAAAAGATAAGGCAAGGTCTTAAAATGATAAGTTATTAAATTGCTGATTACATTTTGTACTTATGTTTCTTGTTGAATTATCTAAAAGTTCACCAAAAAGGCATTTTTTAATCATCTTGACGAAAATGTAAACAATCCGTGTATACAACACTCTTAGTTTTACGCGAGCGTCCTTATCATTCAGAGAATATTTTCGGTTTACTGTCAATTGCAATACAAATACTTCTTCCGTGACAAACAACAACAAATGAGGGTTTTTAAATTCGTGACATCTGACAGCTTTTTGACACGACAAGGACCGTCAGGCTACTAAACGCCGCCTGGTGACAGAAAAAGAATCGAAAATTCTTATGACCGTTTTCGATACCACTTACGCCACCAGATGACGCTTTGTTTGCGTTGGGTCTGCCCCCTAATGATAGAAAAATATCAAACACGCTCATTGACAGGTGATTAGTAAAGCTACGCTGGTGCCAGTGCACATGCGCCAAAAAATAAGCTGACAAACACGTCGGCTCCTAGCTTTAAGGCGGATACCTCTATGAAGCCCCTATTATATTCGTGACCATAAATTCCTGAGTCATTAGTCAGCATCAAACAATAATATCTATTTTTTCCTTTTCGACTATATTTTTGTGTGGTCATCGGTTATTTATTTAATTTCTCGTTCAGCCTTCGATCAGTTAGCCATCACGCCAATATAATTTTTGTTTATTATTTTAAATTTACGGGCAAGCTTGAGTTTTGTTTTTCAGTGTTAGTAGAATTGCTTCTGAACCGTAATCCTCCCGGGGTTAACCCCAAAAGACCTATAATTAAACGCGTGTATGCCTTGAGGATATCAAAGGGCGACACAGCACTTAAAATGCTGTCTTGTATTTTGACACCTTGTCAATGATCTCGCGAAATATTCCGCTAAACTGTACGAAGAGGCTGGACAAAATCTATAAACAACTGCAGAGTTATTTAGAACTACTGGTTGTCTAGTGATCGAAATTCTTTTGCTTCTAACATAGAAACAATAAAAATAAAAAGGTCGAATTTTGCAGAAAGATTTTTTTACGTGATATATGTTTACAATTTTATAAATTTTATTATAAAGATATCCTCCAAGGAAGGAAAATAAGCGATTGGCGAACCGTGAACGAAAGTGGTGTTTATTAGTGTCAACGGGGCTGTGACGTTTCTTTCCTTGGAGCAAGGATGGATCGTAGGTCAAAAGACAGTGCTGTTTAACAACTGTGTGAAGAATGAACTTTTGTCGCACGGTTTTTGACCGCTATTTGCTTTGCTATTTTTGTATAGGGCTTCGGTTGGGTCTATAGGTAAGGTAGGCTATATAAGACTTTGAGTACTGCCCTCTGAGCGCGCTCCAGTTGTAAGAGAGTGGTTTTGTGAGTGCCACCCCACGTTCGTTATGCAGTAGGTGAGCAAGGACTGGCAGAGTCCTAAACCTAAGGCAGAGACTAAACAATTATTAAACACAGGTAGTGTGTGTAACGTTATTTTTATTAATTTAATGTATTTTTTATACATTATTAAAAAAATATATTAGTGCAACCTTCTCCACCTCCATATAATCTATAACTGTGTCAAATTTCATACTCCACCCTGTTATAATAATATTTTGCGTAACGTATTAATTTACATAATGATAAAAACACTTTATTACTTTTATTTATAGTCCTACACTGCAGCAGTTTACGCTCTAGCTCTATTGACTATCTATTATAAACTAATTAATTACTAATTACCTTTTTCTAACCTTCATAACTTTAACATAATATTAATAATACGGAAATAAACATTGAATAAAGAAATTATTGAAGTCTTTATTATAGGCTGTTTTTGCTCGGCCTTTGGGAACAGACGGCAAAAGGTCAACTTTTGACTCACTCGCGCCTTCCTGTACCGTGCTATTTGGTGAGGCTCTCATGTCTACGGACTAACAAGACGGAACACAGTAATAATTATAATTAGACAAAAAATGATTTGTAAGCATACCACTAGGTATGCTTACAAATATATATATAATAAAAAAAAATATAAAAATATAGTTAATAAGATAAACACGTGTTTCTAATTACGGCAAATTCTCAAACGCTTCTTTAAGTTAAGTTGCTCTTAAGTAGCCCGCTGCCTTTGTTATTTTGCCAAGCGGAGACAGTGACAGCTGTAGAGGATCCAACTGGGGTTCCATCCAAGTGAAAAGTCACTCTAGCTGTAAGACTCAATCTCAGTATATCTAATTATTATTTCGCGTATCTCGCGGGTGGCCTACATGGTTAATTAGGCTCTCGTTTTGTCTAGGTGTCTTTAAAGCGTGCCAAGCGTAAAGGAAAAATCTGAGTATAGGGATTCCGCATGTGGGAATCATCATATTATTACTATAAATTATTAAATACGCAAAGCAAAACCTTTAGAATAGTTAAATTTTATGTGGAAGGTGTGCAGAAAGCTATTTTTTTTAAAATGATGCGTAGAATTACATAAAATTAATAGAAATAATAACAACACACACTACCTCAGATTATCCACACACACTACTGTGCGTTTGATAGATACAATTTTGTTACGCGTTAATGTTTGTGAATCTATCACAACATTTATAAGTTTTTAGGGTTCCGTCATACTCGAGGAACCCTTATAGTTTCGCTCTATCCATCCGTATCTCTGTCTGTCTGCTCTTCTAGCTTCTGTAATTATGAATATAAATTGATGAAATTTGGTACAGTTATTTACTGTGTATAGATTTCAGTTTCGGCATTATAAAATAATAATAATATTATATTTTAGGGGTGGCATACATGTGAAGTGGAAATGAAAAAAAAAATTCATTCTACCCCAAAGTGTGGGGTATCGTTGAATAGGTCTTTTAAAAATATAAAATAAAGGTTTTATAAATGACTTTTTTACAAAGTCAATCATTTTTGAGTAATCGGCTTCCAAAGTGGTTTGTAAGTTGTTTTTTCCCCCTGGCATTTCTAAACTATGAGACTTAGAAACAATTTTCCATACTGATA
Organism: Phengaris arion; assembly: GCA_963565745.1. Classification (NCBI taxonomy): domain Eukaryota; kingdom Metazoa; phylum Arthropoda; class Insecta; order Lepidoptera; family Lycaenidae; genus Phengaris; species Phengaris arion. Next base: position 18,304,575 of record OY751434.1, on the reverse strand, counting down.
GATCATGCTAAATACTCTTTAGGAAAATTATTTTGAACGAAATCGGACAGTAACTTTTGAAGTACCTAGTTTGAAAAAAACTATTGCACGTTGATAGTTACGGAATCCTCCTTAGACATGTCCTGGCATGCTCTTGGTTAGTTTATTTAATTTTTTCTATCTAAGTGGCAAAAGGAATCTTATAAAGTTCGAATTTAAAAAATAAATGGATCATTATGGGTGAATTTCGACCAGGGCGAAACCTAGTCAAATTTAAAATGGCCGGTAATGATTTCTGTTTTTTTTTTTAATGATACATGACATATGTGTTTAGTGATGGATGTTGATAACGCGAGGTCAGGGTCAGGTCAAAGGGAAGGGGCTCTCGAAAGGCTTTTATGGTCTACAAAGTTGCGAAACGCAAATCAGCCTTAATTGAAACACATTACAGCTTATAATTGCGACCATATTTTTTGCACGTACAATATAATTGCTTATTTACAATAAATCATAGTAAATTTGTACAAAGAATAAGGAATTAAACACAATTTAAAGCGGAGAATACAATATTTTCCCATGTACTGATTCATGCATTAACAAGTTAAAAAACAACATTACCTAGTTTTACATAATATTTAAATATATATTTTCGTCATTCGCTCCTGCTGTGTTGACTTCTGTCAAGACAAAAATAAATAATACTGGTCGCATCTCACATCATATATTACATTATATATCTATGGGTCAGTCATCAGTGGCGAAGGCTGGTTCTCCTTCGTAGGGAAGCCCTAGCCTTTATAATAGATAGGGATTTAGATGAGGTTCTTTAAAAGGTAAGTGGTGGGTGAAGCCGACAGGAATGGAGTTGTAAGAACCCCGCGCCACTGGGTCGCATACATTATTGTTGTTATTGTCATTAAGCGTAAAGCGAAAACTTCTTACTCCCTTTTGGGAAAATTATGCAAGCGGGCGGAAGTATGAAATTTGGGTCAGTTAAAGTTAATGTGGAGGAAAGTATGTAGAAGGCTAATATTTTTTTAAATAATGCTTAGAAATACATAAAATTAATAAACACAACCGGACCGATTTGACCATGTGTTTGGTTTGACAAAATGGCCAATTTATTTTTCACATTCCAGAGACATCATTAATGTTTTCGTATTGCATATCTAAACGGCAAAAGAACCCTCACGTTGAAACATAAAAATTGATCGAATTTCGACCACTAGGCGACCACTAGGCGATCACTAGGCGACCACTAGCGTCATTAACTTTTTCATAAATGATTTTGTGCTATTACAATTTTCAAATTACCAACGGCTACGGGCAACCTCTCTTAAACTTAAAAAATCAAAATCAAATGGCACCGGAGACACTCGCATAACCATACAAACAAATAAAATTAAAGTGTCTGTTTGTAATTTGAAATTACCATCTTTTCACTAAATACCTCTTCTATGACTATATATGTATATGACTATCGAGTAACTTAAGCTATTTTGATCTGTCTTCATCATGGCACGTATTTATCATACTCTATTCAGATCCGATTAAATATTTTAGTAAACATCATCAAAGAAAATAAATTCACCCAAATCAATGTGTTTCTTGTTTGTACGGTAAACAAGTGTTTATATTTAACTTGGTATTTCTTGATTACACGGTAATTATGTGATATTTAAATTATAATTATGTCTTTTTGTTTACAAAAACATTACACGATGCTCGTATTACATACTAGTAGACGGAACTAGAACCTGCATTGTACTAGTACGCAGAAGAGTAACCACTCGTTACGTAAAGTCATAAAAACTGATGTTTCTATTGATTCGTATTGTCAGGGCCGCAGCATACCTAATGACTTCTCAGTAGATAGCTCCGCATGTGAACTCAGACAAGATGTAGTAAAACAATTATAAGTTATTCATTCAATTTTTTCAACAATTGTTATGTTTCTGTAATTGAGAAATATCGACCGGTTTTTTTTCATATTAAAATCCTATAAGTTAAAAACAAGACGTTTATGTGAAGAACAATAAAATATTAACTGAATTTGATCGGGGCGAATTATCAATTGAAAGTAATGAAAACTTGTCAGTTTGGCCATACCGCGAGGCAATGGTGCCAGCCTCATAAGTACTACACCCGCAGCCACCGACCTAGATTCAGTTTTTATCATAACGGGTGATTTTTTAAGCTTAGTTTTTTTAAAAATCGAATAAATCACTCAAAATGGCATCACATAATCAAAATTTTTATTGTAATCAATAAATTGGCCTTTGCCATTCACGTTTTAAAAATAACTTCATGTAAATGTTGTCCGCGGCTCCGTTTCAAATGGTCCATTCGGAAGGTCCAATTTTGCGTCACTTTTTCGAGTATTTCTGCCTGTAGGTATTCCACGAATCACGCGTGTTATGTTATCCTGTAAGGCTTTAATTGTGTTCGGCTTGTCCACATATACTAACGACTTTACATAACCCCACAAAAAATAATCAAGGGGCGTTAAATCGCATGATCTTGGTGGCCAACTTACAGGGCCATTTCGTGAGATAAGTTGCTCACCAAATTCATCCTTCATTGTGTCCATTGTTTCACGAGCTGTGTGGCATGTGGCGCCGTCTTGATGAAACCACATGTCAACCAAGTTCAACTCAGCCAACTGGGGCAAAAAAAAATCGCGTATCATAGCTCGATAGCGTTCGCCGTTGACGGTAACGTTTCTTCCACGGTCGTCTTTGAAGAAAAATGGACCAATGATGCCACCAGCCCATAAACCACACCAAACTGTCGTTTTTTCGGGATGCATCGGTAATTCTTCTATAGAATTTGGCTGTTTATCACTTCAGATCCGACAGTTTTGCTTATTTACGTATCCGTTGAGCCAGAAATGAGCCTCATCGCTGAACACAATTTTTCGATAAAACGGCGGATATTCATGGAGTTGTTCTAAGGCCCATTCACCAAAAACTAGACGCTGTGTTAGGTCATTTAGCTTCAATTCTTACAGAAGCTGAATTTGATAGGCTTTCAAACCCAAATCGACACGTAAAATTTTCCATGTGGTTGAGTAACACATGCCTAATTGCTGAGAACGGCGACGAATTGACATTTCACGATTCTCATTAACACTGGACGCTACGACTGCAATATTCTCTTCTGTACGCACTGTACGCATGCGAGTCGATGGATTAATGTCCAACAAAGTAAATTTGGTGCGAAATTTAGTGATAACAGCACGAATTGATGATTCACTAGGTCGATTATGACGACCATAATATGGTTGTAACAAACGATGAACGTTTTTAACAGAGCAAGAATTTTGATAGTAAATTTCAACAATTTGCAATCGCTGCTCGTTTGTTAGTCTTTCCATGATGAAATAGCAGAGTATACTAAAAACTTTTCACTTTGACAGATGACGTTGGACGCCATTACCAACCAGTGTTGCCAACCTGAAAAACTTAACTCTTAAAAAATAAACCGTTATATATATATATATATATATATATATATATATATATATATATATAAACATTACATCATAAAAGTTGATAGCAACTTATACGTCCACCATATAAGAATGTGCCACATCTGACGATTGTACCCACTTGGAAAAGTTTTCTGGTATCGTATAGGTTATACCGACGTTTAGCTTTTACAGCGGCAATATTTGGGTCGATCCCCAAAAGTAGGCTCAGTAAATTGAGTGTTAGATAACCTAACCTAGTCTCCTTATGGATCAGTCAGTATCCCTCTCCTCCCGTATCAACTTTATGTAGGTTTAATAAGTAATTTTTTTTTAATAAAAATATATCTAAAAAATATAAGATAGCTGAAATTTTGGAGAGTTTATTAACCTGTGTAGCAGGCGGCCTTTATTATCACTGCTCTGCTACCTTACGACCAATGACAGAAGACCGACGACCGACATCATAGTTTTTGTCCCACGAGTACGAGCGATATTTTAGTGTTACGAATAGCTAAGAAATAAATCAACTTAAGATAAATAAAACTATATTCGTATTAAGATAAAAAACTCATTCGTGACGAAATTCACCTGACTCGCAGGGTTGTCACTTTGGTGTATATTTTTACATAATATTTAATTGATTTCACATAAGGGTAGTAACAAAAGGTTTAAATTACAATATTAAAAATAAAATGAGATTTGAAATAATATATCATTTATTCAGTTATAATATGTACGTACATATTATAACTTGATAAATAATACACACGTGAGTATCTCACTTCTCAATTCAATTTCTTGTTTTCTATCCTGAAAAAACTATATAAAAGTTATATTTCATCCATCCATGATTATTTATACAATTTATACCTTACATAAACCAACTGTCCCAGGCACTAAAGTATTTCACGAGTGGTTAATTCGTTCGGAGAATACTGTATAAATTATCCAATAACTGATGAAAAGGCCTAAGTTATACCTTGCCTAGTCGTGCGAAGCCCATCAAAAAGATATAGATATGTTGTGTAGCTTAAACATTTTAAGTCTGTGAAAAAACATCTTAAACCTAATTTATACTGTAAAAATTTCGACCAAACAGTCCAACGGGAGTCGTTAAGGAAGCTGGTCACACTGTAGTGGACTATTTGATACGTTACACCAGCTGTCCAGCTCGTTACCACCTCCAGTGTTTCTCAACGATAAAACAACACCAGTTACAACGCAACACTTATCACTCACACATAGTTGACGAATCTTTAGTTTCACTCAAATGTTAAACGCTGAAAAATGTGTAATCGAAACTAGTAGTTTGTTTTTTTCCATACTTTTTTGTAAGATAATCTTCAAAACTTGCTTTAATCCTTATGTTATACCTATGTACTTAAAATAATTAAGTATGAATGCAAAAAATATGATCTTTTTGCTTCGTTTGAAACTTTTCTTTGACTTGCCGAAGGTAGCCAATAGCCTAGTCATAGCCAAAAGGCCAAGCGAAAAGCTACGTGCTTACTATACAGGCCTGATAAAATGAAAGTATTACTTTTTTTTCTTTTTAAAATTTCATTTTTTTCAAAACTATAAAAGCTAAGGATTTTAAATAAAAAAAAGCAAAATTTATCGGTTTTCTATTTAAAATCTCTAACTATTATATTATAGTTTAGAAAATTTAAAAGTATAGTAATATATTAATACTTTATTTTGCAGGCCAGGATTTTACGACGTTGGCTACCTAACCATACATAAATGACTACCTCCCAGCCCTGTCACCATAGATTAAAAAATATTATACATAGAATTTTTTTAATATTTTTCCACACAGTCGTAGACATACCGTATGCGTGTAGTAGGGCAATCCTCTTTCTTTAATCTGTGCTGTCACTGCGCACGCCGCACGAAGACAGGTCGTGCTCTGCAGTACGACGTGACGTCACATCCGAACTTATCTAATTCCCATTTTTCTCATCGTGTCTTAAACTATTTATTTATTTTATTTATATAAATACCACAACTGGGTCGCATTACATAAGGCCTAGTTTTCGCAACCACTCGATAGCGCATTTGTCACCGTCTCGCCCCAAAATAATCTTTTACTTCTGCCGATCAATGATTTTTCATTATAGATATATTGACACGTGAACAAAACGTTGTAACAATAGCTCGAGGGTCCATTATTCTTCCATTCAAGTCTTCATACATTCTTATGTAATAGCTGATAACATCTACGACCTCTTTTGTGATCGCTCAATAAGTTTAATTCTGTGCCTCTTTCGACAAGTTTTTTTTTTGCATATTCATGACAGTTTTTTTCAGTTAATCTTAAGCAAAAAGACCTGGATGACTCTAAACTTCTAAAGGACGTCACAGACGGCGAAGATACTATAATATTTTATCTTAAGATGCCTGGATATATTTTCATATTACAGTACGTAATATATACTTATTATCATAGCCGTCTGTGATAGTTCATACAAACTGTATAGCAAGCGATGTTTTATCTTAAGATACAATATAAAATATTAACTATAGTATCTTCGCCGTCTGTCATGCCTCTTAAAGTATCCAGAAATATATATTTATCGTTGGTAACAATGAAAACTACCTTGTATCTACTCATGCGAAGAGCATGGTCCTCGCGCCGCGCCGTATCCAATGTAAACCATGTCGGATCGATAGTCAAAAACAATTCATTATACCTACTGTGTGTGATTTATTGATCTATTTAGATAATCATAAAGTTACAAATGGAAGATCCGCCGTGGGGCAGCCGATCATACCTAAGTCTCTACTCATATAAGTCTATAAAAACCATAAATTCTTCGATTCCAAAGTGCTCGATAGTTATAGATTTTATGGCTGTGTGACTCCCAATATGTACATTATTATATAATACTATAATGTATTAACTTATTGTATATGACGTATGCTCCTCAATATCGACAGTATCTTTGTTATTTATTATAGGATGTAAATTTTTGTTATGAATAATTTTAATGGTTACCTTCGACGTGCCGTGGTTATAAATTGATGGGTTTTCCATCTCGTACCTAACGAGTGACTAGTACGAAAAGTTTTCTTGGCGAAGTTTTCTGGCAAACGAAAGTTGAACTTGAACTATACCAGAATGTCGATTCTGCTAATTAAATCCTGGAATTATACAGTTACAATCCAGTCCCGATATGTTAAAACTGCAAAATTGTATTTTCATAAACGTCAAACCGACTTCAAACTCCTTTCGATTGGTTCAAACTCCGAAAAACAGTTTACGATATCAAGGCGATTCATTTATAATTCAATAGAAATAAAATGAAAATGCAAGTTAATCACGAGAATCGGGGTTCAGATATTTTAAATAATCTAAGTATGGCAACATTCTAATTCCTATGAAAAACATATAAAACATGATGTGTGTACTTGATAATTAATTAATCAGTAGGTACTAAGATCATCAATAAAATGTGGAAAAATGACTCTTTCAAACAAAAAATATTGATTTTTTTTGTCGAATTAACTTTTAACTTGAGTTGACATGTAAAGTTTGCAAATAACCCCAGGTTCAAGTTTCGTTAGCTAGGCTCTATCCGCTATCGTGAACGAATAGCTTGTAGTTTTATTGTTGCAATCGTGAGCTACATTAAAACATCTTTCTATAGTCATGAGCTTTCTGCCCACCCACGCCCACTAGACGTAGATTTCGTTGCGTCGCGTCGTGTCGTCGTACGCAACATGCAAATCACTGCACCGATTTTCATAAAATAAATTATTTGAACGGACAAATGTCAGGCGTGTGAATCGGCGTGGAGAAATATGTAATAATTAAATTTATTACATTGTAAATATTGCGAAAATGTTTATTTTTATTACTACATGAAGTTTATAATTTATTTGAAACCTCGCTGTCGAATTATCAGTTGCCGTAATTTATAAGAGATATTTTTTTATTCAAAGTTTTTTTTTTAATAAAACGAAGTGTATTAAAAAGTTGGTAATATCTGTGCACTTGATACACGTGAAGAAGCATCATACCTTGATATCTTAACCAGAAACAAAATACATAAAATATTTCTCACAGGCCCTGACGACAACGATTTTCAATATTTACGCGCTTTAGCTTAACAAACTTTATTCTTGTGCTTCTGCGAGGCAACCCGTACTACATAGCTAAGGTTTAGTTGTATGTCGTGACCTTTCTACTGAACTATCATTATTTAAAATGAAATAATCCTCCAAAAAGTCTAACAAAGGTAGCTGTAGCATTTAAAGGCCTTCGCCATGCCATCGTTAATGAATGCAGCCTGGAATGGAATTCACATAGGTTTTTAATTTGACGCATAAACGATAATGTATGCATCAAAGATTTTTCGAGACTGCAAAACGTTTCTTAGAATATTCTTTGTTTATCGTCATGGATATATAAGCATATTAAGCTCTAACTATAGACTAGTTATGTCAACAATTAAGTTTCTATTATATTAAATTTTTAATTCTTATATCATTGTTATTGTGTCCTTCTGTCACCAGGCTGCATCTCGTAAACTGTGATAGCCTAGACAGTAAAATTTTTCACAGGCGAAGTATTTCTGTACACCAACAGCAACAGGCAACAAGCGGCAACAGGTTGAAATATTCACTGAATATCGACTTATATATTCTCTTTTAAAATAATCGTCCCCCCCCCCCCCCTCTAAAAGCTAAACAGCAAATGGTAGTCCTTATGATGAACTTTGAAATAAAACTATAACGGCTTATTGTTAGTTCAGGAGTTGTAGAGACTAAAAATGTGAAATGAGCTTAATTGTAAAAAAAAAACGAAATAATAAGTAAACATGTAAAATATTGGTATGATGGTACGGAACCCTGCGAGTGTGAATCTAACTCGCACTTGGCCGGTTTCTGTATTGCACTGTCCCGATATTCCTTTCGATCATTTAAATGACAAATTTGATTGCGAAACGTGGAAAATTCTGCACATTTATTTAAATTAATTGCAAAAGTGTAGGAGACCTTTTGTTCGCATAGTTTTGTGTTGATTCAAGGAGTTTTGCACAATAGCTCGCTGGTCAAAACAATAAACCTAATTTTGATAGTATTATATGGATTGGTACGGTATCATTCGAATGCGCAATTAAAGGATATAAAAATTTACACTGGTGTTTTCATCTTTTATTTGCTAACGTTTTTCTGCCATTTGAATAACATTCGATAACGACAATTTGATTCTAGGCTAGGCTGGGCCTTTAGTCAAGATGCATTCGATAATTTCGACGGCGAAGTTGGAAATCAAAATGTACGTGATTTGACAAAATACCTCGCAAGCGATATGTCACTTAGCGATGACTTATGCCAAAACCAAATTTTTGATTTCGAAGTTCGCTGTCGAAATTATAGAATACATCTTGACTAAAGGCCCTACTTATACATAAGCATTTGAACAGTAGGTAATGTTCGTTTTTCAATCATAGCAAAAAAAAAATCAAATCAAATTACGATATTTTACTCCTGTAACTTTTTAATATAGCAACTGGTTACTGTAATTTAGAATTTTTCGTTCTATATTTATGTTGACTTAATAAATAAATTAACATTCAATTTAATATATTCATAATATTATAATAAATGTTATGCTGCAACAATAATGAAATAGAGATACATTTTTCCGTCGAACAGGTCTCGAAGGCTTCAAGCAATTTTACCTAAACCACTTCGAACAAACAAAATGAGCAAATGTTTGTCAAAGATTGGAAGTTTTATTTGCTTTAATCAATGAGTGAGGTTGCCACATGACCAATTATGGGATAGAGCAATCCAACAAAATGGCGTCTGATGCAACGTAAGCGTGTGAACCGATTGTTAGCGACAATTAATACATACAAAGAAAGTCATTAAATCGTCTTCGTGTTGTTTTTTATCGATAAGCGATGTTACGCAATAATATATCCTTCAGACGCATTTACTGAATGATGGAAAATTATTTTATGTACGCTTCCGATTTGCATAAAGAAGGATTCTTTAGTATGTCGCATCGAATGTTCAAGAATTTCACATTCTTATTTCATCTCTGGTTCAAGATTGTGTGCACCCATTCAGTGTTGTTAAAAGCGCGTTCTGAAAGCGTCCATTTGAAAATTACCATTTTTATTATCTCATTGTAAAATTTCAATTTTATTATAGGATCCCCAGATATTATATAATATACCTGCAACTCACAACATATTTGTAGTTGTGAGTGACTAGCACAATAATTGGATGCACTTTCACTCAGTTTCACCGGACAATGCCGAGGTTTCGTGATAGCTAGCTCAGCCACCGCACCAGCTACCACCAAATAGATAAAAAATAATAATTGCAGTAAACCCCGAATGTCAAGCAATGAGCAAGCTGATTATGATGAATTATAGCTAAAAACACTCTCGATCATGTCAGCTTTTAAACAAAAAAAAATATAGATCGAAATCGGTTCATCAATCGGTTTAGGAGCCGCGGACGTTTGTCGTCAAACTTATAACAGCCGTCTGTTAGCCTATAAATGACGGATATAAGATGTAAAGATGTCGCATAAAGGCCAACTTATTTTGGCGTGTTGACGTAATGCGTTGCCACGCCAATATACAATACTATTGCCCGGACTCCGCCAACCTAAATACAGTTTCCTAAGGTTTCCACTGTACTTCTTCGGGATAAAATGTAGCCTATGTGTTAATCTAAAGCCTAAATTACTACCATACCGAATTTCATCAAAACCCGTTCAGTAGTTATTGCGTGAAACAACCATCCATCCATCCACACAAACTTATACATTTATAATAGTAGTAGAATTTTTTGTAAGAAATATTTTTTTACCATCAGCTCGTTCTTGGACGAAGAGACTTTCTAAAATAAATTTTTGCCGTCCTTTGTGTTACCGATGACCTAAGCAGACCAATGCCGTCTATGACATTTCAGATAGTTTTGTTTTGAGTCAGATGCCCTTCATCGTAATTGCACTGAAACTACACGTTAATAAACTATAACAAATGTCAAAACTGATTCACAAATTATAATGTACGACCGAGGTTAGGAGAGTGAAACTACAGCGTGATCAGGAATACTATATATATATATATATATATATATATATATATATATATATATATATATATATATATATATATATATATATAGTGTATATATATATAAATATATATATTTATATATATATTTTGGGGTCACATAGGTAGTTCATTGATTCCTTTACTAAAACAACCATTCGGATAGGAATCAATAAAATATTTGAAGGCGCTTTGGACTGCCCCATCGGAGTTGAATTTTTTCCCTTGCAAGAAGTTATCCAAATTTCGAAACAAATGGTAATCTGTTGAAGCAAGGTCCGGGGAGTATGGTGGATGTCTTAGACACTCCAATTGAAGATCCTCTAATTTGGTAGCCGTCTGTTGTGCAGTGTGTGGTCTAGAGTTATCCTGAAGCAGCAGTGGCCTAGAGCGAATAACCAACCTCGGTTGTTTAGCAGCTAGCTTTTCCATCATGATTTGCAGTTGCTGGAAATAGACATCTGCCGTAATCGTCTAGCCAGATTTAAGAAAGCTGTAGTGAACAACACCGGCACTAGTCCACCAAACGCTCACAACTAACTTTTTTTGAGTCAATTTTTGCTTGGAGCAAGCTTTGGCTGGTTCGCCAGGGTTCAGCCATTGCGATGAGCGTTTCTGATTATCGTACAGGATCAATTTTTCATCACAGATAATGATTCGATTTAAAATCCCTTCATTATTGTGCCGGTTGAGTAATGTAACGCAGCAGTCGACGCGCGTTTGTCGGTTTGCTGAACTCAATTCATAAGGTTTCAAGCTTTTTCACCTTCCCAATTTGCTTCAAGTAGATTAAAACAGTTTTATCACTAACACCGCAGCCTGCAGCTAACTCGGACGTGGTTTGCGATGGATCCGCTTCCACAATAGCCTTCAATTCTTGATTATCAACTTTGGTCTCCGGCCGTCCACGGGGCTTGTTCTGCAGGTCGAAATTTCAAGAACGAAAACGTTGGAACCAAAAACCCACTGTATTTTCTTTTGCGACATCGCCGCCATACACATCATTAACCCTTCGAGCCGTTTCTGCAGCACTGGTGCCGAGGTGGAACTCGAAAATAATACGATATTTCAAGTTTTCCATTTTGTTAACAGAGTGACGCAAATAAAAAACCTTAAGCACGCTTTTCGAAACACAAATACATGAGTAAATAGCGGTATAAATTTGAAATTCGAATTCCTAATCAATGAAGATATATTTGAGATCAAAGTGGTCAGTACGACAAAACGGCTATTTTATATGTAAGGATAAGATATATATAACTATTACTATACTACTTTGGATTGATCAGCTAAACTAAACTTTTAGCCAAGTGTCCATCGCTAATTACGACGACGAAGTCTGAAAACAAAAATGTATGGAATTTCGACATAAGTATCGCTAAGTAACATAAGCATCGCTAACTGAGTAACTGACATAGCGATGCTCATGTCAAATCCCATACATTTTTGTTTTCGAACTTCGTCGTCGTATAAAGAGATGGCACTTGGCTAAGTACTCAGATGTCCGCGGCTTCTTTAATTACAATCGCGAAGTTTCAAATCAAAAATGTACTATGGTATTGACTTATCTCGCTCTATGTCCCTTAGCGCACGTTATGACGTTAATACCTCACATTTTAGTTTTCGTCATCGTTATTAGCGATTGTATCATGATACGATGACGAAGTTCGTGGATACTGAAGATGTCATTTTGCTTACAATAATAAAGATAAAAAAAAAATGTTTAAAAGAATACTAATAAGAAACCGTAACTAAAATAAAAAGGTAATATTATTATGCAAGGGTTTCCTCAAACGCAAGATAGTTTCATTTGCAGGACAAAAAGGGTGTGTAATTAAAGTTGTAAAGTTGGAACATTTTGACATGAAATATCTTGTACTGCAGGTCAGACCGTCTGTTGTCTCAGCAAACGTGGTGAGTGACGCGCCACCGCGCAATCCTACTTCCTACTCTCCTACTACTATTTTAATGTGAAAGTTAGTGAGGATAGATGGATGGATGTTATTAACCCTTTCACGCAAAAAAACTCTGGACGGATTTCGATGGAATTTGGTATGGTATTAGTTTAAACTCTGGATTAACACATAGGCTACTTTTTGACCCGAAAAAGTACAGTCTTCCCCTGGTATACTGTATTTGCGCGGGCGGGGCCGCGGGCAAAAGGCATATACGAATACTTACGAATTGTACAAAACATAACATATTCTCTGTTCCCACATCTGCCAGACGTCACGCGATGGCTCGTTGTTTTATCTAATTGAAACAGCACATTGGGTGCTGCAATTGTGTAACATTTCCCCGCCAAGGCCCCGTGATTCAGTCGGGAGACAGATGGGTGACATAAACCACATTCGTCACGCCTGCCGCATTACCGGCGCCTGCGCATGCGTCGTGATCAACGTGATTTACTGATGCCTTTGTACCCCAAACCGATGATCACTGTGTGGGCTTACTATCCTTAACAGAAGAACAGTTCAGACAGAATGATAAAGTGCGCGAATATTTTACTAACAATATCAAAACTTTACTGATAATACGGCCCTTGATTTTCTAATTTATACTACTTACTACTACTATTATAAATGTAAAAATTTGTGAGGATGGATGGATGGTTGGATGGATGGATGTTTTTTCTTTTGACAACTGACTTTTGAAAACTACTGAACGGATTTCGATGAAAAATAGTATGGAGTAGTTTAGACTCTATTAAAACATAGCATACTTTTTATTCCAAAAAAGTACAGTATTCCCATGGCATACCCTATATTTACGCGGCGGAGCCGCGAGAAAAATCTAGTGATATTATACGTAGGACCATAGGTAGTAAAAAGTAAAGTGTAACTATGTGTTTATATTCATACAGTTTTCTATTTTTAATAATTTTTGTGATATTAGAAAAAAGGTTGTGGTATTAAAATATTTAGCCAGTAAATTCGCACACTTTGTCGTTCTGTCCGAATAAACCCTACGAAGGATTAAGGCTGCAGTTATATGCGTCCGCGCCACCAAGCGGCCGCTCCACCGCGAAATTACAAGCGGAGCATCGTTGTATGCAACTGTATGCAGTTGCTTGTAATTTCGCGGTGGAGCGGCCGCTCGGTCACTACAGCCTAAGGCTTCAGTTATATAACATAATTTAATTAACGCCCGCGCCACTAAAGTTGAGGTCTCTCCTTTATCGGAAGAGGATTAACCCTTTTAACGCCACGCACATATTACGTAGTGTCGATCGCCGGTGTCGTGTCTGTGGCGACGCGACGCAGCTACAAATATTGAGCTGCTGTCCACTATGTTAGCTTGCTTTATGTTTTTTTAACCAGACTTTACTCACACTATTAAAATATAATCCAAGTAGATGTTGCCAGCGACGTTGTGCGTGCAAAAGGAAATCCCGCGGGAACCATACATGTACATTACATCTTTATTCTATTGTTTATTATTGTGTGTGTGTGTGTTTAATAAAGAATTTTACCATGATAAAATGTAGCCTATGTCTTTTCCCGTGGTATACTCTATATCTGTGCTAAATTTCATCAAAATCGGTCCAGTAGTTTCGGAGTCTATTCAATGCAAACAACCAATCATATGTCTTCTCTTTATAATACTAGTATAGACAATAAATCCGAAATGATCTAACCGTAAAAAAACATTTAATTCGACCGAAAACACCATACTATTGTGTATCTGTGAAGATACGGTAAATGACATTTAAATTGGTACTTTTAGATCAATGTGGAGTGTAAGTACCCGGATACCGTCAAGCTAAAGTCATATTTAGATGAGATGTACTACTACAGAAATAACTACAACTTTTGTAAGAAACTATGACCCGACTACGTAAATTATATAGCCTATGTTACCCGGGCTATTATTACGAATCTATTGACCTCCTTATTTATTGAAATCAGACCAGTAGTTTAACGGTGGAAAAAATATACATAAATACGTACATCGACTGCCAAAATCATTACCCTTCCTTTTGGCTTCGCCGTAGTCGGGTAAAAAGGTAAGCAAAAAGCAAAATATGAAGAAAATACATAAACGCAAACGGAACTACATATAATCTGAAGATTGATAAAACTAAGGAAAACCCCTACATACCTCATAGCTCTAAATTAATTTAAGCAAAAAACAATTGTTTGCACAGTGACTACTGTTCAGCGATCAGGTTTTCCGGTGAGTAATATTTGTTGACGTACTGTTTTGTAACTGGATATGTACTTTATGTACACATTGTGCTGCTTATATTTCATGTAGTGTATCTGAGCTATATCATTTATTTGACATAGAATAAACACAATATTAAAAAAAACATTTGGCGCCATCATAACCTAATTAATAGTATCTCATGATATTCCGATAACACTCCTTGCTAAAGAGTTTGGAATCTATAATGCAAACATTGAAGGCGAAAACCGAATGGTGCACTACTCCCTGCATGGAATTGTGCATACTCCATGCATGGAATTGTGCACACTCCATGCATGAAGTAGACGCAACTAAGCATAAAGCAACGGGCTGAACTCCCAGCAATTGAGCATTATTTAATCTCGGACTTCAATTAAGCGTTCACGGGATTGGCGTTTTCAACGGACCTTCCACCACCCTATCTGGGCACTGCTAACTTACAATCACCCCAACATAATGGGCTTTTTGATACGACTTGGCTAGGTTGAGCCGCGCTTCCAACTTCTCCTTGACTTTCCAGCAAGTACCTTGGGCATAATGAATAGTCTACCGCCGAGGAAATTCTCAGCACCAACCCCAGCCATATCGTTCAGTTAATAAGCAACATAGGGCTGAGGTCGGTACTATAACGCGAAGGAGTCACAATTGATCCACTTGGGTCGCAGTGACGTCAGGACTCAACCTGTCTTCGGTAAAAAAAAACTACTATATACCATGGTATAGTATCGTTGCAAGTTATATCTATAGTCGAACTGCGACAGTGAAATAGTGTTGCGTTTTGCCGAGAGACATTAACGAGGTGGTCGTGCTGTAAGTAAATTACTTACAGAGCCAATTTTGAGAAAATATAGCGAAGTAAATTATAATGACTAATCAATTAGATAGATTGTAGTTAGGTAAGTACTAATGGTAAGGTAAGAAAACCTGAACATGACACGTTATTTTGTCCTGACAACAACAGAAGTAAAACAACATAAAACATATCGGAGATACCCCCAACAACAAGACAACTTATCTTTACTATGTAAATCTACAGCATCCATATTTTTTTGTAATTTTTAGCGACGGTGATTATCTATGATCTAAACTTGTGTAGAAAGGAATTAAAGAACCCGGATCACAAGCCGGGAAAACCAAATTGATGACAAGTCAAGTCAAAGTCAAGTCAAGTTTATTCAAAGTTTGTATTATTATACACTTCTTCTTCTTCGTCTTTCAGACGACGACGAAGTCGAGAGAGTGCAGGTTCGATTCCCAGGTTGTAGCGTGTACCAATGAGACTTTTTCAGATCTCAAGTACATTATACGGACGCTCCAACGATGAAGGAAAACATCGTGAAGAAACCCGTACATGGTGAGCCCCAGACGAACACAAAACTACGATACAATACGACATTTAAAACCAACTTACTGTCCCAGGCACTACAGTTTGTCAAAAGTTGTTACTTTGCTCGGAGAATACTGTGTAAATCATCCAATAACGGATGAAAAGGCCTAAGTTTCCCAAACGTCGGTATACATGCGGTGCATCCATCGGTGCGGGAACTAGCCCGTCGAGGAGAACCGGCGTAAGAAACTCCCGCGGGCCATCTTTTACCAAAAAGATGGAAAATTGTTCTTTTAGAATAAAAAAGGTATATAACAATGTTATGATTAAAACTACATAACAAGAGTACAATAGTACATAGAAGTAGCCTTGCAGGTGGCCATCCTATTCCCATGGTGTGCGATCGTTAATAAAATCCAAGAATTTTAACCCTATACTAAGTTTTAGCACACAAACGTTTTTAACTACTTTTTTAAATTTATTATGAACATATGACAAATATGAGCATCGCTTAAATTACATGAAGTTACAGCTTATTGTGTTGTAATTGTTTTAATAAATATTGTTCGGTTATGTTATATGGGTAAATAATTATATTTACGCAAAACATAACTACTTCTGGCTACTTCATAGATCTAGTCTTTTTGCGGAGGATAAGGTCGAGCGCAAGAGGCAGCCAGAAAACATAATATTCTGAACGTTTATGACTGCTTACTGCATGCTCCCATACAACGTTATAATATAGTACCTGGGTAACCGAGCTTTGCTCGTAGTTCTGATAAATTTAAATAAATAAAAAGAATCTCAAAAATATTTATCTGACCGGGATTCGAATGCACATTCCGAAGTTTCCAATAAAGCAAAAATTATACATATAAGCAAACCAATCTGCCAATCGGACTGACATAATAGAGTCGAAATTATTAATTTATATTGTTGCAAGACAAAAAAATAAAAATATGTAGCAGTTAAATATGCGCAGTTTCACAGGGATTAGACCGGAACGGATCAGACCTAGCTAGACACATTTTTTTCCCCTAACACTCCTTGCAAACTAAATTTCATGGTAATACTTGCAGCCGTTTTCCAGATTACGATTATATATACACAAGATTGTGTCGTTTAAAGTATAAAATTCGATATTTTCAACATTAGGCTGCCGCATCAATCCGTATTCTCGTTTGCCACCTGTATTTCATAAAAAATACACTAAGATTACTTTACCCTAAATGTTTTTTTTTCTCAGCTGTGACGGTTCCGTAAAGAATGTTCATATTATGTTACGGCGTAACCGCGGCCATTTGTCCTACGGCTTAACAGCGTGACCGGGTGAATATCTTGGCCGTGTGATTGTGAAATATTTGACAGTTATGGTGATCTTCCAGCCACGATTGTGATATTATTATTGTTAAAAACTCCAAAAGTTATAGACCACCAAATTATACAACACTCATAAATGAAACTGCGTCAACCGGAAAAGTTCATTCACCGCAACTAACGAACATTTTGTGTTTACAATTTGAAATGTAAAATATAAAATTTATTATTGTAATAACTTAATTTCCAATCTCCATTATTGCAAATTGGTGATGCTGTAAAACATTGATGATTTTATTTTCTTAAATGAAGTAAGTTTATTGCTAAAATATAGCTAGGCTAATAACTGTGTTACTGAATCTCCAGAGACGTGTATGGTGTATTCGAATTCAGCTATGAATTTATTTTATAAATTGTCAGTTTTTCAGTTTAGTCTTATATGAGTTGATATCTAATTATGTTTTATAGATTATAGGTTAAAAACCTCGAGAGAGAAACATTTAAGACACCACGCAGGATTCTCTCTTAACTTTCCAGTCAAAGTTGACATTGGATAGTTTCGCAATTTCATCCCGACCTTCGGAGATTGTACGAGATACCAAAACCAATCACTTATGCAGTTGTCGTGCTACGGATGTGTTTTCGATCAAAAATCTATTTAACATGCTGAAAGATTCTTGGGTAGAATTTTCCTTCTTTTTTTAGACTTCTTACCTACTTAATATTATAAATGTGAATGTGAGTTTGTTTGTTTGGTTGCTACGCTTTCACGTTAAAACTACTTAACCGATTGTCATGAAAATTTGACACAGACCACGGGGAAGGACATAAGCTACTTCTTATCGCGGCAAAATCTACGGTTCGAGCAGGATTTCATTTTGCGCGTACTAAGTCGCGGGTAACATCCAGTAAGAATATAAAGAGGAATAAAAATCTACTGGACCGATTTTGATGAAAACTGGCACACATATAGATTAGACCACGGGAAAGGACATTGGCTACTTTTTATCGCGCGAAATGTACGGTTCCGGCGTGATTTCCTTTTGTGTCGAAGTCGCGGGCACAATTTAGTCTCTAATAGGACATCAGAATACATTTTTTCTTTTAAATTCGGATAAAATTTTAACTATTTCTCTACACAATCTTCATAATTTTGAAGTCAGTACCGGCCGACTTAAACGTGAGCTCTATAGAATAATGATTAATCAGACTTCAAAATAATGAAGATTGTGTGGACAAGTAGTTAAAATTTTAAAAGGATAATTATTTAGAACATAAGATTTATTTCATACTTTTTTGTGTATTTTTACTTTTGAAGTCGGATTTATTTTTTGTTTCAAAATAATATTTTTTCCTTTTTTGTCATATTTGTTATATTAACACAATTTAAGAACTTTTAAAATAAACTATCGAATCTATAGGTAATTGAATACGCGCCAAGCTTCCATTAGGTATTGTATATAAGATGATGATGATGATGGTTGTAAGTTACATAATCGCATATGCTTGCAGTTCTTTAAACAATGTCGAAATTTCCAAACGCGTATCTTTAAAGACTGAGGAGTTCTGTTCTGTGACCATACATCCAGGGTATACCTTGGCGCAAAATCTTACATTTTTTGGTAGCGTATGCTTGGGTTACTTCAGAATGTGCTCGTACACACTATATGTCGGAGGCTATTATATGCAGGTACAGTATAACATATATACTTGTATACACAATAAAATTACATGCATTGGATGTGCACCATAAAAATAACAGCGGCCATATACAGCGATCGTCACAGATGAGTCTGATACAGTGGCCGTCGGTCACACAGGCTTCGAGGAAGCGTTTAGCTTTATTGCACATTGTAATGTGATTCATTTTATTGCATTACTGCCATTGCTGTTGCTAGTAAAGCTTAGTGCACACGGGCGTGTTCGCACTGACTAACCGTTTTTAACCCCCGACGAAAAAAGAAGGGTGTTACTAGTTTAACGTCTGTGTAGATCTGTGTGTGTCCGTGGCATCGTAGCTTATATTACAGATTAATAAATAGTTACTACGTAACTTATATGCTTTAACTATGGTCTAGGTTCTTTTATAAATGATCGAGAGTGTACTTAGCTATCATCAGCTCACTGCTCGACGATCCGGGGACGATATATATTTTAATTAATTTAGGAGATCAAATATACTATACTAAATATGTGTGATAAAAATGTCTGCACAGGCTTAAGAAGTATGATCCCATAAAAGTTCCACTTATGTATGTTGTAAAAATATATATATTTTTATTAAATATCCGATTCGATAATATTAAGCGACCCGTCTGCTCGTTTACAGCCAGCAAACGAGCAGGCGGATCGCCTGAAGAAAAGCCCAGAGACACCAGAGGCGATTTCTCAAGTGCGTTGACGTCCTTCGTCGTCGTTCGTATGGCCGATTGAGGATCGTTTCACCATTTTGTTTTTTTTTTCAAAAGTGGGTGACCTGACTTTTTTTGGTCATAGTAAATAGTAAAACACAGAAAAGAGTTTAAATCGTCAATGTTTTAATTCTATTTATTATACTATATAAAAACACTACACAAAGAGTGGCAAAAATGTAATGCGTTACGTCATTGAAATAAGAGCGCTAAAAATACTTGGCACCGCATACGCGAGTTTACCATGAGTATTAGTGTGGTTGCAGGTTCATCATAAGAGTTAGTGTGGTTGCAGGTTTATCATAAGTGTTAGTGTGGTTGCTGGTTTATAATGAGTGTTATGGGGCGACCCGGACGAGGCGTGGGCGGCCGAGGACGCGCGCGGAATGCGGCTCCATTGTAGAACTTATTTGACACGGGATGTCAATCCACATACAAAAACATAGATTTACAACTTCAATTAATTTATTCGTGTTCCAAATACACCATCAGTGAGAGATGATTCATGTACATATTTAAACGTAAGATAAACTTAAGATAGTCTTGTTAATATCATGGGAGTTTATTCTACTCTTCTCGATTCTGCGTTTTTAATTTGACTTCTTAGGTACGACATGACATACAAAATATTCCCGACTGCGACGACGCCAAAAGAAAGGGTAATAATTAATGATTTTGGTAGTCACATGTATGTTTGTTCCAGCGTAGCGCCTAAACTACTGAATAATAAGGTGTCAATAGATTCGCAATAATAGCCCGGATAACATAAGCTATATGATTTACATATTTGGGTTATAGTTTACAAATAATATGACACAGTTATCTCATAAATCTGTTTAACGTAGTTCTAGGCCTTCTCCCTTTTATTCCTCCCTAAAACATATTATATATTATGCACTCGTTCGCTCTGCACTAAGAAGAAATTATGTTATCAAAATAAAACACATGCAACAATATAATTAAAACACATAAATGTTTATTGACAACGCAGTTCAGTTCTGCGACACATCGTGATGCGGATTGGCGCGCCAAAAACGTGTTGCAAATGTTATGTAAATCATTAATTTATATTCATAGAAACACAGTAGCGGTAGGCCACGGCTAATTATTAAGACATAACTAGGTCCCAAATTCCAGTGCAGATGCAGATGTAGAAGATGGATTTATGTTAATGTTTTTACGACAAAGACGAAGTTTCAAGAGAATTCGGGAATATTTGCGAAATAGTACACAAAGCATGAGTAATAAATATATGAAACTGGATTGCGTAAAAGCTGCAAAACTGTATATTAGGTGTGAGGGTTTTAAAATTTAAATGTTACGTGGACCAGTGTGATGGCTTTAAAATTTTAAATTCACAAATTATTATTCACTAAGAAGTTTATATTTTGAATATTGCACAGAAGATATCATGTAACCAGCGCACTTTAAACGAAATAATCTATCACCGATTGAATTTGGTTTAGTTTACCATAACGAAATTACCGGAGCTTTGCCTACAACCAAAGATTTAAATCACTAGATAAGCTGTATTGCGATAGTACCAAAATATCCATGTCGTAACTTAGTGGAGTGAGACAGTAGATATGAATATAATTATACTCGTTTTGGCATCTGAGTCTATACAAGTAATATTATAAATAGACATACATGGGTTACGCGGCACAAATATTAGGTCTTTACCTATGAAATTGCCGTTTTGTATGCAAAAATTAAAACTAATTTTTTTATGTATTTTTTATTTGTATTAATCGAAGTAATTACCCATGCAATCAATGGATGTTTGCCAATGCAGTGGCAGTTTATTGATGCCCTTCTTAAAGAAATCAGCTGAACGGGAGGCAACAAATTCTTCAAAGGTATCGCCTCTTGGATATTGATTTTTTTTCCCGCCAAGAAGTTATCCAAATTCTGGAAAAAGTAGCAGTCTGTAGGCGCAAGGTTTGGTGAGTAGGGCGGATGACGGAGAGCTTCCAACCCCAGTTCTTGCAACTTGGAGACCGTCTGCTGTGCAGTATTAGGTCGCGCGTTGTCGTGCAGGAGCAGCGGAGACGAGCGATTGGCCAATGCTGGTTGGAGATATGCCAGCTTCTCCATCACTGTGTCAGTTCTTCACAGTACACATCTGCAGTAATGCTCACTCCGTTTGGTAAGAAGCTGTGATGAATCACACCGGTGCTAGACTACCAAACAGTGACCATCACTTTTCTAGGGTTAAGTTTTCGTTTAGGGCATTGTTTAGGTGCTGAACCAGGGTCTAACCAACTTGCTGAGCGCTTGCGGTTATCAAACAGAATCCATTTTTCATCGCAGGTAACAATGTGGTTCAAAATTCCTTCATTTGTGTGTCTGTTGAGCAGTGCAAGGCATGTCTCGACGCGTACTTCGCGCTGGCGATCATTGAGTTCGTGGGGCACCCATTTGTCAAGCTTTTTTACCTTGCCAATTTGACGCAAATGGACCAATATTGTTTTAATGCTAACTTCGAAAGCTGCTGATAATTCAGACGTAGATTGTGTATCATCAGCTTCCACAATCGCCTTTAATTCGTCATTGTTGACCAAAGTCTTCGGACGACCGCGAGGTTCATTTTTCAGGTCGAAATTTCCAGAACGGAAGCGAGCAAACCAATAACAGGTGGTGCGTTGGTTTGTAGTGTTAGCTCCGTAAACGTCGTTGATGTTGCGTGCCGCTTGTGCCGCGTTGCTGCCACGACGGTACTCATATTCCATAATTACTCGAATTTTTAACGTATCCATGATGACGAAAAAGATTGAAATGCGATGAAAATGTAACACTAATCAATAAGCAAATGACTACTTTTGGAAAAAGTATTCCATGTTTTTAAAATAAAATTAATTTGAAATTAGAATTCTTAGCCAAACAAAAATTATTTTGTTTTGAAATGGCCAGTACTGCAGAACGGCAATTTCATAGGTAAAGCCTATTATTTACAAAAAGGCAAACAAATACAAAAATTATGGTATTCGTCGCGCCACTGAATAATGCCACTGTTTTTTCAATGTCAACACGTCTAAAAAGGCCAGTTCGAGTGTTTCGTATTACGTTCGTAATTTGTTTCATTTCAGATATAAAATGGCTACATTTTAGTTGAATCATGATAAATAGAATCATATTAGAAACTAGCTTTTGCCTGTGGCTCCGCCCGCGTAAATACACGATCCCACGGGTATACTTAACGGGTAACTTTTTCGGGATAAAAAGTAGCCTATGTGTTAATCCAGAGCTTAAACTACTACCATACTAAATTTAATCGAAATCCGTTCAGTAGTTTTTGCGTGAAAGAGTAACAAACATCCATCCATCCATCCATCACCACAAATTTTCACATTTATAATAGTAGTACGATTTATTAATTTTGATAACTTTAAATAGAAATGCGTAAAATGGCACATACAATAAGAATTGGCTAATTGTAAAATAAGAGAATTGTTAGAAGTTACTGTCAGAGCAACTTCGTCAATGTATATTGCTGTATATGACTCTGTTGACTCTGTTCCTTTTTCAATAAAAGTTTCAGTAAGGCATATTACATCAGGTTCCTTATTATTTGCTTACGGTTCCTTATTATATGATTTTAGCTCTGCAAGTGGAATTTCAAGTTAACATCTTTTGGCATGGAAGCTAGCAATGTTTTGATGTATAATCTTAATTTGTTGCTTTTGGTTTGTCACGAAAAAGATATTTTGCCTTAAAATAGTCAGTAATGTATTTTTGTAATTTATCAGTCAGTGTTATATATTTTATTGTCGTTAGGTTTAATTATATCCGAGTTATTTTAATTTTCATTCTTATATTGATTGTGAAATTAATTTTTAATTAAGCTTAATATAATAATGTGTGTGTTGTTTTTGATTTTAATAGTATTGTATGTAAACAAACTTCACCTTAGGTGGCCATTTTAGACCTACTGCCAGTTTGGCACATCTAACTTTTGAAATCTTTGGCTTACTATTCTGTGATTATCAGTTATGAGATCTAATTTCAGAATCCAATGAGTGTGAGAGGTCGTTAGTCAAGTTCGTCGCTTTCACGTCAGCTAATAGCTCCTGTGGCATCATGGTCGTCATCTCACGTTCACTATCGAGATTTTCAAAACCACCACCACCCACACAGAAACCACAGATTAGAGCTAAAAACAAAATATTTGTGTATATTTAAAGTATGCGTGACAAATATCTAAATAGAAAAAAGCCTGACTAGTCATTCTCGGATGGCTGAACTAGTAGGAAATATGCACGTTTTTTTTTTTTCATTTAAATAGATCTATCTTGTTTGACAAACCGTGTAGTAAAGTTTGATTTTGAACATCATAGAAAATAACAAAGATGTGAACGATTAGTAGTCAATTAGATAGAAACGTGACGTCACATTAAATTCACGACTCGCATAGAAAGTTCATACTAAATTTCGTTTTGCTCTAGACAGATTAAAAACCTTTGACCTGTCTGATATCTTGCTCATTTTTCTTAAGAAATGTGAGATTTTTTTTATTTTTTTTTTTATTTTTTTTTATTTCACTTTCTAAGTATAGCATAATATTATTATCTTTCACACCTAAATATCTCTAATAGATAGCGATACTGTGACAATCTTCAATCTTCAGTGGTCGATACACTTTCACACATCGCCTGTAGGTTGTAGGGATAGTTAGTAGGTGTAGGTTGTAGTTTTCTGTAATTTGAACTATCATTCGTGAGAATAAAAAATAGTTTATGACCTATTTTCAAACCCACCTTTATAGTAGGTATGTCTAATAAATTTCATAATAATCGGTCAAGCCATTTCGGAGGAGTTTGGTTGTAGACACTGATATACCTACGAGAATTTTATGTATTAGACATTTTAAGTTCAAGAAAATATAGTCAATTGCATATGTCCTTTGCCTTTGTCTGTTGTATTCGCGTTGAACTATAGAAACAAATGCAGTGATTTGTTTGGGATTTGGCAAGAATTTATGCCTGAAGTGTACAATGAGTATACAGCCTTCACGCGAGTGCTTAGTTATATCACGATCGCATGAATCGATCGGTCACAAACGGGCCACAGGCGACAGGCGACAGGCTTCACATGGCGGTGTGTCTTTATAAAATAGAAAAAACATTTCAACAAGTTGTACTTGTCGTAATCCGTTGTAGTCCGTTTACACTGATTCTTATTAGCACTGATGAAAAATATATTCATTTATATTTATTATAACTTAAAAAGTCGCCTCAATTTTAAAATACCATCAATAAAAATTATCATATTAAAATAAGTTTATAAATCCTAACTACAATGACGCAAGTGTTTACAAAACAGCGTGACGAGTAAAATACTATAGTACATCCTAGTGGACGTACAGATTCATAATATATTCATATTTCATGTATAATTATTTCGTACGTTATATTTAACGACTGTGAGAATAATTATTATTATAGGTAGCCTTCCGATGCACACGTCGCGGGACGTGAGACCGCGACTCGGGACCGAAATAGGGTCGCAGAGCCACAGCTTAGTATGAATTTATATGGAGCACATCAAAACATAAACAATCCCCGCGACCCGCGACTCGCGACGCGCGACCGGTGAGTGTGGCGTCGTGGATCGCGGTCGCATAGATCGGAAGGCTACCTTAAGATGACGTCCGATCGGCAAAAGGGTCCTCGGTTTTTAATAGTCGTAGTAATTTATATAAGCATTTAAGCTAAAATTTATTTTAGTACCTATAGGATATGTTCTATTGTAAACTTGACCGTGTATTTTTATTTAAAAAAATGTATTGTTATTATATTTATTTACGTGCTTGAAATACAAATTATCAAAATAGAGTGAATTTATTATTTACAATTCAAAATACCTTGAGGCCAACTGCCGGCGGGTCCATTCGAAGTACCTAAAGGCACTTGTTTTATTCCACGTCCTAGGCTAAAAATTTTATTATTTACCAGAAAATTCACCCTTATGTACCAAAACGTAACGCATAAAATATTCCTACTGAGATAAAATAAATTATAGTTTAAAAAATCTTAAAAAACACGCTTTTATAGAAAATCTAACTGAAAATTAAAAAATAAAATTTAATAAATCTGGATTAAGAATAGTGTAAATGAAAAATAGATGTTTATTATTGTAAAAAAGCGCGGGGTGCAGTGTCTTCACCTGTAAGTTTGTTTGTATGTAACCGACTCCAGTGGATTTGATTTTGATCCACTTCAAACGGTCAGATTTCGTTTAAAGTGATTTTTAAGATATTATCAAAGTGAAGACCCTTCTCATATCTGCCAATAAAATGTTTATAACTATTGATACTATGCACCCCACGCTATTTTACAATAATAAACATTTATTTTTCATTTACACTATTCTTAATCCAAATTTATTAAATTTTATTTTTTATTTTTTAGTTAGATTTTCTATAAAAGTGTGTTTTTTTAGTTTTTTTTTTTAACTATAATTTATTTTTTGCTTTTTAGTACGATTTGCTATCTATTAACCGGGGGACCAAAGACTAAGCCTGGAACTGCACGCATGCGTAGTTCGCGCACTAGTTCTATCTCTCTTACTCTCATGCAAAGGATGCGGAAAGAAATTGATGAATCCTGGGGCGAATTTAATCAGGATAATCGGATATTTTAATCGAATTATTGCATTGTCATCGGTCTTTGACAAGGTGTGCAAAGTTTGAATTCAATCTGATCGTTCAAAGTAGGACAAAATCGAGCCCAAAGGAGTCGGTTACAAACAAACAAATAAGCAAGCAAGCAAACATAAGGTGAAACTAATTAAAGCGTTATAAAAAGAACCGTCGCGTCGGTCGTGCTCGGATGCGCGAATTCGTGTGCTTTCGCGCGTCTTCTTTTAATAACACAGAAGGCATATGTGCTTTACGTTGTGGACATAAGAGTAAATTTGCTATAAATTTTCCAATTTCGCTTCGCTGCGCTTGTATAAATAGACCCTTATTTTTTAAAACAAAATATATTTCTTTCTCAATAAATAATTCCTATTAAAAATTGGTACATTGGTGTTAATTCATCGTGTAAGTTGACCTCTGCAGCCTGCGTGCTTACCAACAGGTGAGCAATCATGCTCATTGCTCATTTCCATACTGACTTATATTCTCTAAACCTATTACTGCCAGCATCCGTTTCGATTCGGTTATTTAGGGAAATCCTACGCTTATGACTAACCTCTGACAATATTCGGTATTTCGTACCTACGTTATGTCACTTTAAATATTTAAAATGTCCTTAATTATGATTTTTTTTAATAATAAAAAAAATCAATGAAATGAATGAAAAAATGACTACGGAAAAAATTCCGTCACTATGAACGCGTAATATGTTTTGTTTTTCATATTACTTCAAGTTACTATTCTTTGTCGTTCAAAATATTTTTCCTAAAGAGTATCTAGCGTGGTCTATGAGCATGGAAAATCGCAAGTTTCTAAGGCCCGTATTAATAAACCGTTCTCAAACTCGTTCTCAAGACCTTTCTTGGCTGATACAGTCTCAAGTAACGATTAGCTTCTCAAGACGGTCTTTAATTCATAGTATGATCTCAAGACCGTCTCAGTCATAACGTTATTGAGATCACTTACTCAACTTTTAAGCGTCATCTATACGACAAAGAACTTCTACTTCTACAAAGAACGGATTTATTGATTATACATTCCTTCAATATGTCTTTTTTTTAAATTTAATATTTAATAACATAAATACCAAAAAAGATTAGTCTGTATTCTTTATATTGAAAAAACTGATTTTCATTAATTTTTACGTATGTATTAATATTTATTATTGTCTAGCATAATAATATCCATATTTTTTTGAAAACTACGTAAAACGGAATGCAGATCATTGCCATTCGAAAAAAGTTCTTCTTCTTCTTATTCTTTAAAGTGGCTCCTTAGTGATTCGCCAATGTGTTGTGTTGATGAAAACTCTGCCTTGTGAGTGGGTTTTATGAATAAACAAGGGCACGGTATACAGGAGGAAGTCTGTTGAATAATCTAAAACCTAGAACAGACAAATTTAGGACCAGTACCAAAGTATGTACATAAAGTTTCAGTAAAAGCAGTATTTACAAAACACAGAACAGATTTAAGGTTGATAGGGCGAGTAATTGTAGGAGGGAGGGATCATATAATGATGATTGTTTTTTGCAGCGAAAAAAAGTTCTACTGTCAAGTGTCAAATCAAGTCAATTAATATAAATCAAATAGGTAATTCGTTTAATATAAATAAATAAATAAATATATTTAAATAAAATCGAAAATATTTCTACAAATACTCGACACTGGCAGAATGGTGCAAAACCTTTGCAACCGCGACTACCAAAAAAAAGAAGAATAAGTATCAATCATGTATCAATATAGCATCTTTTATATCTATCTTATTCTATATCTATGACTTTATTTTGTGTTGAGTATGTAGTGTAAATTCTGAGTTTGTTTAATCATAAATATTTACATTTTAATTTACATAATTGTAACACACCCAAAAACACCACAAATAATAATGTACCATATCCCAATTCCCAAGCAAGCCGTTCTCAAGTCAAGGTTTGACTGTACCCACGAAACCGCGTCTCAAGTAACAGTTTGACAGCAATGACAGCGTACTTGAGTAACGAGTCTCGTTTATTAATACGTTCGCACTCACTTGATACGCCGTACCTACAGCTGTACTTAAGTACGGTCTATTAATTAAAACAACGTCTTAAGTACTTTCTTGAGAATTGTCTTAGAGATTAGAACGCTTTATAAAGCTTTTAAAGAATACGGCCCGTATTGTAAGTGTCAGCTTAGAAATTCCAGGGCAGATCAACTTGTATTTCACCACTTTGGAGGTCGATTACTCGAAAATGGCTTACATTATGAGAAAGTCATGTATGAAACCTTTACCTATATTTAAAAATACCTATTCGACGATACCCGAAAAAACAAATTTCACCCCCACGTCACATGTATCCGAACTACCCCTAAAATATAATTTTTTTTTATTTTATTATGCCAAATTTGCGATCTATACACAACCTATAACTGTACCATATATTTATATGCATATTTACGGAAGTTAGAAGAGACGTTAACATTTAACTTCACACTCATAAGTTCGATTTTCAGCTCTATTGTATGAGCGCAGAGTTCTATTTTCAGTGCTCTGAATTTTCCCCGGCCTTGCGGATTCCGGACATTATAATAGTCCCAGCCTTACACGTACCATAGACTTTTGCCACAGAGTACACTTTCGTACAGAGCTACACTTTACAGCTTTAGCAGCAGCTACAGTAACAGCTTTTATAGAACGATCTAAATCAATGCAAATGTGAAAATTTTGACGTTCCCTTCAACGGCCCACAATTTTTCTACACAATCGGGGACACACCGATTGCTTGTAGTACTCGTAGTGCAATCAAATCGAAAGCTAACTGTGTAGCTGTTTATCTGTTCCTCTTTCCCTAATATGTGCTTCTGCTCTATGTTAAATCATACTTCACTATGCTGAGCAGGTGCTCTATTTATATGAGGAATGTATAAATTGGTACCTCGTGACGGAACAGTTCTGATGACAAATGACAAACCATTGACATTTGGTTACCAACAACCACTAGTGACTTAATATATTAATAATAAAAACATTATTATTAACTTAATTCGCAACAGTTCAATCATAATTTGATACAATTGTGAAAAAAATAATAATTTTCCAACACCAAATATATGTTGGAAATGACATCACTTCTTTCAAATACATTTTCAATATTGTACTATTATCCTTAATTAGTTAATACATATTCATCTACGAATTTCATTTATTAGATGATGATGTGTGAAAAGTTTTAAATAATAATGTTAGATAATTGTTTCGCGTACATAATTAATTAATGAATTATTTCATTACATTCCAACCCCATTATGCCTTTACGCACAAAATGCAGCAGCTCTGCCCTTCTTTATACTGTCGGTGCATATTTTATTCAAACAATATTATCCTTCTTTTCCACTTACAATAAAGACACTGAAAGTACTTTATATATGTCACGACATACAACATCTTTTTTACGACCATTCCCCCTGTGTATCGATAATAGTAGCAGTTATAATTAGTGATGTTCATTCCTTTGTTGTAGCATAATATTCATTATTATCTAATAAAGAAAATAAGATTTATGCATATTGTATAGTATAAAAATGTGTGTGTGTATACCTAGTATAAAAATATTCTATCCGTTGTCCCGTAACACAAGTTCAATTTACGTGACGTATTGACGTGATATACCTTAGATAATTATGTATTAATATTGTTCTGTATATATTTTTATGTGTATCTGAATAAATAAAATAAATTCTATTAAATCAGCTAAACACCTTCCTCTTACATAATGATAAGTTAATGTAATACATTAAATAAAATAAAACGATCGAAATCAAAGCAGGTCAGTAGGAAAACAATTTGTTAAGACAGATTCGCAAAAACATTAAACATAGATAAGAAATATTTACTAATATATACATATGTACGACGCGCCTATTAGCAACGAATGATTAGAATAACTGGTTCTATTCGTATACAATAAAATTTAATTCATATCAGCATAAACTTAGTACCGTTTCAATCTCGAACATGAGTACATAGAAAGAAATGTAATAATAAAAACTTCTGCAGTTGCAGCGATTTCTTCAAACATAACAAAATCTTTCTGTATGCAGAAATTATTTTCAAAAATTAAAAAAATCTTTTAGCACTCATTTCTTCAAACGCATCAAAACTATTCCAATACCTACAAATCCTACAATACTTTCTACAATTTTTCCAAAATCAATTCAGTCACCGCAACTCCTTTTTTAATGCAAAACGCTTTGGCACTTTTAAAAATTTCTTTAGCCTCACTAAAATTCATAAAAAAAAAAAGTTATTTCAAAAATCCTTTTTCTAACGCACCAAAATATACAGCGCTTTTTTACAGACTAGAATTCTTTCAGCGACTTCAGCACATTCACCCATTATAATATCTTCGAAAAAAAAAATCTAACGCACCAAAGAGCTGCGCGGGAGGGTTTCACCCCCCTATTTCACCCCCCTATATCGTGCGGGGTGACGCTGACGTCACCGGACTTATATACGCGCGCCGCCGCGCACGCCCCAGTGCAGTGCGTAGTGTTGAGCGATGCGTGTAATGTGAGTTCTCCTTTCATTATTAAGCTTGTGTTTTGAGAATATTGGATAAATATATATTTTTTTAATCATTTGAAGTTACTAAAAAGTTTTAGAGAAGTTTTTAGAGTATACAGTGGACGATTATAAAAAATAGGTAAAAACATAAGTATACTTTATCTGAATATTTTTTTACCATACTCTATATACCATATTCTACCATATATACCATATTCTATAATATATCAAATATGTTGTTTTTGATATAAATGTATATTTTTGATATTAGTAAAAAAAAAAAAAAAACCGAAACAATAAGTAATTGCTAACGACCGCAAACGCGTCGAAGTCTTTTTCGGCGGTAATTCAGTAGCCGCAAGCTTTCGATTTGGTGTGCGGCTTGGTTGGGTTGGGGATCTTTATTCATAAAACATTTATATTTTAATATTATTAAGCTGAAGTTATAGTAGGTGATGCTATGGTCATTGTTATTGTTTGTTCATAAGATTGACAACAAAAAATATGTTAATTTTACATGACATCATTTTTAGTGCCATAAAATTACTTAGTCAGAGTTTCATAAAACTGAAGAAGTTTTCTCAAATAAATATTGCTTAGTATTAATATCGCTTAGTATTAATTTTCTTTTTTGAACAATTCGAGAACCTACCTATTTTAATAACTAAATGCATAATATAAAACATGAATGTGAAACTTTTTTATATTAAAAAAAAATACATGAAAAAAACATTTTAAAATCTTTGTTGCTACAAATAAAACGTCATGGAATCTTCAAAAAAAAATCTGATGCTTAAGTTAGTTTGTATCAATATTTTTCCCATTTAGGTATAGCAATTATTATTTATTTATTTATTTATATAGGAAAACAAACAGCTTTTAATACATAAAACTAAAGATACAAAATTAGCCCATACGAGCCAGTCAAGTTTTGACAATATTATTTCATACTTTTATATATATATATATATATATATATATATATATATATATATATATATATATATATATATATATATATATATATAAAGTATGAAATAATGTGACACAAACAAGAAGTAAACAGAAGATTAGTAAACAACCAAAAACAATTCTGATTATCATTATGACGGATATTTCAAATTTAATACAAACAAGAGACAAATATGTCCATGTTAACAAACCAAAAAAGACGAATAAAAATAAACGTTTACATTTCTTTGATGGTGGATTTGCATACGTTCCTTGCCTATGTGAATTTGAAAGTGATTTGAAACGTGAAAATTCCCAAATTTAAGATACAAAATTGTAAATGTTGACTGCTATTATCTGGTAGAGCTTAAGTTTAATAAACTTAAGCTCTACCAGCGGCCATCGACAACTAAAAGAAGGTTTTCAATTCCTCGGACTATTTTTTAACTTTTCAATTTCAATAATATTATAAACAAATTGAAAATGACGGCTTAAGACGAAGAAGAATTGAATAAATCGTTAATTTCTTGCTTACACAGATGTCATTTATGTCAAAATTAAATTAATTAAATAAAATTAATACAGTTAAATAGTTTTAGATAATTTCATCATTATTATAACTCCTGGCGATTCTCAGGTAAATTCGATTCTGGCATTGTGAAAATTACTGTTCTCATATTGTGAAAATTACTCTCCTCACATTGTGACAATTACACTTCTCACATTATGAAAATTAGACTTCTCAAATTGTGAAAATTCATTCCTCTCCTTGTGAAAATTACACTTCTCCCATTATGAAAATTACATTTCTTGCATTGTGTAAAATACATTTTTTGTATTACATAAATTACGTTTCGTATATTGATAATATTAGACCTCCATATTCCAATCGACAGAACATCCACCGGATCATTAATCTGCGTCGAATTTGATCGAAAATTAATTCATTACATCAACACACGCGTTACCAAATACAGCGTTTGTGAAAGAAAATCGGCGATTATAGATAATTTTGAGTTTCGCCACTCTGATGATCGATGGTAACTCGCAGCAGCTGCTCCATATAGAAACATGTAGAGTTATTTTAAGCTGCATCTATGGCGGTCAATATGTTGCCTACATAGATATTTACACCTAACACCGCCCACGGGTAAACTGATATTGACATGATATTACGCTGACAAAACACAAGTTCTGATTTGTAGCCAATGCGGCATTTCATAAGACTTTGTATTACATGTTTTCAAGCGTAGTTTTCTTAAGATGTTAAGATGTTAATATAAGGACAAACAGGATGTTCTACGATATATGATGAAAAAAGGAAATTTTAAATAAATGGAAGTTTACATTATTACATTTTATAAATTTGAAAATCAAAAATATTCTAAAAATAACTCGCTTTTAACATAATAAAACATTGTTTATAAAAATACTAGCTGTCCCGACACACATTGTTCTGTCTTAACAGCTATGAAGTGGAAATATATATAAATAACTACACCTACAACCTACACAAACATCTACAGTTTCATTAGCATGGAAAAATTCCATCGTCATCTTTAGTATTTTCCTCGCAATTTTTTCATTATCTCTCCCCGTTTAAACCTTCCTTGAACTTCCACAATCATGTCAAGATCTAAATTAAATAAATATAAGATCAAAAAATTTAAATCTTCTGCTGAATAATTAATATTGAGTAAAGTTTTGTAAACAATCTGCAAACATTCTAATGGGATGTGGAAAGCTGATTTTGAGTCGACACCGGGCGGGCGGAGCGGCGGGCGGCAGTGTCCGTTAATGAAATATTTAATGTATTCCGAATATTTAACGATTGCACGATAATTAACGATCGTATATTATTGTGAAGAAACTTATTGATTATTTATTGATTCAAGTTAATAGTCCTGCGAGTTTATTTTGCGATCGTTTCTAAACAACAAAATTTTCTTCAATTGTTACTTTCTTTCTTCTTCAAAAAAACTTTGAACTATTGAGATACAATTGTACAGTAATATGAGAAGATAGTTGTTTTCTTTAATATAATCGTTACTATTAAAATAATCTAAACAATTTACAAGAATCTCACTCGTATAGAAA
This sequence comes from Phengaris arion, assembly GCA_963565745.1. Lineage (NCBI taxonomy): Eukaryota > Metazoa > Arthropoda > Insecta > Lepidoptera > Lycaenidae > Phengaris > Phengaris arion. Next base: position 18,270,565 of record OY751434.1, on the reverse strand, counting down.
GGCGAGCTTTAGGAGAGCGAGATAGATTTTAAAATTTCAATTTACATAAACAAACAATGTTGTCATATACATTAGGCCAGAAGTTCAGAACAGCTTCTTGGATTTTTTAAAACAATTAACAATGAAAACGGAGCTGTTATCCCTCCGTCAGATTGTTTATATAGTATTTTTCTTGAAATTCTGAATTGAAATCATCAATTAAATGAATTGTGTACGGAAATTGTACGATCTATTAGCATATTGGTTTGTGGTCGGAGCTTTTTTATAAAGCGGAAAAAAACTCTTTATATATAGTTTGTGTTTTCTTGTATTCTTTCTTATCTTTAAAACCGCTAACATGTTATTTAAATGGTGTTCTTTGTAATAAAATTCGACTCAATAGACCATACTTTTTAGGGAAAAAAGTATATTATACTTTAGTCGGTTTTAGATATTCTATTAACACCACGCCTAGATAAACGGGTACCGAAAACATTCTGCAAACTCGTACTAGGCCTTGCCTCATTTGCATATTCCGCAAATCCGGCTGACGTCATCGGAGTTTTCGCTTCGTAATTCATGGTGATATAAAATTCGAAATTCGTGTGGGGTTTTTCGATATCTCAATACAGTACACAAGTGTGTTTTGGATACGCTTATCTAATTTCAATGTTTATAAGAAAATCGTCTTCAAAAATCATTTCTATTAGCATCGACAATGCTACAGTAAAAAACTAAACAATCGGCTTAGTAGCATAACTTGATATTTTACTTAAAACCAAGCATCTCGCAAGCCTAGCGATGCGTGAGCGAAGCTTGTACAATGTACCATTAGGGAATCTAATTCATAAGCAGGTAGAGTATTCTCGCAACTTGTTTACGTATTATAATGACTAATTGCAGTCGCAATACAATTGTCAATAACATGACAGTTTGATATAATTATTAGAAGCAGTTAATCATGACACCGGTCAACCTGCTTACGAACTAGATTCCCTGATAGTACATAGAGGTAGATCTAGATAATATTAGATTTAAAATATTTTGATGTAGAAAACATTCAAGTAGAGAATGTCAGAATACACGCAGTTAATATATTTATCCTCTGCTGTTTACGTTTTGTACAGATGTATATAGGTTGTAAAGAAGCGACCGGCGCGGGCGGGGTCGGGTGTCGCAACACGTGTGTTAAGAAACGCGTAACCTCACGCAACAAGTATGTGACGCGAAATTCCGAAAGCCGCAGGCTTAAGCTAGCTCAGGCTGAAAGCTTAAAAGCTTAAAAATCAGCAGCTCTCGCGTGAAAAATAAGTTATACCTTCAGAATATGTCTGATTTCTTCCGAATAAAATACTTAAGACAGCTTAGGAATATCTCTGTAAGCTTGAAATTCTAAATAATGTGATGCTCACACGCAATTGAAATGAAACCTTATAATATTTTCATCATTCTGTTGAACGTTATATCTAAATATGTGTGGATATATTTTGTCAAAACGATGCTATGCTAAACAAGTTTTCCACTGTATAGAAGTGTTCGATTTTTATTACTGAACATTGCTAAAATTCTTGTAACACATGCTCGACGCTCCTTGCTTTAATCGCGTTAGGTACGGCGTAACTTTAGACCCCATTTCATATTATTTGGATGTGAATCTTCAGAAAATTCTTATATATCAGCTACATGCGTCTATTTGCGATTGAATGGTAGGCGGTGATAGGTAAAACTCATCTTCGGTTCTAACTGCAACCATAATCGGTATTGATAATTGTAGCAATAATGTATGCCCCAGGATAAACAAGCCCTATGATTCCTCTCGTAATGTAATTGACACAGTTGGGCGACAATAGTCCGCCGACAATAGCCGCTGATTGAGCAACCACGCCGCGGGTTGCGCAACCGTGATTGAGCTGTTCTGTGACCTGTCAACAAATACATAATGTTTAGGTCTTAATCTAGATAAAGGATGAGGTCGTCATTGTCAATAGATGGGAAGAATATGGGTAACCAGTGAGTAGCAGACGTGAAACACAGATAACATTTTGTTCTAGTCAACTGTAGATTGACGCTTTACGTCTCCATATTTCAAGCTAACAAAATTGCTTTGCCTCTGTAATAAATGTTGCACTAAGGATGCGTTTGAATATTTTTTGAATGAATTTGCGACCAAATGAAACCAATCCCTACAAAACTAACAATAGTCAAGACTTCTTTATCTGTAAAACGGTAAAAAATATTATAAAAAATTATGTTTTTTGGTATAGCAAAAACGATATTCGAGAACTTTTTCACCCTAAATTTACACGCTTAGAATCATTTTTCTGTTCTTACCATTATGTTTGTTATAAAAATGTTTAATGTAATCAGCTTAAATTGGCAGAAAAATTATCCTGTTGAATTGTTATATTAATAATTATCTCCTTTTTCGGAACCCGGCTAAAATTTGACAAATCAAATTTTAGCAAATAAAAGTCTCCTCGAAATATGTATGTGTATTTTCGATTTTGCTATTTTGCATGAATATTAATGGGTTTGGATGTATTTTATTTAGTCACTGTCTGCACTAAAGGAATTCCAGTTTGCGCTCGGCTGTCAAACAACACATTTTACAAACACGTCCTCAATTATTATAATACCAATCCCGCTACTGTCATCTGGTCAAAGGTACCTACTTAATGTACATTTAGTTCAATGGTCCGTTTTTGGTCTTCTTTACGGTTAAGCTTGCATTAAAATCGAAATTATCCGTAAGCGAAAGTGAAAACTAAAACAATTTATAATGTAATGCAATATTCCTACGTAAGAGCAGTGCTAGTCCTGTGGTATTAGAATCCTACCGGTTAAACCTTAGCTCCGCATGTTTTGCGTAATACGCAGGATCCCCTGTGTATATATAATGTAGCCAAGTTTACTTTCATATGTATATATGTAAATGTTATCTTCAGATTATCTATTGATCATTATCATTAATTACAAAATTAATTTCGTAAACGCGGAGTTTTTACATCAAGGCTGTTCTGTGTATGCAATGTAACAGCTACTGTTTGAGCGCTTTAGATTTATGGGCTCATAAAATTTTAGTATTCATTGATTTTTTTCAGATGTAACTGACACCTATAAGAGCAAGGAACATCTTTGACTAGGTTACCGTTTTAATTAAATACTACAGAGTGCTAAGCGAACATGCTATCGTTAATTACAATGAAGAATGACAATCTTCGAAATTGAAAATATATGGGATTGACATAATGTTTATCACATAGCGCGCGATACGCCAATACCAGACATTTTTTTTATTTCTAACATAAATGTTATTAGCGATGGCATATTAGCAAAAGGGCCAGAGCCTTAATATTTTTAGAAAAAGGAATTATAATGTTTGTCAATAATAATCTAATAAGCATTATTTACCTGACCAGTTAAAGCTAAGTATATGCTTACTTAGAAAGAGTAGAGCATTAAATATTTCTAAAACAATGAGTTGGCAGTATCACAGATTAAATTATTTTAATGAATCTTATTTTAGTTGGCGCCAAGAAAAGATTATGATCAATTCGGTGTGTATTTTAGTCCGAGCTCTGTGGTGTAGTGGGTAGACCGTTTTATTCGCACTCGAGAGAGTGCAGGTCCGACTCCTAGGTTGTAGCGTATACCAATGAGACATTTTCAGATCTCAAGTACATTATACGGACGCTCCAACGGTGAAGGAAAACATCGTGAGGAAACCCGCACATGGTTGGCCCCGGAAGTATTGAGTATTGACCAGTCCAGACCAGACCAGTTGTGAGAATACCGTGTGCGCTCGGGCAACCATACTACATTTGAAAACCAACTGTCCCAGGCACTACAGTTTGTCAAGAGTGGTTACTTCGCTCGAAGGATACTGTGTAAATCATCCAATAACGGTTGAAAAGGCATAAGTTTTTTTTTGTAGTCAGTATTTTACCCTGTGGAAGAGTAATGAATATTCGACATACAAACGGCTGCCTACTGAAACTGTAGGCGGGCGGCGGAAGGTCGCATCATCTTAGTGACTTCATTTTCAAATTTCAAGTTTAAGGTCATATTATTATACATTCAGATGCAAATGAGCGATTTCACTGTATACATTTAAATGTAAATGGGGATATTATATTGATCGTGTTTGTACAATATTGTCGTAACCCCTTAATTCATGTTTGTGGCAACTGGCAACTCAGGGTGACGTCTCGGAGCGACGACTTCATCATCATCAGATCATTGAACACTTACGTCGCGACTGACAAAGAATATATGTTACTAACGTACTCTGTAGTTGTAACGTTAACAGTCTCCGTGGTCTAGTGGTTAGAGCTTAGATCTCGACTGGAGGTCGTGGGTTCGATTCTCGCATTGGAACACCAAAAAATGTTGTTTCCAAGTTAGGTTAGGACAATGCAGGCTGATCACCTGATTGTCTGTCAAGAGAGACGATGCATGCGTCAGATGGGCATATAAAAAGTCGGACCTGCGCGGCGCCTGATCTCCTGCCAGTCGTGTCAGTTATTTGTCCCACTGGGTTATGAGATTAAAAGGAAGAAAGAGTGCTCTTGTGTACTGCGCACCCACTTGGGGACTATAAAATTACTCCTGCGTAACGGAGTAATTTTTTAGTCCCCAACATCGGTGTGAGGAGTTATAGTTCTACCGTTAGTGGTCTATACTGGCAAGGAGCTCTCCTCAATGTTAAGATATACTAAAGATATAAGTTTAAATATAAATTGTAATAAAAAATCTTAGCATTGCAATTTATTGCAAAAAATAATTTAAATATTGCGCAAGATTATATAAATGTAGGTCAGTATTGAACTAATCCATATACCGTTTCGCCACTTCCAGTTCATACATTACCTGACCCGGGGTCAAACTCGTGACCGACTGTCGAACCGTGTCGTTGTACAAGCAGGGCGTAGTGATGATGACGAACTTAGAGGATATAGTACAACTGTAACATCAGCAGCTGGGCAATGCAAATACTTCAAATATTCATATATTATTTTATGCAAGATCTATCTAATAACCTAATGATTATATAAATAGAATCGAAAGTAATATTCTGCAATTTTTAAATACATTTTGTAGAAAAACGTTTAATTACAAGTTATGCATATATATCTAACTAGTTTTATCTGCATTAAAATTATAAAGAGGAATCATTTGATTGTTTTTTTTTTTTTGCATTGAATAGGCTACGAAAGTGCTCGACCGATTTTTATGAAAAATGCCACAGATATAGAGTAGACTACGGAGAAGGACATAGGCTACTTTTAATCGCGGCTAAATGTACGGTTCCCGACGGGATTTACTTTACGATGTCGCGGACAACTGGTATTTCATATTTTTTATGGTAGTAGCAAGTAACAAGTAAAGAAAAACTGGGAACTTTATCAGGACCCCAATACCCGTGATTAACTGACACTTTTATTTTACTTTTATTGAATTATAAATGCATCGTCTAGATATAATAGACTATTTTTTTGAGCTTGGACCAATCAAATGTCTGCGCGTTGATTTGACACTTATTTTTATTTTTATTTTTTTTTATTAAATAAGGGGGCAAACGAGCAAACGGGTCACCTGATGGTAAGCAACTACCGTCGCCCATGGACACTCGCAACATCAGAAGAGCTGCAGGTGCGTTGCCGGCCTTTTAAGAGGGAATACGCTCTCTTCTTGAAGGTTTGCAGGTCGTATAGGTCCGGAAATACTGCTGGTGACAGTTCGTTCCAGAGTTTTACAGTGCGCGGCAGAAAGTTACGCGAAAAGCGCACGGTGGAAGACTGCCACTCATCAAGGTGATGAGGATGGTATGTTTTTCGAATGGGACGATGGCGAAAAGTTGCAGGTATGATTTCGAACAATTCCTCAGAGCACTCCCCGTGATACAACCGATAGAGGATGCAGAGTGAAGCTACATCTCGGCGTAATTCCAAGGGGTCCAAGCTGTTTGAAACACTATGGCACTCAACAACTCGAGCGGCCCTTCGTTGGATACGATCCAGAGGGAGCAGTTGGTATTTTGGCGCCCCTGCCCAGAGATGAGAACAATATTCCATATGAGGCCGAACCTGCGCCTTGTAGAGTTGTAGGCGTTGGTCCGGACTGAAGTACTGTCTCGCTCTGTTAAGAACACCAAGCTTCTTCGAGGCTAATTTGGCCTTATGATGATATCGGAACTGGACTTCGCTCGATATGTTGACGCCAAGTATCTCAATGCTAGGGGAGATGGTTAAAGATGTGCCCTCGAAAAGAGGATATACGACCATTGGTGACTTTTTAGTGGTGAACGCGCAGACTTGTGTCTTGGCGGGGTTGAATTGGACTAAGTAATTAATTATAAGAATGCCATTTTACAGTTTTAACATATCGGAACTGGATCGTAACTGCATTGCAGGGTTTCATTACTAGCTGAGTTGACCTTCTGGTAGTGCCACCAGCTACAACTGTAAATCCTCAGTCAGCAAAACATGTCATCCATTGCAAACCATATTTAGTTGAGGTATTCTGTTGATAATTATTAACAATGATTCATGGTTTTCGGGACTATTCAATGATAAATGATAATGTAACTTGATTAATAAACAAGTGAGGTTGCTCACTACGTCGAAAAAAAAAAACATTTACAATATCAAGATAAACTTGAGGGTTTTTACGATTGTAAAATAAAAAAATCTCCATTGTTCTCTAACGGAACTCGCCTTGTTTAGTTATTTGTAACGTACTAAAAAACACCACACATCATCACATATTGGAGCTACCGACCTAACCGGAAAATATTATGTCATCTTCAATCTAATCCGGTTCAGAAAAGGAATACTTAATCCTCCTACTATTATAAATGTGAAAGTTTGTAAGGATGGATGGATATCTTAAGAAGTATGGTGGATGGATGTTTGTTACTATTTCACTCAGAAACTATTTAACGAATTTCGATGAAATTTGGTACGGTAGTAGTTTAGGTTGTGGATAAAAACATAGGCTACTTTTTATCCCCAAATAGTACATTATCCCCGTAGAAAATAGGTAGTTTTATATATTTTGCGTTAATGAAGGCGAACATAAGCTATTTTAGGATTTTCATGATAGGAAACGCTGTCGCCCACTAACCGTTTCCTTTCTGCAACTGTAGTGGATTTACATGCAATTCATTCAAAGCAAGTCTATAGAATTTTAAGTTGCTAGTCAAATAACATCAATGGAATCATATTATTTTTTATCCATTTCCTACAACAATTACTTCGCCCGAAATAGTTGAATTACGGAAGTGGCGCTAAATACTCACTAATTACTTATATTGATCGCGCGTCGCCATGACATTTGGGAACAATAGTACTTTATTAGATATTAAATAAATTTGACAACCTTGACATGACGCGCCGTTGATTGCTTCGTGTTTTCAAGCAGCTTTCGCGCTAATTTTGATTAGTTTTGCAACGTACGCAACTCTGAGCTTCTTATGTTATCTGTTATTTTACTTATGAAAATCAGTATTTATTAGTATTTATAAATAAATAAATAAAAATTATTAATTTGAACTTAAAGTAATTAAAGTACCTACATAGAAAATAATAATTGGCGGCCTTACGCTAAGAGCTCACGGAGCGGTTTTTTCCCGTGCCAGCCGCGGCCGTCGAACTGCGGTTTTATTTCTACACTCACGAGACCGCGGTTCTGCGCGGTCACGCAGCCGCCGCAGTTGAGATTATCACCCGCAAACGTAGCAGGTGAAGATCGCAGGACGTGCTGTTGCAAAAAGGCAAATGCATATTTACAATAGAATTTCTGAATTTCTCCCGCAAACCGATCGCAGAGCGCGCGGGCGCTACACGCCGAGGCTGCGGGTGACCGCGGCCCGCGCGGTTCTACTAGTTGTAGTTGGGACCCGCGAACAACCGCGCACACCGCGGGTGTAAAACGCGCCGTGAGTTGTGTATTAATTTTTTACATACATATCTGCATTCTACAGAAATTGCGGGCCCGCAACCGCGGCCGCAAACGCTCCGTGAGTTCGTAGCCTTACTGCTGAAGTAGTTTCTTCCAGGCAGTATACTAGCTGTCCCTTTATTCTGTGTCTTAATTATGAACTTGAATAAATAAATAAATAATACACCTAAAACCCATATGTACACCTACAACTAAAAATACACCTACTTCTAAATTTGCACCTACCAACCGGGGTGGTGCTGGGGCCGGACGATTTTTTTTTTGCTGCAAAATTACAGCTTGTTCACTTTAATGCTCGACTCTGTGAACGTCATGAGACATTCACACGGATGACTAAAGCCGATTGTTGCAGCACGGCAAAAATCGACCAATGAGCGAGGTTGCAAGTCACTTCATTTGCTATTTACGCGATCGATTTTCGTCGTGCGGCTTTAGTCATACGTGTAGATTCCACATTGCCGTTCTTACGAATGCTCTCGATCAGGTGGCAAGATTATGGCTCTTTTTTTCAAAAAGTTAAAAATAAAAGTTGATTATTAAATGGGCCTTCGCATAATTATATGAGAAATACAACATTACAACTGTCATTTAAACAAAACTAGATACGAATCGAAATGAGTAATTGCTACTTGTGAGATAAACACATTTGAATCCCACGAAACATACTCCGACCGAACAATAGTTTCTAGTAATATCGACCAACCAACGACCCTATCGCAATACAGATCTCTGTTAGACGATCGTATTAAGTCTTTGTCTGCACACCTAAACTTTGTGGTGCAAGGTGAGGCTTGAGAATGTTTATGAATGAATCGTTATATACCTACTTTATATTAGGTATGTCAAATGGGTGAGAACCTAAATATGCGAAAAACATTCGATACAAGCAAATTCATGAAACAAGGCTTCAAATGTGTGAACGACCTCTAATTCTGTATTTGTAAGTTTTTTTTATTTTTTGTTTTAAGAGCGCTCTGTAGGTTGGTAACTTGACGAAAATGGTATGACGATGATTACAGATCTATATTAGAATGATTTAGGCGAACCTAATGTGGACTTAATCTTGATTAATAAATTATACAAATACCATTATTATATCTTGCGCCATAACATACATAAAAATAATTACTGGTTACCAAAACAATGATTATGACCCATTAGAGCGAAACTTGCAATGGCAAATCCCACGTGTCAGTGCCAAAACAAACAAAAAAGCGAAACTTGCAATGGCGCCAAAAATGACAGATTAACTTTTTTATACGGGCTCCGCTATGACTAAGACATAACGTATCATTATGCCTAGCCCTGAGTCCCCGCCCACGGGCCACGCTTTCGATGGCCTCGCGCCTACATTACCTAGGGCACTCGAACTACTTAGCATTGTCTAAGCACTAAGTGTTTTACATATCGTTTCAAATTTCGACACCTGGTTTAAAATGTCGCGTACTTTCCCTTGCCCAAAGAATTTTTTCATAGCTTCTTAAAGATGTGTCGTTAAAATTTTTCTAATTTCTCTTATTAGTATGCAAGCATGCCATAATGCAATAATTTCATGCCAGTTTACAGAGGCGTGGGGTTCCTATAACTCCATTCCTATCGGCTCCACTTACCACTTACCTTTTGAAGACCCTCATCCAAATCCCTACCAATCATACAGACTAGGGCTTCCCTATGAAGGAGAACCAGCCTTCGTCACTGGTAGTTTAGTTGTAAAATACAGTGTCTAACACATTTTGTAACAGATTTTCGCAATTGCAATGTTTACTTAGCTAAGAAACAATAATTATGATTGTTCTAAAGCTACATTTTCCTAAGTAATATATTTTTACAAGTAAAAGTGCTTTCCATTATTGATTGTATACAGACATGACATGACATGGTCGAAAATATCAATATAGTTCTGAGATGCTATTAAAAGCACTGTTAAGATAAGAATACGTTTATTTGATACCCACACTTCAGCTCAGTTAAGGTATGGAAGGAATGATTCTAGGTAAATTCTTGTTCCATCTAACTATACCACAAGGGGAAACAAGGTATGCGCTTGTTTGCTGATTATTTAGCATTAGTCACCCGCGTCTGCCGCCGCATGTGATCCTAAACCTCGGAAACCTTCCTGCGACCGCGTTGTTTGAATAAATCATAAATATGACCTCTACATGTGTGATATTTTGTTCTGACACCTAAAATGCGAGTCGTTTATCACAATATCGCGTTTACGTCCCGTGATGTACTTAGTTGGTGATTGATGTATCCTGCATGTACTATCGAACAAGTTGCCGCTCGACCAGGCATAACATGAAAATAGCTTAACAGCGCCATAACATCGTGCGCACGCACACACACTCCCGTGCAAATACGTATTCTGCAGTCGTTGCTGTCACTTCCTTTATGTTGAAATATTTTGAGGCGTCCTCTAGTGCCAGCAAACTGGTCGAGCAGGAACTATGGCGATATTGTACACAGCAATCATCATCATCATTAACCAGCTAACGTCTCTACTATACTCTATCCAGATCCAATTCAATCTTTTTGTAAACAAAAGAAAAAAGTACACAATAATGCTTCCAAATTAAATATCACTATGTGCACTAAATAAATACAATCACATATTAAATGGTCGATTTTTATCTTTTTGTTTACAAATTTTTAAATTGAAACTGAACAGATTATGCCGAAGGATTAATTCAATGCCAGAAACAGAAGCGATCACGGTATTTCCAAATTTTCAATTGACGCTTACGTTTAGGCAGAAAAAGAAAATTTTGAATAGATTTATAGTAAATAAATTTACAGTACGCCTTGTATTTATGCGATTTAGGCAAAGTATTCCTGCTTCCCCTTTAAATCAGCTGTCTGTCTGTGCGCCACGCAATATTACTTCACCGCGCGCCGGTCACCATGCGTCTGCTGCGTCCATAGCGTAAAAATGACGACCTGTGTTTAATAAATGACATGTAGTTATTTTAATGATAACAATAAATGGCCTCGCAAACGTACAGCCGCCGGCAAACACGGTGTACCACGTTTCCATCTTATTTATATGGCGATAAGATTCAAAAGTGGTACACCGCAGGTTTCCGCCGACTGTGCACTATGCTCCGGGTGCTGTACATTGTAAATCATTCCATTCATTGATATTAATTGTATTCTGTCAAGACTCTGACAAGTTCAAAGTTCAAGAACGATTGTAGAAGTTTAAATTTTTGACCAAAACCAAAGGAATTTCAACAAATTTTCATGAATAACAAAATACTTAAACGTACCTTTGAAGAAAGTCATTTGATAGTTTCAAAGTGCTTAAAATATCAATGTATACCAGACGTACGAGATATGTACGTTTGTGATAATTTACATTAGCATCGCCTTGTTTAGACACCATGACGCAGCCACGTGGGCGGGGAGGATGCTGACATGAAAAAGAAGGATTTATTAAATCTACGGTCACTTGTCATACGCGTAGGATAACCATTACTTGTCGATTAAATTTATTAATCATAAAAGTGGAATATAAAATTATAAATGCTACTGACGTCCGATTCCAGATGTGATCATCGTCTTTAAGCTCCGGTAGCCATGAAATAACTTAGAATGAAGTAATTAAATAGATCATTTACTATATTAATTACACAACAGTTGTAATAAAATAAGTTATTTAATCAAATAGTTATTAATTGTATAATTACTAACTATAATAGTTAAAATCAAAATCTTACAAGATTTAAAGTGAGTGTCCTTAAGGAAAAACTTAACTGTATTAAAAACCTACATAGGTTGAATACTTGAATAGTGTATAGATTATTATTGGCAACATATTATTTAAATATAGTGATTTATTTTTGTTTTATTCTTAATAAACGGTCGCTAAATAACGTTGACTCGCTTGAGCAAACTCACTTTAGTAAACGCTGCGTCATTTGAATACCTATCGTTAATTTTAGCCCAAACCTGTATTTGACGATTGAGGCTATGATATCATTTTCCATCTATGTGATATGTCTCCAATTTATTTTATTGTCAAATCTGTTTGTGCTTTTTATTAAATTAATTTTTATTACTTATCTAATATGTAAAAATTGTAAAACGCAATTTCATATTTCGACTAGGACACTTTTTCTACATGAAAAAAGTTACATATTATTAAAATGTTCGTGGTGCAATTTTTACACATTGTGATAAAATATTATAGACAAACTCACAAACTTTACATCTATGTAATAGTCGTATTAGCAGATTTAGATAAATAAATTTTATGTATCGATATTAATTGTCTCTATTCTATTGTTTCAGAAATATGAAGCCACTGCTGGTGGTGGCGTTTGCGCTCATATTGAGCATCAACGCGCTCCCCGAGAACATCGAGGACGTCAAAGAATTGCCACAAGCCAAAGATATTGAGGTGGAGGCGGAAGAGTCCGCGCCACAAACACGATCCGAACGATGCACAGACTGCGCGATCAACTACGACGCCAATGGCGAACCTCTAGCCGCGTTTAAAGCTCTCCCCGGAGCTATCATACACATGCAGGAGATCATCGAGGAGTGCACCTCCGCCAACGGATGTGCCGGCCTTAAAATTAAGGACGGGAAGATCGTCCAACGATTCGAAAACATTAACGCCTTCAACGCGGCCTCGGATGCCGACCTCGCCAACGAGTTCCAGTTCCTCGCAGCCGATCTGGCCGGATCCGGTAACGTACCATTCTGGTGGATGAATAAGGACTCGCCGTTCAAAGCTAGTGGTGGTGGGGGCTTTGACAAGTTCAGTAAGACTAGCTCAAGCTTTTCTAGTTCTAGTTTGGGTGCTGGACTAGCGGGCGCCGGATTAGGCGCATCTGGACTAGGAAGTGGCGTACTAGGAGGCGCTGCACTAGGAACATCCGGATTAGGAGTTTCCGGATTAGGAAGTTCCGCCTATGGTGGCGGATTAGCAAGTTCTGGACTAGGAGCAGCGAGCTTAGGAAGTGCCGGCATAGGAAGCTCAGGAATCGCTGGCGGAATAGGAGACACTAGATTAGGAGGCGCCGGAGTAGCGAGCGCTGGATTAGGAAATGCAGCGTTAGGAGCAGCTGTATTGGGAGGCTCAAGATTAGGCAGCGCAAGTGTAGGAGGCGCCAGCTTAGGAGTGAACTCTGCGGGGCTTGGCTACGGCGCCAGCTCAGGGGTCGCCGGAGCCGCGGGCTATGGTGCTGGATATAGTGCTGGATCTACTGGGTCATCGCTAAATCTGGGGGGAAATCCCTTCTTAAACGGCGGTGTGTCTAAGTTCGCTGGCGCTACTAACCTGGGTGTAGCCGCGAGACCTTCGAGTTTCCAGCCGAATTACGAAGCCTCTAGTGTTAATCTCGCTAAAAATCCATTCCTAAGTGGTGCTAACATTGGTCAAGCTCAAGGTGGTTATAACGCTTTATACGGTACTAATTCCCAAAACTTTGCGAGTACAGCAGCGAGCAAATTCTCTGGTTTAGCAGGCAGTGCGGCTTCCGCGGGAGCCAACGTCAACTTGATTCAGAACCAGCAGAAGCTGAACGAGTTTGACTTTGAGCAGCAACAGCAGCAGCAGCAGAATATTGGTCTTGGGTTCGGCATCGGAGGCGGATCTGTGGGGGTTGGAGACCTGCAACAGACCTGCTCGGGTGAGGGCTACGCCTGCGTCATCAAGTCCCAGTGCATCAACGGAGTGGTCAGCGGAGCCGGACTTCTGCAAGCTAGCACTAAGGTAAGATTTATTCTATATCGTTTAGAAGATTAGAACATGAATGATGTTTATATATAATGTGAAATATCATTTGTTTTTGTCTAGGCTCTTATTGACTCATAATAATATAATAAGTAAAAATAATAATAATATCATTTATAAGTTGTAAACGTAACATCTTTGAAGTTACATTGCGAGAAATTCCCGACATCGCGTAAGTCGTTAATATAAACACCAAGCCTTGCATTCCTCATTATCATTGGCCACAAAATCTTTGGATTAGAGGCATTAACGCTATCAGAGTTGCCAATCTTCGATATTAAATCCCTTTAGCTCTTAACCTTCGCCGGTCATGGTGTAACGAGTTAAAAACTTTAAACCAACACTGGAAAGGTCACTCGGTACTAATTTCATAATCGGCGGAGAGGTCGTCGAGTTAGGGCGTCGCCTCACGCGCCTCAGTTAATTATTGTTATTGTTTTCCACTCAAATTGTTCAATTTAAACCAATCAAGAATTGAATTTTAATTTTAATAGTGCAAATGCACATATTAAATGCATGGTTTTACTTATATTGCTTATGTTGGAACATATTACTTAACTCTATTATCAAATCTATATACAAAGATTATTATTTTTAAATGATTAGGTACAATAAGGGTACAGGTACACTAAGTGCAAAATTATAACTAATATGAATTTCTAATTGTAAATCTTTTGGCGAAATTATTGGCTAATCAGTAAACATTGTCAATGAAGTTTTTTAACCCGTTGAAAAAACCGACAGGTTTAATAAATAATAGTTCCGAATGAAATGAAAATGTCAAGGCTATGTACCAGGATGCCTCTCTGTTCCCAGGTGCTTCTAATTTTTATTTATCTGTTAGATGTCAGATTTAATTACAACAATTATTGTCAATGTGATACGATTCACGATGTTATGTAAATTTTATATAACTCCGTCTAATTCGTTGTAGCTCGAAACGCTGATCGTTTGTTGAAGTATTATGCAAATGAAGTATGTATGTAAGCCGTTCAAATCTGCATCCAAATTTGTAGATATCAATCTGTGGAAAACGTCCTTTCCGTATTCGATACTTCAACTTTATACAGTAGGTGTCAGTATCAATTGAGAGTCTGGGACTAACGTGGAAAGGGAAAACGTTGCTAGAAGTTTCAAACGACATGCTTTGCCGTTTGCACAGCACAGGGCGTTTTTTTTTATCGCACGTTTAAGGTACGCGCATTTTCGGCGCCCTAGACACTCATGATTGTTGAGCATATAATGTCTATTGATGATAAAAACGCGTTAATGCGCGTCATCTGCGCGTTTAAAATATACCGTGTGCTTACGGCCTCCTATCATATTTTTTAATTAGTTATGCCTATGTTGACGAATTATTAAATGACCACCGATATGATGCGTATTCACTTGCGATAAAGATTATCACGAGATATGATCATCGCGTGGTCCGAATCGATATTGTCGAACTTCGAAACAATGCGTACTTACGATAGTAAAGATGACCGCAAATATTTTGGCCAGTGACCAGTCCCCGAGAATGCGACCGACATGCGGCGGGTTGCGGGGGGGTTGCCGGGTGCGGGGGTCGCGGGGGGTGCGGGTTCGAGTCCGGGCCGGATTCCGCGCGCGGGTCACAGTGAAGTTTAGTGTGTCGCCTGTCGCAACCGCTGTAAACATCTAAAGGACATCGAGCCGGGGTACCGTCGGCAGACGCAACAAAATGTGTATTTTGTGTAGTCAATCTAAAAAAATACTTAATAACTACATTTTTTTATAAAAAACTAGAACCCGACTACGTAAATTGTATAGTCTACGTTACCCGGGCTATTATTACGAATCTATTCGCATCTCATTTATTGAAATCGAACCAAGAGTTTAGGCGCTACAGTGGAATAAACATACATACATATTTACATCGACTGCCAAATAATTACCCTTCCTTTTGGCTTCACCGTAGTCGGGTAAAAAGTATCAAGTTTTTTTCAGTAATAATAAAAATGACGATAATGAATCTAAATATTATAAAATGCCAGATATTTCCCGCGACGTAAGAACCGTACATTTTTCTGGAAAATAAAGTAATATAGGGATAGTAGTAGATAGTTTTCGGGGTGTAGCTTGTGTACAAATCTAGGCTATAAACTAAACGTGTGCCACACTTCGTCCAAATCCGTTTAGCGGTTTACGAATAACAGCTGCTCCCCACAGTGATTTCGGTGGCAAAGGTGCCCAAGTGTGTGCGCAGTTTACTAGAGCACTTTCTCTTCTTTTACTCTCGTAAATCCAGCGGGATGGATCCAGACGACTGTCGAGAGATCAGGTGCAGGACCGATTTTTGCACCATGCCCATATCCGACGCACCATCTTTCTTGTCAGACAATCAGGTGATCAGCCTACATTGTCCTGACCAGACTCGAAAACACTATATATTGTTGTTTCAATGCGGGAATCGAACCCACGACATCCGGAATCAAGAGCCAAGCTCTAAACCACTGGACCACGGAGACGTAGAACGAAAGAGTAACAAACACACATCTACACATTGCCACAAATATTTGCACATTAATATTAGTAGGATTAGATATAACTCAATGGTGCTTAAACTTTTCTTCACTGTAAACAATGATTTACATTTCATGAGTACCGTCAGGCTGGAGATAAACTGTGCCGACGCTACATGAGGCCAATCCCGTAGATCTCACCGTTGTGTGTTACTGTTTACACCATAACCACATTTGCTGCGCACGCGCTGATAGCGATGAGATGATAGTGGCTGGGCTCTCGAAAGAACCTCAAAGTACTATCGCACAAGTTACCGCTCGACTAGGCATAAGATGAAAATCGCTTAACAGCGCCGTTGAATCGTGCGCACGCACACATCCTCACGTGTAAATACGTAGTTCAACCACGTCCGCAGTCGTTTCGGTCACTTCCGTTGTGTTTAAAAGCTTCCTAATTCGCTGTTTTAAGCAACATTTCAAAGAGTAATCTTTCTTTTCACACATTTATATATATTTTTTATGAATTATCAGACGCAAATGACGCTGACGGATCACCTAATGTAAACGGACTAACTAAAGAAAGCACTAGAGATATTCTCTACCCTTTTCCCACTTTCTTTTTGACGTGAAACGTCTTTAAAATCGCGCCGAAACATACGGGTACCAGGTTTAAAAACTGGACCGTAACGAAAAGGTCTATATCATCGTACCTTAATAATTAAAAAACTATTAGTCTTAGAAACAAAAATGTGGTGTAAATATTTCACTTATATAGTCAGCTCGCTGTTATGACATTGAGTTCGTGTCGGGGTCAAGCGGGGCGGCGGGGGAGGGATACTGCGATAACTGTGCGAAACCGGCGCTCACGCTTGTTTCTATTCAGTGTAACTCGTGACTCCGACTTTATAGCGTGGTGATTCTTTCGTGTGTTTGTTGTTTCTATTACGTACCTGTTCTTTTTTATTAAAATACTTAAAACAGCGTCCATCTTGTTTTCATTTCAATCTTTTACTTTAAAAGCGATTCGCTAACATAGACGTTTCACGTTAAAACCAACGGCCGTGTGCCCCGACACAGCCCCACCCGCTTTTTTGACGTGTTAACATGTTATAAATGGATGAACGCCGTTGCCACGCACGAAACATTGTCACGTTCCGCCTGAGCCGAGCAAGCGAGAGCGCGGAACAATCGATAGAGAGGCACGATCGGCCTAAGCGTTCGGCTTGTGATGACATTATGACGTAAAATTATCGTCCGTAAACCGACTTAACAGACAACCATACTTTTTTATCAATGGTTTAAGTGGCTAGGAGAAGCTGATAAAAGTATGGATGTAAAGACACAATATTTTTTCTTATTTGAAACAAATATTTGAAAGGTTCTAAATATATTTTTAATATTTTATATGTATAATATAAACTCACGAACTACCTAAAGTTTATTAAATGAAATACTCATTACATTACCTTCGGTCATCTGACAAAAATTCTTATCTCAAAACCAATGAGCTTAGGATTATGAATTATTTATCTTAACATAGATCCTTATCTTGCCGACTTTGAATAAATAACGTGCAGTCTATTTTGTATCTGCATAGATAAGATAGTACGTGACACACAATGATATACAGCGTACTCAGACCAGAGCTGTGTGTGTGTGTGTGTGTGTGTAGCTTTGTCAAACAAAAACCACACACCGCGACAACTATGTGTGCGTACAATAATATAATTATGTATAAAATCGAAAGATCATTTATCATGAAATCTCGAAATTAGCTTGACGTGGAAAGATGGAGTTTTGAATAGAGGTAGTTTGTAGATAAAGGTCAGCTAAGAACTGATTTTTCAAAGTTCAACCTTAGGGATATTAACGAGATGTGGATATTAACGAGATGTGGATATTAAAGAGATGTGGATATTAACGCGATGTGGATATTAACGAGATATGGATATCAACGCGATGTGGATATTAACGATATGTGGATATTAACGAGATGTGGATATTAACGAGATGTGGATATTAAAGAGATGTGGATATTAACGAGATGTGGATATTAACGAGATGTGGATATTAACAAGATGTAAATATGAACGAGATGTGGATATTAACAAGATGTGAATATTAACGAGATGTGGATATTAACGAGATGTGGATATTAACGAGATGTGGATATTAACGAGATGTGGATATTAACGAGATGTGGATATTAACGAGATGTGGATATTAACGATATGTGGATATTAACGAGATGTGGATATTAACGAGATGTGAATATTAACGAAGTGTGGATATTTAACGAGATGTGAAGCCGCGGCAACAGCTAGTACAGAATATGATAAGATCATACGCGACATACCCGAATCCAAAATAGTCATGTTCACCTCATTGTCTACCACACGTCACTTGAATGTAGCCAGTTTACCTCCGCCGGAGGTTGGGAGTGTTTCGAGGACCATTTCATCACCCGTCAAATGTCGGTTCTTTTGATGAGGTTTGACATTAGATGTATGTGTACGTCGTTATTTCTGCATAATATTTGGTAAGCGCTGGCATTTTATACAATATAAGCCAGAAGTCAATGGAGACTTCAAATGTATTTATTATACTTTAATAAAGTGGTTCAGTGGTTGAGCGGTTACTGCTCTAGTCGATAGTCGCGGGTTCGAATTCCGCTGAAGCAACAACATTGTGTGTTCCTGGGTCATGGAGGTATATTAAATATGTGTATAATATAATAAAAATCTTACACGTGCCTATGTATTATGTATTGTTTAAAAGTATTAAATATATCCGCTGTCGGCGCCTGATTGACGTGGTGTGAAGCATCCATTGATATAATTATTGTTTAATATAATTTAGTGCTGACAGTCGAAACCAGTGACACAGCTATAAAATAATTAATTAACAATATAATTTGGCATTACGTTGGGGAGCGTTGAGATCTTTTGTGTGATTGAACTTTGAAAAATGTTTGCGTATTAAGTAAGAATCGGGGAATGTATATATATAGAATAAATAGAAGGTATAGACCGTATACAACTATATAATATAAAAATAATAAGAATATTTTATTTTAAAACTAGCTGACCCGTCAATCATTGTTTTGCCATATATATTATTTGTTAATTTTTAGTAGAAGGGTGAAAATTTAAGGGTGTATGTATTTATTAATGCTATAATATATCGTATAAAAATAAATGTTAAAAAAATGACGAAAAAATAAGAACAATATTTAGGGTTACCCTTGTCATGTAGGGGTTGAAAAAATATATTACGACCGATTTTCTGACAAACCGAATATGCAAAAAAAAATTCATAAGAATCGGTCTGTGGCCCCCAATACTATGAGACGAGAATTATGTATATTAGACATTTTTTAATATTTTTTTTATACAAACCTTCTCCCGACAACAATCAACAATGTGAAAGAATGATTTTTCCAATTTGGTGCCGTCGTTTGGAAGTTG
This sequence comes from Phengaris arion, assembly GCA_963565745.1. Lineage (NCBI taxonomy): Eukaryota > Metazoa > Arthropoda > Insecta > Lepidoptera > Lycaenidae > Phengaris > Phengaris arion. Next base: position 18,250,934 of record OY751434.1, on the reverse strand, counting down.
TGCGCGTACAATTAACATTTCGGTAATTCATTTTGACTTAAATAGACATGGCACAATAAGGTGGGACAATGTTAAATGATACTCATTTTGTGTCGGATTTACCTCGACGTGCAAATGTTTTGGGAAATTAAACTAAATATATCTAGTAATTAACATCTCATTTCTATCAAATTGGGGACTAATTATTGTAAGGTAATATTAAATTATAATGATATCCACGTTGTTGCTCCCTGGGGCGAGGTTCGTCAACAGCAAGTCGGTCCAAATTACATTTTAGTCCGGCGATTACAGTCCTACCTTATAAGACTTCGTAGTAATTGTGTTGTTACATGACAAATCCCTTCAATCTATACTTAATAATATTACAAAGGGAAAAGATTTGTTTGTTCGTATTGAATAGTACGAAACTACTGGACCGATTTTAATGAAATTTGGCACAGATATAAATTAGACTACGGGAAAGGACATGGGCTACTTTTTATCGTTGGAAAATGTAGGTTCCGGTGGACATTTCTTTTTCGCGTACAAAGTCGCGGGAGACATAATTCGGAATACATTTATCAAGTCGATAGTTCATAGCTATTTGCTAACTATGCTTAAAGTTATTAATATTTTTGTATACAATAATAATGAATAACTCATCTCTCGTGTAATACCTAACTGACAATCTTCCAGTTTCCTGGACAATAAACATGTTTTTGGCGAACAATTCATCATTGGTCAAGGATGACGCTGTACTTCCGGCAAATATTATAACCAGTAATATGTGAACTAAGGCCTAAAGACATTATTTCAATGGTTTCGATTTTTCCTGTATTTTTGTCATTTTAGTTAAATGCTTAACATATGATGATGACGCGAAAAAGTTACTCTGGAGATAACTGATACTTTTTACACTGAAAAATCTCTAAATATTTACTTGTCACAAATTCTACATTACCCACCCTTAACTATACTAACCTTAACACCACAACACCCAAACAACACCACAACACCCTTACTAATAAAAATATTTACAAAACGGGCAATGTTACTGTCTATTTCTCTCAAGTGACTTCCAATGTATCAGATAAAGACAGCAATATTGAATAGCTAATCCTAGGTGTTTTACCGTCTGAAAATATTGAAACGTATTTTATGTAAAAAATTAAAATAAAACGCCTTGTCCTCGGCTGAGATCTCGGCTCACGGCCATGGTTATATCATTAATTACGGATGATCCATTGTTAAGCCTTACGTGAAGACAATTACACACTAATCACACAATTACCGACAGATTATACAATGCAATATTGCAATTATTGCATTTCTGAGTATTGTTTGTTTAATGATTGTAACAATTAAAAATGTTGCATAAAGAATGTGACAGCGTAAATGGTTCAAATAAAGAATTAAATGTAGCTTTACGAGCAACGTTGATTAGATGGTTAGAATTGAATGGGCAAAATCGTCAAATATTATAAAGTATTTTAACCGACTTCAAAAAAGGAGTATTTGATGATTCCTTTTTTATTTGAAAGCTGGTACTTCATGTGTGGTCCCATTTCAATTTTGTCCAGTTCTGACAATGGGGATGCCATTGAAAATTATACAAGTTTTAAATTGTTTAATTTGGAAGTCGGTTTTCTATTTTTTTTTATTATTATTATACCAAAAAAACTAAGTCATAATATTTTCTTAGTTATTGCATTTTGCCATTTAAAATATCGACTTGAAACTATAGGACCGATTTCTTTAAGATTTTCTTAGATTGATGGCTTACGTTATCAAGGCTGAGATGTACATCGACCCGAAGTCGCTATAAAACTTATTTGAAAGCGAACGTCGGACCTAAGAAGGCTTCAAGTTCTAGTAATGCTTCAATGGAGCCTAACACGCTCTTGACCAAGTATTTTCTAATTTTGGATTAGATAATTGAATTTACTTGAGGATGCCGAGAACATCTGCTTCTAACGAACCCAATTATTTCTCCTTAAGGATTTATGATAATGAGATGGCTAAATACATTTATGAATGAGTTTAGAACAGTTATGGTAATGAGTTAGACGAGGCCGAGCCGGCTATAAACGTTGCTTAATACAAATATCGGAAAGGTGGGCAAAACCTCATACTCCGGTTAAATGACTACCTCTCTGTGGCTCAGTGGTTAGCGCGTTGGCGCTCTAGCCGAAGGTCGCGGGTTAGGTGAGGGAAATAAAAGTTTTCTATGTTCCTGGCCATAAAAATCTGAAATATATATATATATATATATATAATAAGATATAGTACAGTATTAAATATACTTCCAGTTGTCTGGTACCTGTTGTCTGGTAACACAAATTCTTCGGATACTTAGCATAGATCCAGATTCATAATTATTATTATTATTAATCCTTAACGTAAATAGAGAGACTATTACGTAGTATAATTCTAGCCATTTAAGAGCATGTTTCACAATCTCCTACTTTATATCGACCACCTAAATATATATAGTACATTTCATGTCTGACGTCTGACACATATCGCGATAAGCACGCGAGAATCGAGAAGGTATTAAAAGGCGACAAACTATTTGATAAATCAGCAAAATGCTGCCTTTAGAACGTAGGGACAGCTTAAACCGCGACACGACGCGGCGCGCACTTTTAAACATAGCGACTTGAACTTTATTCCCTACAAAAAAATTTACACGTTTCATTGCAAGATTGTTTCGAACTCTTGAAATGAAACGTGTATCTTTTGAGTGGTAAAGAAATTTCGATTTTGAATTGCTATCTTAAAATGTAAGCACCGCCTCGCGTGATGGTGTGAACTGTGAACTGACGCTTAATCAAAGCCAAATACTAATATGAGACTTTTACTTTCTTTAAACTGCTGATATTCTTTATACTGTCTTGCGTCTTCTAACTCACTTAAACTGTACCTGATTGTTTTATATGGAAGCTAGAATCTGGTTAATTTACTTATGATATACTCGTGAATAATTAAGGAGGACGATGATGATGATGATGAAAGACGATGAAACATGATGAAAAATCCGGGGGATTATTATATAATCCAATCATACATTAGTCACGGAGCGGATTTGCGAGTCCTTATTACATTTCACGTCCCAAATACCTACATCCTATTACCGTATACGTCGCGCAGGCGTCAGAAGCTGGAGCTTCTTAAGACTTTTTGATTTATTATTTATTTAGGCGCCTTTCTATCCCATTATTATACTAGAGGATATTAGTTTGTTTGTATATTTATATGTTTGTTTGTTTGCTTTGAGTACCGAAACTACTGGACCGTTTTGATGAAAGGCATATGATGATATGATGAGTACATCACGGGGAAGAACTTCTTATCTATTTATCGCGGTAAAATATGTGGTTCCCGTGGGACTTTCTGTTGCGCGTACAATGTTGCGGGCAACGTCTATTGGTTATCAATAAAGTTTTTCAAAACATATACAGCTTTTAATATAGGTAGGTAGGTACCTATTCATTTTCTAGATTAATTAGTACATGTAGACAAATCGATCAGATTTCAAAAAATTTATATATAGCTAAACTATACACGTCTTTATTTTGTTTTTGGATGACAAATGGATGAAATGGATGAAAATTTCTCGAATAAACTTATGACGTTTGATCCCAATGATCTCAATACACACAATACCTACTGAATAATATTTATTTTAGAAAATTAAGTAATAAAAGACAACTTAGTGACAAAAACGAAATCGGAATTTTGTGAAAACAACATATTTGGAATTGCCAAACGTCTTGTGCAATTTCCATTAGGGGAACCCTTATCTAAAGTGTTGCCTTATTGTTTCACATCAAAATTAGGCGATCTTATGCAATATCACCACGCTGATACATTTTATCCCACTACGGAATGTACCTATATAATATGTTTTTTCCACTGTAGTGCCTAAATTGCTGATCCGATTTAAATGAATGAGGTGTCAATAGATTTGTAATAATAGCCCCGGTGACCCGGTAGATATTTTTGTAATGTTGTATTACAAAATACTGAAATTATTTTGGTTTATTTGAGTTTGACATGACCTTTGGCGCCAAACGAGATTTTTATCGTTGCGTCAGCTGTCAAAGTATCTTTTTAAAGATGTTTCAGCAACGCGGCATACAACATACAACCAAAAGCCTTTGTCACAGACCACGGGTTAGAGGTCGCGTACATGGCTAATCCGATATTCCAATTAGAAGCCATACCTAATTAAGACGCAGGCGAATGGTAATAATAATTTAAGTGCATTTAGGTACTGACATGTGCAATGTCTTTATACCAATTAGAATACTGATAATATGGCCTCCTCGTCTATTTAGGTAGCTACAGCTAGTTTGGAACCACGCAATTTACTTTGTATTTAAAGTCCAGCTTTTCAAAATAAATAGTTTGGCTTCTTCTGCATCCAACCTTGGATAACATATACCCTAGCCATCTTACTAATAAAATGATTTACACAATGGACAACATAAACAACGTTGCTGTCTTGTCTTGTCTGTCAAGTGACTTTTCCAACGCATCAGAAAAATACTTTTTGTTAGTAAGGGGGAAAGAGAATATAATACACTATGTTTACATGTACTTGTATGTTTTTTTTAATCAGAAAGACAACTTACAAATAAATGCATTGTGTTGGTAAAAAGGAATTATCAGTAAGCTAAAAGCTTATAAATTTAAATGAGCATATTATGTAAGGGCGCTTAAAATTATTTTTATTGAGGTAGTAACTAGTAATTTTAATTACATAGCTAGAAAAACAAAGACATTTTAATTAATATGAAATAATCGTAAATTATAAACAATAATTACCACATTAATTGCGTGTCACAGTAACTTAATAATCCAATAACAATAATTTACAGCAACTCTTATATTACAAAATAAACATTAATATTATATGTAAACACTACTGGCGCTATTTATAAATACATAATATATATTTACATGAGTATGCAAATGTTGTCTGGAGACGTCCAATCGATCATGGCGGCTGTTCACCGAGTCGATAGGCCGTATAGGTGTTTGACGCAAATACCAACAGCCTACCGTTTGCTAGGGCTGAATATTATCCGTGGTAATTGAAATGCAACGAAATGCTAAATAAGCTTCAAATGTATAATATACAACAATATGTAATAATATTATCGCGCAAGATAACCCCTTCCCGAGTACCCGATACAAAGTAGCCCTTGTCCATCCACGTGCTTTACTCTATATTTGTGCCAAATTTCATTAGTTTCGAAGCCTATTCAATGCAAGCAAACAAACGAATCTGTTATATTTATAATATTACTACTACGCATGCGCGTCGACTATAATCTTTGAGGTCTCAGTGATCAGTTAGTATCACTGTTCAAAATTCTTAAGTGTTAGGCAGTAGTAAAGTATAATATATGATACGTTTTACATTTCTATAATATTATTATGAAAATCTTAGAAGTAAACGAACATGGTTTTCTTAATTAATTGTACACAAAGCTCAACTTTAATAGAAAACAATAAATATGCTCCATTCTTGCAAACTTTCAAGAAGGGATCGAATTCCGTCTTAAAAGGCCGGCAACGTACTAGCGACGCCTCCGGTGTTGCGGGTGTCCATGGGCGACGGTAATCGCTTTCCATCGATCTGTTGGCTGGTTTTCCCTCTATTTTTATTAAAAAAAAGTGTAGCATGGATACTAATCATCTTGGTCTAAAATACTCGGCAGTCGACAGCCCTGTGCTTAAAGCCTAGGTTTTGAAATAAATGTAAATACTAGATTAGATAAAGGATAAACATCACACACACCGATGTTCAATAGATTAGATCCTGTTGAAATCCGTTGATTTAATGGCTGCCTTATTAATTTATTTATATTATCAGTAACGCTTAAGGCGATTATCAGCGTAAATCTCGGCAAAGATAATTCAATAATATCTTTAAGTTAAAGGTTAGAAATAAAGCCTTAGTTGTATATATCTAATGCCAACCAAAATAATCCATATTATAATAATCAATTATTCGTTAATGATAACTAAATTGTATGCTAATGACTTAAATATGACAATCAAAAGTATTCATTAAAATTAACTATTATCGTTGATCATAAATAAAAGTTCATTAAAAAAAAAAAAAGGAACGCATCCGATATAGAACTTGTATTATTGAAGCTATCGTATCGTCTGACCGACAGACTGTTTGTCTGGACTGTCTTATTTGTGTCCTGCAGGCTTAGCAATTAGCATGCGCACTCTATAAACACCGAAGAATCGACAAAATGACAGATTGAAGAAACATGAATACCATTCGGAGCAAATTAGTTCTTATTGTAAGGTATCAAGGTCGATACATTGTCGATATGAGAAACAACATTTCTATTCTTCCCGAGCATGAGCTCACAAAATGGCCTCTTTTGACAGTTAAAGTAGAAATATTTTCTTATTTTAATGTCAAATAGTCTTATTAACGTCAACTACTCCACATCATGGCGGTCCAAAACAAAAAGTTTCTATACATTTAGTCTTTTACTTGAAAATTTTATCATTTTTGACAGAAGATTTCCCGACAGCCATTTTAAAAATATGGCTATTTATAAATGTTGACTTCTATTAACGACATTGTTACCATAGATTAAGAACAATTTTGCAACGAACTGTTTTGGATAGAATATTTCTTCTATAAAATTATTTCTTCGGATCGCCATGCTAAGCCCGCTGGATAAATATCAAATAACTAACTACCTACATACTACAATGTCTATACCAAAAACTACACCTACTACCTACAACCTACACCTTCGCCCTATAGTCTATACCCTACACCTACACCCTACACCTACAACAAAAGCTGCTTTACTACCATAACTATAGTAGTTGGCTTTATGCTGTCGCGTTTTTTTATATTGTAGATATTAGTAAGTTCTTTAATATTGTAGAACATTATTTTTACGTTACGCAGAGCGTGCGTTGAAGGATATGTTATGTATAATTTTTTTACACCTTGTGTCACATTATTGAAGTTTTAGCAGGTATCCCTATTTTTATAGAAATAAATACGGGCTATGTGCAATGGGGATAGTGTAGCTATTTAATCATGTTTTTTTTTAATTGGTCCAGTACTTTTTACGTGAATCGGGAGTCATACAAAGTTTGTTTTTTAATAATATATTTAGTGTGTATAGATATAAGCATAAAACGGGTGGTTTTATGGTTATTATATATATAGTAGGATATTTAAATCAATGTTATCTATCCAACACTTCTAAATAACAAATTTAATCATAGCTCGTAACAAAATGATTGATACATCTCAACAAATGTAGTTAGCGGACAAAACTACCAAAACACACGTAACAACTGACAAGATAATAATTTAACATCTAATAGTTATTACTTAATAATGTCAGTGAGCGATCGCCGCTAGTAGTGGTACAGCCTCGTCCGTCACACATGTACAGTCGAGGTCACAAGCGGCTAAATATATAACTGAAAAATATTCAACTAAACTGGATGTCGCTCGCGACTTCGTTCGCACAAAACAATATCCCGCGGGAACCGTATATTTAGCCGCTATATGTTCTTCTCCGGGGCCTACTCTATATCTGTGCCAAATTTCAGTAAAATCAATCCCGTAGTTCCAGAGCCTATTCAACACAAATAAACAAACAATCAAATCCTACCTCTTTATAATATTCGTATAGATAACATTGTTTTATGGTAATAATTATGCTTTTAAGAGTATAATTGTCCTATTATTTCAAATTTTAGCCCCGAGACAAGTTTAAAATAATATTACCTATTCGTTATACGATAGTACTTTAAAGATTTACTATTGGTTACTAACACTATTGGTTATTTACATGCTAAATAATTGACTTAATGTCCCACGGCAATTTAAAAGGCCTGTGAGTCTCGACTTAGTTCAAGTTATAATTTGACATTTAATATAGCATAAATAGTTGACGTTATTGTCTAGTCCCACTGGGTAACTTATTAAACTTGATATTGTGCTATTTTATCATTAAATTAAATGCCTTTTGTAAAATTCAATGTTACGCTAATAATATTCAAATTATTAAATTTAAATAACATTTAAGTATTAGGACTTAGGTCGCAGAGACCAAAATCGGCAACTTATATTTTTTTATACAATTAGAAACAAATATCTACAGGAGCTTTTCTTCGCGACTGTACATTTAACAAACGCCAAAATATTGTTGGCATCGATTGACCTTAGGTACGTGCAAACAAATTTGAACTTTAAACAATGAGACGTAAAGTAAAAAGTCATAGTCAAATGATCTCAACATTGAAAAACTTAGAGTTACGTAGTTACATACAGTAACAATGTTTAACTATGTAATGTCTACGTAACGGATACTAACAGATGCGGGATGACGATAGATCATTCTAGTACATGCCGGACACGATATGAGACCTGTTAAGGTGTGTGAAAGTAGCCTGGGCCTCTAGTCAAGACGCATTCGATAATTTCGACGGCGAACTTCGAAATCAAAAAAGTATTGGATTTGACATAAGTCATCGCTAAGTGACATGTCGCTTGCGATGACTTATGTCAAATCCCATACATTTTGTTTTCGAACTTCGCCGTCGAAATTATCGAACGCATCTTGACTAAAGGTTCAGGGCCTTTAGTCAAGATGCATTCGATAATTTCGACTATGATCCTTTCGAAAATCGTTCGCTACCTTAGGCCTGGCGCGCATTGGGCAGCCAGGTTGCGGCAGCCTGTCGAGCATATGACGTATAGGAGCCCACGCACTTAGCAGCCATAAATGTTCATATGTTTTCTGGATACCTCAGCCAGGCTGCCGAAGCCTATCTGCCTAATGCGCGCTCGGCCTTAGTGGCCGTTTTAGTCGCTTATATTCAAAGTAAATAAATTCCGTTTTCATAACTTGTTATGATATTAGGTTGTGAAAACGGAACAAAGTATGTGGCCCGTTATCAAACAATGCCGCTAAAATCATCTAACCAAAGCTACAACATTACTTTCGTTGTTACAGAAGCAATACTGCAACCTCCGAACTGAAGTCTGCTGCCGCATCCAAGTCGCCGTAAATCCCGGCCCAGGAATATACGGCCAGGACACTTTCGGCGCTGGCAGCAATCTGGCCGGCATCTACAGACCTGGCCTGAAACCTGGTCTCCCATATCTCCCCCCAGACAATACCAACAGTGGATCCAATGTTGTCGCCTCAACCTTTGTCCCCCGTCCTATAATCTCCACCCCCAGACCCTTCACGACCGCCCGACCCACATACCTGCCTCCAATCTCCTCAACCTCCGCCCCTGGATACCTCCCACCAGTCGGAGAACAGACCATCAACAGAGAAACGATCGTTCCTAAGCCAAACTACATTGATGGATCTCTGATTTTGGACGAGACAAGATTGCCCAGACCAAAACCCACCATCGGACCAGTCGTTTGTAAGTTTTCTAATTTAACTAAAGCATTATCTTCAAAGCATATACTTAACTATATTTAACTCATTTCAATTAGTGCTATCGTTTTTCACAGAACTATTTTTGTTTCAGATCCTCCTTTGTCAAATTAAGTTGAACTTGAAAACACTAGTACCCAAATAAAACATTGCATTTGCTTTTAGCTGAGATCCCGGCTGGCTGCGCCGCGGCCCTGAAGTGTACCCCCATTGAGTTCTGCACAGCCGACGGTGTTATCTCCAACACCTCTGTCATCCTGTCCCGGGAACAGAACGAGTACAGAGTACCACTTACAGTGAGTTCTGTTATAACGAGCTATTAGTTCTAGCCGCTAATTATTTGGCAGCAAAGTAAATGAAGGTTGTTTTTATTAAAATTGGTAATGCCATAATTATTGTGATGCTTCTCAATCAAAAAATATCCAATACACTCTAAAGAATATCATCAAAACAAGTATTATAACATTCTGAAAATATTAGTTAATAATAATTCATTCACAAATAAAATTCAGTCACTGGTGGGTGAAGTCCTGTAATTGAGGGTATTAATAGCGTATTGTTGTAATAATAACACAGCACCATTTAAATAATTATTGAAATAGTGGCCCTGATTTAAAAAACCCTTATAAACCAGGACTGCAAGGACCTCGCAACCGGACGCATTGGCAAGTGCTGCCGTGACCCTTACTACACCGACCCGTGGCCAGTGAACCAGCTCGGCAAGTGGGTGCCCGGCGTGTTCGGTGGTAATGATGGCAAGTACGTTCCGGACAACCGCGGCAGTGGCTCTGGAGTACCACCCGTCACCACAAGACCTTTCTCCAGCGGCAGTACAATCCTTAACGAATTCATCAAGTAAGATTTAATTTGTTACACCTTTTTTATTCAAAAATGTATGTTAATATAGTTATTATTGGGTAATAAAAACTACATTAACCTTAGGTAAGATAATGTATATATCATTATATGTTGCGCGCGCTGACTTCGTGCGCGCAAAAGGCAATGTCGGGGAAACCGTAGATTTTGCCGCAATAAAAAGTAGCCTATGTCCTTCACCACGGGGAATTCAATATCTGTGCCAAATTTCATCAAAATCGGTCGTTTCGGAGCCTATTCAATGCAAACAAACAAACATACAAACAAAAAAAAATCCTCTTTATTATATTAGTATAGATAAGACCCCATATTATAGAAAAGTATATAACGTAACAAAATAAAAAAATATATAATTTCTTTACGCTTAGAACTTAACAGAATAAATGGTAACAGAATATTTTATTATAAGACAAAATTAATTGCAGGCCAACCACACCCGTATACCAGGGCACTAAAGGAGGTAGAGGCCAATACACCAAGGGAGGCAGAGGGCAATACGGACTAAGTAAGTCGTCTATATAATCTTATAATCTATTATATAAAGTAACATGTCCTGACTGATTCATCAATGCCGAGGCAAAACTACTGAAGCTAGAAACGTAATATTTGAACCGTAGCTTCCTTTTGTGGAAGGAGGGGTAAAAAGGGGTATCAACATTTGCATGTAACTTTTTGTTTGTGGTCAGATCTGCTTGGAATTTCGTTATAGTTATTCAAATTTATAATTATCTAAAATTCGATTTTTTAAGGGGTAAAAAGGGGTACTAAACTTTGTATGGGGAAAAAATATTAAATGAGCTTGGAACTTTGTAAATGTAGTCCTAAAAGAAAATAAGTAAGCACATGTATCATTTTTTTGATATTCAACGTCTAAAGGGATGAACGGGGGGGGTATGAATGTCTCTCTTCCGGACACAATCTTATGCTTGAGCATTTTAATATGTGTTGTATATTTTTGGAATGGTCTCTTCAAGCTCTATATTTTTATATCAAACACCTTCTGCAATCAGGTAATAACACATAAACAGCCAAAACAATTATCCTTCCTTGTAGCTTCGCCGTAGTCGCGTAAAAAGGTTTCCGTTTCCATTTACTATTTCCACGTAATTATTTATATAATAAAGTAATTGATAATTCAAAAGATGAGAATCAATACCTAATTATTACTAACAATTTACTCATTCATTTTGTTTAAAGATGGCCAAGGTTCAGTGTTGACGCCGGGACAGCGGCCATTCGTCAAGGGTCAGGGATCTGGAATCAGGCCTGGTCAAGGAGTTATCGGCCTCCAGGGAGGACAGGTACTAACAAGTCACATTATAAATCACCATAAACAATTATTTTGAAACAAAAAATTTAATCGACTTCCAAAGTGAAAAGATACAAAAAAGTATGAAATAAAACTTATTTTCTAAACAATTCCCCTTTATATTCGGCTAAAATTTTAACTATTTCTCTACTCAATCTTCTTGATTAAATAAATAAAAATCGGTACCAGCAAATTTGAACGTGAGTTCTATAAAATATTGTAAGATATTGTTTGGGCTGGTAAGCGTTATTTCATGCCAGTTTTCTGAGAGCCCGTGGTATTTTTCCAAATAAGCATTACAGATCAGCGGATCTACTAAACAATCACCAGTGATGATAATAATTAGATACTATATTATTAAATAATTATTATTATCTATTGTTATAGTCGGCGCAAAAATGTAGCAGTAAGCATTAAATACTCGTATACTATAGTGATGATGATGATCACGAATATAATTTTGGCAGTAGCAAAATTTCAAAGACATTGATATCGGTGCACAAAGCTCTGATGAGTAGTTGGTACTTATGTCATCATAATAATATGTTGATCTTTCATGTGAAGATAGTGGTGATGATGATGATGATTACTGGAAGTCGCCGGAATCCCGAAACGTGTATCTATAAGGATTCGGAAGTTCGGCCCAGTACTTTTGTATCCAGGGTATACCTTGGTGCAATTTTACTTTTTATTAGCATGTGCTTGGATTACTTCAGACAATTTGTCCATATAAATTTCGAATAATTCTCAGGAATTCCTCATGATCCCATCATCGGGTCACCACTTTGATGTCAAAAGGAGCAATTTGAGATTATACCCATAAATATTATAAAAAATAATTTTGAAAATCGGTCCACAGACGGCGGAGTAATCGTTGAACATAAATATATATATACAGCCGAACATATAACCGCCTCCTTTTTTTGGAAGTCGGTTAATAATGACACAATATTCATATTAGCCGCAATTCAGTGTTTTCATAAAACCATTAACTTTAGAATAAGTAAATGCTTTTTCCAAATGTAAATAGAAATTTATGATTTAAATTAATTTTTATCATTGACAGGGTCAATTAGTATCCCAAGGAGTTGGAACTGGAGTTTCTCAAGGATTAGGACAAGGAGTAATCAATGGCGGTGGTTCCATCTACAGACCAGGACAAGGCGTTATTCAGGGAACAGGAACTGGAATTTCTCAAGGGTCTGGATCAGGAATTGCTCAAGGATCCGGTCTGGGAGTTTCTCAGGGCTCTGGATTGGGAGTTTCTCAAGGATCTGGATTAGGAATTGCTCAAGGTGCTGGTTTCGGAAGTACTCAAGGATCTGGAGTTTCTCAAGGCTCTGGATTAGGAGTTTCTCAAGGATTTGGACAAGGAGTTATCAATGGCGGAGGAAGCATTATTAAGCAAGGAGAGGGGCAAGGAGTTATTCAAGGATCCGGACTTGGAATCTCTCAAGGATCAGGACTTGGAATCTCTCAAGGATCAGGACTTGGATTCTCTCAAGGATCCGGACTTGGAATCTCTCAAGGATCCGGACTTGGAATCTCTCAAGGATTCGGACAGGGAATCGGTGGCGAAGGACAAGGATTATTACAGGGAACTGGAACAGGTGTGTCCCAAGGATTTGGACAAGGAGTCCTTACTGGATCTGGTCAGGGAGTTATACAAGGAGGAGGCTCCCTCATATCTCAAGGTGAAGGATTAGGAGTTACACAAGGTTTAGGCGTTCAAGGAGGAGACGGCTTCGGAGTCTCTCAAGGCTTCGGACAGGGTGTGAGTCAGGGTGAAGGCTCTCTTATATCTCAAGGAGCAGGAATCGGAATCATTCCCGGACAAGGAGGCCTAGGATTCGGACAGGGTGTTCTTCAAGGTCAAGGACAGGGTATATCTCAAGGTTTCGGTCAAGGCGTCAGCCAGGGTAATGGTGCCTACGTCACCGGAGGAGGTGGAAGCTTCATCCGCCAAGGCCAGGGACAAGGCTTCAGTCAAGGTTTCGGAACAGGAATCCGTCAGAGTCAAGGATACACACTCGGGGAATCTGAATCTAGGGTACACAGAGTCACTCTTAAGCCATATTATGCTGGTCAGCAATGTGGATCATTAAACGTAAGTACTTCGTGTATTTCACCATTTTATTACTGCCCATATAGGCAATGTGACTGTGTGAACATCAGTGACCGAGCTGAAGTATTCGCTGATTTCTATTTTGTTTATCACCTGTGCAATTTGCGCCCTCGCACGCACACGATGTCAGTAAACATTACACCAACAAACCAATTATTTTAAAAACCATTTTAGCACCAACGTTCGAACTGACTGTATTATGTAAATTGTCAATCACTCAACTCATGGTATTATTTTTTTAATTCAGAGTCAAAGACCTTTCGGCAACCACAATGATTTGGAAGTGGACTTTTCCGAGATTCCATGGCAGGCGATGGTGCTCGAGAAGACCAACAAGAGCCTTCTCTGCGGTGGTGTCATCACCAGACCCGATGTCGTCATCACGGCTGCTGCCTGCGTTGATGGGTAAGACATTGATAAACAACTTTTCTTGACTTAATGAAGTCCGTTATGAACCTGTTTTATTCAATGTTAGCCAAAATAATGTAATTTAGAGTGCGATCACGGAGCAATTATTGTTTGTTGATGAATGACGTGCTTAATAACTTTTTATATTTCAGATTGGACGCCCAAAACGTTTTGATCAAGGGTGGCGAATGGAAGCTGGGTGTCGACGAAGAACCCCTTCCATTCCAGATCGTCCAGGTCAAGAACATTCTCGTCCATCCGTTCTACAAGCGCGGAACCTATCACTTTGACGTCGCCATATTGGTGTTAAGCGAGAACCTTCGCTTCGCCAACAACATCTACCCCATCTGCCTGCCCAGCGCTCAGGATGACTTCGAGGCTCTGTACAACGGAGCCGGCGAGTGCATCGTCACTGGATGGGGCAAGGAGATTCTGCAAGGTATGTTTACAATTATTTGCAAATAAACTACGATCTAAGGGTTAAATCGCACCGAATCGCAACGATACGTGACTCGGCGTTGCATTTTTAAGATAGCTATTCAAAATTGAACTTTATTGATTTCACAAGAAGAAAAACGTTTGAATTTAAAGAGTTCGAATGTCAAGTTGTACCGCGCCGCACAGTGCATGTGCTGTGTATGACTGATGTCATATGAAACATAATATATTATATTTGTGTAGTACATAAGATCAATTTTGAATTGCTATCTTAGAAAATCTCGTTTCCGTGTGAACTGACCCTAAGCGTTAGGAAATACTTAGATCTAAGCGGAAGGATTGCATTTGTTCTTTATGACAGTGGAGTATCATCAAAGAACCAAACCTAAAGGCTGAACCACGAGTGAGGATAAATGCTCTTTTTGTTTTGGGTTAAAGATATTCAGCTAAAAATTCTCGACTCGTTTTACAGGTTTATAGATATATATAGATACCTATTCTTTTGAATTGATTTTCATTTCAATTTCGTCTATGATGCACATTGCATAAGTAAGTAAATTGATAATTATTATTGAACACATATTATGTAAATGTTTCTCGTTTGTAAGTGGGTAGGTAGGTTACACACTCTCCGCCACTTAGCAAGTTATAAAATTCGCGATGAGCAATCTTTCGTATGTCTTAAAATATTCGTAAAACCTAAACGCAAGCTTACTTAATAGGAAATCTTGTTACTTTACATTAAACTGAAAGCCTGCATCACGATACTTCAGACATATTTGTAACATAAAATAGACATTCACATGGTAGGCATATACATTTGCCACAAGCGACGATTTTCATGTCAAAATCGGTCTGTCCAGTATATGGTTAAGCCATCTAATGTATAAAAATAATAGACGACCTCTGTAGCTCAAAGGTAAGCGCGTCGGCGCCTGCCGATGGGACAAAATGCTTTTCTGTGTTCGTGGGTCTTGAATGTGTACTAAATATATGTAGAGTATAACAGTATTATATATAGTTCCGTTGTCTGGTACCTGTGATACAAGTTCTTCGGATGCTTAGTACAGGACCAGATTGACGTGGTTTGGAAGCGTCCATCGATATAATTATGAACAACGGTAAAGTCTATGTGTAGTCGTACAGTGTAGTAATACATAGCATCACATTATGGATAAACAACTTTCGTCTTCGAATTCACTTAACTTTAAAGCAATCGCGTCAGCTGTCGGACGCGATAATGATGTACGCTGGCGGCGGCGCGGGCGCATATCGCATGGAAAACGAAAGCGTGTAAATAAGTGTCATGCGCAGTGGGTCAGTGTCGCCGGCCACCGTCAGCAAATTATACAAACAAAACTTTACCGGGACTTGTGATGGGTACGAGAGAGATAAATAAATAATGATTATTATTATTAAACAATAAACCGACTTCCAAAGTAAAATTGCAAAAAAGTATGAATTAAATCTTATTTCCATGTAACTCCCTTTTTAAATTAGGCTAAAATTTTAATTATATTTATATATATATATATATATATATATATATATATATATATATATATATATATACAGCCGAACGTTTAACCGCCTCATTTTTTGGAAGTCTGTTAAAATTTAAAAATGAGAGCCAATAATACCATCATCGGTAGCAAAGACGCTGACCATTTTCAAAAGTCAAACCCTAGATTTAGACGTGACTGTAAACTCTATAACAGTCAGGTGCACTAACATAGATACGCGACATTGTCAGAGAAATGTAAACGACCAAACACTTAATACCTATTACATTTTTCAGAGACTGTTTCGCAGTCGTTTACAAAATAATAATGCTACAACTAACACGTCATTACAGATACCACATTTTTTTATTTGCTAACTCAATTTACCGATATCTATTATAATTATCTTAAATAATTTTGTTTATGTTGAGTTATTTCCAGCCCGCGCATAAATAGAGCTACTCACTACACATAGCACAAACATTTAAACAGACAATAAGCTCAGATGATTCGGTCAATATTATTCTATAACATTTAATGTATTTACCGTCGAATGTATTATGCGTATTCAAATTCTACGAAACGATCATCGCAAATTCATAATAGTGAAGAAGGAAAAATATGAATTTATATAAATAAGTATTGCATGAATATCTGTTGTAATATCTAATCCTAACCCTACGAACTTTGAGGATTATACTAGTTACGGCTTAAACGACACAAAAATACTGGTTTGTCGTCAAATTAACTACTCATCGGTGCTAGATATTTTAAGGTGTGGTTTGAATTTTTCAATAAATGATTAAATGATACTCGCAATATAATCATTTACAAGTTCGTAGAGATCAAATCTAAAACGGTCATTTATGTAATAGGTTACACTTATAAATAATGACAAAACTAGGAAATTTTATATTATAATAAATATTTTTGTCGAACGCTCGGCTTGCCTCTATTTTAAGATTTCGTTGTTTATATTCTAAAACCTGTTCTCTACATAGTAACTATATAAGATGATAGATGGTAGTAGGCGAAAAAATTGAATATAATATCGCCTGAGGTCCGAAAGTGACGAACGACTATTTTTTTTAAATTACGATATTGGAATTTAGTTTCCCCTTTCCCCGCCCAGTTCCGTGGAAGAACCTGCTTGCTTACGTATCTTTTTCGTGTAAAGATATCAACACTTAGTTATTTCATATGGGTTATACAGTCTATTATTTCATAAGGGTTACAACAGTCTATTATGAAGGTAGTCCACAATAAAAGGATTTTTTTTAATTCACCAGCTAAAATATCTAAACGGGTCCAAATTTTAAAATGAGATAAGACCACCTAGTAACAATAACTCACGTGGACAACAAATAAATTGTTAAATTTTTAAAAAATCGTGTTCGGTTGTTTAAGATCAAGTCGAGTCGTTATGGTTTGCTAGTTTGATGTAACTCATTTTTTACATGTTCAGGGTCATCTTAAGAGTTATTGACTTGTGCTAAGACAGCTTCGTTATTATTTCAGTCTTGAGTCGAGCAATCAATTCCCATAAATTCTGCCATTTATTCGAATTCTGACTATGAATGTTAATATCCTAAAAATTCAAAATCTCCTATCGTAGTTTGAATAACATTTTCAAGTGCATTGTGCTATTTCGTATATTCTTCGAATTTTACCGTACTTACTTCAAATGACATTTCACTTCACTTTACGATTTTAAATCAGTTTTTTTTTCACTTTGTTAAATAGATCCTCTTAGAATTTACTACATTGTTTTAATCTGTAGGTATATATTTCGTTGAACATCTCTCTCCGTCCGTCTGTCTGCAGCCTTAACATGTCACAGTTTATCGGCTGGGCGGATTTAAGGCTGTTCTCGGAGGATAACGATAATTGTTTCTGCTAATGGATTTCTGTATATTGCGCATGCGCATTTTGAGGTCACTGCCAATCAGATTTACAGCGAATTCCATTTTTAATGCGTGTCAGCTTTTGGGACTACATGATTCGGCTTTTTCCATATTAATTTGCAATTGTTATGATACGATAAGTACAGAATCTTCTGTCGTTGCAATGTTGTCTTGTCTGTGTAATTCTGAATATTGCGCGTATTTGTATATTTACTAAATTCAGACGTCCAAACTAAAAATAAAGCTAATTACAATTTACTCAGTCAAAAGCCAAGAAGAAATTAGCATTCTAAATCGGATGAAGAAAATTAGGATCCTTCCTAACCCAACGTTACAAAAAATACTTTGTTTACCACGGATACACGCTTGTGTTCTAAAGAAATGCTTTGTGTATCGTTATTGCAACATCATTAGCGAGCATATTATGGGCAGTAACGAAATTAAACTGCCGAGTGCGAGTCGGTCTCACGCACGACGGGTACAAAACGCCAAAAAAATTACGTTTGTTGTATGGGAAATTAAATATTTTATTATTCTGTTTTTAGTATTTGTTGTTGTAGCGGCAACAGAAATACATCAGCTGTGAAAACTGTGCTCAATTGTATATAGCTATTACGGTAATGAGATATAACCTGGTGACAGACAGACGGACGGGCAG
The DNA here is from genome assembly GCA_963565745.1 of Phengaris arion. NCBI lineage: Eukaryota > Metazoa > Arthropoda > Insecta > Lepidoptera > Lycaenidae > Phengaris > Phengaris arion. The sequence continues at coordinate 18,232,271 of OY751434.1, read as the reverse complement.
ACAAACAGGGAAGTCTCAGGGGTCTCAGGGTCTCAGTAATAGGTCCCGTTTTTACCCTTTGGGTACGGAACCCTAAAACATTAACCATAACCACATTAAAAGCATCAATAAGCTTTTGAGATAAAGCTCCCATAAAACACAAAAAGATCGATGGAATCTCAGTCACAAGTATTATGCTAATAGTCCCCTCCACACACACGGTAGAGTTCAGACAGCGCTTCAGAGACTGCGTTCCAAGCTACAGATGGATCTATGCAGTTTTGACAGCGGATAAAACTGTCCTGCTAATAACGATTAAAATGCGCCCACGATTTGGACGATTGCGCGGACGATTCTGACATATTTAGTCGAACATTCCAAACTGTGCGTCTAAATGTGATTTCAAAAGTTTGGATTGGCGTGTGGAACGTTATAAATTTAAAAATTTTTTTTTTTTTCTATCGTCGAGATTTGAATCCGCGACCCCGGGCTTGAGCACTAACGCGCGCAACCACTTTCCACTGAGCCACAGAGGTCGAGAGTCAAATGGTGACAGTTATGAACGTAGAACCGTCGAACCCCTGTAGAACAGTATCCCGGACGTAAAGAATAGCGACCTCACTACTCCCTTACATAATGCCGATTGACGATTGCCGATTGTTCGCCCAAGATACTGTACAATACTTAACTAGGTGGGTACATATCACATGGAACATCATAATATTATATATTAACTTATCAATATTATGTAAATATACGTGTTAGTGTTGCATTATCTTGCTGTCCAAAAGAGGGAACAATCCAAGTGGACTTGTGACTTTTTCGCGTTATAATATCTTCCCTTTCGTGTCAGTAGGACTAATATTGCAGGAGCTCTAATACCGCTAATTTCCGGTCAATTTTTACATATGTACGCATGATTCACTGCAAACTTAACGCGAATACTGTTTATTTCGATAATAACGTAAGGCTTTTAACCCAAATAAGTAAACTGATATTCGATTCGTAGGTAATTCCACTGATATTCAAAAGAATGCTAAAATATTATGGTTTTAACGACACCATTTAAAAATAATTTATCGTTATTAATATCTGTGGTTTTTATGAATATTTAATTTAATGTTGTGTTTTTCTGAAATTTAAATATTTATTGTGCAACTTGTTGTAATGTAATAGTTCGCCTATAAAACTGTTTTTAATGTCTTTATTGATGAAGTTTCGGTCAAAGGTATAATCGTTCGCTACCTGAACGCCATTTTGAGGTCAATCCGCGTGCAATAACAATTCAAAAAGTTATAGCTCATAAAACGGGCAGAACACATATTTTATGAGCATAACTTGATACTCATAAACAAAATCGATATTGCTTAACTACATCATATTAAGTTCTTTAAGTTAAAGAAGCATCTAAAAATTCTAAGAGCCGTTAGACTAACGCATTTATATAAGCTGTGTTTATATAACGTCTCCGAAAATCAATAACGGACACTTCGGGCACACGATTCACTGCTTGTGCAAAAACGTTTGGGCAAAAAAATATTTGTCATACTCAAAGTAAAAAATCATCTAATGTATGGCTGACTCTCCGCTCAACGCAAACTCGCCCATGTAAAGAAATAATATTTTTATAGACTAGGACAATTATTTTTGTGCCTAAACGTCTTAACATACGCTGTAAAACATTTTATTTTATTTTTATTTGAATAAACATGTGCCGAAATATCCGTAATTGATTTTTCTAGACCTTACATAGATAAGATCATATTTGTCGACCTCTGTGGCGCGTTGGCGCTCAAGCCGGAGGTCGCTGCTGGTTCGAATCCCGCCGAGAGAACAAAAATTTTCTGTATTCCTGGGTCATGGATGTATCTTAAATATATGTATAATATAAAACTTGATAGGTGTCAAGGGACTCCCGGATGGAACGAAGTTCCTTTCGATTAATTAGTGAAGGAATTGTAATATAATTTTATTTTTTAAAAGTTATAATATTATTTTTTTATTATTAACAAATATAATCCTTACTAATATGTAATATAAATGTGAAAGCGTGGATGCTTGTTAGTCTTTCACGCAAAAACTACCGAACGGATTTCGATGAAATTCGGTATGGTAGTATTTTAGACTCTGGATTAAAATATAGGCAACTTTTTATCCCGAAAAAGTAGTTTAGTAGTAGTAAAGTTCCCGAGGGATACTGTATTTACGCGGGCGGAGCCGCGGGAAATAGCTAGTGTATTATAAACTTAATCAGTAGGCTCAATTTTAGTAATAATTGAGAGAGAGAGAGAGAGAGAGAGAGACAGAGAAACTCGCGCACGCCGCACGGCTTACAACTATAGCAAAAAGTGTCGTTACAGCTTTTAGTTTTAATTTTCTCTGTCTAGCCCCCTTTCGCAACGCGCAATAAGGAACTTCGTTCCAATAAAAATCTTAAATATGTATAGTATATAATATAGTACCTATAAAAGTATTAAATATACTCCTCGTTGTCTGGTACCTGTAACCTGTCTGGATATGACACACTATTAGAAACTTGGTCGTACTATAGATCATTGTAGACAAAACAATTTCGAGTTTCTTTGTTATCAAAATTATTATTTCAGAATAAGCTTTTACCATTGAAATAGTTCATATAGCGTAGCTATACACAGTAATACAGGGTCTAAGAATAAATCGCTAATTCATCATACATTCTCTAGTCATTCGTAAGTCAGCTGCGCATCACACGTTACGAGTTACGATGCACACCTGCTCCACATTGTCACAGTAGATATATAATAGGTACCTTTATAATTATAGCTTTATAGCGATAGCGAACGCGCATTGAAGTATGTCGGCTCGCGTTAGCCTGCATTATTTTAGCATTTATTTGACAGCCCTTGCGCCAACGCGAGAGTAGGCAAATAACTCGCCAGACGGCCTTAGATGTCCTGCTGTTCTCTGTTTACCGTGACATGACCTTTGCCAGTTCGTTAACAAACAGACAATTGACCGCAGGATTTCGCAAATAAATGTCAGGTTCATCGCAATTGAGCAAAACTATTCCATCGAATGTTTTTAGCAGAGGACAAAATAGTTTAGTTAAGCGATTGTAAAAAAGTATACAAAGATTAATATTTCGAGTAGATACTATTAGGGAATCTAATTCATAAGCAGGTAGAGACGATAAGCAGTCACAATACAATTGCCAATGTCACGTCAGGCTAATTTCATGATATTATTTTAATACGAGCAAATTATGACAACGTCAACTTGCTTATGAATTATATTCCGTAATAGTACATACCAACCTGCAACTATTGAATATTTTCACCAGTGCCTTAAAAAATTGTAAGGCAAAAGCAGAGATAAATGGTGTATCTGACAATAGTGTTTCTATAGTTTAACAAAATAAATATTATACGTAGATCATTGTTGTTAATTTACAATGCACATTGAATTAAATTATTGTAGAGTTCTATCACAATCATTAAACTATATGAATAATAATAATATCTATGTACGCTTTTACACCACGTCAATGTATTCCCGTGGTAATGTTCTCGAAGAACTCGTGTTACCGGTACCAAGCAACGGTTATTATCATACATTTATACTATGCATATATTTCAGATTTTTATTACATTATAAACGTATTTAATACACACCCATGACCCATAAATACAGAATACTTTTTGTGCCTTCGACGGGATTCGGAACCCGCGACCTCCGGCTTGAGCACTGACGCGCTAACCACTGAGCCACAGAGGTCGTCATATTCTCCACAAAGCCTACTCAACATCCTTGAGATCGTCGAGATCGTCCTCAATCCTAATTTGATAAAACTTGTCCAAATATTACGACACTGCATCAAAATATTATGATTTATAATATTTCCACGTGTACAGCGAATGTCAGTCGATGTCGTAATTGTATTTGACGATTTTATTTATAACGTTTACATTGAACTAGAATACTGATTTTCTATTGATGATTAATCGTAGCCTTATTAACCGACTTCCAAAAAGGAGGCGGTTATACGTTCGGCTGTATTTTATAAGTTTGTGTTCTGTGACCGTAGTAATTGATATGTTCAAAGTGTTTTCTTATGAGCTCTACAACGTCGAATAAATACAAAGATAGATAGATAAACTATTTACTGCTCACATTAAAAAATACAATCAGTATACTAAAACTAAACATAATCTAAACGTGGGTAAGGGCGCCTTAGTGCTATAAGCGATCTCTTCCAGGCAACCCAGCAGGCTGCAGCACAGTAGAGGTAAAATAACTAAATAAGCAGAGTAATTCGAAGAGTCAAGAATAACTAAACAGAAAATTAAGCAATACTTAAATTTTAAATATAATCTATATTTATATATCTATAATTATGCTATTCAAATAATATATAATAAATAGGTACTTATAGTTAATTTAGCGAGCTACTTTGTTTAGAAGATAGTTATGCAGTTTGCATTTGAAAATAGCAAGTGACTTTGACTCTCGAATGTCACGTGGTAGGTCATTCCACATGAGCGTAGCCTTCACAATGAAAGAACCCCTGTAGTAACCAGACTGTAGATGGCACATGAAGTTTCCTACTCTATCCAGAGCGTAGTCCACGGCTTTGGACAGCGCTCCGATAGTGAAAACACTCCTTCATAAAGGGGGGGTTTACGTACAATAAAGCGAGAAAATACAATAAGTTAACTGATAAAACAGTCTCCTCTTCTACCTAGATAGCCAAATTTTGAATGTAATTTTACCAACCTATTCCGTTAACGTTTTTATTCTGCTACCAAATTCTCTGTAGCTCACACGCTCATCAACATCACCCAATATATATTATCCTATTTTCTTCCCTCCCTCCCTCATATATATGAGGAGACATCAGATAATAGACAAACCTTGACGTTATTTCTAACATCCCGTTCCATTGCCGTTTTATTCGTCACTATTCTCTACACATTTAGTACTCTGGGCGGCATTATGACAGCCTGAAAGAAACGTCCAATCTCCTCTTATCTCCATAACCAAACCTAGACGATGTCTGCTACTACCTGTTCCGTTGCTGTTTTGATTCACAACCATTCTCTCCGCAGCTCACACGCTAGGCAGCATCATGCACAGCTTGAACGTGTCGCTGATCGCGCCCACCGAGTGCCAGGCGAAGCTGTCGCAGGACTACCCCCACCTGCTAGAATACTACGACCGGGAGTCGTGCGTGTGCGGCCAGCCCACCAACCCGCTTAACAACATTTGCTCTGTAAGTTTTTTATGGCACATACCGCTACAGCCGCGACATTTACCAATATCACGAATTTCCTATATCGCCCTTGTGGCCTTACTTTAATCTTACCTAAAACAGATTTAAACGTTCAAAGGTCTGTTTAACTAATAAGTATCAGATAACTTATTTGTATGTTTTGCCTCTGTCGCTCGAAATAAAGTAAGCAGCGACAATACTTTCGAATTAGCTATCCGACACATACTTATTAGACGATTATAAAACAAGCCCTAAGATGAACAGAACATGCAAATAATATATTATACGCATTTAGTAAGTGACAACTGCTGCCTTTTGTTTTTTTAATGAACCCTTTGCATTTCTCCGGTCGATGATATGTGTGCTGAAATGGCACTTTCTCACTATTCGTAGCAAATAGCAATCTAATAAAAAGAGTGCTAGGAAAGGAAACATTAATGATTTTTTATTTAATAAGTTTTTCAATGTAGTTAAAAGAAATAGTATAATTTACTTAGATGTTACATAAAATATACTCACAATTGAAATAGTCTAGTAAATCTAAACCTTCGTTTCCAGGTTGACATCGGCAGCGCGCTCGCCTGCTCCACCGGCAACGGACATTACACGCTCAGAGGCGTCTACTCCTGGGACTCAGGTAATAACAGCCATCATTACTTAGGACGATAAAAAATAAGGTGGACTACAGCCTAGCCTGCCCCTCATTAAATAGGTAGCCGACCCTCTAGCAGTGGGGACATAAGTGGTCGGTGATGATGATTATTTATTTGTCATGTTACACAAAATTAAATAAATGAAATTCCGTTTCATTTTCATAATTTAATTTCCTTAACCAGTTAAAAAAGGAATTATTTTTCCATCTTACCTAATGATTTATTACTACAGACTAAAGGTTATGTTATTTTCAGGATGCCGTCAAATCGGCAACCAGATCGGCTCGTTCTACAAGTTCGATGTGGAATGGTACGAGTGGGCTCTGGGGCTGATCGAAAGCGTCCGCTTCGCCCAGTACACCAGCGGAGCCATCGTCACCGGCGGCAGGGGTCAGATCAAGGTCAACGGCCAGGGTCTCGTGAAGCAGACCGGCGCCGGCTTCGGTCCCATTAACTCCATCACGTACTCCGAGAAGATTACCAAGACCGAGCCCAAAGTATACACTTACACCACTAAACCCGAGTACGTCACGTACACGACGAAGCCCGAGTACGTCACGTACACGACGAAGCCCGAGTACGTGACTTACACGACGAAGCCTGAGATCGTCACGTACACGACCAAGCCCGAGATCGTCACGTACACGACCAAGCCTGAATACTTTACTTACACGACCAAGCCTAAGGTATTCACTTACACGACCAAGCCTGAGGTATTTACGTTCACAACTAAGCCTCAGCTGATCAAGTACCAGTCGAAGCCGCAGTTCATCGCCTACGAGACGTCAGGCTCTGGCACCGACCCGCAGTACGTGGCCCCAGGGCTCTCCTTCAAGCCCAATTTCTCCGACCTCATCAAGCACACGCACTCCTCCACCTGCCAGTGCGAGGGCAAGTAGAACAGTCACACACAAGTGCCATAGATGTCGACAGTACAAAATCATCCCTTCGCGGTTCATCATCATCACGCGGTTAATTTAAGTGTAAATAAGTTATTCGAACATTCGTTTGTGGCCCAAAAACAACTGCCATACCGATATATGTATTCATATATTTATAAATGTATATTTTGCATTACGCATTAGATTTTTGGCCATATTGGAGGGTACATCCAACATGGCCGACTGTCTAATAACAATTGGTTAGTATTAAAATTAAGTCTGTTTTTATATACGCTATGTGAACGATTAGTCAATATTATTATGTATTGATAAATCTAATTGTAAAATTAGAAATAAAATAATACTTTTTATAATTTTATTTTATTTTAAAATTAGTTCCTCCCTCACCTACTTCCTTTTTGACACCCCTCGAGAAGTTTCCAAGAGTAAGACGTAGGTACAGGTTGGGTTAGGTTAGCATCCAATGTTGGGTGTATGCCTGCATGACTGACGGTCGAATACTGAAATGCTAATTAAAATTAAGAGCCCTCTTAATCATAGGCTATCGCTGTCTCTGTTAGCCGAAATGATAAGGACAGTATGTGGCTTGAGCGTCACTAATTTAACTATCGTCACAGAATACGTAATTGTACAGGTACTATCGTTCCAGTACTCGAGCGTCAATGTGTATAGCACTACGGACTACCTACCAGTTCTAAAATTTCTTCAGTTCTAAAGCTCCTACCACTATAAACACATTTTTTAACCCACTGCTGTTGGGCTTTCAGCCAAGGCATATACGAATGCCGCGCGGGTTAAAATCGCTGATGACATTCGTCTAGCAATGGATAGTTAAAATTTAACTATCCTTAGTGGAGTATGGTTTTTTTTTCATTCTACCCCATTGTGTAGGGTATCGTTGAATAGATCTTTCAAAATAGAGGTTTCATACATTACTTTTTTACAAAGTCGACCATTTTCGAGTAATCGGCCTCCAAAGAGGATTGGAAGTTGGTCTCCCTCCCTGGCTTTTCTAAACTATAGGAGATATAAACTTGTAAGTTTTTGTGCTGATAGATCGTGCTAAAAACTCTTTAGGAAAATTATTTTGAGCGAAATCGGACAATAACTTTTGAAGTTATTCAAAGAAAACCTATTGCGCGTTGATAGTTACGGAACCCTCCTTAGACATGTCCTGACACGCTCTTGGTTAGGTTATTTTATAAAAAGCACGGAGTTTAATAACGACGTTATTTAAATAATAAAATAGACTTGTGTAGCGCCATCTACAATATTTTTACAACTTTAACAATTGACAACTCTTACTCAACGTTACGTTATTTCCCACACTTATCACTAGATGGTGCTGGCCACCAATCCTTGGTGTCCTCAAATCGTAGACAGAGAAACGCCTCAAATTGTATATACCGCTAGAGTTCTTTCGTAGATGGCGCGATCGGGGCCAATTTAATATTATTTGTATGGCATCGAAACAGCGCCCCTAGTGCAAACAATGGTAACTAATTAAATTACAGCAGTACATTTCATTTAAGTTCGTGTGTTTTCGATTGCAGGCCTCGAGTGTTTGGTGGTAAATACTAACATTACAGCAAGCCATTAAGAGCAAAAACAATAAGTACGAGGGCGGGTCAATAAGTCCGTGACTTTTGGAATAAAACACAGATTTTTTGATAAATAAATCATTTTATTTTTCAACGTAGTCCCCCTTGAGCTCTATACACTTTGTGCAACGCTTCTCCAATTTTTTTATCCCTTCCAAAAAATATGATTAGTCGAGGTCCTCAAAATAGGCCTTTGTTTGCGAGATGACTTCATCATTCAAATCAAATGAGAAAGAGTCAAATCTTTTTCCACCGAGCCATTTTTTCAGGTTTGGGAACAAGAAGTAGTCACTCGGAGCCAAATCTGGAGAATAGGGTGGATGTGGGAGCAATTCATAGCCCAATTCATGGATTTTTGCCATGGCAACTGCACATGTGTGCACCCTTGCATTGTCTTGGTGAAAAAGAACTTTTTTCTTGGCCAAATGATTTCGATTTGAAACGACATTTCGAACGATTGAAATTTTTTTTCAAATCCTCATTGAAGCGGTCCAATAAGTTGGCATAATATTCCCCATTAATTGTTCTTCCCTTTTGAAGATAGTCAATGTGGATTATCTCACATGCATCACAAAAAACAGTCGCCATAACTTTATTGGCTGACAAACCCACCTTGGCCTTCTTTGGCGCCGATTCACCCTTAGAAACCCACTGTTTTGACTGTTGTTTGGTCTCTGGTGTGTTGTGATGGATCCATGTTTCGTCCACGGTTACAAAACGGCGCAAAAACTCCTCCATATTGTGATTAAACAACGCCAAACCTTCCTGTGAAGTTGTTACACGATTGCGTTTGTGGTCGACTTGCGGAAAGCTTTCTCATGCCCAAGTGATCATTCAAAATTGAAACCACTGAGCCATGCAAGATGCCTATGGCTTCCACAATCTCTTGCACTTTCAATCTTCGGTCGGCCAACACCATATCGTGAATTATTTCGATTGTTTCGGGCGTAAAGACCTCAACTGGGCGTCCAGGACGTTCGGCATCTTCAGTGCTTGTACGGCCACAACGAAATTCAGTAAACCACTTTTTTACCATTGAAATCGATGGTGCAGAGTCCCCATAGTATTTATCAAGCTTAGCCTTGGTCTCGGTAATGGTTTTTTTTCGCAAAAAATAATGCTTAATAAGCACACGAAATTCATTTCATTCATTCATTCCATTGTTTCCTTAAGTTACTGGATAGTGTGATAAAGATAGCTGTAAAACACAAACTAACTGACGCAGCAAGTTCAAATTTTGATAGGAGTCAACTGACAGATGCCTGTTGACAGGAGTAGTGTTGCTTTTTCAGTAAGGAGGTTAGAAATTCAAAAAGTCACGGACTTATTGACCCGCCTTAGTATCATTGTAATATCAGAATAAGTTTAGTGGTAATTTATAAAGCATTAAACATAGAATCCAATTTTATTGTAAATGTAAAGTGAATCCGTAAGTTATATGTATACAAGACGTATAATAATCTACCTTAATATATATTATTAGATTAATATAATCTAATTTCCACTGTAATAGTATAATTATTATTAGGTATTAAAAATAAATAAATATTAAAAATGTTATCATAATAATATTATAACGTATTTAAATACAATCCACACGTCATAGTTATAAAATCTGTAGTATACCCTACAACAAAATATTAAGTAGGTTTAAACCGACTTCCAAAAAAAGGAGGCGGTTATGCATTCGGCTGTATATATAATTTTTTTTTTCACGTTACACCCAAGTACCTAAATGTAGCGAAATGGCCAGGCCATATTTCTTGACTAAGGTGTAGAGTTTGTGAAGTTAGTCTTGTAGAGTTGAGGCGTATCTCTACACGCCCTAACTCTACAAGACACTCTAGAAGAGTTGTCTGGTATTTTATTAAAAGTAGTAAAAGTACTCACGCTCTACTCTCTTCACTCACGTACGAAGGACTTCTACATCAGGAGCAGACGCTTGCTCCATGTTTGCTATTTATTTCAATAGTATTTTATCTCGCCGACCATTGACGCTAATCGAATACCTCAGAACTTTCACAATCCCAACAATATTACTATAAATGATATGGAAATATTGCCCGAGTATGTAAATCATCTCCTAAAAACCGTTGATCGCACTAAGGGTGCGGGCCCAGATTATATTTCGTCCATATTTATATCTCGCTGTTCAAATTCTCTTACGAAAACCATCACTGCTCTCTTTAAATGCCCTATTAAGGAAGGTATCGTACCAAAAATTTTGAAGTCTGCCTTCGTATCTCCTATTCATAAATGTAAAAGTAGAAATGAAATCAAAAGTTAAATCTCAAAACTACCATCTATACATATTTGCCAAACTATTAGACAAAATTGTCTATAAACAAGTCTACAGCTCTCTTTGAACCTCATTTATTGGGTACTGAGCAGCATGAATTTCTACTGAATCGTTCAACCATATGTAACCTCTTTACTTTTGTAGATTATGTCACGGAGAGTATGGACTCAGGTGGCCAAGTAGACGCCATCTTCACCGACTACAGCTTTTGACCGTTTAGATCACTCTCTGTTCCTGGAGAATTTGTAATTCAGGAATACATGGTAATCTATTTAGATGGTTTTACTTCCTACGTTGAAAATAGGTCCCAAGCTGTAGTCGTCAATGGTTTTACATCTTCATGGTATGTCGTGCCATCTACATGCTTTCGGCATTCACGGTTTCTTTTGTACCCCCTACGATCTTCTGGAATTTCTTCGTATGACACTCTTTTTCCCACACAAATTATCGAAAAAATTCTTTTTTTATAAAATCACTAGCTTTTGCCCGCAGCTACCCCCGCGTGGGAGTGTTCGTGGCAAAAAAATATTTAGCAAATATACTTGCAATATAGCAATAGCACAGATTAAAAATATATAGGTAGGTACTTTATAATAAATTTTCACATGTAGGTACTTTTTAATTTTAAGATATATCCTAGATAAGGATAATTAAATTGTATCCGTCTAAATAGCTTCTGAAAATGCCACATTATTTCTGATATTTTTTTTAAACTTAGAATGGGTATAGTAACATATTATCCTTAAAAGATAGATAATAAAAGATAGATGTCTATGCCATCGCGGACTTTTTTGTAGACCAATAAAAGAGAAACAATCCCACCATACATTGTTTTGTTATTTATCTCCAACGGGTTAGGCTATGCAGCGTTTTCTATAAAAGTTGCCAGACTGCTTGATATTTTCCGACACCTTCAACAATTATCGTGATAAATCAATCAATTTCCACAAAACCTTAAATTATTATCGACCTAAGCCTTCCTAAGGAACCACTCTGTCGGTAAATGTAAACGGCATGAAAATCCTTTCAGTAGTTTTTAAGATTATCGCGAACATACAGACAGACAGACTCGGCGGGGCATTTAAGTATCCTATGTCCGTCTCCTGGCTCTAAGCTACCTCCCCACCAATTTTCAGCCAAATCGGTTCAGCCGTTCTTGACTTATAAATAGTGTAACTATCACGACTTTCTTTTATATATTATATAGATGAAGATGTAATTTTTTTAATGATTTGAGTAAAAATTATGACCTTGATATATTCAACTCATCAGTTACTGGCACAAAAAGACTAATCTAAGCTAATCCATAAACTACAAACACCGGCGGCTTACAAAAAAAATAAAGAAAAAAGTAAATAAATAGTATTAACGTGCAGTACCTACCTACTTGGACCTCTGTGGGTCCTTCAATTATTAAATACTTTCTCTATAGTCTTTAAATAATACATATACATATTAAATACTTTTTTATATACACACACCGGCATATTTAGCGGAACATAAAATAAAGGTTTGATATCAGTATCATATAAGGTTTGCTGGCTGGTTTATACGTCATTTAATTTAAAAAGAAATATTTTCAAATAAAGAAAACAACTGAACATCACATTTTATGAAATTGTTTTAATTTTATTCAAATACACCTTATCTGGAGCGAACTTCGAGTATTTCTTCCTTCTGAGTTTGATTTAAAATTTCATTGAAATACTGTTTTTTTATTAGTTTTTTTTATCGCGTATCTTTTTGGAGTTGAGGACTGAATTATGCCTGACTTAGCCCCAACGGAGATTGCCAGGGCACTGTGTGAAGTGAAGTCAGTCAAATGTGAAGAAATGGTCAAACCTACAGTGATATTCGACCAGAGATCTTCGTCGACCAGTTTCAACGAACCATCGCAGTATCCCAACGGTTCAGGGAGACCGGTACTTATGTGAGAAGAGCAGGACAAGGCAGAAAGACGCACTTCGAGTAGGAATGATCGTTTCATTCGTCGTGTACGTAGGAACCCCCGTTTGACGGCCGTCCAAGCCCGACATGAGTTAGAAGCAGAGCGGGGTGTTACCGTAAGTAAGCGTACGGTACGAAGAAGGTTCGAAGAAGCTGGTTTGGGTTCATTTTTGCCCGCCAAGGCTCCAAGGCTCGAGGTAAATCATCGTAGAAACAGGTTAACTTTTGCTCAGAAACATCGACTTTGGAACGCGGACCAATGGAGTAAGGTATTGTTTAGTGATGAGTGCAGAATTCTCTTAAATCAAATTGATGGCAGGCAAAGAATATACAGACGCAAAGGAGAACGATACATTCAGACAAATTTTGAAACTACAGTTGCATACGGTGGTGGATCAATAATGGTTTGGGCGGGCATTTGTTTAGGAGCTCGCACAGACTTGGTAGTGATTGACAGAGGGATTCTGACTGCAGACCGCTATATCAGAGAAGTTTTAGAAGAAAATGTCGTACCGTTTGCCCCGCATATCGGTGACGATTTTGTTTTTATGCAGGATAATTCTCGGCCTCGACTTGCTGAAAAGAAAAGTTAAGTCCAGAATTCCAGCTCCTGCCAACGTGGGTGAACTGCTAATCGCAGTAGTTGAGGAATGGCGGAGACTATCCCAGGAGACCATCGATAACATCATTCTCAGTATGCCTAGACGGTTAGAAACTTTAATAAGAGCACGTGGAGGAAATACGCGATATTAACCACCGTTTTTCTAATTTAATTAATTATTATTTTAATATTAATTTTCACTTTTCCCGGTTACATGAAAAGTTCAAAAATGTACAATTTTTCACAAATAGCCTTTACTCGCAAAATCTGTTCTTAATGTGATCTCATTTTAAGTAAAACAAATGAAACTTTAAATAACAAAAGAAGTGTTATAGTAAGTAGATTTTAAAATAAAACCATATTTTTTTAATTATGGACCTTTTTTTTGTGTTCCGCTAAATATGCCGGTGTGTTTATATGTAGACTAATCTAATATCTAAGCAATGGTTTGAGGCTGTACTTTTAACTGTTTATTCATTGCTAAGTATACCTAATACAAAAACTATTTCGTGTACCGTTTTAAAACTTTTAATAATATGTAGGTACTTTTTATTATGAATATCAACTTTGTATTTTAGTTTTACTTGTCCGAAAAACATTTGTCGCTACTTAGTTTTTAGATGTGGAAACGAATAAAATATGTGCTAAGACTCTGTATAGCATTTAATTTTGTAATAAATCACTGTATGTTTTCCTAATAAAATAAAATAAGTAGTAATTTCAACGAAGAATTATACATAAAGGTAGCATTCAAATTATTAAAGGGACGTGAGCTCACTACTATTTTTAAAGATGAAGTAGGTACATTGAAATATGTCGATAAAGATTAAAAATACTTATAGTGATTTTTGTTTTTAATAAAGGATTACATGGATATTTTGTTACATTTTATTGTTATTATTTAAAACACGGATCCCTACAACAATTTTCAGACCTCTAACGTCAAAATTGACAAAATAGCGTACTTGTACTAACTAGTAATGTTAGAGAATTGTTGCCAAAGTAAAATAGCTTAGAAGTAAAAATAAAAAAGCTTTTACATTTTTGAAAAGTGAATTTTTTTATCCCCAAAAACATGTGGCAATTTAAAATTTAAAATTTTGATATAGTGTTAGTATAATGTTTAAGGAGTTGAGGAAAAAGGCCAGGTCATTTAGTCGGAACTTTAACCTTGCCAAAACAGTGTAGGTACAAGTAAATTGGAAAGATTGTCCAGTTGAGTATGGACGTATTTTTGAATGCTCAATTTTAAAATGCAAATTAAAATATTATCTGGCACTCAGCTCTTTCAAAAAGTGCCTTGACCTTTTTTATAAATGTGGATTTATATGTGTTTTCGGGAGCAGGCCTCCACATACCAATTGTACTGCTACGACAGCTTCAGACCGTTTTTACGAAGAGATGACGTGCGCGCGCAGTTCCATGTATAAGATTAACTTTAAATAAATAAATATCTATAGACGCATCACACCACGTCAAACTGGTCCCGTGCAAATCATCAATCAATCAATCCTTTATTGCAAGAATATGGTATAGGTACATAAGGTCTTAAAAATATTATAATAACTAGGATCCAACATTCTGCCATCACAATGGTGCGCAAAATATCCTTAACATGCAAGGTGTTAGTGTGTGACATTAACATTTATAAATTGCAACAAATTGGAAATAAATAAAATATAGACATACAATTAATAATTTAGAAGCATCAAAAATTATTGATCATAACAATTTAAATAATAATTTAAAAAATCATACAATTTTAGTATTAGTCATAGAAATTAAATAATGATATATCACGGCCCTTAAGTATTATTAAAAAAAAGGGCATAACAAAAAAAACTTTGGACGATTGTCACAAGTACCTATCAAAAATCAATATTTAAAAAAGTAAGTTATAGCACAACATGTCATCATAACAATAAAATCTTAATAGTATTCATAATTCATAATCATCAAAAAATCAAATAAATTCATTAATAAAATATTATGTCAAAGTCTGACGTAGCCTTACCGGTGTTCTTGTCCTCAGTCCACGCATACCACGCAGTTATTTTGAAAATATTAGAGCGCTCATCCTGCCCCTTAATTATTCCTTTTGCGGACGAGGCCAAGAACGCCTGGAACATTGCTAGTGCCGGCAGCAATGTGCCCGAGAACACATTTTCCCAAAGGCTTTGGGACGAGCCTAATTGCAAACTGGTACGGAATACACTTTTTTTTTTTTTTAAATAAGGGGGCAAACGAGCAAACGGATCACCTGATGGTAAGCAACTACCAACCATGGACACTCGCAACATCAGAAGAGCTGCAGATGCGTTGCCGGCCTTTTAATACGCTCTCTTCTTGAAGGTTTGCAGGTCGTATAGGTCCGGAAATACTGCTGGTGACAGTTCGTTCCAGAGTTTTACAGTGCGCGGCAGAAAGTTACGCGAAAAGCGCACGGTGGAAGACTGCCACTCATCAAGGTGATGAGGATGATATGTTTTTCGCGTGGGACGATGGCGAAAAGTTGCAGGTGGTATGATTTCGAACAATTCCTCAGAGCACTCCCCGTGATACAACCGATAGAGGATGCAGAGTGAAGCTACATCTCGGCGTAATTCCAAGGGGTCCAAGCTGTTTGAAACGCACACGTTTTTTAACACGTCTTCCAGTCCTGCAGAGCGGGCTCGTCTTTTGCCTGTTTAGAAGTGGGAGTCGGGCGTTTGGCTGCAGGCACTACCATCAGCCAATACTGGAACATTGCTAGGCCGCAATACATTTCGGCTAGCCCTGTGTCTTGGTGCCCCCCATGTCGTCCCTCATCAGTGTGTTTACGGCGCGAACGTAGACAGCCACGGTCACCACGGGCTGTGCTGCTCACGAAGTGCTGGACGCATTTCCATACATCACAGCCCGAATGACCTCATTCGTCGGGTTTTTGTCACCGCCGGTGTGCCAGCTATACTGGAGCCCTTCGGTCAGGCGCGCGACGATGGCAAGAGACCTGATGGAATGACCCTGGTTCCTTGGAGTGTGGGACGGGCAAGAGAAAATACAAGAGTAGGGGACGCTACTTGTGTCGATACTCTTGCTCTGTCCCATGTCCAGGGCACCTCGAACTGTGCGGGCGCAGTTGCAAACCAAGCAGAAAACCTCAAGCGGCGCAAATATGAGAACCTTAGCGGAGACCTCATGTTTGAACTGTTCGGGGTGGAAACCCTAGGCGCATGGGGTCCGGGCGAACATAAGCTTTTTAAAGAAATATCAAATAAGCTTACTGAAGCCACCTGAGACCTCAGAGCCGGGAACTACCTGGCACAACGGATAGCCATTGTTATCCAACGAGGCAATGCTATCAGTTTGCTAGGTACTCTGCCACGTGGGGACAACCTAGGGAAGTTTTTCTATTTATAGATATTTTTAGAGATAGTCATATTTGTAAACAAGTCTCCTTTTTTGTAGTTTTAATTTTTAAGTTTATTTTAGTTTAATATTTAGCTCTATATTGTATTTTAATAATTGAAACAAATTATTTATCAAATAACTAAAAAAAATAATTGGAATAAGGTTAAAAAAATAAAAACATGATATAAACTTAAAAACTGTAGCATTAAACTATAAGATTCTAGGATAAAAACTTAACCAAGAGCATGTCACGTCATCTCTTAGGAGAGTTCCGTAACTATCAACACGCAATAGTTTTGGAGTTTACTCCTTATGAATCGATTTTCATATAAGGCCCCCGGTATGAAAAAAATATGAGCAGTAACATCTACTGAACGAATGACGGCGTTACGTTTTCGTGCGCAACCTATTCTGCGCACCTGTCACTTTTTTTCACATGGCGCGAATTTTTGAACTCAAATCGATCGCTAAAGTTTTTGTTCCTTCTGAGGGACGTGTTTTACTTTTTAGAGTAAACTCCAGTCGTGCGTCGGAGCTGACACACACTTTTTTTTTTCTTTGAATTATATTTGTCGTATTTACGATAACTTGTTTTTGGTATCAGTCATCCAATATTTTATTTCTCCATATTGTATGAGCAATGACTACCACAGACACTAGTTTTTAAAGTCTAAATAATGAGTACTTTTCATAGTATTTGACACCGCCGCGGATATCTTTGAACATTACTTTGCCGTTTGTGAACTTATTTGCAAAAAATTTTTGTTGTCGTAAAGGCTGTAATTCGAAATTTATCCCTTAGTCACCAAAGTGGAGACGTTTTATACTATGGATATAGATATAGATATAGATACTAGGGACTATGAATCGCCATAAAACCCTTTATTTTAAGCTGCTGTTGTCCAACTCCAAAAGGCTAATGTGTCGTGATATCGGACCCTGCAATATCTTTAATTCATTAAACTCTAGCACCCATTTAGGTTCTCTAGCGCAAAGCTCCTCTGAAAATGACTAGTCAAAGTCTTTATTTAAAATCCAACTGGTCATAACTGTTGCCTAAAAATATAAAGGGTATCTGAACCTCCACCTTTCTACTCATCGTCTTGAGGTCCTTACATTTTTCGATGCTGCAGTGCACCTTGCTTGATATGTTCACCGCAAAGCTATTTTGTTTAATGTCTGCAATTACGAAGCGTGAAATCGAGGGTGCAGCAGTTGGATCAGCCAAAAACGTTTTTGCTATGCATCCTTGGTCACTGGCCAATACTTAACGATCATGCTCTTTACTCAGCTCATCTTTGACAATACGTTTGAATTTCTCTACTGTCTTGTCATAATAGCTATCATACAGCGTAAAGGTCTCTACTAGTTCTTTGACTTGTGACTCTCCTTTTTTGGAAGTCGGTTAAAAATGTCGAAGCCGGGTGTTTAAACCTCTTTTAGGTTTTATTATTTTTATATTTTAGAATTTTTCTTAAGTCATATTCTGAAAGGTATTTAAATTTATAGTTCTTTTATATTATAATAGATGTCAGTAAATGTTTTCTACATCACGCTATCAAAGCACTGAGAGTTATGTATATAAGGCAGGGAGTAGTTTGTAAGGTTGAATTGGAATACAAATCTACTGATGATACTTTCGTTTCATTTAGTAGATATTTTTGGGGATTCTGTTCATGGTCCTTCGATGTCATAAAGAATCGTTGTGGCCTGTGCACTATCCTGGGTTAAAATCTGGGGCCCTGGAAGATTGGAGGAAGACTGGCAGCCTGAAGAAAATCAGCGAGGTACTCTGCGACCGGACGAGATTCTGCGACCGGACGAGGAACAACCGGAGGCTGGTGGTTGGAGCAGAACCTTCAGCAGCAGCAGAACCTTCAGCAGCAGCAGAGGAACCCGAGGTGCTGGAACAGGTGCCGATCTACACTCCAAGTGGCCGAGCCGGAACTCACTGACAGTTAGTACACAAGTCCCGAGTGAGTAATTTTGATCCTTATTCCCTAGTGTAAACAAATAGTGCAAAAATGAAAAAATAATAATAATAATAATAAGAAACAAGAATAATATAGTGCTGTGCGAATTACGAACAAAGTTATTATAAGTTTTTTCCGAAGAATAGTTAGTTACTGGACATAGTCAGAGAGCACAAATATGGAGGCAATAGTTATTCAGAAAAATGTAATTTGCAACATTAATAAGGCTCAAATAAATTTTAAAAAGTCGCCGAAAGAGCGCTTAAATAAAGGATATATAGAGACCCGATTAGAAACCCTTGAAAACTACTGGCAGACATTTACTTCTAATCATAATACGATTATATTAGAAGTAGAAGCCAAAGACCTAGAAAAATCTGAATACATTACGAATGATTTGTACGAGCAGGCTGAAGAGTTGTACACTGATTACAAATCGCTGTTAAAAAATGCGTTAGGTAATTATGTTAATAGTGTAAATAGTGTTAAGGAATCAGTTGCAACTACGAATGATAAGCCTGCAGTAAGTTTACCTAAAATTAGTTTGCCAAAATTTTCGGGGAAATATTCGGAATGGGTTAGCTTTCGGGATTTATTTATTTCTTTAATACATAAAAATTCTTGCATTGATGATGTCCAGAAACTTCACTACCTCAAAAGCAGTGTCACTGGTGAAGCCGAACAGCTTTTAAGATATATACTAACTACCGCTGACAATTATAGTGTTTGTTGGAACCAGTTAGAAACTAGATATAATAATAAGAGATACTTATCAAATAATATTCTAGCTAGGTTAACCAACCAAAAGGTTATAGTCACAGAGTCGGCAGTAGCTATTAAAGGCTTACTAGACAATACCAAAGAATGCCTTCATGCACTGAGGAACATAGGCATTGATACTAGCAGTTGGGATACGATAATAATCTACCTTATATCCCTTAAATTAGATTCAGAATCCCGCAAACGTTGGGAACAAAAGGTTTGTGAGGCCAAAATAGACCTACCTAGTTTTAGTATGTTTGAAGAATTTCTTCAAAGCTTTAGGTCTTTGGAGTTTCTGGATACTAAAAGTTCAAGAGTAGATAGGCCGAGCTTTTCACATGTTGCAACTGCCATCCTTGTTTGTAAGTTTTGCAATGATAATAATCATAAGATTCACACTTGTAAGAAGTTTATTAAGGAAAATGTAGGGACACGACGTGAGTTCGCACAAACTAATAATCTATGCTTCAACTGCTTAAATTCGGGACACTCAATGTACCAGTGCACAGTTCCAACCAAATGCTTTTATTGCAAAAGAAAGCATCACAGTCTACTACATTTAAAAGTATACAAAGCGCCATCACGAACTGATGAGGCCTTTAGTTCAAATAGTCAATCTCCAAAAAACGGTAACGAGTCTCCAATTCCGCCAGTAGTTACTACATGTCACTATTCTGAAGTTCAAGGGCATGTACTACTAGCTACCGCCCTAGTAAAAGTAAAATCAAATAGGAATAGTACAGTTGTGTTGAGATCTCTTATAGACCAAGGGTCTCAGGCCTCTTTTATAACGGAGTCTGCCGTGCAATTGTTGGCACTAAAAAAGATACCAGGTACTAGTTTAATATTCGGGCTTGGCGGTGATCAGACGACTTTGACTTCAAAGTCGTCTGTTATAGTTAAGATGATATCACGCCTTGACCCTAATTTCAGTATAGTAGTAAGGGCTCATGTCCTGGGAAAAATTACAGCTTTGTTGCCATCAAATAAAATAATGGTCCAAGTATTGCCTTCGTTGCCAGTAGATGAATTAGCAGACCCTACTTATGACGTTCCTAGTAAGATCGATTTGCTCTTAGGAGCTGAAGTTTACAGTCAAATATTACTTGAAGGTATAATAAAAGGTCCATCTCAATCTATTGTTGCCCAACGCACAATGTTGGGCTGGATTTTATCTGGAAAAATTTGTTCACAAAAAACATCAAAAGAAATAAGGCATTGTCATCACGCTAAGTTAGAATGTTATGATAACGGAGAGGACGAGCTCCTCAAACATTTTTGGGAGTTAGAATCAGAACCAAAATTATGTACAAGGAAAATTTTAACTCCTGAAGAGAAGAAATGTGAAGATTTCTTCTATGAAACAGTAAAGCGTGATGAAACAGGAAGGTTTATAGTAAGACTACCGTTCAAAACGGATAATCCACGTTGTTTACAGGGCAACTTAAGAGAAGTTGCCAAAAAACGATTTTCTAATTTAGAGAGGCGTTTATCAAAGGATCCTGAGCTAAGAGTAGAGTATACAAATGTGAAAATGTGTGAAAATCAATGAATACAAGGATTCAGGTCATTTAGAGAACGTGGATACCTGTGATATTAATAAAGAAGCAGTATACTTACCTCATCATCCCATAGTCAAGAAAGACAGAATAACAACCAAGGTACGTATGGTTGTAGATGCATCCTGTAAGGATTCAAATGGGATATCATTAAACAGTGAACTGTTAGTGGGGCCGAGGCTCCAGCCAGAACTTCGTCATCTTATTATGAGGTGGCGCTGCTATCCTATTGCTCTAGTTGCAGATATTGTGAAAATGTATAGACAATTGAAAGTCGCACCAGAGGATTTAAATTCCCAAAGAGTACTATGGCGAGACAGTCCTGAGGCCGAACTACAACATCTTCGTTTCACACGAGTTACCTTTGGAACTTCATCTGCACCGTATCTAGCAGTTAAATGCCTTCAACACTTAGCAACGATTGAAGGTTCTCAGTTTCCTCGAGCAGTGTATACAGTTTTAAATGAGTATTATATGGATGACATGATGAGTGGTTGTTACACAGAAGAAGAAGGAGTACAACTTTATAAAGAAGTAACAAATTTACTTGATCGTGGTGGTTTCACGCTTCAAAAGTGGGCAAGTAATAGTACAAGTTTGTTACAGAAGATACAAGTGGATTCAAAAGAGTCAGACCTTAAACTGGAACCTAAATTAGATGAAACGATAAAAATTCTCGGTTTAAGGTGGGATAGAAACTCTGACAATTTCCGGTTCACAGTCGATGTTCTTCCTCAGAGTTCTGTAACTAAAAGGAAAATTATCTCGGACATATCATGCCTCTACGATCCTCTTGGATGGTTAGCACCAACTATTACAATGGCAAAGATATTCATCCAAAAGTTATGGCTAGCTGGGATCGATTGGGACCAGAAAGTTCCTACTAATTTATTAGAAGAATGGAAAAAATTCTATAAGGACTTACCAGTACTTACTAAGATAAGATTACCACGATGGAATAATTGGAAAATGGATGGCCTAATTCGTGAACTTCACGGCTTTTGTGATGCATCCAATGCAGCATATGCTGCTGTAGTATACTTAAGAATCATTGATACCACTGGAGAAATAAAAGTTAGTTTAATATCATCAAAAACAAGAGTGGCTCCAGTAAAACAAGTTTCAATTCCACGTTTGGAATTGTGTGGTGCAGTTTTGCTGTCGAAAATCCTTATCGAAATCTCTGAGGTACTGAAAATATCTAAGAATCATATACATGCTTGGACTGATTCATCGATTGTGTTGGCGTGGCTCAGTAACCATCCCAATAGATGGAAAACTTTTGTGGCGAATAGAGTCGCTGAAATTTTGATGGCAATGAATAGAAATCAGTGGACTCATGTCATATCTTCAGAAAATCCAGCTGATCCAGCATCACGAGGACTCTTACCGTCAGAACTAGTAAAAAATAAACTCTGGTTTCAAGGACCTGCCTGGCTGCACATGAAAAATATTAAATATGAATTAGGAAACATAGAAAATATACATTTAGAAGAAAGACATACGGAGATTAAAAGTCATATGGTCACGAATGAAAACAGTATGGATTTATTATCAAGATATTCATCATTAAATAAACTTACCCGAGTGATCTCCTACTGTCGTAGAGTAATACACTGGAAGTCACCTGAGAAAGAAAAAGTTAGTGCACAATTAACAGCAAGAGAAATTAATGAAGCATTACTTACTTGCATTAAATTAAGCCAAAAGCAACATTTCCAACAGGAAATTAATATAATTTTAACAGGACACGAAGTTAGTAAAAAAAGTAAACTCACCTCTTTAAATCCGTTTTTGGATTCAGTTGGCATCCTCAGAGTAGGAGGTAGAATACAGAGTGCTCAAGTAGAACTTGAAATGAGACACCCTATTATCTTATCACATGATTCACCACTTTCCAAATTAATAATTACAGATGCTCACCAGAAGACTATGCATGGCGGACCACAAATTATGCTCAATTTTCTACGAAGTAGATATTGGATAATAGGAGCTAAACGTCTTGTTAAGGGAATTGTACATAAGTGTATAATTTGTGTGAGACACTCAGCGCACTCTAGTCAACAGATGATGGGTCAACTACCACAATCACGAGTAACACCTAACAGGCCTTTTCATAAATGCGGGGTAGATTACGCCGGACCCATAAATATCCGCTGTACGAAAGGACGTGGAAATCGTTCTACTAAAGGTTATGTTTGTTTATTCATATGCATGGCAACGAAGGCTATACATTTAGAGTTAGTAGGAGATATGACAACAAAAACTTTCTTACTTTCTACTTTCTACTGAATCGTTCAACCATATGTAACCTCTTTACTTTTGTAGATTATGTCACGGAGAGTATGGACTCAGGTGGCCAAGTAGACGCCATTTTCACCGACTACAGCTTTTGACCGTTTAGATCACTCTCTGTTCCTGGAGAATTTGTAATTCAGGAATACATGGTAATCTATTTAGATGGTTTTACTTCCTACGTTGAAAATAGGTCCCAAGCTGTAGTCGTCAATGGTTTTACATCTTCATGGTATGTCGTGCCATCTACATGCTTTCGGCATTCACGGTTTCTTTTGTACCCCCTACGATCTTCTGGAATTTCTTCATATGACACTCTTTTTCCCACACAAATTATCGAAAAAATTCTTTTTTTATAAAATCACTAGCTTTTGCCCGCAGCTACCCCCGCGTGGGAGTGTTCGTGGCAAAAAAATATTTAGCAAATATACTTGCAATATAGCAATAGCACAGATTAAAAATATATAGGTAGGTACTTTATAATAAATTTTCACATGTAGGTACTTTTTAATTTTAAGATATATCCTAGATAAGGATAATTAAATTGTATCTGATATTTTTTTGGGTATAGTAACATATTATCCTTAAAAGATAGATAATAAAAGATAGATGTCTATGCCATCGCGGACTTTTTTGTAGACGAATAAAAGAGAAACAATCCCACCATACATTGTTTTGTTATTTATCTCCAACGGGTTAGGCTATGCAGCGTCTTCTATAAAAGTTGCCAGACTGCTTGATATTTTCCGACACCTTCAACAATTATCGTGATAAATCAATCAATTTCCACAAAACCTTAAATTATTATCGACCTAAGCCTTCCTAAGGAACCACTCTGTCGGTAAATGTAAACGGCATGAAAATCCTTTCAGTAGTTTTTAAGATTATCGCGAACATACAGACAGACAGACTCGGCGGGGCATTTAAGTATCCTATGTCCGTCTCCTGGCTCTAAGCTACCTCCCCACCAATTTTCAGCCAAATCGGTTCAGCCGTTCTTGACTTATAAATAGTGTAACTATCACGACTTTCTTTTATATATTATATAATATATATTTTATATATTATACGGAGTTTAATAACGACGTTATTTAAATAATAAAATAGACTTGTGTAGCGCCATCTACAATATTTTTACAACTTTAACAATTGACAACTCTTACTCAACGTTACGTTATTTCCCACACTTATCACTAGATGGTGCTGGCCACCAATCCTTGGTGTCCTCAAATCGTAGACAGAGAAACGCCTCAAATTGTATATACCGCTAGAGTTCTTTCGTAGATGGCGCGATCGGGGCCAATTTAATATTATTTGTATGGCATCGAAACAGCGCCCCTAGTGCAAACAATGGTAACTAATTAAATTACAGCAGTACATTTCATTTAAGTTCGTGTGTTTTCGATTGCAGGCCTCGAGTGTTTGGTGGTAAACACTAACATTACAGCAAGCCATTAAGAGCAAAAACAATAAGTACGAGGGCGGGTCAATAAGTCCGTGACTTTTGGAATAAAACACAGATTTTTTGATAAATAAATCATTTTATTTTTCAACGTAGTCCCCCTTGAGCTCTATACACTTTGTGCAACGCTTCTCCAATTTTTTTATCCCTTCCAAAAAATATGATTAGTCGAGGTCCTCAAAATAGGCCTTTGTTTGCGAGATGACTTCATCATTGGAGTCAAATCTTTTTCCACCGAGCCATTTTTTCAGGTTTGGGAACAAGAAGTAGTCACTCGGAGCCAAATCTGGAGAATAGGGTGGATGTGGGAGCAATTCATAGCCCAATTCATGGATTTTTGCCATGGCAACTGCACATGTGTGCACCCTTGCATTGTCTTGGTGAAAAAGAACTTTTTTCTTGGCCAAATGATTTCGATTTGAAACGACATTTCGAACGACTGAAATTTTTTTTCAAATCCTCATTGAAGCGGTCCAATAAGTTGGCATAATATTCCCCATTAATTGTTCTTCCCTTTTGAAGATAGTCAATGTGGATTATCTCACATGCATCACAAAAAACAGTCGCCATAACTTTATTGGCTGACAAACCCACCTTGGCCTTCTTTGGCGCCGATTCACCCTTAGAAACCCACTGTTTTGACTGTTGTTTGGTCTCTGGTGTGTTGTGATGGATCCATGTTTCGTCCACGGTTACAAAACGGCGCAAAAACTCCTCCATATTGTGATTAAACAACGCCAAACCTTCCTGTGAAGTTGTTACACGATTGCGTTTGTGGTCGACTTGCGGAAAGCTTTCTCATGCCCAAGTGATCATTCAAAATTGAAACCACTGAGCCATGCAAGATGCCTATGGCTTCCACAATCTCTTGCACTTTCAATCATCGGTCGGCCAACACCATATCGTGAATTATTTCGATTGTTTCGGGCGTAAAGACCTCAACTGGGCGTCCAGGACGTTCGGCATCTTCAGTGCTTGTACGGCCACAACGAAATTCAGTAAACCACTTTTTTACCATTGAAATCGATGGTGCAGAGTCCCCATAGTATTTATCAAGCTTAGCCTTGGTCTCGGTAATGGTTTTTTTTCGCAAAAAATAATGCTTAATAAGCACACGAAATTCATTTCATTCATTCATTCCATTGTTTCCTTAAGTTACTGGATAGTCTGATAAAGATAGCTGTAAAACACAAACTAACTGACGCAGCAAGTTCAAATTTTGATAGGAGTCAACTGACAGATGCCTGTTGACAGGAGTAGTGTTGCTTTTTCAGTAAGGAGGTTAGAAATTCAAAAAGTCACGGACTTATTGACCCGCCTTAGTATCATTGTAATATCAGAATAAGTTTAGTGGTAATTTATAAAGCATTAAACATAGAATCCAATTTTATTGTAAATGTAAAGTGAATCCGTAAGTTATATGTATACAAGACGTATAATAATCTACCTTAATATATATTATTAGATTAATATAATCTAATTTCCACTGTAATAGTATAATTATTATTAGGTATTAAAAATAAATAAATATTAAAAATGTTATCATAATAATATTATAACGTATTTAAATACAATCCACACGTCATAGTTATAAAATCTGTAGTATACCCTACAACAAAATATTAAGTAGGTTTAAACCGACTTCCAAAAAAAGGAGGCGGTTATGCATTCGGCTGTATATATAATTTTTTTTTTCACGTTACACCCAAGTACCTAAATGTAGCGAAATGGCCAGGCCATATTTCTTGACTAAGGTGTAGAGTTTGTGAAGTTAGTCTTGTAGAGTTGAGGCGTATCTCTACACGCCCTAACTCTACAAGACACTCTAGAAGAGTTGTCTGGTATTTTATTAAAAGTAGTAAAAGTACTCACGCTCTACTCTCTTCACTCACGTACGAAGGACTTCTACATCAGGAGCAGACGCTTGCTCCATGTTTGCTATTTATTTCAATAGTATTTTATCTCGCCGACCATTGACGCTAATCGAATACCTCAGAACTTTCACAATCCCAACAATATTACTATAAATGATATGGAAATATTTCCCGAGTATGTAAATCATCTCCTAAAAACCGTTGATCGCACTAAGGGTGCGGGCCCAGATTATATTTCCTCCATATTTATATCTCGCTGTTCAAATTCTCTTACGAAAACCATCACTGCTCTCTTTAAATGCCCTATTAAGGAAGGTATCGTACCAAAAATTTTGAAGTCTGCCTTCGTATCTCCTATTCATAAATGTAAAAGTAGAAATGAAATCAAAAGTTAAATCTCAAAACTACCATCTATGCATATTTGCCAAACTATTAGACAAAATTGTCTATAAACAAGTCTACAGCTCTCTTTGAATCTCATTTATTGGGTACTGAGCAGCATGGATTTCTACTGAATCGTTCAACCATATGTAACCTCTTTACTTTTGTAGATTATGTCACGGAGAGTATGGACTCAGGTGGCCAAGTAGACGCCATTTTCACCGACTACAGCTTTTGACCGTTTAGATCACTCTCTGTTCCTGGAGAATTTGTAATTCAGGAATACATGGTAATCTATTTAGATGGTTTTACTTCCTACGTTGAAAATAGGTCCCAAGCTGTAGTCGTCAATGGTTTTACATCTTCATGGTATGTCGTGCCATCTACATGCTTTCGGCATTCACGGTTTCTTTTGTACCCCCTACGATCTTCTGGAATTTCTTCATATGACACTCTTTTTCCCACACAAATTATCGAAAAAATTCTTTTTTTATAAAATCACTAGCTTTTGCCCGCAGCTACCCCCGCGTGGGAGTGTTCGTGGCAAAAAAATATTTAGCAAATATACTTGCAATATAGCAATAGCACAGATTAAAAATATATAGGTAGGTACTTTATAATAAATTTTCACATGTAGGTACTTTTTAATTTTAAGATATATCCTAGATAAGGATAATTAAATTGTATCTGATATTTTTTTGGGTATAGTAACATATTATCCTTAAAAGATAGATAATAAAAGATAGATGTCTATGCCATCGCGGACTTTTTTGTAGACGAATAAAAGAGAAACAATCCCACCATACATTGTTTTGTTATTTATCTCCAACGGGTTAGGCTATGCAGCGTCTTCTATAAAAGTTGCCAGACTGCTTGATATTTTCCGACACCTTCAACAATTATCGTGATAAATCAATCAATTTCCACAAAACCTTAAATTATTATCGACCTAAGCCTTCCTAAGGAACCACTCTGTCGGTAAATGTAAACGGCATGAAAATCCTTTCAGTAGTTTTTAAGATTATCGCGAACATACAGACAGACAGACTCGGCGGGGCATTTAAGTATCCTATGTCCGTCTCCTGGCTCTAAGCTACCTCCCCACCAATTTTCAGCCAAATCGGTTCAGCCGTTCTTGACTTATAAATAGTGTAACTATCACGACTTTCTTTTATATATTATATAATATATATTTTATATATTATACGGAGTTTAATAACGACGTTATTTAAATAATAAAATAGACTTGTGTAGCGCCATCTACAATATTTTTACAACTTTAACAATTGACAACTCTTACTCAACGTTACGTTATTTCCCACACTTATCACTAGATGGTGCTGGCCACCAATCCTTGGTGTCCTCAAATCGTAGACAGAGAAACGCCTCAAATTGTATATACCGCTAGAGTTCTTTCGTAGATGGCGCGATCGGGGCCAATTTAATATTATTTGTATGGCATCGAAACAGCGCCCCTAGTGCAAACAATGGTAACTAATTAAATTACAGCAGTACATTTCATTTAAGTTCGTGTGTTTTCGATTGCAGGCCTCGAGTGTTTGGTGGTAAACACTAACATTACAGCAAGCCATTAAGAGCAAAAACAATAAGTACGAGGGCGGGTCAATAAGTCCGTGACTTTTGGAATAAAACACAGATTTTTTGATAAATAAATCATTTTATTTTTCAACGTAGTCCCCCTTGAGCTCTATACACTTTGTGCAACGCTTCTCCAATTTTTTTATCCCTTCCAAAAAATATGATTAGTCGAGGTCCTCAAAATAGGCCTTTGTTTGCGAGATGACTTCATCATTGGAGTCAAATCTTTTTCCACCGAGCCATTTTTTCAGGTTTGGGAACAAGAAGTAGTCACTCGGAGCCAAATCTGGAGAATAGGGTGGATGTGGGAGCAATTCATAGCCCAATTCATGGATTTTTGCCATGGCAACTGCACATGTGTGCACCCTTGCATTGTCTTGGTGAAAAAGAACTTTTTTCTTGGCCAAATGATTTCGATTTGAAACGACATTTCGAACGACTGAAATTTTTTTTCAAATCCTCATTGAAGCGGTCCAATAAGTTGGCATAATATTCCCCATTAATTGTTCTTCCCTTTTGAAGATAGTCAATGTGGATTATCTCACATGCATCACAAAAAACAGTCGCCATAACTTTATTGGCTGACAAACCCACCTTGGCCTTCTTTGGCGCCGATTCACCCTTAGAAACCCACTGTTTTGACTGTTGTTTGGTCTCTGGTGTGTTGTGATGGATCCATGTTTCGTCCACGGTTACAAAACGGCGCAAAAACTCCTCCATATTGTGATTAAACAACGCCAAACCTTCCTGTGAAGTTGTTACACGATTGCGTTTGTGGTCGACTTGCGGAAAGCTTTCTCATGCCCAAGTGATCATTCAAAATTGAAACCACTGAGCCATGCAAGATGCCTATGGCTTCCACAATCTCTTGCACTTTCAATCATCGGTCGGCCAACACCATATCGTGAATTATTTCGATTGTTTCGGGCGTAAAGACCTCAACTGGGCGTCCAGGACGTTCGGCATCTTCAGTGCTTGTACGGCCACAACGAAATTCAGTAAACCACTTTTTTACCATTGAAATCGATGGTGCAGAGTCCCCATAGTATTTATCAAGCTTAGCCTTGGTCTCGGTAATGGTTTTTTTTCGCAAAAAATAATGCTTAATAAGCACACGAAATTCATTTCATTCATTCATTCCATTGTTTCCTTAAGTTACTGGATAGTCTGATAAAGATAGCTGTAAAACACAAACTAACTGACGCAGCAAGTTCAAATTTTGATAGGAGTCAACTGACAGATGCCTGTTGACAGGAGTAGTGTTGCTTTTTCAGTAAGGAGGTTAGAAATTCAAAAAGTCACGGACTTATTGACCCGCCTTAGTATCATTGTAATATCAGAATAAGTTTAGTGGTAATTTATAAAGCATTAAACATAGAATCCAATTTTATTGTAAATGTAAAGTGAATCCGTAAGTTATATGTATACAAGACGTATAATAATCTACCTTAATATATATTATTAGAATAATATAATCTAATTTCCACTGTAATAGTATAATTATTATTAGGTATTAAAAATAAATAAATATTAAAAATGTTATCATAATAATATTATAACGTATTTAAATACAATCCACACGTCATAGTTATAAAATCTGTAGTATACCCTACAACAAAATATTAAGTAGGTTTAAACCGACTTCCAAAAAAAGGAGGCGGTTATGCATTCGGCTGTATATATAATTTTTTTTTTCACGTTACACCCAAGTACCTAAATGTAGCGAAATGGCCAGGCCATATTTCTTGACTAAGGTGTAGAGTTTGTGAAGTTAGTCTTGTAGAGTTGAGGCGTATCTCTACACGCCCTAACTCTACAAGACACTCTAGAAGAGTTGTCTGGTATTTTATTAAAAGTAGTAAAAGTACTCACGCTCTACTCTCTTCACTCACGTACGAAGGACTTCTACATCAGGAGCAGACGCTTGCTCCATGTTTGCTATTTATTTCAATAGTATTTTATCTCGCCGACCATTGACGCTAATCGAACACCTCAGAACTTTCACAATCCCAACAATATTACTATAAATGATATGGAAATATTGCCCGAGTATGTAAATCATCTCCTAAAAACCGTTGATCGCACTAAGGGTGCGGGCCCAGATTATATTTCCTCCATATTTATATCTCGCTGTTCAAATTCTCTTACGAAAACCATCACTGCTCTCTTTAAATGCCCTATTAAGGAAGGTATCGTACCAAAAATTTTGAAGTCTGCCTTCGTATCTCCTATTCATAAATGTAAAAGTAGAAATGAAATCAAAAGTTAAATCTCAAAACTACCATCTATGCATATTTGCCAAACTATTAGACAAAATTGTCTATAAACAAGTCTACAGCTCTCTTTGAACCTCATTTATTGGGTACTGAGCAGCATGGATTTCTACTGAATCGTTCAACCATATGTAACCTCTTTACTTTTGTAGATTATGTCACGGAGAGTATGGACTCAGGTGGCCAAGTAGACGCCATCTTCACCGACTACAGCTTTTGACCGTTTAGATCACTCTCTGTTCCTGGAGAATTTATAATTCAGAAATACATGGTAATCTATTTAGATGGTTTACATCCTACGTTGAAAATAGGTCCCAAGCTGTAGTCGTCAATGGTTTTACATCTTCATGGTATGTCGTGCCATCTACATGCTTTCGGCATTCACGGTTTCTTTTGTACCCCCTACGATCTTCTGGAATTTCTTCGTATGACACTCTTTTTCCCACACAAATTATCGAAAAAATTCTTTTTTTATAAAATCACTAGCTTTTGCCCGCAGCTACCCCCGCGTGGGAGTGTTCGTGGCAAAAAAATATGTAGCAAATATACTTGCAATATAGCAATAGCACAGATTAAAAATATATAGGTAGGTACTTTATAATAAATTTTCACATGTAGGTACTTTTTAATTTTAAGATATATCCTAGATAAGGATAATTAAATTGTATCCGTCTAAATAGCTTCTGAAAATGCCACATTATTTCTGATATTTTTTTTAAACTTAGAATGGGTATAGTAACATATTATCCTTAAAAGATAGATAATAAAAGATAGATGTCTATGCCATCGCGGACTTTTTTGTAGACCAATAAAAGAGAAACAATCCCACCATACATTGTTTTGTTATTTATCTCCAACGGGTTAGGCTATGCAGCGTTTTCTATAAAAGTTGCCAGACTGCTTGATATTTTCCGACACCTTCAACAATTATCGTGATAAATCAATCAATTTCCACAAAACCTTAAATTATTATCGACCTAAGCCTTCCTAAGGAACCACTCTGTCGGTAAATGTAAACGGCATGAAAATCCTTTCAGTAGTTTTTAAGATTATCGCGAACATACAGACAGACAGACTCGGCGGGGCATTTAAGTATCCTATGTCCGTCTCCTGGCTCTAAGCTACCTCCCCACCAATTTTCAGCCAAATCGGTTCAGCCGTTCTTGACTTATAAATAGTGTAACTATCACGACTTTCTTTTATATATTTAGATGAAGATGTAATTTTTTTAATGATTTGAGTAAAAATTATGACCTTGATATATTCAACTCATCAGTTACTGGCACAAAAAGACTAATCTAAGCTAATCCATAAACTACAAACACCGGCGGCTTACAAAAAAAATAAAGAAAAAAGTAAATAAATAGTATTAACGTGCAGTACCTACCTACTTGGACCTCTGTGGGTCCTTCAATTATTAAATACTTTCTCTATAGTCTTTAAATAATACATATACATATTATATACTTTTTTATATACACACACCGGCATATTTAGCGGAACATAAAATAAAGGTTTGATATCAGTATCATATAAGGTTGCTGGCTGGTTTATACGTCATTTAATTTAAAAAGAAATATTTTCAAATTAAGAAAACAACTGAACATCACATTTTATGAAATTGTTTTAATTTTATTCAAATACACCTTATCTGGAGCGAACTTCGAATATTTCTTCCTTCTGAGTTTAATTTAAAATTTCATTGAAATACTGTTTTTTATTAGTTTTTTTTATCGCGTATCTTTTTGGAGTTGAGGACTGAATTATGCCTGACTTAGCCCCAACGGAGATTGCCAGGGCACTCGAAATGTGAAGAAATTGTCAAACCTACAGTGATATTCGACCAGAGATCTTCGTCGACCAGTTTCAACGAACCATCGCAGTATCCCAACGGTTCAGGGAGACCGGTACTTATGTGAGAAGAGCAGGACAAGGCAGAAAGACGCACTTCGAGTAGGAATGATCGTTTCATTCGTCGTGTACGTAGGAACCCCCGTTTGACGGCCGTCCAAGCCCGACATGAGTTAGAAGCAGAGCGGGGTGTTACCGTAAGTTAGCGTACGGTACGAAGAAGGTTCGAAGAAGCTGGTTTTGGTTCATTTTTGCCCGCCAAGGCTCCAAGGCTCGAGGTAAATCATCGTAGAAACAGGTTAACTTTTGCTCAGGAACAT
Organism: Phengaris arion; assembly: GCA_963565745.1. Taxonomy (NCBI): domain Eukaryota; kingdom Metazoa; phylum Arthropoda; class Insecta; order Lepidoptera; family Lycaenidae; genus Phengaris; species Phengaris arion. The sequence goes on along the minus strand of OY751434.1, from coordinate 18,199,302 downwards.
CGACTTTGGAACGCGGACCAATGGAGTAAGGTATTGTTTAGTGATGAGTGCAGAATTCTCTTAAATCAAATTGATGGCAGGCAAAGAATATACAGACGCAAAGGAGTACGATACATTCAGACAAATTTTGAAACTACAGTTGCATACGGTGGTGGATCAATAATGGTTTGGGCGGGCATTTGTTTAGGAGCTCGCACAGACTTGGTAGTGATTGACAGAGGGAGTCTGACTGCAGACCGCTATATCAGAGAAGTTTTAGAAGAAAATGTCGTACCGTTTGCCCCGCATATCGGTGACGATTTTGTTTTTATGCAGGATAATGCTCGGCCGCATACCGCTCGGGTAACTCAAGCTTATCTTAATGATATGAATATCACTGTTATGGAGTGGCCGGCGAGATCACCGGATATGAACCCAATAGAGCACGTTTGGGACTTGCTGAAAAGAAAAGTTAAGTCCAGAATTCCAGCTCCTGCCAACGTGGGTGAACTGCTAATCGCAGTAGTTGAGGAATGGCGGAGACTATCCCAGGAGACCATCGATAACATCATTCTCAGTATGCCTAGACGGTTAGAAACTTTAATAAGAGCACATGGAGGAAATACGCGATATTAACCACCGTTTTTCTAATTTAATTAATTATTATTTTAATATTAATTTTCACTTTTCCCGGTTACATGAAAAGTTCAAAAATGTACAATTTTTCACAAATAGCCTTTACTCGCAAAATCTGTTCTTAATGTGATCTCATTTTAAGTAAAACAAATGAAACTTTAAATAAGAAAAGAAGTGTTATAGTAAGTAGATTTTAAAATAAAACCATATTTTTTTAATTATGGACCTTTTTTTTGTGTTCCGCTAAATATGCCGGTGTGTTTATATGTAGACTAATCTAATATCTAAGCAATGGTTTGAGGCTGTACTTTTAACTGTTTATTCATTGCTAAGTATACCTAATACAAAAACTATTTCGTGTACCGTTTTAAAACTTTTAATAATATGTAGGTACTTTTTATTATGAATATCAACTTTGTATTTTAGTTTTACTTGTCCGAAAAACATTTGTCGCTACTTAGTTTTTAGATGTGGAAACGAATAAAATATGTGCTAAGACTCTGTATAGCATTTAATTTTGTAATAAATCACTGTATGTTTTCCTAATAAATTAAATAAGTAGTAATTTCAACGAAGAATTATACATAAAGGTAGCATTCAAATTATTAAAGGGACGTGAGCTCACTACTATTTTTAAAGATGAAGTAGGTACATTGAAATATGTCGATAAAGATTAAAAATACTTATAGTGATTTTTGTTTTTAATAAAGGATTACATGGATATTTTGTTACATTTTATTGTTATTATTTAAAACACGGATCCCTACAACAATTTTCAGACCTCTAACGTCAAAATTGACAAAATAGCGTACTTGTACTAACTAGTAATGTTAGAGAATTGTTGCCAAAGTAAAATAGCTTAGAAGTAAAAATAAAAAAGCTTTTACATTTTTGAAAAGTGAATTTTTTTATCCCCAAAAAACATGTGGCAATTTAAAATTTAAAATTTTGATATAGTGTTAGTACTTATAATGTTTAAGGAGTTGAGGAAAAAGGCCAGGTCATTTAGTCGGAACTTTAACCTTGCCAAAACACTGTAGGTACAAGTAAATTGGAAAGATTGTCCAGTTGAGTATGGACGTATTTTTGAATGCTCAATTTTAAAATGCAAATTAAAATATTATCTGGCACTCAGCTCTTTCAAAAAGTGCCTTGACCTTTTTTATAAATGTGGATTTATATGTGTTTTCGGGAGCAGGCCTCCACATACCAATTCTACTGCTACGACAGCTTCAGACCGTTTTTACGAAGAGATGACGTGCGCGCGCAATTCCATGTATAAGATTAACTTTAAATAAATAAATATCTATAGACGCATCACACCACGTCAATCTGGTCCCGTGCAAATCATCAATCAATCAATCCTTTATTGCAAGAATATGGTATAGGTACATAAGGTCTTAAAAATATTATAATAACTAGGATCCAACATTCTGCCATCACAATGGTGCGCAAAATATCCTTAACATGCAAGGTGTTAGTGTGTGATATTAACATTTATAAATTGCAACAAATTGGAAATAAATAAAATATAGACATACAATTAATAATTTAGAAGCATCAAAAATTATTGATCATAACAATTTAAATAATAATTTAAAAAATCATACAATTTTAGTATTAGTCATAGAAATTAAATAATGATATATCACGGCCCTTAAGTATTATTAAAAAAAAAGGGCATAACAAAAAAAACTTTGAACGATTGTCACAAGTACCTATCAAAAATCAATATTTAAAAAAGTAAGTTATAGCACAACATGTCATCATAACAATAAAATCTTAATAGTATTCATAATTCATAATCATCAAAAAATCAAATAAATTCATTAATAAAATATTATGTCAAAGTCTGACGTAGCCTTACCGGTGTTCTTGTCCTCAGTCCACGCATACCACGCAGTTATTTTGAAAATATTAGAGCGCTCATCCTGCCCCTTAATTATTCCTTTTGCGGACGAGGCCAAGAACGCCTGGAACATTGCTAGTGCCGGCAGCAATGTGCCCGAGAACACATTTTCCCAAAGGCTTTGGGACGAGCCTAATTGCAAACTGGTACGGAATATACTTTTTTTTTTTTTAAATAAGGGGGCAAACGAGCAAACGGATCACCTGATGGTAAGCAACTACCAACCATGGACACTCGCAACATCAGAAGAGCTGCAGATGCGTTGCCGGCCTTTTAATACGCTCTCTTCTTGAAGGTTTGCAGGTCGTTTAGGTCCGGAAATACTGCTGGTGACAGTTCATTCCAGAGTTTTACAGTGCGCGGCAGAAAGTTACGCGAAAAGCGCACGGTGGAAGACTGCCACTCATCAAGGTGATGAGGATGATATGTTTTTCGCGTGGGACGATGGCGAAAAGTTGCAGGTGGTATGATTTCGAACAATTCCTCAGAGCACTCCCCGTGATACAACCGATAGAGGATGCAGAGTGAAGCTACATCTCGGCGTAATTCCAAGGGGTCCAAGCTGTTTGAAACACACACGTTTTTTAACACGTCTTCCAGTCCTGCAGAGCGGGCTCGTCTTTTGCCTGTTTAGAAGTGGGAGTCGGGCGTTTGGCTGCAGGCACTACCATCAGCCAATACTGGAACATTGCTAGGCCGCAATACATTTCGGCTAGCCCTGTGTCTTGGTGCCCCCCATGTCGTCCCTTATCAGTGTGTTTACGGCGCGAACGTAGACAGCCACGGTCACCACGGGCTGTGCTGCTCACGAAGTGCTGGACGCATTTCCATACATCACAGCCCGAATGACCTCATTCGTCGGGTTTTTGTCACCGCCGGTGTGCCAGCTATACTGGAGCCCTTCGGTCAGGCGCGCGACGATGGCAAGAGACCTGATGGAATGACCCTGGTTCCTTGGAGTGTGGGACGGGCAAGAGAAAATACAAGAGTAGGGGACGCTACTTGTGTCGATACTCTTGCTCTGTCCCATGTCCAGGGCACCTCGAACTGTGCGGGCGCAGTTGCAAACCAAGCAGAAAACCTCAAGCGGCGCAAATATGAGAACCTTAGCGGAGACCTCATGTTTGAACTGTTCGGGGTGGAAACCCTAGGCGCATGGGGTCCGGGCGAATATAAGCTTTTTAAAGAAATATCAAAAAAGCTTACTGAAGCCACCTGAGACCTCAGAGCCGGGAACTACCTGGCACAACGGATAGCCATTGTTATCCAACGAGGCAATGCTATCAGTTTGCTAGGTACTCTGCCACGTGGGGACAACCTAGGGAAGTTTTTCTATTTATAGATATTTTTAGAGATAGTCATATTTGTAAACAAGTCTCCTTTTTTATCCTATTCCACGCAATAGTTTTGGAGTTTACTCCTTATGAATCGATTTTCATATAAGTATGAAGTATATCGGTATGAAAAAAATATGAGCAGTAACATCTACTGAACGAATGACGGCGTTACGTTTTCGTGCGCAACCTATTCTGCGCACCTGTCACTTTTTTTCACATGGCGCGAATTTTTGAACTCAAATCGATCGCTAAAGTTTTTGTTCCTTCTGAGGGACGTGTTTTACTTTTTAGAGTAAACTCCAGTCGTGCGTCGGAGCTGACACACACTTTTGTTTTTCTTTGAATTATATTTGTCGTATTTACGATTTTTATTTTAAGCTGCTGTTGTCCAACTCCAAAAGGCTAATGTGTCGTGATATCGGACCCTGCAATATCTTTAATTCATTAAACTCTAGCACCCATTTAGGTTCTCTAGCGCAAAGCTCCTCTGAAAATGACTAGTCAAAGTCTTTATTTAAAATCCAACTGGTCATAACTGTTGCCTAAAAATATAAAGGGTATCTGAACCTCCACCTTTCTACTCATCGTCTTGAGGTCCTTACATTTTTCGATGCTGCAGTGCACCTGCTTGATATGTTCACCGCAAAGCTATTTTGTTTAATGTCTGCAATTACGAAGCGTGAAATCGAGGGTGCAGCAGTTGGATCAGCCAAAAACGTTTTTGCTATGCATCTTTGGTCACTGGCCAATACTTAACGATCATGCTCTTTACTCAGCTCATCTTTGACAATACGTTTGAATTTCTCTACTGTCTTGTCATAATAGCTATCATACAGCGTAAAGGTCTCTACTAGTTCTTTGACTTGTGACTCTCCTTTTTTGGAAGTCGGTTAAAAATGTCGAAGCCGGGTGTTTAAACCTCTTTTAGGTTTTATTATTTTTATATTTTAGAATTTTTCTTAAGTCATATTCTGAAAGGTATTTAAATTTTTAGTTCTTTTATATTATAATAGATGTCAGTAAATGTTTTCTACATCACGCTATCAAAGCACTGAGAGTTATGTATATAAGGCAGGGAGTAGTTTGTAAGGTTGAATTGGAATACAAATCTACTGATGATACTTTCGTTTCATTTAGTAGATATTTTTGGGGATTCTGTTCACCGGGAGCAATAGGTCCCTGCTTCGTTTGACAGTTTTTTTTTTTTAATATGGGCCCATTTCTGGGTCTACTTGTTCCTTTGTGTTTTCATTATTTAATTACTATGTATATTTTATTTATTTTCTAATTACTGTTCTTGATTTCTACTACTGTACTTATTTTCTATTAATCATGCTTCTACATTCACTTATATTATTATTTACCAATCAATGTTACATTTTTCAGCTTTACATTAAGTTTATCTTGCAATTACAGTTTCCTTCTACTTTATCATTTTCGTCTATTTATATTTCCACTTTTTCTTATATGTTATATTATTTCTCAATTTTTCATTTTGTTTCTTTACATTGCTATATCCATTATTTCGTTTGACAGTTCTCATTTCATGGCTTATGTCAAAATGCACTACGTCACACGATATGATTGGTCTAAAGGGCGCTTCATTCGTTCTATGAAGGACAAAATAGCGGACTATTTAGATGGACATACCCGTAGGCTTGCGCAATCTTGTTTGAAAATTTAACTTTTTAAAATCCCTTCATTATTGTGCTGGTTGAGTAATGTAACGCAGCAGTCGACGCGCGTTTGTCGGTTTGCTGCACTCAATTCATGAGGTACCCACATTTCAACCTTCTTTCTTCTTTTCATTTTCTTTTTCACCTTCCCAATTTGCTTCAAGTGGATTAAAACAGTTTTATCACTAACACCGCAGCCTGCAGCTAACTCGGACGTGGTCGTTACTTTTATTCACTTTTGTCATGGTTTACAGTTTTTATAGACACACGATGGCATCTTGTGCAAGGTGCACGGGACGCGCAGTACGTGCTACTCGTCGACCGGCTCGTCGCATACTAATCAAAAACTGTTCTACTTAGCTCAGTTTCGAGTATTTTTGCGTGCCCAAATACCATAAATAAATAAATAATAATTAAATATCTTTAAATTTACTCAAAATAAATTATTACAACATAATTTTGAGGCATCCACATTAAATTACCTAGTACTTGTGTTGGGGCTGTCTCATTCCTCCAGTAATTACAATATTGAGAAACTTAATGGTAACAAGTAGTGATGAATGAAACATAAAAAAAGAAAAACGTTGCAAAAAAAATTTAAAAGAAAAAAAATAAAGAAAAAAGTAAATAAATAGTAATAACGTGCAGTACCTACCTACTTGGACCTCTGTGGGTCCTTCAATTATTAAATACTTTCTCTATAGTCTTTAAATAATACATATACATATTATATACTTTTTTATATACACACACCGGCATATTTAGCGGAACATAAAATAAAGGTTTGATATCAGTATCATATAAGGTTGCTGGCTGGTTTATACGTCATTTAATTTAAAAAGAAATATTTTCAAATTAAGAAAACAACTGAACATCACATTTTATGAAATTGTTTTAATTTTATTCAAATACACCTTATCTGGAGCGAACTTCGAATATTTCTTCCTTCTGAGTTTAATTTAAAATTTCATTGAAATACTGTTTTTTATTAGTTTTTTTTTTTTTATCGCGTATCTTTTTGGAGTTGAGGACTGAATTATGCCTGACTTAGCCCCAACGGAGATTGCCAGGGCACTCGAAATGCGAAGAAATGGTCAAACCTACAGAGTGATATCCAGAGATCTTCGTCGACCAGTTTCAATGAACCATCGCAGTATCCAACGGTTCAGGGAGACCGGTACTTATGTGAGAAGAGCAGGACAAGGCAGAAAGACGCACTTCGAGTAGGAATGATCGTTTCATTCGTCGTGTACGTAGGAACCCCCGTTTGACGGCCGTCCAAGCCCGACATGAGTTAGAAGCAGTGCGGGGTGTAACCGTAAGTGAGCGTACGGTACGAAAAAGGTTCGAAGAAGCTGGTTTGGGTTCATTTGTGCCCGCCAAGGCTCCAAGGCTCGAGGTAAATCATCGTAGAAACAGGTTAACTTTTGCTCAGGAACATCGACTTTGGAACGCGGACCAATGGAGTAAGGTATTGTTTAGTGATGAGTGCAGAATTCTCTTAAATCAAATTGACGGCAGCAAAGAATATACAGACGCAAAGGAGAACGATACATTCAGACAAATTTTGAAACTACAGTTGCATACGGTGGTGGATCAATAATGGTTTGGGCGGGCATTTGTTTGGGAGCTCGCACAGACTTGGTAGTGATTATTATTATTATTTATTTATAACTTCAGACCAATAAACAAAAAATATTAAATAAAGACCTACAAAACTGTTCTTCAGTTTGTCTGTAGGATCAATGTTACAAAACTTAATATTATAGACAGAGTATAAAAATAAAATTAACAAGATACAACATTAATAATACTAATAATACAAAATTAGATAGTGTAATAACAAAAAAATCAAAATAAAATTAGAGTAATGATTAAAATAATGTTTTAGGTGGTGAAGGATGTACAATAAGGTAATATAGTAAAAAGGTGTTTGTACATGTTTTTTTGGAAGGTTTTTCTTTTGGTCTCGTGTCGAATATCGTTGGGCAAGCTATTTAACAGATATGGTATCCTTTTATTTAAAGTTCGGTCCCCAAAGTAGTTAAGAACTCTGGGTACCTTATATTGACAGAGGGAGTCTGACTGCAGACCGCTATATCAGAGAAGTTTTAGAAGAAAATGTCGTACCGTTTGCCCCATATATCGGTGACGATTTTGTTTTTATGCAGGATAATACTCGGCCGCATACCGCTCGGGTAACTCAAGCTTATCTTAATGATATGAATATCACTGTTATGGAGTGGCCGGCGAGATCACCGGATATGAACCCAATAGAGCACGTTTGGGACTTGCTGAAAAGAAAAGTTAAGTCCAGAATTCCAGCTCCTGCCAACGTGGGTGAACTGAGAATCGCCGTAGTTGAGGAATGGCGGAGACTATCCCAGGAGATCATCGATAACATCATTCTCAGTATGCCTAGACGGTTAGAAACTTTAATAAGAGCATGTGGAGGAAATACGCGATATTAATCACCATTTTTCTAATTTAATTAATTGTTATTTTAATATTAATTTTCACTTTTCCCGGTTACATGAAAAGTACAAAAATGTACCATTTTTCACAAATAGCCTTTATTCGCAAAATCTGTACTTAATGTGATCTCATTTTAAGTAAAACAAATGAAACTTTAAATAACAAAAGAAGTGTAGTAAGTAGTTTTTAAAATAAAATCATATTTTTTTAATTATGGACCTTTTTTTGTGTTCCGCTAAATATGCCGGTGTGTTTAGTTATATATTATATACTCTATTAGCATAACTCAGAAGCGTGGTGTGGGTGTGTGTGTGATACCATATCGGTAGATAGAACTGCGCTAATACAATAGAGATTTTCGACTTTTCAACCCTAATAGCCAGGTCCGTACGCTATAGTTCTATTACTCTGAGATGTTCTATATTGCAAAATATTATATCTGTTTTTGTCATTACATGACATATCGGTGCGATATCGGATATCTTTATTGCGGAATGTCAAATCCTCAGATTAATAACTAGCACCTTCTCCCGTGGTGAAAACAATCTAAAGAGGACCAAAAGTACTAAATTTTGTCATTTAACTACTAAGTTGACAACACTGTTAGTTACAAGTTATAAACAAAAACATACTCGCTCTGAATTCAATATTATTCACTCAAGTTTGAAAAATAAAGTAAAGTTCAAGAGAACCATTGAGAACATAATAACAACATGTTCTCTCGAGGAAAATACATATATTTATTTTAGACTCATTATCATGTTCTAGACACGTTGGAAGCAATGATAGTTTGTTACCTTTTTTTATATACATTCTCGCTATATGCTATCTCTCTCACTCTGTCGAGATATCAATGCAAGTGTTCTATTGAATTTCTGCCGGTGCCCGGTGTCTCGCTCTTTTCACTTCAGTTGATATTTTTATCTTGCGCACAGTGCACGTCAAACGTAGTATTACAACATCGACGAATTTTCATTCTTAAATAGAAGTTTATCTTTTTATATAATAATCATATTAAAACGATGGCCAAGGTATGTAGCTTTTATTAAATTCACATACTAACATATTACAAAAATAGAAAAAAGTTACGTACAAATACAGAATAAAGAGTTGCATGATCCGGTGACGTTTTTCGGACGATTATTTCTTTATGTTGCATTGTTACATTCATTACATTAATAAATAATAACACTGATCATGATATTTTAAGCCACTTTAACTTAATGTTAAATAACTTATTGATTTAGCGAATTTTTACACATTTTTACATATTAGTCATAGCATTATCACGAGTTCCTAGATATTATTGTAAAAACTACAAAATGTAGATAATCTGTAACTGTAATTAACTTAGCTCGTAACTCTTGAAACTTGATTAACTTTCCAAACAATGTCATTTAACTTAATTTACAAAATTTAATTACATATGCGTCCGTTCACGTCCATGATTTTTTGGCAGATTTTTTTTTATAACAGGTAACAAATTCCAAAATTAGATTGTTGCAAATGTCATTTGTCAAAATAAAAATCAATAGTCAATACCTACAGTGTACGTCAACGGTCAAAGTCATACTGTTGGTTAGAGTTGTAGTTTTTTACCGGCGGCTTTACAATTAAATTCCTATTTCATATACATAATTTAATGTCTTTCAATATAAAAAATATATTAGTGCAAGCTAAGAACTGTTACAATAGGTTTTTGAATATGAACAAGAGTAGCTACTGGGTACGTAAAAATTATACATTTTAGTACAGTGCTAATTGATTCTAGGTAATCTTTACCGTTTGAACGGAAACGTGTGATTTGAAACTTAATACTTCATCTTTTCATTGTTTTCAAATAGGTTATGATCGATATATAACTTTGTTCTATTAATAAGTAAATGTAAGATAGTATTTCGTTCCAAAAGAAGTATTTCGTTTACAATAAAACAATAGTAGAGTATCTAGTCTATATCACTTGCAATAGTACACATTCAAAAGCTAAACCTACCCCTAAGAAGTTTAATCAATATTGCTGTTGCATCGAGAAAGTTACTAGTTAAAACCAATTCCATTTTCAAATTGCTATCAAACACGATCATTAACTCTAAACTAAGAGCGCCAGTGGTGCGCAGGCGGAATACAAATTAAATAGGTAGTTTTATTACAAATATTGACGCCTCGTCAGTCATAGTCACAGACAAGTTAAAACTCATTTTGTATTGAAATTAATAAATGTGTGTCACAGGTCATACATGAACGAAAGTATTATTTATAATTCGAGGAACACTCCATGAAAAAAAGGTTGGGAAACCCTGCCCTAAACAGTCTCCAAACATCACAACCATATCTTGATCATTGACACTACACAGTCACCTAGCTATCACAGGATAATATTAATAAAAACATTTTGTATCTGGTCACTTGACAAATATCATTTAAACTTATTGAAAGTTGTTTTAAGTAGTACATCTTGTACAGACGTCCTGTAATTTTCCATTATCTGTAACACTTATCATTACAAATAGATATTACTAAACAAATAGTGTTATCAAATTTCTGTGGAAGTGACAAATGTAAGAATTTTTTCTCTTATCTCTAACTCAAAAGTGTTATCTGTAAGCCAATGCATTGTTTTACTATCAGTAGCCTTAAGTTTTTAAACAATAAAACGAAGTTTTACCCCTTAATATTTTCACAATGAATGAGAAACACATATTAAAAATAGGGGTTTTCCATTTGCAAAACCGTCAGTACCATTAAATGAAGTAGTATTTATTACGTAACATTTAATATGTAATCCACACTACTGTAGATTCAATAACTTCAAGCTAGATGTGACGACCCTGCCACCTGCTGGCTTATTCCGCTGCACTATAATAATATTATATTTATACCGGATATAAATATTTTTATTAGTATGGGGGTTACTAATAAAAATATTTATACCATATTTAAGCTATACAATGTTTTGTCCTTGTCTGTCAAGCTACTTTTTATCCACAGTATTAATAATTTTACTAGCAAGAGTTATATTTTACTTAGGTGGATCAGTATAATTTGTTCGGTCAGACTGCGAGAATTAGGTCGGTAAAAAAAAGTCTAGAGATGACTCATCTTCTATACATAAATTTGTTAATTATACAATACAGTTTAAGTAGTTAAATACACTTAAATTGATGTAATTGATGATGAACGGCATGTTACTTGTTTTCAACCATTGCACACAATTGGTTGAAATTGACACTGTTTTAATTGATTTTGATTGTTCAGATGAAATGTGTGCAATTATTTGAGTGTAGTAGGAGTTAATTACAGAAAATTCTAGATATTGTCTGTATAAGTTGGTGGGTACTGCTTTGACATGGGCATCTTGATTTCTAATCAAGATTAATCTTTTCATATTTATCCTACAAACAGGTTAGTAAACTGAAACCTCAGCACCCCATTAATAAATTTTTCGAATATACTAGTATTAGGCTACTTAATACTAGCAGCCATGAGAGGTGAATAGCACCATCACAGGTTAACCCTATGAAATGACCTAGCTACCAGGCTGCGGTGTTTGACCCATGTTGTCCTCGAAAGAAGCTATTCACATTTTTTCACATTCATTAGTTCGGCATACTCGCATAGACACAGAGTAAATAATATAAACCTACAGTATAAACGTACAGACGAACAGCTTTCATAGAACGATCTTTTTGTTAGGTTTGTCCCAGAAGATTGGGGCAAATTAAACTTTTTCAACAACTCTCAATCACACTGACATAAAAACAACACGAAATTTGAAAAGGTTTATGTCCCTTCGACGGTCCACAAACTTTACCGGTTTTTTCCACTATTGCTGTGTATGCGATAGGACATTATTTTGTGGACACGCATAGATTCACCATATACTTGTAGTTGTGCAATCAAATTGAGATCTTACTATGTTGTTGCTTATCTGTTCCTCTTTAATCTGTGCCATAGAGCTGCAATCTATGTATTGGTTTAGAATTTGTAATATGTGTTTCCAAATTTTTCTAGCATATTTAGAGTAATTCTATTTTTTGTCAAAACTCGAAAGTCCTGTTCGATAACACAATCAATAACCTTACTTTAGAAAATGTCAGGACATGTCTAAGGAGGGTTTCGTAGCTCTAAATGTGCAATGGTTTTCTTTATCTAACTTCAAAACTGTTGTCCGATTTTGCTCAAAATCAAGACCCTAAAGAGTTTTTAGCACGACTCAGCATGGACTTACAAGTTTCTATCTCTTATAGTTTAAAATTCCAAGGGGACCAACTTATCACTATCAACCACTTTGGAGGCCCATGTGCTCGAAAATGGTTGACTTTGTACAAAAAATCATGTACTTATCTTTGGCTTTATTTAAAAAAAACCTATTCGACAACACCCCACGCGATGGTGAAGAATGAAAACATATTGTTTATCCCCACACACTTACAATCCATCCTCTCTCAGCTCTCCATAGAGCAACCCCTAAAATATAAAAATATTATTATTTTATAAAGCAAAATCCGAAACATAAATTCATTCATAATTATAGAAGCTAGAAGGGCGGACGGGCGGACGGACAGATACACCAACAAACAGGTAGATAGAGAGACGGACGGACGGACAGAGCGAAACTTTAAAGATTCATTGATTATTACGGAACCCAAAAAATTTCAAAACTTTAATTGCCTCTTTGTTTGAAAATGTGCTACTCAAGGATAATATAGTTACGAATCTATCTACGCAGGTGGTAACGAAGAAGTATTGAAACAAAATTGTTGATTTAGCTAATGATAAATCGATGTGGTATCTAAAGCTGCCATTATGTTAGTAATCCGCCTATTTAGATATGTCAGTTATATAATTTTGCACCGATAGGTTAGCTCGCGTCATATGGATCACGTTGGTTGAAACGCCTTAGCTTCATCGTCCACTAAGAAGCCTTTAAACAACTTTCGGCCGAATACTGGAACGATATTAAACATTAAAGTGGAGTCATTTTGATAGGTTAACATTTGACAGTTCATCAAAATTCAACAACGTAACCTTGTAACAGCGGGCATAAAATAATATATTTTTTCGTTTTGTTAGAACTGCACAATTGCTTAACATTTTTCAATTACGATTACATATTTATTGTAATAATGACCGATACGAGTAATTTTACGATTTGCTTTCACACATAAACCATTCTAAACATAATAAACAATTTCTGATCTAAAGAACTGAACGTCGTTACAATGTTGCGTCAGTTAACCCTTTTTCTTTTTAAACACTAGGGATGTCACTTAATTAACCAATTGACAGTAATTGCAGACTACTAAAAAAACGTGTTGTTATTGTTTATCATGGTTGAGGAAAAAGCGGTATCTCTGACGCATCGACCTTATGCATCGGTAGGCTTTTGTTGATGCTGCCCAACATCGACCCCGAAAATGTGGAATAAAACTGCGCGCAAAACAGGTTTCCGTGTGATTCGAGGACATAACAACAATGAAGTTTAGAGCAAGCGCGCTCGGCGCTCACTCTGAGCAGAAAATTCGATACACAATCTATACGTTGTATGTATTACGTGTTACGCAGTACGCTTTTGAACTATTGATTGCTTGCATTATCTATAACATGCAGTATAGGCTCTCCTGGGCATGTAAAGTCTTGGAACAATCCAGATAAAAGTAGGTACGGTTGCCGACCAATGTAACACGTTTGGACCTTATTGCCATAGTAATAAGATCGAAAAGTAGCACACCGGATCTGTAGGCGACCGTCAACTAGAAACCAGCTAATGATAATAATGTCTAGGCGGTACTGAGTACAGTGTTAATTCTCTTGACGACGATGCAATGTTGATCTTAATATTAAATAAAATAATTCAAACAGGCCTATTACAAATGAAAGACCTCATAAGATTAATATAATCAGAAATTAATCGTACTCTATAATTACACTCGTCTGCTGCCAATTTATTTTGGCAGTCACCAGCACAACAACATTCAGTCCCTTCGATTTGTTGTTAACCAACTTGCAAAGGCGGTAGTCCTTTTTACTTGTTATGGAGATTGTGGACTTAGAAGATCTCGTTCTTCCATTCCAGAAGCTGCAAATGTGTGGAACCGAGGAGGAGATGAGAGAGGTGGCTGGCAGAATCTGCAGGAACTACTTACATGGCGCCTGGAAATGCGTGGACCCCAAGGACTTGGATTTTAGACGTATCAGGTGAGATAATATCTTGCTGAACCATCTTCTTTGGAGGGATTGTTGGTTTCATCTTCTTCTCTTCTTATATTATAAAATGGATTGTAATGTCTCGCTAAAACTCGAGAACGGCAGTACCGCTTTGGCTAATTTTGGTCTTGAAATAACTGTGGAAGCTCAAGGAAGGTAAGAAATATTGAAAATATTGCTGGGAAAATTCAAATATACTTTATTGTGCAAAAGAACAATTAATAGGAAACATTGCTGGGAAAAATAGCATTACATATAAAAATCAGACATGCACACAAAGGCGGCGGCGGATAATACTATAGTAATTGAAATTTTCTATACTTACTGTTCACAACTGTTCAATGTATTCGATGTATTCGATTCGATAATGTATTCGAATCGAGATGTAGGTAATAAATTTCACTTTCTCCCCTTATACTACCGTAGAGATATTTCGGATTTAGTTTATTTAAGTAAAATAATTAATAATGTTATCGATGCTCCTGATTTATTACGTAAATTTAATTTCAACGTGCCCAGTAGATACTTTCGTAATTACGTTCCATTTCATGTCCCACCATATAAGACATTCTATCGCCGTAATTCATTTGTCTGTAGATGCCAATTTCAATCGATTCTATACAGATTATCGTGTCGAAGATGTTTTTTCAATAAAAGCATCTAAGATTTGTAGACTTTTATCCGATGCGTATTTTATCCACGGAAAGTTATAATTCACATCCAATACCAATCTGTAATGGTAAAGCAGGCTGTGCGTGTGTGAGTATTTCGGTGCATACGAGAGCAATATAATATTATACCCGACCTTTTCTGGTGACACCCGGTATTTCTTTTTAATTTAATTTTAATCGCAACTCTCGTAGCATGATGTGGTACTTTAAATTAAGTTCAAATTAATAATATGTTATTATTTCTTTTTATACTTTCTGTTACAACACCTCATGGTTGAAACTTGAGTCACAACTGTATACTTAATCTCTTACCTATCAGTGAAAACTTTTAATTGGCTTTATGGTGTCTATAAATGTATTATTATTGTAATTATCTGTAAGCTGTAAGTTTTCCAAATACAATAAAATAAATAAATAAATAAGTTTGTTACTTGACTGTCAAATATTTATAGCTGCGTTCAGTTTATCTGGTTTGTCTGGTTTATTTGTAAAGTATAGTCGGCCCCAGTAGTGGTTTATGTAGGACGAAGGTGTTTGTCGTTACTTGTTGTAGCTCTACTTACTTACTCATGTTCATAGTTAGGACAGCTGGCAGCTAGCTGCGTCTCTAATAATAAACGCAGCGTTGTCATGATCTGTATTCTGTATTATTTGGACCCAAATCTTACCTTATTTTGATGATCGATCCTAGGTTCCAGAAATGACAGGAGTTCAATAAGTTAAAATGTTTCGTGTTGCTTTTACAAGGCTGACCCTTGCAAAATACCAAGAACAGTTTTAACCATTGGCATGCGGCGCCACTTCGAATTCAGATTGCGGATGTTTTGAGTACTTATGAGTCGGAACACACTATACCTGCATCGCGTACTCCCGAAGGCCTTAAGTCTTAACCCGTTATACCTCAGCCGGTTTTATGATGTTTTGCAAATGTTTTGGAGTCTCGAGGGTTTGCCATGCAATCAAAATCCATCCAGTCAATCCTTATGAAGGTACCTATAATAGTATAGTCGCGTTAAGTTTCCAGTGAAACGTCAGTGCTTATTATGTGAAAATTGACCAATGCCGGATAATCCGTGTTCACATTAACTAATTAAAGTGAGCCATTTTGATATTAACGCGAATAGATAGTCTATAAGCAATTTATTGCTTAATGCATTTAATGTTGATCCCAATAAAAACCAGAAAAGTATTTTTGCGTGTCCGATTGTCTGATACAACATTGATTTTAAGGGATCAAGCGTGCCTGATACCAGACTAAAATACGATATAATGAAGTACCCCAGGACTTCAGTGCCCAGGATCTTCCGTCGACATGCCCAATGTCATACATTAATAGGTTACATGAACTACTTTTTATTACATTACATTGAAGTGTACATGATAGACAAAAACATAATGTATACGTATGAAATGTCACACAGGATCTTCATTTGTCCCAGTCCTTTAGACTTAATTTCTACTCTGTTCAGATCCAATTTGATCTTAACGTAATTAAAAGATGAAATTCGACTAAATTAATGTGTCATGGTATTTCTTTATTGACGCGGTAGATGAGTGACATTTATATTGGTAGCATTATAGTATTCAATTGTTTATTCCTGTGTCTTTTTGCCTACGTTTATTAGTTTAGATCAAATTGAATATTATAAAAGTAATCTGAGGAAGATAAACGAGATAATATATATTATATGCATCTAATATAATCACCATTTTACACTACTTTGTTAATAGCAAAGGAAAATTGTTTGTACATCAGGCCTGATGATCTTAATAATATTTCAACGCCTATTGAACGTCTATTTACATGAAGAAGTTGAACTTGCAAGACCACCTTACGTCCGAATATCGATTCAGTCTGCCGCCACACTCGTCTACATAGAGAGTTCTATTATTAACTCCCCGGTTAATGATTATTGCTCAGATCGCCAACATTTTCGTTTACACAATAATTAACAGTTTCGTTGTCCAATACAACTTGTTTAAATAAGAAAGGGACTGGAACAAAATACCGTATGGGACGTGTTTCAATTTGTTTTATGTCGTCATTAAACCTGCTCCACGTGTAACGTTTTACTGAGCGATTAAACTGTGCAAACCGAGCTGTGGAG
Source organism: Phengaris arion (assembly GCA_963565745.1). NCBI lineage: Eukaryota > Metazoa > Arthropoda > Insecta > Lepidoptera > Lycaenidae > Phengaris > Phengaris arion. Next base: position 18,182,304 of record OY751434.1, on the reverse strand, counting down.
ATTGATCTATGGTGATGGTGTGCATGTCAAATTGTCAACGACGAATGATAATAATTTGCAGCGATTTGTCACGTACTTTTGTCTCGATAAATCTACACAACTCGGTTTGCATTGTTTAATCGCTACGATATAAAGTTACGTGTGTAGCGGGCCTTAGTCTGACGGCTGAATAACCAAACACTTCTTAGGGCGATCGCTCACTTGGGACACGTCACACGACAGACTTAAGACAGTTTTGTCTCACATAGACAAGCCTGTCTTACAGACTAAAACACCCACAGTTTTAAAACGTGTGTCGCTCCTGGACAGTTTTGTCTATAAGACGTTTTGTGTGCGCATCTTCATATATTTTGTAATGCGATATGCAATGACTAGGAAAGCATGTGACAAAAGAGGATATTGATTTAAGTAGCGTTAAATTATTTGGCCGGGACAACCCTGTCTTTATTCCAACGAGTTGTGTCATTATCAATGATCACCATGATGATGTCAACAAAGATCAGACAACGCAGGCGAGACTTAGTCATAGCAGACAATGTTTAAACATAACGTAGGATAATATAATGTGTTTGTAAACAACAACTTGGCGTCGACACACATAACAACATTTCGCTACGAGTGTTTGAATTAATTTGTATAATTCACGCATAATCGTAACTGGTTTTCGCAACGTTTGTTTTTTTGGCATTTGAAACGTATACAACGTTCTGTCAACAATACCTAATCTAATCACCTTTACTGAGAAGTTGTAAAATGTAATACTCAATAAAATAAAAACCTTGAAGAGCTGGCTCAGTTCATAGCAGATAGCGGTTTATCTAAGGCAGAAAATGCTTCAGCTAGAAACAAAAAATGTCTATGACTTCAACCTCTCGCGTATTGCTTTTTTTTCTGATATTAACTATCATAATATTGATAATTTGGAGATTGTTTAGTTCTCATCTCTTTGAGAACCAAATCTAAATGAAAATGATTCTTAAACGAAAATAAATTAAGCCTTAGCCTAACTTGCATAAGTGTTTTTAAATTATACTGAGGCATATAAGACTCATGATGGAATCGCTTATCCCATAACAATCGGCACACGACAGGTGTATAAAAACTATTCGATTTTAAAAGACAAGAACACGTTTTGTGAGAGTTTTTGTTCTCGCCTTTTGTGCGAAAGCTGTCGACGGTGACTGGAATTTTTTGCAAATTAACTACCGAATAGGGAAACTGTTTTGTGCCAAATGGCGTTGTGTAACAAAAACACGACTTATTAAGTTTGGTCACGTTTTGAACGTTAATTTCAAAGCCCGGTTTCTAAAAAATTACATAAACTCTATAATCTAGATAGATTAAGTTTATCTGGCGCTGAGGCCCAAAAGATCCATCTAGTGGACACAGGACGAATCATTTTGAGATTCGGGAATAAAGTTATTTTATTTTTCTATGTTTAATTTAAAAAAAACATTTGTTACTTTGAGAGAGTAATGGAGTATTTAACTACGAAAAATAATAGTTTTCTTAACTTTAAAGTTATTTTACTTCTGTGTAAGCGCCACACTATGTCAATTACGTGTTACGGAATCGAATGAATGCACCACATCAGTGACGTGGGGTCCTATAACTCCATTCCTATCAGTTACCCTTACCACACTTACCACTTACCGTTTGAAGACCCTCATCCAATCAGTGTTTATTTTTTAGTTAATCAGTTAGTTAAACTGAGTTTATATATTGTCACTTTTTTATTCAGAAACAACTTATCAAATCAATAGCGCTAATTAATAGTTAATCTAGCAATAAATTCACATCAGAAACCGGGCATTAGAGGGTGAAACCTAGTTTGCTTATTCACGACTAAGTCCGGGACCGCGTAAGATACTTATCTCATAAGTCAGAGCTCTGAATGTTTTTATAAATTGTTTTTGTTGTTATTTTGTAAATAAATTACGGATCCGGGATTTCTGTTATGCAAAAAGTTTTTTAACTCATACGTTATTCTGATTATTCTAAAGTTAGTTGTTTCGCTGAATTTGTTTCACTGGGAATACATGACATGACTATTAATTTCTTAGCTCCTTTTGTAAAGAGTCGAACGCGTTCGCGCGCTCCTACGTTGTATGTACTTCTAGCTACTATAGTTTTAAATGTTCTGACAATAGCTTCCAATTTCCAAGCAGTTTCTAACGTTATTTTCTTCTAACAGTGGTGGTCTCTCAAACTTCCTGTACTATGTGGCTCTACCTTCGGACGTGCAGTCCAAGCTGAGCTACCAGCGCGACTCCAGTCCGGAGTCGGAGCCGGAGACCAAGCTGCGGAAGCCGCTGCTCAGCTCACAGTCCTTCTGCATGGATGAGCCCAGCAAGGTAATACGTCCTGGTCTTAGATCAAGGTGGTTTTAGTAAAGTAACTTATTAAATCTAGAAATAATCGAAGTAGTGAAAAGATACACATTTTTTTTAATACGATCGACGCACGATGTAAGTTCATAATTTTTTTTGTTATACATGCGTTTTTGTTATATAGGTAAAATTTTCAAGGTCTGGGTCTGGATAAACTCTATCAGAGTTTTAGATCAAATAAGAAAAAGGCAAATTTTACTGTACTCGTTAAAATAATCCCACCGCTGCCACCAATATATATACATATATATATATATATATATATATATATATATATATATATATATATATATATATATATATATATATATATATATATATATATATATATATATATATATATTACACGAAATGATTTTGAAACTTAATTCTTATTTACAGTAAACTGTTGTTATCAATGCATTTATCTTTGAATAGTGACCATGATCCATGAATCTGTACAGATAACTCAATCTAATTCATGTGTGTGTAATGTTTGTTAAATAATGTTTAAAAACAATTTAATATGGCCTATGTCACGGATGAGGAAACGAAATAGACAAGTGCGGAAAAGCACAAAAACTCGGTGTTCATTATAATGATATACTGGGTGTCCCAAAAATACCGTCTCATAGTGACATGGGAGATAGATTAGCCTTATATCTCTCGGATAAAATAAAAATGACCTTAGTAAAAGTTGCTTAGTTTTCGAGATATTTGGATTTTTTTGGTTTTATTCAAAATCTCCATTTTTAGTTAGTTTTTATTTCCGCATTAGTACAAATTCCTTTAATTTATTCATTTTAATTTTTTTTAAGTATCTCGAATAGTTGTTTGATGCATACAAAATAAACTTTTGTCAAATAGTAGTGTATTTTTTAAGAAAAAAATATTTTTGTGTTACGTTTTAGCTCTCCCAAAATTTCGACCCAAATTTTGACAATCTGCCGTAGAAAAAAAATGTACTAAAGTAATCTGGCAAATTATTTTAAAAATTACTCAATTTATTGCAGATTTAGAAATGGTATAACACTTACATGAAAAATTTACAGAAACTTAGAAATTGCCATTTTTATCATTAAAGTCTGATTCAAGCCAGACTCTTATGTAGTAAAGAAGATGAAAAAGTACCAGGAATGTTCATCGCAATCTTATTATCTATCGACCTTTATTATCTTTTGTATCTGTAGACTTGTAAAACTGAATGTACTATTGCAACCCTAATTTGTTTTTTCGTTCTTTCCTTCGCTGTTATGGGGCACTGTGATAATAAATAAAATTAGAAAAAAACTTTAGAACTTAGATTTATTACAGTAAATGCTCGAACTGTCGACCTCCAACACGAATGCACAATCGACATCTTCTGATAAAATTATTCTTTAATCTTCTCAAACTTATCTGAGATATTTCTTGAGCCGCTGCGGTGACTCTGTCGCGTAGTTCCCTTTCGTTGCGTATTGGTTTACCATAAACTTTGTCTTTAAGACATCCCCAATAAAAAAAATCCAGGGGATTAAGATCAGGGGATCGTGGTGGCCATAAAATTGGCCCCAGTCGCCCAATCCACCTTCCCGGGAACCTGCGGTCCAGGTGTGCTCGAACGTCTCGAGCGTAATGTGCTGGGCAGCCGTCGTTTTGAAACCACATCGTTCGTAATGATTCCAGTGGCACATCCCCGAGGAGCGTTGGCAATTGGTTTTCTAAAAATTCCAAATAGGTGTGACCATTTAATATTGGAGGCAGCTCCACTGGTCCTACTATTGTACCGTTGTAGATTCCGGTCCATAAATTTATTTTAAACATGTGTTGCGACCGATCTTCTCTATTCTCGTGTGGGTTTTCTAGCTGCCAGCTATGAATATTATGAAGGTTTAAATAACCATCTCTTCTACATTGCGACTCGTCACTCCACAGTACTTTATGAAAAAAGTCGGGATCTTCCCTATTTTTTTCCAACATTCGTTGACAAAATTGTACCCGTCTGGCATAGTCACTCGTAAGGAGAGTTTGCACTCTTTGTATGTGGTACGGATGATACCTGTTCCTTTTTAAAACGCGATGAGCAGATGATTTCGGTATTCCAGTCCGACTTTGAATCAAACGAACCGAAGTTGACGGATCTTCGGTAACTTGCTGTAACACGACATCTTCGTCGGTTGTTTGCGGTCTCCCTTCACCACCTCGAGTTCCTGGGACTCTACCCTCTCTGTAGGCAGAATCCAATCGTTCAATCACATGATACGATGGCGGTGTACGGTTTGGATAACGTTCCGCGTACAATCTTGCAGCTAATCTTGAATTTAAAGTTACTACGCCTCGATTAGAAACACGCCTGGTTTCCCCATAAATTAAGTACATGTCGGCGTACTCACGATGAGTAAATTGAGTAGCAGCACCTCGTGGATTTTCCATTCTTAGCACAGTAAAACCAGCCAGCTGTCTGTAAGAGCGCAAACCGTCGTTGTTGTCACCAAATCAGTTCAACAATAGTCCAAATCGAAAGCAAATCAGAGTCCAAAAATAACGCCTAGTAATAAAAAAAATGAGAGAAACGAGAGCAGTACAAAATAGCACGTGTATCGCACAAAACGGAAGAGAACGTACTAAAGTCCACGAGATCGTTCGTGGAACACGGTGTTGTAAAATGTGGGAAGAGAGTAGCGCATATTGCGCGCTCCCTTGCACTTATTAGGCCTTTAACAAACATTACCGTTGATCATTGACAGCTATCTCACTCAGTTTTTAACCTAAGAACAGGATCACAAACGCCGAACACAAAGGACAACATGTGGCCTTTTCATTGTGTTTGAATATTGAATATTCACTTCATAGTTGAGTCCGGCTTGAATTAGACTTTAATGATAAAAATGGCAATTTCTAAGTTTCTGTAAATTTTTCATGTAAGTGTTATACCATTTCTAAATCTGCAATAAATTGAGTAATTTTTAAAATAATTTGCCAGATTACTTTAGTACATTTTTTTTCTACGGCAGATTGTCAAAATTTGGGTCGAAATTTTGGGAGAGCTAAAACGCAACACAAAAATATTTTTTTCTTAAAAAATACACTACAATTTGACAAAAGTTTATTTTGTATGCATCAAACAACTATTCGAGATACTTAAAAAAAAATAAAATGAATAAATTAAAGGAATTTGTACTAATGCGGAAATAAAAACTAACTAAAAATGGAGATTTTGAATAAAACCAAAAAAATCCAAATATCTCGAAAACTAAGCAACTTTTACTAAGGTCATTTTTATTTTATCCGAGAGATATAAGGCTAATCTATCTCCCATGTCACTATGAGACGGTATTTTTGGGACACCCAGTATGAAACTTTATTTTATTGCAAATAAATGAGATCATGATGAACCTACATACCAGACAAACAAAAGACTGCGATTGTTTACTTTTGTGTAGAATCCTACTACTTAGTTTGAAATAGTTTATTTTTTGGATACTTTATGCCTGATTAGAGTGTACAATTACCGAAGGATAGATAGGTTTACTATCTTCTAGTAGACATACCTACATTAGCAATCGACAGATTGCTGTTTACTTGCTGTTATTAATTATTGCCAAAATATCGATAAATGTGACGAGATTAATTTTCCATTGGCCTATATCCACATGATAATATGTGCACGTCAGACGCTATCGGCCTATGTAAACAATACTCTGAAGTAATATATCTGCGTATTGTCAAAGAATATGAATATTTTGTTCTGCGCAGTCTTGACTTACGTCGTCCATAATGGTTTGTATTCGTGTATTTGCAACAAAGACTATTGTTTTCTCTCGGATTATTCCGTGTTTTACCCCTAGAGTCCTCCACCTTGGACCTTATAACAACGTTAAGGAAGGGGGTTGAACACTGAACACGGAATAATCCGTTGTATATCCGTTACTTGTATATCTCCATTTTTTTTTAAATGTTTGAAACGTTTTAACCGGGTACATTTCATGACTGGTCGTCGGCCGTGGGCTGATAAGGGTACGTGCGCCTGACACCGGCGCTAACCAGAAACACTGATAGTAACAAACATCCGTGTATTTGTAGATTTTTACATACAGTTAGTTTTTAATTTAGAAAATATTCCAACATGGTTCAGAAAGAAATCGATTTTCTAAATCTGTTAGGTGTTAAATACAAAATGAATATTATTAATAAATAAATACTTAGTTGTAATGGTAGACGCTGAGACTCGTATCGTGAGAACTTGTGTCGACAGAATAAATATTTGTTTAAACCTACTTGTATTAGTGCATTATTATTTATACCGTCTTTCATCAGTCACAATTCACTTGTTTGGTATATTAAATATACCTACTAATATCATAATATGCCTGCGGCTCCGTCCGTGTAATATCCCACGGAAACACTGTACTTTTTTTTTAAATAAAAATGTAGCCTATGTGTTCATCCAAGCCTAAACTACTACCATACCAAATAAAACAAGAGTGACAAACATTCCCTCTCCTCAACAACAACCTCACGAACTTCTAGATTTATAATAAAAGTGGTAGAATGATAGAGCAAACGACAGTATTCTGTGATGTTTAACTACATAGAAAATGACTAGTTACAGTGTCTGGCAAACACGCACATCCACCTTTGGAAATAGATACATGGTTAGTGTCGGCTTGGTCGTCTTTGGACAGAGATGATGCTCATTTCTGTCCAAAAAATGTTTCACGGAGATGATGGTCTACTTGCTTCGCAGTATGTGGAATTTTTTTCTAGTTTACTTATACATTGCTGGTTATCCTAAGGTGCTGCTCCGCATCTACGGGCAGGTGCACGGCGAGCGCGCGATGGACGCGATCGTGACGGAGTCGGTGATATTCACGCTGCTGTCGGAGCGCCGGCTCGGGCCCAAGCTCCACGGCGTGTTCTCCGGCGGCCGCATTGAGCAGTATATACCGGTGAGTACTAAGAAATATGTTCAAATCCCATGTCATCTAAACGGAGACAAAAACATATAGTTCGACAAAATTAATGTGTTAGGTCGGGACTATATGATCCGGAATCCGGAAGGCCGGGGAAAATTCAGCGCACTGAAATTAGTACTATACGCATATCCAATAGTGTTAAAAATGGAAGTGTCGATCTGTCATATATGACATTGATATTTGACTCGACACTTGTGTGTTTGATTTTTAACTGTATTGTATTACCGCAGAGTTCTATTTTCAATGCTCTGAATTGTCCCGGATTCCGGAACAGTCCTAACCTTATTTTAGTTCTTCATTGCACGGTACATAAGTGAAAGGTAGCATTAATGTGCCCTATTCTTGTTGTTTGAATGGAGTTCTCTAGACATATTATCCTCCATTTGCAGTAAACAAGAATGCGCACCTTCAAAAATCGTCAAGCAATGAATGTATGCCCTTAAATGGCTGTACTTTCAGCGACAGTTTTCGGCAAGCACCGTTCTATATTATGTTCTTCGTTGCTTAAGGTACACACTACATGGAAGGAATTGATTACGCTCTTTTAACAAATTTTTACACACAGATAGATATTTTTTAATTTTCGGCATTGGTGGCCGTGTCGTTTTTTTAATTATTCCAAAAATTGACATAAAACTCCTAACCCTATCTGCCCTCAGGCCCGTCCTCTCCTAGCCCGCGAGCTGATGGAGCCGGCACTCTCCATGAAGATCGCGGAGAAGATGGCGGCCATCCACAGCATGGAGGTGCCGCTGTCGAAGGAGCCCAGCTGGCTGTGGAAGACCATGGGCAAGTGGCTCAAGACCGTGCAGAACGAGCGGTTCGCGCCTACCGCGCCACCGGGAAAGGTAAATTCCCGAACGACAGAGTTTAAAAACACCGGATGAGAATGAGGCTGGGACTATGTGATCCGGGATCCGGCGAGCCCGAGAAAATAGAACTGCGATAATACAATAGAGTTGAAAATCGAAGTGTCGAGCTGTCATATTATATGACATCGACATTTGACTTTTCAGCTCTATTGTATTAGTGCAGAGTTCTATTTTCAGTGCTCCGAATTTTCCTCGGCCTTACGGATTTCGGACAATATAGTCCCGGCCTCAATGCATTGCTGGACTTAGAGGAAAACGTCGATGATTATTTCAATTCTAGTGTCAGTCTGAAAGGCTTATGAAAAGAGAGAAAAAGTACCTACTTTTTGGGAAGAAAGAAGAAGTTCCGGACAAACCTTAGTGGTTTATGGAGAGTACTATTTCAATTAATGTATGTTTCTTTATGAAAATGAATAAAACACATAAATAGCTTGTGAAAACTTATACACTTGCATAAACTCTAATTATAATGAAGATTAATTATTATCTAGACGTATAATAGCAAAAACAAGAAACTACAAATTAAATATTTTATTATTTAATTAAATATTAAATATCAATATTATAACTGACTGTTGATTGGATGTTTTTGTAGTTTTTAATGTGATTGTTTTACTATTTCAGAACGAGGAGGAGCAGGAGGTTATCAGGAAGTTGAAAGCGGTGGACTTCGACAAGGAGATTGAGTGGCTCAAAAAGTTCCTGGCGTCTGTCGACTCGCCGGTCGTCTTCTGTCATAATGACATGCAAAAAGGTAAGCGAGTGGACCACTTCTTTTGTTTCAATAACTACTTATTATATTAGAAAAATACTTATTATTATTTAAGATGCATAATATAAACAGACTTTTAAGAGGTTACAACATAACTGTTTTACGTCCGAAATTAATAACGTATCTAAAATCTTAGATTGACTTCAAATTCTAAATTAAATCTAAGATTCTCAAAAAAAATTACGTAAATTGCCGTGAAGTTATTAGAAGCCTAAGATTGTTGAAATATATTGAAATCTAGTCTAATGTTGATTATTAATTTCGGGCGTTAGCCAGTAAGCCCATAAACCTTTATAAAAAGAATTAATGTACTTCCAAGAAATTTGTTGCAAGGTCTTACAATAATTTATTTTGGATCAAAATGTCTGCCTCCTGGGCGTGTAAATATTGTTATTTTAAAATATAGTGCATGCTAAATTATGAATTAATATTACATTGTTGAAAATAAATTATTTACATTTAGAAGTACAATTACAAATGAAATCAAGTCCAGAACTATTATTTTTCCAATACAAAACAATAATAATATAAATTCATCATGTCAATAACAAAATTAATCAATAAAAAGTCGGGTTGTAAAATAATAACATAATTAAAAGAATTATTAAAATTAAACTAATATCGAAATAAATCTTTAGTCAAAACAATAATATCTTTAGTCAGAGTAATTTAGTTCATTACATTACTTATTTCTATAAACACATAATATCTAAAATAATATTTTTATAAATTCATAATGTCTCTTAACCAATTAAACAATAACATTAAATAATGACTTGATTAAAATAAAAGTGTCATGTCTAAAAAATATAAATATATTTATTATTTACAAAACAGATGTCAAAATAAATTATTTAGTTAAAACAATATCTTTACTCGAATAATATTATTTATTTAAAAGGAATGTAGCTAATAAATTTATAAATAATTTCTCGCTTAATCAAAAAATTTAAGAAATGTCAAAAATCATAATACTAATACAAATGTCATTTTTAATTATTTTAAAAGTTTTTGAACGTCCATATCTCTTTTAATAATTAATTTATGAAAAAAAGGAAATCTCAAGGACATGCTAATAGTATCTATAAATATTTATGAAAAAAAATTGTTACTCTACCGGCATTATCCAGGGAGGAAACGGGGGACTACGTTTATATGCTTTTCCATACATTGCTTGGTCCTTCTGTTTCCTCTTAATAGCCGACTTTTGTGTGGGTATGTTAATTTTATTTTAGATTTGTTTAATTCTGGTGCTTTTTATCCTCTTTGCTTTCAAACAAAAAATCATATTTCTTTACAAATAAACACGCTTCTAATATATATATAAACTGGTTAGGGGAAGAAATTGATGAGACAAAACCATAATAGGCATAAGGCAGCATCTTTAGATACTTTATTTTGAATTCTTCTTAGTGCAAATACGAACCTATTCAGCCTGTTGCAAACATTGTCAATGTGATCTTTCCAATTTAGATTTTTGTCGATGTTGAACCCTAAAAATGTGGTAGATGACACGCATTTAAAGGGGCTTATCCTCATTTCTAAATTTTTATCTATATCAGCATTTGATTTATAGAATTTTAAATTTTTGTTTTTTCTAAGTTATTTACCATTTTTATTTCGTTTTCCACTTCATCGTTTATTGAATTTTTCAAACATTTTATAAGTAGAGTGGTATCTTCTGCGAACATGAAGCTTTTATGTTTTGTCACTTTAGGCAATTCTGTCAGTCTATATAAATTAGGAATAGGTCGGGACCTAAAATACTCCCTTGTGATACCCCAGAATCAACGTTCTTATATTCGGATCTGTAACAAACCTCTTTGCCGTATTCAATATTGCTTATTTCAACACATTGTTTTCTATTTGTAAGATACGATGCAAACCAATTATGCGCGTAACGCAAACGAAAATAAAATTATTATATAATTATATATGCGTTTCCTCTAATACCACATTTTTCTAGTTTATCCAATAAGCATTTATGGTGAACGAAATCAAAGGCTTTACTTAAATCGAGAAAAACAGCAGCCACAGATAATAATCCTTGATCAATCGCTTGCGTTATTTGCTTTACTATTGAAAAACAGGCTAGCGTTGTCGAGCTACTTTTTGTGAACCCATATTGCTGTTTACAGAGTATGTTGTTAATATTAAAATAGTTTGCGACTTTAGCTTGCATTGCATTCTCAAAAATTTTCGAGATTATAGGGATTAGTGGTATACTGGTCTATAATTAGACATCATATGTCTTGCATTACCTTTTTTAAAAAGCTGTCTTACTACAGAAAATGTTAACTGTGACGGGAATTGTCCTTGTTCGAAAGACAAGTTCACTAGGAGGCATATAGGGTAGCATATGAATTTCGCAGCTAATTTTATTATTTTTGTACTTATCTAATCATATCCTGTCGAGTTAGAGTTTTAGTGAAATTGAAAGATAATTTATAAATGTTTGAGGAATAAGTGGACATAAATACATTGAATTTAATTGATTATTAGTATTATACGAGGGCGGCATTGAAAATTTCGGGAATCAAGGAAGTGACACAACATTACTATTTAAAAATGTATTTATTGCTTTTCGAAGTATTCTCCGCGAAATTTGACACATTTTTCCATACGATGGAACCAATCATTGAAGCAACCATCCCATTCGGAAGTTGGGGTCACCAAAATGGCCGTTTTGTAGGCGTCCACAGCTTCTTCAGGTGATGAAAATCTCTGACCACGCAATTTATTATTTATTTTAGGGAAAGTATAGAAATCATTAGGGCTTAGGTCGGGGCTGTACGGCGGATGGTCTAATAATTCTATGATTTCTTGCTCTAAAAACTCTTTTGTTCTGTGCGCGGTGTGAGAACTCGCATTGTCGTGATGGAGGATGATGCGGCGGTTGCAGTTCTCTTTACGGAATTCAGAAACGACCTGTGGCAAACAAATGTTAGCATACCATTCTGCATTAACCGTTCTTTGTCCCTCAAGAGGAATAGTCGCAACATGGACGGTTTCGGAGACAAACGTGGCCACCATTTTTTTTGCAACACTCCGTGAACGAACAATTTTTTTTGGCTTTAACTCATTTTCGAACACCCAAACTCGTGACTGGTTTTTTGTTTCGGGTTCGTACGCGTATATCCAGGATTCGTCACCTGATACGATGTTGTATACAGCATTTGAGGATCCTGCGTGGAATCTTTCGAGAGTTCTGACGCACCAAGTAACGCGAGCCGCTTTTTGCTCTTCACAGAGCAAATGCGGTATCCATCGGGAAAACAACTTTTTTTACACCTAATTGTTCATGCAATATTATTTGTATTTGACTCATGCCAATGTCTAAACTTGCCTGAATTTCGCGGTATGTCACATGTCGATCTTCCTCAATCAGCTTATGCACAGCATCAACTTTTTCTTGGGTGACTGCAGTTTTTGGACGACCTTGACGGGGATCATCAATGAGCTTGACACGTCCACGTTGAAATTCAGCAAACCAGCGATAAATTGTGGTTTTGGATGGGGCTTCATCACCAAATGCAGAAATCATCCGGTCAACACACTGTTTTTGTGTTAAACCACTTCGAAAGTCATAATAAATCATCGCTCTAGAATTTTCTCGAGTCAATTCCATTTTCTCAACGACTAAACAAGTTTGACAAGACCTTGTGACAAGACCGAGAATCTTTTTTTAAATAAATAAACGGTATTCGATTTTTAAAACTAAGGAGTTTTAAATTAAAAAGATTTTAATATGACAGGAACAGTGGAAATATTCCATTCCCGATACTTTTAGTGCAGCCTATGTAACGTATGTTAGGAATATTATTACAATTATATTTTTTTGTTATGTCAATAAAGTAGTTGTTAAATAAATTTGTAATGTCATTCATTCGTGTATACATTTTATTATCTACTTCTAGGGCGTCAATGTTGTTACGTGTGCTTTTTCCGTCATTATTATTTTTTATTAGTGCCCACGTGGCTTTACAATTATTATTTGACCGTTGTATAAAATAACTATTATTCTTAGTTTAGAGATTCATTAACATATCTTTTTAACACTAGCATATTTTTTATATTTTTTAATTAATTCATTCTTATTATTCGCTCCGTGCCTATATTTAAAATATAAGATACGTTTTGAAGCAATGTTAAGCGGTAATCCGTCACCTTCTTTTCCAGGCAATATCCTTCTTCTAGAGGATGAGCAAACCCCATCCGAGGATGAGATCTCATCCGACTACGTGGGCAGCTTCGACGAGAAGAAGAGACAGTGTGTGTTAGCCCAGTTCGACGACACGAACACATCCGACAGCATCCTCAGTCACATGTCCGACAGCGGCGAGCCCAAACTAGTGCTCATAGACTTCGAGTACTGCGCCTACAACTACCGAGGCTTCGACATAGCCAACCACTTCCAGGAGTGGTTGTACGACTACACCAACCCGGAGCATCCATTCTACTATGAGAACCACGAGAATGGACCCACACTAGAGCAAAAGGTTTGTGATCCCCTTTATAACTCATTTTGGGCTCCTGAGCCATATACTATAGACAGAGCGGCCATTTTGAAAGATGGTGGAGCGGATTGAACTGAAGAAGAATGTGTGAATGTGAACAACTATTTATTTAAAGTTTAAAAATGGCTCAAATTCATTCACCTTCTAGTTTTAAATTTCATTATTTTTTCAAGTAATTTTCATATAATATGTAAGCGATTTTGTATACACAATTTGCTCACTTACTTTTCCTTTATTTTAAAATTTTTAATTCGTAAATTCAATATAGTTTTATTTAATTTAGTTTTAAAAACTATCCAAAATCGCTTATCGTCATCCTTTCACAACTTTTTTTGAAGTTCCAGAAAATAATGAAGCTAAGCTCCATTTTGTTGACGAGGTTCGTAATTCACTGTCAATCTGTCATATACAAAACCTTTTACAACGTGTAATACAATTATTAACAACGACGACTATCATAACACTGAACGGTAACTGACAGGAAGATTTTTTTACCTCCATGATTGATTTTAAATGGTCTACTCTGTACTGTAGACAATTGACATTGTGCATATTCGAAATAATATATTTTGTTTTGTAAAAAAAAATAGATGAAAAACTAATGTATGTATCTAAATAACTGACATTTTTAGAAGTCGCACTTCAGGTAAACTTATTTAATATTGTGGCATAATATGGAATATTTGTTAAACTATTATTATTCTACATTTTCTAAAAAAAAACAAAATTATGTCTAAGTGTAGAGCAGACGAAATAATGTCAATTGTCTATATAAAGTGACATGGTAGCATAGACAAAAAACTAATAGACAATGAGATTCATGCTCAATCATTTATATGTAAAACTTATGTATTCTAAAAATTATACTAAAATTCAAAACGTTGGCCATTAGTTTCTACTCTATGCTTTATTATAATTTAGCTAACATATCTGGCTGTGGGGGTTAATAATTTCTCATTTTTGTAATACGATAGCGGCACTGAAAATTTCGGGAATCAAGGAAGTGACACAACATTACTATTTAAAAATGTATTTATTGCTTTTCGAGGTATTCTCCGCGAAATTTGACACATTTTTCCATACGATGGAACCAATCATTGAAGCAACCATTCCATTCGGAAGTTAGGGTCTCCAAAATGGCCGTTTTGTAGGCGTCCACAGCTTCTTCAGGTGATGAAAATCTCTGACCACGCAATTTATTCTTTATTTTAGGGAAAGTATAGAAATCATTAGGGCTTAGGTCGGGGCTGTACGGCGGATGGTCTAATAATTCTATGATTTCTTGCTCTAAAAACTCTTTTGTTCTGTGCGCGGTGTGAGAACTCGCATTGTCGTGATGGAGGATAATGCGGCGGTTGCAGTTCTCTTTACGGAGTTCAGAAACGATCTGTGGTACACAAATGTTAGCATACCATTCTGCATTAACCGTTCTTTGTCCCTCAGAGGAATAGTCGCAACATGGCCGATTTTGGAGACAAACGTGGCCACCATTTTTTTTGCAACACTCCGTGAACGAACAATTTTTGTTGGCTTAACTCATTTTCGAACACCCAAACTCGTGACTGGTATTTTGTTTCGGGTTCGTACGCGTATATCCAGAATTCGTCACCTTGTATACAGCATTTGAGGATCCTGCGTGGAATCTTCCGAGAGTTCTGACGCACCAAGTAACGCGAGCCGCTTTTTGCTCTTCACAGAGCAAATGCGGTATCCATCGGGAAAACAACTTTTTTACACCTAATTGTTCATGCAAGATTAGTTGTATTTGACTCATGCCAATGTCTAAAGTTGCCTGAATTTCGCGGTATGTTACATGTCGATCTTCCTCAATCAGCTTACGCACAGCATCAACGTTTTCTTGGGTGACTGCAGTTTTTGGACGACCTTGACGGGGATCATCACTGAGCTTGACACGTCCACGATGAAATTCAGCAAACCAGCGATAAATTGTGGTTTTGGATGGGGCTTCATCACCAAATGCAGAAATCATCCGGTCAACACACTGTTTTTGTGTTAAACCACTTCGAAAGTCACAATAAATCATCGCTCTAGAATTTTCTCGAGTCAATTCCATTTTCTCAACGACTAAACAAGTTTGACAAGACCTTGTGACAAGACCGAGAATCTTTTTTTAAATAAATAAACGGTATTCGATTTTTAAAACCAAGGAGTTTTAAATTAAAACGATTTTAATATGACAGGAACAGTGGAAATATTCCATTCCCGATACTTTTAGTGCAGCCCTCGTACGCAAGGCTTATCCTTTGAATGCAAAAGAAGAACACAAATGTAGAAAGCCAGATGTGTTAGAAAACTTATATAGATTATCTTTTAAAAAATATTCTGATAGTGAGGTACAAAAACCTTTAACCTTCACGAAAAAGCAAATTTAGAGAGGTTATTGGTTAATTAACATCATACACGAAATATTAACCTTAAAAATAACAACATTAGATCCAGATTTATTTTAAATGGGGGCGCTATTTCGTGCCAATTTGGGTTGGGATGCGACCACCACTACGCAGCTTGTGTTTGTTTATGCTTGATTTTTAGCGCACGCGGTGATCCCAAATAAAATGGCTACCGGAAGTTGCGTGTTCCTCGACCGGAAATGTCTCTGGCCGCGGGCGGTAATTAGGGATGACAAAATGGCGGCATGCCAAGTAAATGTACCTACAATAAGGAAATGAGTTATTTTTTTAATTTTCTTATTAATGTTTTTTTTTTGTTAATTAATCAGCATCAAGAAATAATTTTATATAGTAAATACTAAATACTACTAACTACGACCAACTGACCGACGACTTCTTATATTAAAAAATACAAAAACATCTTTGTTTTCGTTTTATGCAACTTAAAAAATAATGTTCAATTTCAAATGTTCTTAATGCATGTCAAAATTGTTTGCCATCTTGTGTACTCCGAGTACACAATGGTTCCTCGAGCAACCCGCCAGGGAGTTATTGTTTGATGCTGGTTGAATATTTACTATCCAACATTGTCTACAATTTTTTATGTAAAAATCAATTCACTAGGTATTTTAGGTTTTTGTTTATCTATAAAACAATGATGGATAGTAGTAGATTTTAAAATACCATTTATATTGACAAAAAATTTAAATACTACAAAATAATAATTGTCCAGCGATAAATGAGATTTTTTTACAAAAATTAATGATTTGAAAACCTTTCTAAAACTCGTGTTGTCTCTACATTTATAAATGCTTGTAAATGAAATTCTTTGAGGAAAAAATATTTGGAACGCTATCACATTTTTAGATAACAATGCCAACTTATTTACATTAAAATTATAACCGCATCAATGATTATTTGCATAATTAAAACTTAATTTTTACTAAGCAAAATATAAATTATATGTCTGACAAAAATATTTGATGTTACAGTTTGCAATGAATCAAAAGTGTACCCCGTATCCACCTCTGAAGAATTAACTCTGTTTTAGATGTGTGAAGCCCAGCCAATTACATCTTCGTGTATTATATTTCCTAATTTGTCTTTTAGGAGATCTTCATCAAGGAGTACCTGAAACATTACAGCGCCAACCTCTCCGAAGAGAAAGAGTTCCAGGAACCCGATATTGATGAAGTCAATAAACTATTGACAGAGGTGGAGGCGTTCGCGCTGGCCAGCCACCTGCTGTGGACGCTGTGGTCTGTAGTCAACGCCTCCAAGAGCAAGATTCCCTTCGGATACTGGGTAAGGTTTAGACATAATATTTGAGTTCTAGATAAGTACAAGACAAAAGTAAATGTTTCAACACCTGAATTTTCACTATGTCATATTATGTCAATTTTTTGTAATAGATTATTATTATTAGATAGGAAATAGCTTAATTCAAACACAAACTACAGTTTGAAGTTGTTTTAAAACACTGAAAATTCAGGTGTTGAAACCTTATTTTTGTAGACGCATATAGATTCTCTGATTTTTAATCTCAGTTTGGTCTAATCTCAGTAAAGTTCAGGCATCAAAAGTCAGAGTGTTACTGACTTTTTCGACTAAACTTTACCTTCTTTGTAAGTTGGAAGAGACGTAATGATTTTTGGCGGTCAATTTACTGACTGAGATTAAGTCTGTTTTAGCTGAGGTTAACAGTAATAACTTGTAACTTTTACTATTTACAGGAGTACGCGCTGTCGAGGCTGGAGACGTACCTCGGTCTGAAGCAGGAGGTAATCAAAAAGGACAAATTCGGCTACCCACAGAAGAGGAAAATCTGTGAAGTCGACATATGAGAGGTTTGTGATTCGCTCGCAGCAGTATAACCTGTCCCGTGGGACCATAAACTACTGTGGCGATAGCCCGAGCTCAGGAAAAGTGTTTCTATTTCGAATACGACGTATTTTCAACTGTTTCTAAGGACTGCTTAAAATTAAGGACATGTGAGAAGATATTTGGGTAACCAGGATTGTTCAAAATTCCTGGTCAATACTTAAGTTTATACAGGCTGTTAAGGTTTCGAATACTTTATTTAAAAATGTACATAAATAATGTTATATGAATTTATTTGAATTGTACTTTCCTGATGACATTACTATGAATCAAATAATGTTCCACCTATTTAAATTAGTATTGGTCAAATGCATGTATACCAATTGAAAAATATTTCTATCCGTATGATATTGACCTTCATCATAAAATAACACATTTCACTGAAGTACAAAACATATTGTCATAATATAAACCGCACAAACCAGTAATATTACCAGCGTAGTCTCCAAAACATAATCGGCGACAAAGTATTAAAACATATCGGCACCTACTCCAGATTGTGCCTTGTGATTTGATGAAACTGACAAAATTAAGAGTGTACGCAATTTTAAACCTTAATTTTAATTATGAATTGTAAATACGTAGTATTCATATATGAGACGATTGTAAAGATAGTCTTTAAATTGACCTTAAGGTGGGGTGTAGCCAAAGCTGATGTGTTAAATGACTGAATTTGTCACTTCATCTGACGGATAGTCAGGAAGTGAGGCCAGGCGCAAACGGACTACCGGTGACCGCATTCGATCGCCATTGCTAAACAATAGGGATGTTGCCTAGTGTCCAATATCACATTTTTACAAAAATAAAAATTATTGGATAGAGATGCGTAAATCTACTAGAATTAGTTACTTAGGTTGACGCGATTGAAAATTATGAGCAAATGATAAATATTGCCCATCTCCTCCTCGCAAAATGATTTGTGACGTCACAATCTGTTATCACCATACATTGTATATTACAATATCGATACGAGCCCATATAATTCTTACTCGTTTTCTCTCTGCTTACAAATTGAAATTGTTAAAACTTTTGCTATTTTTTAAGATTAAAAAATGGGTTTTATATTGTAAAGGCAACATGCCTCTACTGTCATACAAGACATACAAATTGGTAGATTTACGACTAGATTCACAAAGCGGTGACCGCGGTAACTGAAGATGTATGAAGTATAGCGGTGGCGACCGGACGCAGCCGTCGGTAGTCCGTTAGCGCTACAGTTGCGGCGGCCAAGATCTGACGTAGATAGTTCGGGATGTGATACCGGTTCGTCCTCTGTATACAATACATTCCCGGGGAAATTGTTTATGCATTTAGCACTAGTACTTATTGTAGAATAACCCTTGATACTTTCAAAGATAAGTTGATGACCAAATTTTTGTAATTTGTAAATTCTAACCTAAAATGATAGGGAAAGTTATAAAACAATTTTCCAAGTATTATTCGTTGTGCTTTAGTCAAAGGCTATGTAGACATCGAAATCGACTTAGCAACGTTCTTTATGCTCTGTGTATAGTGTAAAGGTCAGCGCTAGTCGTAACATCGATTCTCTCGCGATGACTCGAAATTTGAGCCCCGAAGTCGCTATTATTATCTTTCATTAGTTTCGCATATTTTATAGGAAATTGGGCTCGACGCCGCCCCTGTGGGATACCCAAAGGGGTAGTGAGTCACAATCTGTTACTGATATAAGTGTCAGATAGCTTACTTGCATGTTTTATGTGTCGCAGTATAAAGTAAACAAAACTTCCTTATAAGCTATCAGACACTTATTACAAAATTGTTAAACAGGCACAAAACTTTTAGTAATTTTTAGACTCTTGGACTGAGAAAAATATAAAAAAGAAAATGTTGGGATTCCGTAGAAGGATGAAAGCGACCTATAGAAGGCTTCATCCTGAGTCTGTGATTACTTCATATAATCTGGACCTAGATCAGTGAACATACTAATAGCGATCTCTCGGCTCGCTCGTTATAAGTGTACAAAGTAAGTTAAGTACTTATATTGTGTTGTGATATGTTATTGTTATATTAATCATTTCTATTAAGTTATATTGAAATATATAATAAAAATATTTATTATTTGTTTTATTTATCTACCTCACCTCCTGTTGAATTTATAAGCAAATGACTTTGTCGTATTTTTTTAAACAAAGTTTGCTAGGCAAAGCAATGTAGTAACTTATTAAAATAATATAAATAAAGAATAACATGAACACGACATATTTATTAAAAACAAGAATAATTTATATTTACACATAGAATATTAATTTAACAACTTGGACATAGTCACTCCTTACAACAGAATTAACTAAAACCAATACACAATTCTTATTTTTTTATCAAAAGAAAATAGAAATTTAAACACATGGACGAATAAAAATAAAACGTAGTAACAATTTAGTATTAATGACAAGCTTTTGTACAATTTCATAAGACGCTAGACGATGTAGATACAAATGCTAGACACAAATGGCAGGAAAGCAACTCTATACAGCTACTATATACTAATACTCTTAGCCCCAATCTTGAAAAATAATATACATGTAAGAAGTACTAAAATCGAAGCCGTAAGCAGCTGTCTCACAAAACATCATGGCATAACCCATAATAGTGAAAGAGAAAGCCAATCCATGTATTTTCGTTTTTTTCTAAGGTTGTCACGCCTTTGGTTTTTGGTGTCCTTTTTTACGACGTTGGAATTACAACTTTACGATAAGTTACGATATATAGGCGGTAACTATATAAATAATAGCCGGGTCTCGATGCTATAGTTAATACTCTGAGGCCGCAATTTCGCTCAGCTACGGCTTTCTATTTGTCTGTTCCGTTCTAACATTAAATGAGAGAGAGAGAGAGATCAAATCCGGTTTTAGCTTGTAAGAAGTTTGGTGATAATCGGGGCTTAGTCTCTATTCTTTACAGTTTCTCATATAATGAATATTTTCTTTATACTTTAAGCATTTTTACACGCACACACAATATTAATGCTTATGCTTGTAACAAAATCGAATCCTTATTTTAAACAAAAATAAAATTTATATTTGGCAAGAGCGAAATGTGCACATAAAAGATAAACGGCGTACAAGACCTAAGTTAATTTTATACAGATTGAAATAGCCAGGCTGATATGTTTTTGCCTGGCTATTTAGAACTGGCACACGCAGAACTAAGAGATACAGAAGGCAAACTTCAAACACGCCACGCTCGAGCAACTCACACATACACGATATTCCGGAACACTAACACTGTGGGACGCTGCTGAGTGAAGATACAGTACAACTACCTTATCCGATACTCGTCACTACTATAGAAACCCGATGCTGCAGCGGGCATAGCATGACCGACATGAGTTCTTTCCAGGGAAGCATAGAGAAATCGTAGCAAAATAATTCATAATACAATGTAGCAAGGTCGTCAAGAAAAGTCTACATTTTTGGGCAGCCATCTTTTACTTTCACTTTGAAAGACGCGAACATATTTTGACATAAATATTTTAGCAGGACTATTCACGATTCGATAACTTTACGTTTAGCGAAGGCGACCAATCGCTGCGCGGGAAAGTTATCAAAACCGGCCTTGTGAATATCCCCACAGAACGGATAGAAACTCTTCTAAGACACGTTTTTACTCTGAGCTGTCAAATAAGTCCTACTATTAAATAGTAGGTAAAAGGTTGTGATGATGGGTGGATGGGTGTTTGTTACTCTATCACGCAAAAACTACTAAACGGATCTTGATGAAATTTGTTATGGTAGTAGTAGTTAAGGCTCTGGATTAACACATAAGCTACTTTTTATCCCGAAAAATTACAATGTTCCCGTGGAATACTGTATTTACGCGGACGGAACCGCGGGCAAAATCTAGTAAACAATAGGAAGTCCGGGCAAAGTGAATAGCCCAGGCAAAGTGAATACCCTGCACTATTCCAAAATGGCACGTACGAACATGTCTGTCTCCTGCTTCGAGGTCCGCTCCCCACCCCTCAGTTGTAAACAAAGAGAGCTAGCGCGCGGACGCGCGTCGTTTGTGAATAAAAGAAAAAAATTAAAAAGTGGTGATTTGTTACGATATTTCAAGGTAAGTAATTTCATAATTGGGTAAGGCCGTAAATTTTTCCACTTTTTGCATACCCTCAGTGGTTATACTAAGTAATATCATAAACAATTAAATGTTTTATACCAGCTCCAGTATTTTTATCTTGTAGAATTGTATTTAAGGTAAAAACAACTTCTACGAATTAGCTGCAACTAGAACAGTTTTTATTTAAATTAGTTTTAATGAGTTTAAGGAATTCATACAAAAAAAAATGTCCATAAATTCATTTGGACATTAAATCAACATCGTGACGGATATTTTTTGGAATTGGCCGTATAATTTTTACTTGATGGAATAGTGTAATGTTTGTACAATTTAATGCAATATCTCATTAAGTTTAAACGACATCTATTTATTTTTTATCCGAGTTTTATAACGTGTCTTTATTTTCTACACTTTTATGTTATTTCTGTTATTTCTACTATTTTATGTGACCAATATCGTGAGTAAATATAATATTTGAATAATATCGGGAGAATTAGCATAATTAGATGGGCAACCCCAAACGGAACTTTAAAAAAAAAGAATCGTCGCCATATTGTTGTCTATGGATTGTGTCAAACACTGCACGCGTTGTTTCGTCATTGAAATTGAGAAACCGGTATTGTGATTTTTCAAAGTAAGTAGACGCTTTTTTTTGTTAATTATATTATTTGTTTGTGCGACTAAGCTTATATTTATCATAAAAACATGTTTAAAAGTTCAAATCTGTTTTATGTCGAAATTATAACTTAATTA
Source organism: Phengaris arion (assembly GCA_963565745.1). Taxonomy (NCBI): domain Eukaryota; kingdom Metazoa; phylum Arthropoda; class Insecta; order Lepidoptera; family Lycaenidae; genus Phengaris; species Phengaris arion. Next base: position 18,159,694 of record OY751434.1, on the reverse strand, counting down.
CATAAAAAAAATATCCGCTTTTACGATGCTTTTATGATACTTACACTTATGATACTTTTCTGTTGTCGGTAACATAAACTTTTACGTTACGTATCATAAGTGTATGTAAAGGTGTGTGTGTAATAAATATGTTGGTAGTAAATGTAAGTAGTAAGAAGTAAAAACAATAATGTACTACAAGTGCGAGTTTGATCCGCGCACTGCGGGTTTACCGTATAAACAGACCAAAATACTTACTTTTCGCCTGACCTAACACTGTAGGTACTTAATGACTACATATACGCGCCTAAAAAAATTGTTATTTAAATATTAAAGAATGATAGAATGAGTATAATGGGATAGATTGTAATTATTGTAATTCTCGCGGCAAATTCCAATAAAATGTGAGTGTAGCTAAGTAGTATGTACTACGAATGACCATGCTAGTAGGTATATTGTATTTTTAATTTCATTGGCTTTTTTTACTTAAGTACTTTCACTTTTTGTAGATGCCAATAACACCAGCTGAAAAGCAAAGAAAATATAGGGAATAGCTAAAGACTAGTCATCCAGAAAAATATGAGGAGATGAGGAAAGTCTTTGGAAAATGCTTTGAAGTATTACAGAAATAAAAGAAATAACTACACAACATTGATTTTAATGTTTAATTGGTTATTAATAAGTACTTAATTAATAAAACTACTAAAAGACAATAAAAAAATTGTTTAATTAAGTTTTCTAGAAAACCCACATCTAATCAACAATTGCTATGTTCGCAGCTTTACTATAAATTACGTTACTTTTATGTTACCGTAACATAAAAGAGCATATGTTACTTTATATTACAAAGTGGAAAAAACGGCGGCGGCATTTACGAGGGCGGCACTGAAAATTTCGGGAATCAAGGAAGTGACACAACATTACTATTTAAAAATGTATTTATTGCTTTTCGAAGTATTCCCCGCGAAATTTGACACATTTTCCATACGATGGAACCAATCATTGAAGCAACCATTCCATTCGGAAGTTGGGGTCTCCAAAATTGCCGTTTTGTAGGCGTCCACAGCTCCTTCAGGTGATGAAAATCTCTGACCACGCAATTTATTCTTTATTTTAGGGAAAGTATAGAAATCATTAGGGCTTAGGTCGGGGCTGTACGGCGGATGGTCTAATAATTCTATGATTTCTTGCTCTAAAAACTCTTTTGTTCTGTGCGCGGTGTGAGGACTCGCATTGTCGTGATGGAGGATGATGCGGCGGTTGCAGTTCTCTTTACGGATTTCAGAAACGACCTGTGGCAAACAAATGTTAGCATACCATTTTGCATTAACCGTTCTTTGTCCCTCAAGAGGAATAGTCGCAACATGGCCGGTTTTGGAAACAAACGTGGCCACCATTTTTTTTTGCAACACTCCGTGAACGAACAATTTTTGTTGGCTTTAACTCATTTTCGAACACCCAAACTCGTGACTGGTTTTTTGTTTCGGGTTCGTACGCGTATATCCAGGATTCGTCACCTGATACGATGTTGTATACAGCATTTGAGGATCCTGCGTGGAATCTTTCGAGAGTTCTGACGCACCAAGTAACGCGAGCCGCTTTTTGCTCTTCACAGAGCAAATGCGGTATCCATCGGGAAAACAACTTTTTTACACCTAATTGTTCATGCAAGATTATTTGTATTTGGCTCATGCCAATGTCTAAAGTTGCCTGAATTTCGCGGTATGTCACATGTCGATCTTCCTCAATCAGCTTCAACGTTCAATCAACGTTTTCTTGGGTGACTGCAGTTTTTGGACGACCTTGACGGAGATCATCACTGAGCTTGACACGTCCACGTTGAAATTCAGAAAACCAGCGATAAATTGTGGTTTTGGATGGGGCTTCATCGCCAAATGCAGAAATCATCCGGTCAACACACTGTTTTTGTGTTAAACCACTGCGAAAGTCATAATAAATCTTCGCTCTAGAATTTTCTCGAGTCAATTCCATTTTCTCAACGACTAAACAAGTTTGACAAGACCTTGTGACAAGACCGAGAATCTTTTTTTAAATAAATAAACGGTATTCGATTTTTAAAACCAAGGAGTTTTAAATGAAAAATATTTTAATATGACAGGAACAGTGGAAATATTCCATTCCCGATACTTTTAGTGCAGCCCTCGTACACATATTATTACCGTTTTGCAGTGATAATAATTGAAAAGTGCATGTTTTCGTGTTGAATTACTGCAAGTTTTGTCGAGATATTGTTTGTAGTTTTCATTTCAGTTTAGGTTAAGATCAAAATGTACCTATTGGGCAAAATGAACACGGGCAAAGTGAATATGGTATCCACTTTGCCCAGTAGTATTTGATTTACCCGGTAGACATTTTGATTATGAATGTTAGTTTATTTTACACAAGTTTTATCCATAATAGCTCCCACACCGATTTCGGTGACGGTGGCCTGTTTCATTGAAACCAGGCCAGCTACGCAGGAGTTATGTTATAGTGCCCAAGTGTGTGCGCAGTACACAAGAGCACTCTCTCCTCCTTTTACTCTCGTAACCCAGTGGGACGGATAACCGACACGACTGGCGAGAGATTAGGCGCAGGTCCGACTTTTTACATGCCCATCCGACGCATGGATCATCTTTCTTGTCAGACAATCAGGTGATCAGCCTGAATTGTCCTAACCAAACTTGGAAACAACATTTTTTTGTTCCAATGCGTGAATCGAACCCCCGACCTCCGAGTCGAGAGCCAAGCTCTAACCACTAGACCACGGAGGCTTTATCCATACTAATATTATAAATGCAAAAGTGTCTGTCTGTCTGTCTGTCTGTCTGTCAGTCAGTCCGTCCGTCCGTCCGTCCGTCTGTCCGCCCGTCTGTCTGTCTGTCTGTTACCTCTTCACGCTCAAACCCCTGAACCGATTTTGCTGAAATTTGGCATAGAATACATAGGATACTTTTTGTCCCAGAAATATGTACGGTTCCCACGCGATAAACGAGTTTTGGCGCAAGGGAGTTGCGGGCGTCATCTAGTTAGTTTATACAAATACAAACTTTAGTATTAGATTCAATCTGTGTGAATGTTAGATTCTATTTATAAAAATAATAATTATTATTTATGTTTCAGATGGTTCACAAATATAAAAGAAAAACGAATCAAGCCAAATGGAGTGAGGATGCAATGATGCTTGCAATAGCTGACTGCAATGCTGGTGTTCCTGTGGAAACAACAGCAAAAAAATACAACCTACCTTATTCTACTCTGTACAGGCATTGGAAAAAAGGTACTTCGACTGCTCAGCTTGGACGTTTTCGTAAAGTTTTCAACGACCCACAGGAAGGCGACCTTCGAACTTATTTGCAATAGAATATTGAGATGGATAACGTTTTTTTATGGACTGACTCGAGAAGATTTCAAAGCATTAGTTTTCATTTACGCAAAAAAGAACAATCTGACGTATCCACAAAGTTGGGACAAAAATGAAAAGGCTGGTGATGATTGGCTAGCAGGATTTATGCGTAGAAATCCTCAAATCACCCTAAGAGTGCCAGAAGCAACTTCAATTGCTAGAGTTAAAGGATTCAACCGTCCGCTCTACGAGTCCGATTCTGCGAGTTGCTGACTGTCCAGACAGAAAAACATGGCATTGACGGTACCAGGATCTACAACGTTGATGAAACCGGCATCCAAACATCAACAAATAAACCACCCAAAGGAAAAAAACAAGTTGGCGTCATTTCCAGCGTAGAACGCGGACAAAGTACAACTATTGTATGTTGTTGCAATACTGCCGGATCGTTCTTACCACCATTTATGATATTTGCCCGCAAAAGGATACAAGATCGTCTGTTGGATGGTTCTCCTCCAGAGACTCGAGGAACTTGTTCATCTTCAGGGTGGATAAATGGGGAAATATTTTTAGAGTGGCTGAAATTTTTTGTTAGTCACGTTCGGCCAACTGCAGAAAAAAAAGTTCTTTTGCTATTAGATAACCATGAAAGCCACAAACATTATCCAGTTCTGGAATACGCAAGCCAAAACCACGTTGTTATCGTATCTTTGCCTCCTCATACCTCAAACAAGCTACAGCCTCTGGACGTTGCTGTGTATGGTTCTTTAAAAATATATTTCGAACAAGAAATTAATCGAATTCAAAAGGCTCATCCAGGAAGGATAGTTAATCAATATGATGTCGCCAGATTATTTACTCCAGCATATTTGAAATGCAGCACTCCCAACAACGCCATCAAAGGATTTCAATCTTCGGGGATTTGGCCAACCAATATGGATATATGGGAAGAAAAAGATTTCGCACCTTCCTCGACAACGATGGCTGATCGCAATACCGCAAATTCCGAAGCAACTCTTCAGGAAACAACTAATCAAGAAGTTGAGACACTGAACGATGGTATCAGACCTTCGATATCAGGAACCCAAAGTTTATCAAGACGCAGTGAAACTTCCAAAAATAATTCTGATGATTCTTCAACTGACGATGACATTGAATCTCTTGAACCCATGACTGTGATAGTTCAAGTTCACAATTCGACAAAAGAAAATAATGAATTGCTAGTAGATTCTTGTCCGGGATTCGTCGAGTCCAGAGGTGTATCACCATCAATAATTTCAGATTTACATGAGGAAGATCCTCTAAATATCATCTCATCTATTACTCCTGATATTCAACCTTCCTCTGGACAAAAATAAAGCACATCGACTGAGCGAGTGGATTCAAGAACTGAAAACACAGCTGGACCAACGAACCAAAATTACTCATTCGACATCACCTCCAATCATTAGCAGACCAGACAAAAAAGACCAGATTAACAGTATTAATAAAGTTATCTATGACCTCTCTATGATTGATTTCACCCCAACTTCAAACAAACCAAATAAATGAGATTCAGATGCTAATGAAACAACATTACTGCCTTCAGCTATTTCAGCAGTATCATATTATAGTCCAAGAGAAATAAAACCTCTCCCAAGCCCACATATTCCCAGGGGGACTCGCAAAAGAAGAATTCAGAAGTCTGAGGTACTTACCAGCATACCGGTAAAGGAAGAAAAAAAAGTTAAATTTGCTAAAGCAAACACCAAAGTACTGAAAAACCTTAACATAGATTTAAAAACAAAAACTACGCTTTAAAAAAGTACTGGCAAGACCAAAAATGCTAAAACGACCAAAGAAATTGAAACTACCAAAAATACTAGAAAGAAATCTAAACAAATCGAAAAGAATGAAAAATACAAAAATACACATGCAACTTTTGTGGAGAAGATTACATTGAAGTCAATGGGCAACCACTTGATGATTGGATTCAGTGTAATTCCTGTAAGCAATGGAGTCACGAAAAATGTACGGCTTTTGAAGGAACCGATATATTTATTTGCGATCATTGCACTGATAACTGATTAGTTAATATAATTTCTTATTATTGTTTTTATAATTTTTTTATTGTTGTCTCTTTATACGGTAATTGTTCCTTAATTAACCATGTGTTCACTTTGCCCTATGGTCCTGTCCACTTTGCCCGGGGGGTTGGGCAAAGCAGATTGTGATACTAATTTTAATATTTTAGATAATTATAAGCAAAGTATTGATGTTACACTCTTTTTGTTAATTATATTTGAAACTTTAATAAATGCTGATTCCCAAACAGTCTCTCTTTTATTTCTATGTCATTAGATTTTTTTTCCATGGGCTGTCAAAGGTTAAGGTGTCCACTTTGCCCGGACTTTCCCTAAATGGCTGTCGTGCGAAGGCGTGCAGGATCATCGATGGAAAAAATGGTTGTCTGTTAAGGCGAGGTGAGTCGCCAACTATGAAGTATTCAAGGGGGTGGCGGAGATGAGTGGGGGACGCGCCGCCCCCTTAACTGCAAGCTGCTTCGCGCGAATTACGTCAATGTGATGTGTCCACAATGTACAAAAGCGTAATTTCGACAAACTCGTGCTTATGTGCTTCATAGCGGTTTTTTGCCCGCCTGGGACGTCTAGTATCAAATCTCATTACAAATTAATATGTTTCTTATCTTCCTCGTTTTTTAAAAAAAATAATAAAAAATAAATATTTTAAATAATACACACACCAGCATATTTAGCGGAACATAAAATAAAGGTTTGATATCAGTATCATTTAAGGTTGCTGGCTGGTTTATACGTCATTTAATTTAAAAAGAAATATTTTCAAATTAAGAAAACAACTGAACATCACATTTTATGCAATTGTTTTAATTTTATTCAAATACACCTTATCTGGAGCGAACTTCGAGTATTTCTTCCTTCTGAGTTTGTTTAAAATTTCATTGAAATACTGTTTTTTGTTAGTTTTTTTTTAATCGCATATCTTTTTGGAGTTGAGAACTGAATTATGCCTGACTAAGCCCCAACGGAGATTGCCAGGGCACTCGAAATGCGAAGAAATGGTCAAACCTACAGAGTGATATCCAGAGATCTTCGTCGACCAGTTTCAACGATCCATCGCAGTATCCAACGGTTCAGGGAGACCGGTACTTATGTGAGAAGAGTAGGACAAGGCAGAAAAAGACTCACTTCGAGTAGGGATGATCGTTTCATTCGGCTTCGTGTACGTAGGAACCCCGGTTTGACGGTCGTCCAAGCCCGACATGAGTTAGAAGCAGTGCGAGGTGTAACCGTTAGTGAGCGTCGGTACGAAGAAGGTTCGAAGAAGCTGGTTTGGGTTCATTTGTGCCCGCCAAGGCTCCAAGGCTAGAGGTAAATCATCGTAGAAACAGGTTAACTTTTGCTCAGGAACATCGACTTTGGAACGCGGACCAATGGAGTAAGGTATTGTTTAGTGATGAGTGCAGAATTCTCTTAAATCAAATAGACGGCAGGCAAAGAATATAGCGACGCAAAGGAGAACGATACATTTAGACAAATTTTGAAACTACAGATGCATACGGTGGTGGATCAATAATGGTTTGGGCGGGCATTTGTTTAGGAGCTCGCACAGACTTGGTAGTGGTTGACAGAGGGAGTCTGACTGCAGAGCGCTATATCAGAGAAGTTTTAGAAGAAAATGTCGTACCGTTTGCCCCATATATCAGTGACGATTTTGTTTTTATGCAGGATAATGCTCGGCCGCATACGGCTCGGGTAACTCAAGCTTATCTTAATGATATGAATATCACTGTTATGGAGTGGCCGGCGAGATCACCGGATATGAACCCAATAGAGCACGATTGGGACTTGCTGAAAGCTGGAGCTGGAGTTCTAAGCTCCTGCCAATGTGGGTGAACTGCGAATCGCCGTAGTTGAGGAATGGCGGAGACTATCCCAGGAGACCATCGATAACATCATTCTCAGTATGCCCAGACGGGTAGAAACTTTAATAAGAGCACGTGGAGGAAATACGCGATATTAATCACCATTTTTCAAATTTAATTAATTGTTATTTTAATATTAATTTTCACTTTGCCTTTCACGGTTACATGAAAAGTTAAAAAATGTACCATTTTTCACAAATAGCCTTTACTCGCAAAATCTGTTCTTAATGTGATCTCATTTTAAGTAAAACAAATGAAACTTTAAATAACAAAAGAAGTGTAGTAAGTAGATTTTAAAATAAAACCAAATTTTTTTAATTATGGATCTTTTTTTGTGTTCCGCTAAATATGCCGGTGCGTTTATATCACTACATATTTTTGCTGCACTGCACTTTACGACATAAATACAACTACTAACTACGGGAACTACGGGAAACTAATCATAACGTCATTTTCGTCCAGTACCAAATGACTTCTAAAGTGTGATAAATGACTATTTTCTGTCTAAGACCCCTAAAATAGGTCTAATTCCTAATATTGTGACAAATTTAGCCATTGCAATTTAAAATTAAGCATTTTAGTTTCCCCAAGCTAAAAACGCTTAAAAAACATAATTGTTATATAAAGTTCACGTATTCAATATTATTGTCATAACAAATCTATATTCCAAATCTGTGCCTTTTTCATGGATAGTTTTTGGTTATCGTATTATTTTCGAGTACGAGTTCCACCGTGGCACCAGTTCTGTAGAAACGGCTCGAAGGATTAATGATATGTATGGCGGCGGTGTCGCAAAAGAAAACACAGTGCGTTTTTGGTTCCAACGTCTTCGTTCTGGAAATTTCGTCCTGCAGAACAAGCCCTGTGGACGGCTAGAGACCAAAGTTAATAATGAAGAATTGAAGGCTATTGTGGAAGCAGATCCATCGCAAACCAAGTCCGAGTTAGCTGCATGCTGCGGTGTTAGTGATAAAACTGATTTAATCCACTTGAAGCAAATTGGGAAGGTAAAAAAACTTAAAGGTGGGTACCTCATGAATTGAGTGCAGCATACCGATAATCGCGCGTCGACAGCTGCGTTAAATGTAACGCAGCTGTCGACGCGCGATTATCGGTTGAGTAATGACTCAACCGGCACAATAATGAAGGGATTGTGATGTGATGAAAAGTGGATCCTGTACGATAATCGGAAACGCTCATCGTAATGGCTGAACCCTGGCGAACCAGCCAAAGCCTGCACCAAGCGAAAACTGACTCAAAAAACTGTTACTTGTGAGCGTTTGGTGGACTATTGCCGGTGTCGTTCACTACAGCTTAAATCTGGCCAGACGATTACGGCAGATGTCTATTGCCAGCAACTGCTAATCATGATGGAAAAGCTAGCTGCTAAACAACCGAGGTTGGTCATTCGCTCTAGGCCACAGCTGCTTCAGGACAACGCTAGACCGCACACTGCACAATAGACGGCTATCAAATTAGAGCTTCAATTGGAATGTCGTCGAAAGACGTCCACCGTACTCTACGGACCTTGCTCCAACAGATTACCATTTTTTTTCGAAATTGGGATAACTTCTTGCAAGGGAAAAAATTCAACTCAAATGGGGCAGTCCAAAGCGCCTTCAAAGATTTTATTGATTCCTGTCCGAATGGTCTTTTTAGTAAAGAAATCATTGAACTACCGGTGAGATGCCAAAGGGCATGGATAGCAATGGTACAAATATACTTTTATTAAATATAATATTATGTTTTAAAAAAATCGACTTTATGTTCCTCCTTTACAAAACGCCAATTTCATATGTAAGGACATAATACCTAGTTTTAGTTTCTGACATTAGTGGGTTAACCGAATAGTCTCTTCGGCTACATCATATTTATTGTTAATATTGTATAATTTAATAAAAAATAAATCTATTAATACAACGCGTGAATTATAAACGTAGTTTGCTGCTTGCTTATTTATTAGGATTTGAATTGATACAATTAAATACACTTCACAAACCAACAAAATAATATTTATATATATATTTTATTATTCATTCTGTTGTCAATTAATGTTGTAAATTTTAAAGCAATATATGTTTTTTTCTTTCGTCGTGCAACAATATATCAATAATTTCGACTCTATTACGTCAGTCTGAATGGCAGCTTGGTATGCGTTTGATTTTGGCATTGTTTGGAAATTCGGAATGTGGCGAGTTCGAATCCCGGTAAGATAAATATTTTTGTGATTCTTATTATCTCTCGACCTCTGTGGCTCAGTGGTTCAGCGCGATGGTGCTCAAGCCGGGGGTCGCGGGTTCGAGTCCCGCCGAAGGAACAAAAAGTTTTTCTGTGTTTCTGGGTCATGGATGTGTATTAAATATGTTTAAAATATAAGAATCTTAAATATATTTATAGTATAAAAGTATTAAATATACTTCTAATTTTCTGGTACCTGTAAACCACAAGTTCTTCGGATACTTATCACGCGGCCAGATTGACGTGGTGTGAAGCGTCCATAGATATTATTATTCTTATTATTTATTTTTCTTTTATATTATTTTTACTTATTTTTAATTATTTTATGGTTGTACTAAAACTGCGAGCAAAGCTCGGTCTCCCAGGTACTAATATTAAAAAGAGGGTTTTTGTACTTTCATCGAATACAACCTCTTCATATTGTTTTTATAATCTACACTAATATTTACACCAACTTAGAGGAACTAATAATAAAATAAATAACTAGGTATACAGCTTTCACCAATATACTATAGTACCTGGGAGAACAAGCATTGCTCGGAGTTTTATAGTGCAAGAAAAAAAAAAGAAAGAAAAAGACAAAAAAAATGTCCGACCGGGATTCGAATCAGAGACCAATTAGTCAAAAACGCAAAAATCCAATGGCCTACGTATATGCGCTATCCAATATCTGACGTAAGATGGCGTAATTACTCATATCTTATTTGTATTACACGACGAAAGAGAAAACATGACAGACTAAGATCCTTATGTCGTCGGCATAAAGGTCAAGACGGAGGTAAATGACATAGGTCCATATGGCTAAACGCCTCAACTGGTACTACCGTTTTTAAAGAGAAGGAATGACCGGTCGCCATTTCGCGATGTTTCATTCGACTCCTCCGAATTATTTATCATGGAAATAAATTAATCCTAACAAATATCTCATTCCAATGAAAAAATAAAAACGATAATTCCCGTCCTTTTATGATTTATTACGAAACTGTAGTTAATTTTCTCATTTTTGTTCACAAATTTTAATGGTTATTTTATAGTTTTTATTAATCGAGAAATTTAACAGATATAATCAAGGTTAATATATATTTTTTTGATGCACTAAAATGTATCCATTCGTCTCATTTTTTTTTAAAGCAGCCTATTTTACGATGTATAGCGCCTTAAGTCGATTTACGTACGTGATAACGTCATCACAACCCGAACGCTTAGGCCGATCGTGCCTCTCTATCGCTTGTTCCGCGCTCTCGCTTGCTCGGCTCAAGCCGTGACAATTTTTCGTGCGTGCAGACGGCGTTCATCGATTTATAAAACATTATCACGTCAAAAAAAAATCTATTAACGACGATGCTTCGATCTTGCTGCCTTACAATAAGAACTATTTTGCTACGAACGGTATTAATGTTTGTACAATCTGTCACGTTGTCTATTCTTGTGTAGAATAGACTCATTTCTAGGGTCTGCGTCACTGGTCATGCTAAGCCTGCTGAGGGATACATAGAAAGTAGTTATGGTGTACATACATAAGCTTGGCTTCTGTCTCTCTTGATACTGTGCTGAGGTGCTTCACATCGTTTACAGAGGTTGGAGTCACTACAGAGTCTATATGGCCACCTCGTTCAGACCGGCTGCGAGGTCCAGCGTCGTGTCCTGTTACGCGTGGTACATGGTCAGCAGACACTGGCTGATCACACGCATGTACCGCTCCCACACCGTTTTCAGGTCCGCTTCCCTGAAGGTCCATTATTACGAATACAGTTTAGATGGCGTCTCTATATGATAAACAGCTAAATGGTATTCTCAAAAACGTCAAACCAACGTCAAACACGTTTGGATTCTTCCAAACTCCAAAATCAGTTTATGATATCAAGACGATTCAGTTATAATTCATTGAAAGTAAATTGAAAGTCTTAAGTTAAATACGAGAATGGGACATTTACAACAATATTATGTATATCTATACTAATGTTATAAATGAGAAAGATTTGATTGTTTGTTGTAGCAAATAAAAAATTGAGTAACTTTGTAAGGGTTATATGCATAGCACTGTGTAACCACACCTGAGTACATCCATCTGCAATGCACACTGTTCATATGCGCACAGGAACTGAGCCAAGTCAGTTTTGGGCCAGCAGCCGAGTCGTAATGGCTCTATACATCTGAAAACATATTTTATAATTGTTTTTTTTTCCATTATTTTGGCAACAACCGGGTCATATGCAGCTATAGTACAATAAATATTAGATTTTTTACAATGAACCTACGGTGCCGAACAGAAAATACAGAAACAATAACAGATTTTAACTCTAATTTTGGTAGAAGCGTATTTTATAACAAGATTAAAAAGAAGGATTATAATTATAGCTATAGCATTAGGTAATTAATTAACATCTTGGTGCCATAAAAGAATTAAGAAATTTACTAGTTACAAAAAAATAAAATGTTGAAACTTATTTGTAATGTAATCATTAATTCAATTGTTGAGTGTGCGTACACGTACATTTGCGTAAACATACGTTTGCGTACAAGTACGTTTGCATGAACAAACGTTTGCGTGAACATACGTTTGCGTACAAGTACGTTTGCATGAACAAACGTTTGCGTGAACATACGTTTGCGTACACGTACGTTTGCGTGAACATACGTTTGCGTACACGTACGTTTGCGTGAACAAACGTTTGCATGAACAAACGTTTGCGTGAACATACGTTTGCGTACAAGTACGTTTGCATGAACAAACGTTTGCGTGAACATACGTTTGCGTACACGTACGTTTGCGTGAACATACGTTTGCGTACACGTACGTTTGCGTGAACATACGTTTGCGTACACGTACGTTTGCGTGAACATACGTTTGCGTACACGTACGTTTGCGTGAAAAAACGTTTGCGTGAACATACGTTTGCGTACACGTACGTTTGCGTGAACAAACGTTTGCGTGAACATATGTTTGCGTACAAGTACGTTTGCGTGAACATACGTTTGCGTACACGTACGTTTGCGTGAACATACGTTTGCGTACAAGTACGTTTGCGTACACGTAATTTGCGTAAACATACATTTGCGTGCACGTACCTCTCTAGCAGGTCAGTAAAGAGCGAGCGCAGTTCTCGTCCGCGATGCAGGTTGCACGCCACGCCCACCAGCGCGCGTGTATACAGCCTAACAGTAACGAAAAAGCTTTAAATGATAATGAAAGATAGCTGACGTGACTGTTTTGGTCACTTATTTTATTGTGATTATATGGTGGAAATTGAGATTAGCCAGTTGTAATTAAATATCTATTTTTTTTTCTCTTTTCTTACCTAAAGTTTAACTCCAGCTCCTGATAAGACTTCTCCAGCAATTTGGGCTTCAACCGCATACAAATTAAACTATAAATAATCAAAACATAATTCATTGGCAACTGTTAGTATTTAAACTTTTGAATTAAAGGGTACTTAAAGTAGCATAATATTGAAAGCTTTTGCATTTATAACACAAGTTTTGCCTGCATGCGGCTTCATTTGCGGTAAATTGGCTTAACTTTGGAACCATCATCATCGAGTTTCGAAATGTCCTTTCTTAACAGATGTCTATGACGTAATCTGCGTGATAAGAGAAATCTGTTCGAATTTCAGCGGTTTAAGCCATAGTGGTTGCAGCAAAAGTAAACAATTTTATGAAATTCGACCAAATTAATCTGTTGCCTTTTTAATCCATTGAAAAAAAGTGACATTTCAAGTGGTAGACATAACGCGCTATTGTTTACTTTGTTCATGTTAAGGGTTTAAATATAAAATATAAAGATATATCTCACTGCTTGTGTTCCTTCTCCTTGTCGAGCAGTATGCGCAGCTCGCGCAGCTCCAGCAGGAACTCCCGGTCCATCTCCGTGTCGTAGTATTCCGGCCCCGAGCAGCAGTACGTCCAGCTGCCCATTATAGCCTGCACACACGATAAGAACATTAGGGAAAGGGATAAGAACATTAAGGCCGCTGCCTCGAATTTCGTGGTAAGCGGTGAGTATGGCGCCCGCCTGCGCGCGTCGCCGCTGCTGTCACTGCCCACCGCCGCGCCGCTCACCGCGAAATCCGCTGCCTCAAATGTCACGCTGTCATAAGGATGACAACCTAACATTTACAGACAAACCAAATGAGGGGCGTTCGTATAATGACCTCTGTGGCGCAGTGATTCAGCGCGTTGGTGCTCAAGCCGAGGGTCGCGGGTTCGAATCCCGCTGAAGGAACAAAATAGTTTTTCTGTGTCCCTGGGTCATGGATGTGTATTAAATATGTGTATAATATAATAAAAATCTTAAATATATTTAAAGTATAAAAGTATTTAATATACTTCCCGTTGTCTGGTACCTGTAACACAAGTTCTTCAGATACTTAGCACAGGGCCAGACTTACGTGGTGTGAAGCGTCCATAGATGTTATTATTATTAATGTTGCTCAACCTTTTAGAAAATAAAATTAAGCAATAATATGAAAACTCACTTGTGCACAGTGATAAAAGTCATTGAACGACAAGTATTGCAGCTTCCTTTTTGCTGTCTCAAATCTCATACATGCTATGAAAACAACTGCTCCATATTTTCTGAAAAATTCAATCACAAATTATAAGCAAATAGTTTTGTAACCAAAATACCTACTCATTGTAATTAATCAAGATATATGGAAACCCATATATTATAAAATGTTATGACGTGTAAAGGCAAAACAAGATTAATATCAACAAGTGTACAGTACACGGCCAGAAATATTGCTCATCGACTTTTCAAAGAGTGATATCGGATAGTGTCGGTTTTATTTTACATTTTATAGCGTCCCTCTCTATCTCTTATTGTAAGACACTGTAAAAAAATTCTTGGAAGTAAATAAATTCTATTCTCTCTCTGTCTCTCTCTTTCTTTCTCTGTCTCTCTCTCTCTATCTTTGTCGTCACAAACTCATTTTTTTCAAAGGTCGACGTGCATTCTTATTGGTCGAAAACTGTAATATAATAGTAACAAAAGTTGCCATTTAAAATGGAGTACGGTGTAGAATATTTATTATATTATACAAAAAACTGACTTCGGGGATAAGGGAGGCCTATGCCGCCTTGTCGAACTGACGCCGGCAGCAGCGCCGCGGCGCGCCCGACCGCTCCGCCACCTGCTGTTGTAGCTCTTACTTGGCCAGCGGCTCGGAGATGAGGAAGGTGGAGCGGATGATGGTGATGAAGTTGCCAGGCATCTCCTCCACCGCTTTGAACACGCGCCGCACGTTGTCGAACTGACGCCGGCAGCAGCGCAGCGGCGCGCCCGACCGCTCCGCCACCTGCTGTTGTAGCTCTTACTTGGCCAGCGGCTCGGAGATGAGGAAGGTGGAGCGGATGTTGGTGACGACGTTGCCAGGCATCTCCTCCACCGCTTTGAACACGCGCCGCACGTTGTCGAACTGACGCCGGCAGCAGCGCAGCGGCGCGCCCGACCGCTCCGCCACCTGCTGTTGTAGCTCTTACTTGGCCAGCGGCTCGGAGATGAGGAAGGTGGAGCGGATGTTGGTGACGACGTTGCCAGGCATCTCCTCCACCGCTTTGAACACGCGCCGCACGTTGTCGAACTGACGCCGGCAGCAGCGCAGCGGCGCGCCCGACCGCTCCGCCACCTGCTGTTGTAGCTCTTACTTGGCCAGCAGCTCGGAGATGAGGAAGGTGGAGCGGATGTTGGTGACGACGTTGCCAGGCATCTCCTCCACCGCTTTGAACACGCGCCGCACGTTGTCGAACTGACGCCGGCAGCAGCGCAGCGGCGCGCCCGACCGCTCCGCCACCTGCTGTTATAGCTCTTACTTGGCCAGCGGCTCGGAGATGAGGAAGGTGGAGCGGATGTTGGTGACGACGTTGCCAGGCATCTCCTCCACCGCTTTGAACACGCGCCGCACGTTGTCGAACTGACGCCGGCAGCAGCGCAGCGGCGCGCCCGACCGCTCCGACACCTGTTGTAGTAGGGGAAATAGTGAATAGGTATAACATAATAAATATAAGGCCTTTTATACCTTTTATACTTATTGTACAGTAAAACTTCATTGCTAATGGCCCTCGGCAATCTTAGTCTTTCTATGGAAATAACAGACGATGTATGAAAAACGACGATTGCTGTAAGACATTGTGGTCATACTGTAATATGCTAGGTTGTTAGTGGTCAATTCATCATAATATTGCTATTCTCTGTGTCTCTTCCAGAATAACTTCTTTATTATACTAGGTTTGACCAAAGCCTCGGGCACACCCCGAAATAAATTCCAATTTCGGCCTTAAACAAAAGTATTTTTAACTAATTGAATCAGTGTTACTTTGAGGAAAGCCATAGCGTACAATTTAATGAATATTATATCAAACAATAACCCACAACTAACAAAATGTGCGAATGCATGCATAGGTTTTTACGCATGCTTACACGTGCAGGTTGTAAGTACTTTTTCGTGGATAATTGCTAGATATAATATTATTTTAAAAGTATTTTACCTAGAACCTAGAAGTTCCTACCTTTTGAACCAAATGTTGAAAGTAAAATACATCTGTATGTGAAGCGACTGGCGGACTCGAGTCAAAGGTCGAAAAAGACATTAAATCAGACCTGAGACCACATTGACTGAACCTCATTATGAAACATCTATTGAAGATGATGTTTCATAATACGATTCTCATAATATGGCTATTTTAGACCTGCTGAGAATTGACTAATCACACCTAGGAGCGCCGAACCTTCTATGTTTGACAACAACATCTACACAAAACAAACTCTCCAGCATAGATTGTAATTTATGTCTTTAAAATTAATATAAGGAATATTAATATAAGTTTCAACTTGTACCTCATCCAAATCTTTTCTGTGACGAGAGGATAACTTTCTTCCTAACAGCTCCCTGATGACAGCATCATCCAAATCATAATACCTGAGTAAGAAACATGAAAAATTATTCAAAACACAAATAAGGGGGCGTCCATAAATTACGTGAGGTTTTCTTTACGTATGGTCCAGCCGAATCTTACCAGATCTCACTTCGGGAAGAGAGGAGGACTCAGCAAAGGGGGAGTAAAAAAATCCTCAAAAACGTTTCGCACAATTTATTGTTTAAAGTGTCTGTTTGTAATTTCATATTAACAGCTTTGCACTAAATGTACAAAAAAATAAATATTAAGATAGTTTAAATGGTACGAGGGCGGCATTGAAAATTTCGGGAATCAAGGAAGTGACACAACATTACTATTTAAAAATGTATTTATTGCTTTTCGAAGTATTCTCCGCGAAATTTGACACATTTTTCCATACGATGGAACCAATCATTGAAGCAACCATTCCATTCGGAAGTTGGGGTCTCCAAAATGGCAGTTTTGTAGGCGTCCACAGCTTCTTCAGGTGATGAAAATCTCTGACCACACAATTTATTATTTATTTTAGGGAAAGTATAGAAATCATTAGGGCTTAGGTCGGGGCTGTACGGCGGATGGTCTAATAATTCTATGATTTCTTGCTCTAAAAACTCTTTTTTTCTGTGCGCGGTGTGAGAACTCGCATTGTCGTCGCATAACACCACCCCCTAAGATGTAACTTCGGGGAAACATCGAAGTTACAGCTGAAATTCTAAAATCTACTTCGAATATTATTAATGTTTTCAATTTCTATATTATCTTCAACATTCTGTTCAGTGTCTTTAATTTCTATTATGTCACACTGAATATTTTTTGATACTTTGGAATTAGAGTCAACTTTTGCTAGATTTAATTTTAAGGTTCTGCTGCCGAGTTTCACACAGTTATAAAATCTAAATATGGAATAAAGAACTATCACTATCACTATAAGTATAACTACTACGGAGTAATGTGTCCCGTATTCAACTATATGAGGATTTTCTAGAATATTTTCTGAGTCCTCAAGATTTTTAAGAAAAATTTGTTGATTAAATCAAAAAGTTTGATAGGGGTCACATTCCTCGCGCTTAAATTTAGTTTCTTAAAATTACAACAGCTGTCATTGATTAGATTAAAATCAGGTATTCCAATTTCTATGGTAGCGTTGACAAAATCGTGTTGAGTTATGAGTGTTGCTTTTATGATAACCGATACAATTACTAGGAAGTGACATAATGTCAGTACCTAAAATTTTAATTTTGGATGCTTCGCTATTTCTACAATCTATAGAGACTTTATCGGGTACTGACTGTACAAAAATCCATTTATTGTTTCCAAATATCTAACTCTCCAAAAATTAATTTAGTTTCACAATTTTCCGGGACTTTATCAATTACTTTACTCATAAACTCTGTTTCACATGTGGACTTAGTTTCTGTTACATAAATTATTGAAATTTCACAAATATAATTTTCGTTTAGCATGTTTTTGCAACTATTTACATCTTCCAATATGCAATACTGCGATTTGTCTTTGGTCATTGCTATGTATTTTGAATTAGGTATTATAAAACTGAAAGAGTTGGGGTTTCTAGAGTCATATGGTGTCGGTAATCCAATATTATGAAATAACATAAATTCCTTAATGTAACACTAATGGAATTTGGAGAACAAAAAATATCTTATACATACTAGATAATAACTATCAATTTTAGAAATACTTAACATAGAACTCATTGAGGCTATTTCGAGGCTCACAGGATACTTCATATTATTAGGTAAATGTTGATGGTTATCGGCAAGTTCTCTGAATAATTGCTGTGTCGTGCTTAAAGAAGGGTGTAAAATATTTTGGTTACTGAATAAAACAGAATTAGTTATGTCTTCCAATTGGAAGGATAATGTTAAAATTGAAGTTTCTAAATTATTAATAACCTGGTTAATACTGATCTGAGACCAAAGCTCATCCGTGATGATAGATATGTTACGTACTTTAACAGAGAGGTTGTCGATAGCATCATTCAAATTTAATTCGTTAATTTTAATTTTATTTATAGTATTGTTAGTATCGGTAGATGTGGTAAGTAAAATATTATTTTTGACGAGAGAAACTACTTTATTTTGATTATTAAACAATACTTTTATAGCCTCATCGTATTTAAGACCATCATACTCATCTAAATTGCCAAATACATGTTTTATTATTGAGCCTATTCCACTCACCCAAGCACGCTTTGATTTCCTAGTAACTAAATGGGATACAGAACTAAATTCCTTATACATATCATTATATGTAACAGCTAGCGGCTCAAGGAGATGGTGACAATCGATATTACTAAATGTCGTTTTCTCACAAAGATCTTTAACTAATTTTATAGCATAGTCTATATTTTCAATATTTGTACTTAAGTGAGATATGTCCATTGGCATTAAGATATTTAATTTCCCGTTTTATTAACGGCTGAGCTTGCCAAGATAGTCGAAATAGATCCCTGGACTTGATTTAAATTGTTGTACGTAATGATTTTGCTGACTTTCAGCATGTTGATGAGTTCTGCAAGAATAGAACAGTATCTTGTTATTATAAATTATAAAACTGCTTAGTGTGCACTAGTATGAAGAGTAAAAAAAAAAAAGGTAAAGTAAAAGTAATTACTAAATAATGTATAAGTATGATAAAGTAAAATTTAAATGTAAGGTGTGTATAAAAGCAAACATTTTACGAACTCTGCACTTGAGCAGGTTTGACCTGGTCATAGTGGTGTACGACATGACGTCGATTAATTAAAATTGTCAATGTATTATTACCATTGATCTTAATTATTTTATAGGGGCCTTTCCACACTGGGGACAAGGCTTTCCGCAGTCTTAAATGATTCTTTACGTAAACGTATTCGCCAGCATGATAGCTGACTGGTCGTGTCCGTGTATCATAATATGTTTTGGAACTTCCTTTAGATTTATTGATGAATTCTACGGCTTTTTGCCGGGAGTGCTTGAGACGATTCTGCAACATGCAGACATATTCAGGGTATGTAGCCCCTGGGGATTCGTTATAAATAGAATATAATAAATGGTTTATTACCGAACATTAATTCATATGGTGTAAAATGCGTAGTAGAGTGGACGGATGTATTATAAGCCAGCATGGCAGTATATATATATATATATATATATATATATATATATATATATATATATATATATATATATATATATATATATATATATATATATATATATATATATCGGGGCCAGTTTGTTTGTTCCTCATTAATGTATGATTTTAAATATTCCTTAAGGGTGGAATGGCTTCGTTCAAGAGCCCCTTGCGTCTGTGGATGGTAAGGTGAAGCCCAAAGATTTTTAATTTTTAAGAATTTGCATGTTTCTTTAAATAGTCCAGATGTAAAATTTATCCCTTGATCTGTGAGGATCATTTTAGGTATACCAAAAATTGAGATGTAATGAGGGAGACATTCACATGTTTCCTCCGCGGTTGTAGTCCTTATAGGATATGCTGAAGAGAATTTCGTTAGATCATCTTGAACTGTTAATATATATTTTAATTTACCGGGACCAGATTCTGGAAGTGGCCCGACAATATAAAGAGCTACACGTTGACAAGGTTCTGTTGAAGTACTAGTTATTTGCATGGGAGCGCGATTTATTTGTCGGAGTGCTTTATTTTCTTGGCAGGATTTACATTGTTTAACATATGTTTCGATGTCACTACGCATCCCTTTCCAATAATAAATTTCTTTTATCCTATTATACATACGAGCAGAACCTAAATGGCCAGCAATCGGGATATCATGATTATCGTCTAATATTTTCTTTATTTCAGTCGGGACTGGGAAAATAATTTTATTATGATATATTTTAATTTTAATCTGCGTGTTATGAAAAAGGTAAGTTAAAATATTAAGTATTTTAATAAATGAGTGTTTTTTAAAAGGATTTTTCATATCCGATATACCTATTTCGTTGGTATTTCCGAAAATTAATAATTCATTACGAATCCTCTTTAAGGTTTCAAATATTTCTGGATAGGATGCTTCATCAAAATGATGAATTTTATAAAATAACAAATAACATATTTTATTATTACGTTCTATTTTATAGAAACCAAAAAGCTCTCATTCAGAATTTAATATTGTTTGATTTGTTTCAGGATCATTCAGCATTTCTTCAAGATAAAGGTTGGATTCATCAAGGTCAATAGATGTTGGTACAAGAATTACTTTAGCTGGACATTTTAATAAACTCTCGTTATATTCTTCGATTACAGTATTAAATGTTTTACTTTTATCCGACATGGACTTTAAGAAGGTAGGATAATCATCTACAGGAGCGTCTGGATTCGCGCTAGTGGAAGGAGTTGGCTCGGATGATACTTCAAAATCTGGTTCAGCGATAGGCTGATCGCTAGGCTCATTAGCCACGGCATCTTCGAGGCCGGGTGGATCAAATGCATCAGGAGGAGTATTTAAAAGTTCCGATGGAGATTCAGTATTTTCTACAGGGATTGGATCGGGCAAGATATCTAAGAGGTCTCTGTCGGGATCAAAGGATGGCGGTGTCACTAACAAATCTAAAAGATCTTGTGAGTACGGTTGTTCCTCCTGGGGCTCTGGTGCTGAAGGAGATGGGTTTTCGGTTTGGATTGGGTTCACGGGGTACCGGGAAAGAGCGTCGGCATTTGTATTTATTTTACCTTTTTTATATTGAATATCATAATCAAATTCTTCGAGTTTTAGTCTCCAGCGAATTAACCTAGAGCCCGGATCTTTACAGCTGAACAGCCAATTCAGCGGTTTATGGTCTGTAATTATTGTAAAACGTCGACCAAACAGGTAAGGCCGGAAAACCTTTGTTCCGAAAACTATCGCTAAACATTCCTTTTCAATTACTGAATTGTTGTTGGTTGTGTTTCAATGGTTTTTCAAAAAAATGGTTTCGGCTTTATTTAAAGTTCTAGAGGAATAAGCAACGGGACGATCTTGACCAATAGGACCTTGGGACAAAATTGCAGAAATGGCGTAATTGGATGCATCACAAGTTAAGAGGAAAGGTTTGTTAAAATCAGGATAAGCTAATACCGGAGCATTAATAAGATTTTCTTTAAGAGAAAAGCAAGTTGCTGTTCCTCCTTCCAGACGAACGGAACATCCTTTTTCAACAAACTGGTAAGTGATTTTGCTATTTTAGAGAAATTAGAAAAAAAACTTCTATAATAGGAAACAAGGCCTAGAAAGGATTTAATGTCCTTAGGGGACTTGGGTATAGGAAACTTAGTTACAGCCTCTGTTTTTTCTGGGTTTGGCCTTACGCCATCTTCACCTATTATGTGCCCTAAATAAACTACCTCTTTACGAAGGAACATTTTTAATTTAAGATTAAACTTTCGAAGTCTATCAAATACGGCTTTAAGGTTATCTATGTGTGTGTCGAGATCAAAGGAATAGATTACAATATCGTCCAAATACACAAAACATCGGCTTCCCTGTAGTCCTGACAGGCAAGTATTCATTAGTTTTTGAAATGTACTAGGTGCGTTTCTGAGGCCAAATGGCATATGATTAAATTGAAAGTGACCTTGAGGGACTGAAAATTTAACAAAAAAAAAATGAAAAAAAAAGGGTGCATCGTCAGCTGAAATACGAATTTGGTGGAATCCAGAAGCAAGATCTAGTGTTGTAAAATATTTACTTTTGCCTAACTGGTCTAGAATTTCGGAAATTTGAGGTATCGTTTCGCCTACACTTGTCATTAAGCTTCCTATAATCTATCACTATTCGCCATTTGCGTTGTCCGTTCGAGTCAATTTTTTTGGGAACTACCCATATGGGTGAGCTCCAAGGAGAGGATGACGGCTCTATTATGTTATGTTCAAGCATTTGATTTATTTGTTTTTCAACTTCTTGCTTGTGACATTCGGGAAACCTATATGACTTGGTATGTATTGGAATTTCATTATTTGTTCTGATGGTATGTTCGATTGCAGACGTATGTGTGAGCTGATCACTGGGCATATGAAAGATATCCGGGTATTGACTACAAAGATCAACAAGAGCATTGAGTTCTTCTTCATTTAAATGCTCTGTTCGAAGTTCTTTTATTACTGCTTCGGATCTTTCTGAGGTAAATAAACTACACGTATTTACCGGATGTAGAGGAGAATTTAATGGTTCAACATGGAGTTTTAGATCTCCTTTAATATGTGCATAATTTTCAGAGGTATTGGCAATAGTTAAATTAACGCGATTATTATTTTTGATTTTAACGATGCAATTAGATATAAGTAAGTCTTCCGAAAGATGTTGATCAACTATAACACCCTCTCTTAAATTAGTTTTCTGTATCGAACATTGAATTACAGCTTCACTTCGAGGTGGAACAATAAAGAACGGTTCGGTGAAAAGTAATTTAATTTCGGATTTTCCTAATTTTAATATATCATTCGTGTAATCTATTTTGCAGCCGAATTTTGTTAAGAAATCTGTGCCTATAATACCATCGTAAGGTAAGCTAATCTCTTTTATTACATGAAATTTAAATACTAACGGATTTTTGTCATTTAATTTTAGCCTAAGTTGTAAGTGACCTTCCGTTGAAGTCGGTTCATGGATCTATGCCTTTAAGTTTTACAGGTTCTTTAATTAATTTTTGACTATTTAATATACAGGTTTCTTTTATTAAACAGATCGACGAGCCCGAGTCAACTAACAAGGATAAAGGGATATCTGAAACTGAAGATTCTACTAATATGTGAGGTAAGCGTCGCTTAGTTGTATCGATATTAATTTCGTAAATTTCTTTTTTTTCAGGTTCAACTACGAGGGAGTCTTCGGTTTGGGGCTGGTTACCCTGCTGCGTGACTCTGAAGGATGCATCTCCGTTTTGGGGCTGATTACCCTGTTGTATGATGCTGAGAGAATTATTAGCGTTTCCATTTTGGGGCTGGTTACCCTGTCGTATAACGCGAGACGATTTATTAGCGTTTCCATTTTGGGGCTGGTTACCCTGTCGTATAACGCGAGACGATTTTTCAGCGTTTCCATTTTGGGGCTGGTTACCCTGTCGAGAACGCGAGAAACTTTCTTTCGCGTATAACGCGAGAGAAAGTTTTCGTGTCGATTTCCGATTTAATTAGTCCCGCACGACACGAGAGCGAGACGGAATTTAGTTTAAATTATTATTATCCGATTGGGATGAGTCAACATGTTTATCATCATGTTCATTCATAACCAAATGCATTCGATTTGGTTGTTGCCGGGATTTATTATTAAATCGACTGTTATTGTATTCCCTTTTCGCGCAATCTTTAATATCATGGCCCGTAGTTTTACAATATCGACAAAACATCGATTGGGTTCTGTCTGAATAATTATTATTATTGTTGTTATTAGGGTTATTATTTGGAGAATTAATTCTCGGCTGATAAGAAGACTGATTACGTGACGTGCTTGGTTGTCCATATGATCGTGAGAAAAACGGTCTGGGTCTAAAGTTACTTTGATTATTATTTAACTTCGATTCTCCCAACTGAGGTCGTTTGTAAAGACTTTGTTGTATGCGCTCCTCAGAGATCGCAATATTAATAGCGTCATTTAAATTTCGCGGATTTCTGCAACGCACAATATTTGAGATACGTGGATGTAAACCAATAAGAAAATGATGAAGCGCTAAATCCTCCATGGCCGCTGAACGACCAGGGATTTCTTTTAGTGTGCAATTAGACAGGGTTACCTCAGTCAGAAGCTGTGAAAGATTCTACGTTCTAGGTTTCTACGCGTAAAGAATATTGTGTAACGTTTTCATTAGGGCCCTGTTTACTTTCTTGCAAGTCCATAAGTATGTGAGCATAATGCTTACGTTCACAAAATTGGTTTCGCTGGAATTCTTTTAATTGGTCCCACTTTTTGAATTCCTTGATAGCGCAAGCGATTTCGGCTTAACCTTGCAACTGGCTTAAGATATAACGAAAAAGGATTGGCTTTTGTACCTCAGTGGCCAAGTCATACGCGTTATTACAATTTATAATAAATGAATTTACGCACTCCCGGGAACCATCAAATGGTTTGATAAATTTAAATAATGTATTTAGATCCAGTTCGACCATCATGGCACTCGTACCCGAAGCGGTTCCCTTTCGGGTCGTTGCTTTGGGAGAAACAGGAGGGTTTTTGGCTGTGTCAGATGGACCAGCTTCCGATTCGGAGATAGGAATTTTAAGATTTAATAGTTCACTTTTCGACATATTGAAAAATATTATTAATTAGAATGATAACAAATTAAATTACAAATATGGATTATCTTAGTGGAGTACCGAACCCTAAATCTAGGTATCCTTAGAAGGCTACTAAATGTAAACAGTGACCAAAGACTCACAGGGATATCAGCGCGTGGGCGGCGAAGATAAGCTGCACGGCGACTCGATGCATGCCCGCGCCCGGCCGGATAGGATGACTCGTTCACACGGTTATAACTTTTAGGATTTGAACACTATTCACTTGGGATTTTCACTTTTCATTTTGGCTTTTGCTCGTAATAACTTTATGGATATTGGAAATGAGTTGGTTTCCTCACTGCACTTTCACTTAAGATTTTTTTTTTTTTGACGAGTTTTTAGTTTTTCACTTTCTTAGGATAACTTTCCAGAATTAAACGGCACTGGGGATATTAGATCCACCGCTGCCACCAAAAATGTTAGGGGTCCCTTCGGATTAGGCTTTTTAAAAAAAAGGTTTATTTCCACAACAACTTTTATTAAGGAACATTACAAAAGTATATGAAGGGACCCTAGGGCAGAACCGTCACGACCGAGGACTGAAGACCAACTGAGGCTCACAGCTAGAGTCTAGACCAGACTAAACACGGAATGTGCTGATTCGACGTTACGTCAGCAACAACCCTAACAGGGACGGGACATAACAGTACGCGTATATCCAGGATTCGTCACCTGATACGATGTTGTATACAGCATTTGAGGATCCTGCGTGGAATCTTTCGAGAGTTCTGACGCATCAAGTAACGCGAGCCGCTTTTTGCTCTTCACAGAGCAAATGCGGTATCCATCGGGAAAACAACTTTTTTACACCTAATTGTTCATGCAAGATTATTTGTATTTGACTCATGCCAATGTCTAAAGTTGCCTGAATTTCGCGGTATGTCACATGTCGATCTTCCTCAATCAGCTTACGCACAGCATCAACGTTTTCTTGGGTGACTGCAGTTTTTGGACGACCTTGACGGGGATCATCACTGAGCTTGACACGTCCACGTTGAAATTCAGCAAACCAGCGATAAATTGTGGTTTTGGATGGGGCTTCATCACCAAATGCAGAAATCATCCGGTCAACACACTGTTTTTGTGTTAAACCACTTCGAAAGTCATAATAAATCATCGCTCTAGAATTTTCTCGAGTCAATTCCATTTTCTCAACGACTAAACAAGTTTGACAAGACCTTGTGACAAGACCGAGAAACTTTTTTTAAATAAATAACCGGTATTAGATTTTTAAAAATCTAATACCTTAACTTAATTAACTTAATTTTTATGTCTGTTTGTTCCGGCTAATCGGAACGGGCTTTTACAAGCATTTCACTAGCAGATCGCTGATATTATAAGGAGTAAATTAAGCTAATTTTATCTAAAGTTGCAGGCACCAGCTAGTATTAATAATAAATATTTGCAAAGAAAGGACATTGAGGGAATTTGACTGTAGAACAATTAACCATGCAGACCAATTATAAAATTGTATAGATGTAAGCATATTTGCATTTGGATTCCAAATTCATCTCATTTCAACGAATGTTCATATTAAATATGATTAACGATTTGTTAAAAAAAACAACCAATATATTTTCTATTGAAAATATAAAGACTATGCTCAAAGGGAACACCTACCTGAAAACTTAAAAAAACATAAGCTGTAATAAGTGCTGAATAGTTTATTTAAATGTTTTGTCACTACTTACTTTACACTAAGCAACAGAGACAAAACATGCAAATAAGCTATCAAAATCAATCGATCAAAAAAAAATTTATTCAAAATTGGTATTTTTAAATACTCTTTTTGAACGTTGTTACTACTTACTATCTAACGCTTATCAGTAGTTTGTGAAACAGACTCGTGACTTTTTAAACTCACTTCTCTATCAGCATACTTTTGGTGGGTTCATCAATTTCAAATATCATCTGCTCAGAAAGCTTAGATGGTACTGTCAACAGTCTCTCCAGTAATGCAAATGTCCTGAAAAGTATGGATTAATATTGTAACTTGTATAATAAATATCTTTATTTTTATTCCACAGTACATTGCACACAAAGAAATCTATAATGTTACAATATAACAAATAAAGACAACACAAAGTTGAAAAAATATTTTGCTGTAAGTATTATAATTATAGTAAATTTTCTCATAAGTACATTTAACTGTATAGAAACAATTGACTCATATATTATAGTTTCGCAATTATTATTGATACAAACCTATAGTGATCCAGAACATCGCTGGCAATGAGATCTACTGTTGCACCCGTGTGCTTAGCATTAGCTCGTTGATGTAAAGTGGAGACTGCTTCACTTGCTAAAATTAACAAGTTAATTCAGTATCCATAAGTGTTCATAAATCTAGTAAAACAATAAATTATTAAAATGGTAAATTTTCTTACATGAACAACCTTCGATCCACAATTGATATATTTCCGGGTCAATCAACGTAAAATTACTGACAAATACATCTACTTCTGTAAACATTTTTTAGCTAATTAAACAATTTAATTCTTTAATAATATATTTTGGGGAAAGATAAAAACTGAAAATTGAAAAACATATAAATCTTTATGACTTTGAAGTTTGCAATTTTTTTTTCTTTTTGTATTTTTTATATCGGCTTTGAACCATTTGCCAGTGTCAAGTTAAAAAGGCGAGATATAGAACTTTCGTTTCAATTTTCAACACCGTATTTCTAAATCGGTCAAGTCTAAAGTCTAGTCAAAGTCCAAATAAATATTCAGTGCAGTCCATGAGTCATGTCAATCGATTCAGTAAAATGGTAGAAGCTTTACTGAAAGTTCCTAGGGAGTTTTGGAGGGAAACTCAAAATAGCACGTTTTTAGAAGTTGTACCACTTGCCCACACACTTGAGCATGTTAACGAATATATTTTAATGGTTAATTCTCTATCAATATTACACATTAAGATGCAAAATCCACAATGTCATCCATTGAATTCCCCGGCAAAACTCAAAGTTTGCAATTCATCTGTATTTTGCAACGATCTAAGAATACAATGGACTAGCCCTAGCTATGACAAAAGCGTGCCCAACTTATCAGCTGATTGTGAACATAAAAGGGCTGCCGTACTAAAGTTGGGAATATGTGTACCTATATAGAAATTAGAACAGTATCGATTTATTTTTTTTGAAATTTTTACAATAGCTTACGTGTTTTATACGTAAACAAAAACTTATTAACCGACTTCCAAAAAAAGGAGGCGGTTGTACGTGATGTATAGATTTTTATCGGGCAATTGGCCCACCACACTTCCCCACCACTGCAACTCCTGTGTAGCCAGGATCGACAGTGGTAACCAACCGCAAAAACCCTTTGATATGATCTCAGGGGTGCCCGGGGGACATGCTAAATCTGTCTTGGAACCCGCAACGAAATTAATCATCCTGGTTTGATTGTCTATGACTGGTTTAATGGAGCATAAAGGTGACGTTCCGATACGTCAAATTTGACGTATTACAGTATGTTTTTCTCTTGCCATGCACTTATGAAGTGAATAGCCAATAACGATCAGAAAACTTGTACTAAATATTTTTAACTATACATAGAATATGTACAATTATTGTTAAAGTTAAAGCAAATTTTATGGACTGCAAAAATAAATGGTTTCAGTTGGTAAAATAGCCGTCGTTTTTGTATACACCTATTTCAAGAAAAAAATGTGCTTATTTTCTACCAAAAACCTTATTTCTAAAAAATTTATCGGTAAAATAAGCGGCATACTCACGGTCCACGGCCACGGTGCTGGATCGGACCGTGCGTGAGTATGCTGTTTAAGGCGCAATTAGGGTTACGAAGATATTGGAAAACGGAATTTACAGCTCAATAACCTCGGAGTTTCTAAATTATGAATAGTGAGTGATCGTCGGCATAGAGGTCATGTCAAGAGTGAAATCGATGTTGCCAATTTAACTACTTTACAGCTCGATTTGGTCATTCGGCCAGCGATTAATGAAACTGAAAAAAGGCGGCAAAT
Organism: Phengaris arion; assembly: GCA_963565745.1. Classification (NCBI taxonomy): domain Eukaryota; kingdom Metazoa; phylum Arthropoda; class Insecta; order Lepidoptera; family Lycaenidae; genus Phengaris; species Phengaris arion. The sequence goes on along the minus strand of OY751434.1, from coordinate 18,131,039 downwards.
TTAAATAATCTGAGTTTGGCAACACTGATCTGACCGGACTGTTAGATGATTAGAAAAGTGTAATGTTTTTTTAATTTGTAATCTCAATAATATAAGATTTAAATAATTAGGAATGGCGTAAGTATTATTTGTGTTTTATTTATCAAATATAAAGTATATTTAAGCATAGTACATATTAGTTTAGACTGAAACAAAGGCTATTCATGTTTAGTTCACAGGAGGTGTTTTCGCGTCGTCGCCGGGTTTCATTCAACCAGCTAGAATCTTTATGGGAGTTTTTGAATTCTCACAGGGATATAGCTGTTGGATTCAACAATACGCGAGAATACTCCAAACGCATGTGGACTGACGTCTCAGATACACTGAATTCTAGGTTGAGCTACAGAGTGTGCAGACATATCACCAACCGGGGCGTTGGTAAGAACCCGTTGCGTAAAATGATAACGCTATTAGCACCTGCAACAAAATTTGTTTTTAAATTTAAATGTTTAACATGTTCTTAGGTACAACAATCATATTATTGAAGTAAAAGTTACATTTTATTTTACGGGTTAATAGAGAAATAGTAAATAGGTACTACCTTTCTCTCAAGAGACAGATCCGAGGCCCTTGTGCTCCCACCTACATAATGCGGTCTTAGTTCGTCGTACAAATTGTACCTAATTGTTGATTCAACCTGTATCATTTTGTAAAGTTGACTTCATCTACACTAAATGGATCACTAAGGTCCCTAAGGTGTCTTCTTTGAAGTTTTGCATTGTTATTCTCTTGAGAAGAATCATTTTCCAGAAATTCAAGTAGTTCTAATTCGTCACACATATTGTATAATTTCTATGAACCTATGAATAATACCTATGTCTTAAAATAACGTAAAAAATTGCTAATCACTTTAGCAATATTTTACGTTACTAACCCAACCTATATATTATTAAAAGAGAACACTAAAATATAAACTATTCAATAAAAGCTAATGAAGTTGAGCGTAAACTGAACGGCTTCGTCTCAACAGTTTTCGACGTAAATACAAGCCAGCTAATGTCAGAAGTACTGTCATAATACGAAAATACCACTCAAGTTTCAATGCAGAAGTAAGTCAAGAGTCACGTGACTGCTGACTGGCTGGTAACATGCGACTATAATACGAAAATTCCATCCAGTTTGTTTTATGGCGTAAACTGGCTGGAATTAAGAGCTTGTAATACGGCCCCAGAAATATAAATTAAGGCTAGCGTTACAAAGAGGGGACGTTTCACGTTAAAACCAACGGCCGTGTGCCCCGACACAGCCCCACCCGCTTTTTTTTTTTTTGTAATGAGTCAAGACAGAATGTAATTAAATGTTTTAATTTATAATATGACTACTATTTACAATGCATTTATAATGACATAAAAGTGTTGCACTGTATCCAATAGTACTTATGACAAAAACGTTTGAAAGCTGGGAAGTTCTTCGCGCAGCCCACCAGATCTTCATAGTACACAACCCTAGAAACTTTTTCTAGGTTTTATTCTATATCTATACATCACCATAGAAACTAGTTTCTAGGGTGATAGGGAGCCACTTTAGTTTGGTCCGGTAGTCCGATATATGATCGTATTGTTACAAAACTCACTTTCGGATAGATACTAATAATATTATTTAAGTTTGTGACTATTTTTGAGTAGCTTCCGGAACAACCAAACTATTAAGGATTCCACATATTGATGACCAGATCAATCGGCTTTCGGGGAAAATGTACTTCACGGTCTTAGATTTAGCAGAAAGTTATTATCAAGTAAATATGTCGGAAGACTCTATACATAAAACTGCGTTCGTTACACCTACAGGGCAGTATGAATTCCTCCAGATGCCATTTGGTCTGGCCAATGCCCCCGCCGTATTTTCTCGTCTCATACAAAAGGCCTTACAACCATTGAACAATAAGTTAGCCATTTATCTAGATGATTTGACCGTTCCTTCAGTCAGTATAAACGAGGGTATCAATTTACTTCAGGGGGTTCTCCAACTTTTAGAACGTGCCAACTTAAAGCTTTTACAGAAATGTTCCTTTTTACAAAATAGTGTAAACTACTTGGGACACGAAGTGACGGCTGGTTCCGTACGTCCAGGATTAGCTAAAATCGAAAGTGTATCGCAATTTAGGCATCCTCGTAATGTACACGAAGTAAGACAATTTATTGGTCTCGCTTCCTATTTTCGAAAATTCGGTCGTAGTTTCGCCGAGTTAGCACGTCCGCTAACTCTTCTTACAAAAAAGACGGTCAACTGGGAGTGGCGCTCTGAGCAGGAGCAAGCTTTCGAAAATCTTAAAGCAGCGTTAACCAAAAGGCCAGTACTAACTATTTATAATCATCATGCTAAAACTGAGCTTCATACGATGCTTCACGAAATACAGTTTTTACCCAACCAGCAATAACCGTTCTGGAGGCCGGCTTAGGGTTTCTTCTCAGATTAATGAAAAGATTATGTGAATTACATTCCTTCGTTTTTTTTTTAATAAACCAATGGTCCGCTTAACCCAAAAAACAGGATCTAAATTTCTGGAACTATTGTTAGAAAAAATCTTCCATCCCGACTGTCTGTAGTTCGCACTATCAGTTTTAGATCCGTAAAGAGGCCAAAAACAAATCGAGTCTTCATTTAAAGTGAAGTGTTCTGAATCAACCGCTAATAATGTCAAGTCATGGACTCTTCGGCCTGAGCATTAGGTGCAAGGTGGCTGTATGTCGACAAGTTTGGAAAACATTGTTTTTATCGATAATTTGCTTTTCCAAATGCTTCAATAAATCGTCTATATCCCATACACTTGTTTTTACGTCTATAAAGCTAGCATGACAAAGTGTAGTATCGCTTAGAGAAAAGTGCAAAAATTAGTGCTTATTTAGTGCCAAAAACTTAAATTTGATGCTCTCATAGGTTCGCAAAAAATGAGAACACTGCTAGCATGTAATTAAGCTAGCAGTGTATTCCCTAATACGCCTATATTAACGCGGTATAAGACTAAAGCAATGTATAGGGAATTTAGTGCTCGATTAGTGCTGGCAGTATGTGATAAAAAATTTGGAAAAAAAAATATCAATTAAAACTGCCAGTATGACAGTCTGAGCAAGTGACCGCGTTGAATACGTCAATCTGGATTAAAAATCTATGATTGGCAACGGTTAGAAATTTAGTGCTCGATTAGTGCTGGCAGTATGTAATTAGTAATTTGAAAAAAAAATGTTTTTTTTATTTTTAGTCAATCAAAACTGCCAGTATGACAGTCTGAGCAAGTGACCGCGTTGAATACGTCAACTGGATTAAAAATCTATGATTGTCAACGGTTAGAAATTAAGTGCTCGATTAGGGCTGGCAGTATGTGATAAAAAATTTGAAGAAAAAAATGTTTTTTATTTTTATTTTTAGTCAATCTAAACTGCCAGTATGACAGTCTGAGCAAGTGACCGCGTTGAATACGTCAATCTGGATTAAAAATCTATGATTGTCAACGGTTAGAAATTTAGTGCTCGATTAGTGCTGGCAGTATGTAAATAGTAATTTGAAAAAAAAAAATGTTTTTTTTATTTTTACTCAATCGAAACTGCCAGTATGACAGTCTGAGCAAGTGACCGCGTTGAATACGTCAATCTGGATTAAAAATCTATGATTATCAATGGTTAGAAATTTAGTGCTCGATTAGGGCTGGCAGTATGTGATAAAAAATTTGAAGAAAAAATAGTTTTTTTATTTTTAGTCAATTGAAACTGCCAGAACTGTCTTAAATGCTATATTGCAATTGAACAACTTGTTCACAAAATGTCACTGCCAAGTGATCCACTACGGTTAAAACTTATTGATAGTAATAAAAATTAATTTTCTCAATTTTTTCACATTAGAGCTCATTTTATTAACTTTGTCTAATCATCAAATATTGATTTTTTTTTAACAATATCACATTTATTGAAGTAGAACTAGTTATATAGCTATTGTAATACTAGAATAATAATAATAATAATAATCATAATAATAATAATAATAATAATAATAATAATAATAATAATAATAATAATAATAATAATAATAATAATAATAATAATAATAATAATAATAATAATAATAATAATAATAATAATAATAATAATAATAATAATAATAATAAAAGAAGGGTGAAGCCGGTCCCTCCTAGTTGGTGTCCCCGGGCAACACTTGGGTGCGCCACCCCACTCTCTTCGGGGTGAGGTACTCACGTGGCTGATCATCGGCTCTTTCTTTCTTTCTTTCACCTTTTTATTAATCACCCCTTGTTTTTGCATCTTTTTTTGGTTTGGTTTGGTTTGGTTTTGGTTTGTCTAATTTTCACCACCTTTATTTCTTCTCTTCCTATATTTCCTTTTTCGTTAACTCTTCCTATTTTTGTTCTAATATATTAAAAGAAAAATGCGACTACGTAATAGAAATATACTACCCCAGGCGGGTACCGGCGCGAAAAGCAATGGAGAATCCCGCCCCGGGCTTTCGGGCCCGGGCTGTCCCTCGTATTCTGGGGGGGGCACCGTATCGCATCCTACTGCCCAGTCTAGTACTTCTGCAGAGAATACTAATATCCAAACAATATTATATACATACTCATATCCTTCATCACCTACCTCATCCGTCAGCTTGTTTCCATCGCTTCACTCTTCACCGCAGTCATTCATCCTCAATAACTCATTCTCATCACGATCCACCACATTATCACCATTGTCAGACGATGTTACACAGGAAGCAATAGCTACTAATCCGGTGCCCATTCCTGACACGAGTCCGTCTACGAGAAATTCTGAATACATTAATCCGAATATCGTAGATCATAATACTCATACGCAGCCTCATCTCACAAACACTCCAGTAAGAAGTGTTTTGCAGGAAATGCTTCCTCCAACCACTCTCTCTGGAAAAAGTAGACAACGGATGAAATGGACTGATCAAATAAACAGAAACTTCTCCGTTGCTACTACATTATAACATCATGCGAATCTAACCTCACAGCATTCAGACCATCACTCCATAAAAAATTCACAGAGTCCTACCCTGAACTAAGCCACATATCTGAGCAACGATTAGCAGATCAAATCCGTGTTATACATCGCAATAACAGAATACCAAGTCATGAAAGAGACAGGATAAAAAATACAGTAGCGCATACGTTCGATTATTCCAACGACCAGAACAATACAATATGTAGCATAGACACACAGCTTAGCCCCTGCGATATTCTTACCATCCCACATAATGCAACGAACGACCCGAATCTACAACATTCTACAATTCAACCCACAAATAATAATCAACCCATAACTCTATCAAACTCTTCTGAAACTGTAGAAAAACTAATAGCACCAGAGACAAACAACGCTGAAATACTCACAACTGATGCCGATCAAACACAGAATCACAAAATTAGACAAGTATTTACAGAAATGTTAATCAAATACGCCGATACAGATCCAACACTTAGACCGGTAATACCAAAACTCCAGATTACACGCAACATAATAAAGACGGTAAATTCACTTAACAAGTTAATAGGAGAACATCTAGAAGCGAAAGAAACGCCAGATTTAACAGAAATCCACAGTGCTATTTATTGCGCTGCAATATCAACTACAACTCTACACACTAAACTAAATAACCCCCCTGAAAAAGATATATCAAATAAAACAGGAGACCCGAAAATGCCAAAATGGCAACTACGAATTGAAAATAGAGTCAAGAAACTACGAAAAGAAATTGGACAACTTACACAGTACCTTAAAGGAAATCTTAGCCACACAAAACAACGAAAATTAAACCCCAACAATCTCACTGAAAATCAAATAGTAGAATTATTAGATACTCTGAAACAAAAACTACAAGCACAATCAAAAAGACTTCGCCGACTTAAAATCAGTAACTCTAGAAGAACGGATAATTTATTTTTTACTAACAATCAAAAGCTCTTTTATCAAAATTTAAACTCCGAAAATATTAAAATCATACAACCGCCTAGTACAGATACAATTAAGGACTATTGGGAAAACCTATGGTCCAAACCAGTCCATCACAACGTACACGCTTCATGGCTTGATACCGAAATAAGTGAATGTCACAATATTAATCCAATGCCTGAAGTTATAATAGATGATAACGATGTCACATACGCCATAAAGAAGACTTTGAACTGGAAGGCACCAGGGCCAGATAAAATTCAAAATTATTGGATAAAATATTTTACTTCAACACATCACTACATCACCAAAGCATTCAATTCAGCCCTTAAGGATCCCAAATTAGTGCCGCTATTTATGATGCAAGGAATAACATATCTAAAGCCTAAAGATAAAAACGATACTAAAAATCCGACTAAATACCGTCCAATCACCTGCCTTCCAACTCTTTACAAACTACTTACGTCAATAATCACACAAAAACTAAATACTCACATTACTGATAATAAAATAATCCCTGAAGAACAAAAAGGCTGCGCTAAAGGATCAATGGGCTGTAAAGAACAACTTATCATCGACGCCCAAATACATAAACTAAAAAAGATCATAAGAACCTTTATTACGCATACATAGATTACCAAAAAGCCTTTGATAGTGTCCCGCATTCTTGGTTGATACATGTACTAAAAATATATAAGATTCATAATACTTTAATTCACTTTCTACAATATATAATGCATAACTGGTCTACTAAACTCAATCTAAGAACAGTCAGTACCACCGTCAGTACCTTACCAATCAAAATTAAGCGTGGCATTTTCCAAGGCGACTCACTTAGCCCCTTATGGTTTTGCTTAGCTTTAAACCCTCTATCTAAAACTCTTAATAGTTCAAACTTAGGATATATTATAGATAAAGTCAATAAAATCAAAATCACTCACCTTCTTTACATGGACGACATAAAACTCTTTGCACCTGACAGGCAACAACTGGAACAACTATTAAAATTAACGGAAAAATTTAGCGCTGATATTTACATGACATTCGGAACTGATAAATGTAAAATTAATTGCATTCTTAAGGACAAACATACACATACAGAACCACTCAACTTAGAAATACAAGAAGGAACAATAGACAGCATGCAAGCGAAAGACACATATAAGTACCTAGGTTATATACAAAATACAGCTATAGATCATAAAGAAATAAAAAATACATTAAAAAATAAATACAAACAGAGACTAAATACAATTTTAAAAACGCAATTGTCAGGCCGAAACAAAATTAAAGCTGTAAATACCTATGCAATCCCTATATTAACGTATTCATTTGGAATTATCAGGTGGTCTGACACTGATTTGGAAACCCTCAACACCGCAACCAGAACCGCTTGTTACAAACACAATATTCACCACATCCATTCAGCAGTTGAAAGATTTACAATAAAGAGGAAGCAGGGAGGGCGTGGTTTTATAGACATAAAAAATCTACATTACACCCAAATAGATAACCTCCGAAATTATTTCAAGACAAAAGCTAACACAAGCCCACTTCATAAAGCCATTGTAAATTTACCTCATTCTGGAACACCGCTACAGTTAAATAATGACAAATTTAACCCTAAAAATAAAATAATTAATGATGAAAACAAAATAGAAAAATGGAAAAGTAAGGCTCTACATGGTAAATTTCCGTACCAGTTAAGTCAGGACCATATCGATCAAGCCGCGTCATTCAGTTGGTTAACTAAGGGCAACATTTATAGTGAAACAGAAGGGTTCTTAATAGCTATACAGGACCAAATTATCAAAACTCGCAATTACTCAAAATTTATCCTCAAAGAAGCCATAGAAACTGATAAGTGTAGATTATGCCACCAAACCACTGAGACAATAGACCATATTACCGGAGGATGCAGTGCACTAGCAAATAAAGAATATACTCACCGTCACGATAACGTAGCCAAACATGTACATCAATTAATAGCAATTAAGTTTAACCTTATAGATACACATACACCGTACTACAAATACAAACCATCTAACGTTCTAGAAAATGACTCCGTAAAACTCTACTGGGATCGCGATATCGTCACAGACCGTACCATCCTAAGCAATAGACCAGACATAACCCTCACAATTAAATCTGAAAAAACCACTTACCTTATAGACATCGCCGTTCCAAACACCAACAACCTGAAACAGAAACACACAGAAAAAATCCAAAAATACATACCGCTTGCAGATGAGATCAAACAAATGTGGCATCAAAACACAGTAAAAATAATCCCGATAGTCATCTCCTCAACGGGCGTTATTCCAAAAACGCTTGCCGTTGCACTTAAATCCCTTAACCTTCACAAAAACACATATATACAGTTACAAAAGTCAATCGTTATAGATACCTGCTCTATAGTCCGCCGCTTCCTTAATTCATCTTCATCCTTCCCTACAACTCACACCAATTAAACTTCTTTCACGCTACATGAACAGGATACTTGGCAATCGCCCGTACCTGCTTCATTCTACCGGTTAAGCCGAGACAAATATATGTTAAATAATAATAATAATAATAATAATAATAATAATAATAATAATAATCTATAATATTTATTTATACTCTATTATTTTCGATCTGTCCTGGCATGCAATTAAAAAATCGTCTAAGAAAACTACAATACGTATACATTGTTCCCGTAGTATTTCTGCTGTCCAATTTGTCAGGGACGCGAACACTTTGGGAGCAGTAGCTAGACCAAACGGCAAACAGGTCATTTGTAAGAGTTTGCCTCTGTACGTTAACCTCAGGAAACAACGATGGTGTAGAGATACCGGTGTGTGGTAATAAAAGCTTGTGTTAGGTCGATTTTTACTAACCAGTCGTTGGGCTGCAGAAATTCCGGTATTCGATGTAGCTATCACTCAAAATTTGCTTAGCTTTAGAAATTCGTTTAATCGTTTTAAATTGAAAATAGGGTGCATAGTCCCATCGCTTTTTGGCGTTAAAAACATTGTTGATAAAAAACTGGGGGTTTTGGGGGCATATTCTACAATATTTTCCTTTAACAACGTTTGAATAATCTGGTCCATTTCAGGGGATGGAGCTGTTTGGTAACGTGATTTTATGAGTCGAGGTAAAATCAGTGGTGGTTTTCGTAAAAAGGGAATTTTGTAACCTGTTATTATCTTTAAAAGCCCCCTTTTAAAGATAATAATTTAATTTAATAATAATAATAATTTAATAATAATAATATAATAATAGTTGGGGCACCCCGCCTTCTCCAGACATCTACAAACATAGCTAGCCTTCCCCCCCGAAACGCCTGTTGAGAGTCAAAACTTTCTATCTCCTCTTCCTCTGCCCTTTGAGGGATTAGTTTGATTAGCTGCTGCCTGCTGGGGCCTGCTGTTTTTGAGGAAACGACGTTGCAGGTTTATAGGAGGGTCGAAAAAAAACGCTCATTATTAGCATAAGAGCCAAAATTATAATTAAAAGCATAGGGGTGGTGGGGTCGCACCGCCTGCGCTCGAGTGTATGTATAACCTTGATTATTATTCAAAGCAAACGGTGCTTGGAAGCGACCGGTTTGTTTGTAATTACTTAGGCCTGGTTGGACAGCCTGTACACCCAATGTAGGTCGCCTTTCTTGTGCAGAGAAGGTACCTTTTTGATATATAAAAATTTTATTTACACCTCCATTATTTTTAATAAAATCAGAAAACTGCTCTTTATTAAATAAATATTCGCAAGAAGGAGGAATCTTTTTCAAAGTAGTTTTTAAAAAAAAATTCTTTTACTAAATTTAAGAAAAAATCACGACGTTGTTCAATAATATCAGCACGCCTACCACAAAGTAATTGTAAACAGTCCAAAGAAACTTTTTGAAAATCACCTGAAAAACATTCTTTTATTTTTGTCAATAAAGATTCTTTATTAATAGTATCGTTTTCTTGAGTCCATTGTAACAAATCAGAGACGCCCTTTTTTAACGCGTCACTTTGCATTATTACTGCACGCGTAATAGCACCCAAAGACTTATCACTTGCATTCAAATTAAAATTATTAGCTTTCTCGAACTGTTTTAATTCGTCGTTTACCTCCAATTCGACAAACCCCGGCCGGGCATTGTAGGTTTTTGAATATCTGAGTAACGGACATTTGACCAATTTTCAGAGTTGAAATGTTGTAACGAGCTGAGTGTCTGTAAATGCTCCGCAGAGGCATTTTGAATCGCCGGTTCGTTGAGATTTGTTGACAAATCAAAATTAAAATTTTGAGAAGTATCAGATGTAGCTTCATGTTCAAAATTTTCGCCAGTTGTACCTATCACGTTAGCAGTAAAAATTTTATCTTGAGCACACGTTTCCGAAGGCGGATAGACACATGCTAAGAAATTTTGGATTTGACTGACCTGCTGGACAAGGTTTAGCAATACCTCATCATCCCGGCGTGACCTTTTTGGATTCTCGATATTTTTAGACGAGGGTCTTTCGTCGTGTGAGCGGCTGCTCATCCGATGAAGACGATGTAGAAGAAAGACACTCGCGAACAATTCCGTGGCCACTACAGTCTGACATGATGATAAACTTTTGAAAATTTTTATTTTAATATATTTAGAAACCACAAACGATCTAAAATAATTATTTGCAAAGAAACTATAAAATTTTATAAGACTTTTATAATTTAAACGAACGCTAACAGCGTTATAAGTCTTTACGGCACAAAACTTAAGACGCCAATGAAGAAAAAAGCGCGCGCGCCACACCTGGTGAACAACGGAAGCGGCCATCTTGCCGCCAAAAAGACCGGAAACGAAACTGCAACGACTAATATTACGGCGCGAAACGAAAGACTACCATCTCAATTTTGTTAAAAGGCCTCGAATAACGGCGATAGGACATAATAAAAGGTTATCGTATACCTACCCTTTTACAAGAAACCTCCTCTTCGCCTCCCCGACATGACACGCACCTGCCTAGTGACAAGGAAGTGCGAAGCAATGTCAAAGGCAATTCAAAAGATGAAGGACGAGAAACTTTTCGAAGTAGTTCGATCTTCCCACAGCTTCATTTCGAGCATGTTTCTCGTTCCGAAACAAGACTGCTCGCACCGTCCAGTGTTCAACTTGAGCAAGTTGAACGAATATGTACTAACCGAACCATTCAGTTTAATAAATGCGAACAGGGTCCCAGACTTCCTTCAACCGAACGATTGGTTGTGCAAAGTGGATTTGTCCCAGGCCTACTTCAATCTACCAATCGCTCGTTCTCACAGACGATTTCTTTTTCTTTTTCTTTGAAATTCTTCAAATGATGTGTCTTCCCATTGGCCTCAGCACGGCCCAAGGGTCTTTGCCTGTTTAAGCAACTGGATTGCTCAAATTCTAAGGGAACAGGGTATACGCGTCATAGAATACCTAGACGATTTCTTGGTGGTCAATTAAAATTACCATATACTGAAATCACATATCCAAATTGTGGTGGAAAGACTTCAATATCTGGGCCTTCAAAACAATTTCGAAAAGTCAACGCTGACTCCGTCCAAATGTCTGACCTTTCTGGGTTTTCAATGGGACCCATGGCGCAATGTTAAATCTCTTCCTTTAGAGAAGGTGATAAACTTAAAAAGAAAGATTTCCGTAATCCTTCAAACTCAAAAAAATACACCTAAAAGAGTAAAAGAGTTGCAAAGTCTTGTCGGACTCCTCAATTTTGCTCGGTTTGTGATTCCGAGGGGACCACTAGACTAGAGACACTCTCATGTCCTTAAACTTTGCCATGAAGAGCCCGCTTACTGCCGTGCATTAGTTGCCAAACACAGTAGAAATGGAACTGCAGTGGTGGATGGCCAATTGCGACCTGTCGTCACAAATTCATTTTCCATCTCCAACAAAATTCTTAACTACGGACGCCTCGGACGTAGCCTGGGGAGCCCAATTGGAGAAAATATCTTTTAGTGGAATGTGGACAGATCCAGAACAAAATTTGCACAGCAACCAAAAAGAAATGTTAGCAGTGTTAAAGGCACTCCAAAGTCTATGTCACAAGATAAGAAATCCACAGTCCTCCTACAGTGCGACAACAAGACTGTTGTCTTATTTAAAAAACGAGGGGGGGGGGACCAGGTCATTACCGTTGCTCCAGTTGACAAAAGAAATATTTCACCTTTTAGACTTACACCATATAGAACTACAGGTACACCACTTACCGGGAAGGTACAACAGTTATGCAGATCATTTATCACGACATCCGAGTCTTCCGGAATGGCATTTACTGCCTCATTTCACAGAGAACCTGTTCAAGAAATTCGGAACACCGATGATCGATCTCTTTGCAAGCGAAACGTCGAAAGTAGTTTCCAATTATGTGAGTCTGGATCAAACGGATCAGGAGGCGATATATCACGATGCGTTCTCCCGAACCTGGAATTATCCCCTCGCTTGGGTGTTCCCGCCACCTTTAGTTACCAAGGTGCTCATGCACTTGAACAAGGCGACAGGGTTCTACCTGTTGGTAGTCCCGAGATGGGAACGAGTATTTTGGAGGGCGGACCTAAGAACCCGAGCAGTAGCAGCCCCGTTCACCATACAGAATCTACACCTGAATTTAAGACATTGCGATAGGTCATCCCCAGCAGGAACCCAAGACATGGAATCTCAGGTGTGGAAATATGGGGGTGGACAGAGGAGCTAAAGGACTGGAATATAAACCACCTTAATCTCCTAAAAAACTCTTGGCGTCCATCGACACTAAAAACTTACAAAGTGGCGTGGAACCGCTGGCTCAGATGGTGCCGCACTAATAAAGAAAATGCCACTCATCCGTCGGGATCTGTTCTGGCAAAATATTTAGCTGATCTTCATCTTATTGATGGTCTAGCTTACAATACTATATTAGTACACAAGTCGGTAGTGTCGACATTGTGCAGTGTTGAAGATGCGGGCAAATTATCTTCACATGTTCTGGTAAATCATATGCTTAAGTCGATCGCTGTAAATAAAAAAGTCTCTAGAAAAACAAGACTTCTATAAAGCTAGCATGACAAAGTGAGCTGAATCGCTTAGAGAAAAGTGCAAAAATTAGTGATTATTTAGTGCTAATTTAGTGCCAAAAACTTAAATTTGATGCTCTCATAGATTCGCGATAAATGAGAACACTGCTAGCATGTAATTTAGCTAGCAGTGTATTCCCTAATACGCCTATATTAACGCGGTATAAGACTAAAGCAATGTATAGGGAATTTAGTGCTCGATTAGTGCTGGCAGTATGTGATAATTTTTTTTTTTTTTTTTTGGGATTATTATTACTTTTGTTAATATTGTTACTATGACCAAAGCTGTGATTGTAATTAACAGTTACTATGGCAATTATAGTTATTATTATTATTATTATTATTATTATAATTATAATTATAATAATATAATAATAATAATAATAATAATAATAATAATAATAATAATAATAATAATAATAATAATAATAACTATAATTGCCATAGTAACTGTTAATTACAATCACAGCTTTGGTCATAGTAACAATATTAATAAAAGTAATAATAATCCCAAAAAAAAAAAAAAAAAAAAAAATTATCACATACTGCCAGCACTAATCGAGCACTAAATTCCCTATACATTGCTTTAGTCTTATACCGCGTTAATATAGGCGTATTAGGGAATACACTGCTAGCTAAATTACATGCTAGCAGTGTTCTCATTTTTCGCGAATCTATGAGAGCATCAAATTTAAGTTTTTGGCACTAAATTAGCACTAAATAATCACTAATTTTTGCACTTTTCTCTAAGCGATTCAGCTCACTTTGTCATGCTAGCTTTATAGAAGTCTTGTTTTTCTAGAGACTTTTTTATTTACAGCGATCGACTTAAGCATATGATTTACCAGAACATGTGAAGATAATTTGCCCGCATCTTCAACACTGCACAATGTCGACACTACCTACTTGTGTACTAATATAGTATTGTAAGCTAGACCATCAATAAGATGAAGATCAGCTAAATATTTTGCCAGAACAGATCCCGACGGATGAGTGGCATTTTCTTTATTAGTGCGGCACCATCTGAGCCAGCGGTTCCACGCCACTTTGTAAGTTTTTAGTGTCGATGGACGCCAAGAGTTTTTTAGGAGATTAAGGTGGTTTATATTCCAGTCCTTTAGCTCCTCTGTCCACCCCCATATTTCCACACCTGAGATTCCATGTCTTGGGTTCCTGCTGGGGATGACCTATCGCAATGTCTTAAATTCAGGTGTAGATTCTGTATGGTGAACGGGGCTGCTACTGCTCGGGTTCTTAGGTCCGCCCTCCAAAATACTCGTTCCCATCTCGGGACTACCAACAGGTAGAACCCTGTCGCCTTGTTCAAGTGCATGAGCACCTTGGTAACTAAAGGTGGCGGGAACACCCAAGCGAGGGGATAATTCCAGGTTCGGGAGAACGCATCGTGATATATCGCCTCCTGATCCGTTTGATCCAGACTCACATAATTGGAAACTACTTTCGACGTTTCGCTTGCAAAGAGATCGATCATCGGTGTTCCGAATTTCTTGAACAGGTTCTCTGTGAAATTAGGCAGTAAATGCCATTCCGGAAGACTCAGATGTCGTGATAAATGATCTGCATAACTGTTGTACCTTCCCGGTAAGTGGTGTACCTGTAGTTCTATATGGTGTAAGTCTAAAAGGTGAAATATTTCTTTTGTCAACTGGAGCAACGGTAATGACCTGGTCCCCCCCCCCCCTCGTTTTTTAAATAAGACAACAGTCTTGTTGTCGCACTGTAGGAGGACTGTGGATTTCTTATCTTGTGACATAGACTTTGGAGTGCCTTTAACACTGCTAACATTTCTTTTTGGTTGCTGTGCAAATTTTGTTCTGGATCTGTCCACATTCCACTAAAAGATATTTTCTCCAATTGGGCTCCCCAGGCTACGTCCGAGGCGTCCGTAGTTAAGAATTTTGTTGGAGATGGAAAATGAATTTGTGACGACAGGTCGCAATTGGCCATCCACCACTGCAGTTCCATTTCTACTGTGTTTGGCAACTAATGCACGGCAGTAAGCGGGCTCTTCATGGCAAAGTTTAAGGACATGAGAGTGTCTCTAGTCTAGTGGTCCCCTCGGAATCACAAACCGAGCAAAATTGAGGAGTCCGACAAGACTTTGCAACTCTTTTACTCTTTTAGGTGTATTTTTTTGAGTTTGAAGGATTACGGAAATCTTTCTTTTTAAGTTTATCACCTTCTCTAAAGGAAGAGATTTAACATTGCGCCATGGGTCCCATTGAAAACCCAGAAAGGTCAGACATTTGGACGGAGTCAGCGTTGACTTTTCGAAATTGTTTTGAAGGCCCAGATATTGAAGTCTTTCCACCACAATTTGGATATGTGATTTCAGTATATGGTAATTTTAATTGACCACCAAGAAATCGTCTAGGTATTCTATGACGCGTATACCCTGTTCCCTTAGAATTTGAGCAATCCAGTTGCTTAAACAGGCAAAGACCCTTGGGCCGTGCTGAGGCCAATGGGAAGACACATCATTTGAAGAATTTCAAAGAAAAAGAAAAAGAAATCGTCTGTGAGAACGAGCGATTGGTAGATTGAAGTAGGCCTGGGACAAATCCACTTTGCACAACCAATCGTTCGGTTGAAGGAAGTCTGGGACCCTGTTCGCATTTATTAAACTGAATGGTTCGGTTAGTACATATTCGTTCAACTTGCTCAAGTTGAACACTGGACGGTGCGAGCAGTCTTGTTTCGGAACGAGAAACATGCTCGAAATGAAGCTGTGGGAAGATCGAACTACTTCGAAAAGTTTCTCGTCCTTCATCTTTTGAATTGCCTTTGACATTGCTTCGCACTTCCTTGTCACTAGGCAGGTGCGTGTCATGTCGGGGAGGCGAAGAGGAGGTTTCTTGTAAAAGGGTAGGTATACGATAACCTTTTATTATGTCCTATCGCCGTTATTCGAGGCCTTTTAACAAAATTGAGATGGTAGTCTTTCGTTTCGCGCCGTAATATTAGTCGTTGCAGTTTCGTTTCCGGTCTTTTTGGCGGCAAGATGGCCGCTTCCGTTGTTCACCAGGTGTGGCGCGCGCGCTTTTTTCTTCATTGGCGTCTTAAGTTTTGTGCCGTAAAGACTTATAACGCTGTTAGCGTTCGTTTAAATTATAAAAGTCTTATAAAATTTTATAGTTTCTTTGCAAATAATTATTTTAGATCGTTTGTGGTTTCTAAATATATTAAAATAAAAATTTTCAAAAGTTTATCATCATGTCAGACTGTAGTGGCCACGGAATTGTTCGCGAGTGTCTTTCTTCTACATCGTCTTCATCGGATGAGCAGCCGCTCACACGACGAAAGACCCTCGTCTAAAAATATCGAGAATCCAAAAAGGTCACGCCGGGATGATGAGGTATTGCTAAACCTTGTCCAGCAGGTCAGTCAAATCCAAAATTTCTTAGCATGTGTCTATCCGCCTTCGGAAACGTGTGCTCAAGATAAAATTTTTACTGCTAACGTGATAGGTACAACTGGCGAAAATTTTGAACATGAAGCTACATCTGATACTTCTCAAAATTTTAATTTTGATTTGTCAACAAATCTCAACGAACCGGCGATTCAAAATGCCTCTGCGGAGCATTTACAGACACTCAGCTCGTTACAACATTTCAACTCTGAAAATTGGTCAAATGTCCGTTACTCAGATATTCAAAAACCTACAATGCCCGGCCGGGGTTTGTCGAATTGGAGGTAAACGACGAATTAAAACAGTTCGAGAAAGCTAATAATTTTAATTTGAATGCAAGTGATAAGTCTTTGGGTGCTATTACGCGTGCAGTAATAATGCAAAGTGACGCGTTAAAAAAGGGCGTCTCTGATTTGTTACAATGGACTCAAGAAAACGATACTATTAATAAAGAATCTTTATTGACAAAAATAAAAGAATGTTTTTCAGGTGATTTTCAAAAAGTTTCTTTGGACTGTTTACAATTACTTTGTGGTAGGCGTGCTGATATTATTGAACAACGTCGTGATTTTTTCTTAAATTTAGTAAAAGAAATTTTTTTTAAAAACTACTTTGAAAAAGATTCCTCCTTCTTGCGAATATTTATTTAATAAAGAGCAGTTTTCTGATTTTATTAAAAATAATGGAGGTGTAAATAAAATTTTTATATATCAAAAAGGTACCTTCTCTGCACAAGAAAGGCGACCTACATTGGGTGTACAGGCTGTCCAATCAGGCCTAAGTAATTACAAACAAACCGGTCGCTTCCAAGCACCGTTTGCTTTGAATAATAATCAAGGTTATACATACACTCGAGCGCAGGCGGTGCGACCCCACCACCCCTATGCTTTTAATTATAATTTTGGCTCTTATGCTAATAATGAGCGTTTTTTTTCGACCCTCCTATAAACCTGCAACGTCGTTTCCTCAAAAACAGCAGGCCCCAGCAGGCAGCAGCTAATCAAACTAATCCCTCAAAGGGCAGAGGAAGAGGAGATAGAAAGTTTTGACTCTCAACAGGCGTTTCGGGGGGGAAGGCTAGCTATGTTTGTAGATGTCTGGGGAAGGAGGGGTGCCGCAACTATTATTATATTATTATTATTAAATTATTATTATTATTAAATTAAATTATTATCTTTAAAAGGGGGCTTTTAAAGATAATAACAGGTTACAAAATTCCCTTTTTACGAAAACCACCACTGATTTTACCTCGACTCATAAAATCACGTTACCAAACAGCTCCATCCCCAGAAATGGACCAGATTATTCAAACGTTGTTAAAGGAAAATATTGTAGAATATGCCCCCAAAACCCCCAGGTTTTTATCAACAATGTTTTTAACGCCAAAAAGCGATGGGACTATGCGCCCTATTTTCAATTTAAAACGATTAAACGAATTTCTAAAGCTAAGCAAATTTCGACTGATAGCTACACATCGAATACCGGAATTTCTGCAGCCCAACGACTGGTTAGTAAAAATCGACCTAACAAGCTTATTACCACACACCGGTATCTCTACACCATCGTTGTTTCCTGAGGTTAACGTACAGAGGCAAACTCTTACAAATGACCTGTTTGCCGTTTGGTCTAGCCACTGCTCCCAAAGTGTTCGCGTCCCTGACAAATTGGACAGCAGAAATACTACGGGAACAAGGTATACGTATTGTAGTTTTCTTAGACGATTTTTTAATTGCATGCCAGGACAGATCGAAAATAATAGAGCAGACGCGTTTAACACTGGACAGAATGCTTGAGTTAGGTTGGGTTGTAAATGAAACAAAATCTATACTTCAGCCACAAAAAGCTCTGGAGTATTTAGGTCTTTTTTGGGACCCATGGAACAATCAAAAGTCGATTCCAGATACGAAAGTCCAAACTCTTCGGCATATAATTGGCAAAGTGCTAAATTCTAAAAAAGCAACTCTTAGAGAAATTCAGAGCATTAATGGGCGTTTAAATTTCGCTCGACTTGCAGTTCCTCAAAGGTCGTTTAAACTATCGACATCTTTTGGCCCATTGCAATAGTTTACTTCGAAGCGGCCCGAACAAATCACACCGCATTCCTTTTCAAGCGATCAAAGAGCTCGAATGGTGGTTTCTAAATTGCGAAAAATCTTCTCGGCTCCACCCTCCAAAATTGGTAAATTTTCTCACGACGGACGCATCCGACTCGGGTTGGGGAGGGGAATTGAATGGTGTATTTTTGACAGGAGATTGGATAGGGGACGAAGGAACTCTGCACTCGAACCAAAAAGAAATGCTAACTATTTTAAAATGTTTACGTGAATACGGTCCCTCTCTAAGCCGATCATCTCTGTTGCTGCAGTGTGACAACAAATCCGTTGTAGCATATCTAAGAAACGAAGGGGGGAAAAATTCAAATTCTTTAATGAACCTTACTTATAAGATTTTTCAAATTTTAGATCTTTTTGATATTTTTATTTTACCGCATCACATTCCAGGCCGTTACAACAATGTAGCAGATCGGTTGTCGAGAAAATCGTACCTTCCCGAATGGCATCTAGTCCCTGCGGTGACAAATATCATATTTCAGAAGTGGGGCATTCCCGAGATCGACCTTTTTGCATCGGCTCGAGCTCATGTAGTACCCAAATATGTGAGTCTAGACCAGAGGGATCAAACAGCGTGGAGACACAATGCGTTTTCATGGGAATGGGACTTCAACCTGGCTTGGGTATTCCCACCGCCGAATCTGATGCCCAGAATGTTAATGCATCTCAACCGTGCGAAAGGTATGTTTCTGATTGCAGCTCCGAAGTGGCCCCAGGCTTTCTGGAGAGCAGATCTAAAAGCACGTGCAATAGCACCACCATTCACAGTTCGAGACTTAGAATCGAACTTACTCGATCTGTCGACGGGCCTTCCCCCGCCACGGTTACAAGACCTGACCATGGAGATTTGGAAATGTGGGGGTGGTCACAAGAGCTAGAATCCTGGTCAGAACAACAGAAGGCTCTACTAAAAAGCGGTTGGCGTAAGTCTACTTTGAACACCTATAAACCAGCTTGGTTAAGATGGTTGAATTGGTGCAAAATTTCTGGGGTCCAGCCTACTAACCCATCAGGAACACAGTTAGCCCAGTTTTTAGCTGACCTACATTTAAAACATGATTTAGCCTATAAAACGATTTTGGTTCACAAGTCGGTTGTTTCTACGCTTAGTAATTCTAATAATAGCTCTAGTCTCTCCTCGCATGTATTGGTTAAGAAAATTTTAAAATCTACTCGTATTTCAACGAGAAATGCTCAAAAATGTAATAAGTCAAATACCGTTTGGGACACCAGTACTTTAATATCTTACTTAGCAACAGGTAACATTATTCATGAAAACTTATTCGAAGTGTCTAGGAGATGCGCTATCTTATTATTATTGTGCTCTGGTCGCAGAGTACACAACCTGACGTTATTGAGCGTATCGCAGGGTTCTTTCGTAGATGACGGTGAACTAAATACAGTCACATTCTGGCCAATGTTTGGTTCTAAAACTGATTCCGAATCATACACTCAATCAGGTTGGAAACTATTTTCGAATAGTGAAAGACCAAATGTTGATCCAGTACTGTGGGTGCGTAGGTTAGCTGCTCTGGGCAGTGATAGGCGAAAAGAAGCCGGCGTTGAAAATTTGTTTGTAACTGCTCGAGGGGTACCGAAGGCTGCTTCTAGAACAGTAATCGCGGGATGGGTAAAATCTGTTCTAAAAGAAGCAGGTATCGAGGCAACTCCGGGAAGTGTACGGTCTGCCGTTGCTTCTAGAAGTTGGATTGACAAAGAACCAATAGACAACATTTTAGAAAGAGCAAATTGGAGGGCAGCAAATACTTTTAAAAATTTCTATAAAAGGGAGATAATTTCTAAGCCTACGACACCCTCTACAAATAACTCTTTAGTAAATCTCTTTGAGTCGGTTAATTAGTTTATATCAAAAAATAATAGTTAAATCATAAATTAGTCAATTTAAACATTAATTTTAATTATGTTAATAATAATAATAATATTATGAATAGCAGTTATCTTTGATGAAATAGGATAAAGAATATAATGGAACAAAATACATTTATTTATAACCTGATTATAAAATTGCTAAAAAAAAAAAAAAAAATGTTTTACTTATTCTTTTAACAATTTCCTTATGATATTGATTTTCACATTGGCGTCTTGTCCACCAGGCGACAACAAACATTGTCTCAATTTTGTTAAAAGGCCTCGAATAACGGCGATAGGACATAATAGCAGAGTTTTACCTACCATTAAAACTCTTATTATGTCCGGAGCCTTATTCGAGGCCTCACAGTAAGGTCTGCCTGGTGAAATAATTGAGACAGCAATGAGGAAAAAAGCGCGCCACACCTGGTGAACAACGGAAGCGGCCATCTTGCCGCCAAAAAGACCGGAAACGAAACTGCAACGACTAATATTACGGCGAGAAACGAAAGACTACCATCGCAATTTTGTTAAAAGGCCTCGAATAAGGCTCCGGACATAATAAGAGTTTTAATGGTAGGTAAAACTCTGCTATTATTTTTAAAAGAAAACGTGGTGCCTTCAACGCCCTCCAATGACTGTGATACGCACAAAGTCGGCCCGCTTGGAATCTTGAGTCAGAATCTTCTCTTACCTGAGTTGGATTCTCTATTAATAGGCCGTTTTCTATTGTCCTTCGCATGCTTAAGCCGTACCGCTGCCTGCCGGTCGACTCGTTGTCGAAAAGAACTACGGTTAGCTTTATTGCTACGCCATGCGTTAGAATTTTCGTGAGAACCCTGCGAGGGATAACTTGTGTACCTTCTCTGCGAGTGTTGGTAATAATTCTGTAACGGTCGTGTGTGTTGAGAGCCACAGCAACCTTAAGATGTGCCCTGTGAGGGCGCATGACTATTTCCCTACGGGGGATGATTAGAGCCATTATTAACTTGCTGCGAGGTAGTTCCAAAACTTTTTAGTTTTATCAAAGGCATAAAAGCTTTCTTAACGCCACCTGCCCTATCAAGAACTCCCGATAGCAATTCAGAATTTAAAAAGTTTTATTTGATTTTGAATTATTGAAGGGATTTTGCGTAAATATGATTTGGTTAGTGGATCACGTGCATATTTTATGATCCCATCTCGGCGCATCTGTATCACCTCAGCTCTGTGACCACAAACGAGCTGTAAGAGGTCGGCAGAAACAGACGCATAATCGCCGCTTGTAAATAATTCCTTAACCTTCGTATGCAAAGAGTCGGTATTTAGGTTTACCTCATCTTTAGCCCAAGATAAAAGTAAGTTTAGAGTCTGTTGCAGAGCATTGCGCTGTTTTAACAAACAAAAGGTAATACCGGCGTAAGCTTTATCTGCGTAAGCTAAATGACGTAGACTATCATAAGCTTTAATCTCATCGTTAGCTTCTAAATCAGTAAAACCTGGCGTATGATTATACCGCTTTTGCACTTCTGCATAGCGAACTTCGCTCCATTCATCTTTACCAAAATGTTGAATTTGTTGCAGCAAATTAAGAAACTTTTCGGGTGCCTTTGGTACCGAAGGCTCCTTTAATTTAACTTCATTATCAAAATTAAAATCTAACTTGGCATTATTAGTATGTTCTTCATCATAAAGACTACCACTAACTTGATCGTCAGTAATATTATCGCTATAATAGTCTCTGTTGAGGTCTACGTTATCAATAACTAAAGGTGAATAGCTTTTATCTACGTGATCGTGGTTGCACTCGTATCTAAGATGCCTTTTAAGTTCGCCTAATTCCTAAGAGGAAGATGGAGAATCCGAGCTAGTGTCGTAGATGGCGGTACTCGGACCCGGTTTATCTACGACCGGGTCAACTTCATCATTAATTTTTTCCATGCTAAAAACGAAACCTAATATTAGGATTCCATGCAAAAAGCTTGAAAATGTAAGATATGAACGACAAACAAAAGTATTCCTTGACGGTAGTTAAAAATATTTGAAAACCATAGAAAGATTTGTGTTTTACTAAAAATACGTACTTAAAACTAAAAAGCACGAACGTAAAAAGTATTACCACTATGCATTATATTATAAATAGTTCTAATTATAAAGAAATCTAAAAAAAAAAGTATCTGGAGGTAGATAAAAATTTCTAGAAAAGTGGTAAAATTTTCTAAATTTTCTTATAAAATTACTGAATTCCTTTAGAGGGTAGCGTATATAACTTTATTATTATAGTTTCTATAAAAATAATGATCTATTTATAGAAATATTTTCAATACGAACGGTAAAAACCGTTATAACGTTGTATTCACTTTGTAAGGAAAATAAAAATGAGCACTTACATGAATAGCTGCTATATCAGTTTCATAATATAAAAAAGTACTCTGTGTATATCAGCCTCACACTTATAAAATAGAATAAAAACTTAAGCACTTATCACAAAATGAACTGTTGGTAAATGCAGACGGGTCGAAAATTCAGACGCCAATGATTTGAAATTAAATTAGGCCACAGCTTGTGGCGTCGCCATGGTAGGGTTCTTAGCTGTGCGAGCGAGAGGGATACGAGAAGGAAAGAGACAAGACGAGGTCGAGCACGCTAGCGCCATCTCATATCAGTAAGCTTCAAGTATGCGTACAGTATTTAATTTGAAATTAAATTAGGCCACTGATTGTGGCGTCGCCATGGTGGGGTTCTCAAGGTGGCTGTGCGAGCGAGAGGGTACGAGAAGGAAAGAGACAAGACGAGGTCGAGCACGCTAGCGCCATCTCATATCAGTAAGCTTCAAGTATGCGTACAGTATTTAATGAGAATGCCTTTTGTCTTCAAGAGTAGGTACATAACATGACGCTAACGTAATAGGGATATTGCTTGTGGAATAACACATTTTTACAAATTAATTTTTAAAATTGTTGTATAGACAATTTTTTTATTGCATCGCACTATGCAATACAACATTTAGGCATGTTAATTATCACTTTTACAACATTCAAGTAAAACTTTGAAGTTATGAAGTCCTTTTAATCTCCAGGAATTTCATATAATTATACAAAACATAAACAACCTTTTGTCTGGAGAACTATCATAAAAAGTGAACTTACAATGGCGGACTGTGACACATTTTGTTAAATCGTGACAGTTTTCTGGCAAATGGTCATATGGTTTTAAGCCTACGCCATATAATATTAAAAAAAATCGTGACAGTTTCAGTCAATGAGGAACAACAAAAATATTGCTATCTCTTTTATCACTGAAAATAATTGCATTAGATAAAAAGAGACCAAATTATTATCACACATTTTTTTAAAATTTACATCTCATTTGTATAAATTTTGTACTCCATCGACTTGACAGTTGACAAAAATTCGTGCAAAAACTAAATTTAAGAAAATAAATATACTTAAAAAATACGGTAGCTATGTATGGTAAATTATATAAGAATAAAATGCTATCTTCCTATTTTACATAAGTAGTACTAATTTGTTTTTATACAATAAAATACTAATCAGATATTTAAATGTTTCAGAACGCTTCCAAAAGGAAAAAAGGAGAAGAAGAAAAGAATTGATTTTTTTATAAAATTGCACGGAATAGAAATGTAATATTTTTGTTTTGTAAATAAAATTGTCCTATTGTTTTAAAATAATTCTATTTATCAGGTATTTTGAACTTAAATATACCTAGATAAGCTAAATGTTATGTCCAACATAGTTTAATCTGATCGGAGATACTCTTTATTGTACATAAAAAAATTGCTGCTTTTTAAAAATTTGCTATCAAACAAATTGCAGTGATTTTCCAATTTCAAATTTTTGCTGATTGCAAACTTTGTGTAAACAAAAAAAAAACTATACATATATATTGTATTTTATTAATTTTTCTTTGCAATAATTGTATCTTTAACAATTTACGTGATACAATTAACACATTGTACAGTGTAGGTACATCTATTCAAAGTAAAATGAATGTAGGCCACAAAAAGTACGTATGACACCTCAGATAAAGTTTATATAACTGATAAACTATTGCTTGTAGCGTCCATCAAAATGTCTGATGAAGAATCAATGGATGAACCAACGGATCAGTCAGAAGATGGAATGGAAAAGTCAAAAGAAGATTTGGAGGAGCAAACAACTGGTTTGGAAGATCAAAAGGATGTCTTGGAAGACCTGATGGTTGAGCTGGATTCAGATGAGGAATCAGCACATGATAAGGATATGATGAGCATGTTTGCCAGTGTGTGGGTGAAGGTGGAAGTAGAGGAGGACTCCAATCCCAACAGGGCATTTAATCTTAACAGGTATTTATAGGAGTCCTTTTATAAAATATAATATATCGCATGTTTGAGATTTCTTATCTTCTTCATCTCCGAAAGATGAAGAATTTATTATTTGTAGTTTTCTCTATGAATATTAAGTTACATAGAATACAAAATTCATTGTATGAACTTTGTATTCATTTATTAATATACTTGTGGGAATAGTGGAAAGCCCAAAGGGAGATCTCCGACCAAGTGAGATGGTATGCTCGGTCAGACCGAAGCCCACTTGTATGCATTTCGGATGTTGTATATATAGCGCCAATCTTAGAAAACTTTGATAGAGCGATTCAGGATTCTGGCACTAATTGGTCCGCCACAACCTTATTACTAAGAATCAGCTTTGAATTAACTCATTAATTGTTACTAAACAGCCTACACTACCCTATAGTGATGGGACGCCTCAGAGGTTAACATTTCCGATTTTCAGAGGTAATGGTTTAATTTTTAAGTCAAATTCAAAAAAATTAACAGGCTTGCTAACTTAGTCCATTATCCTAGTCCATAATCTAATTCCTACTATCTACCAAAGGGGAGTTTTGAAAGTGGATATATTCACATTATAACTTTTTATTTACCGAAGGTAAAGGTTAAGGTTAGGTAAAATATGTATAATATTTTACCTGACCAGAATGAAAACCAATTGGTTTTTTCTTTAGATCACTAATGCAACAATATAAAAATGCAATTGTTATCAAATATTAATGGATTAACAATTAATGTTTACTTGCATTTAATCTTTGAAATGTAACAATTAAACATTCAACGAAGTTAACTTGTTTAGTAGCAGATTAAAATTACAAAACTAACTGTTTGATCAACTGTGCCCAGCTATGCTAACAATTCTTTTGTTTAAATATATCCTATCAGATAGAGAAAGGACACTGGCGAATCCTGCCCGATTTATCATCAAGCGTGGCCAAGTTTCTAATATAATATGTTGTTTAATAGTAGTTTAAAAGTTAATATTGTAGTTAATAGAGTTTGGTAATAAAAAGTTATGAATCTCCGAATGAGAATTCATGTGTATAATACGTACTTATCTGTAATAATTGTTGTCATCATCTGTAGTCTATGGTTATCATGCTGTAAATTGTCAATTTAAGGCGTTAAAGCTCCATCTAGTGGCCTAATCGATAGTTTTTATTTTATTGGAGTATAAAGTTATTTTCTTTTTCTATAGTTAGTTTTATAGTATAGTTTTCTATAGTAAAAAAAAGTTACTTGGGGTGTGAAATAGATCCTTCTATACTATTTATATTTATACCAAGAAAAATAATTATGTTTTTGGTTTTCGTAATGTGAAAGTGACATCTATCATTTATCTAATAGCATATTGCGTTTCCAAAGAAACTAGTTGTTAATTTCATTACGTAATCGATATCACCACTAATAGATGTCGCTTTTCCGCAAAACGCAATAGGGCAATTTATTGAACAATAGTTTATGTTATATTCAATCAATTATCTTTTATCCCCGAGTTTAGTGTATAATAAAAAAAGAAATAACTTTTTTTCTTTCTATGTTCTTGTACAACTTACAATAGATATTTTTTGTGGCCACATATTTTAATTTCCAACCAGTAAATGTATGGCGACTTGCTGGGCTCCTTTAATGATTTTAATATTTATAATATAATAAGACATAAGGACTGAATTAACCTTTTATCATTAAGCATTACATATTTTTCAGGTGTAACGCAGAGCAATCTAATAGAAGTTTGCGTATGAGGCCAAAAGCAGGAACAGCAAAGTACGAGTAAGTTTCTTTTAAAAAAAATACAGTCACATTAGTTGGGTACTATATTAAAGCGTTAACATAAATTCCTCTATTTGTATTTTAGATTTGACGAAGATGATGTAAATAAGGTCATAAGTTCAGGGAAAACAAACAAAAAACCCAATAAAGTGTTAAAATGTGACCAATGTGAATACACAACAAGTTACAAGAATTGTTTGAATATGCACATTCTTAGCCACCACACGGACAGCCGTCCCCATGCCTGCCACTACTGTGGGTACACCACCAAGTACCCCACCTCGCTTAATCGCCATATACTTATTCAGCATGAGTTGAAAGACATGCCACAGGAAGTCCAGAAAGCTGTTTATAAGTGTAACGATTGTGACTACACTTCACATTTTAAATGGAACTTGAATGCTCACAAAAGGAAACACAAACTGGTCAAACAGTTCAAATGCACCCAGTGCAACTACTGCACAGCTTATAGACACAACTTTATGAAGCATAGCAAAGTTCACACTGAGGGAGTATTTTTCAAATGTGACAAATGTCCTTTTGTTACACGCTTCGAAGGACATATCACAAGACATTTGGCCAAGATACATAATGTAGTAAGTGAAAAGGCTTCCAGATGTGATCTCTGTGACTTTTCAACAAAGGTGCGTTGGAGGCTCAATACACACAAGCAAAGAAGTAAGCAAGAAAAGCCATTACATTGCCCTTATTGTGATTTTGTAACTATGTACATGTGTGAAAGTAAAAAACATAAAGCTACACATTATAACAAAATATATGGCTCACCCGCTGGCCAGAAAATTGAACAGAACCTATCCATAACTAATACAATTGATATGTTAGAACCATCAGAATCGCCAAGTAATGTAGAAAAAATAGAACCTCCTACCAACACTCAGAGCAAAAAGAAGGGTTCAAATCAAAATTATAAACTTGATCCTGAATGTGTGGATTGGAACAACATTCAAGTTATTGAGTCAGAAGACAAGGAGAAACCGTTCCTCTGTCACATGTGCTCATACACTTCTAAATTCAAAGCTGCAGTCCAGAGACATTTTCAGCGGCACCATACAGGCAGCACGAACAGACCATACAAGTGTTGCAACTGTGAATTTTCCACCAAAACGAAAGACCAGATCGCATTGCACAACAAGAGGAGTATATCTGATCAACCGATGGTCTGCAAGACATGCGGTTTTACTACAAATTATAAGTGTCAGTACGTATCCCATCAGAAGCGTCTACACTACGACTACAAGTGTAATTCGTGCTCCTACACTTGCCGACTGAAGTATGAATTACAAAAACACTATGCAACTATGCACCTTGGGACTGGTTTGAAATGCAAATTTTGTGACTACACCGCAACTAGAAAGGAAAGTATACTCTGTCATGAAACCATTCACACAGGGGAAAAACCTTTCAAGTGCTCCCTATGTCCATACATGTCAGTCAGAAGGTCTCTACTCGAAAACCACATAAAAAGGTATCATAACGAGCAAAATAAGAATGTCACTATTATTAGTGATGATAAGATAGCATCTTTGAAGGTATCTTTACCGCCAAATACTTTTGGCACATCAGGTGTGGCTTGTGAGAGTAAATAGATGGTAGTAAAAAATAATAATTTGCTTGCAAACTTGCAAAATGCTATAGTAATAAATTATGTATATTATAAAAGTATTAATACTGCTTTTAACTTTGCTGTAGTTTCTATAGCGTAGATATTCCTTTTTTGGCTCATTGCCTTGCCATACCAATTCTGAATAATGATCAAATTTTATTTTTACCAGTAAATGCATAATGCAACACTATTCCATATATTATTCAAATTTATTTAGTTTCTGTAAGTCCTAAGTGTAGAAATGTTTAATTATTAAGGGTTAATCATATTATATATAAGTTGCAGAATAAAAATGAAATGCTACACTACTAAATAATTCTTGTCATTGTGCACACTTTTATCAATGTGCCATTGGAAAAATTGTTTTATTTGATAAAAAGGTTGCTGGTTTTTATAGTTATTTTTTACAATTACTTCTGCAAATTAATTCCTACAATTGTCAAAATATTATAATAAATATTTTAATTTTAAACAATCGTTTTAGTATATTTGTGCAACACGTCGCATTACGAAAAACTTGTTTCCCAAAATAGGGACCAGTTAGCCCGGCTTTCTCGAAATAGACACGAGCTAAAGCGGGCCACATACTCTCAAGAGACGACAAGTAGTAAATAAAACAATGAGTCAAGGACGAATACCTTTTATTGAATTTTCATTGTGCATATTTCGGTAAATATAAAAAACATATGGCAAAATAAATTTTAACCGAGCGTGCATTCTTTACAAAATAAAACAGCACGTGGCGTTACAGCCCGAAAATATATTAAAAAGGGGACCTACAATATAACAACAATTTTATACATAATTCATTTGACAAAAATAACTGTCTCAACTTTGTCACTTCGATAAATTCTATGAGACGGAAGCTGTTCGTAGACTAGAATGACTAGGACGCCGCCCGCAGGCGCGCACGCCGCGCCGCACGCACGAGCGGGCGCAGCGTGCGCGGTGCGCGGCCGCTCCCGAGCGGTTAGACCAGCGATAGCATTCCCGCGTCGTGTAATTTTGACAGCTGTCTACATACCACACCACCAACACGCGCGCGACCACACGACACTTTTATTGCTAGTAAAATAGAAATACAATATTGCAACATTACAATTTTTGTTCAAAAATATATATTTTTTGTTACATAGTGAGCAGCTGCAAAATCACAAACATTGGGTAGCCGCCGGGACTAACGTTCTCTAATCATAATAATAATCGTTTCGATTACTATAGTAATATTCTTATGCTAGCCGTAAATATTTAACGTTACAATATATTCTAGATTATGCAGGCAGAGACTAGAATCGAATGGCGTATAACGTAATAATATACTTAGAGGCCGCGCCTCGGTGATGTTGGGACAGATATTACATAAAAAAGAAATACATAGATGTACCTATCGAGTCTACAGCGCTCTGCCATCTGAGGGTCAATTACAATTTCTTAGCTAGCTAATTTGAACTGTGATCATATGATTAGAGAGTCGGAACATTAACAAAGGGTTACCAACATAACCAAGGCGCGTTAACCGAGAGCTGTGCAAGTGTTAGCTTCCAATAATCAAAAATACCGTCAGTCATCAACTGCACACGGGCGACATTCACTACCAAATTCATTTGAAAAATTTACCCAACAAGACTTAAATTTCTTTTCAAAATCTTAGTTCGCTATGATTATAGTATTTGTACAAAGATAAACTTTATGCATTTTAATGAAATTTCTATATACATATTATCATTATATATTATACATTTTGTATTGGATTATTACTACAAATATTCTCTGATCATTCATTTTGTTTCCAATTAGTAGGATACAAACTGTTATGTTTTGGAGATATTATGTAGCTCTAAGGGCCACTTTACAAAAGGTGAATTTGAACAACAATTATTGTTTAAAGCGTCAAGAAATACTGGCCAAACATTACCCTTATAATTATATGAATATCGAATCAGGGAGGCAATTCTCGTAATTATTATCGGTTAAACATTTCTCCTAGCCCCGTGTGCGCCTGTCATAATCGGTAAGATAACTACATCGATAAATTTAAAAACGATAATTTAGCCGCCATTTAAACTCGCGGGGAAAACCGATATCAACTTTAAAATATTAACTCTATATTACTGATAGCATCAACCGCCAAGAACAATTATATACATTCATCTCATATTGGGATAATATCTCTCACTCCCGAAAAGGCGTAATTAAGTGGAAAGCAACCATAGACTACACGCTTCAGTTCCATCCTCCAATCACATAAAACTCGTCGCAAACGGGCGACTGACTGAACCCCATATGCGCTCCCGCTACACAGTTGTCATACATTTTGCGTTATCGCCGCAGACTACACAGCGCTACTGCGTGTGGCCTGTACAGGCAATTTATGAAAATGTTGTAGCTGTAGCGTGCGACAGCTACATTCAACATAGTAATAAAGTTCTCTTTTGCAATCTAGCGATATGCCAATCTATTTTTGCTAGCACGTGTAATTTTTTAATCTACATAAATAAAATACATTCCAAATTCAACCAAAAATCGATTTAACAAGGCACCGACAATGAACAAACACAACATCTACCGAAAAGTACGCAAAGTTTTATAAACGCAAAAAATAAATAATTTAAAATACAATATTATATTATATTATATTCCGTCTTACAATATTTAAAACTCTATTTAAAATTATATACAAAATGTTAGTAAAACGGTCTCTATTACTATAGTTTTAAAGTGTAGATGCGATGTTTACCGGCTTTATAAATGGTGTTTCGCAGTGATAGGAGAAAGGTGAATGCCTCAAGCAACACTTTCGCTTAAATTTCGCAAAAAAATATAAAAAATCTTAAACAATAAGTACTTGAGTGTCAAAATGCCTACAGGGAATACGCGATATAAGTACTGCTCCCAAAGCCACTATAACACTATAATAATACAAAACCGCGGATAAAAAGCGCAATTAAATTACAATAAATAAATGAGCATGAGTTTTGTCAATATATCTGTCCATATTTACATAACGATTTATATACAACCGCATCAAAACCGTCCTAGTCTTTTAGCCGGTTCAGTCAGCTTATTTTGTAAGCAAGCTAGCTAAATAAACCTTTAACATTCAAAAAGCCGGCCCGGCTAAATAGATTTTGATAGATTTAACTGATTTCAATTAATATATTAATTACCCCAGCTTTATCCGGCTACAATAATGTGACACTAAATACGGCCATATTTAAAACAAATCTAGCCGCCCGTAGCCGGTTAAAGTTACAATTTAAAAAGCTAACGTGAAGCGTATTCAACATAGCTCGGGCTACTCCAAAATGCGTCCTATCTAAGAGATCTAATATTTTAAGACTTGCTTAAATGTTCAAGTCGAAAACCGCATACTATATAAGGAGTTTACTTAAACATACATACAAAGTAATCGTTTACTATCACTAGGAATTAGAGAGTTTATTTTGTTCTGTCAGTTTTCACCACCAACTAAAAACAATTTATATAGACGATACAATAATATGCGGTGTTCGCGATACGACAAGTCCTTACTTTATCTTGTAAGCGATAAGGTAGCTTTTACGTCCATGTGGATATGTCGGGTCATCGCTAGCTTCTCTATACACTATCTACGGCCAGACAGACAGCCCTACACTCATTATTACAAGTGCAATACCGTCGTTCGGCTAAACTTTAAAGTACACATCCAATAGAGGCCGTGTAGTCGTTCGATACTTGGATACCAATTCTCCTCTAACAATCAATAGTCAAACTTATACTTTTAGTATCATCTCCAATTTCCTTTTTAGTATAACATTATTCCAGAAAAAAACTTTCATCATCAAAAGAGGATACTTCACAACTCGTACCATTGAACGTACACGGTACGTACGCACTTGGCGTGTACGTATACAAGCATCGCACGACTGCACGGGCCGACGTCAACTCGGTAACAAATCACGTGGCGCCGGGCTGCGACGCGACAGTCAACAGTCTGCTACATGTCTGCCAGTCTTAGCCTTGCCACGCAAAACCTGCAACGTTAAAATACCTACCTTAATTTTGATGTACAAACATAACTTGATTTTTTATTATTAAAGAAGTCCAGTAGCTAATCTTTAGCTACTGGACTTTTAATATATTGTCCCATAATATCCAGATCACGTAGCATTTACCACCGGCATTTTATATCGTAAAAGATTTTTTATAAACCTCAGTGTACGAGCAAGCGTACATAACAATAATCTGTAATAGTAATAGTTTAGCAAGCGATTTATCATTTTGTAGAGTAGCAATAAATCAGTGTACATTACGCACTCGGCGGATTCGGTCGTTTTACTTAACTCCCCGTCTATCATTATAACAATTATCAATATCATTCTATCACCTATCAATATCATTTATCATTACTGTAAGGGTAACCATAAGTCATCCTTACACTTTCGGGAGCGTTCTAGAAAATTCTTAAATTCATGCTTGTAAACTTTACTTTGTTTCGCGTAACGTTACGTTACGACTTTTAGGTAAAAATTGTTACTAACATTTTAGGAGTTATTATACTATATGCGTCCTAAGAAGATATGCGTGACAGATAATAATTGACAAGCGTAGTGAAGTTACCTAACGAAAATTAATCGAATGTTTAAAATATCGAATTAGTTCGTAAAGGAAATGAAATCGGAATTATCGATTTTAGATTTGTGAATTAAATTGCTAAGAAATGGGTAATTTGTAAATAAATAATAATAAAAGAATAAAAACTATTCAAATCGTTTATTTTCTTATTTACTGCAGTCGGAACTCGGAGATTGCGAGCTCGTTTCGGAATCGGAAACGAAAACAATGACAAAAAACCCAACAAAAAACAATAACAAAAGTCAAAATCAACAAAAACTCAAAGCAGACGCAACGAAAACAAAAATCGCATACAAGGCAGATGCACTCGTACTGACATTTCCGAGTTGCAATACGATCACAAGATGGCCGCTCCTATTCATCGATTTGATGTCGATTCAACAGTGTCAATCTCTATTGACAGAAGTTCCGTTCCATGCATCTGCCATTTTTATGACATATTTTTTTAATTTAATTTCATATTTATATTTCACAGTTATTATAAGATTAATTTAATAAAATAAGAGTTAATAATAAGAATAATATCAGTTTCATTTATAATTAAAGAAAATATTATTTTTTGTCAATGGAATATAATTTATTTCATTTGCTTTTTTTGTTTTCTTGTAAGAAGTTTGCGTAGCAAGGAATATAAGAACTGTCACCCATATCATCGTACGACGCACGAAGTATAGTAATTCTAAATTAATTTCGAATGTGTACCGGTCCTCACCTAGGGCGCGATGGAGAGGGGTCGGAAGCGGCGCGCGCGCGCGGCGTTGTGCGCGGGCGGGCCGGGCGGCGGCGCGGGCGGCGGCGGCGAGCCGGACGACGACGAGCCCGACGTGCCTGCGCCGCGCGCGCGTGTGTTGTTTCCGCCGCCGCTAATGATGATGATAAGGTTAATATTCAACTGTATAACAACATCAACTGCCGTAGTGAAAAGTGTAACAGCTAGTTTTACATACAAATTTCTAAGTGTCATGTATTGCATATCGCAGTAAACAAAGTTACAGAATATACGTACGGTAAGAACTCGTGGAATAGAAATAATAAAGAATGTGCTTTACTTTACGGCTTTTTGTACAGTAAATATTAAATAGCAGTAAATGTAGTCATAAGTAATGCCGATAGTGTTTTTATTTCATTTTTTATTGATTTTATTTTAAATAGCCATTTGCGGCTATTATATTCAAACACTTTTCTTTTTCCCGACGTTTCGGCGAATTTCCAGCAGCCGTGGTCACGGGAGGGCGAAACGCTGAAACGCCGGGAAAAAGGAAAGTGCACCGCGATACAGTCCGTAAGCGTTTAATACAGTGAACAATGTTTGCGTTACATAAGAAATCAATATAATGCCGATTTTATAGAAATATGTCAATGTCAAAAAATCGCATCAGTTTATCTCCTGCCGAATATCGCTTAACGCGCCTTCAACAACGACCTACCTGGGCGGGTGCTGCGCGTGCGGCGTGCGCGTGCGCGGGCGGGCGAAGCGCAGGTTGAGGTCGCGCGCGGGGTCCGCGGCGTACTTGTCGGCGTTCTGGCGGCGGCGGCGCAGCGCGGGCGTGAGCTCGGCGGCCTCGGGCGCGCGGTCGCCGGCCCAGGAGGCGCACTTCGCGAGCCTCACCTCCCCTCCGCCGCCACCGCCGAGACGAGCTACTGGGATGCGGGACCCGCTGCCCGATGATCGCTGGAAGAGAAACAATTATATAATAACAATAATAATTGAAGTGTAGAGTAAATGAGGATATTGTTGTATGTTTGTGCATCTTATCTTCAAATGAGACTCCATAAATGATAAATACATTTAAAACCCAAAGGCAAACACCTCATTGCGTGAAAGAGTAACAAATAGATTTTTACGCATCTATACATTCTCATAAGTCATCGCAGTTTGTAATGCAAGTACGATGTAACGTAGTAACATTTCCTCTCCGTAAAATCAATTATTTCGGCGCTACTTGCGTCATCTATGATTTGTATGCATAATTATTTTAGTCATTCAGAGGCTTTAGCGCCACCTATCGGCGCACGTCCTTACTAAAACGGCGAACGCTAAAAAGGCGACGGAATTTTAAAATAAAAATACTTACAGTTATCAAAACAATATATGTATTGCAGTAAATAACAGTTAAAACCCTTCATTGCTCGCCACAATATACAATTTCCTTCACCTCAACACTTTTATCACTCAAATCAAAATCTTCACTGTGACTCCTCAAGAACTATGGATATGTCGTCTCAACTTGCTGCCAACATGGAGGATCTGGTTAAACTCTTCCAATCTCGAATGGATTCCTATGAGCAGCGACTCCTGAATGCTAGTTCTGCAACTCCGCAACCAGACCTCTCCAGCTTGAACAGTGAGTTCCTTGAATTCAAGACTTTTGTTTGGCAAACATTAACCAAATTAAAAACACAGTTAGATCTCCTAACTTTAGGTCTTGACAGGCATGAGACATTTCTTCGCAAGAAGATACTGTTATTCCACGGCATATCTGAAACAAAAAATGAAAATTTATTTGATGTCATTTCCAAAACAATATCAGACAAAATGAAGTTGGATTTTACCTGCAGTGATATTGAATCTTGTCATCGTCTTGGTTCCCCCAACAGTAAAGCCCGTGCTGTCCTTGTTCGATTTCGGGATGTGGAGCAGCGGCGTTTGGTTTGGGATGCAAAGTCTACACTCAAGAGCACTGGAATTGTCATCTCTGAGTTTCTCACCAAGCCTAGGCATCAAGTGTTTATGACTGCACACCAGCACTTCGGAGTACGTAGCTGTTGGTCCACCGAGGGAAAGATTGCGGTCATATTGCCTGACAAATCGCGGCGGAAGATTGAAAGTGTACAGGAGCTTAAATTACTTATGGCCTCATTCCCCGCTACCAAAGAATCCAAGTCAGCCCGGTCAGTCAGTCAGTCAGGCCACGGAGTAGTGGCAACGACCTTAGAGAATAAGCCCCCTAACAGAGCTGCATCTTCCTCTCGCCGTGCTAGAAGTACTTAGTTTGGGCGGTAATTTAGCTATGTGTCTTGTCATTCATGTCTCAGTCTTGTAATTGTTTCATCTCATCTAATGTTTTCTATATTCTCTTTTGCAAATTTTAAGGTAGTTTAGTTCATTTTTCACTTTCCACCCATTTGTAGTACATATTACTTTTTATTTACTCTCTTTTGTTTGACAAAATAAAATATTTTCTTTAACACTTTAGCAACCAGTGGCACTTTGACACTGTGTCAATGTCATCTGTCAATTCATTTTTTTTTTGTGTTTTTCATATTTCATTTACGTTAATAAATTGCCAGGCCATAATTCCATCTTCTTTTAGGATTGCCTGACTTTGTGTACTGTTAAAATACTTTGTGAAATGTTTATTGTTAATTTATTGTGTGTAACATTCTTCTGACATTACTACGGTGAGTTAAGATGGGTTGTATTATCATACATAGTTAAAATTATTATAATTATTTATTGCGTACTATTAATTAGGAATTATAATAATTATTATTATTATTGTTTTATCGTAGTATAATATTATATTAGCATATTTTATAATATTGTATTGGTAGTTATATGGATTCGATTGATTATGATACCATTAATGATGACTTTTTTTCATGCTCTTCATCGTCTGATAGTTTTCTCAGTGTGGATAGTGGTGACGAGATTTCGGCTTCTCCTTCTGCTCTTGAACAATTAAATAAGGTCTTTCTCTCTTTTCCAAACAACTTTAATATTGTTCATGTTAATGCCCAGAGCATACCGCGCCATCACTCGGATCTTCTTGCGATGTTTGGAAATAGTTCCCCTGTAGATGCTATTCTAGTCTCCGAATCTTGGCTTAAGACGACACTTTCGTCTACAGCTTATGCTCTCCCGGGATTTAAGCTAATCCGCAATGATCGCGTGGGAAAAAGCGGCGGTGGAGTGGCTATTTATCTGCGAGATCAAATAGACTGCAAAACTATTACAGCATCATCAAATCGCTACTCCGGAGCAGCTGAATATTTGTGCATTGAAGTCACCCTGCACCACAAAAAAGTCCTGCTATGTGTTCTCTATAGCCCGTCTCTGCGGGTAGATTATTTTAGCACATTAGATTCTCTTTTAGCCACACATAGCCCAAATTACGACTTTACTGTACTCGCAGGTGACTTCAACACATGCCTTTTAAAATCTGATTCGCGTGCTCTTAAACTTCGTGCTTTACTTTCTTCCTTCAAC
Organism: Phengaris arion; assembly: GCA_963565745.1. NCBI lineage: Eukaryota > Metazoa > Arthropoda > Insecta > Lepidoptera > Lycaenidae > Phengaris > Phengaris arion. The sequence goes on along the minus strand of OY751434.1, from coordinate 18,094,080 downwards.
CTCAGCATACTCCCACTTTCAGCGACCCATCATGCTCCAAATTGCTCCCCCTCCTTATTAGATCTTCTTGTTACCTCGTCTCCTGATCTCATAAAATCCCATGGCCAACTTCCTTGCAACCTCTCATATCATGACCTAATTTTTCTTTCCCTTAAAATTAAACCGTTGTAAACCCAAGTTCCTTTATCTACGTAGTTTTAAGGCAGATTTGGAGGCTTTTAAACATGATGTATCTAATGCTGACTGGTCTTCTGTATACTCGGCCTCCGGTATTGACCAAAAAGTTACACTTTTAACCGACCTCGTAACTAGCATCTTCGATATACATGCTGCCCTGAGAAAAATTAAGATTAAGCATGTACCGGCACCTTGGCTCACGCAAGAAATTACTACCATGATGACAAAACGTAATCGTGCCATGTGTCGATACAGAAAACGACCAACTGAGGAAAATTTTGCGAAATTTAAGTATCTGCGAAATCGTTGTAGTCGTCTGTGTAGGGATGCTAAGAGACGTCACATACATTCCTCTATTGAACAAAGCAACCCCTCAAAACTCTGGAAATTTCTTTCAACACTCGGTATTGGCAACTCATCCACCAGCATCAAACATACAATAAATTTTAACGAACTCAATGCTCATTTCTCAGTCCCACCAGTAATCGTCGACCAGGATACAAAAGCGCAAACTATATCCCATCTCCGCTCTCTTCCTCTCCCGTCCTGTACTCCGTTTTCATTCAGGCCTGTCTCTGAAGATGAAGTTTATAAACACATCATGACTATCACTTCTACTGCAGCAGGCAATGATAACCTGAGCCCCCGCATGATATCACTTACCCTTCCTGAACTCTTGCCAATTCTCACTCACATTTTCAACTATTCCTTGACAACGAGTTCTTTTCCTTCGGCATGGAAACGTGCCAATATCATTCCACTTCCTAAAACCCCTAATCCCTCTTCCTTGACTCAATTTAGGCCAATTTCCATATTACCCTACCTCTCTAAAGTCCTTGAACACGTTGTCCATAAACAGCTTTCCCACTTCTTAAACTCCAACAAACTGCTTTCTCCATTCCAATCCGGCTTTCGTCCCGGTCATAGTACTGTCACAGCGCTGCTTATAGTCACTGACGATCTCCGTTTAGCCATGGAAAATGCATTTCTATTCTGGTCTTACTTGACTTTAGCAGCGCGTTCAATTCTGTAGACTTTGACATCATCCTTTCTGTCCTTTGCTCCCTTAACATACTTCCCTCAGTGATAGACTGGTTTGACACATATTTTCGGGGACGCTCGCAGCGAGTCCGCTATGATGAGGCTGCCACGGATTGGTGTGATATTGTAGCGGGTGTTCCTCAGGGTGGCGTACTCTCTCCCCTTCTATTTTCTATTTTTATTAATATAATTTCCACACTAATCACTTCCAATTTCCATCTTTACGCAGACGACTTGCAACTTTATCGCCATTCACACATCGATGACATTCGTTCTGCAGTTTCTGGTATAAACTCAGATCTGCAGCGCATAGCGGTCTGGGCTAGATCTTTTGGTCTGCTAGTTAACCCGAAAAAATCACAGGCCATGATCATAGGCAGTAAATATATGACCCAACGTCTATATAATGTGCCTAAGATTATATATGATGGTACCATTATTGATTACTCAGAATCGGCAAAAAATTTAGGATGAATTTTAGATAGTAATCTTTGTTGGAATCCTCAGGTTAATGAAGTGAGCAAAAAGATACACCATTCGTTGCACATGTTGAAGAGGCTCCAAAACTTTTTGCCTTTGCACACCAAAATTTTCCTAGTCCAAACACTCATTATCCCTAACCTCGACTATGCTGACTCCTGCTACTTAGATGTTTCCGAAGAGCTGTTAACAAAACTCGAACGCTTGCAGAATCTCTGTATCCGTTTTGTTTTTGGTTTAAGAAAGTTCGACCACATATCAGCTTTTCGATTAAAACTCAAGTGGCTCCCTATTCGTTTCCGTCGCAACTCCCATATCCTTTGTTTATTATATAATATCTTGTATAATCTCATGTCTCCTTCCTATCTTCTCGAACGATTTAACTTCTCTCGACCCCTCGATACCCCTTGTAGGTCCAATGTTAGAACTAATCTTTCCCTTCCATCCCATCGCTCCAACTTCTACTCCTACTCCTTCACCGTTCACACAGTCAGATTGTGGAACTCGCTCCCCCACACCGTACGTGACAGTCCCACCGTTACTATTTTTAAAAGACGTTTGAAAGAGCACAACCTCGAATCTCTATCCATGAAAATACTGTTATTATATAAACATATAGTATTTATATATTATAGGCATATTATTATATTACTTATAGTATTTAGGTATTGTATTTTATATTAATTATTTTGATAGTGTATATATTATTACATATTATAATATTTTATTTATGTTTTAGTATAGACATAATATATAAATGTATTTGTAATTGTGCACGTTCTATCTGCTTTCTTTTATCCCTTTTCTCTCCGTAGGGCTGCTGGAAGAAATTTCTTTTTAGAAATAAGCAGAACCTTTGTGTCATTTTTCCATGTAAAGTGTAATGTTTTAAATGTTTCTTGTGTACAATAAATTGTTAAATAAAAAAAAAAAAAAACGGCGTCAACCTTGCTATTTGGTTTCTTAGATCGATTTTACTTCAGTCTTAAATCTTAAAACAATAATAATTTAACCTTGAATACTAATTAAAATACAGTAGAATTGCATTGTTATATTTCATAATATATTGATTATTAATATAATATCTTTTTATTTTGATTTGTGAATTTTTTCTCTTTACGCTTTAGTTTTTAGTTGTCAAATGTTAAGAAAAAAAAGACGAAGAATGGTATTTAAGGCACTTCGTCGAATGACGTTTTCCTTTTACAATAAAATTTTCTATACACTCGAGATGTAGTCGTTATATTTCTTAATCCCGTTTTTACGGTGAGTTTTTTATATCTGTGTTGTGAAGTTTTATTTGGTAAATCACGCTTGTATTAAAACACATTATTTTTTCGTGTAAATTATCACCTTGTAACATTCGTTGTCAATTATATCAGGTGAACACGTGCTCATTCTTTCCGTTTTTGCATTGATTTATTAGGTCATAGTATCCTCGTTTATTTTGCTTACCCTTTATTTTGTGATAGCCCATGATTTTGATTGTTTGGGGTTAAGATCATGGCGGCTGTGAGACTCCACATACTTGTATGGATTTTCCAGGGACCTATACTCCGAGTTCAACGCACCGTTTCGCATTGACTTATGGCTAGTTCCACACATCCGGATTTCTGAGTGCCGCTAGTTGTATTCCGGACTGAACTGACTGGCTTCGGGCCCAGTCTGCATCGCCCCTTGGACGATCTACGTCGCGGCGAATATACCGGCCTGAATGACAGAGACGCTACCGGGAGTTGGGCTCGCCACGTGCTGACTACACTTCGGGACCCAGCTAAGTGCCCGCGTGGTTAAAGCCCCTCCGATTCCCACAGACACCAAGAGACTAAACCAGATCTTTCGCCCTTCTGCACACGTCCCATTTTTTAAATAAGTTTGTCACGTTGGTAATTCCTCGTTTCATTTAAATCACCCGTAACAACGATAAGGGTCAGTTCACACCGCGACGATACGCGGCGTTGTATTTTTAAGATACTGGATAACTAAACGGAACTTTATTCACTACACAAAAAGAAACACGATTCATATCCCTTTCACGACGCCGGAACACGACCGTGCATTTTATTTTTAAAAAATCCCGCGCTTTTTCTAACCAACTTTTCAGGCCCAAGACGCTAGCCAACGATCGTGCACGAGTCTGTTTATGAATTAAACGCGCGGGTGCGAGTGAGAAGGCAGTGCAGTGCTCTTTGACCTTGCGGTGAAGATGTCGGCGTATTTTGTTGAGCGGAGTGGTCGGAGTAAGTATTGAGTTTTTTGTTTTTTATTTAACTATTTTGATATGATTTTGCTTTTAATAGCTTGCTTGGTTACTAATGGTAGGTAGTAAACAATATTATTGGTATTTGTTAAAGCCTGAGCTTTAACATTATCAAAACGGCTGGAGCGAGCGTTGCCGTTTTAATTTGTCAGGCGCGGTAATTAAAGGATCGGACAGCCCCACCTCTCTACGTCATCATCAACGTCATCGAGGATGCTCGGGAAGGGGCTCTAAGCATCGAATCAGGAAGCCCGACTTTCATTCGTCCAACCAACGCCCTTAGCCTGGCATCGTTTCTTTGTAACGTTTTTAAAACCTCAATATCGATCCCTTGCAATAACTGTACAGAATAAAAATTTATTTTGTACGAAGTTGTTTATTTGAAAACAATTTCCAAGTCTTTCTTGTATCCAACAAGAAAATTGGCGACCGTGACAGGACACTTAACTGGATTGCTTTTGTTCTCGGAATATCATCGCCGCCGGTGAGAGGTCTTCGCCGCAGCAGCGCAGCCCGAGGCATCTCCAGCAGCATCATCAGCCATCGTGAGGTCTGCAAAGACCGCAGGCGACTCAACTACTACCAACGGCCGGTGGAACAGCTTCTGGAACTTACGCCGGTCAGCTCTTCGCACCGCAGCGTCAGCCAATCAGCTAAGTGTCCCTATTCCTTTATCATTAATTCCAAAATTCCCGTTCTTCTAGTAGTTTCCTACCTGTGTCGAAAGCGGTAGTATAAAGAACGTGAATCAAATCTAGTTAATCCATAAGGGATCGATTCACGCAACTTAAATTTGAATTAATTACATAAATATTACAAAGTTTAAACTTAATCTAAATATTAATTCTACAATATTAAGCTTATATTTAGCTTAAACCTACCCGCCAAACACCTACCCGCCAAACTTGGTACGTAAGTTAGCAAAATTATTTGTTAAGTTATTTTTCGCTACTCGATTTCCAATATCAATTTAAATTAAGTTAGCGTTGTTTACAGACTGAGGTTTAAAATTTAATAATAATCTAACAAGTTACATTGAAACAATCTGTATTTAAAGGTTTACATATGTACAAAACTCAACTAACTTAACTACTCACTTAAACTAAATTTTCTATTTACAACAATTATAACTTTCGTTTTATATTTCTTGCGATTCACATTATTTTATCTGCAAATTCCAGGAACTTCGGCGGACTTGATATCAGCTGGCCCTGCATAGGTACCTAATCCGCGCGTCGCCCGACCGGCTCGCATAACAAACCGGTTTTCATACGCTGGAGTGGCGTAAGATTACAATATTCATTCATTATTATTATTTTTAACTTTGTTATCAATTAGTAACGTTCTGAATCATGTCAGACGCTAAGTTAAAGGAACTTTACGCTAAACGTAGCTCCGTAAAAGGTCGTTTAACAAAGTTTAAAAATTATTTAGCCTCGTTCGAGAAAGTAAACGCAATAGATGAGTTTGAAGTATCAAAACTTAATGTTCAGTTGCCAAAAATTGAAAGCTTAGCTACTACATTCGAAGAGTTGCAAATTCAGATTGAAGTGGTGAATTCAACAGACATAGATAGTGAGTTAGACGAGCGCGATGTAATTGAGCAGGAGTTTGCACACTTAATTGCTTTAGCCCATCAGTACCAAAACAGGTTTAGCGGTAGCAAAACGCCTCCTCTGCGTGACGCTCAAAGCACGTCTGCTTGCTGTCATGACCATCCAGGTATAGGATTCAAGCCTCCTACACTTCAAATAGGGAAATTTGATGGTAGCTATTACCAATGGCTTGAGTTTCGTGACTTATATTGTTCCCTCGTTCACGAAAACAAGCATATCCCTATACCAATTAAATTTTGTTATTTAAATTCATACTTGGAGGGTGAGGCCGCTCGTGTGATTAGCAACTTGGAGGTGACAGAGTCCAACTATAATAAGGCGTGGGACTTGTTACGCGAGCGTTATGACAACAAGCGATTATTAATTAAAAATCACTTAAACGCGTTGTTAAATGTTGATGTAAAATCTAATGAAAGCGCATCTACACTTAGGTGTATTATTGACAATACAAATAAAAATTTGCGCGCCCTGTCTAGTTTGGGTGAACCAACTTCGTACTGGGATACAATTATAGTTCACATCATTTCCTCAAAATTAGGTAGCAAAACCAGTATGAAGTGGGAGGAGTATAGAAATACTCTTTCAGAATCTCCCTCACTTGAGCAATTTAATTCATTTTTGAAGCAGCGTGCTGATATTCTAGAAACTTACAATCACAGCCGAAGTAATGAGGATAGGTCAAGTGTAAGCTATAATAGATCTAACAGTTATAATAAAAAACGAGTAGGTTCAATCGGAAATAGCAACAGTTCTTTTGCGGCTCAAATTACTAGTACCGGTAATAATAAAACTTTTAAAAATTGTGTTGTTTGTGACAAACAACATCGTATCTACGATTGCACAAAATTTAGAAGTATGTCTATTGAGCAGCGTCAGAGTTTTGTGGCAAAATCAAAGCTCTGTCAAAATTGCCTTCGTCATGGCCACAGAGCTTTCACTTGCAAATTTGGTGTCTGCCGTAATTGTAAACGGCGTCACAATACTTTACTTTGCGACAACACTCAAGGTCAACCAATGTCACTTGCGGACAATACAAATGTCACCAATTCAGATTCAATTGCCCAAACTCTTTGCACAACTAATTCTGCTCAAAATACTTTTACTTTATTATCTACGGCTATGGTGATGGCGATTAATCCGTGCAATAACAAGCGACAAATAGTGCGCGTGCTACTCGACTCCGGCAGTCAGTGTAGCCTAGCATCTAAGAGACTAAGGGATAAGTTAGGGTTACTATCACGGCCCGCGGATTCGATTAACGTAGTAGGAATAGGCAATTCTACTTCACACTGGGTAAACGAATTTTGTGCTTTTAAATTAAAGTCATTACACAGTGATTACACTGTACAACTAACCTGCCCAGTGCTATCTGATTTGACAGGCGATATTCCTAGGTTCACGATGGACCCTAAGCTTATTAACATACCCGCGGAGGTTCAGTTAGCCGATCCAAGTTTTTATAGGCCTTCTCCAATAGATGTGCTAGTCGGTGCTGATCTATTTTGGAGCATCGTGGGTAGCGAGCGAAAATCACTCGGTTCTAGACAGCCTAATCTTATAAATTCGGAGTTTGGTTGGATTTTATCCGGCCCTATTTATTTAAACTCACGAATTTCAAATTTTAGTTGCAATTTTTCAAAAACGCAGTCAGATAATATCTATAAACTACTGAGTCGATTTTGGGAGCTAGAAGAGTTGCCGCCAAAGTCAATTTTAAGCGAGGACGAGAAAGCATGTGAGCAGCATTTTAAGACTCACACTTCTCGTGATTCATCCGGTAGATTTTGTGTGCGTTTACCTCTCAAGGACTCGCCTAATTGTTTAGGTAATTCATACTTTCTAGCTAAGAAAAGATTTTTTAATTTAGAAAAGCGATTTAGAGCTAGTCCCGAGCTTAAATCGCAATACATCGAATTCATTAACGAATACATTAAGCTAGGTCATTGTTCTATCTTAACGAATTTTAGGCCTAACCCGTGCTATTTTCTCTGTCATCACGCGGTTCTTAAACAAAATAGTGAATCGACTAAGTTACGAGTGGTATTCGACGGATCCGCTCGCACTTCTTCGGGCTTATCTATCAATGACTTGCAACGAATAGGTCCTACCGTACAAGATTCACTCTTTTCTATATTATTACGTTTTCGCCAGTACCTATACGTTCTCACAGGGGACGTAGAGAAATTCTTTAGGCAAATAAATGTTCACGATGACGATCGCAACCTACAGCTAATATTATGGAGGGATGATGAAACAAAACCTATTCAAACACTAAGACTTAATACCGTCACATATGGTTTCGCTAGCGCTAGCTATCTTAGTACGAAATGCATATGGCAGCTAGGACTAGAATGTCCTGATGAGTTAATCCGTAAAGTAATTCAGCACGATCTTTATTTGGACGATTTATTAACTGGCGCTAATTCTGTAAGTGAATTACGTCACATTTTAAACTCTGTAGTTACTGTTTTACGTTCGGGCTGTTTTCCACTTAGAAAATTTAAATCTAACGTGCCATCTATTTTTGAAAACACGCTGATCAACCCACTCGAAACCCTAACCTTAAGCGAATCCACTAATACTTTGGGTTTACAATGGAAGCCACCTTCCGACACATTACACGTTTCGTTGTACACTCCCAACAATATCAATGAACATGCAACGAAACGTTCGATTTTGTCTAATACGTTTAAAACTTTCGACCCCCTCGGTTTGATATCTCCTTGCACTATTCGTTTAAAATTATTAATGCAGGAGTTATGGCGTCGAGACATTGACTGGGACGAGCCGGTACCTTCTGACATTCGACGTTACTGGCACGAATTGCTTCAAGAGTTCCAAAATCTACCATCGGTAACTGTACCCAGGCTAGTTTTATGTAATTCCCCAGTCAGTATAGAGCTACACTCTTTTTGCGACGCGTCAATGTCTGCTCATGGCGCTTGCGTGTATCTACGGTCCGTGGACTCAGTTGGCCGCGTAGTAGTCAAATTACTATGCGCTAAGTCTAAGGTAAATCCTAATAAGCCCGTTACTATACCGCGTTTGGAGCTTATGGGAGCCTTACTAGCAGCTAGGTTATGTAAGTCAGTTGTCGAGTCTTTACGATGCCATATCACTCGCTGCACTCACTGGAGCGACTCGAGTGTCGTTTTAGGATGGCTGCACAATTCGCCAAGTAAATTAAAAACGTTCGTCGCGAATAGGATAGTCGAAATTTGCGATACTACGTCTGCTACAAGTTGGCGTCATGTTCCCACAGATGATAATCCCGCAGATTTCATTTCACGAGGCATCCAGGCACATATACTTCAACAATCTAAATTGTGGTGGTCGGGTCCAGAGTTTTTATTAAAATCGGAATCGGAATGGCCTATGTTAAATGCCAAAGCCCAAATAGACTTACCAGAGATAAGGTGCAACATTATTCAGAGTTTCGAACCCATTATAAATTTTTCACGATTTTCTAACTTTATGCGGTTAAAACGTTCATTCGCTTACGTTTTACGTTTTGTACACAATACTATGTTCCCTAAAACTAAAACAAGCGGAGCCCTAACCGTAAACGAGTTGACTAAGTCATTTAATTTTCTTTGTAAATTTTCTCAGTTACAATCTTTTTTAATTGAGTATGATGCTCTAAGAAAACATAAATCTATTTCGACTAAAAGTAATCTATTATCCCTTAGTCCTTTTCTAGACAAGTACAGCGTAATGCGCGTTGGTGGCAGACTAGCCTGCTCGGATTATGACTACGACAAAAGGCATCCCATCATATTGCATTCTAAACATCCTTTCACTTGTCTTATTTTTAGATATGAACATATCAAACAAATGCACGCCGGTCCGCAGCTATTATTGTATTCCGTTAGAGAATATGTGTGGCCCATTGGGGGGAGGAATTTAGCCCGGAGTACTACGCGAAACTGTGTACGCTGCAAGAGGCTTCAAGGTCGCACGTACTCACCAATTATGGGGCATTTGCCTTCGCAGCGCACGGCCCCATCTTTCCCTTTTGAAACCACAGGTGTCGACTTCGCTGGGCCCTTCACGATTTTAAATAAAAAGGGTCGCGGCGCAAAGACTTTAAAATGCTACCTATGTCTGTTTGTCTGTTTTCGTTTCAAGTGCGTACACTTGGAAGCGGTGACAGAATTATCCAAAGACGCTTTCATAATGACATTAAGGCGATTCATTGCTAGACGTGGTAAGCCACTGGAGATCTACTCCGACAATGGCCGTAATTTTGTTGCCGCTGCCAAGGATATTGGTAATTTTTTAAAACATAATTCAAGCACCCTATCTGAATTTGCCGCGAATGAAGGAATAAAGTTTAACTTTATACCGTCTTACGCCCCTCACTTCGGTGGTCTATGGGAGGCTGGTATCAGGTCTGCGAAGCACCACATAAAAAGGGTTATGGCTAACTTAAACTTAACTTATGAAGAGTTATCTACTTTGTTCGCACAGGTGGAAGCTATTTTGAATAGCCGCCCCTTGTGTCCTATCTCTTCCTCTCCTCACGACTTCCAATCTCTCTCCCCAGGGCATTTTCTGATTGGTCGACCGCTGACGACATTGCCGGATCCAGCCCTCGACGATGGCAGCTCAAGTTTACAGCGCTACGCCCGCATTGAACAAGCTCGGAAACACTTTTGGAGTCGATGGCAGCGGGAGTATGTCAGTGAGCTCCAACAACGCGTTAAGTGGCGAGACACCAAAGGCAACCTCAGCGTAGGAGATCTCGTTCTTCTTCAAGAAGATAATAGTCCTCCACTACATTGGCGTATAGGTCGAGTTCGAGAGCTTCATCCCGGAGTTGATGGAGTCCCCAGAGTAGCTGATATCGCCACTCAGAGAGGAGTCGTTAGGAGAACACTGACACGATTGTGCCCCCTCCTAGCAGCGGACCCAGGGACTGAAATACCCGCAGGGATTTCAGGGGGGGAGTTATGTTAAAGCCTGAGCTTTAACATTATCAAAACGGCTGGAGCGAGCGTTGCCGTTTTAATTTGTCAGGCGCGGTAATTAAAGGATCGGACAGCCCCACCTCTCTACGTCATCATCAACGTCATCGAGGATGCTCGGGAAGGGGCTCTAAGCATCGAATCAGGAAGCCCGACTTTCATTCGTCCAACCAACGCCCTTAGCCTGGCATCGTTTCTTTGTAACGTTTTTAAAACCTCAATATCGATCCCTTGCAATAACTGTACAGAATAAAAATTTATTTTGTACGAAGTTGTTTATTTGAAAACAATTTCCAAGTCTTTCTTGTATCCAACAGTATTAATTACTTTGCATTGGATAACATAACCTCTCAAATATTGGTTTGCACGATAGTGACGATCCGACTCAAACGCAACTTTTGGTGTCATACTTTGTATGGCGGGAAATCTGTCTTTTTTTTTGCTTTCAATTAAAGTTTTCTTTATTTCTGCTTTCAGAAACGGAAATAACGGATGAGTTGTTGCTTCAGCTCATTAGAGACGGCAATGACTCCGAAATAGAAGAAGTGGAAGATGACGAAGGTGATCGAGAAGAATCGGTTTTGCCGTTGGTGCCTGCAGAGGAGCCTGAATCACCTCCCCGTCCAGGTCCATCATCTGCTACTGCACCAAAAGCTCGTCAAAAGTCGACAAAAAGCCGAGACACTCACCGTAGAATCTGGAAGCAGATGCCTTTCAATCAGAAGGAACACTGCTATCCGGAGCGGTCGTCAGCAGCGGTAAGGTCACCTTTGGCCTACTTTGAAGACTATTTTGATGAAATTTTTTTTAAGCATGTGGCTGTTTGTACCAACAATTACTACATGCGCAAAACGGGAAAAGTTTTAAACACCACAGTGGCAGAGTTGAAAAAATTTGTTGGAATTCATTTCATCATGGGATGTATTCCATACCCTCGCATTCACATGTACTGGCGGAACGAAATGCGATTAGCTTTAGTTGCTGACAAAATTTCTAGAGATCGTTTCAAGATTCTTCGTATGGCATTCCACGTTGTCGATAGTGATGACGCTCCGGCAGGAAACCAGAATTCATTCTGGAAAGTGCAACCTGTACTTACTCAAGTCAAAAATGCTTGCGACAAATTAGAACGTCAACCAGGTTTTTATTCCATCGACGAGCAAATGCTTCCATTCTCTGGGACATGTCCACGTGGTTTGAGACAAGTAATAAAAACAAAGCCGCGTCCACAAGGGCTAAAAGCTTTCGTTGCTACTACCTACTAGCGATGGTTTGATGATTGACTTCGAAGTTTATCAGGGCGCAAAAACAAACTTTGGAGACAAATCTCTAGGCGTTGGAGCTTCTGTCATTCTTCATCTCTCTAAGTCAATTCCACGTGGTAGTTGTCTATATTTTGACCTTTTTTTTTCATCTATACCTTTACTTGAGAGATTGAATGAATTGGGACTTCATGGGACCGGTACAATAATGGTGAATAGAATAACTGAGAGGAAGAACATGGACTTTAAGCTAAGACTTTAAGTAGAAAGTTGAAGACTGAGAAAAATATTCATATAATTTTTGTTTATTTTTGTATTGTTTTAAGAAGACTTTTATTTTTGTTAATATAGGTATTACTGACTCTTAAGACTAAAGTGATTTGCAATTTGATTAAGACTGATTACTTAATGTTCCTACTACTAAAATAATAAATAAACAATATGTTTCAATGATATATTTTATTTTATTTATGTTTTTACCTTAAAAGTCTAACACCGTCACTATCGTGCAAATAATTAGTTTAAGCCTGAGCATCACGATCGTGCAGGGTCCCCCCACACTAGGGGGGGTGAGGGGGATTTTTTCAAATATTTTTTTGGGATATCCTATCCAATATTGAAACATGCTATGTAGTCAAAAATCTTAATTTTGAAAAATCAGGAATCAGGCCTGAAAGGGATATGACACCAGTGCACCGCTGCACATGCGCTGTGCAGCGCGGTACAAGATGACATTCGAACTCTTACAATGAAACGTCTTCTTGTGTAATGAATAAAGTGAAATTTTGAAAAGCTATTTTTAAAATGCAGCGCTATGTCGCGTGTCGTTTTGTTTTGATGTGAATTGACCCTAAGATTACTTACGTCACGCAGAGAGCCGTCGCCGCCGCCACTGCCTTCAGACTGCCGGACCACGGACGAACTCCTGTAACCGCACAAAAAAATAATTAAATAATTGATAATAAAGTATATGGCCGCCGCCTCGAATACAGCGGCGAGCGGAGGGCCATAGTCACCGCTTGACATGATTGTAGTGTGTCAGGCGGATAATATAGAGCAATCGTGCGCGCGCCGCCGCTGTGTTCGAGACAGCCGCTCAATAGCCATCACACATTCCCATTGCTGCAACTCCTGTGTAGCCAGCGGTAACCGATCACAAAAACCCTTTGATATGGTCTCAGGGGTGCCCAAGGGACATGCTAAGTCTGTCTTGGGACCCGTAACAAAATTAATTAGAAGAAAGGTACATAGGAGGAGCAGGAAGTATTCCAGATTCCCTCCCCGAGTAAAGCGGGAGACAGCCAAATTGTAATGACGAAAAATGTCAGAACTAGATAAACAGACACATGTTTGTGGCTGTAATGTTTGGGAAAGTGGGGTGCTTACCTGTCGGGTATGGCGTCCAGGCGGGTCCGCTCTACCGCGGGGCTCTGACTCTTCTCGCCGCTGCGAGTCGAGGACCTGCAAATGTAACTAACTGTCAAATTTTTCACCTAAGACAGTGGGCCTTTTTACTACGCCAATTTTTTCAACAATTTTTAAAAAATATTTTTTTTTAAGTCTCATTAATTAATTATTATCATGATAATAAATAATCTTAAACCCATTTATGTATCTTAAAAAATAACAAAGATACAAACAATTTAAATTTGCCACAAGAAAGAGAACGAAATAGACCAGTGTGATGTGATGTCATCTCAGAATTACCAAAATCTTTTGCCGAAAAGAGATAGATGATATTTTAATTTTATTATACTAAGGCGGGTCAATAAGTCCGTGACTTTTTGAATTTCTAACCTCCTTACTGAAAAAGCAACACTACTCCTGTCAACAGGCATCTGTCAGTTGACTCCTATCAAAATTTGTACTTGCTGCGTCAGTTAGTTTGTGTTTTACAGCTATCTTTATCAGACTATCCAGTAACTTAAGGAAACAATGGAAAAAAGTGAATTTCGTGTGCTTATTAAGCATTATTTTTTGCGAAAAAAAACCATTACCGAGACCAAGGCTAAGCTTGATAAATACTATGGGGACTCTGCACCATCGATTTCAATGGTAAAAAAGTGGTTACTGAATTTCGTTGTGGCCGTACAAGCACTGAAGATGCCGAACGTCCTGGACGCCCAGTTGAGGTCTCTACACCCGAAACAATCGAAAAAATTCACGATATGGTGTTGGTCGACCGAAGATTGAAAGTGCAAGAGATTGTGGAAGCCATAGGCATCTCGCATGGCTCAGTGGTTTCAATTTTGAATGATCACTTGGGCATGAGAAAGCTTTCCGCAAGATGGGTGCCGCGTTTGCTCACAGTCGACCACAAACGCAATCGTGTAACAACTTCACAGGAAGGTTTGGCGTTGTTTAATCACAATATGGAGGAGTTTTTTAACCGTGGGCGAAACATGGATCCATCACAACACACCAGAGACCAAACAACAGTCAAAACAGTGTGTTTCTAAGGGTGAATCGGCGCCAAAGAAGGCCAAGGTGGGTTTGTCAGCCAATAAAGTTATGGCGACTGTTTTTTGGGATGCACGTGGGATAATCTACATTGACTATCTTCAAAAGGGAAGAACAATTAATGGGGAATATTATGCCAACTTATTGGACCGCTTCAATGAGGATTTGAAAACAAAACCGACCTCATTTGGCCAAGAAAAAAGTTATTTTTCACCAAGACAATGCAAGGGTGCACACATGTGCAGTTGCCATGGCAAAAATCCATGAATTGGGCTATGAATTGCTCCCACATCCACCCTATTCTCAAGATTTGGCTCCGAGTGACTACTTCTTGTTCCCAAACCTGAAAAAATGGCTCGGTGGAAAAAGATTTGACTCCAATGATGAAGTCATCTCGCAAACAAAGGCCTATTTTGAGGACCTCGACAAATCATATTTTTTGGAAGGGATAAAAACTTGGAGAAGCGTTGGACAAAGTGTATAGAGCTCAAGGGGGACTACGTTGAAAAATAAAATTATTTATTTATCAAAAATCTGTGTTTTATTCCAAAAGTCACGGACTTATTGACCCGCCCTCGTAATTACAATTTCATTTGTATACACATGTGATATTTGACACAAGTAAACCTTACTGACCGTTTGTCCCTCTGGTGTTCCGTGGCGTCGTAGTACACGGAGGCGTCCTCGTGGTTGCGCGAGCTCACCACAGAGTGGATCTTCACCGCCGCTGCAATAACACACGCTCGTCAGTCTGCTGCGCCGGCGGCATGTGTGCACGCGTGCAGTACGTACGTGGGCATGCAGCTCGATATTTGATGTAATGTCCCAGATATATCTTTCTTCTTTATTCAATGTTTTAATTATAACATTTCTTTTCAATAAAACCATTGGACTTATCCCTTCAGTTGTGAAGGGTCAAAAAATACATTACGCTAAATGAGACTTGTGAGTCTAGTGTCCGACCGAATGTTCGGTTTCGGTCGAGTTTCGGCGGCGTACCTGCCGAAACTACGACCGAAACGGAAACTGCATTCGGGAGTTCTCGCGCTGTGATCGGTCCACGCTCGGATGTTCCACGCTTTTAATTCCATCTAAGCGACGATGACATTCTATAAATTTTCGTTTTAATAGTGAAAGTACTTAATTTTACACCTTTACAGTTGTTATACATAATTCGAGACTATCTTGCATTGTACCTAATTCGCATAAGAACTACTTCGCTGGTCATCTAAATTTTATATGGCATAACTCTTGTCAATCCTGAAATTTTGTACATAGGTTAGAATGATGTAATGTTTGACCATATTTAACTGTCACACCGTGCACGACAATGATACTTTTACGATATCCTATTTTCTCATAACTGGGAAAGCCATGCTACTTA
Organism: Phengaris arion; assembly: GCA_963565745.1. NCBI lineage: Eukaryota > Metazoa > Arthropoda > Insecta > Lepidoptera > Lycaenidae > Phengaris > Phengaris arion. Next base: position 18,078,433 of record OY751434.1, on the reverse strand, counting down.
GTTATAAGGCTAACTCTCGTTACCTACTTCGCGATTTGAATTAGGCATCTCGTTATACGAGAGTTGTCGTTTTGTGACTTCGTTATGCCAAGCTTATAGAATTTAAGATACATCATGCATAATAATATAGTTATCTACGACAAGCAATTATAAATAACAAATCAAAGCCAAAAAAAAAATTCAAAGTTGGTATTATTATACACTTTCTTGTCCAATTGCGCTCAAAATAATATTCCTAAAGAGTTTTTAGCATGATCTATCAGTATGGAAACTTACAAGTTTCTATCTTCTATAATTTATAGTTTAGAAATGCCAGGGTGGGACCAATTTATTTTTTTGACACTTGTGGAAGCCGATTACTAGAAAATGGTTGACTTTGTAAAGAAGCCATGTATGAGGAACCTTGCCTTTATTTAAATGATCTATTCAACAGCATAGTGGGGTATCCCACACGATGGGGTAGTATGAATTATGAAATAATATTTTTCATCCCCACTTCACATGTATGGAGAGCCACCGTTAATATATAAAATTATTATTATTTTATGCTGCCAAAACTGAGATCTATACACAATATATAACTATCCAAATTTCATCTATTTATGTTCATAATTACAGGAGCTAGAAGAGCGGACAGACAGACAGACGGACAGACAGAGCGAAACTATAAGGGTTCCTTGTATACTACGGAACCCTAAAAAGATTGGCTGACGTTTTCTTTATTTCTCCCTTAAAACATGATAAGTATATACAAGTATACACTTGTAAGAAAGTTTCGGTTTCGGCCGAAACTGAAAATGTTGACGAATCTAGTTTTCGGTTTCGGCCGAAACTGAAAATGTTGACGAATCTAGTTTTCGGTTTCGGTCGTAAAAACAGTTTCGGTTGGACACTGTCACACAAATCGCACAGTACGGGGGAAAGCGCTGCCATTTTCCGGTAATTATGCTGCGCATCGAGATTTCCATTTCATCTAGCTCTTGAATTAGTTTAGGTAAGAGTATATAATATATTATACTGTAAAAGGTGATACTAATTCAATAGAATATTATTCCGCAGTAAAATAATTAGACCTGACGCGCTGATTTTCTATGTGACATCTTCATCTTATAGCTGCTGATTTATCATTTTTACCCATCTCGATCCTCAAACCCGCGACTCACCGGAGTGCAGCGGCGAGGCGGTGTCGGGAGGACGCACGCGGATCTCGAGGCGGCTGGACACCGTGTTCTCGACGGGCGGCGGCGCGGGCGCGGCCGGCGGCGGTGACTCGCTGGACGACGACCGGGATATACTCTGTAGGAGAAATAAGTATTAATGTATCCGTCTGTTGGCCTGCCTGTCGCAGCCACCGGACACACGATACTCACGGGCAGCGATCTCGCACGCGGCCGCGGCGGCGTCTCGGGCCGGAGGCGGGCGGCCACGCCACGCATGACGTCGAGCGAGTACCGGAGCGCGCCGCCACCGCCCTCGTCGAACGACGCCTGCTGCAGCAGCGGCGGCCGCAGCTGCCTGACGCGGCAGCCTGATAACATTTTCAAATGTCTATAAAAACCTTGCATGGACGCTTAACGGAAATAATTCACAGTGCATAAACCTGTAGGCTCACAGCCAAGTGTGCGCTGCACAATATACGATGCTGGCGGAGTGCAGACAATGCCACTGTCCGAGCAATGTTATAATCTTACATTAATGGTAATGAGAGCCCACTACCTCCGGCTTGAGCGCCGACGCACGTACGTCGGCGTCAAGTAGAACAAAATACCAAGTTTTTAGCATTTGGACATTTTGAACTTACATAATATGCTAGTTGACCTGTTTTTTGTGGCATAAATTAATAGTACTCTTTAATATGAGTAACTTCTCAGAATAAATAGCATATTAGAAAACAATATTTTCAAAGTTACAGCGATATGTAATATAGAATCTCGTGAAAACGCGCCATTCAAAAGTCTGACGTCACTCGTTCGTGCAGTCGCAAGAACATCTTTGCTAGTATCTCCGAAATAATTGCGTTCAAGTTTAAAGTTTAAATAAATATATAATGAATGTTTTTGTAGTTTATGTAAGTAAACTAATTATTTAGGTTTTTAACTCTAACCCCCTTGGCCCTCACTAATAAAAATATTTACAAACAGGATAAGCCATTCAATGTCGCAATCTTTGTCTGTTAAGTGACTTTTTCAACGTTGAATAACTTATCTGTTGTGTAAATATTTTTATTAGTAAGAGTAAAAAAATTTTTTTTAACTTTGTAATGAACCTAATAAATAGTTCTACAGAACTATTTATTAGGATATTATACACTACACAACAAATTTTATATATTTTTACATTTATCAAGTAATAAAACCTCAATATTTCAGAATATATAAATTAAACTAAATATTTTACATGTAGTCAACTACCTTATTCACTATGTAAATTATAATATTCCCATGTTTTACACATTTATAACTAAAGTACAGGGCTGTAGATGTACAAAGACAGGGCCACACGGGACGGGAAGTGCTTGACATCATGCTCATTGCACCGCATTTAACGTTCAACATTTCGTAGGTACGAGACAAATATGAGAAAATCGTAACTCGAGAGACAGTAGTGTCGTAGATGGACATGGATGGACATAGAGAGGAGAATATTCCAAGGCAGGCTCGTCATCTTTAACATTTAACACTGCGGAAGGGCAAATACAACAAACGTATGGCTGGGCACTTGACTGAAGTTACAGTTGAGAAGAACTACACATAAATAATGATCAAGGGGGCGGGGTTATTAGGGTATAAAAAACTAGTAGCACGAGCCTTAATGACGTAATTAATAACATAACTTAGGGGCTTAGATGGTAGACAGTAAGGCGTGTCCTACTCACATGCCGATACTGTATGTTACGTACGGCAGATGTCTGTGTGCGAGTGGTGGCGAAGTCGCCCATTCTCTACCTGCGGCTCTGCGTATACATAGATTAGTAATTTAGTATATCAAAAAATATATACATATCGTTAGGTATTTATTAAAACATGTATTGCAGCGACGGTTTGTCTAATCATTGGGCCACATTTGGGCCTCCGTACCCTTGATAGGGGAAACAATAACATCGCAGGTTTTGCTCGTTATGCTGTTTTACTGTAAGGCCAAGTCTTTTCTCCAGTCGTATAAACTATTTCGAGGTTTCACGAGTGGAATATGTCAGGCATGAGCTAGCCGTGATCTCTCGGCGGTAGTGTAGTGCCACAATTATATTTTGCTCGTTATATACTCACCGATGGCGGGCAGCGTCCAGCAGCGCGGCAGCGCGGGCTGCAGCTTGGGGAAGGCGTCGATGCCGGCGTTGTGCAGGCAGCACTTGCGCGCGCGCGCCGGCGACGACTTCTCCGACTTTGGCTTCTCTGTCTATTAGAGACAATCATGAATGAATATAAACTTACATTATTAAAACTTGTATTGGATAGAACACACAAGTAATTTGATTTTAGTATTCCGTAGAACTCGATTCTTATCAGGTTCCCTTTCAAACATTACTAATTTAATAATGTTACTGCAGTTTTATTAAAGGAAACGTTTATCTGTTTCTAAATGATGAGCACAGTGACTTGCGACCTGTGTTGTTGTAATCTAGCCTAATTGTGTCTTTGGTCGCCGTAGCAAATTGTTCCATAGAAAATTCCCATTGTCCTTTATTTTTTGTTTACGTTTAAGCTAAATATAATAATAAAGTATACCGGACGATCTGTCAGTTCATCTACCTCAATCTGCGGCGGCTCGGTGCGCTGCGGCTCCTGCGAGTCGACGGTCTGCTGCGAGTGCTGCGTCTGCTGCGAGTGCTGCGGCTGCGGCGCGGGCAGCTGCGTGCGCGCCGCATGCGAGCACGACGACAGCACGGACGCGCGCGCGCGGTGCTCCGGGGATTGTACGTGCTTTGACTGCAGACAACATATCGCCATGTCGTAGAACATACTCTTGGATATGTTATGTACTATTTATTGATTATGTTAATTAGTTACAACCAAGAAGATTGTTGGTTTTTTCGCCAAACGGATCTTTTAAAAGTAAATAAATAAAACATTTACTATTACATATACACACTCCCAATTCAATGAGATAACGTTAGTCAGCATGTTATACGATAGTTTAACAGACATAGTTTATACGTGAATTAAGGTCACATCATGGATCAACTTCGTAACTTACTTTTTAAATTAGACCAATAACGTTCGAGTTTAGTCTTTATTTTGAATATGTAATTTACTTTACTTTAAATTCAAATCTATTCATCGTAGTAATATTTTATTTGTAGTATAAACGGTTCATACCTGTAGCTGCTCCTGCTTCCACTCGTTGTCGGTGGTCTCCTCGGAGTCATCGAACTGCGACTTCCACAGAGACACGAGCGTCAGCGCGCCGCCTTTTGTCACCTGAACGTAAGAGGAGACAATATTATCAATAAAAATATGTACAATGAGTAGCTATTAAATGTTCTGTCTTCGTCTGATACGTTGGAAAAGTCACTTGACAGACAAAGACAGTAACATTGAATAGATTATCGACTGTATAAATATTTTCATTGGTAAGGAGGTTAGTGTTAGGGGAGTGGTTAATAATGTATAACGGATAGGTTTCAAAACTAAATTCTCACTGTCCATGACCGCGAACTATGTGGAATTCTAGTCCGCGCGGTTCCGGCCCGTGCGCCGAGTTCCTACAACATACCTGCTGCAGCGCGGAGACATTCTCATCGTCCATGACCGCGAACTGTGTGAAACTCTGGTCCGCGCGGTTCCGGCCCGTGCGCCGAGTTCCTACAACATACCTGCTGCAGCGCGGAGACATTCTCATCGTCCATGACCGCGAACTATGTGGAATTCTAGTCCGCGCGGTTCCGGCCCGTGCGCCGAGTTCCTACAACATACCTGCTGCAGCGCGGAGACATTCTCATCGTCCATGACCGCGAACTGTGTGAAACTCTGGTCCGCGCGGTTCCGGCCCGTGCGCCGAGTTCCTACAACATACCTGCTGCAGCGCGGAGACATTCTCATCGTCCATGACCGCGAACTGTGTGAAACTCTGGTCCGCGCGGTTCCAGCCCGTGCGCCGAGTTCCTACAACATACCTGCTGCAGCGCGGAGACATTCTCATCGTCCATGACCGCGAACTGTGTGAAACTCTGGTCCGCGCGGTTCCGGCCCGTGCGCCGAGTTCCTACAATATACCTGCTGCAGCGCGGAGACATTCTCATCGTCCATGACCGCGAACTGTGTGAAACTCTGGTCCGCGCGGTTCCAGCCCGTACGCCGAGTTCCTACAACATACCTGCTGCAGCGCGGAGACATTCTCATCGTCCATGACCGCGAACTGTGTGAAACTCTGGTCCGCGCGGTTCCGGCCCGTGCGCCGAGTTCCTACAATATACCTGCTGCAGCGCGGAGACATTCTCATCGTCCATGACCGCGAACTGTGTGAAACTCTGGTCCGCGCGGTTCCAGCCCGTGCGCCGAGTTCCTACAACATACCTGCTGCAGCGCGGAGACATTCTCATCGTCCATGACCGCGAACTGTGTGAAACTCTGGTCCGCGCGGTTCCGGCCCGTGCGCCGAGTTCCTACAATATACCTGCTGCAGCGCGGAGACATTCTCATCGTCCATGACCGCGAACTGTGTGAAACTCTGGTCCGCGCGGTTCCGGCCTGGGCGCAGAGTTCCTACAACATACCTGCTGCAGCGCGGATACATTCTCATCGTCCACGACCGCGAACTGTGTGGAACTCTCGTCCGCGCGGTTCCGGCCCAGGCGCCGAGTTACTACAACATACCTGTTGCAGCGCGGAGACATTCTCATCGTCAATGACCGCGAACTGTGTGAAACTAGTCCGCGCGGTTCCGGCCTGGGCGCCGAGTTCCTACAACATACCTGCTGCAGCGCGGAGACATTCTCATCGTCCATGACCGCGAACTGTGTGAAACTCTGGTCCGCGCGGTTCCGGCCTGGGCGCCGAGTTCCTACAACATACCTGCTGCAGCGCGGAGACATTCTCATCGTCCATAACCGCGAACTGTGTGAAACTCTGGTCCGCGCGGTTCAGACCGAGCGCCGAGTTCCTACAACATACCTGCTGCAGCGCGGAGACATTCTCATCGTCCATGACCGCGAACTGTGTGAAACTCTGGTCCGCGCGGTTCCGGCCCGTGCGCCGAGTTCCTATAACAATATTATGTTTTATTCGCTATTCATCATCAATAACCTGAACATCTTAATAATGTTGTATGTCTCTCTTTTCAGCTATAGAGAAACTAACACATGTATATCAGTATTTTATTCTCTAGAATAATAATTAACTGTAGAATCACCGGTTCTTTTAACTTGCTATTTACTGTTTAGAATCTAAGTACTCGAGATTTAGTAATATTCGTTACCTCTCTTGAAGTGCGTGTCGGAGTGTACGCTGTCCACGTCGGCAACTATACGTGGGCTGTTAGGGTCTCCTGAAACAAAGCAGGATCTTAAGGTATGTTTACACACGCCAAGCTAATTTCAGTTGTAAAACACACGTATCACACTTTTTAAAGGATCTTACTCTCTGCTTTTTGTTAGGTAGTAAAAATCTTTTAATAATGTATATTTTTTTATTTTTTTTATTTTGTAAATGTAGTACTTATCTTTATGATAATATAATTAATTTCTTTACACTACCTGTTATAGAGGGCGTGGCGGGCGCGAGCTCCTGCACGCAGGTCGGCGGCGCCGTCACCACGCGCAGGCGCAGCAGCGTCGGCCCGCCTGCGTCCACGTACACATTGAGACTTATGTCGGTAGTCGGTACACTTAAACCATTCTAAGGTGATGTTAGGGAGGGTCAAACCCTCCCATCGACTCTAACCAAATAAACTAGCCACCAGGCTAGTTAGCAGTTATAGTCCGACTTAGCTACAGCGGTCTCTGCCACGGACTTAGTAAAACAATTAGGTGTAACCGTGATGCTTTTTAAGAATGGTTTATCTCTAATATGTTTCGTATTTTTAATGAAATGATATAGCCCAATACAACTATGTATGACATGACATGACAATTAAATCTAACCATAAACAAAATGATAAAAATCTCCTAAAATAATGTGTCATGGTATTTATTGATCGCACGGTAAATAAATGATGTTTAAATTGGTTCCATTATTTGTTCTATTGTTCTCTTTGTTTACGTTAAGATTACATAGGATCTGATTGGATTATAGTAATATACATATTAAGATATAGGTAATACGTACCACCGGGCGCGGGCGCGCGCGGTTTGCAGGGCGGCACGCTCTGGCGCTGCGTGCCCGTAGTGCCGGTCACCGCCGACGTACTTGTCTCCTGAACATTTTTTTAAATTGTCACTTAAAGCTATTTTAGTTATAGTAGACTAGTATTTTTAACCGACGAAAAAACCGGAGGAGGTTCATAAGTCTACGCGTATATTTTTTTTAAATATGACCATGCATAATAGGTATCAAAATAACAATTGAAATATATCTCAATCATCATATAGTAATTACTCGTCCGAGGAGAATTCCCAATGCCCACCGACCTTTAAAAAGGGATATTCAGTTAGTTTCGACTTTGTAGAGCGTCATCTCTGTCTAACACGGCCAATGCGACATAATATTTTGTTACTCCATTGTGTAAGAGTGTTAGAGAACACACTTTACAAAGGCGACACCAGTCGAATATCTCTTTTCAAAGACTTTTCACGGGTTCGAATCCCGCCAAAGGAACAAAAAAGTTTTCTGTTCCTGGGTAATATAATAAAATACTGAAATATTATATGTAGGTATATTGTAAATAGTATAAAAGTACTAAATATATTTCCATTGTCTCGTTACCAGTTCTTCGAGAACTTAGCATGGGACCAGATTTACGTGGTGTGGAAGCGTCCATAGACATTATATTATACCTTAGCATGTCTATCAGGCGACGGCACCGGCGTCGTCCTAGTCTCTGGCTCTTTCTCCGTTTGTTTCTCCGTAGTTGACTGTCAATGGAAACGTTGAATCTATCAATCGGTACACGCTACAAATATACGATATTTCAGCTTAAAATAATAGTATAACCTAAATATATATATTTTTTATTTTGACTATAAAACAATTCATAAATTCTTAAGATTTACACTATAGTAGAATACGGACAGTTGACATATTATTTGGTGTCTGAGTAGTTAAGTACATGTTAGGCGTCGTAGTTGACGGTTATACCGTATTTTTTTAATAAAAAATATGTCTATTTAACTTTTACGTATTCCCTTTATTGACGATATAGTGGTAGTGATGGGAAGGATAACTCACAACAACTGTAGGATAAATATAAACAATGTGTAGATAAGCACTCACATATCCATTGTGGTGGTTCGCGTGTCTCGGCGAAGCGGGTGTGCGGCGCGCGGCGGGCGCGAGTGCGTGCGTGTCCGTCGCCAATGCTGCTGTGCCCGCAGTCCCTGCGTCCGTCTCGAGCCGCCGCCGCGACTGTAGACAAAAATATGCGATGAGAGAACAGGCAAATGTAATAATAAAAGCCTCATATCTCCTGCATATACAAAAAGGGATGTACAAGACATTACATACATCATACATGACCATTGACCTCTAAACAAATACTTATATTGGTAGCTATAAATAATTAATAATACTTTAGGATTACGCCACATATAGTAACTATCTAACTTAAGGCGTGACTTCTGCTCATGTATTTTCGAAAAATTACACAGAAAACATGAAACAAAACATTTGTTTTCATACACAAGCTGTCTCCAGCTATAGAAAATGTTTTTGATTGAAACAAAAAATTTTGTGTAGATTAGATCATGAGTTCCGATGAGGAAGACGTAAGCACTCGCAGTTTTAGCGATTGCAGATGCAGAATCTAGGAGAAAACACAGGGGGTCTAAAAAGGCCACTTTAGGTGTTTCATATATATTTTTCAACTCATATTATATGCGCCATTTTACGCATTTCTATTGAAAATTGTCAAAATAGTTTTTTCTAATATGATGAAATCGCATGAATCATGTAGCCATTTTACCATTTCACGAGTTTTGTATGGAAAAAAAGATATGAAACATCTAAAGTGGCCTGTTTAGACCCCAGATTTCGAGTTAGGCTATACTGACCCGTAATTTTAGTATTTATCAGGAGTTACGAATAGAAGTCCGATTTGGGATTGATAAATAATTTCTTCCGTATTTCTATGTTAAATGGTCATGTGAGTGGTGTAACAGTTGATAACAAATGAAACATTCCTTCCTCTCTCTACCCGCGCGGGGAATGTTTTCCGTCCGTCTCGGAAGACAAAAACATTGTGTATTCCTACACAAATGTGTATAGCCATGCCCCAATGTTTCGATGTTTTGTGTTATGATTCGAAAAAAACACGCGCAGGAGACGCGACTTTACACAATGATTGATGTTTAGTATGCTGTCCCTAGATGCTTATAATATTATATTAATAAAACTTAATAGTTATAGCTTTATGCACTTACCCTTTCAGCTTGGTGATCTGGTGAGGGCTGGTGCTCCGCAGTGCCCGCGGCAAGCGCTACCCGTGGCCGAGTCGACACCGCCGGCTGTATAACAGATATATTCATGTATAATGCCTTAGTGGTCCAGTGGTTTCGAATTTGGCTCACGACTCGGACGTGAATTCGGTTCCCGCGTTGGAACAACAAAAAATGATGTTTCCAAGTTTGGTCCGGACAATGCAGGCTGATCACCTGATTGTCTGACAAGAAATAAGATACATGCGTCGAATGGGCGGTTCTGCGCCTGATCTCTGGGTTTCGAGATCAAAGGAAACTCCTAAGTACTGCGCACACACTTGGGCACTATAAAATAACTCCTGCGTTTCAATGAAACCGGCCACAGTCACCAAAATCGTTGTGGGGAGCTACTACTATTATTATTATATTCATTTAAGGAAAGTCCTGTATTTTTCTTTTTTTTCATGAAAAAACCTATCAGCTTTGCATGTACTTATATTGTTTAATTTGTTGCCAAATAAATTGACGCGAGATGTACAGTGAAAACAATTTGCAAACCAAACCATTAGTTTTGACAATCTTAGTTTTTGTATAGAAACTGACAGACGATATATATGAAAAATGACAACTGTCGAAAAGCTTTGAAACATGGTTGCACTGTACAACCTAAATTATTATGACTTGTTGATCAAACGTTGAAATCGAAATGAGAAAAAGAGACGGCGAAATCGTACCTCCTTCTCCCAGTCATATGGGTCGGAGTCGCGGATGCCGCGGCGCTTGCAACAGCGCTCGAGCAGCGCGTGCAGCATGGTGTAGTCGGGCATGTCGGCGTACTCCAGCGACTGCACGTGCTCCAGGAACTGACGCAGCTCCGACGGCAGGTGCTTGAGCAGCAACCGGTGGTCGTACTTCTCCTTCATCACGCCCACCTGGCCACAGAAAGGAAGTTAAGTGTCGTGTTGCTAGGTAAAACCAGTCCCACAAGACCTAGGCTTACAATCCGCACGGACCAAAGAACCGGTCAAAACCACACTAAAGATAAGAATAGTAATTTACTAAAGCGGGAAAGGTTACCTGTTCCTTATCCTTGATCTTCCTCCAGGGCAGCTGGCCGTTGACGAACTCGACCAGCATGTAGAACAGCGACCACAGGTCGTCGTGTCGCCCCATCTCCTTGTTCTTGTGCGCGTTGATCGACGCGTAGCGCACCGTGCCTGGAAAGTAATATTATAAATATGGTCATGTTTTCGGAGACACTAAGACGGCTGCCTTGAGTATCGCGGTGGCGGCGCGGCGGCGGGGCGGTGGCCGCGGCGCGGCCAACGCTGACCCGATCTTGAAACCAGTGGCTAAGTCGCGTGGCACTATAACGGCGAAGTATTGTGTCGACTAGATATCTGGTTATGTTCGCGAACGAAATGTTCGATTTGAAATTATTTTATATTAATTACTTAATTTTATAAAATTAAACTAACAAATAAATTGAGAAACGTTAGAAATAACTGAAAAAAAAAGCTATATACGGAGGCGAGCGGGCGGTTGCCGCTTGACGGGAGTCGCCGCTCGTTGCCCGCTGCCGCGCCGCTGTTTTCGAGAATAGTTTGATTCTATGCAGACTATTCACCGCCCCGCCGCGAGGTTCGATACAGCGGCCTTATCAGTTAGGCAGGACAAAAATATTTCGGAATTAAATTCGGAGATCAATAGAAGATGACACTAGTATCTAAAATTGACTATTATTTAAAAAAAAAGCTAAAGCTAGCAATGCTCGGCATTAGGTAGAGTAACGGTACTGTACGGGCAAACGTACATACCTGTCGACAAACAAACGTAAGGATGCCTTATGGGTACCCTTACAGTAATGATACATGATATTGATAGGTGATAGAATGACATTGATAATTGTTATAATGATAGACGGGGCGTTAAGTAAAACGACCGAATCCGCCGAGTGCACAATAACACTGATTTATTGCTTCTTTACAAAATGATAAATCGCTTGCTAAACTATTACAGATTATTATTATGTACGCTTTGTACAGGCACGAAATACTTTGCAGATCTTACCGAAGTCCTGAAGTCCACTCTTACATTACTTATTTTGGCTCTGTGGCTCAGTGATTAAGCGCACGCCGGAGGTCGCGAGCTCGAATCCCGCCAAATGAACAATAAAGTTTCCTATGTTCCTGGGTCATCGATGTGTATCAAATGTGTATAATATAATAAAAATCTTAAACATAATACCCTCTTATCAATAAAAATATTTACACAACGGATAACTTAAACAATGTTGCTATATTTTTCTATCATGGGATATTTCCAACGTATCAGGCAAAGTCAGCAACGTTGTTTAAGTGTTCCGTTGTGTTATTTTTTTAGTTGTAGTTTTATTAGTATGGGGGTACAAGTATATATTATCATGTAAAAAAACATTAAATATATTTCAGTTGTCTGGTACCCACAAGTTTTTCGAGAACTTACCACGAGATCATGATTGAAGTAGTGTGCACGCGTTCGCGAACATATATATTATCTGTATATAACGGAACATGTTTCCCCGCGACTTCGTGCGCGCAAAATGAAATTCTGCAGAAACCGTACATGTTGCCGAAATAAAAAGTGCCCTATGTCCTTTCCCGTGGCCTATACACGGCTCCATCTGTGCCAAATTTCATCAAAATCGATTCAGTAGCTTCGGAGCCTATTCAATGCAAACAAACAAACTTTTCCTCTTTATAATATAAGTATACATTACTTATTTGCCAATAGCGCTCTAGTAAGTCCCCTAGTGTTCGTTTGCCCCCTGTAATCGGCAGTACGACCATCTGACCATCAGGCGACCGCTCTCACCTCTGAAGCCGGCGGCGTTGCGCGGCGCGCGCACCTGGCCGCTGCCGGTGGTGTACTGGCGCGCCAGCCCGAAGTCCAGCATGTACACGCGCCGGCACGTCGTCGGCAGCCGACCGATGCTGAAGTTACTCTGGAGATATACATACATAATATTTACTATTGGTAAGTACGATACAGTCATTAACAGAACAATAATCTACAACTCCGAGAGGTAAACGTAGCAGTGGCGTGCGGTTCCTATAACTTCATTCCTATCGGCTTCACTTAGCTTTTGAAGACCCTCATCCAAAACCCTAACCATTAGAGATGCTAGGGCTTCCCCATGAAGGAGAACCAATACATTTTCTAATGACAAATGTATAGCGGGTGCAACTCGTGACGTCACAGGCCGATATATCGCTCTTTTTCATATTGTAAATTTAAAATTGTTTGTATCTTCGTTATATTTTAAGATATACGAAAATGGAATCTAGATTGTTTATTAACGTGTTGTCTAACATCGAATAGACGAAAAAAAAATTTTAAGCAACATGCCTATTGTATGTATAGATTGTTAATGAAAACACGCACTTACAGGTTTGATATCTCTATGTAGAAACCCGACCGCGTGTATTGAGTCAATCGCTTTGAGTATTTGCATGCCGAGCCTGGAACAGAAAGAGTTACAGTTGCGTGGTCTAATGAAGAGACGACCGTATTGCGCCAGGAGCGCACCGACCGACAACACCGAGACATTGGAGAGCGGGACAGACTGTTCAGTTATGTTGTAGAGAGAAAGGGACTAGGTGACTTTTTATTTCCATATCCACAATAGAATATATACACAAAAGCATTTGTGTCAAAGCTAAAGTATTTGACAGTTAAAAGATCGTTTAAAAAATAATTTTAATTTAGGTCAGCCCGCGCTGCTACCGCGCGGGCTACGGGGTGCCACGTCTAGCGCCGCAAGCCGTTGTACGCTCCAATCATTCGATAGGTACAGACAGGGTCACCAGGCTGACAACTATTTTTATATTTAATTTAAAAATTTTTATATTTTTAATATTGTTTTGTGAAACACAGAAAAAAAGTAAAGTAAGTGAGCCATAGCACTCTATTTCATGTACTTTACCCTATTTTTACTCAAACGGAAGAAAAATTCAAGCGTGGTGAGGAGCAAGATGAACCTCGGTTACAGAGAGAAAGGAATAGCAATATACCTTAGCGTGGTGGAGAGCGAGAAGGCGCCGCGGGGCTGCGCGCGCCGCAACTCGGCGAGGTTGCGACCCTGCAGCTGCATCACCACGTAGTTGAACCGAGCGTTCCGGCCGCACCCGATGAACCGGCAGATGTGCTCCTTGCCTGCAAACAACAAGTCGCGACTTTATCTACCGAGCCAGGAAAATGTCTAACATAGAAATGATTTGTACAAATCATCTGAATCCTAACTTCTTATAGTCTGACTACCACTACCACACTTTTTATTTTGTTCCTTCTTATATTTAAATTCTTATATTATGTTAGCCTATCTTTAGATTTTAATGCACCTCTTTACAAAATCTACATTTTATGCAGATTATATATTTTACCCGACATTAGACCACAATCACTGTATGCATAAATAAGAATTTTCGCAATTTACATAAAAATTACAAGATTAACTTTTCCTGAAAAATCTCGGCAACGTATGGACACCCCAGGGCATGCCGTACGCCACTATTTTGTTAGCCTGGTACATAACCGTGCGCCGCGCGTATACAATACAACGTTACTTAATAATTTATAGGAAATGTCGTCAAAATTCAAGTTAACATATTTTCGGAACGAGAATCGAATACTAATTCGGCCCTTGAATATGTAATGTTTGTTTGGGAACAGGATGTATGATTAAAAACATACCTTGCAGCTTCTTGAGCACGGCGACCTCCATCTTGAGCACCTGCTTGGGCTGGCGCGCGGACTCCACCTTCAGCGCGACGCTCTCCTGCGTCACTAGGTCCAGACCCTCATAGATCTCGCCGAACCCGCCGCCGCCGATCTTCTTCACAACCTACAAATGAGTTATTTGTTACGACTTTTACAACAGGGAATTGACAGAGATTTTATACTACAGAACATTGACAGAAATCAATGTCTTGTATTAGATAAGAAAACCAAAAATTCGCATCGAATAGATATTTTAACTTAATGAAAATTTCTTCCTGGGGATTGACTACTGCATTCTTCAACCGTGAAACAATTCTGGAGTTTTGCTCCACTTGCTTAGCGCAAGAAAACTCAAGAACAGTTATTCCAAGCCGGTTTTCATCCTTTCTAGCGTTACTCTAAAGGTAAGACCGCACTAAGCGGCAGCGGAGCGACGCGACGCGACACGTCCCAACTAACAATACCGCAATGGAGTGCCGCGTCGTGTAGTTCCGCTGCCGCGTAGTGCGTTATATATCATACAGTTTCATACAAAGAATATTTGGCCGTGTGACGTCTCGCGTCGAGTAGTTCAGCTCCCGCGTAGTTACGCATAGCGCGATCCCACCTTTATAGTCAAACTAGCTGTTTCCCACGGCTCCGCCCCCGTTAATATACTATCGAGTATCCCGCGGGCACTTTATTTTTCCAGGATAAAAATATATTCTCTCTCTCTGGATTAAATCATAGTAGCCTACGATTTAATCCAGAGCCTAAACTACTACCAAACCAAATTTTATTAAAATCCGTTCAAGAGATTTTGCGTGAAAGAGTAACACAAACATCCATTCATCCATCCATCCTCACAAACTTTCATCGTGTCCCTTTCAATTTTGCGGGCTCTTTCAATTGTAAAGATCTGTCTGTCTGCTGTAATATCACTCCGATCAATCAAGATCAAGGTCTACAGCCGCCGAAGCCTCGTGGTTACCCACCTTCCATCGCTCCTTGACGACGTGTCCGGGCTGCAGCAGATCCTCCGTCGCCATGGTGATGGGCTGCGCGCGCCGCGACGTGTCGCACCGAGACGCCTCCTTCGACCGCCCGCCGAAGTTCGGGAGGGTCCGGGACCTGCAGCGTTACCACATTTATGACGATGTTATAGAAGACTAAAAAGCGAGTAGACGGGTCGTCTGTTGGTTGGTAAGCGACTACCACCGACGCCACCGCCGCGGCACAAGAGGAATTGACCAAGGCCAACTCTATTGTATTAGCGCAGTTCTATTTTCAGTGCATCTGAATCATCATCTGAATATTTTCCGGCCTTCCGGATTCCGTATCGTACAGTCCCAGCCTTACCGACTCGTGCTACCGGTATCCTGACTCAATCGGCAAACCACAACTGCAGATTTTTTTCACGTGCGTTTTCTGTGAGGTCATGGAATTTCTGCAATCGAGCCGGCCCACTCATGCAGAAGCATCCTGCCGAGGTGTCATATAGAGTATATCACTTTGCGCTTGATGACGATTGACGTATAAACTTGCGAACAAAGTGTCGCGTTAACAAATTATCTCGGGACGCGATGAGTCACACGCCTGACCGTTGACCTGTGCACACCAATTACCAACATGTGTCGCTTTTATCGCTTTTATCCCTGCTGTCTCTCGTTGGAGAGGCTTGCTAAATTTCACTATAGTTAGTGAAATTTAGCAATAATTGTGTAGATTATCGTTTAGTTAAAAATAATAAAGTACACTAGTAAAGTGAAGCTCCTTGTGTTATTATAAAGAAACCAGCCCAGCTTACATTAATTCACAAGTAAGACCACTGGATTCACAGATAAGAGTACAGGCATCGTTGAAAGTTTGAGTATATATTTGTCTGATATATTTGTCAGTTTACTAGATGCTAAATGTTGTAAAATTTAACCTTCTATTCGCATTGAAATGTAAACGATTGGTAGGGTTGATTGATGTCTAAGGTTAATTATTGTGTGTCACTAACATGTGATTAAAATTCAATGTAAACGGAACTCAGCTACTTACCTCAATAATGGGTTTGTTTGGATTCTCGGAGCGCTGGCGACTTCAGGCCGCCGCTCCTCTCTCTGTAAATAACAGCACACATAGATCAATGGCTATTTACGATGTATGTAGGTGGGTATATGGGAATTTAAGGACTATAGCCTAAGGACTAAGGCCCGTTCAGAGTTATTTTAACTCGGAGTTTCTATAAGAGTGATCCTTGTGTAGTTGGCATATAGAGGTCCTGTCCTCTGACAGGTAAAATAAGACTGAACAGAGTCCACAGTCCAAATGTCAATATTGACCAATGACGATATAAGTGCCGATTAAATTAAGTGCTTATTTCAAAAGGTGAATACGGCTTAAACGTTTGTCAATTTTGACGTTTGCACTGACTACTCACTGCAAACTTAAGGCGAATATGACATAGATCATTATTTATTATATCATTAGCTATATCTGTAGCTAATTTATCAACCTCAGTTCTTTATATAGCAGCCTCCGTGGTCTAGTGATTTGAGCTTGGCTCTCGACTCGGAGGTCGTGGGTTCGATTTCCAAATTGGAATAACAAAAGATGTTGTTTCCAAGTTTGGTTAAGACAACGCAGATTGATCACCTGATTGTCTACCAATAAAGATGATCCATGCGTCGAATGGGCATGTAAAAAGTCGGACCTGTACCTGATCTCTCGCCAGTTGTGTCGGTTATGCGTCCCACTGGGTTACGAGAGTAAAGGAAGAGAGAGTGCTTTTGTGTACTACGCACACACTTGGGCACTATAAAATTACTCCTGCGTAACTGGCCTGGTTTCAATGAAACCGGGGACCGTCACCGAAATCGGTGTGGGGAACTATTACAAAATATATAATGTATACATTATATATTTGTATACATTTTCGTGGTAGTGCTGCCTAGTTTTGTCACACTGACGTTAGGTTGTGGGGGCCTCCCCCACGGCGACCGTCTGTAAATCACGGTGGTTAATAAATGGGTGAAAAGTGGTCACGTTACATGGGAACGTTCCCTTACTCTACACTAGAGTGTTCTAACACAATTCACAGTAAATAGTGCGAGAGTCAAAAAGTAGTCAAAGTGCAGCACAGAGCTTTGGTTGGCGTCAATTACAATATCGTGTTAGGTTTTATGACGGGTATACAAAGAAACCCAATTTAACGTGGGCAAAGTCGCGTGCAAAAAATAGCATATTTTGACGACTGTTATTGCCCTTAAAGTCACTATCACATGTCGGCCGAGCGTTGCAATCACTGGACAATTCGCTCTTGCCTTGTCCCTTATTGCCGACGCTCGTATTAGCCTACACTGGGGCAACATGTTTAGCCGACTTTAGAGATTGTGTCTGTTTGCGAATGCGTCCTCTTGAGATTACGTCCATTTCCAACTCTGCCCAGTTGCGCCGGCGGGGTTTTGACTGCTTGTCGACTCTCGCGCTTAGGTATACGACTGGATACTCACGCGAGAAACGGCTTGCATAATTTGCAGAACGTTTTGCTCCATAGACTTCCATTTCTCTATGAACCGTATCGTTTTGCGTTTTATGTAATACTGTATCCTCGTAACAAAACGTATAGACTACATAACCAATTATACTACTCCTTATTCGTAGCATGCTAAGTGTGAAGTGGGGGCATATAGAATGTTAAAACAATAATAACTGTTAGCTTGTTAGTCTCGGTTGAATGTATGTCTGTATCAAAATTTTATAATCATGTACACAATATACAGTAAGGAAGAAAACATCGCCGCAGAATTCGTTCAGCTTTTGGTATTGAGGAATATCGCTAAACTTAAGGGTAACAAGGGTTTTTTTTTTTGTAAATGGAATAAAAGTTTCTCATAAATAACTTGGACACCACGACTAAATTAATTTGAAAACAGATCCAAATATTTATCTTCCATGAATCAGGCGCTAAATTATAATGTGACCAAGTGAAATTGCTCACTAGTTTTGTATGCCGCGTATGACGTAATATGACTGCTGTTATACACATAGACATGTAGCAGATGATACACTATCAACATGGCATAGGCACTGTCACACAATGCTCGGCTTCCCCCGCGGCTGTTTGCCTCATTTCCGTTCCTTTGAGATGTCAGCGGCTAGGTGACCTTAAAGGTAGCCTTCCGATGCACGCGACGCGAGACCGCGACCCAAGACCGAAATAGGGTCGCGGAGCCAGTGCTTAGTATAAATTTATATAGAGCACTAAACAATCCCCGCGACCCGCGTCACGCGACCGGTGAGCGTACCTCATTGGCTGGTTTGCTTGTCGCGGGTCGCGGTCTCATAGATCGGAAATCGGAAGAACCTGTAGGCTTAATGGTACTACCGCCCCACCGAGATACGCATCCTGAGCAAAGAATATTGTCCTAAGCCTTCATATACCTACGTAAGTTGGAACACGTCTTGCTTTGCATAGAGCCAATACGAGCCGTTTATTCGGATCAAAAGAATGCTTACAGATAATATCTTTACAGATCGAAATACATCGAATATTATACCTATAGTACAAATTAATTATCAAATCACCAACCTGCGGTAGGCTATAGCGTAAAAGGTCTACAATCTACAGCCTACAGTCCAATACATCTCTTACTAAGTGGGCACCCGAGCGGCCCCAGCGGTACGTACAGTTCGTAGTCAGCAATGATGATGATGACACTTTATCCATTTGCCTATAAAGGGGGACTGCGACGAGAGTTTATGCAAACCAGTTAGGTATAACAGAAGGATATTATGATACCTGTGGCTCATTTCGCTTGGGCCGGGGCGCGGGCGCGGCCGCCGAGCCGGAGCCCTGGGAGGCGGTGTCTGCGGACGACGACGATGACTCTGAAAATGTTATAGAGTTGAATAAGCATTTGGCTTTGATTTTACTCGATAATCGCCGAGTTTAATTAATAGGAGAATTAATAAATCAAATATGAAATAATGTATAGTGTATTTTGAAACATAAAAATATATTATTAAGGTAAATACCGTATATCTGCAGTATAGCTAACAAATATGAATCAGCCTCGAATTAAGCTTAGTCTGGCCAAAGATACCAATTGCTGGATCGGATAATTCTCATTTAAACGTCAATTTCCACAGAAAAATATTTACATTATAACTAATCTAATATATAATTTTTTGTGTATTCATAGTGTTCGGGGACACACTCCTCCGAAACGGCGAGACCGATTCTTATGAATTTTTTTTGCATATTCGGTATGTCTGAGAATCGGTCGTAATCGATTTTTTATATATGGCAAAACAACTTTTTCTGGCTCAGCTAGTCTATACAAATAACTAGCTAATAACTGACTGATGTAATACTAACCTGACTGCTTGGATTGGTTAGGGGCCGCCTTCTTGAATGACTCCTCCCGATCGCACCCCGGCTCTTGCTCCCTGAAACAAACAAACATACACGTTTTTTACATGAGCAAAAGGTGTACCTTGTGACCTATAAAACAACCTTATAGAATATGGACGTTGCCTAGTGTGGAATATCAAATTTTTATAAATTAAATTTTAAAATTGGTGATTAAAGATACATAAATCTAAAAGAAATAGGTATTTAGATTGACGTGGTTAAAAATTATAAGCAAATAAAAAATATTGCCCATCTTTTTCTCGCAATACGATTTGTTACGTCACAACATGCATCCGCCTTACATTTTGTAATGACAAATGTATGGCAGTGGCAAATCGTGACGTCACAGGCCGATATATCGATCTCGTTCATATTGTAAATTTAAATTGTTTGTATCTTCGTCATTTTTTAAGATATATGAAAATGGGTTCTAGATTGTTGTCTGATATCGAATAGTCGACATTTTTTTTAGGCAACATGCCTATTCTATCGCAAGCTTGTCTAACAAATCTAATCGGGTTAAGCTTCAGGTCGAAAAGACCCAACATTATTTTCCAATTTTCCTTTAGCAACCCGGAAAGTTGTGCGTGACGATCGAAAAGCCACTTTACTCAATATGCACCCCGCTGAGAAGTATTGGGTATTGGGGAATAACGTGACTAAACGTAATACAAATTACAAAATAACTTAACCAAAGAAACCTTTCCGTTTTCCTAAAGTAACGGACATAGTCAAAAATCTATCCAAAAAATACACTAGCCGACAGCTTTGAAATTTTTGCTAATAGGGATCACCTTAAAGCATATTTCATGTCACCAAAGAGGCAATTTCGGAACTTCCGCTACATCGACCAACATATACAATAAGTCACATCCACATTCTTAATGTCTTTCGGTAATCGTCTTTTTCCTTTTTTTATACATCGTCTCACGTATGTCATTTCAATGGAAAAACTGATTAATTTTGGATTTTTATTGCTTATAAATTCTCTACCCGGTATTTCGGTAGGTACTATCTTTTTTGGACACATTGGCAACAATTTCGTTCCTGTCGACTCTGGGTAAATTTTTGACAACGCCTTAATTCGCACCGACAGAATACAATTATCCTTATTCCTTCAGATTTCTACAAGGCTAAGGAAGTTTTTCTTAAATTGTTTACATATCCACGTGTTGCTCTCACCGAGCGGATGTTAAATGGATCCGCGCAATTTGGCGCGACACAATTCTTGGACAGCATTTGGTCACCTAGACTCGCTCGCACTTAAGGCGTAGAAGTATAAATGAACTAACTAAAAACTACACTTAGAAAATTATGCATGCAACTTGCAAGCATAAACAGGAATATCAAATAAAGTGGGCTGCATTAACATTTTCTCTATAATAAATCTAATATTCTAGAACAGCATATCTGCGGCATATTCTAGGTAATACATAGTCCTAAAAAGCGTCTGGAACGGCCGTGACCCCATTTCGCTAGTGCGCCACCCCGGCACAGCCCCCGGGCACAAATAGACATCAAGGATCGCCGGGGGGTTGATTTTGTTTCAACGACAAAGCTATATCGAGGGTATTTACGTCGTGTCAATTTGGTGTCGCGGTGGTTATACGCAGAATATTATGGTCAATATTATGGAACAGGCTCTTTTCTCGAAAGTTTTAAGGTCTCGATGATGAGATCTGAATTTACAATTGGCTCACGGCCCACGGCCCACCTCGCTTACCCACCACTGCGACTCCTGTGTAGCCAGGATAGACAGCGGTAACCAACCATAAAAACCCTTTGATCTCAGGGGTGCTCGAGGGACGCAACAAATTAATCATCCAGTATCCGAAGCCACAAGTACCATAGCGCGTTTTAAAACTATAGCATCTGACCCACTGAGAATCGTTCGAGGTGTGTTAAATATTCAACGATGTCTTTAGATCCGCGGCAAGCTAAATGCAGTTTTACATTTTTAACGTTTGTGAGCGGCGGCCGACCACTTGTTTAATGCAATATAGAGCCTTGCTGTAAGTACTCATAGTCATCGTAGATCAGTAATGCATTTCCACAACTCACAGAAATTGTTTAAGAAAAAGTTTTGATACTCTTATCGTCTAATAACCTATCTGACGCTGACCAGTAAATTGTGAAACAGGTTAAAGCAACGCTTCTTCAAATCCCTTTGATGGGCTGTTCAAAATATACCGTGTGGACTGTGGTTTACGGCCGAATGCTCTAACGCGTCTTAACCTTAATGGGTCCTTAAATCACATTTTCTCAGTCTCTAATTGGCCGACTGAGTACGAGAGCTTTATGAAGCGTTTAACAGATTTGGACTTAAGATAATAACTTTGATGAAAAACGTAATAATACCTTACCTTAATTACTTTCGAGATCCCATAAATAGAACAGAATTCACGCTTCACTTAAAAGCCTAGTCTAGATCTCCATCGAGCTAGCTTCGTGACCTTGGCAATGTCGTATTCTTCTAGTGTAACAAATGGTTCGACAAAATTCCCGCGCCTTCCCATTTGGGAAATAAGATGGAAACATAACAAAAGACAATTTCTCACGTCTAAAATTTACATACCGGTATAAGGGAGTAGTCACATTACTCAATGGCGACATTTTAGAATTCGAGGAAAATTAGATATTTTTAATAAAGTTTACATCGTGTGTAATAATAGCTTTATGATTTGTCGGCGACTTGAGGTTTTGGTCAGACGCCGCGCCTCAATTCAAATCCATCGCAATTTGCACAAATAAGACGATATTGCCATTTGCTACGAAATTGATAGCGATGAAATTTCTAATACTTAGAAATATCCTTGTAAGTCTAGTAATAGGTATTACTAGACTTACAAGGATATTTCTAATATGGTATGTTATATAGTCTACGTTTACATACACGTATTAAAAGCCTTTTTTATTCTGTAAGTTATTTTAATCACTCAATCAATACGTTAATTGCATTGCAATATTTATTTAAGTACCTAACAGAAAATTTGCAGCCGTACAAAAACTCGTATCCTGTCTGTTCTTTTTATCGAGATTCAAATTAACCTTAACCTTTTCATAAGTACTTTGAAGCCGAACCTGAGATAAAAATAATAATTATTTATTGTTAAGCGATTTTTAAGGAAGAATAATCGTAAATAAGTAAAAAGGTTTTAATGAAGTTGGTAGCCGAAGTTATTAGCAATTAGCTATGGACTTTATGAGTTGAGTTATGACGTAGGCAGTAGGGCGCAACAAAATAATTATTATAACGAGCTAAGTATGTTCTCGTCTTGAGAAAATTATACTTTAGTGCAGACATTTTAGTCAGAAAAGGGGGCCAACCTAGGAATCTAGCGGAATAAGCTTAATTTTTGTACAAAGTACAAACCTTTCGAGAGTTAGAAAAAACGAGGTATTCTGATTTTTACGCCGTTTAACCTTGAATACTTATCTAAGGTATCTTACACGCTGTCATTTGTGACTTTTGAGACAAAATCCATCAGATTCGTAGGTGAAATGCTTATTTCATTAGACTACTATGCAATTTAAACCCTAGAAAACATTTAAATTGAAACCTCTTAAGACATATTGTGTAACCTTTTTTTCTCTCGCTTCTATAAATATTTTTTTCATTACAAATTGCGAGTAAAATCGTGTCGAAATAATTATTAACAGCAATGGCTTTAGTAAATAAATCACAAAAGAAAAATAAAGTCGCGCGACTAGCCATTCGTTCACAATGTGTACGAGGTCTAAGCTCCATGCATAATGCTATATTTGTGTAGGTCGATCCTTTGTAAGAAACAAGCCAAGCGAAGTACACTACAGAAAAAACTTGCCTTGACATTTAATTATAATTTTGCGAAAAAAAAAACTAACAAGATTTTGTAGTCGATAAATTGAGAAATTATGAACAGTGAATTTTTATCAAAATATGTATATATTCTCAACATTGTTAAATAACTAACAAAATATAAATCTAAGCATGCATTAGCAGCAGCATAAACTACTTTAATAGTCCACTGTCCAAAAGTGATTCAATATTTTTTTAAACTTCATGATCTTCAATGTCTAATTGTTTAAGTTTTTTATAAATTTAATATTAAATCTCAAGGGTAACTATTAACTAAGCTATTTGAGAATAAAAAATACTTGTAGTATGTAGTTATACGGGCACTATGTTTAACATATACTCTGGAATAGAATTGCCTACTATTAAGTCTGCAATTAAATGAATGTAGTTCACTACTATTCAGTTTATATAAATAGTTTTCACAAGTAGAGAAAAATACAATAAAGAAATACACCTATACTACAGTCACAAAGCCCGGCCCTTATTCTAAGATGCAATTTACAAAGTAAATAATCAGTAACCTGTGCCATAACTTTGCTTTGCCCAGCTAAGTAATGTTATTTAATCAATTGTAAGTTTTATGTTACAATACTTGCCCTCAACAGTAATTATATAGCCCTACGTTATATAATGTTAAGACTGTTGGAACTATTTTCCAATGTAGTGTAAAATCCTACTAGTTACTTTTATAAATATGAAAATTTGGATGGATGTTTGTTACTCTTTCACACAAAAGTTATTGAATGGATTTCAATGAAATTTGGTATGGTAGTAGTTTAGGCTCTGGATTAAAACATAGGCTACTTTTAATGTAATAGTACACTATTCCTGTGGGATACTGTATTTACACAGGCAGAGCCCCACAGCATAAGCTAGTAAATGAAAAACATAAATGTACAGTGCAGTAAAGTCTAATGTAGGTATAGTTATAGGTACTTAATTATTAAGAAGTACTCATGAGTTACGTCTTAACCATACTTATTACATAAAATGTTTGTACGAGTGGCATATTGCCTGGATGTACTTAAAATGTTAAAATATAGCTATTTAATGGAAAAATGGCATGCAATGCAATTAGCACAATACATTTAAAATATTTAAACCAATATAGGTTGTGTAAAACTGATGCAGTGGTTGCAGCAAAACTCTTCCGAAAATGAAAATAGTTGAACTATAAAACCTCATGTCTCATAGATACCTATTCAATTTAACAAAAATAAAGAATTATTAAAAAAATTCTACATAATATAATAAATAAAGCATAGTATTTTTATACTTATTTAAAAGTTGAGACTATATTAATTTAGTTACAGGATACAAGATTCAACAGTGTTTTGTACATTTTTAAAACCTTATGATGATAACAATATTGTCTAAGCATTTAAATAATTTAAATAATAATGTTAATGTTAAATATCTATTTAAAATTTATACATTTTAATATACACTCGGGCAAAGTCAATAAAGGAAAAGAAAAATTAGAAAATACTGTATTATTTTCTTATTAGACACTTGAGGAAAGAAAGTGACATAAGATTTTATTGATTGAATCTAGTTTTAGGTATATTAAATTATTAAGTATAATTTATTTTATTATTATTAACATTTACACATTTATTCTGATTCAGGTATAAAAAAACCAAATAGAAAAACTATTGTAAAATGAAGTTGAATATTACCGCTGGAAAGGGATGTCAATAGCTAACCGGCCAAATTGTCTGCACTACGACACTGCAGTACTCATTTATACACGTAGCTTTTCAACTCGTACGGATAATAACAGAACGAGAAAGATATGTTCTTCACCATCCCACCCACATATAATCGATTTTTAAGAATTTCTAATCCGATTTCCTAGTTTTGTTGCTATAAATAAACTATTATAAAATAAAATACATAAATGTTTTCTTGCACAACTGAGACGTGTGAAAAAAAATACGTAACTTACCAAGAGAAGATAGGTCGGCCCGAATAAAATTAGAAACGCCAAAAACTCACTAAAAATACACTTTATAGGTAATACTTAGCATTGTCTCTAATCATTATGCGTTTGCAGGTATATTTGCGACGCGAAAGACGTCTTTCATGATAATCAGCGACATAATTTTCACATTTTCTCACGATTTTTGCACGGAACATACATCGATCGCGAAGCCATGACAGGTCGTTTGAACGAAGTGAAGTTGCGGCGATCGCTCAGCTGACGGGTATTTTTCGCATTCCATAGAGTGAAGTTAGTTTCTTGAGGTCAAAGACCTTCCTTGTCAAAAAATGAAAAACAGATTTTTGGGTAGTTTACTTGAAAATTAAAAAAATATTGTTTTTTAAATAAAAAAAACAGTATTATCTACATACATTTATACTACTTGAAAATTTATAATCGTCTCACTCCTTTTTTTCAAATAAATTGACTACTACTTCAAATAATTGATTTTACAATAAAAATATTGCGATAAGGTAAACTACGGTTTAGACTAGGCATGATGTTGCTGATGTTGGTAATGATTGGCTGATGATATTTCATCAAAATGAGAGCGTCGCGAGTCGTCTACTATCGTAGTACTTAGGTAATTAGATATTTTGAAAGATCGGCAACGCTCTGGAGTTTTAATTGTCCATTGGCGGCATCGGCACTACTTTATCGCTTACCATTAGGCGAACCGCGTGTACTCGTTAATATGTCTTTAGGAATAATTATTCACTGTTTATTTGTAATATAGTTATTATTAGCTTTTGGTAAGTACTGACAAGATGTTCGAATTTAGTAGAGCAATCAAGAGCATTTAACTTTGTAGGTATATATAGGATATAAGTCCAATTCCACAGTAGACATACTCCAAATTCCAATAGACATAATATGACTTTTACTAAAGTGAGACGTCAGACGTAGGTATATTATAGTAAAATGTGGGCTACGATATGGGTAAGAATTAACATCTAATAAAATATACTTAATAAACGTCTAGGTATTTACCATGGCAGTTTATGGGACCACTCCAGTTCGACTCTTCTTGGCGCCAACAGCGACATGGTCCGTTCGTTCTGTTTCTTTTAGATATTTAGTTATTTGTATCTCCGTATATCATATTAAAATAATTTTCTCAACACGTAATATCAACAATCAAAGCAAAGTGCTTATTTATAAAAGCATGTTATACAGCATTTAATTTCTTCTCTGTTCATGTTATGTAAGTGTTAATTTACCTGCAACAAAACAAGAACAAAATTATTATTTAATAGTTTAAGAATAGGCATGTTGCCTACAAAAAATTTTTTAGTCTATTCCATGTAAGACAATAATATGTTAATAAACAATCTAGAACCCATTTTCGTAGATCTTAAAAAATAACAAAGATATAAACAATTTAAATTTGCGTTACATTTTAAATAAAATAAACAATATGAAAAAGAGCGATATTATATCGGCCTGGGACGTCACGAGTACATAGGCTGCACTAAAAGTATCGGGAATGGAATATTTCCACTGTTCCTGTCATATTAAAATCTTTTTAATTTAAAACTCCTTGGTTTTAAAAATCGAATACTGTTTATTTATTTAAATAAAGATTCTCGGTCTTGTCACAAGGTCTTGTCAAAGTTGTTTAGTCGTTGAGAAAATGGAATTGACTTGAGAAAATTCTAGAGCGATGATTTATTATGACTTTCGAAGTTGTGTTGACCGGATGATTTCTGCATTTGGTGATGAAGCCCCATCCAAAACCACAATTTATCGCTGGTTAGCTGAATTCCAACGTGGACGTGTCAAGCTCAGTGGTGATCCCCGTCAAGGTCGTCCAAAAACTGCAGTCACCCAAGAAAACGTTGATGCTGTGCGTAAGATGATTGAGGAAGATCGACATGTGACATACCGCGAAATTCAGGCAACTTTAGACATTGGCATGAGTCAAATACAAATCATCTTGCATGAACAATTAGGTGTAAAAAAGTTGTTTTCCCGATGGAAACCGCATTTGCTCTGTGAATAGCAAAAAGCGGCTCGCGTTACTTGGTGCGTCAGAACTCTCGAAAGATTCCACGCAGGATCCTCAAATGCTGTATACAACATCGTATCAGATGACGAATCCTGGATATACGCGTACGAACCCGAAACAAAAAACCAGTCACGAGTTTGGGTGTTCGAAAATGAGTTAAAGCCAACAAAAATTGTTCGTTCACGGAGTGTTGCAAAAAAATGGTGGCCACGTTTGTCTCCAAAACCGGCCATGTTGCGACTATTCCTCTTGAGGGACAAAGAACGGTTAATGCAGAATGGTATGCTAACATTTGTTTGCCACAGGTCGTTTCTGAACTCCGTAAAGAGAACTGCAACCGCCGCATCATCCTCCATCACGACAATGCGAGTTCTCACACCGCGCACAGAACAAAAGAGTTTTTAGAGCAAGAAATCATAGAATTATTAGACCATCCGCCGTACAGCCCCGACCTAAGCCCTAATGATTTCTATACTTTCCCTAAAATAAAGAATAAATTGCGTGGTCAGAGATTTTCATCACCTGAAGAAGCTGTGGACGCCTACAAAACGGCCATTTTGGAGACCCCAACTTCCGAATGGAATGGTTGCTTCAATGATTGGTTCCATCGTATGGAAAAATGTGTCAAATTTCGCGGAGAATACTTCGAAAAGCAATAAATACATTTTTAAATAGTAATGTTGTGTCACTTCCTTGATTCCCGAAATTTTCAGTGCCGCCCTCGTAGCACCCACCATACCTTTGTCATTACGAAATATATAGTGGTAGCGACTTGTAACGTAACAAACCGTTTTGCGGGAAAGAGATGGGCCGTATTTTTTGTGCTTATAATTTTTAATCGGGTCAATCTAAATACCTATTTCTTTTAGATTTATGTATCTTTAATCAACATTTTTTAAATTTTATTTATAATAATGTGATATTCTCCACACTAGGCAACATCCATATTGTAATTAAAAGAACGGACTACCTCGAAGGACCATGTGTGTGGTCACACCGGGACACTGGGACCGAGGTAGTAGGTAAGTAGGTACTTTTAGGTATCTTATCACTTTTATGTGCTTTGTAAGAATTATCTTAGTTTAAATTATTAATAAAATTATTAATTTAATTTATAAATTTAATTATTAATTAAAAATAAGCCTCTTAGCAAATGTATTTACTACCCAAATCTTAAAAAAACGGAGTAACAAAGGTACCTGTTTTTCAACGGGTAGCGCATACTTCAAGAGAGTTTTAAAGAATGGGACACCTCACACCACCGCTCTGTGGGACTCGCCGCACAAGAAAAGTCAACGATTGCCGCGTCGCGCCCTATGTAAATTGGCAAATGTTACTAGGTATGTAAAATCACTTTAAACTCTGTTAAAGTAACGCTAATATGTATGCCGATCCACTCGTTTTTGTTTTATTAAAAATATTAAGCAGTTGTATGATTTTTCACGCGTTGCAAGTTCGGAAAATTTTCGAATCATGCTAGTGCTGTATAACCGAGGTGTAGTGTGCGTAACGTCACGCTACACCCCGGGGTGTATACAGCCAGGATTTTGCTCCGTACTACGCACCGCTTAGGCTGGGACTGTATGATCCGGAATCCGGCGGGCCCGGGACAATTCAGAGCACTGAAAATAGAACTCTGCGCTAAGACAATAGAGTTGGAAATCGTGTCGAGTTGTCGATATACCTAATTATGAAATTGACATTTGACTCGACACTAATTGTGCGTTCGATTTTCAGCTCTATTGTATAAGCGCAGAGTTCTATTTTCAGTGCTCTGAATTTTCCCCGGCCTAACGGATTCCGGGTCATATAGTCCCAGCCTTAGTCGCAAGTTATCGTTAAGCCCATTTTAAAGTTAAATATCGTTATAATTCTTCCACGTGTAAGTATTTTTTATTTGTCACGGAGAAAACAAAAAGCTTAGACGTACCTACATTTAAAATCAGTGAACATTCTCCGCTAGTGGCAAGATCCCTTCGGTCTTTACAAAGAATACTCCGGAGTGCTCCAGGTCCTTCGCCACGAATCATAGAATTAAATAAGAGAAAATTTGTTGAAATCAGTTACGGTGATGGCGGTGGCTGCAACAGTCTATATCGAGCGCGCGTGGGCCGTAGCCCGCAGGAGCGTCTGCACGCGACCCACTTAGCTCCAGACTCCAGAGGGCAATCATTAATCATAATGCAATACTTTAGGGGCCAAATGTGCCAACGCATTGTCTGACGACTGACGGTTAGGGAATACGTGTACACTGTACACAGTATCAAGACAGAGAAGCGTTACGTTGCCGGCAACTTGCTGGCATTTGAGAGACAAAAATCTGGATACATTTGGTTTACCTATGTCTAATAATAAATAGGAAATATTTGTTTCTTTACATTGAATAGGCTCCGAAATTACTGGTACCGATTTTGATGAAATTTGGCACAGATATACACAGAGCAGACCACGGGGACGGAGTATGGACATAAGCTACTTCTTTACGGTTTCCTCGGAATTTCCTTTTGCGCACGAAGTCGCGGTCCGCGGGCGAACATTCAGCAATTAATATAATATTTGAAAGCTCCAATTTCATTCGTGTCAAAATCTCTACAAGATATTGCGAAATCGAATTGTTATGCCAACTCGTAGCAAGGTATTAGCTAATGATCGCTCTTTTTGTAAATTATAACCACGCGTACATCCATAAAGAAAAGCCGAAGGAAAATCAAGGCTGATGATGGCAATTTCCCGAGAGAATTATTGCCAGAGCGAGCATTTGACCTACAGCGGGACAACGACTAGTTGCTTTCAACATTTATAACAATTCCAATACGATAATAAATTAACGAAAAACTTGCACAATAATAAGATAGAGAAAAAATCATTCTTATGTTATGACTTATGATTTAATGCAATGTTTTGCTGTTATTTATTTTATGACCGTAATTTATTTTTATGGACTCAAGTTAGATTAATGATTTTATTCATTCATTTTGTCATTTTGTTTATAAAATCTATAAATAATATGGACGCTTTTACACCACGTCAATCTGGTCTCGTGATAAGTTCTCGAAGAATTTGTATTTCGGGTTACCAGACAACGGTTTTTGTCATATGTCATACTTTTTAACCGACTTCCAAAAAAAGAAGGCGGTTATTAAAGAAGGGCCTTCGGCTGTATTTTTTTTTGTACGTTCAACGATAATTCCGTCGTCTGTGGACCGATTTTTAAAGGGTATAATCCCAAATTGGTCCCGTTTTCACCAAAGTGGTGACCTGATCAATCCATGAGGAATCGAGGGACCTCCTCGAAATTTATATGGACACATATGGTGATTTCATCTTTTCTGAAGCAGTCTAAGCATATGCTACTAAAAAGTAAGATTTTGCTCCAAGGTATACTATATAAAGGTATATGAATGAATGAATGAAAAACTCTACATTCCGTCGTTTTTATTAAACGTTCTTAAAATGTGTTAATAATAATTTAACAAATATCACTAAAAAGGGAAAAATAATTATTTTTAAACAAAAAATTAAAACGACGTCCAAAATAAAAATTCACAAAAAATTATGTTTAAGAGTTTTATTTCATAATTTTTTGTGCGTTTTTACTTTGGAAGTCGATTTAATTTTTTTTAAATTTCTCGGTGCATTTTCCTCGTATTCTGTTTACATCTTTAAAGCTTCATGTGATGCATTGGGTGAATGATCACATAAAATTATATTTTTTCAAAGCAATATGGCGAAGATTAGATAAACAAATTAAAGTCGAGATCAAATGCGAATTAACATTGAATTTATCGCGCAAGATAAAATGCTAATGAGAATCTCATGTTTTTGCACACAGTTATTTATCATCTCTTACAAAATTGCCCAATTTTTCAATGTGTTCCCACTTTCCAGAGTGAATTGGTGGAATGCAACTAATTCCTATGCGTCACTTTTTTGGAGTGTGTCTTCTGTAGTAGCCTGTGACATACTTACAAGTCTGTAACTTGTGAGATCTAACCTACGTGAGATACAGTGGCTTAGAGCTTGGCTCTCGACTCGGAGGTCGTGGGTTCGATTCCCGCGTTGGAACAACAAAAAATGTTGTTTCTAAGTTTGGTTTGGTTAGGACAATGCAGGCTGATCACAATTTTCTGACAAAAAGATGATCCACGGGCATGTAAAAAGACGGTCCTGCGCCTGATCTCTCGCCAGTCGTATCGGTCATCCGTCATCCCAAGTCCCACTGGGTTTCGAGAGTAAACCCAATGGGACTTGGGCACAATAAAATAACTCCTGCGTAGCTGGCCTGGATGCAATGAAACCGGCCACCGTCACCGAAATCGGTGTGGGACCTATTATTTACATACTACATTATGAAGGTAATATTTAGTAGGTCGCCGAAGCAGAATATTTAATTCTCATTC
Organism: Phengaris arion; assembly: GCA_963565745.1. Classification (NCBI taxonomy): domain Eukaryota; kingdom Metazoa; phylum Arthropoda; class Insecta; order Lepidoptera; family Lycaenidae; genus Phengaris; species Phengaris arion. The sequence goes on along the minus strand of OY751434.1, from coordinate 18,046,554 downwards.
CTCAGAGTATTAATATTTAATAGACTACCGAAATAAATAGAAAACTCATATATAGCAAACATGACAGACCCTAGCCTAGGTGAAAGTTCTTAGCAACTACAATGCATCGTTTTCAATGTTTCCTATTTCTTTTGTAGTAACGCAAGTAATAACTGACCACCAACATCCCCTGCTGCCCCTGCTGCTGGCGCTCGAATGTTAACCTCAGCGTGAGGACTGAGTTGAGTTAAGATTTGTTAATTGTCACTTCTTAATTGTGCAATTGCTACGCGTTTAAAATATTCAGCTACTAGATAGTAATTGTAACTAACACTCATAGTTATGTGTGTAATGTAAACTGTGTATGTGTACATTAATAAATAACTAAATATAGTTGTAAGGCTTTCATGGGCGGACATCACATTACACGCCAAAGTCAAGATACTCACGCATAATATAGCGAAGGAAAAACACTGAGGTTTTGCAACTTTTCTATAATTTCTTCTCTGAAACAATCTGAAAATATCGCATGACCGTTATTTCGGTTACAGCAGTCGAAACTGGAGTTATTTATACTCTGTATCTGTAAAGCGAGACGGGCTTGTCTTTGTCTGAAAACTCTATTTTTAATATTTCCCCAACTGTGTTCCCAAAGTGTAGGGCTAATTAAAAAGTGTTTGGGTAGTAAAATTTAGAGATAAATAAAAACCTAACCAACAGCATGTCAGGACATGTCTAAGGAGGTTCCGTAACTATAACCGCGTAAAAGGTTTTTTTCAAATTACTTCAATACTTACTGTCTGATTTCGTTCAAAATAATTTTCCTATAGAGTTTTTAGCATGATATATCAGCATGGAAAATTGCAAGTTTCTATGTCTCATAGTTTAGAAATGCCAAACCCTTATAATACTACTCGTAAATGGTTGACTTTGTAAAAAAAGTCATGTATGAAACCTTACCTTTATTTTAAAAGAAATATTCAACGATGGGGTAGGATGAAGAAATATTTTTCATCCCCACTTCACATGTATGGGGAGCCACCCCTAAAATATATATATTTTTTTTTTTTTATGATGCTAAAACCGAGATCTATACACAATCCATAACTATACCAATTTATATTCATAATAACAGAAGCTAGAATCGCGGACAGACAGTCAGACGTATGGACAGAGCGAAACTATAAGGGTTCCTTATGTATTACAGAACCCTAAAAAAGAGAGGTCAATAAAATATTATAAGCAACACGTAATAATATATTGTTCGGTATTTAAATTTTAAACATTACAGCGCCAAGGACTTGGATTCAATTTGATGTAAAACGAATGTAAACAAAAATTTACCTTCAGACTAAAAACTAAGATTATTCGTAGTTAATTCTAAAAAGAAAGAGACTCTTTTAAGGCTGGTACTATATGCTCCGGAATCCGGAAAGCCGGTGAAAATTCAGAGCATTGAAAATAGAACTCTGCATAGAGTTGCAACTCTGCACAATAGAGTTGAAAATGGAAGTTTCGAGTGTCGAGCATTTGACTCGACACTCAGGTGTTCGATTTTCAACCGTATTGTATTAGCGCAGAGTACTATTTTCAATGCTCAGAGTTTTCTACGGCCTTACGGATGCCGGTTCATATAGTCCCAGCTTAAGATTAGATAGGAAAACTTTCTGGCTTAGAAAAAAAAAGTACAGTCCGACCACGATCTTAATGGCTTTCGGGAGTCGTCGTTTATGATACATCGTCTGTCATTTCCATACAAAAACAACGATAGCCGAGTGCCATTAGCAAAATGGTTTTACTATTGATATTTTTTGTAATGCACTGACCATTTTTACCCAAAAACATCTGACTAACGAAAATGTACCTATTGCTTGGTTTAGTATGTAAGTATAAAAATCCAACTTAGGTATTTTTCTGTGAAGTTTGAAAACCGCTGTGACATTTGCGTAGGATCATCACTACACATTAATTAGAGCTCATAAAACGACCGCAGCTCCCGAAGGTCAATGTTAATGCTACATATACATTGTACATACAGCCAGGAGACGATTTGATGCCGCAAAAATTGTTGATTTTGGAGCTTAAAACTTATGTAAAAATTTGTTGAAAGTTTCTGTGGTGGCTTCATATATAGCAGCAGGCCTATTCCCGATGTCCCATCGTCGGGTGAAAAAGTAGCTAAGTAGTAACCCTTTCCGGTAACAAATAGTGGACAAACATTATTAATACAGTCATGTGGTTGGGCAGTTTAAGAGTGATAAACAAAGGACTGACAAATGTTAAAGCTTTCATTTTCGTAAATGAATGACTGACAAGCAAGTGACAACAATAACAGTGCGTTAGGCAGCCTTCTACTAAAGTGTTCTAAATATTTTTATTACAAGACATACAAATTCACTTTCACTTTTTTACAAATTACAAAAAAAAAACCTATTTAACAAAATGTTTGTATTTCGCCCGCTGCACCGCGGTTCTAATTTCGTATTCGTATGTTGGCAGAATTGATAAATATTTCAGCGTTACGCTTTCGCGAACGTCGTCTGAAACGCGAATTTATTTTTCATTTTCAACAAAAATATCTTTGTTTTTTGCTCGGTAAGGGAACTTTTGTTCCTTTTCCGTATGCAACGTGTTAAAATAATTACCATTAAACACTTTGAGCCGTCTTGTCCAAACAACATGATTTTTTATTTTCAACAATATGTTTTCACCCTTTTTTCCACTCATACCTGCGGCTACTGCCCGCGGTTGAGGAAGATGATAACAATTAACATCAGTATACTCCAGTGCTCCAGTGATATTTTATATTGCATTCTTACTATTACATAATACCTACAGCATATATGTATTATATTAATAAAAATGCACCAAAACCTATGAAATAAAACTTATTTTCTAAATAATTCCCCTTCTAAATTTGGCTGAAATTTCAACTATTTCTTTACTCTCCATAAGTTTGTAGTCGGTACATAGGTAGAGTAGACGTTTCTATAACGTCAGACCGCATCTGTACATTTTTATTTGACCTGCTAACATAACCTCTATTTTTTATGTAAGTTTAATATCCTTGGATATTCACTACATCACACATACTGGCGCCTATATAATTATAGGGGTGGGTAGACAGAGTTCACCTAGCCCCATAGGGGTAGGCGGTACCCGGTGGGCCACAGGTAGGCAGAGGCCATAGTCCATAGGTTGGAGGGATGTAGACAGATTTGCTCTATAATATGTCAGGGCAATGTTCTAATTAATGTATTTTTTGAGCGATTCTCATAACGATTGTGTAAATAAGTATAGGTACCATGTAAAAATAACCGCAGCACGGAACTGTGTCGAACTAACTTCAGCTGACAACACGCTGAAAATCAACGAAAAAGATGAAATCACGACAGTGCTATTCAAAGTTTTACCGTCTCTTTGGGACTGGCGTGCCATGGTAAAAGGACTTAAAGAAGCTTTATTAAGTAGTTCCGTGGTCCAGTGGTTTAGAGATTGACTCTCGATGGAGGTTCGATCCCCGCGTTGAACTCAATATGGAACTTATCCAATCAATTTGATCAAATCGATTGGTTGAGTAGCATTTTGATATACAGAACCTATATAAGTACGGGCAAGCCAATTCACGCCGGCACAATCGTAGTTCTACTTGATCCGATCGAACTGATCAAGCCGATTGGACGATAGATTGAATGGTGTATTACCAACATTACCTACTGTAGGTACTTGCCCACTTTTTTCAGTTTTCACTACTTCAAAGATGATGAGTTATTTCTAAATCACGGGTTGTTCTTGTAAGAAGAATATGACATGGAAGGCGTACTAAAAACGAAGCCATAAGCAGCTGTCTCATACCTGTCTCATACAAAATCAATGGCAAAAACCCATAAGATTTTCAATCTTATGGGTTTTTGCCCAAAGAAAGCAAATCCATGTCTTTTTTTTCTAAGGTTTTCACGTCTTTCTAGTTATTTTAGAGTCCATCTATACAACGTTGGAATAATGACTTCATGGCACTCAATACCCTCATAATAACTGTTAGCATGTGGGATAAAGAAAGATATATTATGTTTCGTCTCTTACTAATTAATAGCCAGGACTTTATGCTATAGTTATAACTCTGAGAGATTGTCACTATCTCAGCAACAGCATGACGCATGTGACTTTAAACTTTAAAGCATCTTAATTTAAGTGGCATTCGGCCGTTAGTTTAAGTTTATTTCTTATAGTTTAGTCATTAGTAGCTATACAATTTGAGGATCCCTGTCTAATGAGGTCTCTTTTCTGGTGATTGGCGCTGGTCCAACACAGGAGTGGTCTCCAACAGTAATACACACGATATTACTAGCATCCATTACACTATCGAAATGGGCTACTTTAGATAGGCGAGATTAAGCAACCCGGGATCACCAATATATCTTGAGGTATTGGCATTACATTGGTTTAGTCAGTACCTACGATGACTTTGATGTTCAAGGGCTGCCATACAAAAACGAAAAATTCCAAATAAAAAGTCTCAAAAAAATAATGGATAGGGTCAACTGGAGAGATCCATACTGTCTCCCAGAATTTCGGCGTTAATAACGCTTATAATGTTTTTCTCCGAGTGAATACTGGAGCCCTAGGAGGTGCGGGTACGAATAACCAGCAAGTCACTTCTCAGGTATAACCATGCTGCTGTATGAGATGCATCTTTGCTATTTTGCTCCAATAAAAACACATGTTCGTCATGGGCCTGTTTATAGTTTGTTTATTTCTGCATACAGAATGTTGTACAAATAAATAAGACGGAGCGCAAGGATTATATTGTTTACAATCCTCCAAATGGCCATCTATTTGTGCTTCTAAAACCTAAAGAATTATGTCCCTCTTACTCCTATTTCAAAAGAGATTCCATTTCCACGAATAAATTATGTATTTTAATGTATTGACCGTAGCAACTGGGAGATCGTCTCTTCTGTAATTGATTGAGCAGTTAAACGCATATCTACGACGCATCAAAACCCAGAATATTTCTGTTATGTGTGATAAAATTTTAATTGACTGCCACTGTAGCGGATCCACTCTCGAATTTATGCCGTGGAGCATACAGTTCTGAATTCCATGCTATTCAGCAGTTTAAGTATTAAAAGCATCTTCACTCTTCAGTCAATATAGCTCAGAAATAGCATTTTACAGCGTTTTAGTTGGTCGTTACAGAATAAGGTTAACAATTGGACGTCATTGAACCATCTTTCAGCTACAGGTTACAACAGTCTACACCTGGTAGAAAGTAGAACTCATAAACTAACATAGGTTTGAAATGCCAATCTTACAAAGTAAAAGGTTATATTATGTAATACAAAAGTCATGTGCAATAGGTTTACCCATTATACCTGCCCAGGTATAATGGGTAAACCTATAGGACATAATGGCTTTTGTCCCCGTCATCAGCTAAGGATGGATACGTATTTTGTTTTTTTATTTATTTATTTGGTATATCAATAATATAAACACAAGCTTACATACTTATTTATCATTTTGGTCCATTAACAGTGTTCATATCAATTAAAGACATGCACAAAGTTAAATAATGATACACTTACGTTAGATTACAGTAATAATAAAACGTAATTAAAAATCTATTAAATTCAGGTGAGTAAAAATTGTTAGTTACGTTATTAATTAATAAATACACAAATTATTATTATATCATGGTTCCGGTTGGGACAATAAAAATATTAGTCAAAAACACAGAATGCAATAGTAATACACGAGCAATATTAAAAAGAAAAAAATAAATTTAAAAAATAAAAAATGAAATATTGAATTTTCTTTATTGAAATAAAGAAATGAAAATTATAGAAAGCTAGTTTTATAACATGTCAAGGAATCGTGAAAGATGTCTAGATCAAACATTTTATTCCAGATATTATAGGAATTGATCATTCTCGTGATAGAGGCGTTCTTGCCGACATTCGTTTTATACATAGGAGTATTGAAAAAAGGTTTCTGCCGTATCCTAGCATTCGGCCTGGGTACTGCAAGTCCTATAGTCTGCAACAGATCCTGGCAGGGAGTGGAACCAGTAACAAAGTCTCTGAGGAAAACCAGATCAAGCATTCGTCTGCGATCTGATAGCTTGTCATTTGTAATTTTAAAAGTTGAAAGTCACTTATCGTATGGTACCTACTCTGTTGTTCATCTGTGGGGTGACATAATATGCTAAGGATCTAAAGACATGAAGTCAGTTAATGAATAGCCCATCCTATTGTTGTAATTACGAGGAGTGTGACCCATAGTAAGCCTTACCAATTCCTAACCATTAGTTCCGTGATCTACGAGTTACGACATATTATACCTACAAACGGAAGCGTTACTTATATACTATGGACCTACCAGAAGCGAAAGCTGGTTCTTCATCAAAGGAAAACCCCCATAGCTTGTAGGTGTAAGATCAGTTGCAGATCCTATTTTAATACGTTTTAAGAAATTTAATAGGTAACTACTATGGAGTTTGGACAAAAAAATGTCTTGTCCATAAATAAATACAAGTAGGTATTCATGATGTAAGTATATGTCATGTCATGTCGTGTGATGTCATGTCATGTCATGTGATGTATAAGTCAATGTTTGTAGGTTACGAAGTTTCAAACTTTACTGTACTGTACTTTATTGTATCTTGATTAAACATGAAACCTGTGTGAATCGTGTTATACATAATATGTTCACATCGTCGCTACTGGTGCCTGCGTAGTTTACTAGCCATCAAAATGTTGACAGGTACGGCATCTGAACGGGAATTATGCCGTCGAAATTATTATTGTGGTAGTTTTCCTATTATAGAGCATAATGCGACTCAGTGGCGCACAATGCCGAATTGTGCTGATGCTTAATTGAAACGTGAATTAGTTTTCACATGCACCAGCAGAGTGCGCTAAGTTCAGTGTTGAAAAAAAATTTGGAATACGTAGATGTATTATTAGTTATCAATGGTGGAATATAAAAAAAATAGTCAATGTTTGTACCTTCATCCATACTTATATTTATTCTTTCATTTTAACACAGTCTGATTTAACTTTTATTCTTTCCAAAAAAACTACGACGAAACGAAAGCTTTAAATTTTTTTCAACGATGAACAATATTACTAACGATAATACATAAATAAAATTTCGATCAATGCCAACTTAAAGAAAAAACACTTGTTAATTTTCTGCCACTGAGTTGGTATCGATTGCACGCATCATGCGAAAGCAGTACTTTGGAGAGTGCTCGATTTTGCGAAGCGTTGCTGACTGCTGTAGTTGAAACATTCAACGTTGAGCATTATGCCGCATAATGCGCTTTTGTGCTGCAATTGGTAAACTACCTGTGTTAACGATGAAATAGTTCAGCCCACACGATGGTATGTAATGTAGTAAACATTTCTCGGTAGAAGAAGTCATATATTGGAAACCGGGAGTCGATGAAGATTGTAAACATAACGAAACGTGTAGTCGTTTCCGTAGTTACAGTTCTATAAGTAGGTACACGGTTACGAAGGAACGTAAACTTTTACGTAATATGTAGTTTTGTATACATTGACTATGTGAGCTATTTCCAGATACCACTAATCAATAATCGCCTCTAGATTAGCTACAGAAGTGAGAAGAAGAAAAACAATAAAATGTTTTAAGATCTTAGCAAGGAATTGAGGAAGTTCTGTGCAAACTGCGGCAACCTCAAGCAAGCCAAATGGTAGAACCGCAGTGTGAGTTTTCCACACTAAAATCCTTTAATAGTTTATAAACTCTATCTACCTACTACAACTAAATTATAAACATCGCTAAAATTGGAGCCGTGATACAGAGTTTCCGGTGTTATCTTTAAAAACTTTTTTTTTCCGAAAGAAAATTAGTCATGAGTTAATGATATCAGCTTCGGTTTTAAAAATCTAGCTAACCCACTTCGTTGGGCGTCAAACATTTTTTAATGTTGATGATGAGGTTAAAATGTATCCTTAGTTACTTCTTTTAAGATCAGCTAATATAGTGAACTGTGAATGGCCAGTGAAAATCAGTCCTGCCGTTTCAGAGATTAGCCTGAACAAACAGATAGACTTTCATATGCATTATAATATGTGAAAAGCTGATAATTTAAAATTACAAACAGACTCTTCAATTTTATTCATTTGTATAGATGTATAGATAAATTATCAGGTTCAAGGCTGGATTTTAGGGGCATATTTAGCTATAGTCCTAATCCTGTGGACTGCTTCAATATCCAAATCCAAACTATGTAAGTATACAAGTATCCGGTGTACTATGCGTACCTACGGTTTGTACTGGTCGACTGCTATAGCATCATAGAACAGTTCTTACTGCTTACGTACCATCTTTTCACATTTCCATGAGATTTCTACATACGAATAACTTTGCAGCAAAAAACCTATTACACGTCAGTCTGAACGTTTTAAATGAGTCACTTATATTTGGGCCAGAACAATTAGTGCATGGACAACAAAAATACCTGCGAAGGCGACACCTGCCAGGTCAAATACACGCCAGCGGGAACAGGAAAACCACTGATATGGTTTTGTTCGGGATTTCTGGAATATGACTGAAGCAATTACTAATTAGAATATAATATATTTTCCAGTAATAATGATAAATTTACTCCAATTGACACAGTTCTTACTTAATGGGCCATTACAAAGTACAAGAAACTCTGAAAGGTAGGCTAGTGCCTAGTAATTACTTATTCTAGAATAACTACTAGAGTTAACTACTATTTCAGTAATGTAAGAAACAAGATTTTCTACTAAAAACAGAGACAGACTGCGACTGATGAACATACCTAGTTGTGATTAACCGTACATTAGCATACTATGTCCTTAGTCCTTACCGTGTCCTCTTTATCCGTGTCGAATTTCATCAAAATTGCTCCAGTAGTTTCTGAGCCTATTCAATGCAAACAAACAATCAAATCTTTCCTCCTTATAATACATATATCATTACCTCCTTATACATATATCATTAGTTCCTCTTTATAGCTAGTCAGTAATCCTTTCTTAGCCTCACTAATAGGTATTTGTTCTTTGTAAAGTATTAGGCATTCAAAGGATTGCAACCATTTGTCAATCCGCAGCCGATCCGTCGTCAATTAGTATCGAAATTTCATTGGCAAATAACCGCCACAGCTTCTGCCAGACAAACATAATGTATTGTTAAATAAATCAGGGGCTATTACTTACATAACTAAATTTGAATCACAATGTCGAATGAAAATCAAAAATCTCCCACAAGTCAGTTTGCAGCTGGATCCTGCATCTATTCAAATTCGAAACGTTTTTATTTGCGATTTTGCTACAAATGTTTTCTGAACGTACTTCCTACAAAATAAGCAAGCAATTTAACTCAGTTTCTTCTACTTTAGATTTGGACAATTTCAATTGTAATGTTGCGGTCCGTAAGAGACTGTTGACCAAGCGAAGCGTTGGTGATAATGTGTGACTGCGATCATCCATAATGTTGTATTATTATTACCACATTATTACACAATGTTCTACATAGTCTTATTTTAAATTTTAGTGTTTCTTTATTAGCCATTTGATATGTCGTACTTAAAATATAAGGCTTTTGTTGCATTAGCACAATAAATTCATATAAACTGTTTTAGCATTGTAAGATTGACCCTCATGACAATGTAACTGTAAACTATTAGTACTAGCGAAAACTTATAATTGGTTTAGTAATTTTGTATTCTTTTTCTAGCTCTATTGTATCTAGCTGTAAGTTTTCCATATATTTTAAAATAAAAACTAAATAAATAATGGTCTTGGAACTTGAAAGTGACTAATGCTGATACTATCTAACAGTGGATTGGGGTTCCTATAACTCCAGTGCTATCGGCTTCACTTACCACTTACCTTTTAAAGACCCTAATCCAAATCCATATTTATTATACAGGCTAGGGCTTCCCTATGAAGGAGAACCTAACTATAGAGTATCTAACCTAACCTGTGTCCGGGAATATTTGTCATGGGAGACACTTGCACAGCGGACGAAGCCAATTGTTGTGAAACATAATATAATATTGAGTTCACTTCCGTTTCTTCCGCGATAATCGAGGAAAACCTGGGCACTATGACCTATTTTCTTAAAATTGGATTCTTTTAAAACTAAATTCATCATATTTTGGTGAGATGAGACAGGAAAACGTTTTCATTGTTGATTCTTATAGACGTAGTGACACTTTTCTTTCTTTGAAAGCACTGCACTTGCATACTTGCAAACTTGCATCTGTTTAACAACTCTCTGCTTTCATTGATAGAGTATAGTGGTTTGTACATGAATACAAAATAATGTTATTATTTTATTGCTATTTAATTTGGTATAAATCGCGAATCATAACTCCTTAATATGGATCGTCCAAGTGGCGTAAACACAACATTTACGACAAGTTTCATCTGCTTGCCAACACCGATCTAAGTGCGGCGTTAAAGCGATTGATGGAGATATAGTTATGATAATTATTTAATACCATCGTAGTGCCACGAGAAGTCGGTGAAACTGAATTGACCTTCAGAACTCTAAAACGGTCTGCGGGCGGGAATAGTGCTCACGTGTTTTTGCCAAACTGTCTCCGCAGTTGTTCTTATATATTATTATAAATTACATTTCTCATTTGCCAATTCTAAAAAACTTACATGATTTTGCTGGTTAGAGAGTTCAATACTATGCTAGGAGCCGGAGAGAGTGTTGGCATAAAGGTTGTATTGGCATTTGGTTCCTCTCTTATACTAGGGCCACGCTGGCGGAGACGTCATGTTAGTACAGCTAGTAGCCACGAGTCACGACTTATCGCGGAAATAATTAACCATCGTGATAAGGAGCATTGGCGTTTTCGCCTAGTGTGACTCCATGTTTAGGTGTAGGCGATGACCTATACCTAAACACGAAGCATGAATCTGTCGTGATCGAGTCGAGTCTCGAGCTCATATGTGATACCTACGCAGTATTTACCCATAATCTGACTATCGTTGCAGTCAGTGACTTCCAATGAATGAGCACTACTCACTAGCTTAAGCCGCGTTGACACGATCAAAGTAAGATTAAAGTACTCTTGGTCCAAATGCTCTTGTACGCCTAATCATCTTGGATAGGTTATGACGCCGTCATCCAACTGCAATAAGTACTCGTATTCTGTCAATAGGCATTCGAGTGTACTTGGATAACGACGTCAGATTCAAGTCAACTTGGACGGGATTCCATTCATCCAAGTTGACTCGTACGAGGGCACTTAGACAAATTGTACTCTGATCTTACTTTCAATGTGTCAACGCGGTTTTAATGTGAAATTCATAGCAGGTAGATGGTGTTTTCTACAGCAGAGTTGTACACAAACATTATTAGGCCAAAAGCCACCCACAAAACTTGGATCTATTTTCCATGTGTAATGCGAAACAAAACAATGCCATGTTGTCCCAATAACCGATCTATATTGGTTCGGCCATCGACCCGGCTAATACATCACGATCTGGCCAAGCTATGATCGAGGCTGACAACTGACAGCTACCATACAATATTGCCAACGAACTGAACCACCAAAATAATTAATGGTGCCAAACACTACATTACAATTGAAAAAAAATTGAATTCGTTTCCGGTTTTGCTTATCTAGAGAGCAATCTACCTTGTGTATTCTACATGTCTTTTTTCTTTTGAAAATATTCTAAAATACTTTATAATTGCAGACAAAACTGCCTGGCCTGTAGCGTTCATTTCTGAATGTGGACACTTGGGCAGTACACATGCAGTGAAAAAGTTTAAAGAAATAAACCGGCCATGTGCATGGTTTGATAAACCGGCAAAGATTCGGCCTCACGCACGAAGGGTTCCGTACAAAACGGAACATTATAAACACGTTTGTTGTATGGAGCCCCCACTTAAATATTTACTACCCGACTACACCGAAGCCAAAAGGAAAAGTAATTATTTTGGCAGTCTAGATATCTATGTAGGTATGTATGTATGTATGTTTGTTCCCTCGTAGCGTCTAAAGTCCGTTTGGTTGTCTGGTCCGATTTTAATAAATGTGGTGTCAATAGATTCGTAATGATGCCGCGGGTAACATTGGCTATATATATTTTTATAAAATTTTGTTTTTTGAAAATTGAACCTCAGATTCTAACATCTAAAAAAATTAAACCGAGATGATCATCACGTGTTTGGTATCAAAAGAAAGGTCTTGGCAAGTATATTACAAATATATATTATGTATAAATATATTATATTATCCTACTTATATTATAAATATGAAAGTTTGTGAGTATGGATGGATATTTGTTACTCTTTCACGCAAAAAATACTGAACGGATTTTGATGAAATTTGGTATGGTAGTAGTTTAGTCTCTAGATTAAAATATAGGATACTTTTTATCCCGGAAAAGTACAGTGTTCCCGCGGGATACTCGATAGTATATTTACGCCGGCGGAGCAGCGGGAAACAGCTAGTATCATAATAAATATCGTTTTTTATATCTAGAAAAAAATTGTTTGCTCCGCGCTGGCGAAAAACATTTTTTAAATTAAAGTGTTTTGATCACTTATTAATATTATTCCAAAAATATATTCGATTGGGAAACGGAAAATCCGAAATTTAAAAAAAAATTAAAAACTATAACCGGACTACGTCATAAAAGGGGTCTAAAAAGGCCGAAACAAGAAAATAATTCACATACACACACCGGCAAATTTAGCGGAACATAAAATAAAGGTTTAATATCAGTATCATATAAGGTTGCTGGCTGGTTTATACGTCATTTAATTTAGAAAGAAATATTTTCAAATTAAGAAAACAACTGAACATCACATTTTATGCAATTGTTTTAATTTTATTCAAATACACCTTATCTGGAGCGAACTTCGAGTATTTCTTCCTTCTGAGTTTGATTTAAAATTTCATTGAAATACGGTTTTTTGTTAGTTTTTTTTAATCGCGTATCTTTTTGGAGTTGAGGACTGAATTATGCCTGACTTAGCCCCAACGGAGATTGCCAGGGCACTCGAAATGCGAAGAAATGGTCAAACCTACAGAGTGATATCCAGAGGTCTTCGTGGACCAGTTTCAACGATCCATCGCAGTATCCAACGGTTCAGGGAGACCGGTACTTATGTGAGAAGAGCAGAACAAGGCAGAAAAAGACGCACTTCGAGTAGGGATGATCGTTTCATTCGGTTTCGTGTACGTAGGAACTCCCGTTTGACGGCCGTCCAAGCCCGACATGAGTTAGAAGCAGTGCGGGGTGTAACCGTAAGTGAGCGTACGGTACGAAGAAGGTTCGAAGAAGCTGGTTTGGGTTCATTTGTGCCCGCCAAGGCTCCAAGGCTCGAGGTAAATCATCGTAGAAACAGGTTAACTTTTGCTCAGAAACATCGACTTTGGAACGCGGACCAATGGAGTAAGGTATTGTTTAGTGATGAGTGCAGAATTCTCTTAAATCAAATTGACGGCAGGCAAGGAATATACAGACGCAAAGGAGAACGATACTTTCAGACAAATTTTGAAACTACAGTTGCATACGGTGGTGGATCAATAATGGTTTGGGCGGGCATTTGATTGGGAGCTCGCACAGACTTGGTAGTGATTGACAGAGGGAGTCTGACTGCAGACCGCTATATCAGAAAAGTTTCAGAAGAAAATGTCGTACCGTTTGCCCCATATATCGGTGACGATTTTGTTTTTAGGCAGGATAATGCTCGGCCGCATACCGCTCGGGTAACTCAAGCTTATCTTAATGATATGAATATTACTGTTATGGAGTGGCTGGCGAGATCACCGGATATGAACCCAATAGAGCACGTTTGGGACTTGCTGAAAAGAAAAGTTAAGTCCAGAATTCCAGCTCCTGCCAACGTGGGTGAACTGCGAATCTCTGTAGTTGAGGAATGGCGGAGACTATCCCAGGAGACCATCGATAACATCATTCTCAGTATGCCTAGACGGGTAAAAACTTTAATAAAAGCACGTGGAGGAAATACGCGATATTAATCACCATTTTTCTAATTTAATTAATTGTTATTTTAATATTAATTTTCACTTTTCCCGGTTACATGAAAAGTTCAAAAATGTACCATTTTTCACAAATAGCCTTTACTCGCAAAATCTGATTTTAATGTGATCTCATTTTAAGTAAAACAAATGAAACTTTAAATAACAAAAGAAGTGTAGTAAGTAGATTTTAAAATAAAACCATATTTTTTAATTATGGGCCTTTTTTTTGTGTTCCGCTAAAATATATGCCGGTGTGTCTAGAAATGTAGAGCTGTGGTAGGTCAAGGTAGAGCCGTGGTCTCCCCTACTTTTTATGGTTCGGAACAGTCGATGTCAAATCGCAGCCATCCGTATCTATTACGCGACGCATCTCGGTTTGAACTTAAATGGCAAGTGCGACCACGACTCTAGCTTGACCATTTTTGTACCTGCAGTGCATTTCTGGATTTCTATCTAAATTATTTTCTGGTTTCGGCCTTTTTAGACCCCTTTTTTTACGTAGTCGGGTTATAGTGTTTTTTTTAAATCTATTTTTAGTATATATAGGTTGTTATAGCGGCAACAGAAATACATCATCTGTGAAAATTTCAACTGTCGCGCTATCACGGTTCATGAGAATCATGAGATACAGCCTGGTGACAGATAGACTGACAGAGAGCATATAGCATCTGATTTTTCTATTTATAACGATCTTTTCCTACTAAGTACTATTATAAATGTGAAAGTTTGGATGGATGGATGGATGTTTGTTACTCTTTCATGCAAAAACTACTGAACAGATTTGGATGAAATTTGGTATGGGAGTAGTTTGAGCACTGGATTAATACATAGGCTTTTTACCTTATTTTTAAATATCCCTCCTTCCCTCCCCTAGATAAAAATCCCGAAAAAGTACAGTGTTCCCGTGGGAATTTACGCGGTCGAAGCCGCGGGCTAAACCTGATTATTAATACGCGTTACATAAGCAAAAAATCGGGCTGCCGCGGCCGGACGGTAAACCGTGTTGTGCGCAAACGCCCTTACGGTCCAGTTTTTGCCCTTTAGGTACGGAACCCTAATATGTTTGGGTTATAATATTGAGTTTTGCCGAGGAGTTCAATGGGTGACGTTGTGGAATTTGTAAAACTTTATAAATTTGTGTTATCTCGGTTCTTAATGTGTAATATTGGTAGAATATTAACCATTATATATTCGTTAACGTGCACAAGTGTGGGCAAGTGGTACAACTTCTAAAAACGTGCTATTTTGTGTTTCCCGCCAAAACTCCCTAGGAACTTTCAGTAAAGCTTCTACCACTTTACTGAATCGACTGACATGACTCATGGACTGTACTGACTATATAATATGTGGACTTTGACTAGACTTTAGACTTGACGATATAGAAATACGGTGTTGAAAATTGAAACGAAAGTTCTATTTCCCGCCTTTTTAACTTGACACTGGCAAATGGTTATAAGCCGATGCCATATATAAATAAAAAAAATAATAAAACCCTAATATGCAGCTACTGAACCTGTAAGATTGACGCACTTCGTGCAACGACCATAACCCATAACAAACGTAGCTTTGTTTGTTTGGTATTCGGTAATGCAGAAGCGACACTCAATAATCGTAAAACGCGTAGACTTTACGATGTTACTATTCAGCCGCGTATCATTTTTTCGAAATTATTTTCATCTTGGCAATGAAAACTCTCTGAAGGTAATGACATAAAATGTGTATGTGTGTGTTTTTACTTTGCAGTTTCATATTTATCATGTAGATTATAATTCTGTCTAGAGTTTTATAATTTCCTGGCTATGTAGGTATTCTAAATGAACACTTGAAAACAATAACAGCTATCGTTGCGCGTCGGGCTTAAGGCTAACAGTGCCTCAACTGCGCAATAGTGGAACTGCTACAGCATGCTGCGCATATCGTCTCCACTCTACGACCTAGGTCAACTCGGCGAAGACCGTATCATTTAATCGTGTTTTCCGGCATTTAATGACGCATCATGGTGCACTGCTTCGTAATGGTGCCACATTCAGTTGTTTTTAAACTATTTAACGTTTGAAATGAGAACACAATGTTGAACATGCCCACAAAATTGAAAACCTATCGGCCTGACCGACCATACCACCTCGCTCGGTCGGAGATCACCCTTAAGGGAGCCACAGACGAGAGGCCGATCGTTTCAGTTAGAACTGACGCCTGAACGGATTCGAGCCCATACACGGAAAAAATCGCATCCGACCCAACTGACGTCAGTTCGGCCTGAACGGATTCGAGCACACACACGACACGATTTTGCATCCGTTCAGGCCGAACTGAAGGCAGACCGGACCATGTATGGGCCCCTTGAGACCCACCATTCACCCTCACCATTCATTCATTCATTTCATTTCATTCATTCATTCATTATCCATTCTTCCCACAGTCCTCGTGAATATATTTTTTTAACCGACTTCCAAAAAAAGAGGCTGTTATACGTTCGGCTGTTGTATATATATATATATATATATATATATATATATATATATATATTTATTATGTTCAACGATAACTCCGCCGTCTGCTGACCGATTTTCAAAATTCTTTTTTCGATGTAAAGGGTAGTCGGTACCAGCCAACCTAAACTTACTGAGCTCTATAAATTATTGATTTATTAGGATACTAGTATGGTATGGTATGGTATGGCTGGTAACGACTTCAAAATAATGAAGATTGTGTAGAAAAATAGTTAAAATTTCAGCCGAATTTAAAAAGGGGAATTATTTAGAAAATAAGATTTATTTCATACTTTTTTGTGTATTTTTACTTTGGAAGTAGGTTAATTTTTTGTTTATTTTATTTCTAATGGTTGGACCACTAGAAATTTAAAAAAAAATCAATACTAAGATAGTAAGGTTTAAATATGAGGTAAAAGTCTGGTAAAAGTTTATGCTCACGCGAAAAGGCGAAGCTAGTAAGTCATAGAATGGAAATTTGTTTATTAATTCGCACTGTTTCGCTGTTCCGAGTTCAGTGTAGGCGAAGGAGCAACGAACCCAAGATTTTTTTTAATTAGGTACAACCAACTTGTCCGGTGGTTCAGGAATATATTTCTAATTTTCTACTCTAGCTTTTGCCGGTTCAACGCGAAATAAGTTTTCCCGTAGAACAAAAATGTTCGTAGCGTAATATTCATTTATTTTTTGTTAGCTATTAATATACCTACTCCGTTCCGATTCAATGTAATGTAAATGTAAACAAAAAAAATTTAAATTCAATAAAATTATTTGTGTCATTGTATTAGTAATGTAAACAATTTCGTTCCGTCTGCCGATCTTGTAAGGTGTAAGCCACGTTAAGTAAGTCACTCGGCGAAACTTGAGTAATTTGCAAAGCGGCAAGAAAACCGGGGAAATGAGCATTTCTGCATTTAAACGGTTGTTTCACTTTACTATATTTTTATTGTAATAAAAAGAAATGCCAACACATTTGCATGCCGCAACCCCCGCATACTCTTCATTTAAATGACACAAATTATGACGCGCTTTTTATTTGCGTACTCATTACAAACAAACAAAGCTTTGCTTTGATATTCTCACTTTGATTTCGCACTCTCACGAGCTTTTCAAGAAAGCTTTCTTTAAAAGTGGAGAGTTTTAAAAAAACATAATAGAAAATTTTATATGAAAAGATATTCAATTTCTTACATAAATAGACCTTATATTATGAAAATCTAAGAAAAAAATATTATTAAGTATGAACTGCACAGAAGTTTCAAATGTTTTACTTCCCAACACATCGTTGTACTTAGGCCTAGCACACACACTTCTTTAACATTTTAAGGAGAACTTAAAGCTAGTTCACACGACACCAAGACTTACCAATTTAATATCATTGTCAACAAACACACACACAGTATTTTTAGCCGCACCGGCGCGGCGGGCGTCCCGCGCGCAGCTCGTACACGTCTGTACACAAGAAATCAGAATTATTGTATGATCGCGCGAAAGTAAATCTGGATCGGGGAAATATCAGTGTTTTAGTGAGGAACAAAATTATCGAAAGTCCAGCCGACTCGATGTAGAGAGCGCGAGACGTGTGGAGAGTCGCGACACTAAATATCGCCGAGTGCAAAATTATTCGTTTGAAAGTTAGGTTTATACTTACATGGAAAAACAGTCGTGGTCTGACTGTTTTTCCACTTTAGGTAACCATTGTAACATCACGTTTCAAATAAGATTTTTTCGATACCCAGCGAGGAAATGCTACTTTTGGATTTGTTCATGAATAATGGACTTTTCACTGGGTTTTAAGTTCGACGACGACGTTTGTCCTACTCTTAATTACTACCTAAATTACACCATAGTAGGGTTGAAGGTATTGCTTGCGGTACTGGTTGATAATTCTTCTTCTTCTTCTTTTTTAAAATGTCAGAGTGTGTTGATGAAGACTCTGCCTTACGAGTTGGTTTTATGAAAAACAAGGGTATGGTGAACTGAGTAAAGTCAATTGAAGAAACTAGAACCTGGAACAAACACAAACATTTAGGATTAGTACCACACACCTAATAGTCTAATTTTGTTAGTTAGATGGTTGATAATTAAGTTATCATATTTTGGGGATTGATCATGTCTGAGTAGATATCAATTAAAAAAGCCGACATCGACTGTAGGTAAATTTAATGAGACTTTGGATGCTAAAATATTCACATATTATGAGCAAAACATTTAACCTGCGAAGGACTTTGAAAGTCCGTAATAATTTTTATTTAAGTATAAAACGGAGACGGCAAACTTTTTAATCGACATCGACTTTTCACCTCTCTAGCGCGTATCAACACCTGGGTGTGCGGGGTTTTCTCAGAAGTGTTTGTCTATTTTTACACCCAGTAGTCCCTACATCAGCCCGCGTTCTTTTGTACGTTTATCTTCGGTCGGTAAACTGTTAACTTGAACACAATATAGCTCACAGTTTACGACAATAACCGCGAGCTTTTGACAGATCTCTCGTAAGCTTTCGACAGATCTCTCGTAAGCTTTCGACAGATCTCTCGTAAGCTCACGTATCCGCCGAGCTTACTTTTGACGCTTCATAAACAAGAACTTTCGCGTTTGATACATAGCTGTATGAGTTTCAGGTACCAATTTTATTTTCCTAGTCTTTTTATTTTATATTAGTTTACTACATAAATACCTATACTTTGGACTCTAAGCTTGAGAGATACACCAACAAAGAATAAACCTACATTGTCATCAATCAATCAATCAATCAATACATATAATAAAAATGGTCTTTGTCTGTACATTGAAGATATATAAGAAAAACTAGAACAGCCTACGAAACTGAACCCAAAACAATGATTATTATTATTTTTTTTAATTTTATTGTGCGCGCTAATCTCTGAAACTACTAACGGTTTTGCTAAAATTTCGTATAGTAGTAGTTTAGGCTCTGGGTTAACACATACTTAGATTACTTATTGTCGCTGAAAAATCTGCGATTCCCGCGGGATTTCTTTTTGCGCGTATGAAGTTTTGGGAAACATCTAGTAATATATGTATCACCTTTTTCATTTCAGATCAGTTCAAAGGCTAAAATGATAAATATTAATCAGACTTTAAAATGATGTCAATGGATAGAGGTCGGCGCAAATAGAACCAACAATATGCATTAATACACAATAAATGCTCCTTGCCTCCAATCACCAAACCAGAAGTAGTTGCGATGAGGGTTTTTAAATTCGCGAATCGTGACATCAGACAGCTTTTTAACTCTACAAGGACCGTCGTGCTACGAAGCGGCGCTTGGTGACAGAATCAAAAATTCTTAATGACCGTTTTTGATATCACTTATATATGTATATACATATATATATATGTGTGTGCGTTGGGTCTGCCCCCAGGCTGCAGAAAAAATATCAAATACCCTCATTGATAGGGACAGGCAAAGGAAAACTTAGAATACTTAAATACTTAGGTACCCACATTTTCTACTCTCGGGCTGCCCGGTCCTCGCTACTGTACTACGCGTACGCCCATGCGTCACAGACTGATAGATAGATCAGTGTGTCACACCTATTGTCGTGTAGTCTACGGCGCGACGTGAAAAAGTGTAGATATTAAATTATGGTGTTGTCACGGCTTATGCAGTATACTAAGAGTATACTCAATAGTTTATTAACTTCCATGTTCCAACTGGCATATCTTGCGCACTGAAATCCTATAAAAGAAAATCTATTTAAGGTCCGGTAAAATCAATAGCCATGTTGTCTAAAATTTTTTTATTCGTATATTCGATGTTAAACAACATGATATTAAACAATCTAGAACCCATTCTCGAATATCTTAAAAAAATAGCGAAGATATAAACAATTTAAATTTACAATATGAAAGAGAGCTATATATTGGCCTGTGACGTCACGAGTTGCACCCGCCATCATTTGGCATTACAAATTGTATGGCGGTTGCAACTTATGACGTAACAAATCATTATGCGAGAAAGAGATGGGCAATATTTTTTATTATGTATCTTTATTCAACAATAGTTTTAAAATTTAATTTAAAAAAAAGTTATATTCCACACTAGGCAACATCCCTATTACGGATATTTTGGGCATATGATCTATTGCTTATTTAGAGACGCTTAGGCAGAAAAATAATTGTCATACTAGAAGAAAAAAAACTTCCTTTATACGAGGGCTGCACTAAAAGTATCGGGAATGGAATATTTCCACTGTTCCTGTCATATTAAAATCTTTTTAATTTAAAACTCCTTGGTTTTAAAAATCGAATACCGTTTATTTATTTAAAAAAAGATTCTCGGTCTTGTCACAAGGTCTTGTCAAACTTGTTTAGTCGTTGAGAAAATGGAATTGACTCGAGAAAATTCTAGAGCGATGATTTATTATGACTTTCGAAGTGGTTTAACACAAAAATAGTGTGTTGACCGGATGATTTCTGCATTTGGTGATGAAGCCCCATCTAAAACCACAATTTATCGCTAGTTTGCTGAATTTCAACGTGGACGTGTCAAGCTCAGTGATGATCCCCGTCAAGGTCGTCCAAAAACTGCAATCACCCAAGAAAACGTTGATGCTGTGCGTAAGCTGATTGAGGAAGATCGACATGTGACATACCGCGAAATTCAGGCAACTTTAGACATTGGCATGAGTCAAATACAAATAACCTTGCATGAACAATTAGGTGTAAAAAAGTTGTTCTCCCGATGGATACCGCATTTGCTCTGTGAAGAGTAAAAAGCGGCTCGCGTTACTTGGTGCGTCAGAACTCTCAAAAGATTCCACGCAGGATCCTCAAATGCTGTATACAACATCGTATCAGGTGACGAATCCTGGATATACGCGTACGAACCCGAAACAAAAAACCAGTCACGAGTTTGGGTGTTCGAAAATGAGTTAAAGCCAACAAAAATTGTTCGTTCACGGAGTGTTGCAAAAAAAATGGTGGCCACGTTTGTCTCCAAAACCGGCCATGTTGGGACTATTCCTCTTGAGGGACAAAGAACGGTTAATGCAGAATGGTATGCTAACATTTGTTTGCCACAGGTCGTTTCTGAACTCCGTAAAGAGAACTGCAACCGCCGCATCATCCTCCATCACGACAATGCGAGTTCTCACACCGCGCACAGAACAAAAGAGTTTTTAGAGCAAGAAATCATAGAATTATTAGACCATCCGCCGTACAGCCCCGACCTAAGCCCTGATGATTTCTATACTTTCCCTAAAATAAAGAATAAATTGCGTGGTCAGAGATTTTCATCACCTGAAGAAGCTGTGGACGCCTACAAAACGGCCATTTTGGAGACCCCAACTTCCGAATGGAATGGTTGCTTCAATGATTGGTTCCATCGTATGGAAAAATGTGTCAAATTTCGCGGAGAATACTTCGAAAAACAATAAATACATTTTTAAATAGTAATGTTGTGTCACTTCCTTGATTCCCGAAATTTTCAGTGCCGCCCTCGTATGGGCGAGTTTGCGTTGAGCGGAGAGTCACTCGCGAGTACGCGCGTGAGTGATGAGATGATTTATTTATTTTCAGTATAAAATATTATTTTGCCTAACAGTTTTTATAATAAGCAGTAGATCATATACCCAAAATATCCGTAATTGATTTTACCAAACCTTATATATATTAATATTTTTAAACAAAAAATTAAACCGACTTCCAAAGTAAAAATGCACAAAAAAGTATGAAATAAAACTTATTTTCTAAATAATTCCCGTTTTTAATTTGTCTGAAATTTTAACTATTTCTCTACTCAATCTTCATAATTTTGAGCCCGAACAACATCCTGATAAAACAATATTTGTAATAGATCTCATGTTCAAGTTGGCTGGTACCGACTATGCCATTGCATATGCATGCAGTTCTTTAAACAATGTCGAAATTTCCAAAAGCGTATCTTTAAAGACTGAGGAGTTCTGTTCAGTGCTTTTGGATTCAGGGTATACCTTGGTGCAGATTCTTACTTTTTGGTAGCATATGCTTGGGTTACTTCTGAAAAAGTCAAAATCACTATACGTGTCCATAGGAGTTCCCTTGATTCCTCATGGATGCCATCAGTAGGTCACCGCTTTGGTGACAACGAGACTAATTTCGGATTATACCCAATACATCAAAAAAAGAACTTTGAAAACAGACCTAACCTTCGGCTGTATATATATATATATATATATATATATATATATATATATATATATATATATATATATATATATATATGTATATGTATATATATATATATATGTTCGGCTGTATGTAAAAATTATATACAGCCGAACGTAGAACCGCCTCCTTTTTTTTGAAGTCGGTTAAAAAGGCAAAGCTGATTGACTGATGTATCAACGCACAGGTCAAACCCTAAAGGCTAGAAATTTGAAATTTTGCACACGTATTTCTCATATGACGTAGGCATCCACTAAGGAACGATTTTTCAAAATTCAATAAAAGTTTATATGAAACTTTTTAATCCTCGGTCAGATTTGCATGATATTTCGTATGAATTCAGTACGGAAATAATTATGAGTTACGTATTACAGCGGTTTCTAAAATTCAGGCCCTAGGTGGATAAAATAGGGGATGAAAGTTTAAAACTTTATTCCACGCGGGCGAAGCCGCAGGCAATTAAAGCTATAGTGTTTAATTTACGATATGACACACATTTTGACAGTATTTATATCCCGTCACAAATATGTGACATCAGATAAATATTAGGTCTTTACCTATGAAATTGCGGTTTTGTATGAAAAAATTCAAACGATTTTTTTTTCATGTATTTTTTATTTGTATTAATCGAAATAATCACCCATGCAATCAATGCATCTTTGGCAACGCAGTGGCAGTTTATAGGCACCAGGCACAAGGTCTGGTAAGTAGGGCGGATGACGGAGAGCTTCTGACCCCAGTTCTTGCAACTTGGAGACCGTCTGCTGTGCAGTATGAGGTCGCGCGTTGTCGTGCAGGAGCACCGGAGACGAGCGATTGACCAATGCTGGTTGGAGTGTGCCAGCTTCTCCATCATTGTGTTCAGTTCTCCACAGAACACATCTGCAGTAATGCTCACCCCGTTTGGTAAGAAGCTGTGATGAATCACACCGGCGCTAGACGACCAAACAGTGACCATCACTTTTCTAGGGGTAAGTTTTCCTTTAGGGCATTGTTTAGGTTGTACCAGGATCTAACCAACTTGCTGAGCGCTTGCGGTTATTAAACGGAATCTATTTTTCATCGCAGGTAACAATGCGGTTCAAAATTCCTTCATTTGTGTGTCTGTTGAGCAGTGCAAGGCACGTCTCGACGCGTACTTCGCGCTGGCGATCATTGAGTTCGTGGGGCACCCATTTGTCAAGCTTGTTTACCTTGCCAATTTGATGCAAATGGACCAATATTGTTTTGACGCTAACGTCGAAAGCTGCTGCTAATTCAGCCGTAGATTGTGTATCATCAGCTTCCACAATCGCCTTTAATTTGTCATTGTCGACCAAAGTCTTCGGACGACCGCCAGGTTCATTTTTCAGGTCGAGGTCCAGAACGGAAGCGAGCAAACCAATAACAGGTGGTGCGTTGGTTTGTAGTGTTAGCTCCGTAAACATCGTTGATGTTGCGTGCCGCTTGTGCCGCGTTGCTGCCACGACGGTACTCATATTCCATAATTACTTGAATTTTTAACGTATCCATGACGATGACGAAAAAGATTGAAATGCGATGAAAATGTAACACTAATCAATAAACAAATGACTACTTTTGGAAAAAGAATTCCATGTTTTTAAAATAAAATTAATTTGAAATTAGAATTCTTAGCCAAACAAAAATTATTTTAATTTGAAATGGCCAGTACTGCAGAACGGCAATTTCATAGGTAAAGACCTATTATTAGCACACATGCAGTTGACACACTTCGTTACCACTTGGGAGACAACGTGACGGTGAAGACTCATGAATGCGTTTTCATTTGCATACATAAGTACGGCACTCAATGCAAGAACAACACAAATTACGTCCGCAGAGTCAGTTTACATTGGTAAAGTGCAGCCGTATGTCCATTGTCTTATGGTACGAACCAGACATGCTAATGCAAATAATGCTTAATTTTTATCTTTAAATAACGCCAGAAGCAAAAATTAATGTGGATAATAATATACTATAATATGTACGACGGTCGAGCAGGTTGTGGTCGTTCATCAGGAGACCAACTTCGCCTTGAGGGTCGAGCGTTTGGAATTTCGTCATAAAGTGAACTTTAGTTCTTTTGGGGTGAGAGTTCCAACCCATCACTTACCGACCTTCGAGAATGAGGAGTTCTGGCCGATTGGAGTCGTCTATAGAAGATTTAGAGGGCGACTCCCGAACACTTCGCGTCCCACGTCGCAGACTATCGTATTTATAATATGGGCCTATGCAGCCTGAAATAAACGGTATTTAATTTAATATTATTACTCATGCAATCATAAATTACATACATACATACATATACTCACGCCTCTTTCCCGTAGGGGTAGGCAGAGACCACTTCTTTCCACTTGCTACGATCCTTACATATTTGTTTCGCTTCGTCCACTTTCATTATTACCTTCATACATGCTCTTCGGTTTAGGGTACTCTTGACCTGGCCTTTTTTCAAGACATCCCCGATTTGGTCTCGAAACGTCCGCCTAGGTCTACCCCTTCCAACACTTCCATTCACACTCGCCTTATACACTTTTTTCGTCAATCGTTCTTCATTCATTCTCTCGACATGGCCAAACCATCTCAGCATACCTTTCTCAATCTTTGTCACTACATCTTCTTTCAGACCTAAATTAAATTTCATCATAAATGACATTTTTCATCATAAATTAAATGTAAGTATTATAATTAAGTATTAATATTGTATTACAATTAAGTAAGTACCCCAATATAAATTAGGAACTTACATGGGTGCGCCTCGACAGTAACGGAAGCGACACAACGTTTTCATGCAGTAATGCCTCCTGCACCGACTCTTTACTTCAAGGTCTTACAACTGCCAGCCATTCCTAATTTCCTATGCGCTAAGTACCTTCAATTGATTTAGTATGTCTGTATGTGACGTTGATCTCCTTGGCTACTCAACCTGAAAATCCGGCTAATTTGGATTGTAAGCAAAAGTATGAATACAAAAACCACACAAAAACAGAATGACGTGGCGCGAGACCTTGGAGCCGCGCTCGAATGTCCACAGACCACAATATTATACGTCCGTATCTAGTATCACATAAGTTTTATCACCTTCCGATAAGGTACATTTTGTCTGCGCCACACTACTCACAACACGCCATTGCTACTTCATGTTCATTAGGATTTCCTTGTAAACACTCGTGGTAAGTGAATATTAAATAATAATAAATAGTATTAAGTAAATAGTAGTGTGTTATAAGTAAATAAAAGTTTGAATTAATTACTACATAATAATATTTACCTACTCTTACGAGTTAATTACCGGTTGTTATTCATAATAGCATTAACACACGTGCAGATTTGGTCCGGAGCAGGCCACGGATTGGGTTGCCAACATCCTCTATGTTGGCAACCCAATCCGTGGTCTGCCTAAAATTAGGGAACAAAATCCTCTAGGGGGAGATTTTTTAGAGTTATTTTTAGAGGCTTGCATTGTTTGTTTTTAATTAAATTAAGCTATTGAAATGTTAAGGAGCGTCTCATGCGCGTGTTTTTTTCGAAACATTACACAAAACATTGAAACATTGGGGCGTGTCTATACACATTTGTCTAGGAATATACAATGTTTTTGTCTTCCGAGACGGACGGAAAACATTTCCCGCGCGGGTAGAGAGGGGAAGTAATGTTTCATTTCTTATTAACTATCACCACTCACATGACCATTAAACATAGAAATACGGAAAAAAATATTTATAAATCCCAAATCAGTCTTCTATTCGTAACTCCTGATATGTACTAAAATTACGGATCAGTAAATATGGCCTAACTCGTAATCTTGGTGTCTAAAAAGGCCAGTTTAGTTTTTTGGATAATACATATTATGTTTCATATATTTTTTTCCATACAAAAATCGTGAAATGTTGAAATGGCTACATGATTAATCTGATTTCGTCATATTAGAAAACATCAATTTTGACAAATTTTAATAGAAATGCGTAACATGGCGCACATAATATGAGTTGAAAAAAATATGTGAAACACCTAAAGTGGCCTTTTTAGACCCCCTGTGTTTTTTCTCCTTGTTTCTGCATATGCAATCGCTAAAACTGCGAGTGATTACGTCTTCCCGATCTTGTCTACAAAAAAAATTTTGTTTCAATCAAAAACATTTTCTATAGCTGGAGACAGCCTGTGTATTAAAACAAATATTTTTGTTTCATGTTTTCTGTGTAATGTTTCGAAGAAACATGAGCAGGAGACGCGCTTTTATATCGACATGCAATTCGAAAAGTCAACCTGTAGAAAATAAAATTTTGGAGGTATAAAATAATACTACACTAATGTTAAAAAGAATACTACATGGACAAAATAATATTACGAAAAATTATTTTTTTAATTATTTGTATAACAAATTATTTATATTTGGGAAAAAATATTTTTTCAGTGTTGGAACACTGCACGAAAATTGGTATGCACTATAAATAGAACTCTGTGCTAATACAATAGAGCTGAAAATCAAACACACGAGTGTCATGCTGTCATAATCGTCTGCTCCAAACCAAATCGGTACGTGTGTAAGTATTCTAATTTCGATCACTCGAACTCGGTATATTTTAAACATGGACTTTTTAGCAGCTTCATGATTTTAAAATACAAAACAACATCAAGAACTTGTTCTTATTTCGTGTTAGCTTTTAATAAGCTGTTATTGCATTGTGTTTAAAATGCAAAGTCCTCTACAAGCTGTACCTTACCACTAGGGTTAGCATTTACTCAGATCAGACTTTAGTCATGTACATGATGACTAGGTATTAAAATTTTCCTTAACCTACATATTATAGTTACGTTTCCGTGTAAAGTCTTCCTTGACTTGAATGCGCTGAGTCTGTTCGGCGTTCGGTGTTACGTTTGTTGACCGTTATGCCAGCGATATATTATGGATCACTCTCAAAGAAACACCAATGGTAAAATAATTCTGAACGGACTGTGAATAAGGCCCAATTTGCATAAGTGAAGTTATGAAAAGTTTTCACATGAGGGTAGAAATGTTTTTTGTTTGACGTGTGGCGGCCATGAGTCAATGACGCGTTCCTTTTGCGCTAGGCCGCTGCACGAGTCGGCCGCACCCCGACAAAAAGCAGAGAAAATGTCTAGCCTCCGTTATGTACATTTATTTATTCGGTAATTTTCGTTAATTTATGCACCTAATATTTGTTTCACATACCGTAAAAGTGTGTAAAATTAGTTTACTTTGTTATTTAACTTTGCGCTTCAAAACCTAACCTAGCATCTTTAGAATTTAATTTTTCAACATTTTCTGTTTACGTGTTGACGGTGAGAATTGTTGGTGTAGGTTAAGTGCAAGTTAAATTTGTGTTACATAATATAAAGGTTCATGAATCATGTCACGCGTTTTCTAGGTGGAGTCATGTGGAAGAGACCAGCGAGTGTGCCGCTCGGCCGCGTGTGGATGAGGTTCAAAGGCAGAGAGAAACCCGGGGATCCTGCTAGGCAGTAAGTAAACAGTCATATTTTTTAAAACGATATTTTTTTGACATTTCTTATTAGGTACCCATAGGTACTTTTTATATCTGAAATTTAAAAGGCATTGCAGATGAGATTGTGTTGTGACAATTCACACTTGCCTATTAGTTGGCCGGCAAACGAATAGACGGATTGCCTAAGGCTGCTTCCAACGAGCGTTTTTTTGTGGTCGCGACAAAAAAACTGTACTGTAAATACTATAAAACTGTGTGCTAAATAAAGTCGTAAATCGTGTACAGTTGTCAAATCTGAAATTTGACACTTCGATTTTCAGCTCTATTGTGCGCAGAATTCTATTTACAGTGTAGTTTTTTCTGTCGCTCGTGGGTACGAGGGCTAACAGTAAGATAACATGGAAACATAATATAGGTACGCGCTTTGCCCGCTTGGCGCTTGCTACTGGTTTGTAATGTTTTTATTGATTTAAACAGCCCAGTGCCTTACCCTAAAATCTACATTTTAGTCATTTTGATGTAGGTATTTTATTCAGGTACCGAATACAGGACCTAGAGGAACCTTATAAGAAGGCTTGTCTGGACATGATGCAACAAACATTCATCAACGACGAGCCGACCTCACAGGTGCTCGGTATGTGTTTCTTATAGTTTTACTAATGTATATTTACTTATTTCCTAGTCTTCACGATTTCATTTAACAGATGAGCTGATGAGTTAAAAACCAGAACACAGTAGTAAAAAAATATCGTAATAGGTAATTAAATTTGACATATGTTTAGTATCAATACCCACGGTATTGTATAATAAGTTAATAACAATAGGTGTTGGTAGTATGCGTCACTTCCATAGATGATAAGTATTACTACTGAGAGTCACTTCACACCGAGACGCGATCGAGATAGCGATTCAAAATTCAACTTTATTTATTAAAACAAAAGATACATGTTTCATTGTACCTTGCAAGAGTTCGAATAGCGAGCCACGCTTGCGATGAAACGTGTAAATCTTTGTGTAAAGAATAAAGTTCGAATCGCTATCTTAGGTTTCCTATAGTTCGTCCTGAACGGGTGTAAAATCGTATCGTCTGTGTGCAATTTTTGAGATAGCATCAGTCGGCCTTATGGACTGAAGCGATTCGTTTCAGTGTTCTGTTCAACTCTGTTTTTGCAAAACTACTAAACTCGCGTCGTTTTCTACTAAAAACTACTAAAAGAGTACCGATAACTATAAACTAACGAGTCCCTAAAAGTTTTTTTAGGGAAAACCACTGCTCATTTTCAGTTATAATATTAAATTGAAAATATGATAATTTTACCGTTAAATTAAAAAAAATATAAGTAGTAGGAAATACGGACGCGTGCTATTATGATAAGGTGTCATAATAGCACATAGTAGCATTTTTCATATTATGATTACTGTCTAGCTATTTTCTACAAAACCACTACCAACAACTAAATGCCTACTAAAGAGGGAATAAAATACTAAATTTAGTAGTAAAACTTTGTAAAACATCTAAATTGGCAACATTAATTCTGACCTGTACGGATGGACTAAACAGTAATAAAATTGAACTGAACGATAGTAAAATTCGAGTGTAAAATAAAACCGGTCAAGTGCGAGTCGGCAAGAGGGGTTCCGTAAAAAACGGCAAAAATCACGTTTGTTGTATGGGGACAAATTTTTTTTATTCTGTTTTTAGTATTTGTTGTTATAAAGGTAATAGAAATACCTACATCATTTGTGAAAATTTCAACTGTCGAGCTATCACAGTATAGGAAGGTTACGGCGACAGACGGACGAACAGCAAAGTCTCAGTAATAGGGTCCCGTTTTTGCCCTTTGGGTACGGACCCCTAAAAATGGCACGTGGTATTTAACGTATTTATATTTATAACTTTAGAGCGACTATGGTTGATTAAATCTAAAGACTATTACTATAAAACAAAGAGAAATGATTTCTATAACATATCACTGGAAAAATGTATGACACAATAATTCGGTTTCGTCGATAGCGTGATTACAGTTGCAGTAAAATACAATAAATAAATAAAATAATAGCCTAAACTAACCAAGAGCATGTCACTACATGTCTATGGATAGTTCCGTAACTATGAACGCGCAATAGGTTTTCTTTGAATTACTTTAAAAGTTATTGTCATAAAGTTATTACAGAAGCTAGGAGAGCGGCGGACAAACAGACAGATAGAGGGACGGGCTGAGCGAAATTATAAGGGTTCCTTAAGTATTACGGAACCCTAAAAACACGACCGAAGCTCGCGACAATTTTCCGTGTATATGTGCTCGAATCCGTTCAGGCCGAATCTTAGATCAAAACACCTAGAAACCGGGTACGCGCATGAAAAGTGAAGCAAATCATACTGAGCCATATCGGCTCCGTTTGTTCGAACGACCCGTCAGTTGTCAAGGTCAAGCGCTAGTGCATACATCTCAGACTATTAAAAACATTATGACGGTTTGTATCGGTATTGGGTGTCACAATGCATCGGAAAAGAATTAAATAGCTTCGGACATAACATTTCATATGTAAGTATAAAATGTTATGTGATATGTCCGAACCATTTGACTTGTATTTAGCCAAACAAATAAAATCATATTATATCGGCGTCATGCTTGCCCTATTGTGAAAGTGTTAAGTACTAGTAATAATAAATTTATTTCAATATTTGGCTAACTAATAGTTGCAACTATTTAAATATTTTCTGATTTTTAAACTACCAATTTAAATTATTTCCAGTATTAAGATAATCCATTAAGATAATTCTTAATATATTCCTTAATACCAGTTTAATATTAATAATGGTCACAAATCGTATTTAGATGGTTTAAAATGAAATATAATATGTTATATTTTTACATCTCAAGATATTAAGAAAAACAAATACAATAATTCCAATTTTAAGAGCAACAATTGTCCCTTAAGGCTTAACTCACACTGGCGCAGAGTCGAAGCGACGCGACGCGTCGTATTTTTCCGCCTAAAGCATAATTATCTCTATTGTTCTATTATTTAAGTACAAATTTGTGCTATGTAAATATGGAAGCGCGCGTCGATGCGCGTTGACGCGCGCATTCGCGCTACGGCGCTCGGCTGGAGTCGGGTGGGTCAGCGAAACAAAATGCAAAACATGACGCGTCGCGTCGCTTCGACTCTGCGCCAGTGTGAGTTGAGCCTTAAACTGTACACACTCCACAACTTTAAAGTTTTGTGTGTGTGCGTGTCGGTATGTAATGCCTACGCCTACATCTATATGTTGCTTGCTTCACTTTGTACGATGCGTTTGTTTGAAGACTTTATTAATCTAGAGCCGAGCTGACGTCAGTTCGGTCGGATGCGATTTTTTCTGTGTATGTGCTCGAATGCTGTCGCATTGGAACACGCATCTAATCGCGGATGTGTGTGTGCATTGTGCAAGTATAATATTTTCGCTAGAGCCACACAGCAAATTATCAAGTTTATCATTCTATTCTAATCATTCCTAATCAAGAAGACAATTAGACGAAGTCGCGAGATAAGATCAGCTGAATAATATTGATTTGTGAATGAAACCTTATGTAAGCCGGATGAGATATACAACTGTTTATCTTTTATCGCCGTATTTTATTTCGATACCTACTAGTAATAATTCCTCCATGCTACTATCGAGATTCTAGTTGTTTTGCAGTTCGACCGGATTATTAAGTATCAGGCATCAGCTTGATATATTTTGTAATTTTTAACCGAGGCCCGTATTAATAAACTGTTTATTAATATAAGTGTAGGTACCTCATCTTGTACTTGAAACACCTGGGCATTCTTATTCCATAATATATTCAACAGCAGCATAAGGTTTTCATGGAATAAGATCGACAAAAGAGCAGACGATGATAAGCGATTTCCGCCGGCGCCGGTTATGGACGCCCGGAATACTAGCCTAAAATACCTTGCAGTGTGTTGTCGCTTGTCAGTCCTTCAAAATGAAATAACTAATTGTACGCTCTAGAGTCTAGATTCTTAAATGTTGGAAGTTGAAATATTTTAGCTTAATGCAGCCAAACTTACAGGTGTAAAGGATGACCCAGTATCCATGGCTGAGATCCGCGCCAACTGGGAGAACATACTCAAGCAGAATGTCAGCCTAGCCGTGTTCGAGGAGCGGGACGGGGAGCCGGTCGAGCTGGTGGCCTTCAACATGGTCATCGTAAAGTCCAAGCAGGACCCAGAGGAACAGATGAACGTGAGTTAACTTTTACCCTCACTGTACGCCAGTCGGACGTCGTTCTATCCTACTATAATATTATAAATGTGAAAGTTTTTTTGGATGTTGAGTGGATGGATGGATGGATGGATGGATGGATGGATGGATGGATGGATGGATGGATGTATGTTTGTTACACTTGCAGGCAAATACTACTGAACGTATTTTGTTGAAATTTAGTATGGTAGTAGTTTAGGTTCTGGATTTAAAACATAGGCCACTTGTTATATCGGAAAAGTACATAATTCCCGCGGGATACCAGAGAGTATATTTACGCGAGCGGAGCAGCGGAAAACAGCTAGTAAAGTCATTCATTTCCATTAAAAATATGGTATGAGTAGAATCTAAAGTTTTAAAAATCTAAACTATTAAGCATTTACAATGAATCCTAATACCTACCGGCTACCACTGTAATTGGGTCGAACGCAGTGACAATAACTCTGAACACAGCGCCCCCTTTCAAAATATAATGATGTAAATCAGCTATACTCTAAGTGTGTTCCGCGGAACTCTAGGGTTCCGCGATACGCCTGTAGGGGTTCCGCAAGAATTTAGAAAAGAAAATCAAAACATCTCTCTCTGGTCGAACGTTTTGACTCCGCCCGCCGCGCCGCCGCGCGTTACTTGTGAGCGCGCAGTCCCTTTGATAAAAGCCGCCTCTGAATTAGACACTATAGTTGTGAACAAGCGACTTTCGGCTCTAACTTTAAAATATAAAGTCGAGATTGTTTACAACGCATTTTTTGTATTTCTATTTTTATTTCCGCTTTTTGTTTATCAAAGGCGCCGACTCGAGTATTTTTGAGAATGTTCGAGATCGAGTCTAGGACTAAGTATAAAAGCTACGATCGCGCGACGCGCCTCGTCAGTCAGTTGACGATTAGCGTTCGGAGCGATAAGTTCCTGCCTACCTACTTACAAGCTGGCTAGCGAATGGCGGAGTTTAAACGTGATATGTAACTAGTGTTTATTGTTCTACTGCCTGCTGTATTCTGATTGTATCAGATTTGTACATTTCTTCTTTGGACTAAACTTAGTCTCTTATAAGCAGTAACGATTGTGCATTATTTTGACCCCACCATCCTGACGTGTAACATTATTAATAAAGAAGAATGGAACTTTGGCTTAAAGGCGTTAAACGTGTTGCAACAACATCTTCTAATGACGCTGAATGTTCAAAAGCAGTACACGCGGGGAATGCAGCAATTACCGATCCAGACGATGATGCCACGTTGTCAAGCTCCACGGTTTCAAAGACGAAAAAAAGGAAGTATGATGAATCATATATCAGTTTCGGATTTGTTAATTCCAACTACTCACCTCTCTGCATGCTATGTAGTAAACTGCTTCCTAATAGTTCCATGGCACCTGCCAAATTGCGCCGACATTTAGAAACTGTACACCCCGAGTCTAAAGACAAGAATAAATAATTTTTTGTTCGCAGAAAAGAACAGTTATTGGAAAGTCAAAAAAATATGATGCATGTAACATAAACTATCAATGAAAAGACCACGGAGGCATCATATTTAGTTAGCTATCGCATTGCACAAGCAGGTGAAGCGCACACTATCGCTGAAAATTTAATAAAGCCACATGGCTTTATTTAATTTTCAAACACACATGTGTTAGACATAACAAAATGTATGCTCGATGAAAAATCTGCAAAGCATCTTTCTACTGTGCCGCTATCAAACGACACTGTTTCACGGCGAATCCATATTATCTGGCAAGCTACGTCAAACAAGAACTAGTTACACGTCTACAAAAAACACGATTCGCCTTGCAAATGGATGAGTCAACTGATGTCGCTGTTCTGGCTATCTTGCTGGTTATCGTGAGATATCCATATGAAAGTTCTTTTGAAGAAGACATTCTTATGTGTTCACCGCTGCCCACAAACACTACCGGGGAAGAAATTTTTAATAAAATAAACATATTTTTTGAAGAAAATAATCTCAGTTGGAATTATTGCATTGACATTTGCACAGATGGGGCCAAGGTGATGACAGGTAAAACAGCAGGAGCAGTGTCACGCATAAATTGCCTAATTATATATTAATAAAGCGCCTAATTGTAGTTCCATTGTATTCTGCATAGACAAGCACTTGCGATGAAGCAAATGCCGTCAAATCTAAAATTAGTTATGGATGAGGCGGTAAAAATAATTGATTTTATCAAATCACGACCACTACAATCCCGATTGTTCTCATTATTGTGTGAAGATTATGGCAGCAAACATAAAACACTGCTGCTCCATACAGAAGTGCGATGGCTGTCTTGGGGTAAAACTTTAACAAGGCTATTTGAACTTAGAGCGGAGTTACAGATGTTTCTTTCAGCTGATACTTCTTTTAATTTGAAAGACCGTTTGTATGATAAAACAGAATACAAAAATAAAACTGAATTCATGGATTCATAATCCTTTTTACCCAACTTGTAAAAGCCCGAAAGTATGTCAAACGAGATTTATGAATCTCTTTTAGAAATGTCATCAGACACAAGTATGGAGTCACTGTTCAAAACGATGCCTCTCAACGATTTTTGGTGCAGAATTCGTAATAAATATCCAATGCTTGGCAAAATGGCTCTGAATATTATTCTCCCGTTCCCAACAACATATTTGTGCGAAACAGGATTCTCAACATTATGCAGCCACGAAAACAAAATATCGCAATAGACTGGACGCCGAACCTGATATGAGACTGCAACTGTCTTCTATCAAACCTGACATCAACCAATTAATGAAAAATAAAAAACAGTTTCATAGTTACCTCCCATTAGTTAGATTTTTTTTTTTAAAATATCTTGTAATAATGTAGGTACCTACTTGCCATGTAGCATGTTAAAGTAAGTAACTAATAATCAATAACTGTTACATTGTACTTTTATTATCCTTATTAATAAAGAAAAAGAATACACTTTTAAAAACTATTGTTTTATTGTAGGGTTCCGTCAAGTATTTTGCTTTCCAAAAGGGTTCCGTCACCAAAAAAGTTTGAGAACCGCTGATGTAAATGTTTGACGACCTCTGTAGCTCAATGCTTAGCGCGTTGGCGTGCAAGCCTGAGGTCGCGGGTTCGAATTCCGTCAAAGTAACAAAAAGTTTTCTGTTCTCCTGAGTCATGGATGTGAATTAAATATGTGTATAGTATAAAATTATTACATGTACTTTCTGTTGTCTGGTACCTGTAACACAAGTTCTTCGGATACTTAGCACGGGACCAGATTGGCGTGGTGTGATTTGTGAAGCGTCCAGAGATATTATTACTATAAATGTTTAAATTAAAGCATGGTTACCACCTGGCGGCTCTATTTGCTTAAAACAAAGCAGTGGCGAAGCGTGAGATGATGAGATCTGCGAAGTGGTAAGCCACGTAAGCTAATAATATCTATTGTAATACAGAACAATGACATTTTATTTTGGGATATAATTAATCATGCGAACAAAAAATAAGTTGGCGACTGCACATGAGCATACTGTATTACTGAATTGGGCAGCGAATCAATATGTTGGCGAATAAATTACTAAGCTGGTGAAAGCACTCAGGTGACATAAAATACAAAACTAGGTGTATACCTAGGTCACAATTTCTATAATAACTTCTCTGTAGACTGTAACCAATTTCCTTGAAAATAATTTATTCTATTCTATAATTTAAAATGTAAGTATATATTATTAATATGGGAAGTCGATATGATATCGAGTTATATTAAACACGCCACGCTACTGAACCAAAGTCAAGTAGAAGTCTTTTTCAGTTTAAGGGTGAGGCGTGGCTGAAGCTGCTCAAGATGTTCTCGGTAGTGGAGCAGATGGTGGACGTGTTCGCGCACTACGGCGTGGACTGCTACATCACGTCCAGCGGCATGACCGTGCTGCCCCACCACCGCGGCCAGAACATCGGCGCGCGGCTCATGGAGGCCAGGTAATGACGTCGCTGGTGTTTTTTGTGAATTATTAATACATACATACCTACTCATTTTGTCGTCAATGCACTTGCCATTCCTCTGATATTGAAACAACCTCAGCTCAACAACTATTCAGTAGCCATTTACTGATCTCTCAGGCATATACCTAAGTACCTTAGGTAGTAGGTAGGTTAGTATGACAGTCTATCATTAAAATCATATCAGCGTTTATTACGGACAGGGGTCACTATTTTCCAATTACCTATGTAAATCCTTACCTTCTAATAATATAAATGTGTTTGTTCTTTTGATTAAGTATACGCTTTTACGTAAAAACTATAACTTATCCGATCATCATGAAATTCGGCACATATATAAAGTAGACTACGGGGAACGACAAGGCTACTTTTTATCGCGGGAAAATATACATTTCCCGTGGGATACTGTATTTACGCGGTCGAAGCCGCGGGCAAAAGCTAGTAATAACAATAATTTCAGGTATGAGCTGTGCAAGGCGTTCAATATTCGAGCAGCAGCCACGATATTCACCGCCATCACGTCACAGGCTCTGGCGCGGAAAGTCAACTACGAAGTATTGGCAACAATGGACTACGCCGACATGAAGCAACATGGCGTCGACCTCACCGGCTGCAGCACACCCTGCGCGCTATACATGGGCATCAAATACGACATCGACAATACCTAATAAAAAAAAACAATACTTTGCGATCAATAGAAATTTTATACCAGCCACAGAATAGATAATAGTACAAGGTACAGAAGTCTCTCTGTTTTGATCTTCACAAATGCCGCCTTTTTATGTGCCTATATAATTATTATTAACAAACGGACCGCACGCGAGCAGCCGAAATTGAGCTCTCTGGCGCCGCGCGAAGGTCGACATTATTCCAAACCTTGTCAGATGTTCCGAAAATAGGGTTGTCATTTGTCAATACTTTAATTAAATATCTTAGATTATACTATCAGATTTATACTAGACGACGATATAATATATAATAATGATATAATACATATTATATAGATACCATACAACAAACCGACCGAACATAAATACCACGCAAGGTATACAAGCGGAAACTGTTATACCTATGTACCTATTAGGTAAATGAATACCGAACATATAAATCAGTTTACACAGACACGACACGTGATTTTCTTTTGATGTAGGTATGGATTATATGTATGTATATGCAGCTACCTACCACCTATTTTAAATAAGCATATAATATAAAACTTTTGTGTGTATATTTAATAATTATTGTTATAGATTTAGGTACCATGACAGTAGATATAAATGAGTAATGATTATCGTACCATTCGCTATCTTTCTCACTTGCCGGAACCGAGAAAAACTGACAATGGCTATTTTTTTCATTGTTCCGACAATCGGCTGCAATGCAGTAGTTTTTTGGATACATATTTTTGCCAATTAAAATATGACACGCGTTTGCGACGTAAAGTGAGTCGTACTGCGTAAGAGACGCGCGCGTGCGCCACGGCGCGGCCGGTCAGTGCGTGGCAAGTGGCAACCATTGAATCGCCCCAACGTTGGGGAGTCTCGGTATGTACTTGTAGCTCGGCGGCGGAACGGCGTAGTGACACCCCCTGTACCAGCCAAAGTTCAAGTAATACCTACAGTTACATAAAATTCTATATTTTAAATTACTTACATAATATATGATATGGCATATGTCAATTTTACTCTAAAATTTCGGTAACTCTGTGGCGTTTCAGCTATATTTGGCCTTGTAATTTAGTGGGTCAAAGAAGTAGGTATTATTCGGGCACAAATACATACTAGTTTGGCTTATCAGAATATCTAGCGGGTAGCCTTTGTCATAGTATGTCTTGTACATATTCTGATATAAGATTATACGTCTAGAATCATATAGTTAAATAACATCTCAAATTGTATAGTGAACAGTATACTGAAACGTAATAGAGTTATCGATGTTAAACTACAAAATATTCAACACAAACAGATTGTTTTTACAACAGAAATGCTTTTACTATTATTACTGGTAGAACTTCTCTATTTATTTAGTTGTTTCATTATTTACAAAGAATATCTCAATTCTTACATATCAGGAGCTATCAATAATAAAAATAATTAAGCATTTCATGCTACATAAATATTTTATTAAAGTCGGAGAGTCCCTTTATTTTGTCTTAATATTTTAGATGTGTAAACCGGTGAGTAAACAGTTAGGTGAGTGAGCTTCTAATTCGATAAGCAACAACGCCATCGAACAATAAAAACAACGTAATAATTTGTATGTAATATATCGGTACAATTATAATTTATATATTAAGTATAAGTAGTCGTAGGTTAGTCTTAGAATAATTGTAGAATAAGTAGGTAATTACAATGAGTTATGATATGAAGTCTGCAAAACTGTACAAATACATTTCACCATTATTCGAATTGTGTCTACCTTTAAGATGTAACTTTGATGTAGTTTCGATATTGTATTATATTATTTAATAAGTGACTAATGGTTAGGAATAACCTGTTATTTGCGACTGACATCGGTAATCGGTTACTTCAGATGTTAATCTACTTACTGTTTTATATCTATGTTGTATGTTGGTTTGTGTGCTGTATTTCATGCAGTTTTAAGTACAGTAATATAGACGTTTGTAAAAATATCTAATATTAAAAAAAACATACATTAAACTACTTTAATACAACAAATTAAAAATATAATCAGTATGTTTTTAAATATGTTAAAAATTGATGTTTATTTTAAATTTTTATATATATATAGGTATTAGGTAGGTACTATCGCATGAACATTAGAAACAGCAAAGGGCTTAAAACATTATTTTTATTGTAAGATGCGATTAAGTTTCAGTTGGTTGAACAATTATATTGGTCGATATTGTTTTACACAGTCTATTTAGCAATAATACGTCGGGTTCGTTC
Source organism: Phengaris arion (assembly GCA_963565745.1). Taxonomy (NCBI): domain Eukaryota; kingdom Metazoa; phylum Arthropoda; class Insecta; order Lepidoptera; family Lycaenidae; genus Phengaris; species Phengaris arion. Next base: position 18,007,319 of record OY751434.1, on the reverse strand, counting down.
GTGTTCGGGCACAATCCTTAGTTTATGTTGAACGATATCAGTTTCATATAAATTTGTGTAATATTTTATGTATTATTGAGACTAATCTTTTAACATAAAATTTAATAGGATGACTTAGTAAAATAAGAATTTAGATGTGTTTTATACTTTGTTGCCACTCTAACGCACAACACAGGAATGCGCGTCTTGTAGAAAGATATTTTTAATGTATATTTTTAAATGAGAAGAACAAATAAATAATGATGTTGTTATTTGGCATTTTTATAAGGAATTCTACACATATCCCCTCTTCAATAATAATCACAAAATTTAAAATATATGGGTAGTTTATTAAATACTTTACAATCAAATAATTTATAAAATATACAAATATTATTAAAATATATTATTAATGCTTATTAAAAATAATATCGAATGCTAATCGTCTCTGTAATAAATTTAGTAATTCTGTTATCCTCCACATACACTCACATGAATTAAAAAAAGTACATAATTTCTATTAAAATTACAGCTATAACATATATTTAATTTTAATTTATGATCTATAAAAATGAAATAAAATATAGCAATATGAAAGAATCACACACATGGCAAAGTAAAAAGTAAAACTTTCTTTACAAGAAGTAAATACCTAACTTAGTAATAAAAGTTTTCTCAGTGGTGCAGAGTTCACTTTTAGAATGGCATCCCAAATATAATACTTCTTTTCAAATAAATTCAATAATCATAATATTTAAAATCAAAAGTATGTGTTTGTTGTACAGAACGAATGTTACCAAATACTATCAGCCATCATAGTGTCTTCAAAATAATTACAAGTATTTCAAAACTTGCTGACTATCACGCAATTTTGATTGTTTGAGTAACTTTGTACAAAACAAAACATTACAAATTCATTTTATAAACTAGTAGCTAGTGTCTCAATCCCACTTTATCTAACAATCACTAATATTCAAAATGCATTGTAGAGTTCTATTCAATATTTAATGAGTCCTGTCTTCTATGTAAGTCATAAGCACCTTATTTGTGGTAAGAGAACCAATCACAATACTCTTTGGAATAATGTTGTCTAATATCTTGTTAGTGCCACACACGCGCCGCAACTTGTATGCGATTAGTGCGCTGCTGCACAAAATCCATTCAAACAGCCGCGCGCCGCCGGAGCTGCGGCGCGTGTGTAAGCGTACTTACTAAGTTCATACACTAAAAATTATTATTAAAATATTACGAAAAGTATATTACATAAAGAAATGTTAATGTAATTGTAAATATTGCAATTCGTAAAAAGGATGAATTAAAGTATATTATACTTTAAACTAACAATTCTTGTATATAAATATTTATTCAAAATCTGCTTTAGCACTCTCGCTTGCATGCTCGCCTCAGGTGGAATGTGACAATCAGGCGGAACATGACAAATTTTCATTTGCGTTCATTGGCGTTCATCGACTTACAAGACGTTGAAAAGTTGCAGTGGAAAAGTAACTACTCAGCCGCCGATACAAGCTGATGCTGTTACAATTACAACAATACAATATAACCAGAATACTGATACCAAAATGAAAACACAACACCAAATATTTAAATCTATCAGCAAAGTAATAAGTTAATAATGTAAAGTAGACTATTATAGTAAATAAAAACCATCTGGTTAAGGATTAGAAATTTTAAACATCTCAAAAATTTTAAGTGTATGGACGTTGACAAAATTTACACTAAACTTGTACAATTTTGTCTCATAAAGCTCAATATTAGTACAATTTTTTCAGTACCCACAAGACTCAAGAGGTTATTTTTTTAAAGCTCCACAAAACAAGGCCTAAACATTACTGACATATGTCACATACACACTTACTGCTAAGCACATTGATACAAGTCTTTATCCACCATGAAATAATACATTTACAGTTACATTACTTCTGTAGTTTTTCATTTAACCAGTCCGCTGTTAGCTCATCAATTTCCCGGACTTCTAAAAGTCGTGGAGCACCAACAGTTGCCGCCAGTGCTCGTTGAGTGCCCGCATACATGACCTGCAGTTCCATGTGTGCGTCCCTCGGTGTGTAGAATATGAAGCACATGGGGAATGATATTCTACCATCACTATGCTCCATTTTGTAACTGAAAGTATTAATTATTAATGTATTAATATAAATAAAAAAGTTATAACTCAGACCTCATTCTGAGGAATAGAAAAAGATTGTTAATACGCTCGCTTATTATCTAAAATACTCTCATTTAAGTCCCCTGCAATATCTACATAGAAATAGTCAGGAAAAAATAATTTTTAGCAGTCTCATAGTCCTCACAACTTGCTAATATCATAAAATTAAAAAATGTAAGTAGCCCCAAAATTGTCAAGCAATGAGTGAGCTGATGATGATGTATTACAGCTAAGAACATTCATGATTATGTCAGCTTTCAAACAAAAAAAACTAGATCAAATTGGTTCATAAGTTTGGGAGCTAAAATGCCACACACAGAGTGGACAGACACACAGACAGGCACATAAAACTAGTAACACCCCTCTGTTTTTATCAGAGGTTATTAAAAATGTCAATATTTATGTCACTTACAGTAGGGAAACTGAAATTAGAGAAATGGTCAATTTCAGTAGCATTTCAACCTGCTACTTACTCAACTGTACATACTTCACCATCTTATTATAATGTAGAAACTACAATTAATTAAACTATTAAACTGTATGTACCTGTAAACTATGAATCGGGGCTGGTGCGAGGGTAGTATGTCTTGCAGCTCTTCCAGCTCAATATTGTCCAGCTCCTCATCCACTTCCAGAGCTTGTTTCTCTCTGTTCACCTGGAAAATAACAATATGGAGATATTAAAAAAAGTACATATACAATAGCAAATGTTTGTCAACATGGTAGTGATCATTAGATTATCGAAAAAGGTTTGATAATATAGATGATTTTGTGTAAGTATACATATTATAACAAGAATTACCTAAACTATTGTACGTTATTGGAATATTTGTAGGAAAACAGTTACAATGATTCACCGATTACAAATTACATCCGGAACGGACGCAAATTGTGATTAGGCGTGTTAGACAATAAACACTTGATACAGTTATTTAAAATAGGTATATAACATGAAATTACAAATAGTTGATTTAAATAGTCGTTATATTGATGTTACCTTCAATATTAAAGCTGAATTCGATGTATGTTTTTGGAAACGAAACTTTTTGAGGACTTCCTTCACATCATCACCGATGTCACAAACATTTACATTTTGGCCAGCCATTTTCCAATTTCAAGAGTAATTATATAAATGGAAATATTAAATAATAATTTACAATTTGAAGATCAGTAAATAACACCATAAAATAAAATAATGAAAATTTTGTGAATGGGTGCATAACAGTAACATATATATTATACTGTATTATCTATGACAGTAACCGGCAAATGCAGCGTTACAGATTCAGAAACTATGGCAGTTGGCACTTGGCACCATAGATGTATATACCATAGATGATAAGTAGTAGTACTAGCAGCGTTTTACCTCACAATAAAACGCTTTTTAAACGTAGAGAGAGTATAGGTATAGAGGAGCTAATAGCGTATACAACGCGAAAGAAAAAATGTCATATACATACTTTGTAGCTATGTATATAACAAATAGTATTGCTATAAGGAAAATTTTCCCGCATTATGTGGGTAAAATAATGTACTTAGTACTTACAGCAGTCCGTTCAGATATTATGCGACCTTTTATGCCTATAATATAAGGATCATGCACAGAGAAACTCTGAGATACAGCTTGGTAAAAAAGAGTATGACGCGGTGACAAGTAGAACTAATAAATTTTTTGACTTCTTCTATCCATATTAGATTGAAATGGCATTATACTATATTTATTGATTATATTTGAATATATTTGAATATATTTAAATTAAATATACCATTAAAATCTATTATGGCTAAAAGATGACACAGTCGAAAATGTTTTGTTTCTCCTGTCACCGCGTTTTACCCCTTTTTTGCCAAGTTGTAAATTATCTTTGAACGGACTATATTAAGGATCCGCGAGACGATCACACGGTTTGACTCATACCTTACGTGTTTGATGCAACCGTTTGACGTCGGTTTGATCGGTTTATCAAACGGCACTGTTCAGTTTCACTGTCACTTCACTGTCCAACAAAACAAAGTTAAGTAATTCCATTAAACGAGCTTTAAATCCGTAAATGTTTGACAAACCGTTCAAACGAGCTTTGTAAACGATAAAATTGGTTTCACTCAAACCAAAATTTACGTGTTTGATTCAAACCGTTTGATCGTCTCGGGGGCTCTTAAGGTTGTTCAAAATCTATTACGGATAATTAGAGCATATTATCTATTGTTTATGTAAAGACGTTTAGGCAAAACTATAATGAATCATAAAAAGGAATTGTACATACTATATAAAATACATTACGTTCTTTAAGGCTTTGACGTCATTACTCAAAGATACAGGTGATTTCAAGAGGGAGCAGACTTTGTCTAAATATCATCGATACATCAGCTGTGTGAGCTGAATGACCTTAACAGCGCCGTAATGAGCGTAATGTTATTTCATTATGTTTTTTTTTTCGAATCTTTCAATTATTTTTCAGCCTAAATGTCTTGACATAAGTAGTAGTTTATATGACCAAAATATCCGTACCTAATTGATTTAGAACAACCTTATATTTAGGATGTTCTACTTATCAGAAAGTACCGGATCCGACTGCTGGAGACACGTTTGCATTGTGTTTTGACGAGTTAGTGAGGATGCCGGAGCCCAAAGAGGCTTGAGGATTTTTAGGACCTGGAACGCACTTGTAACAATCTCTGGTGTTGCGGGTGTAAAATTGTATACCATCAGACTATGCGCTGCTCGTTTACGATCTTTACATAATTATAAGATATTTCTTAAGTTAGTTGATAGACATTCCAGCCGGAAACACTTAAAATAATAATTGCAACAAGATAATCCGTGACTGTGAAGACAATTAAAACTGTCAATCTTGACACCAGGGTTTATCTAATCCTTTCTATATTATGATCAAACAGATAAACCTTGGTGTCAAGATTGACAGTTTCAATTATCTTCCCAATCACGAATTACCTTGTTGCATATTATATGTGATTCGGCCTGGAATGTCTATAAACTAACGTGAGAAAATCTTGTGTTAAAAGGAAGGTAAAACATACTGATATATTTTTCACATATTTACTATAGTAAACATACAATAATAATATCACATCTAAGTGAAAACAAAACCAATTTTTATTTAATAGTTTATTATCGCGCTGAGTTATAACAAAAAATAGCAGCTACCATTTAGCACAGCACATACAAAATAAGCCCAGCATCATAAATAGTGAATTTGAGATCCTTAAATTAATATTCTTATATAATTAATATAAAACTTTGTAGGCTATTCAGAATTTCCTTTGATATCCTTTGTATAAAATTGTCCTAAACTATCCTAAAATGTCGATGTGTCGATCTGACACATTCAGCATAAAAAAATCAGCATTCAGCATGTGTATGGAACATACGTGTTATGTATACAAACTTGGGGATTCTTAATTAATAATGTTATTACAGAGTACCTATACAATATAATATAACTGGACATAACATAAATGTATAATATGTAATAATAGTGATAATAGTTTGCCCTGTGTCATCACTCATCAGAATTAAAGAGGAGAGGCCTGCCTCTGAATTAAACATGGTGTGTGCGTGTTTGTGTTAGCACCATATAGCAATGTATGTAATTATGTGTTTCGAAAATTCAGTCAAAATACTTGGATCACATAAATAATCGTGATCTTTCATAATAAAAAGACCATTTCTCTGGTATTGACATCTAAGTAATCTGTTAATCTACTTTTATCTGATGATCTATTTATTGCTTCCACAGGTTTTGTTAGAGGTAATATGTTAATATGTTGTAAAGGAATACAATTTCCTGGCAGTTTTTTTATTAGCTTTTGCTTTCGCGGCGTTATTTCACTCTTCAATACTGACTGTGTCTCTTGAGCCTGGAATAAAAAAAGTCCTTGTAAAACTACACAAAAAACCTCAAAAAGGTCACTCATTGAAGAAACATGTACAGTTATAATACACTAGTATTGTGTATACCTTGTGAAATGAGACTCAAAAATAATTTCCCATAAACGAAGTAATTTCCCTTTAATTGTTGTTATTGTTAAACATCATACAAAAAAAAATCTACTTACTGAAGTGCTTTCAATTTCTATCTCCATAGCAACTTCGACGGGTAAAGTTGTTGAGGAACCACCAAGCTGAAAAACAAAAAATATTTTTAAAATTTATCACTTTAATTATATGTAATATTCTCGTAAAATATCTTAAATAATATTATGTTAGTACTTGTTTTAGATGTGTATGTAACACTGAGAATATAATTATTGTAATAGCAAAGTTATATACCAATTGATTAAATATTATTAATAGTAAAAAAGGGGTAAATACCGAAAGTTCCTTTGTTTCTATGCAACAGTTTGGTTTTGTTGATGTTGAATCTGTAATGAGGAACATTTCATAAATATGGGGTGATTTAGTCTAGAGTTTAGTCTAGTCTATTATTTGTGGTAAAAATCGTGGGAAGCTGGTATCCCTGAATGTGTATAATCCAACCATATCAACATGTCAAAGAGTATGAATACGCTTCTATATACATCAATGTCATACGCACTTTTGTAGCATAATACCAATTATTTATTGCGATTTTATCATTGTAAAAACTTTAAATTCGATGAAAATTTGAATAATACTAATAGAAAATAGATGATAGTTCTATACCCTGTATGTATCTTTAGATTTACATTCAGGGTCTAATCAAAAATGCAACTTACCGGTGAAAGGTTATATTTGCTTCCTTTCGCTCACTACGGCTTTTACAGCCAATAACACTGCAATTCACCATAATTACAAACTTATTGCTGCGATTACAACAATAAATATCACAATTTCAAAACGAATAGACAAAACTAAGCACAAAAATATTTTGGCACGAAAAGTGTCTGCCACCAACACTTACCGGTGGCAAACAAAAATAAAACCATACGCAAAAAGAGACAAAAAACAGTTGTTTCGTCCTGCTCACACCTACATATTTCACATTCGCACTTTCTTACTCTTGTAATTATTATTATTTTAGCAGCTCGTCTATTCTATTCTCTGTCTACGTTTTTAAACTACACCTTATTCAAAGCTTACTATTGAGATAGGCACATCCGTTTCCCGTCTACTTTTAATGATTTTACCGCCTTGTGACGTCACATCCGGTTGAAATCAGGTTCTCCCGCCATTACCAGGTGCTTTTGGAGCGAAGAATTTTCGCCATCTTAAATCATTGCGTCGAAAATCACCGGGCAGCAATAAAAAGTTAAGCTTTGAATAAGGTAAGTAGTTTAATAAGCGTTTTATTGTGAGGTAAAACGCTGCTATTAAACCACATGACCGTTATTCAAAGCTTACTATTGAGACGTGTTTGTTATCGCCTGATGATGGCGGTGGTTTCCAAAAACGCCAATGTGATAGTCTAAAGCTGGGTATAAAACAAAATGTTTAAATATGACATTAAAATCATTTATTCCAATTTCACAATATAATTATAAAGATGTTGTGTTTGCACAACAAAAATAGAAATATAATAGCATGTTAATTATGATTTAAATTAATACTAATTAACAGGTTGAAATAAATTCGTAATGCTAGATCTAGAATTAGTACTCTTATTATAGATTTCACGACGATAATAATTTTTAAAAGTATTAGCAGATTTCCAATTCCCTCGCGCCAATAATTCATCGAAATCAACGTTGTCGACCCAATTTCTGGACGCCACAGCTGATCTGATGCTACCCGGAGATGCTGATATGTCAGCCTGTCGAAAAATAGACTTTATCCAACCGGCTATTACTGCGCGAGAGGCTGGTTTCGGTTGACCTCGAAGCGTTATAAATAAGCGAGACAAATTGCCTTCATTTCGACGACATTGAAACAAAGATACGGTTTTTTTAACACAGAAAACAGGATCTAATATTTGACAGTTAGAATTCGGTGATAGTCTCCAGCCTGACTGTCTATAAGAACTGCAATCTGTTTTTGACCCGAACTTAGGCCATAAAACTATACTACTATTTACAGAAAGATAATGATTAGAATCTACAAATAGTAACGTGAGGTCGTGTATGCGTCTACCTGAGCACAATAATAACAATAACGCAGTATGTCTAGCCATTTGAAACAGATTATCAAAATCGACCGACATGTTATTCAAAAACACTAATAATTCATTTACATCCCATACTGGAGGCTTAGATATTTTAGGTTTTTTAAGTGAAATAGCTTTTAATATGTGTTTGATCATAACGTGTGAACTTAACTGGCTTGAAAAACTGGCACTACTTAATGTTGAAACCACAGATTTATGTAAAAGTATAGTGTTGTAAGAAAAATTGTACTTTAGATAAAGATCGGCTAAAAATCTTGCCAAAGTGGATGCACTACACCCTATCTCGCTAATATTTTGATTTCTACACCATTCTTTCCAGCGATTCCATGCCACCTCATATGTTTTAAGAGTAGATGGACGCCAAGATGATTTTAATAAATTAAGCTGTTCTGCATTCCAAAATCTTACCTCCTCAGACCACCCCCACATCTCCAAACCTCCAGGTGAATTTGGTCGATTTTCGGAGACGGCTCTCCCGTGGAGATGTCTATTAGACAACGATTGAGGTTCCGCAACTCGAACGGAGGTGCCAGCGCCCGAGATTTCACGTCGGCTCGCCAATAAACCTTCTCCCACTTCGGGACTACCAGGAGGTAGACCCCGGACGACCGATTCAGATGAGTTAGGACCTTGGGAATTAGAAAGGGTGGTGGAAAAACCTACGCTAGGGTGAAGTGCCATGAAATGCTGAAAGAATCGTGTATATTGCCTGGTGATCGGCCAGATCCAATGTTGCATAATTCGACACTACATGAGCTCGGGCTGACGCAAAGAGGTCCACTACTGGTGTCCCCCATTTTTGAAATACTTTTTCTACGCAACTGGGCCTTAGATGCCACTCGGGTGGTTGCCGATGTCGCGAAAGATGATCGGCATGATTGTTCAGCCTGCCAGGGATGTAATGAATTCGAAAATGAATACCGGGGGGGGGGATGCAAAATTGTACTGGCATGACAATTCTCTATCCACCAAAGAATTTCGTTCTTGACATTTGCAGGTAACCAATGCCGCATTTTTGGATCTTCTGTAAGAGAGTTCAGAAAATTCAAAAGAAAACGGTGATTTAACCTGCCGCGAGGAACTGCAAAGCTGGCAAAATTTAGGAGTCCCACCATGCTTTGTACCTGTTTGAAGGTAACGTACCTTTTCTCCAAGATCATAGTTAGACTCTGAATGATCTTGTTGCATTTGTCTTTTGGCAGTGCTATTCTGTTTTCCCAAGGAAACCACTGAATTCCCAAGAACACCAAGCTCTTTTGAGGAATTAGTGTGGATTTCTCGAAATTGATATGCCATCCGAGATGCGTTAGGAGAGCTATCAGCATGTTTACGTGATTGCGCAGGGTGGATTGGTTTTGATGCGCTAATAAATAGTCGTCCAAGTAGACGACATTCCTTACACCTTGATTGCGGAGTACTAGAGCTATCCAATTGGATATTGTAGCAAAAGCTTTGAGCTGTGCTCAGTCCAAAAGGAAGACATGTCATTTGCAACAACTCGTTTTTGTATATGACCCGCAGAAAGCGTCTGTGACATTTCGCAACCGGAAGATGGAAATATGCCTGTGAAATGTCTATTTTGCATAGCCAGTCGTTCTCCTGTAGAAAGTCCGGTATTCGATGCATGTTTATTAATCGAAACTTGTCTGGCTGGATGTACCGATTGAGGTTTTTCAGATTGAAAATGGACCTCATTGTTCCATCGCTTTTTGGTACCAAAAATATCGAGGAAACGAAACTTGGAGAGATTTTTGCTCGTACTAGGATACCTTGGGATTTCATTTTTCGTATTATACAAGTCATCTCTCTCGATTCGCTCGTATTGACAAATCGTTTCCGCAAGGTTGGTAAGGTAAGTGGAGGTTTCTTTACAAAGGGTACCCGATACCCCTGAATCATCTCTAAAACTACATTTGGTGCGCCGATCGTTTGCCACCTGGGTAGAAATTTTTGTAACTGACCGGCCTGAAAATGTCTCGAGTCATTGTCTCGATCTTTTAGAATTTCCTCTACTGGCAGAGGGAGAATAATGCCGCTTACGACCACCTCGCTGGGCCCCATAGGGTCTTGGACCGGGTCTTGGACCGGGTCTTGTGCCTCTGCCACGAAAGGAATCGTTATGTCCTTTTGTATGCTTAGGGCCATTATAGTGATGTGGCTCCTGTTGATTGGGCTCTCCCAAAAAGCCAGGATTATGTGAACCACTCCCCGAGAGTGGACAACAATGATGCCTACGATCTGCAGGCATATCATACGATCTATAGTTACCACGAGATGGAATCCTATAAGAACCTGGTCCCCCCGAGGGACGGTTCGATCGTTTACTAGTTCCAGGTTGTGAAGAGCGGGCAAAACCTGTATTATTATTAGGCCAAAATGTTTTGCGGACACCACCAGCTTTTTTAAAGCACTAGTAAAAGCGTCGGCATTAAATAAATGACTACAAGAGGGTGGAATCTTGTTCAAGGTCGATTTCATAAAAGGATCGCGAACATGAGCAAGAATGGCATCACGACGCATTTCAATACTTTCCGATCTATGACCACATGCTAATTGTAATAGGTCACTAGAAACTTTATGGAATTCACCTTTAACAAATAACTCCTCAAGCTTAGTACTTAATATTTCAGAATTAAAGCCGTTTGAATCAGCCCAAGTAATCAAATCACGCAAATTATTTTGGATAATCTCGCGTTGTTTTAATACACAGAAGGTTAATGCTGCGTATGATTTATCGGAATGAGACATATGACGGTTTGAATCATACGCCTTCACCTCCTCGTTTATTTCCAGTTCGCAGTAACCTGGCATGTGGTTGTACAATTTTTGCGTATCCGCATAGCAGACTTCGTTCCAACTTGAACTATCGAACCTTTGAATTTCAATTAAATATTTTAAATAACTATCTGGTGTTTTAGGAATAGAAGGTTCCTTTAATTTAGTTTCAATGTTAAAAGTGAATTCCGAAGAAGCATGCTCATTAAATGTGTCATTATAAAGATCACGGTTGACTTCAGAAGTTAAAGAAATATTATCATAGCTATTACTTTCATTTTCAATGTGCTTGTTATTTTAAAACACATATTTTCGTAACTCACCAATTTCCTTTGTTAATTTTTCAAGCTTTCGGTCGGTATTCCAACGGTGCTTACTTTTATTGCGACGTCGGTGTAAAGGCTTACGCTTCCCTGGCGATGAACTCGATGACGAACTCGAACTATCATCGCTAGAGCTACTTGTTTGCCTTTGCGTCAGTTTTTTTCTTAGCGCTATTATTCTGTTTCAAATCGTCACTAGGACCACTGAAAATTATATAAACTTAAACACTACACTAAATGTAAAAATTATTACGAACGGAAACTCCGTTAAAACTAAGATAATAAAAGGAAAAACTCACGCATCCATGATGAAATACTTAACAAAATACTTATTAAAACCTTTTATGATCACTATAAAACCATGAACTTATTTGCGGGTGTTCAACAAAATGGCAGACTTTGTTAAATTATAACACTTTATGGACGCGTGTTCACTCGACGGGAATCGAAACGCCAATGATTTAAGATGGCGAAAATTCTTCGCTCCAAAAGCACCTGGTAATGGCGGGAGAACCTGATTTCAACCGGATGTGACGTCACAAGGCGGTAAAATCATTAAAAGTAGACGGGAAACGGATGCTCCTATCTCAATAGTAAGCTTTGAATAACGGTCATGTGGTTTAATACTGGAAATTTTCTGCCGCACACAAAGCGTCATCTGGTGGCGTAAGTGGTATCAAAAACAGTCAATAAGAATTGTCGATTCTTTTTTTGTCACCAGGTAGTGCTTGGTAGCCCGACGATCCTTGTCATGTGAAAAAGCTGTCAGATGTCACGAATTTAAAAGCCATCATTAGGGTGATTAATTATGGCGAAGGTTTTATTAATCTCCATATATTCCATTCCTACACTCTAGAATTTATACTATTCTAATAAAATTTCTAATAAAATGTTTAATTCGACATGCATTTTACAAAAAAATCTTTTATCTAATTATGAAAAAAATATCAATAAGACATTTTTCTTTCGATTTTCCGAAGTAATTTATAGTAGAATTATTATAGAAAATACTAGTATATGTACGCATAAAAAACTTAATATTATTTACATAAGTGTTAAAATTATGTGGTACAAACAAAACACTTACAAATTAGAAACAAATTTATATGGGCCTACCCGCCTTGCCGACGGTCGGCACTCGGCACACAACGCTCAAAGGTCTAGCTGTCATTTGCCGACATCGGCAAGAGACACTTGAGAGGTTATACTTTATAGAAGTAGCACAGGAGTAGTTTTCAGACCTTATTTATCAATAATTAAAAAAATAATTCAGACGTCAAACAGATCGCGACAGTCATTCAAATGTCATATTGCAAATACAAAACCCTTGATAAAATTTATATTAAATCAAGAATAATTTATCGTACATAATAACAATGTTTTTAACATTTCATATATTTCATCTAAAGTAAAGAAAACAATAACCACAATACTGTGTTTAAAAGTGAATTGTATATTCGACAACTAAGCGAACATTGTGTCTTCTATTTATGTTTATTGACTATTCAGCGTTAAATGGGTGTTGAAGGTGTACAAGTGGACTAAATATCGGTCAACAACGTCTTTTGGTGTTGTAAGTACTGTATTTTACTTACATAAACGTTGGTAGTATAACGATTAACGACAGATCTAATCTGCAACATAGCCATGACTGTCTATTAACTTTGACTAAAACATTGTATGAATTATCAACCGGTTTTGGCTCGATCTATAATAATTTGTTTATCATACACCAGTAAAAGTTAGATATGATCTAAAAATAAATATCTTAAATTTTGGTGTCGATATAATTATCTTTCTGATCCCACAAAGAGGTTTATTAATATGTATATTATTGTATTGTATATGTATAATTATTAAATATATTCAGCGGTATGAGTCAATATACTGTAGGTATATTATATTATCAAATGCTATGCTTCCATGTGGGTCAGTTTATATCATAACCAAATGCAAGCTTATATCAACTACTGCAACAACAATAGGCGGTGATTTACTTGGTAAAATGTATTTTATATCACTAGCTGCATCCTCACAAAGTGTGTTAAGTAATAAGGCACAGGAGGACCGGTCTGAGTGTTACATGAAGTAGATAAAGTGTTACTAAGTGGTAATTATATTATCTATTGATAAACATAATCTGAAATGTGAATCCGGATTATAGACTTCTTCATAGACAGTGTAAGCTGTTTAAGTTATCATGCTGCAGTAGCTTACAGGGCTTAAAAAGTAAAGTCCTGTAATTACCCGACTGTCAAGAAGGGTTATGTTTTTTATTAATAATTTCTAAGACAAAATCTCTCGGAGCAAGGGCATAGACAAGGAAATAAGCAATTGTTTAAAAAACGGAAGTATACATACAAAAAGTCCAAACAAAAAATATACAATTTACATTTTTTTTCCTGTGAAGACTTTTTAAGACTTAATTATATACAAAATTTAGACAATGGATTTTAGTTACATCTTAGATCTAGGAATGAAATACTTAATGTATACTTATATTAAGCAGAAAATAGACAAAGGAATTGGTGGTGGAATAAAACTATTTCTGTTTCTATATTTCATTATAATAATACTTTAATTGTCTTTTACAGATGTGTCTTGTGATTTTGGAGCAATAAGAAAAAAATGGCCAGGTAAGACATTTTTAACTATCTACCGTATTTGTAATATTTATCTAAAACTAATAAAATATGTAACACTTTTATGAAATGACTATTGTAATTTCGATTCCAAAATTTAACTAAGAATTGAATATAAAATCAGCCGTTCATATCACTCACTAAACTAGCTTTCTCTATTTTCGTGACTATAAAAACGTGATTTGCGTTTTTTTTTATTGCGCCTTTGAGCGTGTAAACAACATTGCTATTATTTTTCTCAAGGCGCTTATAAAAAACGAATAAGCGATGAAATAATGAGAAATAAGTTAATCAATCGATTATGTTAACATCAAATTATGAATGTATGGCAAGTCACAATTATAGAGCCATTCTTTCATATTTGGGGTTAAAAAATCCAGCCATAATATTTATTACTTAACAATCGATGTTTATGTAGACCGTCGCGTCGCGTCGCCTCAGAGTACGTCGCCTGACGTAACCCAGACGGGTTTTACGCTCAATTAAGTGATAGAGTTGGCAGATAATAATAATTTACTTACATATTGGTGTGTAGTTATGTACAGTCGTCGATCAACACTTTATCAATAAAGTTGAAAAGACATGTAAGTACATCGCATGTGTTCGCGACTGATAATGTAATTCCAAAACAATTTTATTGAAAATAATCAAATGAAATTTACGGTAAAGCATAAAATACAGTTGTATAAGAGTATTCAACTGTTAAGGCTGGACTGTGGACCGCTAATTGTATTGCCAAATTGGGCCAACACCAACGGAATGTCATTGCTCAGATTAATAAAAATCGTTTTAACTCAATCTAATGATACTACAAGATGAATGTAGAAAATGAATCCTATAGTAAGTAGCTTAAGGTCTGTAATGTCTTGAGGTTTATGTCCACGGTACATACTACGTGCGGTAAATGGCCTTATATAGACCTAAAGTGATGTGCATTACGTCGATATTTTAATAGGATATAATAGATTTATAACTATTTTGGGTACATGCTACTTCTGCTATTCGGCTGCAAGCAATTATGATATGATGATGATGAAATAAAATCTCTACAGTTTCTAATGCCTGCTACACACAACAACGATATAACTGCACAGTTCGGTCACAGACCACAGTAGGCATGTTTAGCAGTGGCCAAGGCTGGTTCTCCTTCATAGGGAAGCCCTAGCATGTATAAAGGTAGCGATTTAGATGAGGGTCCTCAAAAGAAAAGAGGCACAGATTACTAAATAGTTTCTACGTAACAGATAAATCACTCCGTACTAAAAACACAATACCTACTTTTTTAACCGACTTCCAAAAAAAGGAGGCGGTTATACGTTCGGCTGTATGTATTTTTTTTATTTATTTTTACAACGATAACTCCGCCGTCTGATGAACGATTTTCAAATTATTATTTTTTTTGTAAAGGGTCCGAAGTTGGTTCCTTTTTCACAAAAGTGGTGACCTGATGACGGGATTCATGGAAATCGAGGGAACTCCTCAAATTTTATACGGACACATATATAATGATTTCGACTTTTTCTGAAGTAACCCAAGCATATGCTACCAAAAAGTAAGATTTTGCACCAAGGTATACCCTGGATCCAAAAGTACTGAACAGAACTCCTGACTCCTTATAGATACATGTTTAGGGATTTCGGCGTTGCTTAAAGAACTGCAAGCATAAACCACTTTGTCAATTAAAGTAATCATCATCATCACCACCATAATCACACTATATAAATCATGGCATAATGATGATATAATAGGTACTTCTCATAATATTTTACACCGACACGGATAGCTTTGAACATTACTCTGCCGTTTATGGACCGATTTTCAAAATTCTTTTTTGATGTATTGGGTATAATCCGAAATTGGTCTTGTTGTCACCAAAGCGGTGACCTGATGATGGCATCCATGAGGAATTGTTACGGGTAATATTAAATAAAAGAGGTATTAACCGTGACAAATTTATTTAAAATACGGGTCGTGGGCAGAAGGCCGAAGGATCTGGTTTAGCCTCTTGGTGTCTGTGGGGATCGGAGGGCTTTAACCACATGGGAACTTAGCTGGGTCCAGGAGTGTGGCACGTGGCGAGAGCGAACTGGGGCTCCAACTTCGGGTAGTTTCCCGCTGTTCACCGCGACGAGGATCGTCCAATCGGCGGTGCAGACTGATTCCACAACCAGTAGTTCAGTCCGGAATATCTAGCTGCACTCAGAACTCCAGACGTGGGAAAATAGCTATAAGTCCTTGTAAATCGGTGCCTTGAACCCGGTGTAAATATCCCTGGAAAATTCATGATAAACGTGTGGGTAGGAGTCCCGTCCCACAGACAGTGTGATCTTAACCCCAAACGATCAA
This sequence comes from Phengaris arion, assembly GCA_963565745.1. Lineage (NCBI taxonomy): Eukaryota > Metazoa > Arthropoda > Insecta > Lepidoptera > Lycaenidae > Phengaris > Phengaris arion. The sequence continues at coordinate 17,990,968 of OY751434.1, read as the reverse complement.
AATCACGGGCTGTGTGACCATCACAAAATAAAGGGTAGCCATAAATAAAGAGTTAGATGATATTAAGGACAATTAGTATGATACAAACATCCTAATATTCTAACAATGCAAGATCGTAAAAATGAAACTATAAATGAGCACGTGGCCAATCAAATTGTTGATAACTAATTTTACAATGATGCTAATTTACAGGAAAGAATAATGTGTTTTAATTACGAGCGTGATTTACCAAATATTCACAACACAGATATAAAATAAAACTCACCGTGAACACGGGATTAAGAATATTAGATACACTTGTATCTAGAAAAACTTGAACAAAAAGATTCAGCAAAAGAAAGGAACTGTCATCTCGCGATAGCCCTTATATACCCCTACTGTCATAATGTTTTTTTTTAACTGACAACTAGCGGTAATGCATAATCCAAATGCCACAATAAAGGAATATTGGAAATGAAGCTCCAGTTAGAAACGTTTGCCAATAGGTAGATGACGTCGTCTAACATAAATTAGCTATTATAATTAGCAACAACAGCTAATAGATGACGCTAGGAGCGTCGTTATTAGTTATAATAATACGTTTAAATATGTAGCTATGCTACAGAATCAAGGGCACTCCTCGAAATTTATATGGACATATAATTATAGTGATTTTTGGTAAGATTATTCACTAGCATATAGTGCATAATCTTACTTGAACGTGTGTTGTGATTTTAAATATTGTTTTATCAGAATTATGTTCGGGCTGGTGCCGACTTATAAATAGTAAAATTATGAAGATTGAGTATACTCAAGTAGATATAAATATAAAGATAAAGAGAAATAGTTAAAATTTCAGCCAAATTTAAAAGGGGAATTATTTAGAAAAGTTTTATTTCATACTTTTTTAAATGCCTACAGTTACTGGAAGGTCACAGCTGCGTGTGAAAATGCACCTTAAACGCTCGGATCTACGATTGTTATTCTAATGCGATAGCGCACTCTACTGAGACAATCGGTCGGGGACCACTCGGGAATCGCAGTTGCTTCTTACAATTAAATATTTAAGTAGGTAAATAAAGTTACGCTTATATTAAGTTTGAAATGTTTACTAAGTATGTAGAAATTTAATTGTTTTTACAAACAATGTATAAAAATATAACAAAATACGTAGTTACATGTGTTTTATTTATATATAATGGTATAAAAACACTCGCCTCGTCTATTCAATAAGCGAGAAATACCTACAACAGCAAAACGACTACTTTCTATTAGCACGCTAACACATTGCCAGCAATGTAGGTACCTAGGTAACTTGTACCAACTAGCTACTAGTTACTACAAACAAGATGTGTTTTGAGCTAAAAAAAATCTCGGTAATCATTGCTCCCTACAAAAAAATACACTTGTAATTTGTACCAAATATAATTTATATAAGTAAAGTCGTAAGTTCTTACCTGTATAAAAAAACAAACACCTCAGTTGCAAGTTGGTACCTACATAATGTTTAATAATAACCATACCTAAGATGGACACTCGAAAAGTAAGTGTTATTGTTTTTAATCACTAGGTAAATGGAAAAACGATAGATTTTCTTTATTTTTTATTTTACACTATCTACATCCACGAACAGCACATAAATTGCCAGACGACGCCATGTTAATTTAAGAAATATTATTACGTGAGTCGCGACTGTCGAGTGTCGACAACCCACTGCGAAGTGGATCGCCTGCGATGCGGCGAGCCGTAGGCATCTAACACGCGCAAGTACATCGAGTGACAGAGGCCTGCCCCGACTTTAGTTGCTGCGTCATCCGTATCTTTTCATCGTCAGGCTGGGACTATATGCTCCGGAATCCGAATCGCAGATGAAAATTCAGAGCACTTAAAATAGAACTCTGCGCTAGTACTATAGAGTTGAAAATCGAACACATGAGTGTCGAGTCAAATGTCAATGTCATATATTACAGCTCGACACCTGGCACGTCGATTTTCAACTCTATTGTAAGTTCTATTTTCAATGCTCAAAATCTTCTACGACCTTCCGGATTCCGGTGCATATAGTCCCAACTTAACACTTGTTTACAGAGACAAATCGAAAGCATTGTTATCAATTAATCTATCGACATGTGATAGCTACACAACACTCGAGCCGGGATTGCCGGTGAAGGTAGGATTTGCAGCAGCAGTCAGCGCGGTGTGTTGAACGAAGTCGGCCGCGAGCGATTCTTGCACTTTCCCTTGAAAGTGTATAAATGTATTGCGATACGACCGAGTTTTAGAATTTTTTAGTTTGTTTGCAACGAGTTGGTGTTTTTTTTTCTTTTTATGCAAATGGGTATGGTTGTATCCTCAAAGGTGACTGTGATTTGTGAGCTAAATTTTTTTGTGCAATTGAATATTTGCGCCGTGCCGTAAGATGTGCGCTTCGAGAATTCGAGATAGGTTTTGTGAAAAAAAAAATCAAATAGTTGTCTAGAGTTGAGTACTATCAAATTATATACATCCGGCTTGTATAAGGAAAATTAAGAGAAACATTGTTTCTATTGTTAGTGAGCTGATGTTGTTTAATTGTACAAGGCATACACCAACGTGAAAGAGTTGTACAGGGGTAGATATCTCTTTTTTTCCATTTTAGATACTGGTTTCCCATCCCTATTATCGTATAAGAAGAACCCATACACTTCTGTGCTGGCTTGAAATATTTTAGACGTCTTAATATATTTTGTCGTATCTCATTTCGTTTATTGGACTTCTCTACAGTATAATATTTTACTTCGGATTTTATATGAGTGTGATCACAGAAACTCCGAGGTAAAATGGGGTCGTCGGCCGAGGTAAAGGTCCTGTCAGAGGTAAAATAACTCTGAACGGGCTGTACAATGTACATACATCCTAGTCTAGGCTAGGCTAGTCAGTGCCTCAAATAGTTTCGGTTGATTACTTAACCCTATAGCGGTCTAGCTGCTCATGAAGCAATAAGGAAGTTGCAAGTCCACTAGCCAGCCTACTTGTGGCAATTGCACTCGTCAAAGTGGAAAGCATTAGAATTTACACACCACATTGTCGCTTACAAATTTCGGGATTTTCATCAAGTTATTAAAGTTTATTATGAATCGTAGGAAGCCCAAAGACGCGGATATTATTATTTTTAAGCAAAAAATTAAAACCTACTTCCAAAGTCAAAATGCATAATAATAAATGTGATAAAAGATAATTAATCAAATTTAAACGGAATATATAATTAATCTTGCGAACAAAAAATAAGTTGGCGACTGCACATAAGCACACTGTATTACAGAATTTGGCAGCGAATTAATATGTTGGCGACTAAATTACTAAACTGGCGAAAGCACTCAGGTGACAAAAAATACAAAAATCGGCACATAAAAGTGGCGAAGTTTAATCCAAATTGGCACCGAAATTTATAAGTTGGCGACTTAATTTCCGAGTCGGTGACTATTATACGATGTAATCAGCTATAAATCAGATTGGGTTGATAAGTAAGCTATCCTTATAAGATAGACATAATATTATATGCCATTTAGAACTTTTTCGTACACCTTTAGAAGAGAAACAATACCACCATACATTGTTTTGTTATAAATTATCTCCAACGGGTTAGGTTAAGCAGCGTTTTTAATAAAAGCTCCCCGACGGCTTGATTTTTTTTTTGACACTTTCAACAATTATCGTCACAAATCAAACAATTTCCACAAAACCTTAACTAATTATTATCGACCTAAACCTTCCTAAGGACTCTGTCGGTAAATGTAAAATGCACGAAAATCCTGTCAGTAGTTTTTGAGATAATCGCGAACATACAGACAGACTCAGCGGAGGACTTCAATTCATAATAAATTTAAGAGAAAAGTGGAAAGTGTGCGTATTGACCCGCCCACGCTAATTAATACGACCTCAGGCTGGAGCTGTATTATCCGGAATCCGGTAGGTTGGGTAAAATTTAGAACATTTACAATAGAACTCTGCGCTAATAAGCTGAAAATCAATCAATGTGTGTTCGAGACCCAGCTCTATTGTATTAACACAGAGTTCTATTTTTAGCGTTCTGAATTTTCTCCGGCCTTCCGGATTCCGTATAATATAGTCCCAGGCATATATCTTATGGCATATATTATATATAACGTTTCAGAAAGTGTGCCATATTTCTCATTTGACGAAAGCAAATGAGGATCCAGAGAACCATGGAGGTATTTTTCTAAATTCAACCCCCCAAGGTGGTGAAATAGGTGATAAAAGTTTGTATGATTTTTTTATTCCTTGGGCATATTCGCATGAAATTTCGTATGAATTGAGTCCGGAAAAATAATGAGTTCCGTATTTCTAGCGTTTTTCAATATTCAACACCTAAAAAGTAAGGGTAATAGGCGATGAAAGTTTTAAATTATTATAAAGATATCGTTTAAAACCCAATTTCACGCGGGCTAAGCCGCGGGCAAATGCTATTTATACTTTATGCAGGCACTATCAAACTCTCAAACTTTTCTCTAGAACTCTATTGAGTTCATCTCTCATCTCTCATCGTTTCTCAAAAACGATTTCCTTCGTTGTTTTTTTTGGATTCATTTTGCAAATCCGACTACCACGAAAAATACTTATTTTTCGGGTTAATATAATAATATAGCCTATGACACTCACAAATAATGTGGCTTTTTCTATTGGTAAAATAATTTTAAAAATAAGTTGAAGTAGATCCGGAGATTATCTGATTTCTAAAATCTCTTGAATAGGAAAACGCTAGTAGGTATTAGGCGTAACTTTGATCTTATAAATTATGTGGTCACCCATCCTAGCTGTATCCATGACCGGTGTTGCTTAACATAAGTTACCGCTAATAGAAGTTTTCATTTATTCCTCCATCAATATTCATCAATGTTTAGGTAATACCTACGTAAAGTTTCAGCCAGTTCAAGTAATCAGTTATTCTATAGTATTTTATATGTTATAATTCTTTTGACTGACATAACTTTTGTGCTTATGAACTTATTGAAATGAAACGAATATTAAATTTTAATAGAGCAAACCAAAACGCAATAGTGAAAACTGCATTCAAATCGGTTAAGCCGTTGACTTCGTACACGCAAAAACAAATATCGCGGTATTCATTCAGCGGTCGCGCGCTGTTCATAAAGACCTCGGTAATAGTTTTTCTTATTTATCTTCCACGTACAGACAGCGACCAGTTACAAATTTAATGTATATTGTATAGATATAGATAGATGTAGAGATATAATCGGTAATCCTCGATCTAAAAATGGCTTAGCGACTGTAATTTGAAAGCGTAAAGTTAAAAGTATTAACGCCCGCGCCGGAGGTATTATTACAGTTAGCAGTGAAAGTTACGTCGGCTACGTGTAACTGGAATAACGTACGTAACTCGCCTCGTCACTACCATTTTAATTGCGATGTAAACTAAGGTAGAGGCTTATTTATAGTCAATAATTCTACCGCACCTGCAGGCTGACCTTTGCCCGCGATAGGTGTGCTAAAAGTATAATCTAAGTATAATATATGTGTGCATAATATAGAAAAGATTATTAAAATATCAATAATGTGTTATAAATATAAGTGCCAAAAACAGGCAAATAAAAAGGTATTTTTCTATTTCTTCGCTTGACTTTACCTACTAGTCAGTATCTTTTGAGCAACGATCTTCTGAGTATATATTATTATGTAAGTATATTTTATAAATGCTTTGATAGCGAAATTCTAAAATATTGTCAAAATTGTCAGCTGACAATGAAACCTTGTATAAACTGTGTATTTAAAAAACATCGGTTGTCTGTAAAGTCGGTTTACTGACGATAGTTGAACGTGACAACGTCAACAACAACAACAACAACAATAACAATAATAATAATAATAAGGTACCGGCAATGCGAGGTAACGCTTGTACTTGGTAACAGGTAACGCATGAGTCATGTTTTTTCGTGCGTGCAGCCGGCTCCATCGATTTATAAGACGTTATCACGTCAATATGTAAACATAATATGAATCACTAATTGCAAAAATGGCTCAAACAGCTTATTGGACATAAAAGTGGTCTGCAAAGTTAGGTCTACATTTTCTGCAAAAAGGGCGCCTCAACTCTCTATAGTTTCAGAATTATTCGAGTACAGTCAACCCTGTTCAGCGCAAAAAGGGCAAAACCAAACTTACGTGCCCTTTTTGCTCGAATTTTTCAAATCACCATACTACACCAACAACATTTTTAAATCGTGTTTATATATCCGGCTTTATATTTGTCTATGCTCTATTTTTGTCTATGTCCTAAGATCATCAAGCAAATATCTAGCAACACTGTAAGATTATGTCAATGTCAAAATAAAAACGCGCTTTTCTGTTTTTTTTTTCCATGGTTTCTTGCACTTATTTGTGAGAGATATAAGAGAGTACAGCATTAGTGTTGGTACATACATTTGATTGATATTTATTAAGATTTTAATAAATAACATTACTTTTTCTTAATAATTGTGGTTTGAATTTTCTTAGTTGTGTAAAAATTGCACATCTCCAGAGTTTTATCAAAAAGGGCACATGTGCATGGATTTTAAAAGCCAATAAATTGTAGACTCATAAAGAATTCACCCTCACACTCCAAAGACAGTTTTAAATCTAAAAGAAAACAAAACGACCATAAGAAAATTATTGTATTAAAAAAGATATAAAATTTACATTTTATAGTTACCTGAACATTTTACACTTATGAAGATGTGTCCTTTTTGAAATTAGTGATTCATATACTCGCTGGAACTACTTTGCAATATGTAAGCTAACTTCCCTGAAATACATCTGACGCGCTCGAATAAATCATAGAATCCCCTTTTGGGTTCTCTAGCCATTATATTTTAAACAATATTATTTACACATACATACATACATGTCCTCGAGCTTAGGCGATATCAATATAAAGGCAGATAATAATTTCAAATATTAATCATCCTAAATAAAATGTTAAATAAAGTTAATATTACCAAAAATATTCTAGGGACTTTATTTATTTTTTTATTTTTTATTACTATATTTTTTTAGTCCTTGAGAAGAAGAATCGTAAAACATTAAATACAAGTTAGAAAATACTTGCAGAGCACAACGGTTGGTGGTTACTAACTTACGAGATTCACAAATTGTTTTATCTTATCTTAATAATTTATGATGGAGGGCCAATTCTGCCATGAATAAGGACATGTGTACTCCGTGCGCACTTACCTTGTTACGACGTGCGTAAATTAGATATTATCATAATTTCCACAGATTACTTTGGTGTAAACAGTGATAACCTATATTTGGATTCATATCAGTAATTAGGGTGTGCGTAAAAACCCCATTAGGGTCATTCACACCGAGACGAGGGCGCCCCATTTTTTAACCGACGAGAAACCGAAGGAGCCGGGATGTTCTCAAGTCAACGCGTATATTTTATACGCGTATAGTTATGTATGACCACGCATAACTTTTTACAGAGTAGTCCGATTTTGATAACTCTTTTCTCTTTTTTTAAATAGCGTTTCAAAATTGAATTTTATTCACGACACAAAATGATACACGCTACATTTCAAGAGCGGTGCTGCTCGGAATTCGATCTCTTGCAATAAACGTGTATCTTATTTGTAATAAATAAAGTTCAATTATGAAGCACATAAAAAAATGACGCGTCACGTCTCTCGTCACAAAAATCTACAAAAAAAATTAATTTACTCTTGCTAATGCTTGCTTGCTAGTGAATTAAAGTTTTGTAGAGTTTCGGTATTGCAAAAGTAAAATTTGCGACAAAAAGTGAGAGAGCAGAGAGAGAGAGTGTGTCAAAGAGCAACAAACCTCAAGAACAGTGTCGCGGCTCTGAAGGTTCTAATAGTCCTACAAAGTAAAGCCTTGTAACTTTACAAAGCAGTTGTATTTATCCTTCGAATGGCGAACTCGCTCCACAGTTCACAGTCGGCTAGAAGATAAGAGAGCACTCTTTACCTAACAAATGATAACTGTCGATAACGATCAAATATTGGCTGTACGGTGTACCCCATAGATAGTGTTAGTTGGTGTTTCGCCTCCGAGCTGGTTAGACCTAACCCTCGGCTCTCCGGCTCGAATACTGTAACGCTAATTAAAATTAAGAGCCCGCTTATTCACAGGCTGTCTCTGTCTATGCTAGCCAAGGGATAAGGACAGCATGTGACTTAAGCGTCACATAATTTAACTATCGTTCCAGTTTCGGCCGTTATAGTGTGTTGTGGAATCTCCAACATTTGAGCATTTGTGCTATATGTCTATGAACTTCTGCATTGTCTTCTAAGTTTTCACAGTTTTGTGCTGTTAATACAATTTGAAAGATGAGTTTGTTACAATAAGTTAGTGTAACAATAGGTTCGTTCTGATCTTTTTCCAGAGATTTCTAAAGTGTGCTTTTATTTCATGCCTTCATTATTAACAATATTGTTATTTTAGTTAGTTTCCGCTCGAAAGGCCTGTTAAATATTTTACACCGATAAAATAATAGTTGCATAAAACTCCACAATTGAGTAACTGAAAGTGTCCGGAAGTTAAATAATCGTTGTGAAGTGCATAATGTTCTGATCGAAGTGTAGAAGTGAAGTGAAGTGAAAAGTTGTGAAGATGCTGTCACGTGGCTTCAAGTACAGCCGCCTGGGCGAGGAGGAGGATGTTAGGTAAGGACTAAATATATGCCCAAAATATCCGTAATTGATTTTACCAAACCTTACCTATATGTCACGTGATAAAAACTTTTGCAAGGTGACTTGGGCATTTATTGCGAAAGTCCTTTTCGCTGATGAGAAACTAGGAAAATGGTAGTACGTAGGTAATACTCTAAAGCTATTATGCCTTTGATAGGTGAAATGCCACGCTAGCCATACACGTAACGGTGTACTTGACGGGTTTGCCTGTGCAGTTGAGTTGTACAGGTAAAATACTGTAGTATGGCGAGCATTATGCGTGTTATCCAATGCCACAAAAAAGCTTCTATCATACGCCATGAATCGTCCAATTTAATATTTAAATACAACAGGGATGTTATAGCTCCGTAAGCGTAACCGAAACTATCGGAAATCAGAAATAAATAAATAACTATCCGTAACATTAACCGAATCCGAGATATCTGCTTTGAATAACTTCGGATATAGGCAGAGCATATTTATTGTAGTTGTAGAGCATTGTTATTTAATTTTCCAGCCGAACCCAGTCACCAGCTATTTATGTGAAATTATAATATTGGGAATAGCATTTCACTTACAATCGTCTAAAACCTTATATCCGCAACCTAAATTATCCGAATTATAACTAACGGATAATCCGAAATAATTTTATATCCATAACCGATCCTATATCTGTATCCAGATCCTTCACATCTCTGTTATGTAAAATGGATTACAATGTGGTTGCCTACTGGTTCCGGAGTGATTTCGATTGCTGATTTGATTCACATTGATTAATTACTAATAACATAGAAGTCGGTTAGATATAATAGATACGAAACTATACGATCTGCTTATAACTGCTTGGACCGTAATTACGGATACGCCTTACGGATTCCGATCCGTAAAATTCAGAGGGCTGAAAATATATATCTGCGCTAATACAATAGAGTTAAAAATCAAGCACATGAATGTGGAGTTGTAAGATTTGACATTGATATTTGACTCACTCGTGTGTTTGAGTTTCAGCTCCATTGTATTAGAGCTGAGTTATATTTTCAGAGCTCTGAATTTTCCTCGTCCTAACAGATTCCGGATATTATAGTTCCAGCCTTATCCGGATATCCGGACGGAAAAATTCCGGATAGTGTACTGTACGGAAATGTGTCCGAGACACATACGTGTAAATAGAGACATTATAAAAGGCCCTTACAATTTAAACTTGATGGTGATGGTTTTGGCTCCACCTCAATGATACTTTCGAAACACGACTCTGCAAGAACTCTTAAAAGTTAAAATACTAACCGGCCAAGATGTAGATAGAATTCTAGAAAAACTTACATTAAAAAGTTTTTAAGGCTATAAATGCAGAGTCATATAGAATCAGTCGCAGTACTTGTGTTTTTATCTAGTATTAAATGATATGACAGCGATTATGACGTGGTTCGATTGTTAAGATAATTCCATCAAAGGTGTAGGTAGGTAGGTAGTGGATGGGATTGTCAAGTGTCAACCATAGAACTATAATGTAGATTCCTCAGTTGTCGTTTATGTGCGTAGAGACTTCTTCTCTAGAAGTAAAACAGGAGGACTTTTTCTTAAAACTTATAAATAAAAATGGAATTGCAGATCCTGTGGTCTCGCTAAAGCTCGGAAACGGCTGGACCGATATACCTTTTTTTGCTCTAAAAATAATTGTGGAAGTTCAGGGAAGGTTTAAGCGGTGAGATAAATTGGAAAAATTTAGAGGAAAATACTGAAACGACAATTACGAGTACAGTAAAGACCAGCGGCGAAGGCTGGTTTTACTGCATAGGGAAGCCCTAGCCTGTATAATAGGTAGGGATTTGGAGGAGGGTCTTCAAAAGGTAAGTGATAAGCGGAGCTGATAGGAATGGAGTTGTAGGAACCCCGTGCCACTGGTACAGTCAGTATTTGTAGTTATTTCTATTTTATTTCAGCAAAACTTACTTGTATTTCATTACATAAAATAAAAAAGTTTTCAATATTTGTGATCGTTAAGCTTCAAAGACACGGGCGACTGGAGTTCACAATATCCCACAATATAGCATCAGAAAGATGATTGAGTAGGAGTGTCGGTATGTTCTATATTAAATTCCCGAGTCCCGACTCTGTGGGCGCTCTCCTGCCTCCCACGTTTATTGAATTTTAATCACTTCCTAAGCAATTTACCCTATCCTACGTGTAAGTTAAGTAAATGATTGTATTTTCTTAATTTGTAATCAGGAAAAGGTAAAATACTGTCGGTAATGTCACTGTTGGACGAAAAATTCAAAAGAAAATGATGTGTCGTCGTTGCGGTGTAGGTACTGTAAGCTTATTACTTTAGCTTATATAATTATATATTATATAATATATTGTACAAATTAATGGTTTTAATGAGTTAGTTATTATTATTTGTCAAATATTTGGTTATGAGATTAAATTATTTAAAAAATAATATCCTAAGCATATGAATTATGCTCAAAGTGTAATGTTCAATTAGTATAAAAAATATATATTCTTGGTGATCGTCAACTGTTTTGGAGGAACGCCGTGGCGGTCATCACTGGCGAGGGACAGCCATCGAGACACATGTTATAACAATTTAAGGAGAATAAATCCTGTACATTATACAATAGGCAAGTTTCATCTATCAAAATCAAATGATATAAATTTGTTATTTATATAGTTTCTATCATAAGAAATACGAATACAACACTATTTTGTTACATAAATATGCGATTTATTTATAATTTCGAAAATAAAACTGTAGTCTTATTATCTTTATGTCACGTGACCTAAAACGCCAGCCGCTATATTTTTGTTGTAAGTGACGTCATAAAAACAAAATCAAATCGAATAAACAACAGCGAAAGTTAAATCTAAAGTTGATGCACTACACACTCACATATGGTTATTTGTTTCAGTTCTTATGACGTCACGATAATGATGGCTGTCGTTTTGGCGCAAACATTTATCGTTTGAATTTTAATCATTTTTTCTTTACATAAAGATATATTATTTCCAGGAAATAATACTAGTTGACTATCGAATCGATACGAACATTTTAAAATATATTTGATAAAAAAAATGTGTAGAATAGCCTATTGGAGTTTTAATAACTGTGTGGACATGAATACCGATTGTAGAGAGGACTTTAAGTAAAGGCTGTAGATGTCAAACTTCGTCACTCGGTACACCCGTTACCGATATATTGAAAGGAATTACACCTGGCCCTAACTTTACAGTGACAAATTCGCTCAGCACGAAAATTAGAAAAGCTAAATGTTTTTTAATGCTGCGTCGATCCTGAAACTTTGGCATTGAGGGGATCCAAACTCCAAAAACGGTATAAATCGCTAACCATCTCGCGTTCGTCCGTCTGGCGTCTCTTAAATAATATCAAGTAAGCTAAGTAACGTGAGCTTACTGTAATAAAAAAATAAGGTTAAAAAAAACTACCTATCACTTTTTTCTTATTCCGACAGATGAAAATGAAGTGGAAACACTTATATCTGATTTGAAAAATGAGTGCTCAGTCGGTCTCGACATGATATCGAGCAAACTAGTGAAAATGAATAAGGACATCCTGAGGTCACCAATAACATGTGTGTAATCTGTCTCTCTCAACTGGAGTGTTTCCAAAGATATATAAGAAGTCGAGAGTACATCCGATTTACAAAAATGGCGACAGAGGCTGACTAGTAGAAAATACTAGTTACATATTTAGTAAACAAAAATCTGCTATCACCATCACAATTTGGCTTTAGATCTAAAAGATCCACATCAGATGCTGTTTTAGAACTAACTAATTATATTGCCACCAAATTAGATTCAAAAATTAAAGTCATAGCCGTATTCTTAGATTTAGCGAAAGCGTTTGACACAGTCTCTATTCCTTTTTTGGTGAACAAACTTGAAAGTCTCGGTATTAGGGATACACAACTAAAATCTCTAAATGACTACCTCACGGATAGAACACAATGCGTGAAAATCGGCAATGTAACAAGTGAAGAAGTTCCTGTAACCTTTGGAGTTCCTCAAGGAAGTATTTTAGGTCCAACTTTGTTCCTAATCTACATAAATGACATCCCCCAAATTAAGCTCCCCAATGCAAAAGTCGTTACATTTGCAGATGACACGGCTCTACTCTTCAGTGGGACTTTTTGGCATGAAGCATTTTTAAATGCACAGAATGGGATGAACACTGTGACCAGATGATTAAGTAAGAATATATCGATCTTGAATGTAGACAAGACTAACTACATAACGTTTTCCATTAGACCAAACGACAAGCCGGATCCCCACCTACGTTTAGTCTCGCACTTTTGTTCTAACACGTATGCCACAAGTTGCCAGTGTCCTGCTCTTAAAAATGTCGCGTCCACAAAATACCTGGGAATCTTCACAGATAGAAACCTAAAATTCCATGAGCATATTAGTCTTTTGGTGATAAGGGTGCGCCGATTAATAGTTATTTTAAAGGCCTAAGATACGTCGCCCCAAAATCTGTAATCAAAACAGTCTACTATGCTCTGTGTCAATCTCAACTGGAATACTGCATTACCTCATGGGGTGGCGCATGCAAAATTCATCTTCTAAAAATCGAGCGTGCACAGAGAGCACTCCTTAAGGTTGCCCTGTTCCCACCATTTTACCACCAACTACCAACCTCTATTTAAAATGGCAGGTATTGACCGTCCGACAACTCTTTATACTTAAAATCGTTATAAAACAACATTCACTTATAGCCTTTGAACAAAAACTGAATAAACATTACTGAGACGAAGTTTGTCCTGTGTCTTTACATAAAACCACTTTTGCGCATCGATTTTCCTGTTTTCTTGGACCTAAACTATACTATAAAATAAATCTGAAATTAAAAATATATCCATTACATAAAAATAAATGTAAGTCTTTAGTTCACGACTAATTTCAAAAATAAAGAACAAAAATTTAAATGCACTGAAAATTTAATTCACACTCATAATTGCGCATCGATTTTCCTGTTTTCTTGGACCTAAACTATACGATAAAATAAATCTGAACTTAAAAATATATCCATTACATAAAACTAAATGACTGACTTCAAAAATAAAGAAACAAAAATTTAAATGCACTGAAAATTTAATTCACACTCATAATTGCGCATCGATTTTCCTGTTTTCTTGGACCTAAACTATACAATAAAATAAATCTGAACTTAAAAATATATCCATTACATAAAACTAAATGTAAGTCTTTAGTTCTCGACTGACTTCAAAAATAAAGAAACAAAAATTTAAATGCACTGAAAATTTAATTCACACTCAAATATTATTTCCACACAGTACAATCAACGTTATTAAACATTATTCATTAAACCTTAGTACCTAGTAACTTATTTATACTTTTTCTTTTAATTTTAATTTTTTACTGTGTATGTTTGCTTTTGCTTTTTTACTATGTATTATTAGTATGTTGTTACACAACATTAGTTTTTACCTAACTAATATAACTTACTACAAGCTTACTTTGGAACTAATTATGATAGTTAATAGTTATGTTACACAATATGTCTACAATATTTTTAAAACTCGCTGTATGTCCGTGGGTGGGGACCTGGTGATCTGTACCACAGGCATTCATGCCTAACACACACCAGCACCTCACAGAATAATAAAATGAATACATAATTTATATTAGTAAACATGTTAACTACCATTTAAGATTATTTGTGAGGAGAAATAAAATGAATTATTATATTTATATTATTACTATAACCCGACTACGTTATAAACATCGCCGTCTGTATCTATCTTGGGATATAATTCTAGAAACTTCTGTAGGACTTAGCGTATCGGTGTAAGCTGACTCTTAAATGGCATTAGTAGGTGCGGCCTAGAGAAGTTTCTAGAATTATGTCCCAAGATAGATACAGACGGCTGTGATTTGATTTCGACTGTGCCGAACCTTATACAGTAGGTGCGACCACGGCTCTAGCTTGACCATTTTTGTACCTGTGCATTTCTGGATTTCTATCTGAATTATTTTCTTGTTTCGGCCTTTTTAGACCCCTTTTTAGGGTTCCGTAATAATCAAGGAACCCTTATAGTTTCGTTCTGTCCGTCCGTCTGTCTGTCTGTCTGTCCGCGCTTCTAGCTTCTGTAATTATGAATATAAATGGATGAAATTTGGTATAATTATAGACTGTGTATCTCGGTATTGGCATCATAAAATAATAATAATTTTATAAAATAATAAAATAAAAAGTGGGGATGAATTTTTTTTCATTCACCCCATCGTGTACTTACATGACTTTTTAAAAAGTCAACCATTTAGGAGAAATCGGCCTCCAAAGTGGTTTAAAAGATGGTCCCCCCCCCAGGCATTTCTAAACTATGAGACTTAGAAACTTGCAATTTTCTATGCTAATAGATCATGCAAAAAATTATTTGGAACGAAATCGGACAGCAACTTTTGAAGTAACATGAAAAAAAATTACGCGATTATAGTTACGGAACTCTCCTTAGACATGTCCTGACAAGCTCTCGGTTAGGTTATTTGTAACGTAGTCGGGTTATAGTTTTTTTTCTAACTTATTTAGTATTTTTCCGTTTCCGAATCGAACATGTTTTTGGAATAATATTATTAATAAGTAGGTACCTAATCGTAAACGAGCGTGGAGCGAGCCTTTTTTTTCTAGATTTTAAGAACGATAATAATATTAATAAAATATGAAGGTAAAATAATATTATGTACAATTTAAAAATTATATACCTATTTAAAGGTCTTATATTACGTTATATTCGAAAATTGGACAACTGGTTAGTAGACTAGCACCCGGTTTCTGAAAGGCTAATCAAATAGTTGATCAACTAACACGTTTGTTGAGTTAACAGAGATGTTAAATCAATTTGCGTATCTGAAACGCTGATTAGTGAAAAATTTACTAATCATTGATCATCTTGACATGACACGAGTTTTGATTTTTAACATGGTCACACAGTGTGTGGCGTCCAGTTTGTCGTTCAATATTTCGTTGAAAAGTGTGAAATTAATGTAAATTGCCTAATGCCATTTCGAAAAAAAAACAATTTGTCAAGCAGATAGCTGTCAAGTGTCCAGAGTGAGGTATTTTTCGACTTAAGTCGTTGTTAATAAGTAAGTAGTAAGGTTTTCGATATTCCGCGAATTTCGAATTTTTCTTGACAAATATTGCAATAGAAGTATTTCAGAATGAGTTCTCGGGGCAAAAATTTTACCGAAAGAGAAAAATGTCAGCTTATGGAAATAATTTCCAAGTAAGTGTTTCCAAGTAAGTAAGTTCCAGTTCCAAAACTGAAAAGTATTATGTGTCTTCAATGAGATCAATCAAGATTGATATGAATATATATATATATATATATATATATGAATGAATCGGATAATGACATGATAATATCTGAAACACAAATAATAATTTTGTAAAAATTTGGAAATCAAGAGTGATAGCCATAATTATTATTACTTACAGCTTCTAACAAATAAGTACTAGGTACCGTATAAAAATATTACAAGCGCCAAATTAACTTAGTAAAAACACTTTACATACCTTCTGTAAACGATATCAGTGGAAAAATGGGAAAAAACTAATATTTTTCAAAAGTTAATTCGCCGAAATGCATTGATCAGTTGACAATAGATTTGACATATGTTTAATCTATGATTGCGCCTTAAATAGCTTTCCAGAAACCGAAAACAGAGTTTGACATGTGGTTTGGCATTAGTTTAGTTAACTAACATGATGATCAAATCAAATGACTGATCAAGCTTTATGCAACTCAATTTACACTTGACAAAAGATTTGACCGCTGATTAGTTAATTTTGGCGTTGATTAGCCTTTCAGAAACCGGGGGTTAGAACTTAGACTTACACCCGGTTTCTGAAAGGCTAATCAAATAGTTGATGAACTAACACGTTGTTGAGTTAACAGGCAGGTTAAATCAATTTCCGTATCTGAAACGCTGATTAGTGAAAAATTTACTAATTATTGATCAAATTGACATGACATATACAAGCAAATACAAGCCTTAAATAGCTTTCCAAAAACCGAAAACAGCGCTTGACATGTTGTTTGACCATTCGTTTGACATTAGTTTTGTTAACTAACACGTTGTTCAAATCAAACGACTGATCAAGCTTTTTGCAACTCAATTTAGACTTGACATGAGATTTGACCGCTGATTAGTTGATTTTAGCGTTGATTAGCCTTTCAGAAACCGGGGGTAAAAGTACGAATTGTACGACCGCATTTTAAACGTGTATTTTGACATATTTGTGCAAGCACGCCACAAATGTGTAAAATATATACACATATTTGTGGTGTGCTCGCCAAGACCTTTCTTTTGACACCAAACACGTGATGATTATCTCGGTAAATTTTTTTTAGATGTTAGAATTTGAGGTTCAATTTTCGAAATACAACATTTAAAAAAAAATTATAAAGCCTATGTTACCCGCAGCATCATTACGAATCTATTGACACCTCATTTATTTAAATCGGACCAGTAGTTTAGACGCTACGAGGGAACAAACACACATACATAGACTGCCGAAATCATTACCCTTCCTTTTGGCTTCGCCGTTGTCGGGTAAAAAGTAAGCTTACATTAAATTGTGCTTCGTACGTCAGTGACGTGGCCTGGGTGGGTACGGTAGACCTTGAGGTTTCACGACGTAGATACCGGCTGTTCGAGTCACCGAGTGTCATGTCACGATTGCGCTCGAGTTTAATTGATTGACCAACTTTTTGGTGCCTCTCAACTGGGTTTTAAGGTAGCTAATTGGCCATGCACGTGAAGGCGTATAGCTACCTTATGACCTTACAGCTTTTCCTGTACAGTCTATCAGGCAAGCTTGACAGTGAACTTCTTCACGGCGAGTAGTGACAAAAACTCACACACAGCACTCCTTTATGGCATCGAAACAACGCGTCTTTTGGTAAACAATGGTACCTAATTCGATGCCATACAAATTGTAGGTAACTTCTTCACGGCGAGCTGTAACTGGTGACACAAACTCACTCGCTCGTTGCAATGCAAGTCATAAACGTAAAACGACTAATAGAGAAGGTATAGACTAGTATTGAGTATAGAGCAGAGATTCCCAAACTTATTTTTCTCATGGCCCACTTTAAAAATTGTGCTGGTTCCCTGGCCCCCAGCATCTTTGGCATCCAAAATCTCTTTTTGGAATGTAACCTAAAAAAGGCTTCGCCGCCATTTGTAGCCTTCCACTCCGGGCCAGGGCCTCCTTGGCAAACATCAAATCATGCGAAACAAAAGTGTATTTGGCGTACTTGATTTTTAACATTTTAAAGTATAGAGATCTAGGTATACATATAATATATAAAATATAACACAATACTTTATAATAAAGTACGGCTGGCAACCCTATAATGATAGGTGAAGTTAAGCCAACAATACAATATAATTCTTAACTATCGAATTTCGAAACCAGAAAAATTTTCGTGGCCCTCACGACTTATTTTTTTGACACGCCTCAGTGCCCCCGTCGAGTCTCCCGTGCCCAGCAGCCCAAAGTGGGACTCAATGGTATACTTAGACAATAGAGTATAGATAAATGAAAATAATATTTGCACACGCCACACAGTCATCTGCACGCAGCACTCACCACGTCGAGTGTAATATTTGCAGTGGCTACTAAAACACCTCTTATTATCAATTGTTATCATATCGTTTTACACCGATAATATACTAGTAAAATAAATAAACAGAATAGATGTTGACTCCATTTGGTTGAGCGTCTTTGCTATTGAATTCGTTGTATTTTTTTTTAAAGGGACAGTAATAAGTATTAACTGAGCATGTTTTAGACCGATATAAATCAATAATTTTAGTTTTTTAGGTTACTACTAAAATAAAAGACTCTAAAGCTCTGCATTGTTCCATCGCTGTAGCGCTTTCCGAAAGTTCACTACAGTAAAACCAATTTGCTAATGGTTTTGACCACAGATTAAAGAAAGAGGAACAGATAAACTGCCTACATACAACATACACATAACGTAGTTAGCTTTCGATTTGATTGCACTACTACAAGCACACGGTGTGCCCACGATTGTGTGGAACAATTGTGGGCCGTGTACGAGGGACGGGATTTTCTATGAATGCTGTTTCTCTGTACCTAGCACAGAGTAGAAATATATACTAACGTACAGAACTACACTTTTACTACTACTTTTCTCAGACTTTACACTGCTAATTTTATGGCAATAAACTAAAACCATATTATCACCGGTACATAGTTAGAGTACGCGGGTGGAAACACCTTTCTAAAAGGCATACAAGTTACAACCTTCAGCGGAACCGTGCGACTCTTGCTCCACTTAACCGAAGTTAACAGCGCTAATTACGACGACGAAGTTCTAATGAATGTATGGGATTTGACATAAGCATCGCTAAGTGACATAGCGATGCTTATGTCACACAGGCCCACTTGCGCAGGTCCGGGTTACGATCATCCATCATCCATCCATCCACATAAACATTCCCATTTACAATAGTAGCAGGATTGTTGTACCTACGGTTGATATTATTGTACACTGTCCTTTAACATTGCATTATGCGTCTGGCATGCATAATTAGTTGCATAATAACACATGCATCTGGTTCAAGGGTGCCTGACCTTTAGTTCAGCTATTCTCGCTGGACGGTGACGACTGATGTCTTTTAAAAACCACCACTATCTCCATTTCGCCATTTTATTTGTTGTTGTTCAGTTGTTTGTTGTGAAGATGCAGGCTGGATTTGAAACCTGCGTTTGCGTTGCGAAAGACAAACATTCAGAACAAAGTCTGTCCCATTCCCATAGATGACGTACAATATAATATTATAAGTACCGGGGTAACCGAGCTTTGCTAGGAGTTCTGATAAATTTAAATAAATATAAAGAGTCCCAAATAAAAATGTGACCTGGATTCGAACCCACCACATTCCGAATTTTCGAACAAAGCAAAAATTATACATACCAATCTGCCAATTAGACTAACATAATAGAGTCGAAGTAATTGATATACTTATATATATTGTTGCACGACGAAAGAAAAAACATATATACGAGGGCGGCACTGAAAATTTCGGGAATCAAGGAAGTGACACAACATTACTATTTAAAAATGTATTTATTGCTTTTCGAAGTATTCTCCGCGAAATTTGACACATTTTTCCATACGATGGAACCAATCATTGAAGCAACCATTCCATTCGGAAGTTGGGGTCTCCAAAATGGCCGTTTTGTAGGCGTCCACAGCTTCTTCAGGTGATGAAAATCTCTGACCACGCAATTTAGTCTTTATTTTAGGGAAAGTATAGAAATCATTAGGGCTTAGGTCGGGGCTGTACGGCGGATGGTCTAATAATTCTATGATTTCTTGCTCTAAAAACTCTTTTGTTCTGTGCGCGGTGTGAGAACTCGCATTGTCGTGATGGAGGATGATGCGGCGGTTGCAGTTCTCTTTACGGAGTTCAGAAACGACCTGTGGCAAACAAATGTTAGCATACCATTCTGCATTAACCGTTCTTTGTCCCTCAAGAGGAATAGTCGCAATATGGCCGGTTTTGGAGACAAACGTAGCCACCATTTTTTTTGCAACACTCCGTGAACGAACAATTTTTGTTGGCTTTAACTCATTTTCGAACACCCAAACTCGTGACTGGTTTTTTGTTTCGGGTTCGTACGCGTATATCCAGGATTCGTCACCTGATACGATGTTGTATACAGCATTTGAGGATCCTGCGTGGAATCTTTCGAGAGTTCTGACGCACCAAGTAACGCGAACCGCTTTTTGCTCTTCACAGAGCAAATACAGTATCCATCGGGAAAACAACTTTTTTACACCTAATTGTTCATGCAAGATTATTTGTATTTGACTCATGCCAATATCTAAAGTTGCCTGAATTTCGCGGTATGTCACATGTCGATCTTCCTCAATCAGCTTACGCACAGCATCAACGTTTTCTTGGGTGACTGCAGTTTTTGGACGACCTTGACGGGGATCATCACTGAGCTTGACACGTCCACGTTGAAATTTAGCAAACCAGCGATAAATTGTGGTTTTGGATGAGGCTTCATCACCAAATGCAGAAATCATCCGGTCAACACACTGTTTTTGTGTTAAACCACTTCGAAAGTCATAATAAATCATCGCTCTAGAATTTTCTCGAGTCAATTCCATTTTCTCAACGACTAAACAAGTTTGACAAGACCTTGTGACAAGACCGAGAATCTTTTTTTAAATAAATAAACGATATTCGTTTTTAAAACCAAGGAGTTTTAAATTAAAAAGATTTTAATATGACAGGAACAGTGGAAATATTCCATTCCCGAAACTTTTAGTGCAGCCTATGTATGTTGCTTAAAAATGTATTGCAACAGGCAGTTTCTCAGGGATAAGACCTAGCTATATAGATTTTTCTCATCCAAAACTCCCTGCATACTAAATATAATGTTAATACTTTCAGCTGTTTTCCAGATAACGATTATATATCGAGATATATTATATACGAGATTATCTCGTATAAAGTATAAGATATTTCAATATTTCACACCTGCAAGGTGTCCGAATTGTGTCCGAAAGAAAAACTCAACACTAATTAGCCTTATTTCTATGTGTTTATAAATGGGTCATCACGTTTATATACATTTGCTTCTGCGTGATACTGTCATAGCCATGTCGATACTAACTTTATAGCATCTTAATATTAATTATGATTCGCGAGTCGTAAACTTCATTGTCTGATAAAACAATGCTCTGTTAAATGCCGACACATCATACGTTTGACCGCAACTTGGTACATAAATTTAAAGCGAAAACTTCCTATCCTTTTTTGCGAATATTTTGCAAACGGAGGAGTATGAAATTTGGCAGTTCAAGTTTACTTGGAGGAAGGTGTGCAGAAAGCTAATATTCTTTAAAATAATGCTTAGAAATACATAAAAATATCAACAACACACACTACCTCAGATTATGAACTCGCACTTGCGTGCGTTTGATAGTTACAATTTTGTTACATGTTGACGTTTGGCAATCTGTTACAGCATTTACCTTTTTGGAACGAAGTTCCTTATGGCGCGTTGCGAATTGTATTGGAGCTGGACGGATTATACGACACTTTTTGCCACTCGAAATCACAATGTATTAACGACTATTAAGAATGATACAAAAAACGATCTTATCACCTTGACAATAATGTAGAATTTTGCAATTACACATTGTGACTGTTATGAATGTTACATATTGTGACTAGCTAGCCGGGCCTTAGGTATGCGAGCGGGGTGGGACGGAAGAGCGCTTGATGTTATTACTCAGTACGGACTACGGAGCCGGACTTACTTAGTTCAACTATTTGTTTTGTATAATATAATATATTATATCTATACAGATAAACAAAATTGAAGTGTCTGTAATTTCAAAATAACAGTTTTTATTTTCACTTAATGCATTTAAATATTTATATATATATATATATATATATATATATATATATATATATATATATATATATATAAATATTTAAATGCATTAAGTGTTTTTTTATTAATTAATTTATAGGCTAAAGAACCCTTATAAAGTTCAAACTTAAAAATGACAAATTACCATGGGCGAATTTAGACCACTGATTCTATTAACTATTTTTCATTTCCTCTCAAGGGTGTCCCCTTTTTAGCAGTATTTTATTTGTCCTAATTACATTTGGCATAATTTTATTACGCATAATACTTGGCATCATAATTGTTTCTTGGCATTTATGGCATATATTGAAGATGTAGAAGAGGAGCTCCTAGTACACCAGGAGCTATGACACCGAGGAATGTTTTCACAAACAAACGCCGCGAGAGTGTGATAGTCGTGAACAATGGCGAATATTTGTTATCGCACGGCTGATCGAGCGTGTTTACTGTGTGATGTGTGATGTGTCGCATGTGGCAAGCCGTCGTCTCTATTGTGCATTGTGATCGTAGATTCCTTGGGAATGATCTGAGAGACTTGAAGCTCCGACGAGTCTTACGTAGTGTACTCTATACCGAATACCGTATATTAGATACTTTGAGAGGGGTTCCCTATTTTTTCGCATAAAATCATAGGTCATAATTTTACTTGGAATAATTTCATTTGACATAATTTCGCATAATATTCATTTGGCATAATATTTTTATCAGGGGCGTGCGCTCCATATAGGCAGAAATGCAGTGCTTTACTGGTCATTCACAGATATTTTAATAAAACGTTCGTACGTTTTAGATGACTTTAATTAATAGTAAATAAATTAATTTAAAAAATATAATAACTTAAAAACGCCTAATATTTTATAAATAGCAACTAATGTCGGTGCGTGCTGCAGGACAAAGCATCGCATGTATGTGTAATTTTCATACTTCGCAAACGCACACATCCATGAATATCGACATGATTATATACCGGTAAC
This sequence comes from Phengaris arion, assembly GCA_963565745.1. Taxonomy (NCBI): domain Eukaryota; kingdom Metazoa; phylum Arthropoda; class Insecta; order Lepidoptera; family Lycaenidae; genus Phengaris; species Phengaris arion. The sequence continues at coordinate 17,967,851 of OY751434.1, read as the reverse complement.
TCATGCGGCAGGCGATAGCCGAACTTCGCCGAGCCGAGCTGGGAGCTCGGTTCGGCCAGCTTCCGAAAACCGCCGAACTGGCTTGTCGGAAATTATTCGTTGCCTATAATCCGACTAAAAACAATGACTTGAATCTAATGAATTATCTATGCACATAACATGCATTTTTGTTTAGTAAGGTTTTATTTGTTTAAATAGAAGAAATGTTTTGTGTTTTCGGGGGCCATATTGCATATTTCATGTGATAAGCATTGTTTACAATTTAATCGCTCCAGTTTATTTATAGTTTTCTTAAAAGATTTTTCATTTTAACATTTGAAAGTGTGTACATTTGATTGTGAGGTTTGCGTTGATAATATTGTGTGTTTATTAAAAATTAAAAATAAGAAGTTCTCACAATTGTCATTCAGTGAAAAGATTCAAATTCTGTCTAAAGGTAGGTGTGTACCCGAGTTACAACAATTAAACCAGCAAAAAAATAATGTAACTCGAAAATTAATATAATAGGCATAAAATGGAAGGTTATAATGAAAACACGGTTAAGGTCTCCCCCACATTAGGCGTGCGCGTTCCTCGGGCGTGTCAGCGATGCGGGCGCTGCCCGTGCCACTTACACGCCCGAGGAACGTGCCTTAGGTAATTAATCGCGTATTTATGAAACATAAAAAGCAGCTACATATTACACTCATTGTACCTAGTGTAACAGTAGGTTAAGTTGCGGCGGGGTGGCCCTTGGGCCACGCGTAAGCCGCTAACATGTTTAAACTAATTAATACGAAAGGTTATTTAATGCAAAAACAAAATTTAAGTACTTTAAGTTTATCCCTAAGTGCGTTGAGCTCGTGGTTATGGCTCGGAATGTTCTTAGATAGCAGTTCGCATAGCAGCATCGCAGCAAGCATATTTTAAAATATTATAACTACTCACCAGTCAGCTTTAATTTTCACATATTCAAGGTTCCGGTTACTTGAGATTACTATATCCCGATGTAAATAAACGCAAGATTTAGGCCACCTCAAATATCTTATCCAAGTGAGTGAGGCCGCGGAATAGAAATTATTTAAATCTGAATATCCCGAATCAGTCCACACTGTACTAGAATTACTAAATAATATGCAAGGAAAACAATATAATTTAATCGTGTGTACACAATCACACAGCCAGTTATACGTTTCATAACTTTTAACATGAAATTTTCGAGTTACATTATTTTTTTGCTGGTTTAATTGTTGTAACTCGGGTACACACCTACCTTTAGACAGAATTTGAATCTTTTCACTGAATGACAATTGTGAGAACTTCTTATTTTTAATTTTTAATGAACACACAATATTATCAACGCAAACCTCACAATCAAATGTACACACTTTCAAATGTTAAAATGAAAAATCTTTTAAGAAAACTATAAATAAACTGGAGCGATTAAATTGTAAACAATGCTTATCACATGAAATATGCAATATGGCCCCCGAAAACACAAAACATTTCTTCTATTTAAACAAATAAAACCTTACTAAACAAAAATGCATGTTATGTGCATAGATAATTCATTAGATTCAAGTCATTGTTTTTAGTCGGATTATAGGCAACGAATAATTTCCGACAAGCCAGTTCGGCGGTTTTCGGAAGCTGGCCGAACCGAGCTCCCAGCTCGGCTCGGCGAAGTTCGGCTATCGCCTGCCGCATGAGTTACCGGTATATAATCATGTCGATATTCATGGATGTGTGCGTTTGCGAAGTATGAAAATTACACATACATGCGATGCTTTGTCCTGCAGCACGCACCGACATTAGTTGCTATTTATAAAATATTAGGCGTTTTTAAGTTATTATATTTTTTAAATTAATTTATTTACTATTAATTAAAGTCATCTAAAACGTACGAACGTTTTATTAAAATATCTGTGAATGACCAGTAAAGCACTGCATTTCTGCCTATATGGAGCGCACGCCCCTGATAAAAATATTATGCCAAATGAATATTATGCGAAATTATGTCAAATGAAATTATTCCAAGTAAAATTATGACCTATGATTTTATGCGAAAAAATAGGGAACCCCTCTCAAAGTATCTAATATACGGTATTCGGTATAGAGTACACTACGTAAGACTCGTCGGAGCTTCAAGTCTCTCAGATCATTCCCAAGGAATCTACGATCACAATGCACAATAGAGACGACGGCTTGCCACATGCGACACATCACACATCACACAGTAAACACGTTCGATCAGCCGTGCGATAACAAATATTCGCCATTGTTCACGACTATCACACTCTCGCGGCGTTTGTTTGTGAAAACATTCCTCGGTGTCATAGCTCCTGGTGTACTAGGAGCTCCTCTTCTACATCATCATGATTATCATCCCTACTATATTTTATCATGTCTTATGTCTGTGTGTCTGTCCGTGTCATCGTATCCCCCAAACGGATGAACCGATTTTGATCTAGTTTTTTTGTTTGAAAGTTGACGTATAAGAAGTAAGAACACTCTCGAGTGTTCTTAGTTATAATTCATCATCATCAGCTCGCTTACTGCTTGACAATGACGGGGTTTACGTATCAATTTTTTTTGTTCACTATATACAAAATAAAATTTTAGTAAAAAAATATAAATTAAGGCAAATGAGCAAACAGCTCAGTATCATTTTAGAAAAAAAAATCCGACGCCCATAAGGCTATACACTCGAAACCAGAGGAGTTACAAGTTTTGTTTGTAACTCTCCCTTAAAACTCATTTGATTTGTATTGAAAAATTTCGATGGTATTTCATGTAACTTTTATTAATAATCACAAAATTGATATTATACAAACAAATCCCATGGACACATTCATTGAACTATGAACGCTCATTTCAGTAAAAAAATTTTTGGAGCCTCAAGTATCACGGGTCTAAATTCTAATATGTGTAAAGTAGGATAGACAAGAATTTAGTACTCATTATTTAGAATTTTGACATTAAGTAATCTAATTAAACTTTACTTTATTTTTGAAAACTCAAATTTATGGATGGGAAAAACTTTCTCGAACTAGCTCTTAATGAAATATCATCACTATTATTTACAGTAACATCACAAAAATGTGTAACTAGTTATGAATCAGTCTACCGATGACGCGTGTTCCACACGACACTATGCTCTCGCGCCAGCGCTGCTACGCTTCATTGCCTTTACCACCCTGGAAAATTCGTTTCACTAGCGAATATTACTATCATAATCATCGCTTTAGTATTATTTAGATGTACTAACATAAAATACCACATGTTTTTTCTCCTTATCGTACATAATTGAGATATACAGTAGTGGCACGTGCAGCGCTTCAAGCGCTTTATTCGCTCGCGCCGCTGATTTGCACTCAGCGCAAGCAGCGAAATTTACACAGCTTTATAGATTATTCTCATTTACCTCAGTACTACACTAACTAATAGGCCAAGTAGCCTTATCTAAAAATAATGTATCTAGATTTTTTTTAAAAACTTTTGAATTCAGAACAGTGGCACAGTGACGGAAGTGACGTTGTCTGCCGCGTAACGCGTTATCATTAAATACTATCGCTACAAGTTATTAATTAGTCCTGCCAGAAACGAGATAAGGTTAGTTTGGCCGGTACATTTTTTATCATTGTTTGATCTGAGTCCTAAGTGTGGGTTTTACTTTCGCATTCGATCGCGAGCGCGCTTGGCGTTTACTAAAAATGTATAAAATAGTAATTGATTCGAGAACGCACTTGTGGTTCCTCTGCTGTTGCGGGTGTCCACGGCCAGTAATCATTTTATTTATAGAATAGATCTAGAAAAAATCAAATGGACCGCCTGATAGTAAGCAATTACTTCCGCATTAAGACATTCGCAACACCGAAAAAATTATAAGTGCGTTCACGGTCTTTAAAATCCCAAATTCCTTGGTCTTCGGGTAACCTACGAAAAGAAATGAGATCCCACGAAAACATTTCCTAAATGAAAAGAGCCAAGTATTTCCTTTCCAAAAGTTATGAAATGTCGTAGAAGTGAAATTCAAGATAGTCCATTTAATTAGTTACTCTTAAAAAAAATTTAACCGTATGTGGAAAATTTCTAATTTATTATATTGAATAGTGACTTGGCAATGAGCACTTAAAGAGAAATGTACCGGTATTCATATTTGAATATAAATAAGAAAGGTAATATAGATAAATTAGACCCATGCAAGTCACTGACAAACCTGGAAAAGCATTTCGATGTTATCACTGCCAATTTAATAGTGGTACAATGCGGGTTATCCGTACTTTAATTTCGATAATTATTCACCATTTTGAAAACTTGTCATAGGTATGGTTAAATTTTCTAATTCAAACATCGTAACTGCTGGTAATAAGATAGGCACTAGCATTAATCTACTAGTATCCTTAACATTTATATATTGATATATTAAAGTGCTCATTGCCAAGTCACTAAAATTTCCCACATACGGTTACAATTTTTTTATGAGTAACCAATTAAATGAAATAACTTGAATTTCACTAATTGGTCTCTACTACATCTCATAACATTTTCAAATGAAATAGGTACTTGGCTCTTTTCATTTAGGTAATGTTTTTGAGATTTTGTTTTTTTTTACACTGTTACAGTTACAATTTAATTTATGGTACTTGTACTTATAACTAAGTACAACAACTACATACGAGAATCTCTGATTAGTGTGTGGGTACTGACTACTGGGTAGCCAATAGCCATCCACCACAATGCCTATCGTCCAATAGGTAAGGCGCTGCAGGCTCGATCCAATCTGCACCTTCGTCCATTGCCACCACACACGCTTGTGTTATTAAAATTTATAGGCGTGGATTCACATGACCAATCCACGCCCATGCACTGTCAGTCCTAACTGATCCAATCCGCACCGTCATGCCGTCATGCCGAATCGACGATCGATGGTGTATACTGTATGGGCTACGATAACATTAACTGACAAGCATTCTGCATTACATATCAATCTAGAAAATATTTACCGTGTATTTTTTTATCATATAAATCCGTTCAGAGACATAATGTATGCCATTGGTATTTTGGAAAGAACCGCAAGAGAGAATACATTCGACCGAGAATGATTTGGAAATCTTTAATAATGATTTGCGTCTATCATATTTTATAGATTTACGTTGTATTCGCCCGTTGGTCGCCACAGTATTTTCCAAAAGAATAAATGACAAAATATTGCTACTATCTATACTTATTAATCCATCCTCGGCTTGTTGGCTGACGATAAGGCGAGGTAAAACACGTTTGTGCGCACACGTCCAAGCGCGTACAGCAATAAAAACCCCAGTGTTAATTGTGCGGAAATATCGAATGACCACGTCTATTATGTATATACTCTTCCAATACAATGACAGAAAGTGTGAAGTCTACTGATGCTAAAGATGGATAAGATACTATATGATCCGGAATCCGGCGGGTCCGGGAAAATTTAAAGCACTGAACTGAACTGAACTCACAGGAAACCGGCGTGAAATAACGCTTGCGTTGTGTTTCGCCGAGTGAGTGAGGTTACCGGAGGCCCAAGGGGAGGTTGAAGATTTTAAGGACTGGGAAAGCAAGTCACAACACATGAGGTGTTACAAGTGTGCAATGCAAGTCGCTAGAAAATATCACAGACTCCACATAACTCTTTAAGTTAAACATTTTTGTCATTATTAAAATGAAATCCGCATCAGATAAAATGTTTAACCTAGATCAAGTTCAATGAGGGTTCAGACTCGGGCTTTAAAACTTGTATATCAAGCAATTACATTCATAATATGTATACATCATATATGAGTTATTAAATTGAAATATTAACACAACGTATAAGCTAAACTATGTTTTGTCCTTGTCTGTCAAGCGACTTTTCTGACGTATCAGGCTAGGACAAAACATTCTATAGCTAATCCATTGTGTACATATTTTTATTAGTAAGGGAATAACATTGATTATTTATAATAATAGGTATATACGTATAGAATAATCGTTCTTATAGAAAAATCTTTATAAAGGCGAATTGTGGTCTATTATAGACCCCACTGCCGTTGAGAAATATTTAATTTTCAACACTGTCTTTTGGTTTGATTTATCAGAAATTAATTGTAAAGCGGAATCGAGTTCTTGTAACATTTTTTTTTACACTCTCTCTTTGTTTTCAGCGAGCCGGCGCTGGTGTCTGTACGGGTGCCGATCAACGGGATGACCTGCCAGTCGTGCGTCACCAGCATCGAGGGCGGGGTGCGCGACCTGCCCGGCGTGCAGGACGTCAAGGTGCGTGCTCGTGCGATGCGGACGTGCGCACCTGTGACGTCACGTGACTAGTACTAACAACTACTAGTACAGTAGTACTACAGTAGTAGTAGTCTACAGTAGTAGAACCATTTCTAATTTCTATGCTTCATATATGCAAGGCTTCATAGCATGCCTATCAAAAGCTGTTCTTTCTACTCTATAGTTAGGGACAGCTCGGGGACAACTTATAAACCACTTTGGAAGCCAATTAATGTAAAAATGGTCGACCTTGTAAAAAAGTCAAGGATACCCCGCACGATGGGGTAGAATGAAAAATTATTTTTCATCCACACTTCACACGTATAGAGAGCCACCCCTAAAATACAAAATTATTTTTATTTTTTGATTCCAAAACCTAGATCTGTACACAATCTGTAACTGTACCAAATTTCATCCATTTATATTCATAATTAATTACAGAAGCTGGAAGCACGGACATACAGACGGACAGAGAGACAGACAGACAGACGGTGGACAGAGCGAAACTTTAAAAGAGGGTTCCTAGAGTATTAGAGAACCCTAAAAAATGCAGCTCCACGTCGGGTCGTCGGTATGAGCCGACGCTTAATAGATAAATGTCCGACGTGGTGTTCATATGAATACTGAATCAGTAGTCAATAACTAACGTTAACTGTTGTTTAAAAAAAAAAGTCAGCAAAGTAAACAATCATTTCCAGTTGTACGAATTCGTACCGCCGCGCCGGCCACCGCAGCTCATCGAATGCAAACAAAGTGCACGGCCGTCTCAAATCGGTTAAACAATTTGCTTGTTAGTTCTTGGTTAATCAAGTATTTCTAAAACAAATAACAGTACAACCACTTTCCTAATTTCTTTCGGGAATCATCGTTTATCAATTTTCAAAAATCATCTGTCATTTCCATGGAAAATCTATAACAGGCTAAACGACTGATTTTTTATTGCATAAATGAATATAAATCTTAAATATAACTTAGTTGTCACAGGAAACAGTATACATATAAAAAAGCAATATTTTCATAGCTACAGCGATAATTTGTTTACTAGTAGTGTCGTGAAAACGCTCCATACATAAACCGACTTCCAAAGTAAAAATGCCGAAAAAAGTATGAAATAAAACTTATTTTCTAAATAATTCCCCTTTTAAATTTGGCAGAAATTTAACTATTTCTCTACTCAATCTTCATATATTTTGAAGTCGGTACCAGCCCGACAAAAATCCTGATGAAACAATATTTAAAAGAGAACACACGTTAAAGTTGGCTGGTACTATCGACTTCAAAATTTTGAAGATTGAGTAGAGAAATAGTTAAAATTTCTGCCAAATTTTAAAGGGGAATTATTTAGAAAATATGTTTAATTTCTAAATATTTTGTTAAACATTTGTTAGTTAGACGAAGAGTTGAACTTTAGTTTGTAATTTATGCAAAAGTACGTATCGTCGTGTTACGTATGCGGTGTGGTACTCCGTGCTAGTGAGTAGTGACCCCACGAACCGCAAATTCGGCGTGGTCTGTCTTATCACATAATATTATATCATAACTGTGCTGACCTTTTAATAGTTTACTTAACTATAAAATGTAGCATGTAATGGTATAGCCGGTTTATCAGAAGCCCAATTGTCTTAACCATTTTCAATATAATCTCGGTTTGGCCAACGCGCTGACTCATTCGCATACGCGTTATAAAGTGCGCGTGCGAGCAGAGACAGCCTGAGAATCCAAATGAAATTTAACCGAATATGATTACGAGAATTATTGTCTCTGATTTCTGTAGCTACTTTCCATATTTGTGGGTTAGTACCCACAGGACACCAGACTGATGGAGAGTTAGTGTGGTAGACTGGACTGTCTATTGATAAAATCATGAAGCTAGCAACAAAAGATAGAACACATAAACCATGTAGACTCATATCCTATTATTAATAAAAGTATCCGGGAGACCGAATTTTGCTCGGAATTTTACTAAAACGATATAATAATGATTAAAAATAAGTAAATAAATAAAAAGAACCACAGAGATATTCATCTGACCGGGATTCCAACCAGAGACACCAATTAGCCAACAACGCAAAAAGCCGCCAACCGGATTCGACATTTACAAATTTAAATCACTCATATATTATTAGGTGACTAAAGAAAAAATATATATGATTAAAAAATGCGCAGTTTACCAGGGATAAGACCTAGTCATGTCGATTTTTCTCCCCCAAAACTCCCTGCATACTAAATTTCAGTAAAGTACTTGCAGCCGTTGTCGAGATTTCGATTACATAATATATACAAGATTAGCTCGTTTAAAGTATAAGATAGCTACACCACGGATACGCCAATCCATATTGCAGTCTTGTCTGATTCGTTTGAAAAGCCACTTGACAGACAAAGACATTGAATTTTAATCAGTTGTGTAAATATTTTTTACTAGTTGGGGAGTTAATGTGTTAATGTTTATGCACTTTGTGGTGTGCTAAATAAATAAAATAAAATTTATAGGTGGAGTTGTCAGAGCACGCGGGCTACTTCAGGTACGACCCGTGCGTGTGCTCCGTCGAGGCCATTCGCAACCACATCGACGACATGGGCTTCGAGACGCTGGACCGAGGCGACGACGAAACCAGGTATGTTTTCTGCCTTTTTGTGACTATTAGAAAGAGATAGATTACATATAGAGTCTCCAAAAAACAATTGGACATTTGATTATAACCTTTACATATATTAAGCAGAAGTTAACTTCTGCTTAATAATTATGTAAAGTCAATTAGGCAGAATAATACTAAGGCGGGTCAATAAGTCCGTGACTTTTTGAATTTCTAACCTCCTTACTGAAAAAGCAACACTACTCCTGTCAACAGGCATCTGTCAGTTGACTCCTATCAAAATTTGAACTTGCTGCGTCAGTTAGTTTGTGTTTTACAGCTATTTTTATCAGACTATCCAGTAACTTAAGGAAACAATGGAAAAAAGTGAATTTCGTGTGCTTATTAAGCATTATTTTTTGCGAAAAAAAACCATTACCGAGACCAAGGCTAAGCTTGATAAATACTATGGCGACTCTGCACCATCGATTTCAATGGTAAAAAAGTGGTTTACTGAATTTCGTTGTGGCCTTACAAGCACTGAAGATGCCGAACGTCCTGGACGCCCAGTTGAGGTCTCTACACCCGAAACAATCGAAAAAATTCACGATATGGTGTTGGCCGACCGAAGATTGAAAGTGCAAGAGATTGTGGAAGCCATAGGCATCTCGCATGGCTCAGTGGTTTCAATTTTGAATGATCACTTGGGCATGAGAAAGCTTTCCGCAAGATGGGTGCCGCGTTTGCTCACAGTCGACCACAAACGCAATCGTGTAACAACTTCACAGGAAGGTTTGGCGTTGTTTAATCACAATATGGAGGAGTTTTTTAACCGTAGACGAAACATGGATCCATCACAATACACCAGAGACCAAACAACAGTCAAAACAGTGTGTTTCTAAGGGTGAATCGGCGCCAAAGAAGGCCAAGGTGGGTTTGTCAGCCAATAAAGTTATGGCGACTGTTTTTTGGGATGCACGTGGGATAATCCACATTGACTATCTTCAAAAGGGAAGAACAATTAATGGGGAATATTATGCCAACTTATTGGACCGCTTCAATGAGGATTTGAAAAAAAACCGACCTCATTTGGCCAAGAAAAAAGTTCTTTTTCACTAAGACAATGCAAGGGTGCACACATGTGCAGTTGCCATGGCAAAAATCCATGAATTGGGCTATGAATTGCTCCCACATCCACCCTATTCTCAAGATTTGGCTCCGAGTGACTACTTCTTGTTCCCAAACCTGAAAAAATGGCTCGGTGGAAAAAGATTTGACTCCAATGATGAAGTCATCTCGCAAACAAAGGCCTATTTTGAGGACCTCGACAAATCATATTTTTTGGAAGGGATAAAAAAATTGGAGAAGCGTTGGACAAAGTGTATAGAGCTCAAGGGGGACTACGTTGAAAAATAAAATGATTTATTTATCAAAAAATCTGTGTTTTATTCCAAAAGACACGGACTTATTGACCCGCCCTCGTAACTTTAACTTTTTATGAAAATTATAACCCGACTATGTAAATTCTTATATGTATAGCATATGTTACCCGGGCATTAAAATTTTCATTATTCTAATTTTTCATTATTAAAATCCAATCCGTAGGCGGTTCATTAAAATCAGATCAATAGTATAGGCGTTACGGTAGAACAAACATACATACATACAAACATAGCAGAAAACATAGTAGGACAAAGTATTATAACTAACGAGATTATAAAATGTCGACATATTGTCAAATAAAATTCTGCTTACAATTTTACGCATTTTTTTGTTGGTTATATTATAATATAACAAACGGAAACTCATTAAATTACAATTCACGCGCTGTTTGGTTAAACGGCATAAGCACCGCGCCGCCATATTTATTTACTTTTTATTTGTTAACTAATGTTTTTACTATTATAACATCAAAATGATCGGTATCACATATATTAAATCACATAAAAATATTAGAACACGGGAAATATTTCTTAGGCTATGTTCGGTGACCAACACTAACTAATTTATCATTCAAACTGCACTTCTTTGGCTAATCAAAGATTTTATTTACTTCCACGACAATTTTATATACCTACCTAATTCTAAAACTGTGTTATTTTAAACACGAAATCAATTTAAAATCACCAAAACACTGTTTGTTAATTGTTTACATTCGTTAGCAAATGAATAAACAAACAAAATACTAATATGGCGGCGCGGGGCATATGACGTTAACGGTTCAAATATTCAGCGCGCGAGTTGTGTTCCGTTTTACAATTTGACGAGTTTCAGTTCGTTAAATTATAATATAACGAAAAATAATGCGTAAAATTGTAAGCATAATGTTTATTTGACAATCTGTCGCCATTTTATAATCTCGCTAGTTATATTACAATCTAATGGTATTTGCAATTTTACGGTGACATATTACGAGGGCTGATTGATAAGTTTCCGAAACGACAAAGAAAAACTTCAAAAATCTATTTAAAATAAATTTATTTCTCAACGTATTTTCCATCTACCTCGATGAATTTAGTCCAGCGCTTCTCCAATGCCGTTACACCAGTTTGATAAAATGTTTTCTCCAACCCCTCAAAATACTCGTCCACGGCAACAATGACTTCTTCATTTGATGAAAATCTCTGGCCACCTAACCATTTCTTCAGGTTTGGGAATAAGTGGAAGTCGCACGGGGCCAGATCCGGGGAATAGGGTGGATGCGGTAGCAATTCGAACCGCAATTCATGGAGTTTGGCGACTGCAACCATTGACGTGTGTGCAGGTGCGTTGTCATGGTGGAACAAAATTTTTTTCTTGGCCAAATGTGGTCGTTTCTTCTGGATTTCTTCACTTAATTTTTGCAGCAAGCTTGCGTAGTACTCTCCATGTATTGTTTTTCCTTTTTGCAGATAATCCACTAAAATAATCCCTCGAGCATCCCAAAAAACAGTCGCCAACACTTTGCCGGCCGACAAAACCGTTTATGCTTTCTTCGGCGCAGGTTTTCCGCTCTCAGTCCACTGCTTAGATTGTTCTTTTGTCTCGGAAGTATAATGATGTATCCAGGTTTCATCGACTGTTACATAACGCCGTAATAACTCATTAGGATCTCGGTTAAACAGCGCTAAACACTCCGATGAATCGTCCACTCGGCGTTGCTTTTGGTCTACAGTGAGCAAACGCGGCACCCATCGCGCGCAAAGCTTTTTCATTCCCAAATGTTGGTGCAAAATATTAAAAACGCGTTCAGATGAAATGCTCACCATCTCTGTTATCTCTCGCAACTTTAAGCGCCGATCATTCAATACAATTTTGTGAATTTTTTTGATCATGTCCGGATTCGTGACTTCATTTGGACGGCCAGACCTGTGGGCGTCTTCGCAGCTCTGTCTTCCACGTTTAAAATCAGTTACCCAGGTGTGAATTGTACTCAATGCAGGAGCAGAATTACCTAAAACACTGTCTTGCTTGGTTTTAATCTGGGTTGCTGTTTTCTCTTTTAAAACGTAAAACTTTATCACCGCACGAATTTCGTTTCTTTCCATTGTTAAGAAAATTTACGACAGAAAGTTCTACGTCCTCTCAAACAAATTCCATCAGTTCGATTAAATTCAAATTTGGCGTTCTATTTTCAAAAAGATATAATGTAATATTCCCTTTTTTGCGTATCATTTTTTTAAGTTCGTCGTTTCGGCCAGTTATCAATCAGCCCAGGTATATACAGTATCCGCTCTCATTTTCTACCTCTGTCTTATTGCGGCTGCTTTGATGTAACAGAGATACCTACATAGATGATTAAATGCGGTAGAATTTTTTAAATAACAAATGAGAATATTTGATGGCAATCCTATCTCCCGCACCACAAGAGATATCACTGTTTAGCCCCGCCATCGGATAAACAAAATCGGATTATTGATTCTGATCATAACACATTTTATCATCAATTTATCATATTATGTATCGTATAGGATTAGTAACTTATCTAAAGGCCGAATACTGGAAAGATAGTAAATTAAGTGACGCTCAAGTCACATGCTGTCCTTATCATTTCGGCTAGCAGAGACAGCGACAGCCTATGAATAGGACAGCTCGTAACTTTGAATAGCCTGTCAGTATTCGGCCGAAAATATTTTATCTAGTAGATAATATTTGAACAATATCTGTTTCAGGAATCTGCTGCCCCGTGAAATTCCCACAGACATGCTCATAGATATGACAGGTTCGCGCCCGCCTAATGAGAATACGGTGGTGTTAGCGGTCGAGGGCATGACCTGCCAGTCCTGCGTCAATACTATAGAAGGTAGCTGATACTTTTGGAATAAGAATGCATAGGAATACGATTTAGTATGCGATATGCTTCGCCCATGGACACCGTACACCTTAATTAAAGCAAGTTCAATTTGCGTGCTAATATCTAGTCGATGGTGAATCCATATATATATATATATATATATATATATATATATATATATATATATATATATATATATATATATATATATATATATATATATATATATATATATATATATATATATATATATGGACTCGGCCACGGACACTAGCCATCCATCGGCATTAATTCATTCCTTGTCTGTATGTTGTCATCAAAATTCGTCAACAATTGTTGACACAATTGCATGCTTCTTGTATTGTCGATAACAATTACATAACAATTATATTTCGGGGTGTAAAAGTATTGAAAAAAATCGTACCCGTATGTATTCCTTACTATAACAATTAGTACTCGTTACTATAGTATCGTTACTCGTTACTTCTGATACCTCATAACATGCTATGTTATGTTAGAGCAACGAATCAAGTCGTATTGCGGACGCGTATAGTATGATGTCGCGGTGTCACAACATTCATAGTTTGTAGAAAATATACTTATACAATATCAAGCTGCGTATGGTGCATTTTTTCACTTTTCCCTATTTTGAACCAGACTTGTGTTTAACTTATTCTAAATTTAGTTTAATTTTATAGGTAAAGTGTAGAACTACAAGTGAACTGTTGACGGAATCAATGTAGGTACCCATACTACGAAATTTATACAACTTACTTATTTATTATGGTTACCAACAGTGTATACATTAAAACAATCAATCAAAAATTTTACAAAACATATAAATAACTGATGCACACGCCTTTATAATGTTATGTTATATATATAACATAACATACGCAATACAATTTTTAAATCATAAACAACAAAATATAAAATAAAAGAATCACTACAAAAGATACAAATTAACATTTAAAATATTGAATGTTACGAAACATGCGAGTAACGAAATGTATTCGTGTGGACCATTTCGTTACTCAGTACTAGATGGCGCACCAGTTACTCAGTACCGAATACATCCGGTTTGCTACATCTCTAATTATATTTCTCCTTTCTTCATCAGGTAGTCTGCGAGACATGCCCGGTATACTGGAGGCGAGCGTCAGTCTGGCGGACAAACGCGCGCACGTGCGGTACGCCGGCGCGTCCGTCACGCCGCAGCAGATTCGCGACGCCGTGTACGCGCTCGGCTTCGAAGTGGAGACGCTGAGCATCACCGGCAACACGGGTAAATATACTATAGTTTTTTATTATTTTAACAAGCTAGTACTGATTAGCAAATCGTATGTGATAATAATCGGAAGGATCATCATAATATTAACATATTATATTATATCTAATACTTTAAACGAGCAAATCTTGTATGTATATAATCAGATTCTCGGAAACGGGCGCAAGTATTTTCATGAAATTTAGTATGCAGGGAGTTTTGGGGGAAAAATCGATGTAGATCTTATCCCTAGAAACTGTGCATTTTTAAGTTATATGTTTTTGGAGTTTACTCCTTAAGAATCGATTTTCATATAAGGCCCCCGGTATGAAAAAAATATGAGGAGTAAAAGCTACTGAACGAATGACCTCGTTACGTTTTCGTGCGCAACCTATTCTGCGCACCTATCACTTTTTTTCACATGGCGCGAATTTTTGAACTCAAATCGATCGCTAAAGTTTTTGTTCCTTCTGAGGCACGTCCGGTGTTTCTTCCAAGTTGCTTTCGTAAAAGTCTCGGCTGTAACGACTGTAAAATAAATTTCCTTTAAAGGAACATCCGGTCTTTAGAGGTTAAGAGGCATATTACATCTCGACTGATTTTTGTGTAAAATGGCCAATTATGGCGTTCTTCATCACAGAAACAAAGATACATTAACAATTTTAACTTGAATTGAATAGTGCAGAATAGCTATTGACCTAGTTTGTCAATAAGTCTTATCAAAAATAGTGTGTACCAATTATAGTTACAAATTATTTAAAAAGTAACATTAGAAATAGTTTATAACCATTGAAAAGTTAAAACGTTTTAATGTTTTGAGCTTGAAGTTTATCAGTATCCCTTTTTAATAGAAATGGATTTCCAAATGGAGAAACATGATTATAATTTATAATTAATATAATGGAAGATCATGATAAAATAGCAACAGACAACATATTAATTTAAAAAACTTGGACTACTAACTACAAGATAATTGGAGTTTACTCCATAAGAACTATTTTCAAATATAAGCCTGGGGTATAAAGATCTATAGGAGTAAAATCTAATTCACGATGTCACACGATATTAGCCGAAGATGTGTCGGTCGCTTTGCATTGCACACAAAATTTTACTTTTTAGAGTAAACTCCAGTCGTGCGTCGGAGCTGACACACACTTTTTCTTTCTTTGCTTATAAGGTTCGGTAAAATCAATTACGGATATTTTGGGCATATGATCTACTGCTTATGTATAGACGTTTAGGCAGAAAAAAAATCTTCCATTATATGGGCGAGTTTGCGTTGAGCAGAGATTCGCCCATTATGAGATGATTTTTTAACTTTGAGTATGACAAAAATTTTTTTGCCTAAACATCTTTATATGAGCAGTGGATTATATACCCAAAACATCCGTAGTTGATTTTACCAAACCTTATATTAACATCTGAAACGCTTTCAAGTGGGATTCGGGCCGGTCGGAGATCTCCCTTTGGGGCGACCACCACTATTCCACAGGTGTCTCGGGCTCGAATCCCGGTCAGACGAATAATTTTGTGATTCTTTTTATTTTATAATTATTTATTTATCTTTTATTATTTCATCGTTCTAATAAAACTTCAAGCAAAACTTGGTCTCCCAGGTACTCATATTTGTATATTAAAAGAATGCTTGTGTTATTTCCAGACTCAGTATCAAAAAGTAAAAGCGAGAGCGGAGCAGGCGATCGTGTGAAGTCAAGTGCCAAGAAGAGTCAAGCGAATGTGAGTGAATAGGGATGATGACTACATCTTTAAACTATTTAGTTACTACTTGGTAAATGTAAAAAAATATATTTTATGTGTAGTTTAGTCATTAGATACATCTAAAAAGTACAAAAAAGTTTTTTTGCTAAATTAGTAAACAAAACCTTCATCATTAGTTTACTTACATCATATACAAAAATATTAATTATGGTAAGTATGAACTTAAACGCACAAATATCGGAGAATGTTACTGCAGCCGTATACTTCATACACTTTAACCTACGCGTGACGTCACAGCTAGGTACGAATTTAGTATGGAGCGTTTTCACGATACTTGCGAAATTTTGTACCTTTAAAAATTAATTTGACTTTTGATATACTGTTTTATCTTTAATTAAAAAAAATGTCATCTAGCCTATTGATGTGGCATCTACTCAACAATATGTCCATTACTTGTCATTTGTAATAAAACTTGTTATGGTGCTCCCACACTGCCGTTAGAAATCGTTTACAAACATTGTCTAATACTAAAACATTTACTAACAAAATATGTTAACTGTAAGATATTTCGCAACTTAGCGCCTTGTTCCTAAAAATGGCACACGACACAATCTGGCGGGTATGCATACATTCATTGTACACACTAATACTATAATAGAAAATACATTTTATCAGTAAGAATATAAGGGGAGTCTGACAGGGCTGGGATCTCAGTCCGTTACATTACCTAACATGAAAATATTTTGTAACATTGTGATCGAATGTTTGTAAACAAATTTCTAACAGCAGTGTGGGAGCACCATTATGGATAAACTTTGGCTTTTTCATCCGTTATTGGATGATTTATACACTGTATAAGTTTATAATACTTCGGAGAGAACTGACTCGCCGAGAGTAACCACTCTTGAAATGCTGTAATGGGACAGGTGGTTTTAAATGTAATATTATTGCCTAAGCACATACGGCATTCCCACAACACAGTCAGCCTGGTCCAGAGGAATGACTGGTCAATACCTTAGGGGCCAACCATGTGCGGGTTTCCTCTCGATCTTTTCCTTTACCGTTAGAGCTTGCGTATAATGTACTTGAGATCTGAAAAAGTCTCATTGGTACACGCCACAACCTGGGATTCGAATCTGCACTCTCTCGAGTCAAACGGTCTACCCACTAGGCCACGGAGCTCTCTGTTATGGATAGGCAATAGCATATTTTCATGTTAATTTTATATCCTTTGTCTTGGATCATGCACCCGATACTTACTACATGTACTATAGTGCCTATAATATGAGCCTAAACTATAGTTATCTTGGGGCCAGATTAACGTGTCAATGTGTATGCAGGGCACGGTGGTGGCGAGCTCGTCGGACGCGGGCGAGGTGACGCGCTGCACGCTCGAGGTGCGCGGCATGACGTGCGCGTCCTGCGTCGCCGCCATAGAGAAACACGTCGCCAAGATGCCCGGTAAATATTATGACGTAATATACAGGATGTCTTGAAAACCAAAATAGATATTTAAGGAGCGTAATCAGTATTCGATTCTCGTTCCAAATATATTTGTTGCATGTGACCGTAAATTTTGACCCAATTTTCCTATAAAATATTTAAATTATATTCATAACCGCACACGGCACGGCCCATACTGCGCAGCGGCCGCGTTGTACGGCAGTTGGAGGGTGTCCATGCGTGGTGCGAGGTGTCAGGAAATGTTAATCTCGCTTGCAGGTTGTGGGTATTTTTTCGTGGGATATTGCTAGATATAATATTAGGTCATTACATATGAAATTGGTGTTTTTTAATGATAACAAGATGCACGAAGGAATAATAAAGGGTTAAAAAACACCTTATGCGTGTCCTTGTTTCGATCGATTTACCAAATAAAATCCTACAAAACTGACAATTGTCACAAATATATTAGGTACATATGAAATTGACGTTTTGTAAAGGAGGAACACATTTTTTGAACATAATATATTTATTTAATGAAAGTATATAGTCATAGACATTCTAATTGAAACTCCTTTAATTTGGTAGCTGTCTGTTGTGCAGTGTGTGGTCTAGCGTTGTCCTGAAGCAGCAGTGGCCTAGAGCGAATGACCAACCTCGGTTGTTTAGCAGCTAGCTTTTCCATCATGATTTCCGGTTGCTGGCAATAGACATCTACCGTAATCGTCTGGCCAGATTTAAGCTGTAGTGAACGACACCGGCACTAGTCCACCAAACGCTCACAAGTAACTTTTTTTGAGTCAATTTTCGCTTGGGGCAGGCTTTGGTTGGTTCGCCAGGGTTCAGCCAATGCGATGAGCATTTCCGATTATCGTACATGATCAACTTTTGATCACAGGTAATGATTCGATTTAAAATCCCTTCATTATTGTGCCGTTTGAGTAATGCGTTAAGCAGTCGACGCGCGTTTGTCGGTTTGCTGCACTCAATTCATGAGGTTTTCACCTTTCAATGTTTTTCACCTTCCCAGTTTGCTTCAAGTGGATTAAAACAGGTTTATCACTAACACCGCAGCCTGCAGCAACGTGGATTGCGATGCATCCGCTTCCACAATAGCCTTCAATTCTTAATCATCAACTTTGGTCTCCGACCGTCCACGGGGCTTGTTCTGCAGGTCAAAATTTCCAGAACGAAAACGTTGAAAACGCACTGTGTTTTCTTTTGCGACACCGCCGCCATACACATTAATCCTTAGAGCCGTTTCTGCAGCACTGGTGCCACGGTGGAACTTGTACTCGAAAATAATACGATATTTCAAGTTTTCCATTTTGTAACAGAGTGACGCAAAGAAAAAAACAAAAGAGGAAAAAACAAAAGAAATAAGGTTTTCGAAATACAAATGCATGAGTAAATAGCGGTAGAAATTTAAATTTTGATGATTTGATTTTGCTAATCAAAGATGATATATTCGAGATTAAAGTGACCAGTACGACAAAATGCCAATTTCATATGCAAGGACCTAATATTAATTAAATTGTATGCTATGGATTTCCGCAAAGTAACGCCTGATTCTATTAACTGTTTGTTTAATTTAATTAAATTGTTAATCTTGTTATTTTTCTGTAAATTATGAAAATCTTGAATTATGCATACTGTCACGTAATGTAGCCTATATATAAAATGATGTAGAAATTCATATAATACTTGTAGGTCAGAGTCAGGTCAGGTCATGATAAATGTCGTGTAAAATTATACTTAATATTAATGTCAACACGAAATGTTCGAATTTATCGTGCCTAGCGGCGCTAGCGCAATATTTCCAAGACAATATTCCATTTACTTTCTCTGACAATGTAAACTATAATATAAAACTTGTGGTATTCCAGGCGTGCAGTCAATAGTCATAGCGCTGCTGGCGGCGACGGCGGAGGTGCGGTACTGGGCGGCGCGCACGTCGGCGGCCGCGGTGGCCGACTCCATCACCGAGCTGGGCTTCCCCGCCGAGGTCGTCAGCGAGAGCGGCGCGCCGCGCGACCTCACGCTGCAGGTGACGTCACCACACTGGCAACACTGTACTTGCGACAGTGCTATCTCGCTCTCATGCCAAAAGCTTTCTCAAACATGCGAGCGAGCGAGATAGATATGACGTGTCTACGCTCAACTGTGCTTTGTCAACAAATCTATTGGAGTAAAAAAGGGAAATTGCTATGTCGCGTCGACGTGCAATTTTAGACCTGCATAGATTTCCTATAAGTCCCATAGGACGTTTAAAGTTCTAAGCTTTTAAGATACCTTAAACGTAATTACGCATAACGGATCCATGTGTCACTAGTAGTAGTTTTAACTGCGTTAAACAAATAAAATGTGTAGATAAGTAAAGTTTGTTATGGGTTCAGATCAAGGGCATGACGTGCGCGTCGTGCGTGACCAACATTGAGAAGGCCGTGCTGAAGCTCGCTGGCGTCGTGTCCTGCTCCGTCGCGCTCACCACCGCCAAGTGAGTACGTAATATAGGAAAAACTAAAAAGTGTTTTTTTTTTCAATTCAATTCATTTATTTGCTCTAAAAGAGGTAAGTACAATAGTTGGTACAAAATGTATAGGCTCTGGCACTTTTAGCTATATCTGTATAGATGGCGTGGAAACATATTATATAGGATTCATTTAAATTATAAAGCTTCTAAATTAATAACATTATTATATAAATATATAATAATTAGAATATGGATGTTGGGCTATGCGGAAAATCACATTTTCATAAATTAAATTTTAAAATCATTAATTAAAGATACATAAATCTAAAAGGTTTTAGATTGACGTGATAAAAAATTATAAGCAAATAAAAAATATTGCCCGTCTCTTTCTCGCAAAACGATTTGTTACGTCACATGTTGCACCAGCCATACATTTTGTAATGACAAATGTATGGAGGGTGCGACTCGTGACGTCACAGGCCGATATATCGCTCCCATATTGTAAATTTAAATTGTTTGTATCTTCGATATTTTGTAAGATATACGAAAATGGGTTCTAGATTGTTTATCAACATGTTTTCTAACATCGAATAGACAAAAAAAATTTAGACAACATGTCAATAATAATAAAATCGCAAATATAGTAGCCAGTACATAAAATGCCATAAACACTCGATATGTATCTAATTTCTTGACAAATATATTACTTTCGTGGTTGATTTAATTAATCCCGTTTAATAGCGTAAGGTTTTTCAATAAATTTATTTATAATGGCTTATATTTAATGTTATGTATGTCGGAGATTCATAACGATTAGAACAATGTGACCGATTTAGTCATGCGCCTTTACCAAACGTATGTCAGTGTGTACATCCGACACCGGCGCCAACTCAAGAACCTCTGTGCAGCTGCCCTATTATGAACTTCAACTGACAAGTGGAAATGGGCTTCATTTTGACTTTTTTTTTAAAAATACAATTTAAAAAGTACTTTTGTCAAAATTTTGACATTTTAACTTTTTAAATTGTGTTTAAAAAAGTTCAAACGTCAAAATGAAGCCCATTCCCACTTGTCAGTTGAAGTTCATAATAGGGCAGCTGCACAGAGGTTCGAGGCGCGTGAAGTCACGCATTTCAAGTTTTTAGAATTAAATATCAATTTTTATTAATAATAAAGTTTTAAAATACATTAAAATATCATACGTTTTTTCAAATTCCTGTTTTTATAACGTGAACGAACTTTCAAATGACCGACTAATCGCTGTATGACGTCACAGGGGCAAGGTGAGATACGACCCGGAGGTGGTGGGCCCGCGGCGCATCTGCGACACGGTGACGGCGCTCGGCTTCGACGCCACGCTGCTCAGCACCAACACGCGCGGCGCGGCCAACTTCCTCGAGCACAAGTACGTTGTACCACACACTATACCACCCTAAATATTAATTGCTTGCTTTCGTAAGTGCCTCAAAATGAGCCTGAATACTTTTCTGTAATAATTAGAAAACTAAAGATTTCCTGAGCACTACTGCAGTAAAATTAACTACTTATTTAGTTAAATAAGTTTGGTAGTTACCAAAGGTCAGATTGCCTGCGCGAATCAGTCTCACTGTTTTCAAAAACGGGGTGAACTGTGCCTGTTACTAAGTATGAACGATTCTATAATGTGTTATTTTCATACAGAGAGGAGATCCGCAAGTGGCGCAACGCGTTTCTAATATCGCTCGTGTTCGGCGCGCCGTGCATGGCCGCCATGGCGTACTTCATGTGGGAGATGCGCGGCGGGCACGACGCGCGTGATATGTGCTGCGTGCTGCCCGGCCTCAGTCTCGAGAACCTTCTTATGTTCCTGCTCGCCACCCCCGTGCAGGTACGTGCACGGTCTCGATCAAACTCGCCTTCTCGACGGCCAAATTTGTATATTTTATAAAACCTATCAAATCATTGTGTATTTTTCTTATTCCTTAACATGATCAAGAGGAAAATAAATGAATAAATTTTAAAATACTCATTGAAATAAACGTGAATGCTAAAATTACCGTCGGTTACAGTTCATCGGCGGCTGGCACTTCTACAAGCAGGCGTACAAGGCGCTCAAACACGGCACCTCCAACATGGATGTGCTCATCTCCATGACGACGACTATCAGGTAGTAATAATAACAAAGTGAATTAGATATATTCGATCCAATTTGATGACATATCCTATATGAAGTAAATAGTAATGTAATATGTAATTACATAGTTAGTGTCGCGTTAGAAGTAATGTAACGTAATACTTACAGTTACACGTACTCGCTGTGCGTGGTGGCGGCGGCCATGGCGCTGCAGCTGGACACGAGCCCGCTCACGTTCTTCGACACGCCGCCCATGCTGCTCGTATTTGTGTCGCTCGGCCGCTGGCTCGAGCACATCGCCAAGGTACGTGCTATGTTGTGACGTCACACGCTCGCGCTACGTGCATGCCCGTAAAATATACACGTATTACTTACGTACATCTATAACGTCATAACGTTTAATATGTTTTAGGGTAAAACATCGGAAGCTCTCTCCAAGCTGCTATCACTCAAACCAACTGAGGCGGTGTTGCTGACGTTGGATGAAAACGGACGTGAGATCGGCGAGAAGTCCATTCCCGTAGACCTGGTGGAGCGAGATGATGTGCTCAAGGTACGGACGGCAGCTCTTTATGTTTATGACTCACTTTATATACCTTTACCAGGATACCGATACGGAACGCTCCGCGGTGCTGAATTTTTAAGATAGCTGTTGAAAATTGAACTTTATTCACTGCACAAAAAAATACACGTTTCATTTGACATCAGTCATATATTACACACGCACTGTGCAGCGTGGTTTATTGTGACCTTCGGACTCTTGCCATGAAACATTTATCTTTTTATGTAATAAATAAAGTTCAATTTGCTGGCTGGCAAATGGCTATCTTAAAAATGAGGCGCCACGTCGCATATCGTTTTGTTTCAGTGTGAATGACCCTAAATTAATGTGCAGCGTTTAATTATTGCACGGTTAATAAGTAACTTTTAAATTGGTAGCATATATTTTATGTGTTCTATTGTCTTTGTTTGCGTTTCGATAAAATAACATCTCGTTTGATCGCAACACAAGCCAAGACAACGGATTATATTTCAAGATACCAATTGCACATTAAAGTTTAATTTAAAGAAATTGGATTAGTAATAGATGAATGTTTATGTCTGCCAGGTGGTGCCAGGAGCTAAGATACCGGTAGACGGCAAGGTAGTGTCCGGACAGAGCATGTGTGACGAGTCGCTCATCACCGGCGAGTCCATGCCTGTGCCCAAGACCAAGGGTGAGAGATGTTCATTTAAAAAAATAATATATATATAAAAAAGGAAAACTTCGTTCGGAATTAAAAATACCTTAATTTATAAAAAAGATACGTTACTTGTGAGGAGTTTTATATTTATTACAAATACAGGGCGAATTTTCGAGTGGTAAGCGAAATCTGAAACTATACATTTATTTAACTTTTGACGACCTTTGTGGTTCAGTGGTTAGTGCGTTGGTGCACAAGCCGGATGTCGTAGGCTCGAATCCCTCGAATCGAAAATTTTCTGTGTTCCTGGGTCATGGATGTGTTTTAAATCTATTGTGTATTAAATAATAAAAATCTTAAAATATATGTGTATAGTATTAAAGTACTAAATATACTTACCGTTTTCTCGTACCTGTAATACAAGTTCTTTGGATACTTGCTTGGCCCGTGCCAGATTGACGTGGTGTAAAGCGTCCATAGATATATCAGCGTGTACATATCATAAACAGCTCTTTACCTGTGCAGGACCATTATATGCGTATGTACACAGGTTCAATGGTGATCGGTGGCAGTATAAACCAGCACGGCGCGCTGATAGTTCGCGCGACGCACACGGGCGAGGCCAGCACGCTCGCGCAGATCGTGCGCCTGGTGGAGGACGCGCAGGCCAGCAAGGCGCCCGTGCAGCGGCTCGCCGACACCATCGCCGGGTGAGTACTGATTAAACCAGCAGCATTGTGAACATAATCGACAGTGTACGGGCTTTAACAATATCTTATAGTTTATACTATAACTAGCTGACCCAGCAAACGTTGTTCTGCCATCTTAATTATCAATCGTTAGTTTCAAACATAAAAAATAGTTTACGACATAAAAATAGGTCGAACCGTTTCGGAAGAGTTTGGTTACAAACACTGTGACACGAGAATTTTATATATCCTACTACTATTATAAATGTGACATTTGTGAGGATGAATGGATGTATGGATGGACGGATGTTTGTTACTCTTTCACGCAAAAACTTCTGAACGGATTTCGATGAAATTTGAAATGGTAATAAAAGCTCCCCACACCGATTTCGGTGATGGTGGCCGGTTTCATTGAAACCAGGCCAGCTACACAGGAGTTATTTTACAGTGCCCAAAGGTGTGCGCAGTACACAAGAGCACTCTCTCTTCCTTTATTCTCGAAACCCAGTGGGACGGACAGACCGACACGACTGGCGATAGATCAGGTGCGGGTCCGACTTTTTACATGCCCATCCGACGCATGGATCATCTTTCTTGTCAGACAATCAGGTGATCAACCTGCATTGTCCTAACCAAACTTGGAAACAACATTTTTTGTTGTTCTAATGCGGGAATCGAACCCACGACCTCCGAGTCGAGAGCCAAGCTTTAAACCACTGGACCACGGAGGCTGTTAAAGGGCTGTGAAATGGTAGTAGGTTAAGATCTGGATTAAAACATAGGATACTTTTAATCCCGAAAAAGTACAGTGTGTACGCGAGTGGAGCCGTGGGCAAAAACCTAGTTAGAGATAAACAAGAGTATGTGCATTGTGCAGGTACTTCGTCCCGATCGTGGTGCTGCTGTCCTTGCTCACGCTGATCTGCTGGATCATCACCGGTGCCATCGACATACAGAGAATAAAGGATATCACACCGGTAAGTAAAGTAAACATATTTTAAATATTTACCTTTTTTTCCACTTTAATATTTAATTTGTCACAAAAATTGGAAAAAGACATACGTTCGCATCACAGCAACGCGCAGTATTAATTATATGTAAGGAATAAATAAACACGAATAAAATAAATTTAATTCAGGAGATGTATCGCAACGGTGGCTTCTCGGAGTGGGAGCTGGTGGTGCAGACGGCGTTTCACTTCGCGCTGTCGGTGCTCGCCATCGCGTGCCCGTGCGCGCTGGGCCTGGCCACGCCCACCGCCGTCATGGTCGCCACCGGCCAGGGCGCCAAGCTCGGCCTACTCATCAAGGGCGCGGAGCCGCTCGAAAACGCACACAAGGTGTGAGCTGATTGTTTTTATCACGTAAAATATTCATAAAATCGATAACAATACACTTATATAATTTTTACATCAATAGTGACGGACGTACGGGAGTAAATGGACTGCGACATTTTCGGATATCTTCAAACTTCATTATTTCTGATTTCAATTTTAAAAAGTTTAAAAATAAAACATTCTGTACTATATCCTAGGTGAAAACGGTGATATTTGACAAGACGGGCACAGTGACGCGCGGCAGCACGAGCGTGGCGCGCGTGTCGCTGCTGACGGGCGAGTGTGCTGCGCTGCCGGACGTGCTGGCGTGCGTGCTCGCCGCCGAGCTGAACTCCGAGCACCCTGTAGCTAGCGGTGAGCGTCTTATATATCTAGAGTATGTTTGTACACAGTTTTAAGCAATAAATAGTTTTTTGTGTTTGTCTTCAATTCGATGTGTGTCATCATATCAACATAATAATATGTACATCGTAGGTTGAATAGTAGTTTTTATTTTCTGTCTATACAGCAATTGTGCGGTGGTGCGAGGGCGTGTTGGGCGGCGCGCGTGCGCAGTGCAGCGGGTTCACGGCGGCGCCGGGCTGCGGTCTGCGCGCGCGCACCACGCTCCCGCCGCGCACGTATCCGCCCGCGCTCCTCGCGCAGCTCAACCAAGCTAGGTATGCTGGATGTTTCAGGATGTTTTCTTAATAATTCCTCCTAAATCTGAGATAATATTGTGGTAAATAAACTCCTAAAAAGTTGTATTTTAAGTTATACAGTATATTATATTTAAGTATTCTTCCCACAAAATATATTTAATTTGTTTCGTAAAATTATAAGTAAAGCCTTCCCAGTAATGTCAAAAACCTGCGCGTATAACTTTTTTATTGCACCAATACTACGAAACGCCCTGTAAAACTGGGATGTGAATTTTACGCAACACGGTGAAGATTTTTATATTCCTGGTCAGACCACAGACTTCGTGCCCTAACTGGAGCTTGATGTGTCGCAGGGACGGCAGCGTGATCACGCTACATGGCGTGCCGGTAGAGGTGGTGGCTGCGGGCGACGACGTCGCGCTCAGCTCCGCGCAGGCCGCCGCGCGACTACAGGCCATCATACGTCAGGGGAATAATGATGAGGTACGCTACTTCTTGTCAAATGTGCTGCTATCTGCTGGTACTAGTTGAAAGGTGTTGAAAGTTTTGTACCCTTGTACTACAATAAAAGAACAGAAACAGGTACCTTGGGCAGCACGAGTACTCTGCTACAGAGGAAATTCGCAGCACCAACCCTAGTCATATCGTTCAGTTCATGAGCAGCTTAGGGCAGGGGACGGTACTATAACGCGAAGGAGTCACAATAGATCCACTTGGGTCGCAGTGATGTCAGGGCCCCGGATATGTCCTTCTTCTTCTTCTTCGTGACTTCGATTTAAAAAGAAAACTAAAATAACGTCATGACATGTTACATCATCCAGATGAAACGATCTGTATAAATGACTATTTGCGAGCCAGTCTCAAGAGTAAGCTACAGCTACAGCTTATCAACAAGACCAATATCTTGGTATACACATTTATTAGTCTTGTCTATAATGTTTATTTATAAATATCGTAACTAATTATTATATTCAACTAGCTGACCCGACAGATGTTATTCTATCATTGTCAGAACGAACATGAAATTTTTATAGTTAGCAACAGTCACTACGGGAAAGTTTAATTGTTGTTTTTAGTATCAACCCTATTGCAGATCTGTGGATCAAAAGAATAAAATATTAAAATCGCTATTAAAAATAAGGGTTGGCGGTAGAAGGGTAAAAATTTTGGGTTGTGTGTATAAATAGTAAAAAAATATTAGGGGTGGGTCACCCTTATCATTTAGGGGTTGAAAAAACAGATTACGATTCGTTTTTTCAATATACGTCCGATTCTCAGACCTATCGAACATGCAAAATAATTTTCATAAGAATCGGTCAAGCCGTTTCGGAGGAGTGTGTCCCGTATAACCTCGTATAACCCGAGAATTTTATACATTAGATATACGTTGTGTCACAGGAGGTGGAGCAAATCGTGTTGATCGGCAACCGCGAGTGGATGTCGCGCAACGGCGTGGTGGTGCCGCGCAGAGCGCAGGAGACGCTGCGTCGCGACGAGGAGCTCGGCCGCACCGCCGTGCTCGCCGCCATCAACGGTACGTACTACACGCCTACACGCGCATGCTGGTACTGTGCAGGCATGACGCACACATACACCCAGGTATGTCATCATCGTCAGCCCGTAGTCGTCCACTGCTGGACATAAGCCTTTCCCATTTCGCGCCACCATACCCGGTCCTCTGCCTACCGCATCCAACCGCTTCCCGCCACTCTCTTTAGCTTTAGCTGATTTCCATCACATTGTTACAGAGAACTTTGTTGATCAATATGCCAACCCCGCCTTGGGACGTCCTATCGCCCTCCCGATAGTAGAGTAGGTGACCAGATTCCAGGGTTATCATGTCCTCCCCCTGTCTTCGGACTTCAGATAACCCTAGGATATGCCAGTTAATGTGACCTAACTCTGACTCGAGCTCAGCAATATGGACGTCTTCCCTCAGCGAACGAGCATTATATGTAGCCAAATGTAATTATTGTTGGTGGTGGCCGTAACCATCCCTGGGATTCTTCGCACCCTCCACTCCGCCGTGACCGCGACCGCCACCACGATGGCCGGGAATAGCGGGGCCACCGGGAACTGAGGGCCGTTGTTTTCTGGCGCGTCTCCATGGGAAGAGTTGCCCTTACTCGCCGCGCTGCCGCGCTGGGCAAAGGCGTATTGGCGAGGGTTTCATTAGTAACAGAGTTTTCCTTCTCTGTGTGCGGTGATGGTGCACGCATATTTGTACCTTAGTCGCCTCGTACGACACCTCGGTTGGAATGAGGGAGGTTCTATTCTACTCTGCCGGGGACCACACGGCAAAGGTGGTACAAAAGGTATGTATGTACTATGAACTTATATGCACAGGTACGCACTGTACACGAGTGTGTCGCGGAACGGCGTTGTGGTGCAGTGTGCCCCCTATTCCAGGGGGGAAGAAAAGCCAAAAAAGTACTTGAAACTCTTCTAATTTGCGCATTACTACATACTTGTGGCGGACCAATAAGCGCCACGATCCTGAATCGCGCTATCGAAGTTTTCTAAGATCGGCACTATATATACGACATCTGAATTGTATACAAGTGGGCTTCGGCCTGACCGAGCATACCACCTCGCTCGGTCGGAGCTTACTCTAGGGCTTCGACTATTCCCACATACTCATTTATTTAATATTCTCGCAGACCAGCTGGTGTGCACGATCGGCATAGCTGACGAGGTGAAGCCGGAAGCCCATCTCGCGGTGTACTGCCTCAAGAAGATGGGCTTAGAGGTGTGCCTCCTTACCGGCGACAACAGGAAGACCGCCGTTGCCATTGCTAGACAAGTGAGTACACGTGTATTGTACTTAGAAATTGTGACTGCACTTCGAAGAAAACTTATATAGTACGTTTGTTCAAATAAAAAAAGGAAGTTTTTAAGTTAAGAAAAATGGGCCCTAATTTAGGAAATATGTGTGTTAAATCTGGAATTGATCAAAACGTGTATTCCGTTTTTAGGTGGGAATATCGAAGGTGTACGCGGAGGTCCTACCCTCGCACAAGGTGGCCAAGATACAGAAACTGCAGGAGCAGGGACAGAAGGTCGCCATGGTGAGTGAAATAGCAGTAACATTTAACTTGTTATAGTTGGTTAAAAAAATGTCTTCTTGAATATGCTGTCATTTTTTTTACGTCAGACAAAAAATGCCTAGTCAAGAAAAACTTCTTATACAAAGGATCACCTTTTTAATGTTGATATTGACCGTTGTTACGTAATAAACCGGTATACATATATAAGAAACCGATATACGTGAGATAAGCCACACACGACAAATCGCGACCACACGCGGGCGAAGCCGCAGGAAAATCTAGTCTATTAGAAAAGCTTTATCTGCGACTGACTCGACCCTTCCTAACTTCTAATGAAAAGAAAATAAACCGCGCGAAAATAAACGTAAAAATAAATGACGTATTTTGACGTAATATGTAAGATATGATGCCTTCCAAACTGTGACGAATTTTTAGTCGTAATTAGCACGACATTTCGATCCGCAGCCCAAACCACACAGATCCATCAGCGGCTTGGAACGCAGTCCGATCCGAACTTTAAGTGTGCAGGGCGCTAATAGCCGATTGGACGACAGGTGTATGTCTACTGTAATATGAAGTATCTGGTGTAGGTAGGAGACGGCGTGAACGACTCGCCGGCGCTGGCGCAGGCGGACGTTGGTATCGCCATCGCCAGCGGCACCGACGTCGCCGTCGAGGCCGCGGACCTCGTGCTCATGAGGGTAAACACATTCACTGTTATGTTTTATATACTATAAATAACATTATTTTAATACACTGACAGAATACGGGAATACATTATTGAATTGTCTGTTCCATATGATTGCACTAGCAGCTTAGCTGTTATATTTTTTTCAGATCCAATTTCAACAAAAAGATAAAATTCCAAATGTACGTGTAATCGTATTTCTGTATTGTACGGTAAGTAAGTGACATTTAAATTGGTAACATTATAGTGTGCTATTGTCTATTTGTTTACAAAAAGTTAAATTGGACCTGAACAGAGTACCTATATAACTATAGCAGCTAAGCCGTCAGTGACGAACCCCGAGCTTGTCTCTTATTAGTTATTGCAAGGAGATTTCGGTGTCGGTGGCTGGTTTTCGTTGAAACCGGTCCGGCTACGCAGGAGTTATTTTATAGTGCCCAAGTGTGTGCGCAATA
Source organism: Phengaris arion (assembly GCA_963565745.1). Classification (NCBI taxonomy): domain Eukaryota; kingdom Metazoa; phylum Arthropoda; class Insecta; order Lepidoptera; family Lycaenidae; genus Phengaris; species Phengaris arion. Next base: position 17,937,683 of record OY751434.1, on the reverse strand, counting down.
CACAAGAGCACTTTCTTTCCATTACTCTCGAAACCCAGTGGGACGGATGACCGACACGACTGGCGAGGGATCATATTGTCAGAAAATCAAGTGATCAACCTGCAAGTCCTAATCAGACTTGAAAACAACATTTTTTGTTGTAACAACGCGGGTATCGAACCCACGACCTCCGGAGTCGAGAGCCAAGCTCTAAACCACTGGACCATAGAGGTATCAAATGACATGTTAAAGCTTTAACACTAGTACGGATTTGGTCCGAAGCGGACTACGGATTTGGTTGCCAACTTATAGGTTTCTCCCTAAAATTAAGGAGAAAATCCTCTAGGGGGAGGATTTTTTAAGGGTAATTTTTAGAGGTTTGTATTTTTTTGTTTTTATTAAAAAACGTTATTGATCAATATAACATCGAAAAGTCAACCTGTAGAAAATAAACTTTTAGAAGTATATATTAATGTATAAAGGACATAATTATATTCAACGAACAAAAAATCATTTTTTTATTATTTGTTTATCTATATATATATATATATATATATATATATATATATATATATATATATATATATATATATATATATATATATATATATATATATATATATATATATATATATATATATATATATATATATATATATATAGTTTATTTAAGTTAAGTTAAGAGAAGAATTATTCTTGAGAGTTGGAACACTGCACAACTCCAGTTTGTATTAGCACAGAGTTCTATTTACAAATATAACTCTGTGCTAACACAATAGAGCTCAAAATCAAACACAAGTGTCGTGCTGTCTTAATGGTCTGCTCCAGACCAAATCGGTACGTGTATTTAAGCATTATTATAGAATAAACTGACGTGTATGTCCCCAGAACGACCTCGTGGACGTGGTGGCGTGCCTGCAGTTGTCGCGCGCGACCGTGCGCCGCATCCGGCTGAATTTCCTGTTCGCGTCCGTGTACAACCTGCTCGGCATCCCGCTCGCCAGCGGCGCGCTTGCGGCGTACGGCGTCATGCTGCAGGTACGTACAATCAGTAAAGCGCACGATTAATCGCCGCTGCCAAGCAATTTTTGCCTTAAGCCATGGCACCAATTCATGTAACTCGAATCTCGGTTCGGTTGTCAGTCTGACCCGCTCGCGCGCGCATGATTTGACGCCTATGCGTATGAGTTAGCGCGTTAATTTAACCGAGATCAACGCGCTGACTCATACGAGTCGTGAATAGTCGTCGAGGTACGAGAATCGGGGCCGGGTCGCGAGGGAACTTGTTCGATTGTACTATCAGGGAATAAGCGATATCAAACTGACATGTCATTGACAATTGTTTTGCGACTGCATGCCATCATTACATGACAAATAAATTATGAGAACTCTACTGCTTATGAATTAGATTCCCAGGTATAGCATAGTCAGCAAAAGAAGAGACTCATCGCCTGCCATCCTAGTACAATTTGTGTACAATCGCGACGTGACAGTGTCGCGCTGTATGATTTGATAACAAGTGTATAAACGACCGACAACGATATTTACTTACTATGTCAAACTATAGTCAAATTCACAAGAAACGATAAAGATGTAAACAAGCATGTAGATTTGAGATTGAAATTGAGTAAACAGTTTTGTCACTTAGCTTCGACATTAACTTGAGTAACAAATTTCTCAAATTTACTAATAAATGGCCCCTTACCAATGATTGACAATGCATGTGTGCTATATTCGAAACTAGTTACATTGCTTATTCGTTTCGAATGACACGTATGTTACTTTGGATTGTTTAAATTTAGAATTATTTTCATTAGGCAGCATTTTGACAGATGATCATTGTTTACTTTAAATAATTATTCTCTCTCCTAGTTTTTAGTATATATAGCGCATACGCGTATTCGTGTAAGCGTGGCTGATCGGCATACATAAGTTGACTCGTTTGTACTTTTCAGCCGTGGATGGCGTCTGCGGCGATGGCCATGAGCTCGGTATCAGTTGTGTGCTCTAGTTTGTTACTCAAAACGTAAGTTATTCTTTCAATTACATTTATTTTATATAAAAAGTTATTAAAAATCAATTACGGATATTTTGGACATATGATCTATGCCAAGCTTCTCCTTCTCTGCTTATGCCAAGATGTTTAGGCAGAAAAATAATTAAAAATTGCGAAAAAAATTATAGTAAGTCTATAGGTATATATAGTATGTGTATATATAATAATTAAATAAAATTACATAAAAGCTCTTTACGGCTCTGTTAAGGTCATTGACCTCACACAGGTGAGCCTATTGAAGTTATTAGGGCAAAGTCTTTGCTTCCAATTCAAATCCCCTTTTTTATGTGAGGTTAAGGACGCCTTAGAGAGCACATTGTAATTTTATTTAGTTTTTAGCCTAAACGCCTTGACATAAGCAGTAGATGATATATTATGAACAACCTTATATGTGTCCCAGGGCAGTTCTAGGGCGAGCATTCAGTCCCGAGTTTCGGTCCTTATAACCACGATTGATAGGGCCTATGGGTTGGTGGAGGGATTTGTCTTATATTTCACAATTTGTTCAAAATAATCAAAAATAAAGTCAACATAAAGTAAATACGAAAATAATAAAGTATAATATGTTTGTTTTATTTTTCTAGTTTCAAAAAGGACTCAATAGAGAAACTCCGGACGCCGGAATACCTACAATCAGTACATTTAGAGGACCTAGACTCGGTGTCCGTACACAGAGGGTTGGACGAAAAGATCGAGACCGCGAACAGAAACTCCTCACCGGTCGCCAAGTATGTACAAACACTTAGCTTACAGTTATTTTTTTAACATTTTATTGTTAATGTAATAATGTCCAAGACAACAACACAAGTTCTTTTTTTGTCTTTAGTGATGACTAAAGTCCAAAAAAATAGTTTGGAATCAGAACCCCTACGTGGGCTTATATGTTGATGACTTAATAAAAAGTGTTATAACCTAGCACACTGAGAAAAAAGCTAAGGAGTAAGATACATTACGCATGCATACAGATCCTGCATCTAATAAGTAACTCATATCAGCTTTAGTTTTTTCGGTCGTATTTAACTGAAATAGTTTTTTTGTTTAGTTGATTTTGACTTTAGTATTAGGTTCAAATCACACCGAAACGAAACGAGACGTGACGCAGCGCGGCGTTTAAAGATAGCTGCTTAAAAATGGAATGGAATGGATAGCTTGAAAATGGAACTTTGTTCAGTACGTAAGAAGATACACGTTTCATTGTATGAGTCCGATTGTCAGGTTGCGCCGCGCTGCACAGCGCACGTGCAGTGTGTGACAGATGTAATTTAAACGTTTCATTTAAATCTTTTTGTGTAGCGAATAAAGTTAAATTTTGAATAGCTATCATAAAAATGCAGCGCCGTGCCACGTATCGTCGCGGTGTTAACTGTCCCATAGTATGTAGATTAGTTAATACCAACACTTTTGCTCTTTATAATCTTCCTGCACTTTGCACACGCCTGGTGAGGTATACCGTATACCGTATGTGGCGCCTGAATTTATTCAACTTTAGTTATTTTAGATTCTTAACTTTATCTAACCTTAGATAGAGATACACAGCATAAGTGTTTTCTTACGAAACTTTTCTATTTGTAACACACTCGTGTATCTTACCCACTAAATGCTCTAAACTGTTGATAACTTCGCACTATTGGCATCTATGTCCATCTAACTTGTGTCTCTCTCGCTCCAGCGGCAAGCGGGACTCGCTGACGTCAGCACTCATAAGGGTGGAATGGTAATGCTTAGTAGTCTCTCGTGGTCTTGTGGTGGTGGTCTTTGTTTCTTGTGTTTTGGGCTCTGGTGGCCTGTGTTTTGATTTCTTGTGTCCTTGTGGGTTTCGTTCTACGGTTTATGGTTGTCATGTTGTCAATTGTATTCAGATGAAAAGTTTCTGCATGGTCTGCTATTGTCTGATTTTTTTTTGGATATTTGGAATTGGAATAAACTACCATGGTAAATGGAAATACAAAAGATAGTTCGCTATAAGTTCATGAAAAAATGAGTTCATGAATTTACCGGAATTAAATAAATGTGCTTTGTTTTCTTATTTAAAAAATACGATTGATTTTTAAAGGGACATAATTAATCTTGCGAAGAAAAATTTAAACTGTCGCCTGCACATGAGCATACTGTATTACTGAATTTGACAGCAAATATATTTGTTGGTGACTAAATTACTAAACTGGCGAAAGCACTCAGGCAAAAAAAAAAAACAAAAATCGGCAGATAAAAGGTGCCGAAATTTAATCCAAACTGGCACCGAAATTTATAAGTTAGCGTTTTAATTTCCGAGTTGGCGACCATTATACGATGTAAGCAACTATAAAACCAAATTGGGTTGATACATTTTTTTTAGGTTAAAGTTTTAGTTAAAGGTTGAAAAATTAATTGCTACTAAAATTTTTAGATACTGTTGGCGTTAGTTTTCCTTTGTTACGGGCGTCGTTTTCAAGGTTTTTGGAATAATAAAAATAATAGGAAAATTAAATTCATTTTGAAATTCCAAAATTTTTTTTATTCAAAATTAATATTGTAACTTTTTGCAGGTCTCTAGGGGTGCTCATGACAAAATTGTCTTCCAATTTTGATTCCCAAAATGGAAAATATTCATTCTTCTTAAAAATTTCATGAGTACTAATTTAAAACTAATTTAAAAGTTCTTGGGCATGCTGATCCTATTGATGATTATTATCACAGTATGTTAAGTAGTTCTAGACAGCAGCTATATTAAAGCATAGAAATTTTGGGAAATTCAGGATTTTAAAGAAAATCTCTAATCATAAAGAAAATACGTGGTTACGGGTGTGGTTACTACTTGGAGAGAGGAAATTTTCATTATTTTTTCAGTAGGATGCACCGTCTCCGAGATAGAAGCGATTATGGAAAAAAACGATGGTAATGCCTACTTTGAGATACGAGCAATGTAGAATGCTATAGAAATGTTGGAAAATTCAGGATTTTCAAATTTATTTTTCTCCAATCATGAAGAAAATAAGAAAATATGTGGTTGGGGGGTTACTAAGGGTTTTTTTGTAATTATCATTATCCTTAATTAAACCTAGAAATTAAGGACACAGATTCATTTTATTTAAAAATAAATGTCCGCCATCTTGGAATTTCAAAATGAATATCATTTTCGTATCCAGCATCCTCAAAAACTTGGTAAACGACAAATCAATTATACGAAAAATAATACGCTATTTTGAAATATCAAAATGAATATTTTTTTGTAATCTACACCCCCCGAAGCCGAGAAAAATGAAAAAAAAACACGGGAATTTTGTACGTTCCTTTACGCATTTTTATGTTCGCTCGTTTTATGCTGCTTATTATGTTTTTTAATTACCTACATCAGGGAAAATATATGTGCAAATGTGTACCCTCAAATTGTTGCCAAAGTGGTTATTTGTTCACCAAAATAATATCTGTATACCAGTTTCGAATATTGAGTGAAAAAAACTGGTATTATTTAGTCGCCACAATATTTAGAATTTTTTGTTCCTTACATTCTTTCACCAACTTGGTAATTTAGTATTCCATATCAGTTTTTTTATACCCATAATTTGATTGTTTTGCCGCAAGTTTATTTGTCAATTTTTAAATTTTCCTTGAAACGCAACTAACACCAACTTGTATAATTGCAGATTGTTCACCCGCGGCAAGTCCCTGGAGGGCCATCTTCTAGAAGACGATGAACTGATGTCGGTGTCGTTCATACCAAAGCGAGCTACAAAGGACAACCCTACAATCAACGGGTGAAGAGACTGGCTTATAAATGCTGTTTGAAATCAACTCAACAAGTATACTATAGCAAAGAAGATATACATTACTAACGTAAAGTACCGTCATTTAACGATTTACACGAATGACAGATCGCGGCTATGTGTGCGCGGCTAAACGATGCGGGGGCGGCGTGGTGCGCGCGGGACGTGATCGAGACTAAGCATTCACAAGCTCGTTTCGTGCTTTGACATGATTGACAATATAATATCATAATATTTCTTCTATATATCTTTTTGTACTGTTTTACATTTTATTTATGTAGTTGATTTAAAAGTTGCGGAGTTGATTATAAACCACCTCAAAATATACAAATGTAAATAACTAAATTTAAGTTTATGTAAAAAGAAATGTGATATATTATGATGCTTAAAATCGTGTGTGTGTGTTGGTCGGCATCCGAGTGATTTTTGTCGTACAAGCGATGATAAGTATACTCTATTTAGATCCAATGTAACCTTTATGTATACAAAAACATTATTTAATCTGTCATTGTATTCTTTGCTGCGCGGTTAATATTTAAATTGGTAGCAATTTAATGTCGTTTGTTTAGAAAAATATTAAATTGGATCTAAACGAAGCATACTTTAAACAATATTTAAGTTAAAGAGTATTGTATACATTTTGTATATTCTCACAGTGTAAAAAATGATACTTTCTTATGGGATTAGTATGCGGTATGTCCTATGATAGTCATTTACAAATGAAGGCCACATGAACCTAAAATCTATCTCGAATCCGCCAGTTTTTTCAGAATAACTATCAATTCTTTTGGAGCCTGTCTCTGGACACGTGCACAAACAAGTATTGGTAAGGAATTATTAATATGAAAATATATTGGCATTAAGTATCTATTATAAAATTGTTATGTCGCAAATTAAATTGTAGCTATCACAGAGGCTGATGTCTGCGAGGCTAATGTCTGTCTGTTGCGCCTGAGATAAATTAAATTATTTATGAACTAACAATACTGACATTGCTGACCTTATATTACTATTGATTTAAAGCCAAAAGCCGTAAATGTAACTGGGAAATTGTTTGTAGATAACAGTACCTGAGTTTTGCCATAACAGAGCAAGAGCCCTCGACGGCCAGACGTTCGTTATTTTACAAAATCTGAAAGTTTTTCTGTGCATATCCCCTATACAAGTAAGAGCCACCAGCGACTATAGAGTTTGGGTTGTGGTGACTTGGGCAGGTAGCAGGTAGTAAAGGGCTCTTGTCGTCCGTCGTGGGCTCTTGGGCTATAAATATGATTACTATAAATAATAATTTTCATGTACCGACTTTTTTGGCTCTTGCACTTTTTTTCTTTGTTTCTTTTTGTCCATGTTTTTAATTAACTGTACGAACAATTTTTCCGGACCAGCTGCAAGCACGGCTAAGCGCTAGAGTGTCGAAAACGTGTCAAAAACTACAGACGTATGATGTAGGACAATTCCAAGGACTGTGTCGCGCTTTGACAAGCAATCTTCTCGAATCTCTAGCGCTTGTTGAGGCTAGAAAGGCAGCTAAACGTTAGCTGAAACTAGTACTAGCAGGGCCTAGCAGGAACAGTATGAAAATCTGTCAAAATCATGACGGCGCCCATAGAAATTTTATTTGTTAACTTTAACGTTTACGCTGCTGTCAAATGTTCCTGCTAGGACCCTTGGCCCTCTAGCCAAAATGCCATCGCTAATTACGATGACGAAGTTAAAAATCAAAAATGTATGACATTGGCGTATCGCGCGCTATGTCACTTAGCGAACGCTATGTCAAACCCATATTTTTTCAATTTGGAAGATCGTCATTGTAATTAACGATCTTATGTTGGCTAAGCCCTCTGATCCGTTAGATTACGATAACGAAGTTAGAAATCAAAAATGCACGGTATTGACATATCGCGCGCTATGTCACTTACTGAACGTTAATTCGTATATTTTCAATTTAGAAGATCGTCATTGTAATTAACGATGGCAAGATGGCTAATCCCTCAGGACTGATAAAAAGTCGCACAACCTTGCGAAATAATAGTGTATGAATTTGAGGACATTCGACAAGACAAACAGCCGAATACTGAAACGCTCCTTAAATTAAGTGGCACTCAAGTCATTTAATGTTCTTGTCCTGCAGAGCTGCCGACTGACAGCCGTTGTCCCCTTGTCTTGAGCTGCCGACTGACAGCCGGTGTCCCCTTGTCTTGAGCTGCCGACTGACAGCCGGTGTCCCCTTGTCTTGCAGAGCTGCAGACTGACGGTGATTTGAAGTAGCGGTACCAGTTTATGACCAAAAGACTATTGGGATAGTTTTAAATGTTTGCTCCTCCAAATTGTGCATTTTATGGGATAAACGAGTTTGTGTTGTCGTAGCGCCCTTTTTTGTATACGTTATGTTTGTGAGACGAATAAAGTTATTTTTCAATATATTTATTGTAAATATAAGCGTTTTGAGTATTAGAAAATATATTTTATACTGATTTAATAAAATCTTACCGAACACGTTGTTTTATTATTATTATTGACATAAGTACCAACCAATTCTTTTGCGGCAAAATATGGAAAGAGAAAAGTAGTTTTGATGTAAACTAGGTGCCTATTATTGATCAATATTTATCAGGTACTTCTCTTTTATTGGAAAATTATGTAATTTAATTTGACGTCTCAAAAATTCAAATTAAAGGATGTTTTTGCCAATTTTCTACAAAATATGTGACAGGCTGCGTTCAATGTGTGACTATTCAGTATTTTACATTTTGTATCCCAATAATTCTGATGTGGGCGATGGCTGTTGTAATAGTTTCCATTACATCCAAACATATTTCATTTATATCCTACTTCTACTACTGTAAATGTGAAAGTTTGTGGGGATGGATGGATGGACTACTTTTTATTCCGAAAAAGTACACTTTTCCCGTGGGATACTGTATCATCGTACTGCGGCCCACAGCCGGGATCGGTGCGGCCCGCACAGCGGCGTAATTTCCTTAGGGTAAAAAGGAGTGGCGTAGCCGGCCCTCACGGATTTGTCTCCGGGCGCGATTTACTGTCATATTTGTATTTACATTGAAATTTAAAACAAATTAATGCTTGAACCCTCGTACGTACCCTAATTTTAGTTATATTTAACATAATTAGATATAATTTTCTCAAAAAACTTATTGTTTTATTATCCAAACATTTCCTCGCTTGCTCCGCCCATTCGTTGTTGGAGCTGAACCGTCTGATCCGATTCGACATCCGAATTGTTTCCTTTATGTACAGTCTTTTATAACTTAAAGTTAAACTTATTTACTGACGTAGTTACGAAGCGTATAATCTTTGCTTGCTCGCGTTTAAACAAAGAGTGTAATATAAAATTATTTTGTATCGACGTTATGTTGTATGCTGTTGGTTTTATTCTACTTTTCCAAACGCGTAGGTACTGTCTTTCAGGGTTTAGAGTTTAATCAGTATATAAGCTGTAAAATAGAAAATCAATTTTCTTACTCGCTCGCGTTTAATATAAAAATATAGCGAATAAAGTGCAAAAGTAATTGCTCGCTCGCTCGCACTATTGAGCGGAGCAAGTGAGTGAGTTGCGAGAGAGCGGAGAGCGATGTTTCAATGTTATAGCTGCCTCTCACGTTATAGCGCGCGATATTCGATTTCGTTATCGCGTAATGTGAAAACGCTCTTATTAGGTCATATATGACGAATCCGAACTTATTATGCCATGAGCCTATAGTCTTTACCTACTAATTGAACTCTGATTTTGTGCCTACATGCTACACTCAATTTAGGAATTTCGCGATTACCAATCTGATACCTTTTTTAATAAAGATCCTAAATAGTCTTCTAAGGTTTGGGAAGGTACCGAGCACCGAGACGAGAGATGTTAAAGTTGAACACGTACATTTTTTTTAAAATTATTTATAAAAAAAAAATGTTGTCAAAAAAACTAAAAAATACATTAAAACAAGTTGGTCGTTAGCCAATATTATTTTTAAATAACTAGCAAAAACGACACAAAATGGAGGATGCTTTTAACAAATTGAAAAAAGAGGGCAAAAACAACGTGGACAGTCTCATAAAGTTGATGCAGGATAGTGAGTACCTACCTTGTATTTTGTTCCGGGCTTTTCAAAATGCTTTTAAGTGCTAGATATAAATCTAGTATAGCAGTATTTATCTTACTTTGGTGTTATTGTCATCCAAAACATCTGTATACTAGAAACAAAGACTGGGCACGACACGTAGGAGGTTAATATTATTTCCGCTTATTTACACTTAAACGATCGCTAAAAGAAACGGAGAATTTAAAACAATATCTATAAGTACTAGTAGCTGGTGCCAGCAACTAATGTACTGTAGCAGTAATGGAAACGGAACTCATTTTATGTTACCCCTTATAACATAGGCTATCTAGCTGCCAGTGGAAGTCCCGTGAAAATAGGTCCACCCGTTTAAGAGATTATCCGGAACAAATGGACAGACGGACAGATTTTTTTATATTGTAAAAACCGTATACGTATTTATAATGCGCTTATGAACACTTCAGTCTTCAGTAGTAGAGAGGAAGATGGTAACTGGCATACCGCATACCTAATGATAATACTGTAAATTTTATCAACAAATGTTTTATTTGAGGTAAAGTGTTGGAAGCGACAAAGTCTGCGGAGGAGCGAGCTCGCAAGTTATTCGGAGACGCGAAGAACAACGCCAATGTGGACTACAAGTCCTTTCAAGAGGCAGTCGCCAAACTTGCAGCTGGGCAGGCCAAGTCCACTGAGGACCTCGCACAGAGTCTGTCAGCTGAGGGCTCCAAGTTCCTGCAAGCTACCACTGCCGCCGCCAAAGCTGCGGCAGAAACATTTAAGGATGCCATGAAAAAATAAACTCTGTTTTGTAAATGTTGTTTCTCTATACTCAGGTCTGGTTCAATGTACCTATTTAATCCTTAGTAAGCCCGGGACTATATGATTCGGAATTCGGAAGGCTGGGGAAAATTCAGAGCTCTGAAAATAGAAGTCTGCGCTAATACAATAGAGCTAAAAATCTTACACACAAGTATCGAGTCAAATGTCAATGTCTATATGACATATATAATATATGACAGCTCGACACTCGACACCTCGATTTTCAACTTTATTGTATTAGCGCAAAGTTCTGTTTTCAATGCTCTGAACTTTCCCGGGCCCGCCGGATTCCGAATCATATAGTCCAAGCCGAATACTATAAACGCGAAAGTTTGTAAAAATGGAGGTATAGATGTGTGGATGTGTGGACGTGTGGATGTTTGTTACTCTCTCCCGCAATAACTACTGAACGGATTTCAATTAAATTTGGTAATTTAGACTTTGGATTAACAGTTTCTCTACTTTTTATCGCAGCAAAATGTACGTTTCCCGTGGGATTTCTTTTTGCACATACGATGTCGCGGGCAACGTCTAATAAAAAAATTTATATTTTTGTCTGGCCGTCTGCATGTCTGTTTGTTCCGGCTAATCTCTGAAACGGCTGGACCGATTTTCATCTGACTTTGACTGGCAGATAGCTGATGTTATGAGTAACATACTTTTGTCTTAGGGTTTTGTTTCCGTTGGTTCTACGAACCGAACTTGCAGGCATCAGCTAGTTATGTAATAAATAGATAAAAATAATTTTTATTTAACGTAAATCTACAGATATATATTTTAATGATGTTCAGAAAGCAAAATTCTTTACCACCTACGTCCTACACACCTAATAGGATTCAATCCGATTGACTCATACAATCAATATCCTAAATTTATAATGATAATATGTCGTTGCCAATCAATCTTAGCTTCCGTGTTGCGCCGTGGGCATACGGCGTGTCGTGAACTGCGCTCACGGCGCGGGCGCGCGGCGTGGTGAAGTACCTACCTTCCACATCCGCGCCACGTCCGGCAGGTCAGGGGTATGCTCACTGCGGGCGACAGCTCATGGCCATAGTGGTAGACACCGCCGAATTACATGTCACCTCGACCATGGTGTCGCGAAAAATGAATCGCAAACGAGTATGTTTTAGGAGTAGGTAGCTGTTATTATAAAACGACTTAAATAAAATATCTTTATTTAACACATAACACAGCCAAAAGGATAACAAACAACACGGAAATTAAAACACTAACTACATACAAGTGAATTTAGGTTTTAGCACAGCTGGTTAAGGCTATGCAATGCCCATAGCAAGTTGTCGTGTTCTAAATTCAAATCGTGTTTTAATTTGTAACTTCTATTTGTAGTGTTGAAATAAAATCTTTTTTTAAAAAGAGGTTGCGTTTAAGGCTGGCACAATATTGCCCGGAATCGGTAAGGCCGGGGAAAATTCTGAGCACCAAAAATATAACTCTGCGCTTATACAGTATAGCTGAAAATACTAAGGCGGGTCAATAAGTCCGTGACTTTTTGAATTTCTAACCTCCTTACTGAAAAAGCAACACTACTCCTGTCAACAGGCATCTGTCAGTTGACTCCTATCAAAATTTGAACTTGCTGCGTCAGTTAGTTTGTGTTTTACAGCTATCTTTATCAGACTATCCAGTAACTTAAGGAAACAATGGAAAAAAGTGAATTTCGTGTGCTTATTAAGCATTATTTTTTGCGAAAAAAAACCATTACTGAGACCAAGGCTAAGCTTGGTAAATACTATGGGGACTCTGCACCATCGATTTCAATGGTAAAAAAGTGGTATACTGAATTTCGTTGTGGCCTTACAAGCACTGAAGATGCCGAACGTCCTGGACGCCCAGTTGAGGTCTCTACACCCGAAACAATCGAAAAAATTCACGATATGGTGCTGGCCGACCGAAGATTGAAAGTGCAAGAGATTGTGGAAGCCATAGGCATCTCGCATGGCTCAGTGGTTTCAATTTTGAATGATCACTTGGGCATGAGAAAGCTTTCCGCAAGATGGGTGCCGCGTTTGCTCACAGTCGACCACAAACGCAATCGTGTAACAACTTCACAGGAAGGTTTGGCGTTGTTTGATCACAATATGGAGGAGTTTTTTAACCGTGGACGAAACATGGATCCATCACAATACACCAGAGACCAAACAACAGTCAAAACAGTGTGTTTCTAAGGGTGAATCGGCGCCAAAGAAGGCCAAGGTGGGTTTGTCAGCCAATAAAGTTATGGCGACTGTTTTTTGGGATGCACGTGGGATAATCCACATTGACTATCTTCAAAAGGGAAGAACAATTAATGGGGAATATTATGCCAACTTATTGGACCGCTTCAATGAGGATTTGAAAACAAAATCGACCTCATTTGGCCAAGAAAAAAGTTCTTTTTCACCAAGACAATGCAAGGGTGCACACATGTGCAGTTGCCATGGCAAAAATCCATGAATTGGGCTATGAATTGCTCCCACATCCACCCTATTCTCAAGATTTGGCTCCGAGTGACTACTTTTTGTTCCCAAACCTGAAAAAATGGCTCGGTGGAAAAAGATTTGACTCCAATGATGAAGTCATCTCGCAAACAAAGGCCTATTTTGAGGACCTCGACAAATCATATTTTTTGGAAGGGATAAAAAAATTGGAGAAGCGTTGGACAAAGTGTATAGAGCTCAAGGGGGACTACGTTGAAAAATAAAATGATTTATTTATCAAAAAATCTGTGTTTTATTCCAAAAGTCACGGACTTATTGACCCGCCCTCGTAGAATACCCGAGTGTCATGTCAAATCTGACAACTCAACACTCATTTGTTCGATTTTCAAATCTATTGTTATTCAACTAATGAGTCCAGAGTTCTATTTTCTGTGATCGGAATTTTCCCCGGCCTTACGGATTCCGGACAATATAGTCCCGGCTCAAAGAGAAGCCACTCGAGCATCAACCGAGGTAGAGCCGTGGCGCCTGATCTTTCGTGGGCCGTAACCCTGTAAGTTGCAAACTAAACTTGAATGAAATTTTATTTTATCTTTGCAAATGTCAAAATTCTCACTTATACCATGTTCACATTCACCAAATGAAGTAAGTAATCCATTTTGACATTAGCAATGATGACTTACTGCAAACTATACATGAATGGGCTATACTTAGTTTCAAACACAATCTGACTTCTGAGGGCCTAGTAGGGAAATTTTACAGCGGCATAAACGTAACATCAAATTCTATATATACTATAAAATTATACATACATACATACATACATATAATCACGCCTCTTTCCCGTAGGGGTAGGCAGAGACCACTTCTTTCCACTTGCTACGATCCATACATACTTGTTCCGCTTTGTCCACTTTCATTATTCCCTTCATACATGTTCTTCGGTTTAGGGTACTCTTGACCTGGCCTTTTTTCAAGACATCCCTGATTTGGTCCCGAAACGTCCGCCTAGGTCTACCCCTTCCAACACTCCCATTCACACTCGCCTTATACACTTTTTTCGTCAATCGTTCTTCATTCATTCTCTCGACATGGCCAAACCATCTCAGCATACCTTTCTCAATTTTCGTCACTACATCTTCTTTCAGACCACAAAGTTTCCTTATCTCACTATTTCTTATCCTGTCACTCAGTTTAACTCCTATCATACTTCTTAACGCTCTCATTTCAACTGCATTTATTCTGCTTTCATGTTTCTTCTGCCATACCCAACTTTCACTTCCAAACATGAGTGTCGGAACCAACACCCCCTCATGCACAGCCAAACGAGCCTTGTTAGACACCTTACGACTGCTCATAAAGGAGTGCAAAGCTCCATTCACCCTGTTTCCTGCATTCACTCTTCTTTCAATATCACTCTCACACTTTCCATCTCTTGTAAACTTTGATCCTAGATACACAAACTCAATCACCTGTTCAATTTGTTCATCTCCAATCACGATATTGCAGTCTGTCACTGCCTCATCTCTTTCAAACACCATCACTTTTGTCTTCTTTACATTCATCTTCATTCCCTTTCTAACAAAAGCTCCACTCATAGCAGTTACCATCTCCTGCAACTCCTCAGCCGAAGACGCAAGTAATACTTGGTCATCAGCATAGAGAAAACATTTGACGAGTAGCTCATTCATTCTCAACCCACTTTCATTCTCTTTTAAATCTGTCAAGCAATTGTCCATGAACAGACTGAACAGCCACGGTGACGCTACACATCCCTGTCTAACACCTTTTTCGATATTAAACCATTCAGTGTATGCCCCATTTATCCATACACAAGCCCTAGAATCCCTATAAAGAGATTGCAATGCTCGTATGAGGATACTGCTCACCCCGTTCACGGACAATGCTGACCACAATTCATTCCTCACGACTCTATCATAGGCCTTTTCAAGATCCACGAACGTGCAATAGACCTTCTTGTTTTTAGCCAAATACTTTTCGGCTATGCATCGCAATGAAAAGACCTGATCCGTACATCCCATTCCCTTTCTAAATCCCGCTTGTGCATCTCATACTTTTTCGTCTGTTTCATTCACAACCCTTTCAATCAATACTTTCGCATACAATTTCCCGACGACGCTGAGAAGACTTATACCGCGGTAATTTATGCAGTCCTGCCGTGACCCTTTTCCCTTAAATAATGACACGATTACGGCTTTGCACCAGTCTCCCGGTACTTGCCCATTTCACCAGCACAAATTGAAAAGGCGGTACAGCTGGCTAGCCACTATGCCCTGTCCAGCCCTCAGCATCTCGGCGATAATTCTGTCATATCCTGCAGCCTTACCTAATCTCATACTTTTCAACGCTTTCGCTATTTCATCCATGTTTATCTCACTTTCATCAACATTTAAATTAGTTTCCATGGAAGATGCCGGATGTTGTACCTGCACTTCCTCTCTTTCAAACAAACTTTCAAAATACTCTTTCCATCTCTTTAACACACATTCTTCGCCTTTAATAATACTCCCATCTTGACTCCTGATTGCACTCAGCTCCGAGGTAGAAGTTTTTCCTCTGGCTGTTTTGATGGATTTCCAGAAAAACTTGATGTTTGACTGGAAATCTTCAGTGAGTCTCCTATCAAAATCATCCTTTAGTTCTTCTTTCTTTCTAGACACAACTTCTTTCGCTGCTGATTTCAATCTTTTATACTTCGTTCTTGCTTCCTTTATCTCATCATCCGTTGCCTTTTGAACTTTTTGGTTAGCTTTTGTTGCTAGCCAATCCAACCACGCTTTCTTCTTTTCTTGTACAGCCCTTTGTACATGTTTATCCATCCACACATTATAGTTCTTTCTTTTCCTTCTTTTTGCTACCCCGCTTACCTCAATAGCAACATTCACGACCCCTTTCTACTAAATGTCTCCCACAAATCTTCAATCGCACTTATCTCTTCTATGCCTTTAAAACTTTCTTTCAGTTTCTCTACATACTCGTCTTTCTTTTCTTTTTCTTGGAGATTTTCCACTTTTACTCTGTCCAGAACACTCATAGGCTCGGCCCCACGGTGTCGCCACCGTTTAAAGAGGCCACGCATTCGGGCTATGACCAGGAAGTGGTCTGTGCCGAGGCCTACACCGCGGTATGCCCGAGTGTCTAGCACTTTCTTCCGCAGTCTTTCATCCACAATTACAAAATCAATCATACTTTTAGACTCACCCTCATCTCTTGTATACAAATGGATCTTTTTGTGGTCAAACATTGTGTTGGCCACGCAAAGATTCCATTCCAAGCATACTTCAAGCAGGCTTCTATATATATTATTATATTATATATAATATAATATAATATATAATATAAAATTCGACAAAAATATTGTGTCATCGTATTTATTAATTGCACGGAAAATAAGTGACATTTAATTTGGTAGGATTATAGGTCGGTACTATCGGTGATGCGTGTTTAATATAAATCAAATAGAGCATAATAATATTTTAAATAATTATGAATACTATACAGTGTTGTTTACATTTCTACGAACACATGGCCGGCCCGTATTGCCGCTTTTTCGCCTCTGCCTGCAAACTCATGTACATACGTGTTTACTTTACTGAATGTTAGGTGCATAATGTTCACATAATTAGTATTTTACATAAATGGCTTGAGGGGAAAGCCATATCGCGGCTGGTCTAAGTAAGTTCATTGAGCAGTGGCAAGCTTGTTTAAAATTAGAACCCCGAAGGCCAACCGCGTGTCAATTTTTTTATCAGACGAAACGACCTAATAACATAGGAAATGATAATGAAAAAAAACATTAGGTAAGTACTCACATTAATTACAAATACGAAAAGTAACTACCCAACCGGAAGGTAGCAGGAAAAATTTGTTTTTTTTAAAACTAGAATTAGTAAAACATAACAAAATTAATTATAACTTAGTAGGCGTAAGTCTATTAAATTAATTTGGGTTAACTCATTTCTAACTCGGGTGGTAACTAACGTAACCCAACATACAATATTAGCACCAATGTCTATATACTATACAATATACATTCGCTCTGGCAAATAAACAATTACTTATTTTATTTCATATACAAATCATTAAGTTGACTGTTGAACTGACTGATAACTGATGACTGTGGGTCAACCCGTAGTGGGCAAGAGCGGTAGGCTACTTATAATCTTATTGAGGATTTTTACGGGTGTCTAAAGCCACATGATTTTTGTCACACGCCTAAATATCGACCGTCTAAAAATCTAGGCTAGGCAATTCGCAGTTTTGAGGCAATTTGTAAAGCGACTAACCTACCCGTGTAAATATCCCATCATCCTTCTCACAATGAGGAGAGACCCGAGCCGGCGAGCCCAGCAGTGGGAACGTAACTGGTCGGTGATGATGATACTGAACGAATGAATATTTTTAATCTCATTACAATCGAGATAACATATTAATTTAAAAAAAACGGACTTACAAAAAATGTTCCGTAGTAACTACAAGGAAGCATTATAGTTTCGCTCTGTCCGTTCGTCCGACTGTTCTCCCTTGATAACTTCGGTAATTATGAATATAAATAGACAAAATGTTTTATAGTTATAGGTCGCATATAGAATTTATTTTTGGCATTATATATTAATTATAATTTTGTATGTTGGTAGCTGCCCATACAAGTGAAGTGGCATGATTTTTTTGATTCCATCCCATGTGGGGTATCGTCGAATAGATCTTTTTAAATAAAGGCGAGGTTTCATACACAATTTTTTTATAATGAAAAACCATTTTCGAGTAAACGACCTCCAAATTGGTTTACAAGTTGGTCCTGGCGTTTCTAAACTATGAGGCATAGAGACTTGTATTTTGCCAAGGAAAATTGTTCTGAACGACGCGAACTTTTATCTACGCGTAGATAGTTAAGGAACCCTCCTTGTGCTTGACTAACTTAACCAAGAGGGCTGGCTAGGTTATTTTATTTTAAAGACAATGAATGATATAATTATACATTTAGAGCGGTAAGCCTACACAAACACAAATGATTCGGTGACCGATGCGTCGCGCAGTTCCAAGTAGGCGGTGACAGGGAAAATAGTTTCCGAGAATTGTATCGACGCAGGCTGCGCTGTAAACGGGGATATTACCGAAGCGAATTAGAAAGGCAGGTTTTTTTACAATTTCGCCCTAAACTTTATTTTTAGAAATACATTTTGTATTATACGACCTTCAAACCTTCAAGAAAAGAGCGTACACCTTTTTAAAAGGCCAGCGATGCACTTGCGACTTCTCTGATGTTCCGGGTGTCCATGGGCGACGGTAATCGCTTTCTATCAGGTGCTATCATTTTGTTAAAAAATAACTATGCATAGTTTACAAGATAGCAAATGTAAATTCCTACAAAAAGTAAAAACCCAAAATCCGTAGAAATACGCGGAGGCGCGACCGGTATGTCTAGACTCTAGACTATTAATAGATGCACCGTATGCGGGCGCTACGCCGGCGCTCTACGAGCCGCTACGCCGCATGCAGTTGCCGCCAACGCCCGCTAAATGGCGTTGTAGTCTAATCATTTCAACAGTATTTTGACATAATATATTATGGTATTCACTTACGTATTCCTATGATTTAAAAAATATTTCGTATTCTGCAATGTTTATAGTTTTTAATTATGACAAATAAATTAAGTTTATAATTAACAGAATAAATTCTAAATAGACATAACTACTTAGAAGTTTAATTATGTAGTTAAAATTTTAAAAGTTAATAATAATGTAAGGCTCTCGTAATATAAATCTCTGTGTTTAAAAAAAAGTTAATAAACTGCATAAAAATGTCGTATAAAATGTTGATATGTTGTCGTGCACAGTTTGAACTAAGTCTCACACATACACAAAATTGTCCTGTAACTTGTTATAATGTTATCAGAATTCATGGAACACTTTACACCGCGTGCGTCCCTTACTCATATCACTTTCATTAGGTAAATAAATAATGGCGTTTTTAATATTGTGTTCTATTTTTAACCGAGTCTTAACTTTTAAGACATTATCCACCGCTATTACCTCAATAGAAATATACTGTATAAACTGTATAAATATTTTTACTACTAAGGGGTAAAAGTTTAATTGTAATATCATTATACATAATATCGTTAATGGGAGTTCCCCTGCGCGAGCGCATGCAATAAACCAACTTCCGCACGAGTGAGCTATGTGAGGCTGAGGAAAGCTCGGGGTTTACCTGGTATCGGGTGTGGTCTGTGGCCTACCTGAGCCGCGCCGCGCCGAGCGCCGCCAGTTCGCCGCGAATCCTCGATCGAGACGCGCACGCGTAGTGACCGAACGGTTAGACGCGAATTTTGATAGGCCTTATATTTTTTTTTTCAAAATGAGGGCACAGAGCAAAAGGTTTTTGAATCATAAGGGGAAGGCGTACGACGTCGCCACTAGGAGGAGCGAAAATATCCGATTTTTCGATCTGGTGAGTGCAATAAGAGTTTTGCCGGCTTTCTAATATTTTTATTTGTATTGTTTATAGAGCTGGGTTATAATTTTTGTGTAAATTTCTGGGTTGTAAATTCGCGGGCTTAAAATAATTTTAAAATGTAAAATTTATATTATTAAGTAAACGCTAATAGTAAAAATATATATAATCCGATTACAATTTAAATTAATTTCCATCGAGTATCAAAAAATGATCACAGGTATAAGAATTTTGTGAACGTATAAAGTACTCACCTACATTGTTTTAATTTATGAAAATACACAACTTTTTTAACATTTTAAATATTTACAAACCAACCTAATAATGAAAGCAAATATAGCTTTACTGTCAATTTCACCAGCGCCTGTTAAAGTTAATCGTTAATTTAATATCTTGTTATCTCTTTTGTTAATACGAAGAGCGAGAGAGATAATATGATATTTCATTATTAACGATGAACTATAACGGGCGTTGGTGAAATTGTAACTTAGTTATCCAATCTCTATCTGCGACAGACCAACACAACATTTTCGTAAATTTCCAGAACTTGTTAAAAAATATTTTAACCATAGATAATATATTTAAGACGTTTTTAAGAATGTCGAGGCAAAAAGTGTATACACTTAAACCTAGTATATATCTGTATAATCTATGACTTATGGCCGATTTCTTCGTAGTTATCCTACGATTTAAGTTACCCGTTAGTTAACGTCAGTTAACTGGAGATTTCGTTTTCTTTACACCAGTTTAAGAAATAACCCCCGAATAATTTTGTCCTAAGGATAAATTAGGATAAATATTATAATTAGCCTTATACAATTTAATTATTAATTGTATAAGGCTGACTTTATACCTGGCAGTTAACTTACTGATGTCAGTTTGTGCGTAAAAACTCTACAGTGTAGAGTTTACATGGCACTGTACATGCTTGTACAACGATTCTTCGAATGTCAAATATAAAATGAATAATATTTCCTTCCCACTTGTGAAAATTTTGATTGTTTTAAACAAATAGAGGTGAATATATATATTAGGGTGGCCCAAAAAAACCGACTTTCTTTTTCGATCTCCCATGAAAATTTGTCGGAAAAAAATAATTGAAAAAAACTTTAGATAATTTAGCTTAAACAAATAATAAGTAACAAACTTTTATTAGAACGGAGAAGTAGGTATGTAGTAAATATTTTTTAAGTACATACATTAAATTTGGGTCTAGAGGACCCCTAGAGTAGGTATATAGCCCACAGTCACACATGCATGACCATAGGATAGCGAACCCGTCGGTCTGTTGAAGACAACCATCGAAATTTCAACCCTGGAATAAGTATATCTGCCGAATAACAAACTCTAGTTTATCTCTCTCATGAAGAAATCGGCCATTAAACTGCCCCAATTTTTGGGTTGTGGAGGGCAGTTGAGGTTTGATATTTTGTCATCTTGACATTCGACATTTGCTTTTCGTAGTAGATTGACAAAATCTTCCCATCGTAACTTTATCTTGTATGAATATTTTTCTCTTAAATGCACGTCACAGCCCATCCTTAGTTTTGAAATCATTGAGTTTTACGCTTATCGTCCTTTCTCGTGAAGTCGTTACAAAACCAGTTACATAAAATTAGGAACTTAGCTCTGTCAACAAAACGATTATTCGTAAATCAACACGCTTGTAAAATTGTTTTTAAAGCAAAATATTTTAATGACACTAAATAAAAATCTTCGTTAAGTTAACTTAGTTTTAAGCTTACCTTAGTTTTTGCTTCTAAGATTAAATATAAAGCTTTGCGTGCATGTGAACAAATTGGACGCGCTGCAAAATATTCATACCAATCAGCCATCTACGCAGAAACCTAAGTGCAAAAATGAAAGATTAAAACAAGACATACAAGAGTCGATAGACACAAAGGCACACGTACCGTGCTCCAAACAAACTCAGTGTAGCCAAAAATTATTGATCGCATCAACACCAAACCTTATTTTCCACTAAAGCTTATACACAAATAAATAATGATAAAATAACTATAATACGTAAATTATATTACCCGGGATTTCATTACGTATCTATTGACACCTCATTTATTATAATCGGACCGGTAGTTGAGGCACTACGGTGGTTCAAACATACAAACATACTATTACATACATAGACTGCCATAATCGTTACTCTTCCTTTTTGTAGTCGGGTAAAAATAAACTTGGGTAGAGTCACTCTGGAGTGCTGTAGGTTCAAAGTTTTTCAGAACAGCTGCGTTTTAACTTTATCATGGTTTTATGAACTCTACGTTTCTCTAAGTTCATGTAGAGACATGAACCTACCTCGTGGATGTGCCGTATCCAAGAACCGGTCCGGTTACCGGTGCTACTCAGGTATCTGTGTACTTGTAATTATGAAATGACGTGGAACCGCTGATTCGTCCACATATTATAGGCAGCTGTGTGTATATTGTGTATATTCGTCTGTGTGTATACAATAAATTGTAGGTATAAGAAATATACGAGTCTCTTAGCTGTCGTAAGGATATTCAATCATACGATTTTTATGTTAGCAACAAAATTATAAAGCCAAACAAGAAATATAACTTTTTTTATTTTTGTGACTAATAATTTAGACTCGCCAGCTTAGTGTGGCTTCCAGATTCGAGAAGCGTCCCGTATCCTATGCCTCATACGTCGTCTATTATCGTTAAGTTGGTAGTGAATGTCGAAATTGATCAATGACGCATAAGCTTAGTTCACAAAGTAAACTATTTTGTGCTGACATTTGTGCTGATGATTCACTGCTAATTTAGCACGACGAGACTATTATCAATTACGATAAAATTCACATTAGTTTAGTATTAGTAATAAAAACAGCCTATCTAACCGATGACTGAATTTTACATTGATAGTTTAATATAAGTACCCGGGAGAATGAGGTTTGCTCGGTGTTTTAGTAGGACGATGAAATAATTAAAAATAAATTAAAAAATACACGAAAAAGTAATACTTAATAAGAATCACAATTATTATTTAAAAAAACCGACTTCCAAATTAAAAATGCACAAAAAAGTATGAAATAAAACTTATTTTCTAAATAATTCCCCTTTTAAATTCGGCAGAAATTTTAACTTTTTCTCTACTCACATTTGAAGTCGTACATAATTTATAAGGACTCAGGAGTTCTGTTCAGTTCTGTAGGATCCAGGGTATACCTTGGTGCAAAATCTTACTTTTGCTACCAGCATTTGCTTGGACTACTTCAGAAAAAGTCTATATAAATTTGTGTCCATACAAATTTCGAGGAGTTGGAGGAGAGAGAGGAGGAAATGGGACCAACTTGGGATTATACCCTTAATACAATCTCAATTTCAATTTTTACAATCTACTGTGGTGTAAAGTGTCAGCTTAAATAGCTTATTGGCATGTTTTGTCTCTGTCGCTCGACAAAAGGTAAACAGCGACAAAACTTCAGTATAAATGATCCAACGCTCATTAGGAGATTGTGAAACAGTCATTAAGTAATAAAAATATAACAGCTATCTACTAGTCATACTAATATGTGAAAGTTTGTGAGTATGGATGTATCGATGGATATTTGTAACTCTTACACGCAAAAACTACTGAACCGATTTTGATGAAATTTGGTATGGTAGTAGTTTAAAATCTGGATTACTATGGAAAACATAGGATACTTATATCCCGAAAAATTACAGTGTTCCCGTGGGATACTGTATTTACGCGGGCGGAGCCGCGGGCAACAGCTAGTTATTACTAACGTTTACCGCAGTCGTATGCTCTCGCGCTACTAATATCAATCAGATATCAATAATAGAATCATGTAGAATGAGGAAAACGATACAAAATATTGCAAACAAATAATAATAATATATCCCCTAACCGCATCTGTCTATCTCGTTTGAAGCTCTGTAATTATCATCATCAGCTCTAAAAAGCAAATTTACAGAGTATTATAATAGCTTGCTTATACTCGGTTTCTGAAGGTTTCACATAAACTCTAGATGCTAAATCTATCTGGTTCAGAGTACCCAAAAATCCATCTATCCGGCTAATCTAGACAAACCTGTTTTAAATTCTAGTATAAAGTATTTTGTCATGCTATAGTTCGACAGTGTAAATAGTCTTATGAAAAACTTGTTACCTTCGGGGTGAAATGGAGTTTTAAACTATATTAACTAATAAAAATAATAATTATTTTCAATAAATTTCTTTAATTCATTTCTGTGTCAGCGACATCTCACTTACGAGTTTGGAATCGATAAACGGTCCGATATTATGTTTATATATGTATATTGTCACTTTTTTGATCTAAATCCCGTTATCGAACCAATATAGCGCTACCGAAAAGAGAAACTACCGACAAATTCCTCACCTAACCTCAGAAACCGGGCATTAGCAGGAAAAACTGTTATCGCTTTAAAATGATTCCAACGCGCAAAAGCGTGCAGTAGACGCGCACATACTAAGGCGGCGGCGGCCGGCGAGCTTTACGTTTCGATTTTGGTTTGTTCCCCATTTATCTCGGTATACTAATGTTTTAAAGAGGTGAAAACCTATTGAGATACACGCATTCATAAAAATAGTTTTAAACTTTTAATACATAATTATAATATAATATTTATATGTATCTGTTGGTAATCGCAAAACTTTGTAGTATACAATATACATAATATGTAAACTTCATATTTTACAAAATTATTAAAATAGACACCACGTTATTCTAGTCACCCTTGCTGTGTTACGAGTACCAAGGTAAAATTTGTGAGGTTGTAGGGAGTAATCTCTGGATTCGGACTGGATCTGGAACCGATTTTGAAAATTCTTTTACCACTAGAAATACCATTAGTCATCATTTTATTAGTCCAGTTATTTTAGGCATTTTAAGCCCCAATCTGCGGAAAAATTCGTAGTGAGCTCAATTTTTGTATACACCTTACTACGGCGTCGCGTTGTAATGAAGATGTGAAATATTGACATTGATATCGTGCACGCTTAAAAAGTTGTAAAGGTCAAAAGGTCACGAAAATCAAGCAAAATATTTGCGACCTACTGCTCGGAGGTCAATAGAGGTCATTATAAAAATTGTTTACAAATTTTTCTGAGTAGAGCGCTCAGAAAGCGACTAGAATGCACTCACACACGGTATTGTATACCGTACACATTTAGTTACGTGGTCTACAAACATTAAAAAATGCTAGTATCGCTAGAGGTGGTGGTAAATGGGAATATTGAAGTACTGTACTTTTGTGAATGTTCATAGTAATTGTCGCAAAAATTATACGAACAATTAGAGTATTGCGGCTTTTAAACGACGCCAACAAGAACCGAGTACATCAATATCTCCCGTAACAAAAGAATCAGCTCTTTTGTTTTAAAAAAATGATATTTGTTTTGTGGAGAAGAAGCGAGTGAAGTAATTGAGAGAAAAAGAGAAAACAATACATTAGCGTTATTAGAGAAGTCAGTAATCTTACATTTAAAGACTTAGTATTAAAAGATGCAGAGGCGCGCACGGATAAATATGGAAGAAGTGTATTCAATATTACCATCACCTCTAGCGATACTGTATTGCAATAAATTATATAGATATCGTGTAAACCCAATTTACCGCGGGCGGAGCCGCCGGCAAAAACTAGTACCTGCTCTATTAAAATAAATAGAATGAACTTCGTAAAGTCGTTTTTAACACGGTAAGGACACATCAACGCTGGCGGCCGAACTGACTCCGGCGGTCGTGTCGGTCGTTAATATTATTTTTCTAATCTATTTAAAAAAAAAAAGAATAAATTGCTAGTTCGGCTCCTGTACGTGCATATTATTTTAGTGCATTGAAACTGTTAACACTTTATTTTTCCTCAGTAAAATGAGATTTTTTTATTGAGTGCTCAGAAAGCTTCCGTTCTTTTTGCCGAGTACGATTTAAATGTATTTTTGTTAATTATTTAAAGTCCTTCTCAAGGTTATTATAAACATATGTATTTGCACACAAATGACACGAATCTTAGGAATTTACTAATAGAACTTCCTCTAGAGCCCGGCGATTTAACTGATGTTAAATTATTTCTAAATCCTAATCACTTTTATATAGGGAAAATACTGCATTTACGAGTATTCAATATAGCACGATCGAAGATAATGAATAATTTGCAAAAATGCTCTTGAAAACATGTAATTGTATACAAGTTGTTCAGTCATTCACAATAGTCGCTATAGAGCGTACCGTCCGCGAACAGCCGCAGCATACAAACGTCCGCGTCATGCAAACTAATTAGTAATAATAAGTGTTTTGATATCATAATAATATTATTATTTATTGACAGCATTAATAGTGCATTTTAAAGTAGGAAATATAAAAATAAAACACTAGTAAAGTTCACAATATTGATATTGTAGCTACGATGTGTCATGTGACATGTCGTTCTTTGTTTATTTACTTATAAGCGTTTGCCCGCAGCTTCGCTCGCATGGGAGTGTTCGTCTTCCATAGGAAATAAGTATAGGTACCTAGTGCAATATGGTAAATAGTAGTAGCAGAGAGTAAAATATATATCCCCTTACACCTAGATATAATCTCCTACTTATGGATTAATATTGTATCCGTCTAAATAGCTTCTGAAAATACAACATTATTTGTGATTTTTTTTAAACTTAGAATGGGTATAGAACCTATCCTAATCCTTAAAAGATATACATTATATGCCGTCGCGAACTTTTTTGTAGACCTTTACACAAGAAGAGAGACAATCCCACCATATATTGTTTTGTCATAAGTAAATTATCTCCAACGGGTTAGGTTAGGCAGCGTTTTCGATGAAAGTTCCCAGACTGCTTGATTTTTTCCGACACCTTCAACAATTATCGTCATAAATCAAACTATTTCCACAAAACCATAACAAATTATCAGTCAGTAATTATCGACTCCAAAACTACTTCACGAATTTTTTAAAGGATTTATTCAGATATTATTCAGGTATTAGGACTTAGGAGCCTACACATTATTTAGAATATAATTAAATGTAGTTAAACCACTATAGTCCCTATGTATATCGGCGGTTAATATGACAACATAAAAAGAAATGTAGTGGTTATCTCTTTAACCTTTAGTGGAAATTATGTGCAGTGAAAGGATATGATCTCATATTTTAAACACTTGAAACGATAGATTATCTTATTTTGATAAAAAATCATAATAAAGTATGTACTTATAGATATAGATACTGTTTCTCATTAAACTCTATCATCTTATTAAAATTATAAATCACTTTCTGCAACTATGCGCCAAAAATAATGTTCATATAATATAAAAATAGCTTTTACACCTACTTTTGCTAGTGGAAAAACTTAGCCAGGAAAAAAAAGTTGAAATTATCAAGTAAACAAAGATGGCCGTCGCACGTGGTGGCTGCCCGGTGGGTTTCCCGCGTTCTGCCCAAGTTCTTCCGTGACTAACACATACTTATGCCACGGAAATATACAGTGTCATATTACATAAATCATTCGTATCATAATCGAAATCGTACCTACTGGTTGTTTTACATCAAATATAGCTCTACCTAAAGTTTAGAGCTACTTGACGTGAAACATAATGAAAATAATATGTTACCTTCTTCAATAAACAAGATAACTTCGATGTTTCACATCTATCAGGCACGACGACTCATTGGTCAGGTTAATTTAGCATTGGTACCTATTAGCTCTACAATAATAAAGCGCAAAGCTTCATTTTTGGACTTGTTCTTAAAATATCTCGACCAAAAATATTGTTATTAAAAAATGTTTGAACTTTGTAGAGTTTAATATTAAATATCAGACAGAATTGAGCGCATACTCGGTGAACGGGTTCTGCAACGCCGCGCTGCTGTGATCCACCGGCTACATACGTCACTCGCGAATTTCTACTGTCACGTGACAAATGTGTGTCACCATCATAAAAATACTTCGACTTGTCCACGCTTATAGTTTTATAAACGTCCTCCTTCCGCTTACGATATGTTTATTCAGAATATGCGCAGTTGTCAAAAAACTTTTAAAGCTATAAAAGTTACTAATGATCTAGTACCACTCTAAGATAAAGACCTCACAAAAATAACAGACGAAGATGGCACAGAGTCCTTTTATCTGAGAAAATTGAGGCTAAATATTTTAGGATGTACCTAGACGTTTGTAAGAACGCTCAATAACAGGATGGCTTTGAACTTTGAAATATTTTTTTAACGTAGGACGTACTTACAAAAACATTTTCTTTGGCTCATATATTTTATATACGGAAGTAGATCAAAGGCGCCAAACAAGTTAGCCCGAGAGTCCGCGGCGAGTGGCGAGTTCAAGTTGAAAGACTTTTCGCGTTAAATCAGCCGAGCGCCTTTACCGGCTAGCAGCTAGCTTGACGCTTACAAGTTGGAGTCAAGCTCTCATGGTATATTAGGACTATGCAGCTTCGTCGATAACTACTATTTTGTGAAGATTAATGTAACTAAGGTAGACGATAACCTCTAAAGACCTAGTCTTGTTTTGATTAAGAAACGTCATACGATCTCTTAAACTTATCGCCGGGTCATGACTTAGTGGCAAACTTCGCTGAGTTTTTGACCACTCAACAATGTGCAAGTAATTTATTTAGTAATAACAACATTTAAAAAAAATGAACAACTAAAACAGACAGGTTCTGTCCGTATCACTAACGTTGATCACACAGCTGACCGGTTCCGTGACGCCGGGGTACGTCACGGACGGCCGGCCCGGCCTATCTAATTAATGTTACGTATATTGTTATATATACTTTTATCAGGTAAAATAATTCGTCTAACGGTATTTCCGTACAGATTAGGTTTTCCCAACGTCAATAATTCTCCTGAAAAACCAACACGCCGTCGTCATTTGAAGGGTACAGGGGAAGAAGGATCATTGTCAACTTTTCGATAAAAACAAACTAATAATGCCATCTAGTGCAAAATGAAAAACCTTTCTGTCCATATTAACGAAAAACGCTTAAAACGATCATCGTGCACAAGGGACTCAAAAAAAGATTGTATGGCTGTATCATAGAAAGATCAATGTCACCCTAGTTGCAGAAAGAAAGATCATTGTCTATGGACATTGATCTTTTTTAGTTTCACAGCTGGCTGTCAGTGGCTGTCTGTTATTTCGTACATGTGGTTTTCGCGGTATTTAATTAGAGTTATGCAATTAGAGGGTCAGAGTACTAGTACTACTATATTTACTAACTGTTATAGGGTGTGGAAGGCGAAAACACTTAGAAAAATTTCGACGAAAAATATCTAAAGAAAAGTATGACAACTTGCAATGTTTAAAAAAGTTTTGCAAACCTGAAGCACAACTTTTTTATGTCCAGTTAGCTAAAAAATAACATTACTTTTATCAGTCATTTTGGAGCATGACGTATGTGTACATGTTATAAGGATCAAAGTCATTGACTATGATCTTTTTTACGTGTTTATTTCTTAAGCTAATTTAAATATTATCTTCTAAATTGTCAGTAATTATAATATTTTTATTACAAATAGCTAGAATATTTTGATTAAATTGTGCTACAATTAAAATAAATAAATACTAAACTTGGAAAGAAAGATCAATGTCAGTTGACTATGATCTTTGTTACAAGTAATATTTTCTAAATTTTCTTTATCCTTAAGTTAATTACAAGTAAATAAATAATAAAGAATTCAAAACTAAATTATAATATATACTATAATAAACAGTTTTAATTGCTGCTGTAGTAAATTGTTTAATAAATAATGATGCAAAGTTAATTGAGTTTTTTCCATTTTCTCACAATGATTCACTTTTGACAATGATCCTTTTTCCCCTGTACCCTTCATTTGTCTGTTAAATAAAGGTTAGGTGGCCACTGTATCATAATTCGCCAGCACAAAAAAGTTTAAGCGATAAACTTGACGTCACGTCAAGGACCGTATCGCATCTTCTTGTCTCTCGCACATATCTCGGCGAATTGTCACATGCGTCGTTTTACATTAAAAATTACTGCGAATATTAAGTATAGGTAGGTACTAGATAGTTAATTGGCCTAAGAGCGTTTTCATATTGCGCGATAACGATATCCGATATCGTGCGCGATAATTTGAGAGGCAACTATATGTTTTATATTGAAACATAAAATATCTGTCTTTTCACAACGTAACATATTGACGCGATATCGGACATCGAAACTAATCAATGTGAAAACGCTCTTACGACATAAGAGCGTTTTTCGGTCTGATATCGGCTATTCAATGTGCAATTTGTAAACGTTCTAAGAGCGTTTTCACATTAAACGATAGCGATATCGCTTATCAGATCGGAAACGCTCCTATGTTGACGGCATAAGTGCGTTTTCCCCTTATCC
This sequence comes from Phengaris arion, assembly GCA_963565745.1. Taxonomy (NCBI): domain Eukaryota; kingdom Metazoa; phylum Arthropoda; class Insecta; order Lepidoptera; family Lycaenidae; genus Phengaris; species Phengaris arion. Next base: position 17,907,741 of record OY751434.1, on the reverse strand, counting down.
AATCCGATATAGCGCCGATAATGACAAAGACTAGATATATAGGTAGGTAATATATGTATCATATTAACACGTTCATTCATTCAGGTCTAATAGACCCGATCGTGAAATTGCCGCCGAAGCGGGACAGAAAATACTGTTCCTAACGCTGGTGCGGGACCAATATCTTCGGTTTGCTTAGGAGTACCTAGAAAAGAGACAGTTACTGTTATTTACTTGTATCGTTAAATAATGTAACTTTTTACAATAAAAACGTATCGGATCGTTTGATTCTGATACCGACAGGAAATAATTTTTTTTCATCAAGTGCGTATAATAGGTCCTTTCGACCTTAAAGCCGCACTACTTATAATAAATTAGTCTAGTGTTTCAGTGCAGTTGCAACACGACATATTCGACTACCAATGCGATTTTATCAATAGTAATAATTAAATTGCTAAGTTTATAATATTATATTATGCTCGTAATACTATTATAGTGCATAACTTTTTATTCATTGTCGTTACATAATATTATTTCGCCATCATGAATCGATGTAGGAGGATGCTTTTGATGTCTACTGAGGATGATGAAGTAATTAAAAAGAGAAAAGTGAAATAATTGTTGTTGCACAGGCATTGAAAATATGTCAGTACATTAAAATAAACTGAAATGATTACCTCCAGTAAGTACATTGCATATAAACTTATGCAAGTCAAACAGATATATTCAACCCTATGATGCTGCATGGACTAGTTTACAAGCAGGTCTAGGATGCCTGATACAGTTCCAACAGAAAGTTAACGAAATAGGCTTACGCAATGAAGGTGTTAAAACATATCTTTCTCATGTTGTCGGTAATCATCGGCGCGATAAGCGATATTGTATCGCGTAATGTGAAAACGCTCTATCGGTGTAACTATAAGCTATGTGGGTGTATAAATATATAGGAAAACAAAAAGGAAGTAAGGCGTTTTAATCGACGGTGTGTTTGTCAAACAGCTGTTATGTCGGTTCCCACGCCAGTGACCACCAGTCCTAGAGTATCCTTGGCAGGTGTAACTCAGTTTTTAGACACGCAGACGATGTGCGTGCGCGATATGTGCATACTTTACAATTTATAGTTACGTACATTATATCATGGTCGTAGTTTTACGACGTCTGTAATGTTTTAAGGTAACAAGCTAAGCAGGCGGGTCACCACTCACCTGTGACCGCAGTCAAAATATTTTAACTCGGATTATTTAACTCTTCACGTTCAAACCAACTTCAAATAAGCTTTACCTCTTGTGCAGACATGGTGAATCCATGGATTATCAAATGAATGGGGTGCGGGTACCCCATACTCCCCATAGATATAGGTATGATGTAGATAAGCTACAGTTGTCATAAAACACAAACCAACTTCAAATAAACTTTACCTCTTGTGAAGACATGGTGAATCCATGGATTATCAAATGAATGGGGTGCGGGTACCCCATACTCCCCATAGATATAGGTATGATGTAGATAAGCTACAGTTGTCATAAAACACAAACCAACTTCAAATAAACTTTACCTCTTGTGAAGACATGGTGAATCCATGGATTACCAAATGAATGGGGTGCGGGTACCCCATACTCCCCATAGATATAGGTATGATGTAGATAAGCTACAGTTGTCATAAAACACAAACCAACTTCAAATAAACTTTACCTCTTGTGAAGACATGGTGAATCCATGGATTATCACATGAATGGGGTGCGCGTACCCCATACTCCCCATAGATATAGGTATGATGTAGATAAGCTACAGTTGTCATAAAACACAAACCAACTTCAAATAAACTTTACCTCTTGTGAAGACATGGTGAATCCATGGATTATCAAATGAATGGGGTGCGGGTACCCCATACTCCCCATAGATATAGGTATGATGTAGATAAGCTACAGTTGTCATAAAACACAAACCAACTTCAAATAAACTTTACCTCTTGTGAAGACATGGTGAATCCATGGATTATCAAATGAATGGGGTGCGGGTACCCCATACTCCCCATAGATATAGGTATGATGTAGATAAGCTACAGTTGTCATAAAACACAAACCAACTTCAAATAAACTTTACCTCTTGTGAAGACATGGTGAATCCATGGATTATCAAATGAATGGGGTGCGGGTACCCCATACTCCCCATAGATATAGGTATGATGTAGATAAGCTACAGTTGTCATAAAACACAAACCAACTTCAAATAAACTTTACCTCTTGTGAAGACATGGTGAATGCATGGATTATCAAATGAATGGGGTGCGGGTACCCCATACTCCCCATAGATATAGGTAAGATGTAGATAAGCTACAGTTGTCATAAAACACAAATCAACGAAATTAATCGAAGAAAGTTGGCAATAAAGAGATTACCAATCGTATAGCTTCTCACGACGATTTCGGTGACGGCGGCCAGTTTCATTGAAACCAGCCAGCTACGCAGGAGTTATTTTATAGTGACCAAGTGTGTACGCAATACACAAGCACAAGAGCACTTTCTCTTCCTTAACTCTCGTAATCTAGTGTAGTAATCTAGACTAAACTACTAAACTGGACTAAATCTAGTAATCTATACGAATGACTGACACGACTGGCAAAAGACCAGGCGCAGGACCGACTTTTACATACACATCCGAAGCATGGATCATTTTTCAGTCAGACAATCAATTGATCAGCTAGTATTGTCCTAACCAGTTATCAGACTTGAGAACGACATTTTTGTTGTTCCAACGCGGGGATCGAACACAGGACCTCCGGAGTCGACAGCCAAGCTCTAGACCACTGGACCACGGAAGCATACCATATCATAATATTATAAGAAGCATACGACGATCGATAGCCTATGGGCTATGTCTCGAACTGTAGAGCCACCTTCTTCCGCAGTCTTGTATCGTGACAACTTCAAGTTGAAAGTCATCAATAATGATGAATTAATAAATAAAAACTTGCGAGATAAACCAACGATCCCAACTGACATCATACGTGCTATATTCAAACAGGTAATATAAATATTAGTTTCTGTTGAGAATAGCATTCTAGTATCACCTAAATTGTTTGTGATGCAAATGTTAAAAAACATAGACACCCTTAAATATTATTTGAAATCTGCTACCCCTAAAATCTATCAGTAATATAATAATAATGGACGCTACATATCAGTCTGGCCCCGTTGTAATTATAATTTACACATATTTAATACACATCCATGACCCAGGGACACAGATAGCTTTTTGTTCCATCGGTGGGATTCGAACCCGCGACCTCCGGCTTGAGCATCAACACGTTCAACCACTAAGCCACAGATGGTCGTCTATACTAGTAGTTTTATTTTTTGAGCAGACCTAATATAATGTTTAAATTGTTATAATTAGCAATTATTTTAAATCGTATGTGGGGTATTTCCTGTCATGACAAATTCTCATGACACAGCCAACCGTACAAAAGAAAACCCTACAATTTAAACCGCAGGATTTTATTTTGTACTTCATTTTTACATGACTAATTATATTATTTAAAGTGGCTTGTGTAGTTACTAATGAATTGATTAATATTTAATGTTTTATATCTTAAGAGATATCCGATTGCTCTACATCCGTTTTATTTTGCATAATTGCGTATTACTCTATTTAATTGTTGTTTGACAATTGTTTAGGTAGATAAGTATGAGCTGACACTTCTTTAGAAATGTTTTGTCCAATGAATCCAGATCTGGCGAATTACTACGGAGCCATCTATAAAAAAAGAGAAGTGCATAAACACGTGAAAATTTAGAGGAGACTTTTTACATTTTTCGAAATCAATTTTTAATATCGTTAGAATGTTTGTTAACCCAATTTAAGGTGATTATATCGGCTATCTATGGGTATTTTTAAATAAATAAAAGTAAGCTACATATGAATAATTCCTCCATGATGAGCAGGAAAATGATCCCAAATAAATCTCTTTGTGTAAATTTCGGGAGAAGAAGTTCTGGAAAATGCTATCCTAGAAATCATATTTTTTAACCGATTTTAAGATAAAGAAGTACTATTAGGTCCTTACATATGAAATTGGCGTTTTTTCCACTACAACACTTGTTACTGGCCACTTTGATCTCAAATATATCTTCTTTGGTTAGGAATTCCAATTTCTTTATACCGCTATTTAATATATATTTCATATTTTGTATTTCGAAAACCGTAATTCATTTGTTTTTTTCCTATTTTAGTTTTTTCTTTGCGTCAGTCTATTTACAAAATGGAAAATTTGAAATATCGTATTATTTTCGAGTACGAGTTCCACCGTGGCACCAGTGGTGCAGAAACGGCTCGAAGGATTAATGATGTGTATGGCAGCGTTGTCGCAAAATAAAACACAGTGCGTTTTTGGTTCCAACGTTTTCGTTCTGGAAATTTCGACCTGCAGAACAAGCCCCGTGGACGGCCGGAGCTTGTTCTTCATTGTTCTTCATTATTAACCAAAGTTAATTTGAAAATTGAAGGCTATTGTGGAAGCGGATCCATCGCAAACCACGTCCGAGTTAGCTACAGGCTACGGTGTTAGTGATTAAACTGTTTAATCCACTTGAAGACAATTGGGAAGATGAAAAACCTTGAAAGGAGTGCAGCAAACCGAAAAACGCGCGTCGACTGCTGCGTTACATTACTCAACCGGCACAGTAATAAAGGGATTTTAAGTCGAATCATTATCTGTGATGAAAAGTGGATCCTGTACGATAATGATACGCTGAACCCTGGCGAGCCAGCCAAAGCCTGCCCCAAGCGAAAATTGACTTAAAAAAAGTTACTTGTGAGCGTTTGGTGGACTAGTGCCGGTGTCGTCCACTACCTATTTCTTAAAAATCTGCCCAGACGATTACGGCAGATGTCTATTCCCAGCAACTGCAAATCATGATGGAAAAGCTAGCTGCTAAACAACCGAGGTTGGTCATTCGATCTAGGCCACTGCTGCTTCAGGACAACGCTAGACCACACACTGCCTAACAGACCGCTACCAAATTAGAGGAGCTTTAATTGAAATGTCTAAGGTATCCAACGTACTCCCCGGACCTTAATCCAACAGATTACCATTTTTTCCAAATTTGGATAATTTCTTGCAAGGGAAAAAATTTAACTCCAATGGGGCAGTCCAAAGTGCCTTCAAAGATTTTATTGATTCCTGTCCGAATGGTTTTTTTTGTAAAGGATTCAATGAACTACCTATGAGATGGCAAAAGTGTATAGATAGCAATGGTATATATATATATATATATATATATATATATATATATATATATATATATATATATATATATATATATATATATATATATATATATATATATATATATATACTTTGATTAAATAAATACATTATGTTTAAAAAAAATCGACTTTATATTCCTCTTTTATAAAACGCCAATTTCATATGTAATAACCTAATATATTTGTGACAATTGTCAGTTTTGTAGGATTTTATTTGGTCGCTAAATCGACCGAAACAAGGACACGCACCCTTAAAGGTGTTTTTTAACCCTTTATTATTCCTTCGTGCATCTTGTTATCATATAACAATTGTCAGACATCCCTTGAGTAACCCAGGAAGTTGGATCTTCCACAATTATTACAAAAGTAACTTCCTGCACTTTTGCATCAAGCCTACTATGCGGCTATTTGCATTAATTTAAATATTGCTACAGAAACGCCCATCATCTCATTACCTGTCCCTGAAATTATTGAAATATTTCCTAACATTATCTTCTGTTGAGGATTGCCACACCCACACTTCTTAATATACGAGTATGTAATAATAGTAACTAACACTAGATATTTAATTACAATTTAAAGATTTAGTGCTAATGCTAAAACATGTAGGTATGTATTTATTGATACAAATTTTTACACCACGGATACGCTAATCCATGTAGCTGTTTGTCTGATTTGGAAAAGCCACTTGACAGACACAGACAACAACATGGATTAGCGTATGCGTGGTGTAAATGTTTTTATTAATAAGGGGGCTATAAGGGGGTTTATAAGTAGCTATTAGATTAGTAATGTAGAGATGTACAAAATATCCTGTACAAAGTATCTGGAATACAAAATGCAAAATACTTTTAAATTAAGTATTTCAGATATCAGATACAAAATACTTTCGAGAATGGTATCAAAAATACTAGAAGCAAAATACGTATCTTCTAAACACTTCTTAAGATGAAAATACTTTTGTAAGAAAACAACATTTTATTTTAATTTGCCATACATTTTCTACCTGGTAATTAAAATACGTGGCCACAATGCATATTAATTTTATTGTAAGTCGTACTTTATGAACATAGGAACAAAAAAGCAATAATATTATACATCAAACTCGGGGGATAAAAGATAATTGATTAAATATAACCTAACCTATTGTTCAATAAATTGCCCTAGTGGCGGTTTGCGGAAAAGCGACATCTATTAGTTGTGATGTCAATTACGGGAAACGCAATATGCTAATAGATAAATGATAGATGTCGCTTTCACGTTACCGTTCTGCAGTACTGGCCATTTCAAATGAAAATAATTTTTGTTTGGCTAAGAATTCTAATTTCAAATTAATTTTATTTTAAAAACATGGAATTCTTTTTCCAAAAGTAGTCATTTGTTTATTGATTAGTGTTACATTTTCATCGCATTTCAATCTTTTTCGTCATCATGGATACGTTAAAAATTCGTGTAATTATGGAATACTTATACCTACACTTTCTGAACGTCGGTCTACATGATGCCTACCACCGGTGCGGGAACTAGCCCGGCGAGAGAAACGGCGTAAGAAATTCGCGCGGGGCCATGTTTTATCAAAAAGATGGAAAATTGTTCTTTTAAAAATATAAAAAGGCATATATATAACAATGTTATGACTAAAACTACATAACAAGAGTACAATAATATATGTCATTTTGAAGTAGCCTTACAGGGGGCCACCTCATTCCCAAGGTGTGCTATCATTCATAAAATCATTAACTTTACAATAGGCTTTAGCACACAAACGAACGTTTAACTCCTTTTTTTAATTTATTGATTGAAAAATTTTGAACGCTTTCTGGGATCTTATTGTATAGGCGTATACATTGGCCTTTAATCGAATTCTTTACTTTACTAAGTCTAGTCACTGGTACATCAAGCTTATGCTTATTTCGAGTATTTCTATTGTGGTTGTCACTACATTTGATAGAACATTCTGAGAAGCTACAGTTAAGATTCCACTTTCTTTAAACTTCTCTCTTAAGACGTGTTGGGGGCCAGCTTATAGATTGCCCGAACAGCTCGCTTCTGCAGCACAAATATAGTAGTTATATCGGCAGCATTTCCCCACAGTAGAATGCCATAGGATATTATACTGTGGAAGTAACTAATATATACAAGCCTTGCTGTGTTTTCGTCTGAAAATTGTCTTATCTTACTTCCTGCAAATGCTGCTGAACTGAGTCTACTTATATTTAAAACTTTATAAAGTCGTATTTCATTTCGTACGACGAAACAGTTGCGAAAAAATTATGATTAATAAAATTTCCAAAGTCGTAGTCGCTTCGCTTCAAGGGGACTCCCCGACGTATTAAATACTAGCTATTGCCCGCAGCTTCGCCCGCGTGGGAATGTTCGTGGCAAAAAACTTATTTAGTAAAGGTACTTACCTACTGCAATATAGCACAGAGTAAAAATATATATTTTATAATAAAAAAACTATTACCTTTAAAAAACTATATAAAATTTTTACTCTGTGCTATTATTATATTGACTTACAATCTTTGATTAATTCCTCTTTTTAATATAATACATCTATGACTACAATATAATAATAGCACAGAGGTATATTTGCTAAAGTGGTTTTTTGCCTCAAACACACTTTCCCACGCGGGCGAAGCAGCGGGCAATAGCTAGTATTTAATACGTCGGGGAGTCCCCTTGAAGCGAAGCGACTACGACTTTGGAAATCTTATTAAAAAAAGGGTAAAAGCGAACATACAGACAGACAGACTCGGCGGGGGACTTAAATTTATAATAAATTTTAGAGAAAAGTCGAAAGGTTAATTATCCCAAAGTCCACAGTTCGCCCGGACGCGCCACGCCAGTTAACACGACCTTAGCTGGGACTATGTTGTCCGGGATCCGGAATTTTCTCCGGTCTTCCGGATTCCGGATTATATAGTCCCAGCCTTATCACTTTATCTATTAGTCCAAATTATGTGCATGTGCAGCAAAAGGAAATGATCTCATGTTTTAACACTTGTGACGATAAATTTATCTTATTTTGATAAAAAAACATTTTATGGCTTAAATATGCTGTCACTGACTTTTTTGCATGCACTATCAAACTCGAAAACATTTCTCTAGAACTCAATAATAAATCTCTCATCGATAAGGCAGCGTTTCTCAAACACGATTTTGTTCACCCTTTTTTTAGGGTTCCGTAATACATAAGGAACACTTATAGTTTCGCTCTGTCCATCCGTCTGTCTGTCTCTCTATCCGCGCTTCTAGCTTCTGTAATCATGAATATAAACGTATGAAAATTGGTATAGTTACAGATTGTGTATAGATCTCGGTTTGAGGCATCATAAAATAATAATAATTTTATATTTTGGAGGTGGCTTCACATGTACGGGGATACATGTGAAGTGGGGATGAAAAATATTTTTTCATTCTACTCCGTCGTGTGGGGGGTATCGTTCAATAGGTCTTTTAAAATAAAAGTAAGGTTTCTACCAATCTAAAAAGTCAAAGTCAAAAAGTCATGTATAGTACTAGGCACTTACTATACATGACTTTTTTACAAAGTCAACCATTTTCGAGTAATCTGCCTCCAAAGCGGTTTATAAGTTGGCATTTCTAAACTATGTAGGAGATAGAAACTTGTAAGTTCCCATACTGATAGATAATACTAAAATTATTTGTGTGAAATCGGACAATAACTTTTGAAGTAATTAAAATAATACGTATTGCGCATTGATTGTTACAGAACCCTCCTTAGGCTAGGTTTTCGATTTATTTTGTAAATAACTTCGTAACTACCACGGAAAATACTTACCATTTTTCGGGTTAATATATAGCCTATGACACACAAAATATAATGTGGCTGTCTATTGGTAAAAGAATTTAAAAAATCGGTTGAAATAGACCAGAGATTAGCCCTTACAATCTCGGCAAGTCACACACTCACAAAGAAACAATCTTTACCTCTCTCTAATATTAGTATAATCCAGAATCCAATTGTTAGCCACGACTTCGTAGGTGCGTGAAAAATCAAAACCGAGGAACCGTCCTTTTTGCTCCGAATAAAAGTAGACTGTGTGTTAATTCAGAGACTAAACTACTACCATATCAAATTTTGTCAAAATCCGTTTAGTTGTTATTACGTGAAAGAGTAACGAACTTTCATACATCCATTTTATATAAAACTTTCGCGTTTATAATATTTTAAGGAAGGATATCTTCGTCGTCGTGATTTAATGATTTCGGGAATCTTTTGAATAGGAAAATATTAGTAGGTATTAGGCGTTTAGATTTTGACCTTAAAAATATTTGGGATTGCGTTCACCCATCCTAGTTATATCCACGAGCGACGTTGCTTAACATGAGTTAGCGCTACGACCGTAATAGAACTTCTCACTTATTCCTCCTGGTATTAATATATACATCAATGATCAGGTAATACCTACGTAAGCTTTCAGCCAATTCAAGTGATCAGTTATTCTATAGGATTTTATATGTTATATTAACTTTCAAATTTATAAACTGATTGAAATGAAACAAACATTAAATTTTAAGTGGAGCAAAAAAACGCATTAGTGAAAACCGTATTGAAATCAGTTAAGCCGTTGACTTCGTACGCGCTAAAACAAACCGTACATTTTTCCGCAATAAAAAGCCTATGTGTTAATACAGAGTCTAAGCTACTACCGTACCAAACTTTATCCAAATCCGTCCATTAGATTCCGAGATATAGTAGGTACAAACGTACATACAAAACTTCTAAAAATCACTGTTTTGGGTTATATGTCGTTCATGTATAGATATCATTTATGTTTAGAAGATATAGATTAAAAAGCCTTGTATCAATTTTGCGTATGACCAATATATTACCTTAAAATTACCATATTTAATCGCGTCTCAGTACTGATCATATTATATAAATAAGTTTGGGAATTATTATAAGCGAAGATTTTCTGACGTCAGAGCGCGTCATCTTAAAACCGTTTACGCGCTGGAATATTTTAGCTAAATTTTTATGTTCATTTAATATTAATACATTTATTGAGAAATGATTGTTGTGGAATATTTGAGATGACGTTCGTTACAGTTAGGGTCAGCTCACAAGGACGAGGCACTCAGAGTTACCTATGACACATATTACTACACAATAATAAACAAACGATTATAAAGGAATTAAAAATTAATGAACTAAGTAATTGTTTGTTTTGATGTTTCATTTCAAGTATTCAAAGTGGTTTCATAAAAATTTCATAAGACGTGGTTCAAAGTATTTTTCTGTACTATAACCTGTGATTCGTACTTGTTTTCTAGGACAGAATATTAGTATTAGTATATATATATATATATATATATATATATATATATATATATATATATATATATATATATATATACATAGGCTGCACTAAAAGTATCGGGAATGGAATATTTCCACTGTTCCTGTCATATTAAAATCTTTTTAATTTAAAGGTCCTTGGTTTTAAAAATCGAATACCGTTTATTTATTTAAAAAAAGATTCTCGGTCTTGTCACAAGGTCTTGTCAAACTTATTTAGTCGTTGAGAAAATGGAATTGACTCAAGAAAATTCTAGAGCGATGATTTATTATGACTTTCGAAGTGGTTTAAAACAAAAACAGTGTGTTGACCGGATGATTTCTGCATTTGGTGATGAAGCCCCATCCAAAACCACAATTTATCGCTGGTTTGCTGAATTTCAACGTGGACGTGTCAAGCTCAGTGATGATCCCCGTCAAGGTCGTCCAAAAACTGCAGTGACCCAAGAAAACGTTGATGCTGTGCGTAAGCTGATTGAGGAAGATCGACATGTGACATACCGCGAAATTCAGGCAACTTTAGACATTGGCATGAGTCAAATACAAATAATCTTGCATGAACAATTAGGTGTAAAAAAGTTGTTTTCCCGATGGATACCGCATTTGCTCTGTGAAGAGCAAAAAGCGGCTCGCGTTACTTGGTGCGTCAGAACTCTCGAAAGATTCCACGCAGGATCCTCAAATGCTGTATACAACATCGTATCAGGTGACGAATCCTGGATATACGCGTACGAACCCGAAACAAAAAACCAGTCACGAGTTTGGGTGTTCGAAAATGAGTTAAAGCCAACAAAAATTGTTCGTTCACGGAGTGTTGCAAAAAAAATGGTGGCCACGTTTGTCTCCAAAACCGGCCATGCTGCGACTATTCCTCTTGAGGGACAAAGAACGGTTAATGCAGAATGGTATGCTAACATTTGTTTGTCACAGGTCGTTTCTGAACTCCGTAAAGAGAACTGAAACCGCCGCATCATCCTCGACATCCATCACGACAATGCGAGTTCTCACACCGCGCACAGAACAAAAGAGTTTTTAGAGCAAGAAATCATAGAATTATTAGACCATCCGCCGTACAGCCCCGACCTAAGCCCTAATGATTTCGAAAAGCAATAAATAGGAAAAATGTGTCAAATTTCGCGGAGAATACTTCGAAAAGCAATAAATACATTTTTAAATAGTAATGTTGTGTCACTTCCTTGATTCCCGAAATTTTCACTGCCGCCCTCGTATATATGTATATATATATATATATATATATATATATATATATATATATATATATATAGCATAGACGTAGATATGGCCTTAAAAGCAGGTGATACAAAGATAAACGGTGTAATAATTTTTGCAACATAACATTTTGGATTTTCCCACAAGCTTAGATTTATAAATTCCATAGGTTGATTATTATTTAGCTGATATTTCTTTTAACTGATATTCTAACCAATGATTATACTAGTGCAGTACGTTTTAAGTTTCCTTAAACGTTGCTGGCTGTGGAAACCGAGCGGTGAGCAGGTGACTGGCATGCGGGCAGCTGAACCATAAGGAAACTCTTGAGTATTCGCGCACTACAAGCTCACGTGTCAAAGCCTGTATACGTTTATCCTTATGAGTTGTTAACAGTTGTAAGTATTTATAGGATAATTTGAAGCGGTTGATATGTGGTTGCGACGCCGCGCTGGATCGCAGCGTTGTGGCCTCGTCCTATACAGGAAATTACATATTATGCTACTTTTATCGCGGGATACATCTAGTAAGATATATACAGAGTGCTTTTTCAGTCAGTGTCCAAACTTTCAGGTGTGAATATACTCTTGAATATAAGCAACTTTTACTATGGGATCAATTCTCCTACTTGAAAAAAATATCAGCTGTTTCCTACCAAAGGGCTCCGGCATAGATAGCATTTTTTAAGAAACAGCAGTTTTTTTTTTCATGTAGGAAAGTTGATCCCATAGTAAAAATTGCTTATATTCAAGAGTACATTCACTAGTGAAAGTTTGGATACTAACTAAAAAAACATCCCAACAAGTATAATCGTTTGGGATATGGGTCATGAATAGTGTTGCCAGATTTTTTTTCAGCCTTTAAGGGACAAATGCTTACTAAGCCAAAAAACACGGGATTTCAGTTTTTTTACCCGGGACAAAAAAAGAACAAAATTAATTAATTAGTTAGTGATACATTTTTAAAAAAATTCTGAGGACCGAGCGAGGTTTTGCATTTTTAATTAGTTTTAAGGTGCCTGAGCTTATATTTATCTATATGGGATACTTTTTAGTTTTTCTATAATATAGAGGATCTTAGATCGCTCGACTTACGGGACAGCGCTTGTCCGGGACGCTTTAAATAACACTTAAAATACAGGACGTCCCGTGAAATACGGGACGTCTGGCATCCCTAGTCATGAATCATGGTAATAATGCTAGTAGAAAACATTGTAAAGTTACGCTGTGTTTTTCATTACGACTTGAAGTCACGAAAATAGATATGAAAGACACCCGTCACCGGTGTGTCTAAGCCCCATTTGGTAATAAAAAATAAAAAAACATTTTTATTTCATAACATTGAATGAGACAGAGAGACCGGATCCAAGTTTAGCTTTAAGCGAGTTTATAGAAGGTTGGTGAACTCGGGGCTAAGTAGATAGCTTACCTACTTTACCTTTCAGGTTTCATTTATTTTGCCGACGCGACGGTATCGCAGTACAGCGTCTCTTGTATTGCAGACAGTTTGATACTATCGAGAAACCACAACAAATATGCATTTAATATATAACTAATTATTTTTTATCACACTTTACAGCTATTATGTATTCATTCTGCGCTCTATTACAGTACATTATGTAATATATATTATTAACCTTATAATAAAACGTATAAAAATGCAATAAAATTAGCGTTATCTGTGCATCGTTGTCCATTGTGAAGGTATCTCCGAGGAGATCACAATTGTGTGCTATTTTACTACAAACGCCTTAGTATTATTATTGACGTTAATAAGATCGTCGGATTACAGGGCTGCGACGTCACAGCGATTAACGGATTAATAAAAAATAGCAAATAACAAGGCTAGCCGCTGCGGCGGATCATTGCCTTCGCCTATTTCCGTGAAGAACATTCTCAAGCACTCCTTAAAGTTGAGGGCTCATTAAACCATAGGTTGTCACTATCTCTGACAGCATGTGACTTGAGACCGTCTTAACTTCAAGCAGTGATAATTTGGTCGGTTGTCTTAAAGTCTGTAAGGATCGCAATGTACAGGATCCTAGCCTACTCTTAAGTGGGCATAACATAATATTATTATATTTAAGTATGTACAAAATTAATTATGTAGGAATGTTTAAGTGCAATAAAGTATGTAACATGTATTAATATTCGCTTTTAATGATTTCTTGCTTTGCCGTAGCCCATATGGGATTTCGCAACGTTGAGTCAAGACAAGAAAGGTCTGATTTATATGCGGTTTTTTTGTATGAAAGCTGACATGATCGAGTGTTCTTAGCTATAATTCATCATCATCATCAGCTCGGTCACTGCCTATAAGTGACAGGACAGGGACAATACGGGGGTTATCTAGTTGACGACAGGTTGTAAGCAATTTCCACTGGTCTGATCGGTTCAGTGTATCGTATCCTGGTAGTTTAACAATATTGCCTGGAATCTGTAGGATACCCAACTCCTCACAAACTAACAGCAGAGGTGTTTGGGCTCATTTTAATGATTTCATTGACAGCAGACGTATCGTGTTTGGGCTCATTGAAAAGGCTCCAATGAATAGGATGTTTATTGTATAGGTATGGATGGTGATAGTCTGCACCTGATGCTGCAGCGTGATACTAGAACCTTGATTATTGCACTAAAAAATGTATGCAAATTTTACAAGTGCTGGTATGTATCTATAGTGGTCGTATCTATAGTCCAAGGAACCTGCCACTTATGGTCAATTAGTCAGTGGTAGCATGGGTATAATCGAAATTTAAAATGGCATCGACTTCGCAGAGACCAGGTAGACAAAGGTTGTCATGATTAATTTAAAAGTACGAAATAAAAACAAAATTAAAAATATTAAGTAACCCCAACACAAAAAAATATGAAAAAAAGAAAATACACATATACTGTGTGTACACTTTTAACGACAGATACAGATATTCTTGCGCCGTAGTACAAGTAAAGATTCTCTCAAACTCATATTATAGAGTTTCTGTCTAGTTTCGTTGTGTTTGTGGCGCCATTAATTAATATTAATTATAAAACATGAAGATTTTATAAATACCGTCTATGAACAGTTCTAATTACTCTCAACTGCCTTTAATTGGACCTTGTGTTAATTTTAAGGCGTTTGTTTAGAATGCTTGTTTGGAACATGGATGGGCACGACTTCTATAATGCACTCTATATTCGCCGCTATCCATTTTGTAAAATAATTCTCCAAGCGAGAATTTATGTAGGCTCTACATTATTTTTTTTACATTTAAGTATCGAATGGTAGCATAAAAAAATAATTGTTGTGTAATATTGTGTAAAATATTTATTACACTTACAAGTATAGAGCACAGGTTCGAATCCCAAGGCGACGTGAATTATGAATATCGTATCAAGGTTGGTGTGACACGTGTAGTTATATTCAAATTTAATGACTATAAGGCGTTTCTTGACTACAAAGAGCTATAAACATAGCGATCATAACTAAGCTTTACGTGTGGTCATTTTAATGTTTCTTTAAATATGCTTTCAACAGGGCGTAATAGGTGGTCGTGCTATTTATACGTGAATGATAAACACTAAGTACCTGGGAGACCGGACTTTGCTCTAGTAGATTTTAAAAAAAGTAAAAATAATCTCAAAAATATACTACCGGGGTTCGAACCCACCACATTCCGAATTTCCGAACAACGCAAAAATTAACCAAACTGCCAATCTATTTATGCTATATATATTTAATACTGACATTATAGAGTCGAACTTATTGATATAAGTAGGTATTGTTGCACGACGAAAGAAAAAAGATATATAACTTAAAAATGAGCAGCTTCCAGTGTTAAAACCTAGCTAGACCGAATTTTCTTCCCCAAAACACACTATATACTAAATTTCATGGTAATACTTGCAGCCGTTGCAGAGAACGTTGTTGAATGAGAATTGTATGAAAATCTGTCAAAATTATGAAAGCGCCCATACAAATTTCAATCGATAACGTTACGTTTACGCCGCTGTCAAAAGTTGCTGCTAGGCCCATATACTCCGAACGCTATATTGAAATTGTTAAGGATACCTATTTTAATAAGAATGTTTGATCCTTGAGGTATGAAATGTCGGCTCCTGCTGCATCGGAATGTAACTCGTAACCAAGTCTGAATTTCACTGTCAAGATACTAATTAAGAAATTAATTTACAATGTTTACCGAGAGCTTGCATTGTAGGTACACTTACATCCTTGGCTATGCGAGTCAGGATGATATTATTTTGAAAATAATATCTTATTGAAAATAAAATCTAATATCTCAAAAGCTTGCAGGTTTTGACGCACAAATTAAATTATTCATGCGATTATTTATTTTTGTTTAGAATTTATTAAAATATATTTAAATTATGTTTAGATTTAAAATAATGCATGTAATAAATAAGCAAATACAACATAAATTCAATTAATTCTCCTATTATTTAGGTCAATCGTAAATGGCCAAAATTTTGCTATTTAGATAATTTTTTTCTCACTCCTTTTGAATCGTGACAATATGAAACGTGTAAAATGTACATAGTTCAAGTCTAAAACAATTGTTAAAGATCCCACAACCATAGATCATATTTCGGCGCATATGTCCACGAGTTTTGGTACAGGCTACAGGTGTTTTAACTTTTAGGTAACTCGTTCAGTGTCGTCAAGCAAATCAGTTTCGTATTTACAACAGTAAAACGGAAAACCCTTGAGTTCTTAATAACTCAACGTAGGCAAAAATCTGAATTTAATTGTATGACCACAACTTCTGAGTTGTGGTCATAAAATTCTGATTCGGCACGGCAACTAGCTCTTATACTATTATATTATAAGCTATTGTGTTATTTTAATCGTTGTTCTTTATTTCAGTGGCGTCACGCGACCTGGTCGGAGGTGTGGTGCACGGGACTGGGCGCGCTGCTGGGGCTGGTGTGCTCGGGCGGGCTGATCTGCGCCGTGCTAGTGTACGGCGAGCTGTCCGCGCTGTTCATCAACCGCAGCGGCGCTGCCCCACCGCCTGCTAATGGCCACATACTGCCGCTGTTCGGCGGTGGGAGACCGGTGTAAGTCCTCCATGTGTTGCAGAAGTTTAAAGCCACATGCTATATTATCTAGGCTCCATAAATGAGCACAACGGATAATTCTCAACGGTTAGCCGTATGGGCATTTCCCACTAGGGCGATTGCAGCGTATGAACCACTCTCCCTCGATCGCCAATCGCCATACATTTGAAGATTGCGCGACATAGAATTGGCGGTGCCGCTGCTGTCGTTTAGAAGAACTTATGCCCGTCAATTAGATATTTAATGTTTTTTTTCTATTAATTGTAAATCTTGTTACAGAAACAGTAGCAACTACACATCACATATGGACGCGCTGGTGGACGATTCGGTGGCGTTTCTGTTGGCCAGTATAGTCATCATGGCACTTCAGGTGCTCACAGCAGCTGCAGCTGTTACTTTAACCAACTTTTCGGCTGCGAGAATGGTGAGGAACTTTTTTTTTAATATCTCACAATGATTGTTGTATTTAATCAATTATTCCTTTACATCACTAGTAGGTTCTATTGCCTTGTTGCACTGGTAGGCACTAGGTTTTTTAACGTCCATAGACCAAAATACATTGTTTCTTTTCTAGATATCGCGTTTAAGATGGCGGTTGCTAAAGTCTGTACTGAGCCAAGAAACAGCGTTCTTCGACACCAACTCCACTACGAACTTCGCATCCAGTCTCACTGAGTAAGAATATTGTGTCATTTATTAGTTACATTTCAAAGAAGCTGCCTTAATCTTCTTCTTCAGGTCAATAAAATTGATTGTTTTTTTGCAGAGATACAGAGAAACTGAAAATGGGCGTAGGAGAGCATGTTGCCATGGTCTCATATTTAGGAGGCTCCGTGATTCTCGCGTCCGTCGTTTCTCTCATTCACGGCTGGCAGCTGACTTTGTCGGGGCTTGCTGTGATACCCTTAGCTTTATTGACTGCTACTACAGTGGCTAAGGTAAATAGCTAGAAACGTAGCTATCTTCTTATTTATTTAATTCCGGTTTAGAATCCTTCATCTCTCTCTCTTATTCCTTATTTATACTTGCTTCGAAAACTTCCCACACTAATCCTGAAATCATTATTACCTCCAGTACCAAACAAGATGGTCAGCACAAGAAGTGATTTCGTATGGGACAGCCGGACGGATAGTGGAGCAAGCGTTGGCAGCCATCCGCACTGTCAGAGCATACGCTGGAGAGGAACAGGAGGTTTCCAGGTTAGCATGTTTCCTGGTACCTAGATCCAAGAAGTAGATGGATCACACTCGTAAGCGAGTACTAAAAAATAAAATTTGGAGACCATCACTTTGAAATTTGAACTAAACAATTTCTGAAGATATAGACTATAGAGTTTATAAAATATACTTTTCTTATTACAGATACACAGAAACATTAGTGGACGCAACCCAGGCAGGTCGCCGCCGCTGTGCCTGGACAGGCGCCGGCGCAGGTCTCGGGTGGTTCTTCACGTACTCCCTCAACGCGATAGTACTGGCTTATGGCGCAGCTCTATGTGTCAGAGACAAAAGTTTACCGCCAGACCAGATATCCTACCATCCGGGTGTGATGGTAACGGTAAGTTTTTAAGTCAATTACTTTGTCGTCTGATTAACAAAAACATCGATGGTAACATACCTAATGCCCATTATTAAGAGCAATCTACAATTCTAAATTACTATGAACGACAAATTACAAGTAATTAATAGGTTTTATAATATTATGTTAAAATTCTTCCTCCAGGTGTTGTTCAGCACCTTCACGGCAGCACAAAACATTGCCATGTGCAATCCACATCTGGAGCTGTTCTCCACTGCGAGAGGAGCTGCCAAGTCCCTCTTCAAGTTATTGGAGAGGAAATCCAAGATTAACGCTTTGGAGGACACCGGAATCAAGCCAGAGAAGTTCAAAGGCGATATTTTGTTTGAAAAACTGTACTTCAACTATCCTTCTCGGCCTGATACCAAGGTATGTATTTCCAAAAAAAAATTTTTTAAATATAAGATAGATCAATTCCATGTTAGTACTATCATTGTAAGACAGATCCTTTTAAATAATGACACATATAGCGGATTACCGACGACATCCTTTCGTAGGTGCTCCGAGGCCTCTCACTCAAAGTGAACGCAGGAGAGACGGTGGCGCTGGTGGGCGGCTCCGGCTGCGGCAAGTCCACGCTACTGCAGCTGCTGCAGAGAGCTTACGAGCCCGAGAGCGGCTCCGTCACCGTCGATGGACATAGTCTCAATAACCTGCATCTGCACCACTTCAGGAGAAGTATTGGTAAGTCTCCGTTGCTTGTAATGAAGCTGTGTTACGTGGCTGAAGTTCTGTAAGGTTTTATCAGTAAATGAATTAATAAAACAAATATATTAATCACTTAATCTCGTTACAAAATAATTTCAAAAACTAAAGCTTAACTATTATATTATAGGTGTGGTAGGACAGGAACCCGTGCTATTCAGCGGCACAATCCGGGAGAACATAATGCTGGGCATGGACAACGCCACTGAGCAGGACATGATACAAGCCGCGAAGACCGCTCACGCTCATCAGTTCATTATGAAGTTGGCTAACGTAAGTTATTAATGCCTAAATGCCAAATACCTTGAGTATTTACTCACATAGTTCATAGGCTTTACATAGGGTAGGAAAAGACCTTTAATCCTAATTTTATATTCTATCCTAAATTATGAGTAGGTACTTCCTTTATCTCATCCACATTCATGCACGATCGCTGTTTTAGGGTTATCTTGCCTTCACCCCTTTGAATTTGTGTTCAATTAAAAGAAAAACGTTGGTCTATAAGTAAATAATGTTTCAGGGTTATGACACAGTGTTAGGAGAAAAAGGAGCACAACTATCCGGAGGCCAGAAACAAAGAGTGGCCATTGCTCGGGCACTATTAAGGAAGCCAGTCATTCTGTTGCTGGATGAACCGACCTCAGCACTAGACCCCGCAGCAGAGAGACAAGTAAGATCATCCTTTGTTTACAATGAGTATGTTATATTTTAATGTTGATGTAATGATAAATTTGTCTTAAATATTGAGTCTTCTATAAGACGTTCTGTAATAAATTCTTCTGTTCTTATAGGTGCAAGCGGCGCTCGATGCGGCTAGTAAAGGAAGAACAACATTAGTTGTGTCTCACAGGTAGGAAAAAATTTACATCTTCTTTCAATCATTCAAAAATTTTATAGATATTTTATTTTTCTAATAATTATTTTACGATTTTTAAATATCAAAATAAATATTAATTTTAGGCTATCGACAATAGTGAACGCCTCTCGCATAGTGTATATAGAGCAAGGCTCCGTTCTGGAGCACGGAACTCATCTCCAGCTTCTCGAGAAAAAGGGAGCTTATTGGAAATTGGTTCAAGAGGATCTTACGAACAGGTAATTAGATTCTCAATCATTTCAGTTTAAAGGCAATGAGCAATAAAAAGTGGAAAATGCTGAAACTGACGTTTCCAATTCCTACAGGAGTATAGCTGCCGCAGCCACGGAAGATGAAGACGACGATGTGGTGATTGAGCCGGAAAGGGAGACGAAAATTAGCAGAGTGAGAAGGACAAGCAGTAGCTGCTCGACGTACAGCCGTAAATATGCTTTCTATTGTAGTAATTTTGATTCTTAAACAATGTTATATTATTTACGCAGTCCATAATAATACCGATCATAATCTAAAGGCATTGTTTTCTTCCAGAATCCATCACACGAGATAGCCTTATCCGAGGCAGTCGTAGAATGGCTTCAATATCTCCCAACGTGCTTCCAACTTTGGTACAATCACAGGAAGAGGTACTTATTTTTTATTGAGAAGTTACTAAGCATAAATCTCTCTATATTTCAACCGAAAATATTCTCAAGAATGCGAAACTCTTTTTTTCCGAAGTTACCATAATTTAAGTTACCATCCATAAAGTTACCATCGTTTTTACAGGAACTAGAAGTTGTAACTGAAGAAGAATCAGACGTTTCCAGTTGGCAGCTATTAAAACTAAACAGCAAGGAATGGCCTCTGTTAACTGGCGGAGCCGTAGCTTCCCTGATCATAGGAGCTACTATGCCGGTCTTCGCTTATCTCTTCTCCAAACTATATGGAGTAAGTTAACCCTGTAACTGTTATTAATTCTCTATTCTCTATCTCGCTTGCTCAATTGTTATGACGTAATATTTTCCATATGCTATATCTGGTCTTCTTTGAATATTTGACTAAATCCAATCATTGATGGCACTTTTCAGATGTTTTCGCTCACGGACTCGAATGAAATTCTCCGTCAATCTCAATTGTACGCGGGTCTGTTCGCATTCTCGGCGGTGATCAGCGGTGTGGTCACCTTCTTGCAGACTTATCTTTTCGGCCTGGCTGGTATTAAACTCACTGACCGGCTCAGGACACGCACTTTTTCGACATACTTGGTACAGGTAAGCCACAATTCATATAAAAAACCGTCAATGTTATATATCACCAATATATAAGCAGTAAATATAAGAAATCAATTAAAGGCATAAATATTTTTCCAAATTCGATTAATAAAGAGAATTTTATTTATTTCAGGAACAAGGATGGTTCGACCAGCCCAGTAATTCCGTGGGAGCTTTATGCGCTCGCCTCGCAAACGACTGCGCCGCTGTTCAAGGAGCCACAGGTATCGTTTCGCAACAGACGTTTACTGATATATTGTTCTGAAAAACAATAACTTTGAGTTTATTCAATAATGACCAGAATCGCGGAAGTTCTTTATCAGCTGATGTAACTTAAAAATATGGCTGAATGAAATACTATACTATTCTTTATTATTGCAGGCACACGTCTGGGTACCATGTTACAAGGTATCAGCACAATGGTTCTAGGCGTGGGACTCGCCATGGCCTTCTCGTGGAAGATGACCCTAGTCAGCTTAATCAGTGTACCTTGTGTAAGTACTGCGATAGATAAGGACTAAAGCCTTGAGCCTTGGTATGATCCATAAAATTAAGGCCGCGAGGATAGTCCTATGGTTTGATGACTGCTATAGTTTTCCTTTCCTTGCAGGTAATTGGAGGTATATGCATGGAAGGGTGGGCGACTAAGAAAACCGAAGCTAAAGAGAGGAAAGACTTGGAGAGCGCATCACGCCTCGCTACCGAGGCTGTCATTAATGTCCGCACCGTGCACAGCTTGGGTGAGTGTTCAGTAATATTTTTCTTTACGGGTATCACTAAGTTATATTACGAGAACATCCCAAGCCCATCGTACCATGCAAATCGTAATTTTTTTTTAAATATTGGCATCCTTCCTTTTCTTTATCCTTTGATGCCGTAAAAAAGGTTTCTCTGTCTCAAGTGGACGCAGAAGGATCGTAGTCATTTAATTCGCGTTCTCAGTAGTCAACAATGTAGAGGGCTACCTCTTGATTTTTACATATCCTTCTTACGCTTGAGTGGTGATAGCAATAATACAGCAACAATTCTTATATTCTCCTTTATTAGTGCTTATGAGAAATGCTTAACACAGATACGTATTACATATGAGATATGCCTAACACAAATACGTCTACACTATAATAATAGCCTTTTGGCTGTACCTGTGACATCGACATGTACCTGTGACATCTGTCAATATGACATTGACAGTTATATATTTTCTTAAAATACTGTTGACATTATGCAACAAACAACGATTTAATTACTTTTTGAAGGTCCATTTCTTTTTGCCCTGACTACCCATATAAATATATCATATTATGAATTTACTTACCACAGGCGTGGAGCGTGAAATCCTGACGCGATACGGGGCGGCTCTAGAGTCAGCAGAGAGTCGCGCGCGCCGCTCTCGCTGGGTGCGCGGGCCCGTGTACGGCCTGTGTCTGTGTGCACCGACTTTGGGCTACACCGTCTCCATGGCATATGGTGGATACCTTATTGCCAGAGAAGATATGAAATATGAATACGCCATCCTGTGAGTATACCAAGATATTTATATGATTTTTGTACCTATATCTAAATATAATTTAGTGCACGATGAAATCAAAGTCATTTCATTGCTTCTTCTCTTTTAGTAACAAATCATTTCTTAGAGCGTAGCCGCATTTCACTCACCTAAAAACCTTAAGAGTTCTTTTGGAATTTCATCCCTAATATGAAATGTCTAAATGACATAATTTGTTCGGGCTTCGGGGTTCGGCTACAATCTTGTGTATATTTTTTGTTTGTCTTCTTGCAACGAGATCTAAAGAAACCTCCTGTTTCAGAGTATCAGAGGCGTTAATATACGGGGCGTGGATGTTGGCGGAGGCGCTGTCGTTCGCGCCCAACTTCACGGCGGCCAAGCGCTCTGGCGTGCGCATCATTCGAACTCTACGTAGAGAACCCAAGATCGTCACTGAAGGCACCGCAACGGAAATTCGTAATTGGGTAAGAAATACAAACCTTTACATTTGAGCCGTTATATATTTTGTATTGGTTACTGGTTGGGAACTCCTGCTACTAATACTTATTTTGTATTGGATACTGGTTGGGAACTCCTTCTCCAGTAGCAGCAGGCAAGTTATAATATTTATTTATTTCCATACAATAAAATTCAAATATCACAAAATATTATAGAGATATTATTAATAATAGGTTTTAATTTTACCTATGAAATTGCCGTTCTGCAGTACTGGCCATTTCAAATCAAAATAATTTTTGTTTGGCTAAGAATTCTAATTTCAAATTAATTTTATTTTAAAATCATGGAATTATTTTTCCAAAAGTAGTCATTTGTTTATTGATTAGTGTTACATTTTCATCGCATTTCAATCTTTTTCGTCATCATGGATACGTTAAAAATTCGAATAATTATGGAATATGAGTACCGTCGTGGCAGCAACGCGGCACAAGCGGCACGCAACATCAACGACGTTTACGGAGCTAACACTACAAACCAACGCACCACCTGTTATTGGTTTGCTCGCTTCCGTTCTGGAAATTTCGTCCTGAAAAATGAACCTCGCGGTCGTGCGAAGACTTTGGTCGACAATGACGAATTAAAGGCGATTGTGGAAGCTGATGATACACAATCTACGGCTGAATTAGCAGCAGCTTTCGACGTTAGCGTCAAAACAATATTGGTCCATTGGCGTCAAATTGGCAAGGTAAAAAAGCTTGACAAATGGGTGCCCCACGAACTCAATGATCGCCAGCGCGAAGTACGCGTCGAGACGTGCCTTGCACTGCTCAACAGACACACAAATGAAGGAATTTTGAACCGCATTGTTACCTGTGATGAAAAATGGATTCTATTTGATAACCGCAAGCGCTCAGCAAGTTGGTTGGATCCTGGTTCAGCACCTAAACAATGCCCTAAACGAAAACTTACCCCTAGAAAAGTGATGATCTCTGTTTGGTGGTCTAGCGCCGGTGTGATTCATCCCAGCTTCTTACCAATCGGGGTGAGCATTACTGCAGATGTGTACTGTGAAGAACTGAACACAATGATGGAGAAGCTGGCACATCTCCAACCAGCATTGGTCAATCGCTCGTCTCCGCTGCTCCTGCACGACAACGCGCGACCTCATACTGCACAGCAGACGGTCTCCAAGTTGCAAGAACTGGGGTTGGAAGCTCTCCGTCATCCGCCCTACTCACCAGGCCTTGCGCCTACAGATTACTACTTTTTCCAGAATTTGGATAACTTCTTGGCAGGAAAAAATTCAATACCCGAGAGGCAGTACAAAATGCCTTTGAAGAATTTGTTGCAATCCCGTCCAGCTGATTTCTTTAAGAAGGGAATCAATAAACTGCCACTGCGTTGGCAAAGATGCATTGATTGCATGGGTGATTACTTCGATTAATACAAATAAAAATACATGAAAAAAAAATCGTTTAAATTTTTTCATACAAAACGGCAATTTCATAGGTAAAGACCTAATATTATTATTATTAAAAAAATTAAAATATCAAAATGAAAGTATCCGTGAAAAAAGGTTGGGAACCCTTGCACTAGACTCTAGTACATCTAGTTACTCTGGTGTCTCTAGTGACTAAAGGATGAAGGAGTAATCCTAAAATCTAACACTCTAATAGTTATTAACCTAACCTAAGAAAGGACTTCTCTGTGCCAAGTAATCACAACGTAAGGACAAACATTCCTGACTTAGGTATAAAACATAGTTCCAATCAACTTAGTGTGGTTTTTAAATACAGGAGGCAACTGGAGTCCTGAAATTTGAGAATATCCACTTCCGCTACCCAACTCGGCCCCAAGTACCAGTACTGAACGGCGTCAACCTGGAGCTGCAGGCCGGTAGGACCCTGGCCCTGGTCGGCCCCTCCGGCTGCGGCAAGTCCACGCTCATGCACTTGCTGATGCGGAGCTACGACCCGGAGCAGGGGAATGTGGTGAGTAACCTGTACAACTTTTTTACCCGACTACGGCGAAACCTGAATGGTAATGACTTTAGCAGTCTATGTATGTGTGTTTGTTTCACCGTAGCACCTAAACTACTGATCCGATTTTAATGAATGAGGTATAATAATAATAAAATAGCCCGGGTAACATAGGCTGTACAATTTACGTAGTCGGGTTATAGTTTTTTTTATAAAAATTATAGATCTATTCTCTCGACTAACAAACTGACAACTTTCACTACAGTTTGGTGATGTTCTTCAAAAACGTGTCTTTGACAATTAATTAAATTATAAATAAAACAATATACTATTCTACCGATAGGAAACTCGTCGAGATACCTAATGTTGAGATACCTGATCTTCACCGGACAATCCTCTGCGAAAATTGCTCCTTTATCTTTGCTTCAATATCATCTTTCATCTCCTCTACAGAAACTAGACGGCAAGGACATCAAGCACGACCTAACCCTGGCCCAGCTGCGCGGTCAACTTGGCCTGGTGCAGCAGGAGCCGGTGGTGTTCGAGCGCTCGGTGCGGGACAACATCGCGTACGGCTCGCCCGCCGCGCCGCTGGATACTGTCATCGCCGCGGCCAAGCAAGCGAACGTGCATAACTTCATCGCTAGTTTGCCACTAGTAAGTCAGAATATTATTTATTTCATGCTAGAACCTGTAGATATTCAGTTTATTTAAAATCGTTAGGCTCTAAGTTGTTGGGAGTATAAAACGCAAATTTCTATAGTAAGCAACCACAGATATACGATTGGAATTAAAGTTCACCTTTAGAATACCTATAGAATATGCTATGGGGAGGGAAACTGAAACAATTCCTACTCCTCCTATCTTTCTTCTGATTAATTCCATCACCCTCAGACACCCCTGAGATCATATCAAAGGGTTTTTGTGGTTACCGCTGTCGATCCTGGCTACACAGGAGTTGCAGTGGTGAAAATGTGTGGTTAACCATTTGCCCGTTACAAAAATTTGCTATCAAAAGTTGAGGATTCAACTTTTTTCATATAAGTTAATATTTCTACGCATTAACAGTTAACTACATATCAGACTTATTCCACGCTCGAAAGACTTAATATTCCATTTACCTACAGGGTTACGACACAGTTCTGGAAGCGGGCAGCGCCGCCCTGTCCGGTGGTCAGAAACAGAGGGTGGCTATAGCCAGAGCTCTACTACGGAATCCCCGAGTTCTACTCCTCGACGAAGCCACGTCAGCTCTGGACGCTGCTAGTGAAAAGGTTCGTCAAATCTTTCAACAAAATATTCAAACTACTTATTAGAGCAATACCTATATAATACAACTTACAAGTATATACAGTACGACCACCTAGTTAATGTCTCTTGACAATCATCGTTTTTCTATGGAAGTAACTATACTGTTCAATTCTGTAACTGCGGGGAGTACACAAAAAGTTAATACGATTTGTTATTTACAGGCTGTTCAAGCTGCACTTGAAGTAGCGTCTAAGGACAGGACGACCATCATTATCGCCCATCGATTGGCTACGGTGCGACACGCCGATACTATTTGCGTCATCGATAAAGGTAAAACCAGCAAACTTGTTTTGGCTACGTATAATTCCGCTCTCTCTGTCACTTTCGCTCCTTCTACATTATACATATCTTTGTCTCATACTGCCGTTTATTTGTAGGTGTCATAGTGGAAAGCGGCACACATACCGAGCTAGTGCGCAAACGCGGGCAATACTGGGAGCTACTCCAACAGCAGGCGCCCGCCGACGCCACGTGAGCGCCACCTTGCGCAGCCGCCATCTTGTTTACGTCGGCCATTTTGAAATGTGGCGCCGTTTGAGTCTATGTACACTAGCTATTTTATGTTAAATGTTACGTTTGCTTTATATTATGTTACGACAAAATTCGAGATAAGCATGTGAATATTTATGTAGTAATAGAGCAGCAATGACAAGCAACACTATGACTAAGGCTAAAGTCGCCTTACATTTAAAATATTTTGATCCACTAAGTACTTTGTAAGTGTAACAAAACGATCATAAAAGATAAGTTTGTAATAAGAAACATCGATTTAGTTTAAATTATTTATTAGTCACTAATAAGAAGACACTTTTTGCTGGCTTACTAACTAAATAACAAAGTAGTTTTAAACTGCTTATTTGCAGTAGGAGTCGCGAGCGATAGAATCTATACACGCCAAATTTCCATAACATGTAAACAAAATAAGACTTCATTGAAAAATAATCAAAACGCCATGTATTTATTTGATTATCATTTCATTGAAAATTTTGCGTGTATCCACACATTCCGGCGCGTGTAACTGTACAATGTACATATTCTAATCAATAATATTACTTGAAGGAGAATTAACGATAGAATTTAGGTTTAAACATACACGACCAACTCTCTATTTCCCTATATCTACTAGCGCCAACAGAACGGACGGAAGTCACCCGGCCTGAGCCAGCCACTTCCGACTACACTTATTGGTCAATTATTTATTATTGACCATAACATATAGAAATTGTCAATCGAATAATATTTATAAGCTTCGTGAAGTAGTTTTATACCAAAAAGTGTTATTTAACTAGAGTTAAGTTAAAATTATTTTTGAGACTGTGATGTTGATAAAAGCACTCATAACATGTGATTCAATTTTAGATAGTAAATTGTTGATTAAGTACGTATCGTCTTTCATTTTTACACGACCAATTATTATACTAACGTGAAATTTTTAAATTTAAACAGACATTCGAATATTTATCCTTTTTAAAGGTTTCCGACTTACTTTTTAATAAATGAGCTTATTTTAGAGTAATGATGCTAGCTAGGGGCGCCTGTGTAGCGCGAGGTCTCCGAATGTTAAATGTTTGTTTCTACTTATGTTAATGTTGCAAATATTTAGCAACACGTTAGATTAATTATGGCAAATATAATTTATAGATAAACGAACGCGAGTGCTTTAAGAGCGAAGCTCAGACCTAGTCCAGAAAAGCTAATTACGCGCGTAATTCTACGTGCGTATAGATAGCTTCTTCTCTGGCGGCCTAGCTGTGATGCCAAATTGGGACTTTTTCACTAAATTTATGGAGAAAATGTCTCTAAAAGAGTTTGGGGTGGTTTAATTTATATGCTTGTTTTATTTAAACATGCAATTAATCTGATTGTCGACAAGTAATAAATAGAAAAATGAGAACCTGAAAAAAATAAAGTTTTTAAGTAAATAGACAGTAAAACATGATGTAAAAATTACAGAACAATATTTTTTTGCATATACCTAGGTATTAATATTATATTACACATTATAGCTGACCCAGCACACGTTGTATCATAAAATCGGCCCAGCTGTTTCGGAGGAGTTTGGTTACAAACACTGTGGCACGAGAATATTATAAATTAGGAATATGGAATTATTTAGTATTTTAAGATATATATTGATTATAGTTTATTTATTGTTATATTGTTAGTAAAATCAGGCGTTACTTTGCGGAAATCCATAGCATACAATTTAATGAATATTATATGTAGCTATATCCCGTGAACAAATCACACACATTTGCTTGCAGGTTGTGGGTATTTTTTTTTGCGGGATATTGCTATATATAATATTAATTAAATTGTATTGAATATTGATTATTATAGTTATATTTGCGCGACTTCGTAAGTGCAAAAAAATCCCACGGAAACCGTGCTATAAATTTTGGGGAGAAATATTAATACAGGAGAAAGAAAATACAGGGTGATAACTTTGAATATTTCAAATCGATAATAATTATGTGTTTGAAGGTTTTCACATAAAATGTCTTCTGAAAAAATTGTTTTTGACAGCAGATATACACTTGACAGCCGTACTTTAGGACCTCACTCTACAGTGGCGCCGCCTAGTGAGACAAAATACTATAGTACTCATTAACCAAATTCGAAGAGGAATTAAAATAAAACAGTAGCCTTTCTCGTAAATACACTTGTACTGTATGACATTTCGTATATCTAATAAGGCGCGGTACAGACGGAGGCCGAGCCTGGTCCTACCTAGGCAAGGGTCTGGCCATTTTTGTGGGTAGCCCGGCCAGCGTGTGGTACGACCACTTCACTGAAGAACTACGCCAGATCCTATCTAGCAGGTCTCTAGGCTGGCCTGGCCGCTCAGTACTCAACAGACTATCAGTGTCGGATCCTACCTGGGCAGGAGCCTGGAGCGGGCTGGCTGGTCTGGGCGGTCTGACTGGAGCGTGTGGTCTGTCGTGAAGACTGCCGCCAGCAGTAGAGCCTGTGTTGGTGCCATGAACACCGCCGGCAGCCGCGACATACCCGCAGGAAAGCACACGTCTGACCATCCTATAAAACATAAAAAAGAAAAAATGTCGTGTATACGACTTAAAACAAACTGCTTCCAAGTTCAATCACGCTACTCGATAGTTAACAGATCAAAGATTTAAATACGCCAATTTAGGACTATGGCGCATTGCACGCTGAGGAAAGCGCCGCCGTTTTGAGATAATTTTATTGCGTATCGAGGTCTCCGCTGGAACATGTGCTACGGTGTCGGTGATGATTATGATGATGTGTGTGTGACGTCACCTATGTGCGTGGCCTTGGGCGTGGCGACGAGGAGCAGCGCGCGCGCCTCGGCGGCGGACAGCAGCCCGCCGCGCGCGTACAGCGCCCCGCTCGCCGCCGTGCCCACCACGCACCACACCGCTGGAACATACAATATTATACTTTATCACCGGTACATAGTGCTAAAGTGCCTGCAAGTGGAACGTGCACGCTTGCCAAACGCTAGCGTGTAGGGTTCGTATATTGTTGCAATTTACTGAAACACGTGGCTCACCGAGCAGCAGGGTGGCGATGACGTCGGCGACGTAGAGACTGCCCTCCGCCTCCCGCAGCAGTGCGCAGCACTCCGCGTACAGCACCAGTAGCCCGCACGCCTTGCTCGACCACGCCTCTAACAAATATTTAAAAACAAAAAAGCACATTAACTGGAATACATAGAAATCTACAATATCCCCAATCATGAACGGATCAAAGTCATCCATCCATTCATCCACCCATCTATCTATGCATGCTTTGGCGTGTGGTACACTAATTAAATACTGGTAAATCTATTATGTACAGAATTCTTCTTACCGTTTTCTGGTTTGGACGTGTAATGGCCCAAAGCGAACGGCGCTAGTGTCGCCAGCGACGTGAGAACAACGCCACCTATCGGCGGAATGGGTACCCGGCCACACTGAAAACGACACCCTTTTGTGAAACTACTTTTCTACAGCTGCGGTACAGTAGTTTATTGTACTTCTCAAACATAGCGTTAAAATTTACTCATATTACATAGCTTCATAGTATTCGCTAAATAATCATTACATGATGATGAATTATAATCCATTAATCACATTAATTCTACATTAAAGAGTGGATACTGGGCAAAGTTCCTGCTTGACCAGTTTCTAGATATTTTCCTTTGCACTAGGATGTCTCGAAATGCTTAACAAAACTTAACCGATTTAAGTTTTATATATTTATTTATACACTAACAAGGATATAGATACACCAACAAGGAACAAACATTATTAAAAGCTAAAATTGCACATTAATGTTGTTTATCTAAATGCTGCCTTAATTATAGGTGTAATACAGCTTGCATCTGTACTTTTTTATTAAAAATTCAAAAAAGGCTTGAACTGTGTTCCTATGTTTTTACTTTTTTTATAATATAATCTAGTCAAATTTGTTTTCTGGGTGTTTGAACACAGCGGAAAACCTATATTTATAAGCCAACCCACTGTAGTGCTCAACTGCAGTATAATCCTTTTAATAACAACATACCAGAAAATAGTGCGTCAATGGTGATAGGAGTAGCGACACGGCGTAGTTCACGGCCGCTAGTATAGGCACGGTGTTACAGCTGAGCAGGGAAACAGGCAACCACGCGCATGGCCGCCCAGTGCTTGCCAGTATCGCTCTATAGTTATGTAATAAAAATATTTTTTTTTCTATGGATAATGGATGTTTCACACCACATCAATCTGGCCCCGTGGTAAGTAAGTATAGCCAAAGAATTTGTGTTATGGGGACCGAGCAACGGGCTATATAGCGAACCTCATATACATTACTTTATTCTATACAATATATAATTTAAAATATGATGGCCTCTGGGCTCTGTGGCTCAGTGGTTAGCGCGTCGACACTCAAGCCGGAGGTCGCTGGTCGAATCCCACGGAGACCAAAAATTTTTTTATATGCCTGGGTCATGGATGTGTATATGATATGTACATATATTTAATATTTTTAGTATATTATATAATAAAAATCATAAAAAATATGGATAGTATAATAGTAAAAAATAATTTATTTCCCGTTGTTAAACACAAAGCTGCTTAAAGGGAAGCTATTTTAATCTTTAAGCTAGAATGTTTGGTCCCTCTAAAGTCTTATATGTTTTATGAACTGGTGGTTAGTTCCAGTGTTGTATATTAGCTAATAACTTTGATATTTGCATTACAATTATAAAGAGGAAATATTTATTTGTTTGTCTGACTTGTGTGGGCTCCAAAATTACTGAACCTATTTTGATGATATTTAGCACAGGTATACACTTCACCATGGGGAAGAACACACTTCCTTCTTTTATCGCGGCAATATGTACGGTTCCCTTGGAAATTCCTTTTGCGTGCACATATTTGCCAACAACATCTAGTAAATGGTAAAATCTTAGGCAGTTAGATAAATAACAGGTATAAAACAATATAAAATTTAAAACCTTACCCTTCAATTACTCTTCTATCAAGTGTGGTGGACATCGCACTGACGGTAACCACACACACTACAAGGGCCCCAACATTGGCATGTAACACTGTCAGAGTGTAAAGACGCACACGAGACTTGCTTGTATGTGTTTTGCCTGCCTTGTAGTATATGTATGTGAGAGGCAAATAAGAGAGATACTCTGCATGAAGGAGACCTGAAATTATTTGTATACCCATCCATGTTACTCACTGTACGAGTCACTTTTTAATGGAATTCGATGATGAAAAAATTAAAGGTAAGGTGCATAAATTATTAGTAAATTGGGATCCTTGCCTTAATGTTAAGGCTATTTAAAAAAACTAGTGCCTTATTGCAAATAAGCTCTACAATTTAAGTTAATATATGGAAAAGCCTACTATCTAATAAAATAAAATTATGCATTATTTACTGAATATGTCACGTAATTCTAGAAAAATGTAATATTTTTACCAAAGTTTTGGTGGTTATATGTCTCATATAGTAACTTTGGAAAAATATTATACTTTATCAAATAAAAAGCATGCAAATTGTAGTCTATCCTATGATAAATGATATAAAGCCTTGTATCATTATTTAATCATTATAGAAATATAAAATTTTCATTACATGATAAAATGGGTGCAATGATCTCTAGTGAACTAAATTTTCATGCATGTAGTTGCCTCCGGGAGCTCCGACATGCGGAGCGAGCACAGCGAGGGCTACTGTCGTTAGAACTCCTAGCACCATCCATCTTCTCTTTAATTCTTCAAAAAAATTTACGTAATATAAACTTCTATTTAAACGCCTCTCGTTATAGTCACACTTCATTGTAGTGGTTCAAAATGCTGTGTTACTCAGACATATTATTACGAATAGTTGTAACTTGATTCTTCTAGTCACAAAATTAAAGTAAATATTTATAATTTTAAGCACTGTTAAACATCTGCGTTTCAAAATTTCAAATTGTCGCACATCTAAACTACTTATCATCTATGATCTAAACATCCGCATTGCAACATTATATTTTTTTATATATATGGCGTCGGCTTATCTTTAAAACCATTTGCCAGTGTCAAGTAAAAAAGGCGGGAAATAGAACTTTCGTTTCAATTTTCAACACTGTATACCTTTAACGTCAAGTCTAAAGTCTAGTCAAAGTCCAAATAAATAGTCAGTACAGTCAATGATTCATGTCACTCGATTCAGTAAAGTGGTAGACGCTTTACTGAAAGTTCCTAGGGAGATTTTGAGGAACACAAAATAGCACGTTTTTTGAAGTTGTACCACTTTCCCACTCTTGTACATGTTAACAAATATTTAATGGTTATTATTCTACCAATATTACACATTAAGAACCGGAATAACACAAATATAAAAAAAATACAAAAACTACAACGTCACCCATTGAATTCCCCGGCAAAACTCCATAATTTATGTGAGATGAGGGACGTCATCCAATTACGCTCCATTTTGTAATATGATTTTCTTCAAAATTCATAACAGCTGATAGAAACTATTAAACAGATGTCGATTACTTCTATTTTTACTAATATACAATATAAATGATATTAATAACATAGGTCTACAAAAAAAATTTGTATCGTATATTAGTAAAAATAGAAGTAATCGACATCTGTTTAGTAGTTTCCATCAGCTGTTATGAATTTTGAAGAAAATCATATTACAAAACGGAGCGTAATTGGATGACGTCCCTCATCTCACATAAATTATGGAGTTTTGCCGGGAGTTCAATGGGTGACGTTGTAGTTTTTGTATTTTTTTTATATTTGTGTTATTCCGGTTCTTAATGTGTAATATTGGTAGAATAATAACCATTAAATATTTGTTAACATGTACAAGAGTGGGAAAGTGGTACAACTTCAAAAAACGTGCTATTTTGTGTTCCTCAAAAACTCCCTAGGAACTTTTAGTAAAGATTCTACCACTTTATTGAATTGACTGACTTGACTCATTGACTGCACTGACTATTTATTTTGACTTTGACTAGACTTTAGACTTGACGATTTAGGAATACGGTGTTGAAAATTGAAACGAAAATTCTGTCCCGCCTTTTTAATTTGACACTAGCAAATGGTTTTAAGCTGACGTCATATATTTAAATAAAATAAAAATTGACAGTTTTCTAATATCAATGTCAAATGTCGGGAGTTTTGCCGGCTCTCAGGTGGCGGGGGAAATCGATTTGTTGTAATTTTTTTTGACTATTTCAATGGGGAGAAAAACTAAAAGCTTGATGTAGATGGCGCTTTCGGCGACTGTACCTTGTTTACGTTGTGTCAAACTGTGGCTGCGATTTATTTTTCAATTTTCCTTGCGATACATAGTAAAACATGTATTCATTGATTACTGTGAACAAGCTACAAGCTGAGCTTCGAAGGAAAAATGCATCAACGACTGGCAAAAAAGCGGACCTGATAAAAAGGTAAATATTTAATTAATTTGAGGTTAAGTGCTCTTGAAATGAATTTTATCGTGAACTTAGCAGTAATGAGCCCATGATTTTTATAGTTTTATGTTCTATAATAAAGCTTTTCATTCTAGATGTGGGTCACTGGGAAAACATCGCGCTTACTAGCTCTCGCAAATTTATTCGTAAACTCTTGTAAAAGTGATCAATCGAAGTGTTAATTACGTTACGCTTGAAGATTAGTGATTTTGGAACATAGTGAACAATAAAGTCCAGCTTGAATCGTGTGGAAAATAACTTAAAACTGTGCCGAAAATTAGTGTTTGACATTAGTATTTGGCCATAGTTTTTCGAAGTACCCACTCGGGACAATTTTATTGCGGCCAATTTGAAATTGACATTTGTCAGTGATTGTCAAAAGTGCGAATCATAGACAATCGGTGTTGCCACTTCACTGTGCAAAAATTCCAACTATAATATACTCGGGATAATTTACAAAATATGGCTCATTGCTTTAAATGTAAACTCCAAGTCCAAGATGACAAGGGATCAAAAATATTATGCAAGGGTTGTAACAGGGTAATATGTGTCAAGGGCTCTGGTTTGTCTGCAACCGAAATGCGTGTAATTGGTCTTCAGAACCCAAAACTGTCGTACCTATGCGAAGAATGTGAGGAAGGTCTAAGGCAAATTCCTCAGCTGCGAAAGCTTGTTATTGAACTTCAGCATCAGGTCCAAGGATTGAAAGAACAGGGGGCTTGTGCTGTGAACTTGGATGCAGTAATTAATGAGATAGAAGATCGCAAGAGCCGTAGTCGTAATATTATCCTACATGGACTACCAGAATCAAAGTCAGCGGCCGTGGAGGATCGCAAAGCTCATGATAAAGACCTCGTTTCGGATACACTTGCTGCTCTCCCCATATCGAAACCTGAAATTTTGGCAACTATTCGTCTTGGTAAACCTGTAGATAATAATGGCAAGGCAAGGGACGCCCCTTGAAGGTGACTCTAAATAACAAGCAATGTGCAATAAATATATTAAAAAAACAAAGGTAAGCTCACTAAAACAATAAAAGTGCAGTCAGATATGACGCCCTACCAGCGAGACCTTGACCTTAAAAAACTACGTGACGAATTGGCTACTAGAACTGATAATGGTGAGTCAAATTTAACCATCAAATACATTAATAAAATCCCAAGAATTATCAGCTCCAGCGCGCCACCTATAAAAAACTAACTGCGGCGGTTATTTCAGAATTGCGCATACTATACACGAACCTGGCATCATTAACGGCAAAATTTGATCTTTTCCTTCTTGAAGTCTATCTATAAACCTGCATTTGTTCTTATAACGGAATTCCACCTAAATTTTAAAATTAATAATAGTCTTATAAATATATCTGGGTACACACTATACCGCTTAGACAGAGACGACAGAAGAGGAGGTGGCGTTGTAATATATGTCGCAAACGAAGTAAATGGTATTGCCCTAATATCTAAAACAAATAACATTTATCATAACGACAGTGTAGAGGGGCTCTGGCTTGATATCCAATATGGAGGATTAAATTTTTTGTTAGCATGTATATACAGACCACCATCAAACAGTCTATCTAGTTCAGACGAGATATTGTTTAACACAATTTACAAGGCAGCTACTGAAGAAACAGTCCTTATTGCAGGTGACTTTAACTTACCAGGTCTAAGATGGCCCTCCCCAAGTCTGTATAGATGTGACACCTTGCATAAAGCGTTTATAGAAATGTATACTAACAGCAACCTCCACCAACTAGTAACGCAAATTACAAGAAAGAGAAACCAAGAAGAATCATTGCTGGATCTTATCCTTTGTAACGAAGAAAATTTATTATGCGACATTGAATATCACCCACCAATCGGTAAAAGTGATCACCTTGTATTAACAGCTACAATTCAAGTAAATATTACTAAGAACTTGACTAATATAAAACCGCAATATAATTATTTTAAAGCTAACTTTGATGCGATAAGTAAAACTGTTGAAGAATACCTAGTTGAGACAGATAGTAGTATTAATAATATGTGGCTTTCTTTAAAAAATCAGGTGCAGTCTGCAATTACTATGTACACTCCAATAAAATACAAAAATGAAAAGATTAAGAACAAACCCTGGATAAATAAGGAAATACTAGAGTTGATTAAGAAAAAGACACAACTATGGAATATATATAGAACAAATCCAAACGATATTGCATATAAACAATATAGAAAAATTAATAATAAAATACTTACAGTAAGTAGAATTAGAAGAGCAGCCTTTGAGTCATCAGTAATAGATAGCGGTTCTAAAACATTCTACAACTACATTAGAAAACAGCTTAATTCCAAAATTTGCATACCTAACATTATCAAAAATAAAACAAATGAAATTGTCACTACCCCTAATCAGATATCTGAAGCATTTGCTGATCAATTCGAACAAGCATTTGTCAAAGAACCTGATGGACCATTGCCAAATATTAATCACCACAGGGTAATAAACTCTATAGATGATATCGATATTACAACAGATAAGGTACAGCGGGCTCTACTCGGTTTTGATGACACCACAGCTACTGGACCAGACGATTTACCTTCAATAGTATTAAAAAGGTGCTCAAAATCTCTAGTAAGGAACATTACTAGGTTAATGAAAAAATCGTTAGAGGATGGAGCACTACCAGCAGACTGGAAAATAGCTACTGTCGTTCCCATATACAAAAAAGGAAGCAAACTTGATCCATCTCACTACAGACCAATAAGTCTAACAAGTGTATTATGCAAAACAATGGAAAAAGTGATTGCTAACGAAATAAGAAACTTCCTAACAAAGGAGCATATTATATTGGAAGAACAACATGGATTCGTACCAGGTCGATCAGTATCTACAAACCTTCTGAGATGCCTGAATGAGTAGACAAAAAACCTCGACGAAGGAAATCCTACCGATGTCATCTACCTAGATTACGAGAAGGCATTCGATCGTGTACCTATAAAACGGCTAATTCGTAAAATTGAACATTTGGGTATACGCGGAAAACTGTTAGCCTGGATAAGAGATTTTCTCACTAATAGGACTTTTCGACTTTTAGGATCGGTGAAGCTTTATCTAAAACTAGGAAAGTACTCAGTGGTGTGCCACAGGGATCCGTTCTTGGACCAATACTCTTTATATTGTACTTAACTGACCTGAAAAGCGTTCTTGTACAGCCTTTCTCCTTGTTCGCTGATGACACTAAATTTTTCGTAAATCCATGTAGCCATTATCACCATATCCAAAACGATCTGAATGCTATATACAGCAGTGTTACACATTGGAAAGAACAACCCCCGTAGAAACTACTACCTTGGACCTAAACAATTGATGCATGTCGAGTCCCAAAAAGACCTAGGCGTAACAATAACTTCGGATCTAAAATGGGAAATGCATATAATGAATATTGTCAAGAAAACAAACTCCATCCTTTATATCATTCGTAAAGCGTTTAAGTGTCTGACACCCAAAACATTCCTTCAATTGTACAAGGCTTATGTTAGACCACTTTTAGAGTATGCGTATGCAATATGGGATCCTTATTTTAAAAAAGACGTCAAGTTACTGGAAAATGTACAGAGAAAAGCTACAAAAATGGTAAACACATTACGCAATAAGTCTTACGAACAGCGACTCGAAATCCTTGGCCTTACCTCACTCGAACAGCGTCGACAGAGGGGAAGTCTCATCGAGACTTATAAGATACTGCACGAAATTTATGATGTGCCTCGTCTCCGAGAACTATACACCCTGAATGCGAATAAGCACCTAAGAGGACATTCTCTAAAATTATGCCAAAATCCTAGCAAGAAGTTACCTAGAAGGCACTTTTTACCTAACCGAGTGGAAGTGGTCTGGAACAGACTTCCTGAAAGCGTTGTAATGGCAACCTCCGTGAACTGCTTTAAAAACAAACTGGACCAATTGGGAGACGAAATCTTCAAACGATTTGACACACACGCATCAGCTTAATGGCTGCTAGTGTGGTTACACAAATAATAATAATAATAATAGATTGGGGGCTTACGGTCGTAACCAAAACTTTAGTGGCAATTTGGACATTCCAGAAGACCCTATATAATATGTTTGTCCACCATTAGATACATTCAAAGATATTAACGCTCAGTCGTCTCTTCCGAATATCAGTAAACACAAGAATACTTCCAAAGGTATTTCGAGATCTTCGGTAAAACACAGTTCTAAACTTTTTTAAAGTTTAACTAGTGAAATAAGTTTCTTATAG
The DNA here is from genome assembly GCA_963565745.1 of Phengaris arion. Classification (NCBI taxonomy): domain Eukaryota; kingdom Metazoa; phylum Arthropoda; class Insecta; order Lepidoptera; family Lycaenidae; genus Phengaris; species Phengaris arion. The sequence goes on along the minus strand of OY751434.1, from coordinate 17,869,045 downwards.
CATTTATAACCTTGTTATAGATTCAGTACTCGTCCAAAAGGACAACTCCTTTATGAATCTCGGCATCTTTTAACCGCCCGTTACTCTTCTGATGGTACATACACATATTTAAGAGGACAATGTAAAGCCAGTATAAAGAAAGTGGCTTACCAGGTGGATGCTACAGTTACTCAAGGTGTAATAGAGGAGTGCCACTGTGAATGTGCTGCAGGAAGTGGTACATCAGCCAACTGCAAGCATGTAGCTGTGTTGTTATTGGGTGTTAATGACATTGTGAATAATAAAACTATAAAATTACATCAGGCTTACACACCAGGGGTGTGCGCTCCTTGTAGGCAGAAATGCAGTGCTTTGCTTGTCATTCACAGATATTTTAATAAAACGTTCGTACGTTTTAGATGACTTTAATTAATAGTAAATAAATTAATTTAAAAAATATAATAACTTTAAAACACCTAATATTTTATAAATAGCAACTCATCTCATGCCGTTAAGTTCTGCAGGAAAAATCATCGCATGTGTGTGTAATTTTCATACTTCGCAAACGCACACACCCATGAATATCGACATGATTATATATCGGTAACTCATGCGGCAGGCGATGGCCGAACCGAGAGCCGAGCCGAGAGCTTCAGTTCGGCTATCCGATCGCTTCCGAAAACCGCCGAACTGGGTTGTCGGAAATTATTCGTTGCCTATAATCCGAGTAAAAATAATAAGACGCGAATCTGATGAATCACGTATGCACATTATGCATTTTTGTTTAGTAAGGTTTTATTTGTTTAAATAGAAGAAACGTTTTGTGTTTCGCGGGGTCCATATTGCATATTTCATGTGATAAGCATTGTTTACAATTTAATCGCTCCTGTTTATTTATAGTTTTCTTAAAAGATTTTTCATTTTAACATTTGAAAGTGTATACATTTAACAGTTTCTTACTGAGTTTCTATAATAATTGTAGTGATTTGCTTTTACTAGTGCGTTTGTTGATTTTTTTAAAATGTTATTTGATTGTGAGGTTTGCGTTGATAATGTGTGTTTATTAAAAATAAAAAATAACAAGTTCTCACAATTGTCATTCAGTGAAAAGATTCAAATTCTGTCTAAAGGTAGGTGTGTCGGGTACACAGATACAACAGCAAAAAAATAATGTAACTCAAAAATTTCATGTTAAAAGTTATGAAACGTATAACTGGCTGTGTGGTTGTGTACACACGATTAAATTATATTGTTTTCCTTGCATATTATTTAGTAACTCCAGCACAGTGTGGACTGATTCGAGATATTTAGTTTTAAATAATTTCTATTCCGCGGCCTCACTCACTTGGATAAGATTTTTGAGGTGGCCGAAATCTTGCGTTTATTTACATCAAGATATAGTAATCTCAAGTAACCGGAACCTTGAATATGTGAAAATTGAAGCTGACTGACTGATGAGTAGTTATAATATTTTAAAATATGCTTATTATTTTATTTATTAGAATTACTTCCGCCGCGACGATCAATCGCTGTTTTGTCTGCGTTGCCTTAGAAGATGTACATGAATTTTCGACTTAGAGATCCGTCGCTTGGCTGTAGCTATGCTAAAAATCTATAAACGAAAAAGTTTTTGTGACCGAGTACTTCGCCGCATACCCAGTGTCATAATCCTGTGCTGTGTTGCACGCAGGAATTGATGTTTATTATTTAATTATTTTTACATTTAAAGATATTAAAGTAATATTTGTGAGCAAGGATGACTCCTTTATGAATCTTGGCATCTTTTAACCGCCCGTTACTCTTCTGATGGTACATACACATATTTAAGAGGACAATGTAAAGCCAGTATAAAGAAAGTGGCTTACCAGGTGGATGCTACAGTTACTCAAGAAGGTGTAATAGAGGAGTGCCACTGTGAATGTGCTGCAGGAAGTGGTACATCAGCCAACTGCAAGCATGTAGCTGTGTTATTGGGTGTTCATGACATTGTGAATAATAAAACTATAAAATTACATCAGGCTTGCACGCAGGAATTGATGTTTATTATTTAATTATTTTTACATTTAAAGATATTAAAGTAATATTTGTGAGCAAGGATGACGCATATATTAATGAAATGTTGACTCACCTAACAAATTTTTATATTCACCACTTAGAGCTAGCAATTATAAATAAGTATTTGTACAAGGATTACTTATCATTAATAAAAAAAAACAAGTGACTAGAAAGAGTGTTTTTATTTATTTTTTCTTCATGATTGATTCTCTAAAGATACAACACATGAAACATACAAAAAATATTTTACTTGCTATTGGAACATAACTATGGTCTAGTTCAGATTTCAGTATCTTGTATGTTTTTGTTAGACCTATAATTCTCTCGATATACACGTATAACGTATAACAATACACGTTTATTGGCCAATTCTCTGTCTTTTACTATTGTTAGGCCAGGTAACTGGGATTTACCCCCCTTCAAAAAAAGTTTGTATTTTGACAGCAATATTTTTATCTGCAAACATGTCTTGCACTGTAAATCCTCTGTCTGCAAGTATGCTGTCACCATCCTGACACTTGGCAATGAGTCCACTTCGTTCCACCATTTGGCGGTCACTTACGGATCCTGCATATGCTTCAGAACAATAGGATAATAATCCACCTGGTGTAGCTCCAACTAAAACTTTTAAAAGTATTACAATGTTTGTAATTACTCCAAGAAGCTTGCTGAGAAGTAGGATTTTTTGGCTATACTATCACTCGGACATTTTCGTCATACTTTTTAAAATGATCAGGCATGTAATACTTAACTAACTCTTTTCTAGGCCAAATATTTAACCTGCTCCACAGCTGATAAATCAAATTAACCCAAGTTATAAATATGTTTGAGACTGTTGTTATGCTAATATTAAACAACACTCACAATGGCCTTTTGGAGGGTGGGGATCGATATTTCGAACAATAATACTAGAATTTGTGACACAAAGTATTATATTTCCACAATCTACAAACATAGTCCCACACAATATAAAAATCCTTCACTTTACTTATACATTTCTGTGTAGTCTTCAATAGCGCGATCTACACTAGAAAAAGCGCTATCTGGTTTTAATATTAGTAACTAAACTTACACTTTATTTTACCTGAGGATATCAAATTGGACATACCGCCCACCAAGGACATTGTAGAATACTTATGTCCTTAACAACTAAACAAGTTAACCAAAATAAAACTAGAAACAAATAGGAACTGAACATAACCGCCCACCGTAAGCTTAGTGTCATTAAATACACAAACTTAACTTAATAAACTTCTTTATACCTTTAACTAATGACACAGTACTACAATACAATTAACAAACACATTTAACAACTACTGACATACAGGTAGTAAACACAGCTTAGATGTGGGTCGCTTAATTAAGGAGCCGTTGCATTTGAGAGTTACGACCCGCGTGAGCTGATCACTACCAGGGTGTTTAGTAACCACCCGTCCCATGAGCCACTTAGCCGGAGGCAGACCGTCCTCCTTAACTAACACTACATCACCCACGTTGGGCTCAGGCATTTTCTTTGCCTATTTGTATTTCTGCAACATGTAAGTGAGATATTCGTCGGACCAACGTTTCCAGAAATGTTGCACCATCCGCTGCGTAACCTGCCATCGTCTCAAACTACTTACGTTTGAGTTTTCGTAGTTACGATCAGGCGCCATGATTAGAGGCGCGCCAACCAAGAAATGACCGGGAGTCAAAGACGTTGGATCGCTAGGATCGTCAGACATCACTGACAACGGTCGCGAATTGAGGCATGCCTCGATTTGCGCGAGAACCCCAATCATACGCTTTAGGTGTCTTTTCGTGGCACGGACGCCTGATTCCCATAACCCACCGAAGTTCGGTGCATGAGGGGGAATGAAATGCCACGAAGTGCCATTATTACCTACCCATTCCCTAATTTCTACAGCCACAGAAGACTGCTCAATTGCCACCAAATGACGAAGCTCTTTAGCGGCTCCAATAAAGTTAGAGCCGTTGTCGCTCCACATATGACTTACCAATCCTCTACGTGACACGAATCTCCTAAACCCTGCAATGAAACCGTCAGCAGATAAATCGCTAATGGCTTCTGAATGTATGGCCTTAGTAACCATACAAACAAACACACAAATGTAACCCTTGTACGATTGGTAACCACGACCCTTAGAGGTTCTTAACTTTATTAGACCGGCAAAATCTACACCACTATGATTGAATGGCCTAGCTGGTGTGACTCTACAAGACGGTAACTGACCCATCAATTGGGTTTGGGCTGCAACTGAGTACCGTCGACATATCACACAATTGCGTACATGAGCCTTTACTATAACTTGGCTACTATGAGACTTGGCTGATATAATCCAATACTGAGTACGCAATTGGCTTAACATCAACGTTGGACCGCCGTGAAGAGTTTTCTTATGTGCCTCATTGATAACCAAATTTGTGAGATGATGATTATGAGGCAATATCATAGGGTGCTTGACATTCATTTCCAAATTAGCATGTTCTACACGACCACTAACGCGTAAAATTCCTTCTTCATCTATTATGGGACATAATGACTTTAATTTACTTCTTGATTCTACGTGTCCTACCTTCTTAATATCTTTAATTTCCTCTTGAAATTCCTCTCTCTGTGCGTGCCTTATGCAAACCTTTAATGCTTCTTCTATCTCTTCACTCTGTAAACACTCTTTAAATCTTTTCTTATTCTTCTCTTGTCTCTTATATTTCAAAACTCTTCTACAGTAAGCTATCACTCTTATTAACCTTTGTAATGTTGAATACTTCGTCCACAAAGGGAGTTCTTCTGCATCCTCCGTAACAACATGTGCTTTGATAGCTCTTTGTTCCAAGCTTGTCCCTATCGACTTAGGTCTGGTACGCTCTATTGACTGGTTCTTTAGCCAAGATGGACCCTGAGCCCACAAAATATTCTCGGATAGCTCTTGGGGCGTTATACCTCGCGAAGCTATGTCTGCGGGATTTTGAGCAGACTTGACGTGAGCCCAATGACTATTGTCAAACCTTGACAGAATTTCCGACACTCTGTTTCCGACAAACGTAGTCCAGCGGCTTGGGTGACTACTACGCCAAGCCAACACTACAGAAGAATCTGTCCAGAGATGAACGTTTCCTTGCGGAATGTTCATGACTTCAGTAACCTCCAAAATCAACTCCGACAATAGTACTGCTCCCATTAACTCTAACCTTGGAATGGATTGCTGTTTTACCGGAGCAACTTTGGTACGAGCAGTAACTAAGCTAGTTTGGATTTCATTCCGTTTGGCCACTACACGGATATATACGACGGCTGCGTAAGCGGCAATCGAAGCGTCACTAAACCCATGCAGTTCCACGTATAGATCTTCAGCAGTCATCCTGATCCATCTAGGTAAACAGAATCTGCCCGTCTCAACTAAGTTTTCTCGGTAAGTTTGCCATTCTGCATTAAGTTCTGGCGTTAATTCCTCATCCCAACCTAAACCTGAAAGCCAGAGCTTCTGAATGAATATTTTGGAAGTAATTACACAAGGCGCTGCCCAACCTAGCGGTTCGAATAGACGAGATATGTCCGATATCACTCTTCTCTTAGTGATAAGCGTTCGTTTAGTTGGAAGATTGACTGAATATTTAAATTTATCACATTCCCGATCCCATGTGATTCCTAATATCTTCATCACCTCATCACATTTAATATCTTTCTCCTTTTCATCCCTGTCCGCTATAAACCTTCCGAGGTCCTCTCCTCCTTCAGAAATTTTCTTATTTAACTCTTTACAACTACTCACCCACTTCTGCAACTGGAATCCACCCCTGGTAAGTACTTCCGTTATTTCTTTATGTATCTGTATTCCTTCTTGTACTGACTGATAACCTGTCATTAAATCATCTACATAAAATTCATTTTTTATTATTTCAGATATTTTAGGATAATGTGCTCCTTCATCAATTGCTGTCTGCTGCAAAGTCTTCACCGCGAGGTATGGAGCTGAAGCTGTTCCAAACGTAACAGTTAATAATCTATATTCTTCTATTTCAGATCCTGTATCATCACGCCATACCACTCTCTGGAAATCAGCATCTTCAGAAGAAACTCTAACCTGCTTGTACATCTTTATAATGTCAGAACAAATACTGATGGGGTGCATTCGCTACCTCATAATGATATGTCGCAAGGGCGACTGCAACGTAGGACCTACCATGAGATCATCGTTTAGAGACACTCCATTTAGTCCTTTCATAGAAGCGTCGAAAACTATACGCACCTTGGTGGTCAACTTGTCTTCTCGCACAACTGCGTGATGTGGTATATAAACTGCTGTATCCCTTTTAGGATCATCACCTGAAACTCGTTCAATATGACCAAGATCTTTGTATTCCTGGAATACCTCTGAGTAACGTCGTGCTAAGTCTGGATTTTTCTTAAATTTAGCTTCTAAGTGCATAAACCTATTAATAGCTAAATGTCTAGAACTTCCAAATGGAGATTGCGGATTTTCATCACGGAATGGAATTTTAACCACATATCGTCCATTGTCATCTCTGGTAGTAGTTTGAGCGTAGATATCTTCACATCGTGACTCTCTTCGGATAACATTTTCTTTCTAGTTCCAGGTGTAACCGATTCTATTTCCCAGAATTGCCTAAGGATAGCATTTTCATCAATCTGATCCGAATCGCTAACTACTAAATGATGACAATTGACTGCATCACTCGGTGATGATATCTTGCCTGACAAAATCCAGCCTAAGGCTGTGTTTTGCGCTATTGGAAAGCCTGGTGGGCCTTGTATCAATCCATCTCTCAAAATCTGGCCGTACATTTTCGCGCCAAGTAGAATATTTATTTTACTAGACGTATGATAAGCTGGGTCTGCCAAGTTATTTGCTTCTAACTCAGGCCAGTGACTCGGTATGAACTTAGCGGATGGCAATAGAGACGTAATGTTCCCTAGAACGTACGCATTAATTTGAAAACTAAAACTTGGATCTAGGTGTGAGTGGAATGTCACTGAAACAATGTTCTCAGACGCTAACGCGCCGTTCTCACCACCTATTCCTGAAATCATTGATTTCACTGGCGTCTTTTTGAGTCCAAGAAGTTGAACTGCAGCTTCCGTTATAAAAGACGCCTGCGATCCTTGATCTAGCAAAACTCTAAGGAGTTGTGTTGACCCGCGTCTTGTCTGTGCTTCGACAAGAGCTGTAGCCAACAAAACCTGTGATGAAACTGACTCCTTAGAAAAATGCGAGATTACACTTGTAGTGGGTTTACCATCTAATTGTAATGCCTGAACATTCGAAACCGCTGAATTTAAACTTACCTTTGCAACGTTGTCGCAGGCGGTTGAATTTGAGACAACTTTAGGATGCAACAGCGAATGATGCCTTCGCTTGCATATGCGACATGAAGAATTATGTCTACAAAATTTGGCTGCGTGGTTGGCACCTAGACAATTGAAACATAAACCACTCGTTTGAATGAACTGTTTACGTGATTCGTAACTCTCCCTTGCAAACTGCTTACAATTATTTATTTTATGTTGTTCCTTACAGAATTCACAGGAATAATTAATCGCATTGACATTATTATCAGTGTTTACAACATGATGTACTTTAGACTTACTATAACTAACAATCACATTTGGTTTCGGCTTGACTGACTTTACATCAAGAAATTCTAGTGCCCGAAATCCAACCCCCAAAAAAATCTCTGAACTGTGATAACTTGGGAAGTTCGTCCAATGTGCTAATTTGAGTTGAATCCCATTGCTTGCGGGACTCATTGTCTAACTTCGCGCTTATTATATAAATTATCAGAATGTCCCAAGAGGTCACATCAATTCCAAGGTTCTTTAGACCATTTAAACACTCCATCGTAGTATCTAACAGACACTTAACAGATCTAGAATTCTCTGTCACATTAGTTTGGGTCAATAAGCGCTGTAAGAAACTGTTCGACAAAAATATTTTGTTATTATAATGACCTTTTAACAGAGTCCAGCATTCTCCCTAATTAGATGATGTTACCGGTATGTGTCGAACAAGTTGTTCAGCCTCACCTATCAACAAACCCTTTAAATAATGCAATCGTTGAACATCATCCAAACTCTCATTTTTATGAATGAGTGATTCAAACAAATCTTTAAATGTTGGCCATTCTGAATAATGACCAGAAAATTTTGGTATAGAAATTTGTGGTAATTTTACACTATCATTAGAAACAGACTTGGCTTGGACTGACTTTACTGAACTACTACTTAAGCGTTCCAGATATTCCTTAAATTCACTTTTATAATCTATGTACAACTCTTCAACATATTCATATATTTCATTAGTAAAATATTCATCTTTAGATTGCCTATCTGAGGAAGCCGTTTGAATTATTTCATTGTGCGTATTTAAGAATCCACCCCACGTTTGCTCAAGTACATCTAATCTAGCACTGATATACCCATGTGAAATTCTATCCTTGGGCGACTTTCTTAAATTTATTCTAGATTTTTCAATAACTGATTTTTTATTTAATTGTAATTTATACAACGCCTCCATTATCTTACGAAATAACTTTTTTATGAAAATTTAACAAGTGTCAAGAAATATCCGAAGTAATTGCAAGTCCTTTAAATCTTGTAAGTGAATTTACCAAGTTACAATTCTAAAAATTGCAAGTGCAAAAATATCCGAAAAATTTTACAAGTGTTTTTAAGCTTAACACGAAATCAAAAATCGGGCATAGGTTCCCCGTACGAACACAATTTCTTAACTCTAAATATTCTAAGTCCTAATATTATTTAAATTTTCTAAGTTTCAACTCACTAACACTTAAGGTTCAAATTGTCATTACTTATTTCGCTTCGATTATTCTCTTTATAAATGGACTGTAAAATTTACTCACGATTTTCACTGCACTTAGCCGTTTCTGTTGAAGACTCCAATCCTCTGGAACAGTACAGCCTGGCAACTCCTTCTGACGATCCGTCCAACTCGCAGCGCCTTCCGGCGCCGTCCACCGGAACTGCCTCTTGTCACCAACTGTCTGCTTGGCTTGGCGACACCTGTCACACTGACAGTGATACCAACTGCAACTTCACTCTGCTGCCCGTTGATACTTCAGTACCGACGTGATGCGCTTCAATGCCGATCCAGCATTGGTTTCCACTAGTGTTGGTATAATTAGCATTCGCAATAATAATTAATTGCTAAATGCCCATTAGCAATCATTAAATTAATCTTAGTTGCTAGAAAAAACGATTGCTAAAATTATCGTGCGCACCAATCTTCTGCGATCATGAAAAAAATATGTGACCGCGCTACTTCGCACCGCAGCGCTAACTAGCGCACTATAAACTATTGCTATTTGCTAATGCTAAAATTATTCGATGCGAAATAATTTTGCGATGCGAAATAAAAACGATGCCGCGATGTTCCACGAATTAATACGAGTGAGTGAAAAGAGACAATATATTACCGGCACGGCCGTCTAATTTTTTCAAAATAAAGTTAATTGCATGCGTTTAGGGTCCATTATTCAATAGTTGTTTTTTTTTATTAATGTTTTCGTATTTTATCGTTTAGGTCGTAGGTCAGTTTTTTAGTCAGGTGAAATAATTGCGTTGATTAACATTTAACATCGATCGTGTGATCAATTCAGCCTACTTATATAAAGATATAAAATTTGATTTTAACGTGTTAAGAAATAATATAATATGCTTTACAATAATTTACATCTTACTTTAGCGCAGACCGGAAATCGAAATAAATAATAAAATACTTAATAGGCGACGCAACGTAATGAAAAAATATTAGCATTTTACAAAACACAGCTACGAGGGCGGGTCAATAAGTCCGTGACTTTTGGAATAAAACACAGATTTTTTGATAAATAAATCATTTTATTTTTCAACGTAGTCCCCCTTGAGCTCTATACACTTTGTCCAACGCTTCTCCAATTTTTTTATCCCTTCCAAAAAATATGATTTGTCGAGGTCCTCAAAATAGGCCTTTGTTTGCGAGATGACTTCATCATTGGAGTCAAATCTTTTTCCACCGAGCCATTTTTTCAGGTTTGGGAACAAGAAGTAGTCACTCGGAGACAAATCTTGAGAATAGGGTGGATGTGGGAGCAAGTCATAGCCCAATTCATGGATTTTTGCCATGGCAACTGCACATGTGTGCACCCTTGCATTGTCTTGGTGAAAAAGAACTTTTTCTTGGCCAAATGAGGTCGGTTTTTTTTCAAATCCTCATTGAAGCGGTCCAATAAGTTGGCATAATATTCCCCATTAATTGTTCTTCCCTTTTGAAGATAGTCAATGTGGATTATCCCACGTGCATCCCAAAAAACAGTCGCCATAACTTTATTGGCTGACAAACCCACCTTGGCCTTCTTTGGCGCCGATTCACCCTTAGAAACACACTGTTTTGACTGTTGTTTGGTCTCTGGTGTATTGTGATGGATCCATGTTTCGTCCACGGTTAAAAAACTTCTCCATATTGTGATTAAACAACGCCAAACCTTCCTGTGAAGTTGTTACACGATTGCGTTTGTGGTCGACTGTGAGCAAACGCGGCACCCATCTTGCGGAAAGCTTTCTCATGCCCAAGTGATCATTCAAAATTGAAACCACTGAGCCATGCGAGATGCCTATGGCTTCCACAATCTCTTGCACTTTCAATCTTCGGTCGGCCAACACCATATCGTGAATTTTTTCGATTGTTTCGGGTGTAGAGACCTCAACTGGGCGTCCAGGACGTTCGGCATCTTCAGTGCTTGTAAGGCCACAACGAAATTCAGTAAACCACTTTTTTACCATTGAAATCGATGGTGCAGAGTCCCCATAGTATTTATCAAGCTTAGCCTTGGTCTCGGTAATGGTTTTTTTTCGCAAAAAATAATGCTTAATAAGCACACGAAATTCACTTTTTTCCATTGTTTCCTTAAGTTACTGGATAGTCTGATAAAGATAGCTGTAAAACACAAACTAACTGACGCAGCAAGTTCAAATTTTGATAGGAGTCAACTGACAGATGCCTGTTGACAGGAGTAGTGTTGCTTTTTCAGTAAGGAGGTTAGAAATTCAAAAAGTCACGGACTTGTTGACCCGCCTTAGTATTTATGATCATTAAAAATCGATTTTAGCATATAGCATAGCAATAGCATGTAGCATGCTAAGACATGAAAATTAGCATGCTAATGAAATTAATGAAAAATAGCATTAATTTCCATTACTAGTTTCCACGCTTTGGACACAAACCACCAGAATCCGGCTCGGTCAGGACCATAAACAACACTCACAATGGCCTTTTGGAGGGTGGGACTATGTTTGTAGATTGTGGAAATATAATACGTTGTGTCACAAGTTTTAGTATTATTGTTCGAAATATCGATCCCCATTCCCCACCCTCCAAAAGGCCATTGTGAGTGTTGTTTATGATCCGGCTCGAAGGACCATAAACAACACTCACAATCTACAAACATAGTCCCACACATTATAAAAATCCTTCACTTTACTTATACATTTCTGTGTAGTCTTCAATAGCGCGATCTACACTAGAAAAAGCGCCATCTAGTTTTAATATTAGTAAGTAACTAAACTTACACTTTATTTTACCTGAGGATATCAAATTGGACAAATATTGAAAAACTTGCTGAGTTCAAAATTGCACTTATTCTGTCTTAGCTTCATTAGTGTTAAAAAGAATTGATCTTCTGTAGATAAATTAATTACATTACTACGATAATATTGAATTTTATGGGCCATTGGACTAAGAGTTGCAAATACAAACTTTAATTTCTTATAACTTTCAAATCCTGTGTAAAAGTGAATTGATTTATCATCCTCCATGTACCCCTTTATTGATCCATATGTATGATCATGATCGACTTGAGTGCTTTTAGATGAAAATTCAAGATCATTTTTAGTAGTAGTGTCTGATATTTGATACACAATCTCTGACACTATTTCTTCTTCATGAGCCACCGGTAGAACTAAATCAGTTACTTCTTTGCTTGTAGGTTGTAAATCTAAGTCATTAAACAGTTTTCTTTGACTTCTTTTCTCAAGACGATGCTGGCGTTCAAGAGCAGCCGGATTTATTGGTTTCAATTCAGTAAAACTGAACATAGATGGTACTGTTGCAGTTTTTTTAAGAAACTTCGCCAACGGTTTATCAGCACCTGAACATTTTGAGAGAAAATAAGTACATTGACATATAGAAGAGAGGTTTTATTCTATATTATTTGTGATAACAACAACCATAATTTTATACATAAGGTTATGGAAAAGCTATTCTTAATTAAAAATGTGTATTTTGCAAGTTAAATCCTGAGATAACATAATACATTTGGTGTGTATGAGATTATGGAAACTCAATTCGCTCACCTGTGTAATTACTTTTCCCAAAATAATCACTTTCTTTGAAATGCATTGCACAGTCGCGCTGAATTATGAGCTTTAAAGTTTTTGATACACAAAGCATTTACCCACAGTTTTTATCGCTTAGGATCCTTGGGAAATAAATGAATACCCCTATTTTTAAAATTAAAAGCACTACGTTGAGGCATTTTCGATTTAAATGGTTAAAAAATAGCTCTAAACTCAAATGTTTACAAAATAACCATACAATTTGACAGTTCTTACATCGCAACAGGGTACAGTCGCTCATGCGACATCTAAAAGGAAAAAAGGGCACTTTTTCTCCTCATTGTTCTTCAACTGTTCTTTAATGTTTGATCAAAAAATTTTTTTTGTTCGTTTTTAGTTTTTTTATTTTTTTATTTTCAAAAATTGACTTAAGTTAGCACCAAATATTGATTTTTTCACTTTTTTTAATAGTTTATAATTATTTATTCATTGTTCGATTAAAAAAAATATTTGTTCGTCCTTCGTTATCCTGTAAATTAATGATATTTTTTTATTATTCTAAGCTTATTTATTTTTACCGCGCATGCGCAAAGTTACATGTGTGAGATAGATAACTGCCAATCTCCCAATCGTAAGGATTTAAATTTGAAAAACTATCAAATCGAGTTTTCTTTTAACATTAAAATATTTTATGTGTAATTGCTTGTACTTTTTTTATTTTTTGACAATAACATTGCCAGTAATTCTCTTTGAACATTCAAATCATCAATATATCAGACTGCTAGGTAGCGGGGATTTTTTATTTATTTGTAAATTGATATTCAGGATTTCTTAATATATTTATTTGTTTGATCTAATGAAAAATGGGGATCGTAAATGGCTATTTTCTACCGTTAATTTTAATTATAATAAATACAAGAAATCAACTTATTAGCTGTTCCACCCTGGTGAAATTACCTGGAGCGCTAGCCAGTGTTCAGGTTCTCCATTCATAACCTACCTCAGGGCAGGAAAATTTTCTCCGCTACCTAGCAGTTTGATATATTGATGTTATGAATATTCAAAGAGAATTACTGGCAATGTTATTGTCAAAATGTTCAATGTCGAACAAATGTTTTTTTTAATCGAACAATGAATAAATAATTATAAACTATTAAAAAAAAGTGAAAAAAATCAATAATTGGTGCTAACTTAAGTCAATTTTTGGAAATTAAAAAAAAACAAACTAAAAACGAACAAAAAATTTTTTGATCAAACATTGAAAAACAGTTGAAGAACAATTGAAATAGTCAAAAAATTTGATAAAAAGTCGATTTCCCCCCGCCACCTTAAGAGAGCCAGTTTTGTCGGGGAGTTCCATGGGTGACGTTACGAATTTGTAATATTTCATAAATTTGTGTTATCTCGGTTCTTAATGTGTAATATTGGTAGAATATTAACCATTAAATATTCGTTAACGTGCACAAGTGTGGGTAAGTGGTATAACTTCTAAAAACGTGCTATCTGTGTGTTTCCCGCCAAAACTCCCTAGGAACTTTCAGTAAAGCGTCTACCACTTTACTGAATCGACTGAGATGACTCATTAACTGTACTGACTATTTATTTGGACTTTGACTACACTTTAGACTTGACGATATATGAATACAGTGTTGAAAATTGAAACGAATGTTCTTTTTCCCGCCTTTTTACTTGACACTGGCAAATAGTTTTAAGATAAGCCGACGCCATATATTAAAAAAAAGTGAAATGTCAATATATCGACAGCTGATTTCAAAATAAAGGCTTAGATTTGAAAAATTATTATTGTTTTAAAGAAATATTATAGGGCTCAAAATGTTACTAACGAATATAAGAGAAACAGGCAGAAAAATGTTTAGGGAATCCCGGAGTTTAAAGTTAGTGTAATATTTTGAGTGTTTTATTATTTAGACTATAAGGTTCTCTGAAATACTGACCAAATTATAAATTGTAGACTAATTCGTCACAAATCATCGTATGAGGGGGATGGCAAAACAACTGTACGGATACTTAATCAAGAACCAGATTTAGGTCTTATCATAGATGGTTACTCTAATGTAAGTACCTAAACAGTACTTGTACGTCAAATTTTATAGTTTGTATTGATTTTTTGAATCAAATATTTTATTATATTTTAAATACTTGCTAGATGAATAGTCAATTAGGTACTTACTTATATAATTGTATTTTTATTTTTCTAGTTTGGCTTTCGGTTAAATAATGGGGTGACTGTTTTAGGACCAATGGCCATATTTCCTAGGTATGTATTTTTTACTTTACTTTATACTCATATCATATATTTTTCACTCTTAAGATAATTCTAAAAAGTAGGTTATTAGTCCTGATAAATTTTCTTGTATAATGTACTTAACCCACAGGTCTTTGCCACAAATTGTATTTATAATTTCAGAACCATTCTATCTTGGCAAGTGCGTAGTGCTGATGTAATAACGGAGCCATCACTTAGACTTTTCAAACTTATTGTGCCCAAGATTGACCTATTGGTAAGTCACCTTCAGAAATACTTGGGTGTAAGGAGAAGTCAAATGAAATTTAAGCCAGGCATCTTATGTTCTCAAGGTTAAGAAAAAAGGACTAAAAATAAATTACTTATACTTTCAGATTATCGGTCTAGAAACAAAGGATCGGAAAGTCATTGACTCAGTTTTTAAAGCATCACAACAGGCTCAACTCAATGTGGAGATACTTCCGACCGAGCATGCGTGTTCCACTTTTAACTTCCTTAATGCAGAAGGCAGGTGAGTACACTATCAGGGTGTCCACATTCTGGAAAGTCAGGGAAGCTCAAAGCAGTCAGGGAAAGTCAGCAAAATAGAGAGGGGAGGGGTGGGGGGATGGCAAAATTTTAGATTTTACACTGTTATCTCTCAAAATTTCTCTGTGATTGTAAAATGAGGGATGTAATTAATTTATGCTCTAGAATGACTCGTAATATTTTATCTATCAAAGATTTTTTTGGCTTGGAGTGATCTAAGTTATAAATACTTGACTAGCTGTTACCGCATAAATACAGTATCCCACGGGAATATTGTACTTTATCGGGATAAAAGCAATCCTATGTTTTAATCCAGAGCTTAAACTACCTCCATACCAAATATAATTGAAATCCGTTGAGTAGTTTTTTCGTGAAAGAGTATCAAAAATCCATCCATCCTCAAAAACTTACACTTTTTTAATACTAGGAGTATAATCATGGAGCAAGTGATAATTAAATTATTTCTTTTTAGTTTTTTTTTATCAATATATTTGACGAGGCTTTTGGTGCACTTGGCATCTATGTCAGCCTCATAGTTTTATTCAAATTAATTAAGACATAATAAGGTATTAAAGTGTGACCCTTCACATGTGGTTTGATTAATATGATTATGAGCACTCCACTTCAGTGAGAAATCAAGCCACATTCCTAGATACTTTACTTTTCTTAAATTTTGGAGAACATAATCATTCATATTAATGGTTACATTTAGATATTTTCTTGTTTTTTTGAATATACAAACATTGCTTTTGTCTTCAGAGAAGCTTAAGCCTCCTAAAACATTTGTTGAAACTAAAATCTCCTTGCTAAATATCCTTTCTGCTAAATGAAAATTCTTATAATCTAAGGTCATGTACATAACAAAATCATCAGCGTATTGTGATACATTGAGGTTGACAATAATATTACTGATATTCCATGTTAGAATATTAAATAAAAGTAAGGTAAGGTAAGTACCCTGAGCTAAACCTCTTCAGGTACATCTACTGATGTATTTATTTCCATGTAACATAATACAATTTCTATTAGAGAGAAAATTCCATAAATATGTGCAAATCTTATGACTAATACCTATCCTGTTTAAGGCCGTTATAAGAGCAGCAATATTAACATTATTGTAAGCATTAGTGATATCCGCAAAACATGCTATTGTCACTTTGTTAGCAAAACCTGTCTGAATATCAGTAATTAAGCCAGTAAGATTGTCATGACTTGACCTTGAGTGCCTAAATCCAATCGTGGACACGGACAATAGATTTATATTCTCAATGTACCATTCCATTCTATTGAGCAATATAAGATGAAACAATTTGCAAGGACATGACATTTAAGTGAAATGGATCTTAAAGCAGAAGAAAGGCATTACTATTGCGTCCAGGCTTGGGAACAGGGATCACAAGAATATCTCTCCATTGCTGCGGCACTTCACTACTACTCAAGATAAGATTTTTGAAGAAGCTTTTTTTGGCATTAATTGGCAAATTAAACAACATTGAATAAGATATGTTATCTGAACCTGGAGATGTATCCTTCCATTTGAGACAATTATTAAGTTCTGCCAAAGTAATCTTAGTTTCTAAAATAGAAGGCTGATAATTAGCCAATTGAGGTATAACAAGAGAGTATAACAAGTCTTTAGCTTTGATTGGATCTATAGTAACATATTTACTACCACCACACCATCTCATCTTACGACACATATCAGGACAAGATGCTTCGTTGTCAATGCTAGAGCAAAATTCAGATCGTTATGATCCATCCATCATAACGAGGTTTTTTAATTAAAGAGTTTGCTTCTAGAAGTTTCTTAAAGAGAAAGTAATTATCAGGAGTAGGATTGCGTCTGACCCTTGCTAAAGCAAGTCGTCTTTCGGCCACTGCCTTCGATAAAGTAGAATTCCAATAAGGTTTAGGCTTAAATTTAGAGCTCAGATCCTGACTAATTTTGATCTATGGAATAAACTTATCTGCGGCACTTTATATAATATTAATAAATAAATCATAGGACTCCTGAACACTTGGTACACATACCCAATCAAAGAAGTCTTCTTCTTTTTTTCTTTAAACATGTCCCATTCTGTATTTTCCTTCTCAGTCCTCTCAAAGCCTAATTTCATTTTAATAATAACATGGTCACTCCCCAGTGATTCATTAATTGTCGTCCATGTGAAGTTAATAGCCACATCAACAGAGGAAAAAGAGACGTCAGGTGAAGTGCGCTGGATCACATTATTCACCCTTTTAATTCGAGTATGACTAACCATCATTAAGGCACACATAATCGTTTTCAAACATTGCTTGATAAATTTGCTCACCTCTTCGATCAGTTTTCACAGACCAGTGTGTGATGTGCATTCATGTCACCAACAATAATAGTCTCCGAGTCAAGTAGATGAAAAATTTCGCTTCAGTCATCTCGAGTTGTATTACCAGAAGGTGGACCAGGACAATACATGCTTAAGACCAGGAACATTAAAAATATTTAATATTAAAATCTGAAATTCAGTGTTTGACACTCTAAAAGATTGTTGACTTGACTTAACAGATTTATGAACTAACGCACAAACTCCACCATACGAATCACTTCGATCAACTCTAAATATGTTATAATTGCTAATGTTAATAAAGTCATCTTTTGAAAGCCATGTTTCACTAATTAAAGCCAAATGATTTTTTTCTTGACATAGAGTGAGTTTTAAATTGCGTAATTTTGGAGAGATACTATTTGCAATTCACTGAAGAATATTCATGACACCAAAATTAAAATCAAAATTTTTTTTATTCAAAATTGGTATTTTTAAATACTCTTTTTGAACGTCGTTACTACGTGATGCGTACCACCGGTTCGGGAACTAACCCAGTGAGAAGAGCCGGCAAGAAACTCGTCTGGGGCCATCTTTTACCAAAAAGATGTAAAATTATTCTTTTAAAATCAAAATTATTACAATGTTTACTTATGTCTATGTAACAAATAATAAGATAAGATAAGGAGCCACCTTATTCCCAAGGTGTGCCGTCTTGAATGAAGTCATTAATTTTATAATACGCTTTGGCACACAAACGTTCTTTAACTACTTTTTTAAACTTATTAATGGGAAGGTTTTGAACCTTTTCTGGGATTATATTGTATAAGCGTATACATTGGCCTTTAAAGGATTTACTAACTTTGCTAAGTCTGAACACTGGCATATCTAACTTCTTATTTCTAGTGTTTACACAATGATTATCACATTTCTTTTTGAAGTTGTTTAGATTCTTTCTTACATATAACACATTTTCCAAAATGTATTGAGATACGACGGTCAGAACTTTTATTTCTTTAAACTTTTCCCTTAGAGATTCAAAAGTCGACATCTTATAAATAGAACGTATAGCACGTTTCTGCAGCACAAATATTGTATTAATGTCCGCGTTCCCCCACAAGAGGATGCCGTACGACATTATGCTATGAAAATAGCTAAAGTAAACTAATCGCGCGGTCTCTATGTCGGTAAATTCTCTAATTTTTTTAACAGCGTATACTGCAGAACTCAGCTTATCTGCCAATTTAGCAATATGTGGTCCCCACTGTAACTTACTATTTAATGTTATACCTAGAAAAACAGTGGTGTCTACTAATTTCATTTTCTCATTATTTAATAGTATATTGGTTTGTGCCTGCGTAACATGTGGCAAGCTGAACTTTAAACATTTTGTTTTATTAGAATTCAACAGTAAATTATTAGCATTAAACCAATGTACTATTTTTAAGAGAGCACTATTTACCTCGTCATTGTTAGATTTTCGTCGCTTCACATTAAAAATTAGTGAAGTATGATCAGCAAAAAGTCTCATAATTAATGCTCTAATCTCATGCTTATCATTAACTAGATAAGGTAGATCATTTATATAGATGAGAAATAGAAAAGGGCCCAAAATAGACCCCTGTGGTACTCCCAGTTTAATTTTAGTACCATTAGACCTTTTGGAATTAACTTCTACAGTCTGTGTTCTATTTATTAGATAAGAGCTTAGAAGCTTTAGAGCCGTGCCCTTTACACCATAATGGTATAATTTCCTGAACAGCGTATCATGCTCCACACAGTCAAATGCTTTGGATAAATCACAGAATATACCAAGTGCATCCTGTGACATCTCCCAAGCTCCAAATATACTGCACAGAAGACTAATGCCTGCATCTGTTGTGGACCGACCTTTAGTAAAACCAAACTGATTACTATGTAACAAATTATTCGAGTTGAAGTGAAAAATTAATTGATTTAGAATAATTTTCTCAAAAATTTTACTTAAAGTCGGTAATATGGATATTGGTCTATAGTTAGCTGGGTCTGCTTTATTCCCAGCTTTAAAGAGAGGCATCACCTTGCTGTGCTTCATCAAGTCAGGGAACACGCCACTTTTAATACAATTATTAAAAACTATTGCTCGGTGAGGGGCAATGATGTCAATTACTGGGTTTATAACTTTTGTGGACATACCCCAGAGATCAGTTGTACTTCTAATATTAAGTAATTTAAATGCCTTGATAATGTCTCTAGACTCCTATTTCTTTGAAAATAAAATTTACATCACATTCCCTCACATTATCTCAAAGTAATTTTTCGGCAAATGTAGGTGATGAATTTAAGTTTTTTGTAGTTGAGATCGGAATGTCTGCAAAAAACTTCTCAAATACTGTCGCAACTTCAATGTCA
This sequence comes from Phengaris arion, assembly GCA_963565745.1. Taxonomy (NCBI): domain Eukaryota; kingdom Metazoa; phylum Arthropoda; class Insecta; order Lepidoptera; family Lycaenidae; genus Phengaris; species Phengaris arion. The sequence continues at coordinate 17,849,172 of OY751434.1, read as the reverse complement.
GAACTAACTTTTTTATCATTAATATAAAGTTCAAATTTAGAGTTGCGACTGGCGACTCTTCCAGTCTCATCTGCAATTATTTTCCAGGTGGTTTTCACTTTGTTTCTTATTAGGTGTAACTTGATCCATTATAAGATTCAGTTAGCAATTTGAAAATAGATTCTGCATTCAAAAAACTTCTTAAGTACAATATAATTATTTTATTAACAATAGAAAACAACATACAAATTTTTGTTGAAGTATCATTTTCTGACTTAATTATTTTATAAAAACGATGTAGAAACTGTGAACATAAAGACTTCTTTGGCTTTTAATTTTTGACATTCATACTTGCTTCATCTGAATCAGTGCATTTATCTTCATCTGTGCTTAAGGTAACTTGAAGCTCACAGGACTCAATCCTCTTTTTATGTTTTTTACCACTCGCCTTCTTTTTACTCATTGAATTTCTACCCTTTGATGTAAATGGTGTAGGCTTATTATGATTGGCAATATCGTGAATCTCTATGTCTTCATCAACTTGGTTTCTTGTTACATCTGTGTAGGTGGCATTGATACTACTTCTTTGTGTTAATAAATTTTGCTCTGAATTTATAAAACATTATCTATTATTTAAATCTCTACTTTTCTTTTCATTGTTAAAAGAGAGTAAAGCCATCTTATATGTGGTGTTGTATTGAGCCATATGTAAGTGAATACTCCGTTCACGTAAGAATGCTGGACACTCACGCTTAATAAGAGACTTTACAATTTACTCATTTAAGCTGATCAGTTGTGCAGTTAATATGCTCACCACCACATTTTGGACATATTTGTGATTTAGCGGTACAAAAATGTTTCATATGAACAAACCAACATACCTCCAACATTTTGAACATTGTGTAACAGGAAAAATGAATGACTCCACTCTCACACGGCAACCATATGCTTTAACATATGATGATAGAGTGACTCCTTGGAAAGCGATTCTAATGGTCTCGGATTTTACCCATACACCCTTCTCATCCCTTTTTAATAGTCGCTTGACTGCTAATATCTACACTTCACATTCCAAAATTTCTTTTATTTCCTTTTCATCCATATCAATATCTATGTCTCTAACTATACCATAAGAATAAACAACTTCATTTGTTCTTCTGCATATCCAACCTCTTTTCTTATTATTATCACTATTAATGAAACTTTCTGCTGGACTTAAAGCTAGTTAGAGTTTTGTAATGATTTTTATAGGAAACTTTCACAATATTGATTATACTACTACACTACAATATTACACTTTTTATTACACTACAATACTCATTATCTTCTACATCACTTGATTGATCCCTTGTTCTCTTGAAATTAATTGGTACACTACAATTTTCTTCACTCGTAACCACAAAATTTTCATCTTGATGGGGTATGTAAGGCGAAGATCCTAATATGGTTCTGCGCACCTCTCTAGCATTCTTTATTTATTTCTTTATTATGTATTTTACTTTAATATTAATAAAATTAATATTACTAACCTAACCTAACCCTAAAGTTATTTAAGTTTTAAGTATGTAATACTAACACATGGACCATGGTAGTCTGAAATAAAGAAATTTGAATTTTGAATTCATATTAGTAACATCCACACCAGGAGGAGATTCCTCCTCACTAATATCACTCATTATAAACAAAAGTTTGTACACACAAAAATTGAGGGTAAATAAAAAGAAATAACAAAAGTCGTCTTCACGCAATGACAACTGACGTATTATTTCTAATGGAGTAGTGTTCTACATTAAGACATAATTTTGTTAATAATTAGATTACTTTCATATACTTAGTTATTTTTTCAGGAATGGAGTGATTTTTAACCGACTTCCAAAAAAAAAGGCAGTATATATACAGGGTGTCCCGTAAATGGACGTTAAGCCGTAAACCCGTGATAGGCCAAGTTACAATAGTTAACAGAAAAATTAAAAAAAAATCCAAGTAATGTGTCTCAAAAAATACAAAGCTTTTTAAAAAAATCGAAAAATCGACATCTTGTGGTGGTTTTTTAGTTCCCGGCACTACAAATTTCTACTTTTTTTGTAATTTTTTTTGTATGTAATCCTAAATAATGCTTTAGTAAACCGAAAGTAATTCGAATTAAATAGTTTGCTCGACTTTAACCGACTGTACTGGAAAAAAAATGTACTACGCTTGTTTGGCAGGTAATTTTAAAAGTTGGCGCAGTTAATAAGGATTCCAAAATGGTACATAGGCTGCACTAAAAGTATCGGGAATGGAATATTTCCACTGTTCCTGTCATATTAAAATCTTTTTAATTTAAAACTCCTTGGTTTTAAAAATCGAATACCGTTTATTTATTTTAAAAAAGATTCTCGGTCTTGTCACAAGGTCTTGTCAAACTTGTTTAGTCGTTGAGAAAATGGAATTGACTCGAGAAAATTCTAGAGCGATGATTTATTATGACTTTCGAAGTGGTTTAACACAAAAACAGTGTGTTGACCGGATGATTTCTGCATTTGGTGATGAAGCCCCATCCAAAACCACAATTTATCGCTGGTTTGCTGAATTTCAACGTGGACGTGTCAAGCTCATTGATGATCCCCGTCAAGGTGGTCCAAAAACTGCAGTCACCCAAGAAAACGTTGATGCTGTGCGTATGCTGATTGAGGAAGATCGACATGTGACATACCGCGAAATTCAGGCAACTTTAGACATTGGCATTGTTACGGGTGAAATTAAAAGAGAGATTTCCCGTGACAATAATATATTTATTAAAAAAAAGGGGGTTGTGGGCAGAAGGCCGTACGGTCTGATCTAGCCTCTTGGTGTCTGAAGGGTATCTAAGGGGCTTTAATCCACGTGGGAACTTAGCTGAGGATCCAGGTGTCTAGCACGTGGCGGATGCGAGATAGGGCTCCAACTTCTGGAAGCTTCTCCGTCACCGCTGCGTCCGTTCGTCGTAGATAAATCGTCTCAAAAAAAATAAATCCCCGTCCAATGTCTACCAGCACTCTGAACTCCAGCTAGATATAAGTCCTTTTAATGGGTGCCTCGAATGCTGTAGTTGGCGGTGTTCGTGCCCGTAACCAAGTTCCCTGAAATATTCACGATAACGTGTCGGTAGGAGTCCGGTCCTACAGCCTGTGTGATCTTAACCCCAACGATCAAAATCACGGGCTGTGTGACCATTACAAAGAAGGTAGGCAAAATAAAAAAAGATAAGATGATATTAAGGACAACCAATATGATACAAACATCCTAACATTTTAATAGTGCTAAATTGGAAAGATGGAACTACAAATTGAGCACGTGGTATGGCTAATCAAATAATTGACAACTAATTTACCAAGATGATAGTTTACATGAAAGACTAATGCGTTTTAATACTAGCATGATTTTCCAAATATTCACAACACAGATACACTAAATTACCCACCGTGGAACACGGGATTAAAATATAATAATTATAACGACTACATCTCTAGTCTTAGCGAAAATTTAATTCGAAAAGGAAATGTCATTCGAAGAAGTGCCATATATACCTTTCCTTCCTCTTTTTTAAACTTTTGACAACTATAAACTAAAGCGTAAAGATAAGAAATCCAGAAATCAAAAAGATATTATATCAATAATCAATATATTATGTAATATAATATTACAAATTTACTGTATTTTCATTATTAAAAACTAAATTATTATTTTTCAAAGATTTAAGACGAAAGTAAAATCGATCTACGAACTAAGTATTAAAGCAAGGCTGACGCCGTTTTAGTAAGGCCGTGCGCCATAGATGGCGCTTTAAGCCTCTAAAAATGAATAAATAATTAATTATACAAATCATAGATGACGCGAGTAACGCCGAAATTATCGATTTTATTGAAAGGGAATGTAACTACGTTACAGCATGAGTCAAATACAAATAATCTTGCATGAACAATTAGGTGTAAAAAAGTTGTTTTCCCGATGGATACCGCATTTGCTCTGTGAAGAGCAAAAAGCGGGTCGCGTTACTTGGTGCGTCAGAACTCTCGAAAGATTCCACGCAGGATCCTCAAATGCTGTATACAACATCGTATCAGGTGACGAATCCTGGATATACGCGTACGAACCCGAAACAAAAAACCAGTCACGAGTTTGGGTGTTCGAAAATGAGTTAAAGCCAACAAAAATTGTTCGTTCACGGAGTGTTGCAAAAAAAATGGTGGCCACGTTTGTCTCCAAAACCGGCCATGTTGCGACTATTCCTCTTGAGGGACAGAACGGTTAATGCAGAATGGTATGCTAACATTTGTTTGCCACAGGTCGTTTCTGAACTCCGTAAAGAGAACTGCAACCGCCGCATCATCCTCCATCACGACAATGCGAGTTCTCACACCGCGTACAGAACAAAAGAGTTTTTAGAGCAAGAAATCATATAATTATTAGACCATCCGCCGTACAGCCCCGACCTAAGCCCTAATGATTTCTATACTTTCCCTAAAATAAAAAATAAATTGCGTGGTCAGAGATTTTCATCACCTGAAGAAGTTGTGGACGCCTACAAAACGGCCATTTTGGAGACCCCAACTTCCGAATGGAATGGTTGCTTCAATGATTGGTTCCATCGTATGGAAAAATGTGTCAAATTTCGCGGAGAATACTTCGAAAAGCAATAAATACATTTTTAAATAGTAATGTTGTGTCACTTCCTTGATTCCCGAAATTTTCAGTGCCGCCCTCGTATGACACTTGTTAGATAGTTTCTTAAATTTTGGACAATATTGATTTTTGTAAAGGAAGTCAGTTTTCGACAATTTTTTCTTACTTACTTAAAATTATTAAAGTGTACCCAGGACTTTCTTCTAAGTGATATTCTGATTTGGATGAGACGGAGAGAAACATTCAATGAGTGTAAGAGAGACAGATATTGACGCCACAAGTACGCGAGACGGGTAGACACAATGCTACTAGTGTGAGCGAGACAATGTCGCTATTGTCCATGTTCCCGACGTACAGCACACAAAATACAATAGATCAGTACGTTACTCTACTTCGTTTACTGCGCACACCGTATTCGTTCGTCTTAATTTCGTACATACCACTTTTTGCTTTGTTTATTGGACTCGATTGCTTGTGATTTGGATTTGGACTGTTTAGTTTCTCTTTCAACGACCTTTGCTTTCTCCTGGACTATCGTTGATCGTGTGATTGTGTAGTACCACCATGTCGGTGTACACCGCACAGGAATATGCCAACATGCAATGCCGATGCAATGCTAGTGCTGCAGCTAGGCTTTACCGCCAAAGATATGGGTATCTTTGGCGGTAAAGCCTAGCTGCAGCAAACGCTGCTCGTCATCCCGATCATCGAGTTTTTGTGAATGTGCACCGTTCACTCTCAGAGGGATGATACCCAAGCCAAGTACACAGTGAAGGAAGAAGTCGCTTGCCTTACGATGACGTATTACAAGCAGTCGCAGAAGATCCAAGTACTTCAGTACGACAAATCGAAGAAATCACAGGAGTGCCCAAAAGTGTAGCCCATCGAATCATGAAAAGTCATGAGCTCCACCCATACCACGTCACGCGAGTACAAACTTTACTACCCCGGGACTATCTCCTAAGAGTTACGTTTTGTGAAACGATGTTACAAAGACACCGGGAAGATCCACGATTCATAGACAAAATTTTATGGTCCGATGAGTCCACTTTTAAAAAAGATGGGTACATGAATCTACACAACTTACACGAGTGGCATGTAGATAATCCACATTTGATAAGAGAGGATAGATCCCAGTATCGATTATAACGCAAGCAGCTGAATTAGTTAATAACGGCAGATTTGCCCGTCTGATAAAGCGGTCTTTTTTAAAAAGATGTCGAGCTTGCATTTATGCTGGTGGGAGGCAGTTTGAACATTTGTTATAATGTAATAAAATATTTGAGACTCCAAAAATTTGTTTCAATTAAAAGCTTCCTAAAAAACACCTTTCCTAAAGTTAAAAGTAATGAGACACTATGGCCCCCGTGGCCCGTGATATTCTTTTAATTCTTAGATTTTGTCTCTCTTACACTCGTTGAATGTTTCTCTCCGTCTCATCCAAATCAGAATATCACTTAGAAGAAAGTCCTGGGTACACTTGAATCCTTTTAAGTAAGTAAGAAAAAATTGTCGAAAACTGACTTCCTTTACAAAAATCAATATTGTCCAAAATTTAAGAAATAATCTAGCAAGTGTCATACCATTTTGGAATCCTTATTAGCTGCGCCAACTTTTAAAATTACCTGCCAAACAAGCGTAGTACATTTTTTTCCAGTACAGTCAGTTAAAGTCGAGAAAACTATTAAATTCGAATCATTGTTTTGGGCAAAAAGCCTCCTAATATCCTTTCAAGTCGGAGTCGTTTGATTTAAATTTTAGGCACCAGTTTATTAAATCATTATTCAGGATTACATACAAAAAAAAATACAAAAAAAGTAGAAATTTGTAGTGCCGGGAACTAAAAAACCACCACAAGGACGATTTTTCGATTTTTTTAAAAGCTTTGTATTTTCTGAGACACATTACTTGGATTTTTTTTTAATTTTTCTGATAACTATTGTAACTTGGCCTATCACGGGTTTACGGCTTGACGTCGATTTACGGGACACCTGTATAATAATATATTTTTGTATGTTCAACTATAATTCTGCCGTCTGTCGATTTTCAAAATCCTTTTTTTTATGTTAAAAGTCCTCCAACTTTATAAGAAATTCCACTTTTAAATATCATTTGGTTAAAAAAAGAAAATGAAGATATAATTTAATGTTATCTCTACTTCTGCTTTCAGGAGCATAGCAGGAGCTATGATACCTCCACTGCACATATCGAATATTAACGAAGATGACATGCGGCAATCTGCGCTACAGTATAACAACCCATACATAAAGGACCTCACTGTGTAGAGTCTATTGCAAACTGACCTTGATATGTTTTATTTAGTATGAGTTGAATGTAAGTTAACATTAAACATGTAATGTAAATGATATTTACGTAATAATAGGATTTAGTGTTATTAGAATAAATATTTTCTTAACTTATTTTGGTCTATTTACTTTTTGTTAAGAAAAAAATGCATTTTCTATAAATTAAAGGAAAAAAGTTCTTAACATAAAACAAGTTTTATTTCAACATTTCTATCCTATACATACAAACGCAAATAATTTACATTCATATTAATAACTTGACAATTTTTATTAATAAATGTCACAACGGATTTACATATTAAAACTAAAAATTCGGCCTTTTTATAGACTTGTGTTTGGTTATTACATATGCGATACAAGGGGTTTTTTTCTTTTCATTGCTAAATTTTTTCAATAATTTGTAGCCTAACATAGCTTGATTTTTAAAGTATTATAGGAAACTAAGGATCAAATTGACACGAGGCCATAGAATGCTTGCTGACTCTCGTCGAAATTTCTTATAATAACAATTATTACTTATTCGCTGGGTACTAGACCCATCAGTGGTTCTTGTTGTAATTTGTTACCTGGAAGAAGAAATAATTGTAAGATACATTCATTTTTTAATACTTGAACTTAAAATGTTAAAAATAAAACTTAGAATTGTAACTATGATGGATTAAAAAATCAATATACGATATACAACTTTATGGAACTGTCCCTCGTGTAGGGGACCGTGATTGATCTTATGATGCCGGCATCAACATACAGTGTTGTCCCAATAAAATAGATTAAAACAAAACAACCACCTACAGGAAGTTGGCCGCGACGCCGAACTGCAGGCCGTGCGCAGTGTCGTCCGCGGTGCGCGCGCGCAGCGGCACGCAGTAGTTGAGCTCGAAGCGAGCCACGCCGCCCACGCGCAGCGCCACCCCTAGCCCGCAAGACACGCGCGCGTCCTGCAGTGCTGCCGCGTGGCTCTCGCCAGTTTCTTCTAAATTATTAATAGTAAAAAAAATATCATCTTCAGAACACTGACATGAACAGTTTAAAACCACTGACAAAACAAGCGCACGTTTTGAAAACAGCTGTGTGGTCAGTGTCGTAGAGAATATATATTGCTATATCTTTTTTATTAACAAAGCTGTCTTTCTCCTGCGAGGACCATTCATTCTAGATTCGTGCAATGTAATTTTATTTTGTATTTTTTTTTCGAGTTTCATAATTGTTTTTCTGCCTATTAACGTCTTTAAATAAGCAGTAAATCGTGTGGCCGATGTTCCGTAATTATTTTTATGAAACGTTATACTTATAATAAGCACTAATCGACAACTATATTTACGCCACTTTCACATAATACATGCACCAAACACATTAACATAACTAGTAATCATAAATAATCAAAAGTTAAAAACTATAACCCGATTATGCAAATTATATAGCAAATTACGAATCTATGGACACCACATTCATCAAAATTGGATCAGTAGTATAGGCGCTACGATGGAACAAACATACATCCATTCATAGACTGCCAAAATCATTACCCTTCCTTTTGACTTCGCCGTAGTCAGGTAATTAGGCAGAAATTCGTTATTGCAAGAGTAAGATTACATGCTTACCTGGATGCGCCAAACAGCCGGCATTCACGAAGAAGTGCGATCTAAACAGTTCGCCCAGCCCGCCCTTGCCGGGGCGGAAGGGTAGCGGTGTGTACAGGTGTAGACCGGAGGCCCAGTACACGGAGCCGCCGAGCGCGAGGCCATCTGCGCGGGGGCCCGCGCCGCGCTGGGCGAAGCCCCGCAGCGACGCCGGCCCGCCCAGGTAGAAGCGGTCCGCTAGTTCTGTGCCGTACACATCGTGGAGTACGCCGCCTGCCACCGTCCACTGTAGCACCTGCGACATGACACGGCATGACACGACCGAAGCATCGTACATTATCATCATACGGTCTCGGTTCTCACAGAAAAATGACGTAAAATGGTCACTCATATCTGCATCTGTGCTCGTTGGTAACATTTTATATTCATTTTTAGGGTTCCGTAGTACTACAAGAAAGTTATTATAGTTTCGTTCTGTCCGCCCTTCTAACTTCTGTAGTTATGGATAGGTATGGTTATAGATTTTATTTTTGGTATCATAAAATATATATTTGTTATATTTTAGCGGTGGCTTTCCATACACTTGAAGTGGGGATGATTGTTTTTTCTCATTCTACCTTATTTTTCTGTCTTATAACCATCAAGTTATAAGACATAGAAATTTGTAATTTTTCATGTTGACAGGTCATGCTAAATTCTATTTAGGAAAATTATTTTCAGCGAAATCGGGCAATAACTTTTCAAGTAATTTAAAAAAACTATTGCAAGATGATTTCTTAGAAATGTCTTTACATGCTCTTGGTTAGATTTTATTTATTTTTGTATTGTCCATGTTTGTATTACATACCATGTCCGGCGCGATCTCCTTGTTGGCCTGCGCCTGCAGCTCGGTTTTGACGTGCGCGACGCCGCCGCCCAGGCCGGCCAGCTCGCTGGAGAACTGCACCCACGCGCCGCGCCGCGGGAATATCGCCTCGTCGCGGTGGTCCACCGCCACTATGTGCCGGACCACAGACTTCATTTGAGGACCTTAAACAGTAAATTATGGCTGTGACATAGACCCGACCGTTTTGACGTAAGTACGCAGCAAAATGATCTTAAAATTGCGGCACCGTCCTCACTTAGCGTTACTTAGCTATTAAGTGGTGTTATAAAATTTTGGATGAATATGATAAGTCTGCACAAACACGAAACTGTATGCCTCGATTAGAATTGAATGAAAACTTGTTTATTTTTACCCCCAGTATAATTTTTTAAAGCCATATTAGGTCGCCATACCGCTGCTCTCGCGGACCTTGAAGCTGGTGTTCTTGCTGAGCACGGACGTGTCGCGGACCAGCCCTTCCCACTGGATATTGTGTTTTGTCTGAAAACAATTATGACAGCGATATTCACTCTTTGTGAAATTGTTACGACTTAGGACTTTAGTAAACATGCAAATCCAAAGAGAATTCTAGCTTTGTAATGGACACGGGCGCCTATTGTACGTGAATACGTTTATGTTAGTAATACTAAATTAAAATATAAATAGTCCTCACTTAGGGCAATGAATTACATAATTATTTCACAATGTTGAACGTTTATAATATTACAAAATAAACACCATATTACATAAGCTATCTTATATAATTATATATTTATAGGGATTTAATTGAATTTTGAAAGATTAACAACCGCATAATTTTTGACTATAAAGGCGCTTACCGAGGGTGAGGTCCTAAAAGCGACGTCTAGCAACACACCTCTGTCCAGCAACTTGTATCCAGACCATGGGTACTGATGGTTTTGCTGGTACACTGAAGCTGACAACCTGGAAAGGTTTTTTTATTTAGCCGGCTAGCGAGCTTGCCCCATAGTACGTACAGTTGCGAGTAAACGCGATGCGACGAGACAAGTATCACTTGACAAGTATATTGAAGCGATGGCCATGTCGCGTCGCGACGTCTGTGAGAAACGATTACACATAGCTATCGACCGGCATCGTATATCGCGCCAGTAATTAGATATGAAATGTATAGACGCGAGATAGCTATGTCGCGTCGCGCTAAGTCTATGGAACAGTTTACCAATTTAATAACTTAAATCACATAGACATAATTATAGACATATACGAGGCATGTTGAGGCAAAAAGTGTCTACACCTAAATAGCCCCAAAACATGGCCGCACCATTTAGGTTCCACATTTGTCATCTAAACATTTAGACATTTGCTTTCTGCAGTATAATCAGTCTTCTGAAATCAAGATGGTGTAACTTTTTCTTGTATGAAGATATTTTTCTGTCAAATGAATGTAATAGCCCATCCTTAATTATGAAATCTTTGTTAAGTCACATAAAATATTAATAAGGAGACTGTTAGAACTCACACTGGCACGTAGGCCTGGTACGGGTAGGGCCTGGTGGCGGTGAGGCTGAAGTTGCTGGTGCTGCGGTGGCCCAGGCTGTATTCCGCTGCCACGCGCTCCCCGCGACCTGCCACGTTCGGGCACTTCACACCTACACGCGAAACAAAACAGATGTAAAATGGTGGATTGAGTTAACTTGTCAATGAAACGAGTGAACAATTAATCAAGAATTTTTTTTAAATAATAGATGACTTACCAATTACAAGATTTCCTTCATTTTCACTTACGGTAGTGTTGACGCCGCCAACAACACGGGACAACTCGTTCACATGGAATGTTACCTACAAACGTAAAATATTGATTTAGTTATAATTTGGATTACCAGCATGTTTCTGCAAATCACAGTGCAATTTTTTTAATTGTAAAACATAAAGTTGGTAGTAGCCCAAACAATTGCAGAAATTATTGAATAAAAAAAGTAATTAACATTTGTTTTTTATATTAGTTATATTATGCATTTTGTACATTTGTTTTTTATATTTTATAAATTTTAGTGTTAATAATCTTTTGTTAAATAGAAAAAAAAAACTAAATGTATAAAGTTCACATTGCCAAATGTAAGGCAAACTAAAACCAATGTTCTATTTAATAATAAATGTATGGAACTAATAGATACAGCTGTCTTTTTAGGTATAACTTTAGACGCAAAACTACAATACTACCCTCATATTGCTGAGTTGGCCGACAGACTCAGTTCAGCAGCATTTGCAGTAAGTAAGATAAGACAATTTTCAGACGAAAACACAGCAAGACTTGTATATTTTAGTTACTTCCACAGTATAATGTCCTATGGCATCCTACTGTGGGGAAATGCTGCCGATATAAATATTATATTTGTGCTGCAGAAGCGAGCTGTTCGGGCAATCTACAAGCTGGCCCCCAACACGTCATGATGAGAGAAGTTTAAAGAAACTGGAATCTTAACTGTAGCTTCTCAGTATGTTCTATCAAATGTATTATATGTTAAAAAAAATTTAAACCTATTCAAAAAGAAAAGTGACAACCACAATAGAAATTTCCGAAATAAACATAAGCTTGATGTACCAGTGACTAGACTTAGTAAAGTATCTTTACTTGTTTTTTACTACGTTATTAAAGAAGTCCAGTGGCCAGAAGAAAGGCCAGTGTATATGCCTATACAATAAGATCCCAGAAAGCATTCAAAATTTTTCAATCAATAAATTTAAAAAAGTAGTTAAAGAACATTTGTGTGCTATTATAAAGTTAATGATTTTATGAATGATAGCACACCTTGGGAATGAGGTGACCCTCTGCAATGCTACTTCTAAATTACATATATTATTGCAGTCTTGTTATGTAGTTTTAGTCATAAAATTGTTATATATGCCTTTTTTATATTTTTAAAATAACCATTTTCCATCTTTTTGATAAAAGATGGCCCCGCGCGTTTCTTACGCCGGATCTTCTCTCCGGGCTGGTTCCCGAACCGGTGGTAGGCATCATGTAGATCGACGTTCAGAAAGTGTATAAAAATACCTATTTTGAATAAATTTTTTTGACTTTGACTTTGTGCAGTACATCGAAATACTTAAACAATATTTTTTAGAAGTCACTTTCAAGTACACTGGTAGTTTGTACCAACTTGAGAACTAGAGTGAGAAAACCAGAGGCCTAAGAGGGTACTAAACAACGGCAACACACAAAGGCATACTTCTAAACCTTCAGGAGTTGCCCCTGGGCCACTGGAGACATGTGTAAATATATATATATATATATATATATATATATATATATATATATAATTGGGGCACTTGTAAAAGTATTATAAGTGCTCCAATTACTAAAACGTGCCAAGCTTCCATTATCTTGTAGTTTAGTACCCTCTTAGGCCTCTGGTTTTCTCACTCTATTGGTAAAACAAATAAGCTATATTTTATACCGGTGTCCCTATGAATTTCTAGTAGTTCCCTAGATTCCTCATGGATTCCATCACCAGGTCTTCCATATGGTGACAATGGGACCAACTTAGAAGTAAACCTTTTACAATAAAAAATAATTTCAAAAACGGCAACACACAAAGGCATACTTCTAAACCTTCAGGAGTTGCCCCTGGGCCACTGGAGACATCAATAAAAACACCAATTTCCTTGAAACATCCTATTGAATCCAAGGCACGACGAACCTAGAAATCAAAATGTTAAAGAAATTAAGCTCCTTTACACAGGGCCAATATAATATAATATGAAGCTTTTGTAACCATTTACCTTGTGTGCCCTCATAATAACATCCTCAAAGTCAGTGGCATGGAAGAGATCATCCACTGCACTTTTTATAATGTCATCCTTGGTACGACCTAGACCATCCACGTGAATCTTATCCACTCGAGCCTGTAAGTTATGAAGTGCTTATATATACTGACTTTCATACTACAAAAACAGTCTTTAAGTCTGAATTTTGATCTTCACAGTTGAGTCCACTATAAGATATTAGAGGAACAAAATAAAACTTACTCTTATTCCATTGAGTTTTATTGCTGGTTTTTGTGTAGGCTCATCAAAATGTACGGTTTCATTAAAATCATACATCCCTGTGTTGTTCTCTGGTGCCTATAAAATATTACCAACAAACCATATAGTACCGTTTTATAACCTACTGAGAAATAAGCGACTTAGCTATATCTTTTGTTTTTTATTGAGTTATACTTATTTATGTAGTAATAGTATATATACTATAAAATTATAATTTTAGTTAGGTACTTATCCTTGTCAACATGTATCTCTTAAGTTCCCATTTTTGTCAAATGTCCCTTACCTTGGCATATACGGTACCCATTGTAGATAATACTTGAGTATTTATTTATGTTTTATAATTTTAAAAATTAATTTAAATTAATTAATAGAAAAATAATTCAGGGACTTATTTTTGAAATTACATAAATATTTTGACACTGACATAGTAGCTTCAGTAGTAATACTAGTACTTATCATCTATTAGTAGTAATACCTAACATCTATGGCATAGATGATTAAGCCTACTACAAAAAATTAATGGTACTGATATCATACGACAACACATATGTTTTTTTTTTAATTTAAATATATGGCTTACAACCATTTGCCATTGTCAAGTCATGTAGGTGGAAATAGAATTTTTATTTCAATTTTCAACATCGTATATATTAAATCATGAAGTCTAAAGTCTAGTCATAGTCCTAATAAATAGTCAGTGCAGTCAATGAGTCAAGTCAGTCGATTCAGTAACGTGGTAGAACCTTTACTGAAAGTTTTTTCCGCCTTTTAACTTGACACTGGCAAATGGTTACAAGCCGATGCATATATAAATTAAAAATTAAATTTGGTTGTCAACTGTCATTAGATAAAAGCATGCTAATATGTACCTACCCGGAGAGTTTTGCCGGAAAAGTATGACAGCTGTTTTTACAAATCAGATTAACGATTAAAGATTAACGAAGAATAACGAACTAATTACTTGGTTTGATATCGGATAAAGACCGTTGTCGGACATTTTGAATTGAATTTGAAAATCTATTTTTGGGTTTCAATACAAGAGTTCAAATGAAATAATCACAACTGCATTGTAGAGTGGAAAAGGGAAAATTGTTTCGGGTGAAGTGCGTGATACAAGTTTTTGAAGTTATTTAAGTATTTCTTTTTCCTTTCCGTTCAATTTTTCCTGTTTCTTTTCATTCTTATTAGTTAATTTTATGTTATTAATAGAATAATTATTTTTAGTATAATAATTAGTATATTTAGTGTTTTTAGTTTAATAGTATATTAGTATGGACTCTGATCCACCGGATCCTGGTGGCGGGGATGGGCTTTCGCCGGATTTATCCGTCGTCGGGACGAAATCTTCAAGGAGTGGAAGAGACGTAATCCTGACAATATTATTCCAATTCAACTCAAAAAAAAATACGATAACTAATCCGTCTATTCGGTTAGTTTTCAACCACCCAGACTTTTTGGCTGCAAAAAAATATTCTGACATCGACTGTGGACCATTTATGATCCAGGTGTCGAGAATTGAACTAGGCAATACTTCCGGGGCTGTTTTAAAGCCAATAAATTTTGGACATTTCCTTTTTAAAAATAATGTCAAACACATTGTAGCTGATGGTATTAAAAGATCAGGCCGCAATAGGGTGACCATCGAGTTAGTGCTGAGGGTGCTAACTCTTTTATTAGTAACTCTATTTTAACTGACAATGGATATACAGCGACGATTCCCGCCTACAATGTGTCCCATATGGGTATTATTCGGGAAATTCCCGTTGAATGGTCCATGCAGGAACTAGTGGAAAATTTAGAAGTTCCAAGTGGTTGTGGACAAGTTGTAAGGGCTCGGAGGCTGAGCCGTAAATCATTCATTGAAAATTCTCCGACATGGATTCCCACACAGTCAGTTGTGCTTACGTTTTCTGGGCAAAAGCTACCATCACGTGTTTTTGTTTCTATAACTCATTCCTAGTTGAAATATATAGCCTTCCGACCATACAATGCAACAAATGTTGTAGATTCGGACATATAAAGGCACAGTGTAGATCTCAGCCGAGATGCTTTAAATGTTCTGGCACACACGAGTGTGAGACTTGTACAGTGGAGAGCCCGTCTTGCCTTTTTTGTTCTGGCCTCCATCAAGCTAACTCCAAGTCTTGTCCTGAACATTCAAGACAAAAATCGATTAAATTGTTAATGTCTGAGGAAAGCATTTCGTATATAGAGGCTTCTGCAAGATTCCCTCAAGTGAGGCGCTCAATTGCTGACGCTTCCAATTCCTACCGATCCTCTCTAGCTCCTCTTCTCTCTTCCAATACCTCTTCCAACTCCCCACCAGTTCAGCATTCATACCGAAAAACTGTATCATCTCCTCGTCAGACTCCTCCTCCAATAATTCTAGGTTATGACATCATGCCCATCAACAAATAATTGAAAATTCTTGTTCGTCCTCTCCAAATGAGAGTGCTTACCTTAGTGATTATGGTTTAATGTCTCCAAATGAAAATATGCTAGAATTCATGTTTTCCTTTCTTATTAATTTTATCTCCCGTTTTAGTGATGGGTTACCGAACAATATCATTACCTACTTAACTAAGCTTTCTTCTTTTATTCCTCAAAATGGCACACAAAATAATTCAATGGAATTGACGTAGCTTAAAAAATAAAAATCAAGAAATTAGATTCCTAATTAAAAAATTTAATCCTCTTGTTTTGGCCATCCAGGAAACATGGTTAAGGCCTGGTTTTTGCTTTAGAATTCCTGGTTTTTCATGTTTCCGGGATGACCGGAGTGATGGGAAGGCTGGCTCAGCAATTTTGGTTCGCAATAATTGTAATTATTCATATATCCCTATCCCCTCTCATAGTGGAGGGTTAAACATTGCTATTGCCCGTGTAATTAATACTACATATGTTTCAGTGTATATTCCGGATCCTAATCCTTCCTTACTATTAGAATTTTCTTCGATTATATCCTCCATGGTTAAAATCACCCAGAATCACAACAGGGGGAGGCCCTGTTGTGATTCTGGGTGATTTTAACCTTCACAATATGTCATGGGGTTCTTATTATAATGACAATTTATCTTGTTCTTTACTGGATTTTATAGATGACAGTAACTATGTCATACTTAATGACGGCTCTCCAACCCGTAGGATTTCACCATTACAGAATCCTAGAAGCGCCGTAGATTTGTCATTTGTTTCTTCTACCCTTTCCTCTCAGTGCTCCTGGTCCATTTTACCTAACTCGTATGGAAGTGATCATTTTCCAATTATTATTTCTTACCAAAATTCCAATAGACCCGTTACCTTTGACTCCCCTCCTAGGCAAAAATTTTATCTGGCAAAAGCTGATTGGGATCTGTACTCTTCTACAACGAATGAGGAGTTTCAATCTTTTCCTTTGATTACTCCGGATAACATCTTTAACATTTATCCTTCCATAAAGTCGGCTCTATTACGAAGTGCTGAAAGAACTTTGCCCATTAAAAAACACGGTGTTTTTAGCATGTCGTCCCCTCCGTGGTGGGATTCTGATTGTACAGAGATTTGTAATAGACGAAAGGAAGCAGAACGAGCTTATTCATCATCGATGTCTATGACAAATTTCCTTTCATACAAGCGAATTGCTGCACAGGCTAAGAAACTTTTCTCCAAAAAAAAAAAGACTTGGGTGGCAACTTTTCTGTGAGAGTCTATCCCCTCGCTCTCATCCTTCTCTTGTGTGGCAGAATATTAAAAGATATCGTGGGTCATTATCAAGTTATAACCGACTTTCAAGTAATCCCTCATGTTGGATTGATTCGTTTGCGGAAAGACTGGCTCCACCTTCAGTCCCGACACAAGAAGAATTAACAACTTATGAAAATTCTGGTTCGGTTACAAGTGACCTTGAAACTCCATTCTCGTGGGAGGAATTTCAGTTGGTGTTGGGAGCCCTAAAGGATTCAGCCCCTGGTATTGATGGGATACCTTCCTCGTTTATAGTTAAAAGCAGTATTACTGCACAAAAAATTATCCTTCAGGCTCTTAACGCTATATTTCAGTCAGGTCTTCCTCCGTCGGAATGGAAGGCTCAGATTATTATACCTGTATTAAAGCCAGGAAAACCTGATGGTGTTCCATCTTCATATCGTCCAATTGCTCTCTCTTCAACACTGGCAAAAATTATGGAACACTTAATTAAAAATCGACTGGAATGGTTTATAGAAAGCAGAAATATTCTCCCTCATACCCAGTTTGGCTTTCGTAAAAATGTAAGTACTATGGACTGTTTAGGTATCTTTGTGACTGATGTCCGTTTAGCATTTTCCAAAAATTAGTCGAAGGTAGGTGTTTTCCTAGACATAGCATCTGCATATGATAATGTCCTTCTACCAGTGCTTAGACAAAAAATACTTAGATTAGGTGTACCAGAGAAGATGGTCAACTACATTTCTAACTTCTTATCATCTCGATCCGTTATTATCAATCATAAAAATTTGTCTCTACCTCCTAGATCCGTTTGGAAAGGACTTCCACAAGGTTCTGTTCTCAGTCCAATTTTATACAACATTTATACCAGTGACCTTGAACTCTCTGTCGGTTGCTTTTGTAGTATACTGCAGTATGTGGATGATCTGACTTTATATATTTCATGTAAATATATTATTCAAGGTGTCAATCGACTTAGCTCTGCTGTGCTCTACTTAAGTGACTGGCTGGAGGATCATGGTCTCTCTATTTCTATTGAAAAGAGCTGTGTAGTGGTTTTCTCTCGTCTTAGAAATCTTCCTAATGTTTCTATAACTTACAACAATATTTTTTTTCCAGTTAGGGATAGTGTTAAGTATTTGGGCGTATATTTGGATTCCAGATTGTTTGGTTCTTCCCACATTCATAATTGTCTTAAAAAGGCGGAAAGAAATTTAAATGTCCTCCGCTCCTTATCGGGAGTTTGGTGGGGCTCACACCCATATGTTCAGAGACTTGTGTATAATGCATTGATTCGTAGTTAATTGGATTACGGGTCTTATCTACTAGAACCGTGTAATAAAACAAATTTGAAAATGTTTGATAAACTTCAGGCAAAATGTTTACGGTTAATTATAGGTGCAATGAAATCATCCCCAATTAATGCACTTCAGGTAGAGTGTGTGGAGCCTCCTTTGGCTCTTCGTCGACAGTATTTATCTGATAGGTTTATGTTTAAAGCCTATCAGTGGTCCTCTCACCCTCTTATTAATAAACTTTCTTCTCTACTACAACTTTCATCTACTAAGTATTGGACACATAAAAGTTTGCCTTGTCTTTTGAAAAGTTATCAAAAACTCGTTTCCTTACCTTGTCCAGTAGCTCAATTCCCCATTAATCCACTGTTCGACTCTTCATTCTCCTCTCTTATATTTTCTCCAAATGTTATTTTAAATTTTCCCATTACAAAAGGTTGTCCTTTTGCTAATGTTAAATTTAATTCAATAGTAAGCAATCGATTTAAAGATTGGACTCTTATATTTACTGATGCATCAAAATCGGAATCTAGTTGCGTTGGTAATGGTATGGTAATGGATACCAAAATATAATGTAATTCTCAATAACAAACTCCTTCTTTCTCATCAGTATTTTCTGGCGAATCTTTAGCTATCCTTGAAGCGCTATCCTTTATAGAATCTCACAGACTGAATAAGTCTATTATTAATCTCGGACTCTAAAAGTTCTCTTGAAGCTATTTTGTCAAACCAGTTTCGGTGCAAATTTAAATTCCTTTCCCCCCCCTTTAATTATTAAAATTAGGGAGCTGTTATTTAATTAATTTTATTGCAGTAACATTCAGGTTGTACTTGCCTGGATCCCCGGGCATAGTGGCATTACAGGAAACGAATGTGTAGACCTTTATGCTAAAGAGGCTTCTAAGTCTGGTGATTTAAGTAATTTTAAAGTTTATTGCCAAGATCTTCTATCTCTGGCTAAGACACATATGACCTCATGACATATGATGAGTGGAATAATATTTGGACCGATTCATGTAGAACTAAGGGACGATTTTATGCCGAAATACAAGGATCTATACCTAGTAGGCCCTGGTTTTTTAAGTACTCTAAAGCTAGCAAATCTTGTTCTACAATTTGTCGACTTCGCCTTGGACATTCGTATAATAATGTATTTTCGGCCGAAATAAGAGTCAAGGACTGCGCATTGTGCGAGTGTGGCTTAGATGAGGGTTCACCTGATCATATCTTCTTGAACTGTCCTATAAATCTTTCTTTATATGACTTTCTTCCTATACACATTCCTCGACCCATTAATCTTAAGACTATTTTATCCTACGTCTTTACTCCATTTGTGAACACTCTATGTTCATTTATAGCTTCAAATCACATAAAACTTTGATTATGTATTACTAATATATTCCTAACTTATTTTCATTAATTTTTATTTTATTTATATATGTTCTGTATATTATTTTTTATTAAAAAATAAAAAAAAGAGTCTAAGAAACATTGGCTTTGCATATCATTCTGCTTTTATACTAGTAATTATAATCTCAAAGCCCCGGGTATAGATGGCATTAGAGCTCAGGATTTGAAAATAATTGCAACGGAAATCGCAGATATTATAGCCCACTTCATTAATATGTCTATTAAATATGGAGTCTACCATCGCGACTTAAAGACGGGTATTGTAAGGCCTATATACAAAAAAGGTTTACAGACTGATTGGAATAACTACCGTCCGATAACAATACTATCCATCATAGACAAACTCGTAGAAAAGTCCATATCCAAACACATTTATAAGTTTTGTAAAGAAAATAGAATAATAACGGAAAAACAATACGGTTTTCAACCAGGTAAAAGTGCCACTCAATTACTTTCTGAATTTACTGACAAAGTTTACGACCACCTTAACAAAAAAGATCATATTTTACTAGTATTTGTTGATTATACGAAAGCGTTTGACACTTTGAGACATAGTACGCTTATTGAAAAACTCGATGACTGCGGCATACGAGGACCTCTGAATGAGTGGTGTCGAGACTATCTTAAGGATAGGTCCTTCGTAGTAAAAGTTGGTGACGTTTTCAGTGAAAAGGTGCCTATTGACGAAGGAACCGCGCAAGGCTCAGTTATAGGGCCCCTACACTACATAACATACGTTAATGACGCCATCAATGTCGTCAATAATTGTGACATGTACCAATTTGCCGATGACACATGTTTGGTTTCCGCCAATAAGGACATGAACATAGCCATAAAGAACCTTCAAAAGGATTTTACACTACTGACTAAGTGGTCTCATGATGCGGGACTAGCGATTAATGCTAATAAGACAAAAATTATTTATGTTAGCTCCAGCCAAAATCGTAGTACCATATCTCCGGAAATAATAGCGCACAGTCATAATTGCCTACATAATAATGCCTACACAAGTTGTAATTGTGAGTCAATAGAAGTAGTGAGCAAACATAAATATCTCGGTCTAATAATCGATGACAAATTTAAATGGACGGATCATATTAACTCAGTTTGCGACAAACTACGAGCAATGTTAGCTAAGTTTAGAATCATAAAAAAGAACATTCCATATACCATGATTTTAACACTATACAAAGCCCTGGGTGAAGCCACAATATATTACGGCCTAAGTAGCTACGGGAGGACGTTTAAATCGCATCTCGATCAAATTTACGACCTACAGCTTCGTATCCTAAAAACGATAGTGCCTGCAAAGCTTAAGACTAATAACTGTGAAGAACTTTTTATCAAAACTAATATATTACCCATACATGACCAGGTAAAATATATTTTACTAAAAGAAAACTTTTTTAACGAGAACTATCTAAATATAATACACCATTATAAACAAACTCGTAGTGCGTCAAAAATCAAATATTTAGTTCCACGATATTGTAACCTCTACGGCAAACAAATGTTGCAATATCAAGTACCTAACTTAATAAATAATCTTCCTGATAACCTTATAAAAGAAATAAATGAAACGAATATTAAATATAAATTAAAAAACTATTACCTCTCAAAATTATTAGTAGTATAATATAAAATTCATCACAAACAAAGTAAATAAAACCCGAGCTTAAGAAAAAAATTTTTTTTTTAAATATCCTAGATAATAAATAATATTATGCTGAAGCAATTTATGCCCGTGTGTTTCCATTGTGTGATGAGGATGCGGCCGCGCGGTGTATTGGCGGTATTGTAGTTCTACCTACGGTTATGACTTTTTTAGATTTCGTAAACATTAGAATGTGTGTAACCTTAAAAATATATTGCTAAACTTAGTAATAACATAATTAAGATATAAGCATTGTCTAACTAAATATAACTAGTTATTAAAAATTAAAATGAGCTACCGACAACGAATAGCAGTGTGCGGAAAAACCAGCAATGGTTTATGTCACACTGTATAGTTTAAGCTTAATGTTTGTATTCTTAGTTTATAAATAAATAAATAAAAAAATAAAAAAAAATTATAACTTGTATCTGCATGAAGTACCCATGAAGTCATTGCATGAGCCATTCCCTGCACTGTACGCCATCAGCTTTTCACTGAACATCTGCTGCATCACTCTGACGCTGGCAACTCCTATTACAAGGAAGGCTATGCCAAAAGAAGAAGAAGAAGAGTTTTGCCGGGGAATTCAATGGGTGATGTTGTGGAATTTGTAAAATTTCATAAATTTGTGTTATTTCGGTTCTTAATGTGTAATATTGGTAGAATATTAACCATTAAATATTTGTTAACGTGCACAAGTGTGGGCAAGTAGTACAACTTCTAAAAACGTGCTATTTTGTGTTTCCCGCCAAAACTCCCTAGGAAGCTCAGTAAAGCTTCTACCACTTTACTGAATCGACTCACATGACTCATAGACTGTACTGACTATATATTTGGACTTGGACTAGACTTTAGACTTGACCATATAGGAATACGGTGTTGAAAATTATTGAAACGAAAGTTCTATTTCCCGCCATTTTAACTCTACACTGGCAAAAGGTTATAAGCCGATGCCATATATAAATTTAAAATAAAAATGTACCGCCATACTCAAAAGAAGAAGAAGAAGATCATATGTACTCCTGAAAGTTAAAAGTAATGGTTTCGGTTCAAGAGTGCGCCGATAAATAAATATTTCAAATAAAATGGATCAAAAAGCAATATTTAATTATTGCCAATCATTGGGATGTTGCAAGTTATGTAGACTACGATATGCGGGAATAAGGAATCCCAATGCCTATGAAAAACCTCACGAATTTTGTAAAAAGGTATGAGGTGGCTTGCCTATACTTAACCCCTTTTTTTTATTAAAATGTTATTGAAATATAAATAGCATACCTACCGTAATTATTAAGTAATCGTAAATATTCCTAATAAAATTCTATAAAAATGTAAATGTTTCGTAAACATTCAAACATTGAAAAATATACTTGAGGCAAAGATAGTAAATAAAAACAATGTAATTTCAAATGAAAAAAAATTCGAAACGTGCATAAAAATTGAAAAAATGTGTGTTAAATTAGTAAAAAAATATATTTCTACTAGTTTTATGTTCAAGGTATATAATAATGAAGAAAAATGGTAGATAATAATTATTTTAACACTACATACTTTATTTTGAAGAAATTATTTGATATGTTTTTTTTTAGTTCGAGAATACAACAGAACACGATCAAAATATAGATAATGATATGAAAGAGGATAATAAGGACAAAGAAGGTGCTCAGGAAAACAATATTGGTCATGGTGATAAGTCTAATGGTAATGTCAATAAAGTATTAGGTGAAAATGGAAGTGGATGTCCAGCTCAGAAACGTCGCAAAATGGATGTGTGTGCCAGCTGTTTAGGTATCTTACAAGTACAAACTTGGCACGATAGTCTAGAAATGACTAAAGAAGTGCTGGACAAAAAAAGGTTAAATAAAGAGTTATTTAAAATGAATTCTTTTTTGTTGTTATATACATTTGCTATATGCTATGTTTTATAAGACTGTTGCTGTGCTAATGTAATTTAAATTTTACAAAATTCATAACTCTGTTTTAGGTATGAATGCAAAACATTTGCGTGTGCCCTGTCAGCTCCAATCGCCACAATTTTAAGAGAAAAAGCAATAATGTTGAGGCTGTCAGATAAATATCCTGAATATAATCAGCGTAAGTATAAATTCTACAGTATTTTGTAGAAAAATAATGTTTTTTTTAGATTATATAGTAAAAACAGTACACACACATGTTTTTGTAATTTCTTGTTTAAAATGTTGTTATTTTAGAAACCCTAACACCATTAAAGGAAGCATGGAAATGGTCATTTGGTGTTTATCTTGAAAGTCATATCAAAAAAACTTTGGATTCTGGTGCGGTGTCTCCTCTGTTAATCACAGTCAATATGGACTATATTGATGATTTGCAGGTAATACAGTATTCCATAGTACATCCCCACAAAAGATAATCCCGTAGACATCGTACATTTTGCCTTGATTAATAGTAGCCTATGTACTTCCTCATGGTCTACTCTATGTCTGCACCAAATTTCATCAAAATCGGTCCAGTAGGTTCGGAACATACTTAATACAAATAAACAATCAAATCTTTCGTCTCTATATTATTAGTGAAGATGAAAATCTTGACTCAGTCTTGTGTTACAGACATTGACATTATTTTACAGGAGTTAGAAATTCTAAAGACAGTGTCCCCGGAGTTATTTGAAGAAAGGAGTAAACAGAAGAGACGTTTTGTGAATGAGTTCACTCGCCGCTCCGTAGAACAGGTAGTGCAGTTGTTACATAAAAATTATATATGTTCACTAACAATTGTCATTTTCAAAATAATAATTTAAAAATATTAAGAAATAACTCCAGAAAACTCCTATACCATAATATATTTATCTATAAATCTATATTTTTTTATTATTTCGAATTACTGGTTTTTTTAAATTTATATATATGGCATAGGTTTATAACCATTTGCCAGTGTTGAGTTAAAATAGCGGGAAATAGAACTTTCATTTCAATTTTCAACACCGTATTCTTATATCGTTAAGTCTATAGTCTAGTCAAAGTCCAAATATATTGTCAGTACAGCCCATGAGTCTTGTCATATTGTCTTTTGCATTAATCATATACAGTTGTTATTTTTTAAAATCTTCCATTAAAAATTACATTTTGTATAATGTATTTGTATTCTGATGTAAACGAAAAGAAAACAGTTAAATTGAACCAAATTTATGTGTCATTGCATTTCTTTAATGCACAGTAAACATTAAGTGATTTGAGCACTATACATAACCTATTGTTTCTTGTTTACATCAAATTGTATCTGAACGGAGTACAATATCTCAAAGAGTCTGTTCAATAATTAATTCATAAATAAGATTTTAAAAACAATTAAAAATATATTATGTCAACATTATAATGTTTTTTGAAATACTGCAGAACACTCTGTATATGAGTGATGTTTTTAATATTGCAGGCACTGGAAAGCGCGACACTGGCAGCGCTGGAGGCGGCAGGCGGCGCGCTACCTCTCGCCGCGTGCCCCGCGCATACCGCCGCGGTGCACACTGCGCACGCGCCGGCGTACCTCGCTGCTAGGTGTGTACAAATCTATGTAGATTGAGTTCATTCAGAACACAAGTTCCTAGTGGACAAAATACTCGCAGCTCATTGGTAAATACTTGCCTCATCCACATTAATAACCTCACCCGTACGACCTTCAAATACTTATATACTCCTACAGATGAAAGCACACTAACTATATTAAATTGGTGGCCTATAGATACGTGAAGCTGAGTCGCAATTTACCGCAGTCACCATGGGTGCTGGACGGGCGGCGCGTGCTACCGTCTTCAGTGCAGGAGATTATCTTCGCCCCCATAGCCAAACTGTACAAGTGAGTCGAGCTAAACTATACCAACTTGTGCTTGTCCTGATGTAGGTAAAATGTGCATATGTGACTTTATGACCTCTATAAGTCTAGGACTATATGATCCGGAATCCGGTAGGCCGGGGAAAATTCAGAGCATTAAAAATAGAACTCTGCACTAAAACAATAGAGTTGAAAAGGGAAGTGTCGAGCTGTCATATATAACTTTGACATTTGATTTGACGCTTGTGTGTTCGATTTTCAGCTGTATGGTATTAGCACAGAGTTCTGTTTTCAGTGACCTGAATTTTCCCCGGCCTTCCGCATTCTGGATCATGTGGCAGTCAAAGCCTTTAGGTTTTAATATAATATATGTTCGCAGATTCGACAGTGATGCGGCGGAATCGCGGCTGAAGTTTATCGCCGCGGGTCGCGAGGACGTCGACGTGCGGTGTCTGGGCGACGGCAGGCCCTTCGCCGTCGAGGTATAAACGCCAACGTGCGAACTGACCTCAGATCACTTGCAGGGTTGACATAAATCATTCCATGTATAGATATGTAATAGTACTGTCAGAAAAAAAAAAATTGTAAATACATGTAAAAAGTTTCTTTGATAGAAAAAAAATCTCCTTGAGCTTGATATCTCAAAAATTTGAGCTGGCGCATGGGGAGGTCCCCTTTCCCATTTAAAATGCATTGAAAAAAAAAAACTATTTTTTTAATTTTCAATGTAAATCAACGAAAAAAAAAATTTTTTTATTTCCGTTTCCATTAGTTATTTGTCTTAAAATTTTTTGCTCAACCTCATAGGAAAAAAGTTACAGTGTTAAAAAAGTGGAAAAAAAATAAAATTACAAAAAGTTAAAAGTGATATATGTTTTCAATTTGATGTCAGAAAATTATTTTATTTTGTAAAAATAATTACTTTATCATGCCTATATTAGGCATGTCAATCTATTTTATCTACATTTGATTTATGGACAGATATCAATATTCAAATACCACAGTCAATAAAGCAGTTTTTTCAATTAGTGACATCTAGTGAAGATCATATTAACTTGTAAGCAGTAATATAAAGATTGTGATGAAAAGCTGATTCAATCATTTCTATTCTTCCCATGAAACTTGTCTTCTCATTGGTTGATTCAAAATTCAAAAATATTGCTTTGCAAATAGAATTATTTGTTTATTTCTCCGAGGATTAATTATTACAGTGTTTTTTGTAATGTTGGTAGTTTATAAATAATTTTGAGCTATCCTAACTTCCCACCAAAACCAATTTAATTCTGAATTATTTGCATCTCGATTTTAGGTTATAGAAGAAATTAATTTTGATTTTAAATAAGTAACAGCTATTAGTTATTCAAATTAATAATACTACTTTTTAATTTATTTAATACGTTGTAATAATGTCAGATAAAAACAAAATTGTATATTTATTTGGCTACCATATAACCGACAAGTTATGAGTTTATTTTTTCATAAATATTTATATTAAAAAAAAAGTATTCGTGAAAGTGCTATTGACGTTAGTAAAGAAGTCATTAATATTTGGAGCTCAGCAGGAATAATAATTATTCATTCTTAATTTATTATTGGCAAAATAGAAAAATTTTATTACGAATAGAAAAGTTTAAAAAAAATCTCAGACTCAAAAATGTAATGAAAATAATTATTGCGAAAAACTGGAAGAATTATTTGATATACGTTCAAAAAATAGTTTCAATATACACACACCGGCTTATTTAGCGGAACATAAAATAAAGGTTTGATATCAGTATTATATAAGGTTGCTGGCTGGTTTATACGTCATTTAATTTAAAAAGAAATATTTTCCAATTAAGAAAACAACTGAACATCACATTTTATGCAATTGTTTTAATTTTATTCAAATACACCTTATCTGGAGCGAATTTCGAGTATTTCTTCCTTCTGAGTTTGATTTAAAATTACATTGAAATACTGTTTTTTGTTAGTTTTTTTTTAATCGCGTATCTTTTTGGAGTTGAGGACTGAATTATGCCCGACTTACAGGTAGCGGCACGAAACTCTAGCGCTGACCGTTATTGCGCAGAAGTCAAAAATTAGGTCTCAGGGGAGAGGGACGAAAGGTGCTCGTGCGTAGCGCTGGCTTTGGCTTTGCTAGCTAGGCTAGACTGGCTAGCCAGTCGTACTCCGTCCCCCGCCGTGATACGACGCTCCGCGGTCTTCTGACTGTACATTTCGTTCATTGTTATTGTTTTTTGTTAAGTTTGAGTTCGATTGTTGTTGTTGGTTTTTATTATTAAATTTGTTTGTGACTTTAAACAGTGAACATGCCTAGAAGAAATACTGTTTTGAAAAGACAGGCACGAAAAATGGTGTATGACGTGCATTGTTTTGTTAAAAAAGAAACCAATGAATTAATATTAATTAATTTTTTTTTTACTTAATATTAATTAAATTATTAAAAGAATTAATAATTAATAAATCACTCGGTAGTGTACAAAGAGTACATTTAAATATGTTCTTAAAATTATTTTAATAAATGTATAATTGTATTGCGTGCGCGACTGTACCCATGCGCAGCGCTAAACTTACGTGCCGCTACTTGTAGCCCCAACGGAGATTGCCAGGGCACTCGAAATGCGAAGAAATGGTCAAACCTACAGTGTGATATCCAGAGATCTTCGTCGACCAGTTTCAACGATCCATCGCAGTATCCAACGGTTCAGGGAGACCGGTACTTATGTGAGAAGAGCAGGACAAGGCAGAAAAAGACGGACTTCGAGTAGGGATGATCGTTTCATTCGGCTTCGTGTACGTAGGAACCCCCGTTTGACGGCCGTCCAAGCCTGACATGAGTTAGAAGCAGTGCGGGGTGTAACCGTAAGTGAGCGTACGGTACGAAGAAGCTGGTTTGGGTTCATTTGTGCCCGCCAAGGCTCCAAGGCTCGAAGTAAATCATCGTAGAAACAGGTTAACTTTTGCTCAGGAACATCGACTTTGGAACGCGGACCAATGGAGTAAGGTATTGTTTAGTGATGAGTGCAGAATTCTCTTAAATAAAATTGACGGCAGGCAAATAATATACAGACGCAAAGGAGAAGTTTCAAAATTTGTCTGATTGTATCACAATCAGACAAATTTTAAAACTACAGTTGCATACGGTGGTGGATCAATAATGGTTTGGGCGGGCATTTGTTTGGGAGCTCGCACAGACGTGGTAGTGATTGACAGAGGGAGTCTGACTGCAGACCGCTATATCAGAGAAGTTTTAAAAGAAAATGTCGTACCGTTTGCCCCATATATCGGTGAGGATTTTGTTTTTATGCAGGATAATGCTCGGCCGCATACCGCTCGGGTAACTCAAGCTTATCTTAATGATATGAATATCACTGTTATGGAGTGGCCGGCGAGATCACCGGATATGAACCCAATAGAGCACGTTTGGGACTTGCTGAAAAGAAAAGTTAAGTCCAGAATTCCAGCTCCTGCCAACGTGGGTGAACTTTAATAAGAGCACGTGGAGAAAATACGCGATATTAATCACCATTTTTCTAATTTAATTAATTGTTATTTTAATATTAATTTTCACTTTTCCCGGTTACATGAAAAGTTCAAAAATGTACCATTTTTCACAAATAGCCTTTACTCGCAAAATCTGTTCTTAATGTGATCTCATTTTAAGTAAAACAAATGAAACTTTAAATAACAAAAGAAGTGTAGTAAGTAGATTTTAAAATAAAACCATATTTTTTTAATTATGGACCTTTTTTTGTGTTCCGCTAAATATGCCGGTGTGTTTATTTACAGACAATCAGAAACGAATGTTGGAGTATAAAAAAAATCAACGTGTACATTAAAACGGTGTATAAATAGAAAATATAAAATAAAATTACGAATAAGTTGATAAAAAATAATATTATTCAATTTAATGAAAAAATTGATACGCACTTTTTGTTTTTTTTTAATTTTCACTTTTTTAACACTGTAACTTTTTTCCTTTTTTCCCAAAAAAATGTAGCAGATCTTTTTTGGAGATAATTTAATTTCCTATAATGGAAACGGAAATTTAAAACAATTTTTTTTCGATGATTTACATTGAAAATTAAAAAAATAGTTATTTTTCAATACATTTTAAATGGAAAAGGGGACCATGCGCCAGCTCAATTTTTGAGATATCTAGCTCAAATTTAAGTTGATTTTTTTTGTCTATCTATATAAACTTTTATCTATAGAAACTTTTTACATGTATTTACTCAAAAAAAATATATAATCCGAAAGGCGTCATAAATTACAAAATTATAGGCTTTAATACTGTTCAAATCCTCGCATTAGGTACATTTGTATTTATATTTTATATTACGTAAATACAATCAAGTTAAGTATGTGCGTTTTTGATTAATATTCTTGTCTTCCAACTTTATGATTAAGAAAAGTTCAATGAATGAACTTTATAGCGCACCAAAAAGTAAAATCAAATATAGTTACTAAAACTAGCCACAAGAGGCGGTCTTATCGCTACAAGCGATTTCTACCAGACATTAAATTTGGAAAAACAATTGTAAGTAACTCGTTACAAAGGTAGGTAGGTGACTTAAAATAAAAGTTACTTGGTTGCTAATAAAGTCTTTGAGGTCTTTGGGTGAAACTCGAAGTTAAGTATAGAAATAGTGTACAGTACGAGCATTGTCACACGTTTAGGTTTGAATCGCGAAGTTTTTCGAAGTGTCAACAGTTAACACAGATTAGGTTCTAAACGAACTGTACAGGATATCTTCAAAACAAAAACAGATATTCAAGGAGCGTAATCAGTAGAGCCGTGGGGTTCCTATAACTCCATTCCTATCGGCTTTACTTACCTTTTGAAGTCCATCTGCATCCAAATCTCTACCTATTAATAGGCTAGGGCTTCTCTATGAAGTAGAACTAGCCTTCGCCATTGGTAATCAGTATTCGATTCTCGTTCCAAAAATAAATACAACAATATCATATGATATGATCATATGACCTTATATTTTGACCAGATTATCCTATAAAATCCTTAAGTTTGATTCGCGGCCGATACTGCACGGCGGGCGCGTGACCTTCAAAACCGGTGCGACGTACAGCAGTACGAGGGTGTCCATGCGTAGTCAGAGTTGTTAGGATAATTATGTTAATCATGTTCTTTTTCTGTAAATACCGCAAATTTTAACTATGCATAGTGCATACTGTCATTACTAAGTATTAAACCAAACATGACATTTTGTAATGTTGGGTTAAATACTTCGTTCCAATAAAAATACAACCTGTATTATATTATAATGATAAACAATCCGACAGGTAACCGACCCGCCCCGCGACCTGACAGCTGCGGACCTAGCACAAGTATGTGAAGAGATTTCCGAGAGTGGAGAGGTCGTTGTGAACACATTCCAGCCTATTACTAGGTAAACCATTAACTGTCCATGTCAATATCTATTTTCCTCTATCTCCCCCAGTATGTTGCCAAGAGCATGTAAAGACAGTTTAAATTACTGTAAAAGTTATTCGACGATTCCATGTATATAACCTTACCAAGAATTATATGAAAATCTGTCACAATCATGACAGCTCCCGTACAAATTTCATTCGATAACATTACGTTTACGCCGCTGTCAAATGTTTCTGCTAGACCCACAGGACATGTCTCACGTGGGGTACGTAACTATCAACGAGTAATAGGTTTTCTTTAATTACTTAAAATTTATTTTTAGATTAAATTAATTGAAATAATTTTGGTCAAGAGTTTTTAGCATGATATATCTGCATGGAAGCTTACAAGTTTATATGTCTTACCAACCAGCCAACTTATAAACCACTTTGGAGGCCGATTACTCAAAAATAGTTGATTTTGTAAAAAAGTCATGTATGAAACCAACCAAAGCTTTTATTTAAAAATACCTATTCGTCGATATATACGATGGAGGAAAATAAAAAAAATATATTTTTATCCCCATTTCACATGTATGGAGCTACACCTAAAATATAAAATTATATATTAGGTCATTACATATGAAATTGGCGTTTTGTAAAGGAGGAACATAAAGTCGATTTTTTTAAACATAATATATTTATTTAATCAAAGTATATACCATTGCTATCGTTGCACTTTTGCCATCTCATAGGTAGTTCATTGATTCATTTACTAAAAAAAACCATTCAGGCAGGAATCAATAAAATCTTTGAAGGGGCTTTGGACTGCCCCATCAGAGTTGAATTTTTCCCGAAAGTTATCCCAATTTCGAAAAAAATGGTAATCTGTTAGAGCATTTCCGGGGAGTACGGTGGATGTCCTAGACATTCCAATTAAAGCTCCTCTAGTTTGGTAGCCGTCTGTTGTGCAGTGTGTGGTCTAGCGTTGTCCTGAAGCAGCAGTGGCCTAGAACGAATGACCAAACTCAGTTGTTTAGCAGCTACCTTTTCCATCATGATTTGCAGTTACTGGCAATAGACATCTGCTATAATCGACTGGCCAGATTTAAGAAAGCTTTAGTGAACAACACCGGCACTAGTCCAACAAACGCTCACAAGAAACTTTTTTTTGATCAATTTTGCTTGGGGCAGGCTTTGGCTGGTTCGCCAGGGTTCAGCCATTGCGATGAGCATTTCCGATTATCGTACAGGATCCACTTTTCATCACAGGTAATGATTCGATTTAAAATCCCTTCATTATTGTGCCGGTTGAGTAATGTAACGCAGCAGTCGACGAGCGTTTGACGGTTTGCTGCACTCTATTTATGAGGTACACCCACCTTTCAAGCTTTTTCACCTTCCCAATTTGCTTCAAGTGGATTAAAACAGTTTTATCACTAACACCGCAGAATGCAGCTAACTCGGGCGTGGTTTGCGATAGATCCGCTTCCACAATAGCCTACAATTCTTCATTATCAACTTTGGTCTCCAGTCGTCCACGGGGCTTTCTGCAGGTCAAAATTTCCAGAACGAAAACGTTGGATCCAAAAACGCACTGAGTTTTCTTTTGTGATACCGCCCTCATACACATCATTAATCCTTCGAGCCGTTTCTGCAGCACTGGTGCCATGGTGGAACTCGTACTCCAAAATAATACGATATTTCAAATTTTTTTATTTTGTAAACAGAGTGACGCAAAAAAAAAAACCAAAAGAGGAAAAAACAAATGATATACGGTTTTCGAAACACAAATGCATAAGTAAATAACGATAAACATTTGAAATTGGAATTCCTAACCAAAGAAGATATATTTGAGATCAAAGTGGCCTGTACGACAAAACGCCAATTTCATATGTAAGGACCTAATATTTTAGGGGTAGCTCTCCATATGATGAAAAAATTTAAACCATTAACTTCATAATTACAGAACATAGAGCTGCGGACAGACAGACAGACGGACAGAGCGAAACTATAAGGGTTCCTTGTAGTACGGAACCCTAAAAATTGGTCAGCGTCGAGAATTACTACTTTCTACAAAGCTTAAAAGCTTAAAGTTCCAAGAAAGTGGGAGTGCCACTGGATCATAATTTGCCAAAACAATACTTAACGAACATTTTCAGGGACGACCTAGTGCAGCTAAAGAAGGGCGAAGAAACAAAATGTAAAACATATGAAGCACTCTGCATCAAATTGTCGCATCGAGATGACGAAAATGTAAGTAACTTATAAGGGCCCAGTTAGACAAGGCGCGCGGTGACTGCACAAAAGCCGAGCACTTGTTTTCATTCATAGCAAAATAAGCTTTATAGACTAGGCCACAACGTACAAACTAATAACAATCGGCGGACGCGCGGTCAGGCTATTGTTAACAGTTTGTAAGTTATAGTATAGTCGATAAAGCTCACTTTGCTATGAATGAAAACAGGAGCTCGGCCTTCGTACGCCTTCGCACGGGCGGACGCCGCGTTATCATTATTGCGCCCTGTGTAGACATACTATGTACGTCGTGCGGATCAACCCCGGTCACCTTTTTACAAAGGCGTCGCAATAGAACGTTCACATTAAACCGCGTGTCCGGACATAACCTTTTCGTCACATAAACGCGTCCTAAGTGTAAAACAACAGAAAGAGATTCAAGCAAAATATATAAAATAATTACCTTTAAATAAAATTTCTATTATGCTTCCAAAGTCGTCCGAAGTCCCATTATTGTCTTCCTGGTGCAGTTCCCATTATGAGCTTGTGGGAAGAGTAGATGCCCCAAAGGGAGATCTCCGACCGAGCGAGGTGCTATGCTCGGTCAGGCCGAAGCCCACTTGTATGAATTTCAGATGTCGTATATATAGGGCCGAACATAGAAAACTTCGATAGCGCGATTCAGGATTGTGGCGCTAATTGGTCCGCCACATCACTCCCCCCCGAAGATCTGAAGTGGAATCTTGAGTCGTCTTGCTTGAGTCGCCAGTGCCATAGAGTCCCAGTGAGTCGGAACTGTGCTGCTGCTGCACGGGCTCCAGTGAGTCGGAGTGCTGCCATGCGGGCCGATGCTACGTGCTGACCAGGAGAGATGTGCTCTGCTTGCTGACCGGTCGTTGTAATGAGTTTGCCCGTTGAAGCCGATGAGGGTTCGACCAGGCCGCGGTGCGTTGAGGCTGGTGGTCGAGGTACCCGATGAGGCTGAAGCTGGCTGGCGTGTTGCGGAGGTTTGGGAAATGATAATGATGATGTCCAGAAGGAGGCGTGTTCTGTCGAGGGTCAAAATGTTGGAATATGGTGGTAAGCCCCAAAGGGAGATCTCCGACCGAGCGAGGTGCTATGCTCGGTCAGGCCGAAGCTCGCTTGTAGTAATTTCAGGTGTTGTATATATACTGCCGATCTTAGCAAACTTCGATAGCGCGATTCAGGATTATGGCGCTAATTGGTCCGCCACATCACTCCCCCCCGAAGACCTGAGGTCGAATCTTGAGTCGTCTTGCTTGAGTCGCCAGTGCCAGAGAGTCCCAGTGAGTCGGAACTGTGCTGCTGCTGCACGGGCTCCAGTGAGTCAGTCTAATGACACGACGGTAGTTCGTAGCGGTAGCTAAATTTTGAAGTATTTGTCGTACCGCTTAAGTACTTCATAAGGGCCTTCGTATGGTGGTGATAGCGGAGCCCTCACCGTGTCGTTGCGCACAAAGACGTGTGTGCAGGTGGCCAGATCCTCGTACACGAATGGCTGCAGATTAGTTGCGGGCGTGCGTCGTGTTCCCGGTGAAAGAGATGCCATCGTGCGAGAGAGACGGCGCACCAACCCTGCGTCGTTGATGTTGGTTTCTTGAGGCGGCACGAAGAAGTCGGCGGGCACACGGAGTGTTGAACCGTATGTCATGAGCGCCGGGCTGAGGTTATTGTCTTGACGTATCGCTGTGCGGAGACCCAGCAATACTGTGGGGAGTTCTTCGGTCCAGCTCGTTGTTGCGCCTCTAGCCATAAGCGCAGCATTCATGGTGCGGTGCCATCGTTCGACTTGCCCATTTGACTGCGGATGGTAGGCAGTTGTGCGCAGCCTTGTTATGTCGAATCTCTTCACGTTCGAAATGTCACGTACCGATCCCATCGCTTCGGGCCACTTAGTGCAGCGGTCGATGATTGTGACACAGTAGCGACAGTCGTTCGATAGTCGTAGAGGGCCGACTATGTCTATGTGCTCGAAGCGCTGTGACGGCGGAAACTTTTCTAGCGGCGTAGTGACGTGTCGATGAATTTTTGCGCGCTGACAACTCAGGCAGGCTTTAGTCCACTGTCCTACTTCTTTGTTCATCGATGGCCAGAAGAACATGCTTGACATGAGTTTACGTGTGGTTCTGACGCCAGGGTGACATAGCTCGTGTTGCTCTTTGTAGACCGCGTAGCGATAATTCTTCGGTAGATAGGGGCGTGGCGTTGATGTTGACAACTCGCAGGTGATATAGGAACTGAGGCCGGGCAGTGTTACTTCGCCAAATTTCAAGTTAGGTTGCGTCCTTAGTTCCTTTACCTCTAAGTCTTTGTTTTGGTCGATGTTGAGCTGCGTGTAGTCGATCGCTGTAGGGCATTGTATGTCTTCAATGCGAGAGAGTGCGTCGGCAACTGTATTTTCTTCGCCCTTCACGTACATGATCTTGGAGCAGAACTGACTTATGAAGTGCAGTTGTCGTTTTCGCTTCGGTGTGTCGCTGTTGCTTGGAGATCTTGTTAAGGCATATGCAATTGGTTTGTGGTCAGTATAAACCACTACCTCGCAGCCTTCGATGAGACTTCGGAAGTGTTTTACAGCTGCGTAGATTGCAAGTAGCTCGCGATCGAACACACTGTAGCGTCGTTGCGTCTCGCTCATCGACTTTGAGAAAAAGGAGTGCGGTTTCCAAGCTCCGTCGCTATACTGTTGTAATACAACTCCAAGGCTGTAGTCTGAAGCGTCGGTTATGATGGCGAGGGGGCTGCCGGCGACGGGGTGGCTGAGGATGGTGGCTTTTGAAATGCCTTGTCGGCATTTTTCAA
This sequence comes from Phengaris arion, assembly GCA_963565745.1. Lineage (NCBI taxonomy): Eukaryota > Metazoa > Arthropoda > Insecta > Lepidoptera > Lycaenidae > Phengaris > Phengaris arion. Next base: position 17,813,488 of record OY751434.1, on the reverse strand, counting down.
AAGCTAGCTCTGCTTCCGGCGTCCAGTTGATCGGTGTTTTGTTGTTTTTCTTCTTGTTGTGCAAGTATTTATTAAGTTTAACTTGCAACTCAGCTTGTAGAGGCAGACAGCTTCGGTAGAAGTTTATCATACCGAGAAAACGACGTAGCTCTATGATGGTCTTCGGCTTGGGGTATGAAGCGATTGCTTTTATACGATCTTCGCTGGGTTTAATACCGTCTGTTGATACTTCGTAGCCCAAGAAATTAATGTTTGATTTTCCAAACTCGCACTTCTCTAAATTTACTGTGACGCCGTGTTGGTCTAATCGCTGCAGTACTAGATGCAGAAGCTTCTTGTGGCTGTCTTCGTCTTCCGCGAAGATAAGTAGGTCGTCGATGTATGACGACACCACCTGGCGTCAGCCGAATAAAATAAAACGTAAAATTTGTATAAATATCGTGCGATTTTTGAATAAACAGGCATTACCACTTTACCGTGAGTTTTAGTAACAACCTTACCTCAAGTCCGTTACAAGCTTCTGAAAGCTTTTTCATGCTGCCAATTTACCTTAGCTAGAATATATTGATGTGATAATTTTCCACCCAATTTAAAGATGAGACTGCTGATCGACAACTCCCAGCTGACGTACGACGCCTTGGATAAAAGCCTCGTAATCCAACCACCTATCATTACTGCAGTAGCTGGCCGTGTACTGGCAACTTCTAGTTGCTTAAAAATAAATTAGTAATATTTCCTCGAATTTCATTTGTCATATTTACTAGAGTTCGTAAGCAGTATACTGCATCTATATTCTCATCAGGTGCGGATAAAAATGACCAACTAGATTGCTGATAAGAGGACGAATCAGCCTTTGCACCGAAAGCAGTTTGCAAGGTAATAGAGTCGGAATTATCAAATTGTTGACTATCAATATGTAAGAGAGTAAGGCCGTGACCGGACGATAATAACAAAATAGCAGCTGTGTGTTTTTTGAAAACCTAATCAAAATCCTTGCATCCCAAATCGGTAATTTAGAAGGCGCAGGTTTTGCCACGGAAATAGCTATCAGCGGGTGTTTTACGATCGGTTAGCAGAAATTTTAATATTAGATATTGTTTCGCAAACGGATGCAATAACCGATTTATGCACGAGAATTGTTCGATAAGAGAGACCATCAATTAAAAATAGATATCTATCTACGTTTGCAGGTTCTGGTAAACGAAAATTAGCTTTTTTCTTGACATAATCCGGCCCATCTACTCCAAATAGGGGCATAAGTTTTCATGGTAGATTGTCTCCAACACGATGACAATATTTTTTTCTCCTGCGGCACACATGTATTTGTCAGAGCATCCCACCTAAAATGAGCTTCCAGGTGTAACTTACTGACTTGTGCTGGCGGTAACATTGTTGCTGTGTCCACCGTTTCAGAGCGCGATTCTTTAGATCTAGTATCCAAAGATCTGGGTGCTACAAGGATGTATGACTGACTGACTGACTGGCTGACCTGAGGCGGAATTCAGATGATCCAGAACCCTGGATATAAGGTTGGGCGGCTGGAACAGCCATGCAAGTAGTAATTCCAGGATCTGCTGAAAGCGTCGTGAAAGTAAGCATTCGAGTCTGACAAGTCAAGCGATACATAGTCTGTTACGACGTGTGCTGTCTGTGACGCAAAAAGGTCTAGATGTGGTTTGCCGCATATACTAAACAGTCTGGACGTTGCCTTGGCTGTGAGGTGCCATTCGGCAGCGGCGGATTTCGTGATAGGTGATCTGCTTCGGTGTTAAACAGACCGGGTAGATGGTGAGGGAGAAGTACAATATTGAGTTGGTCTACCAAGTTTAGCAGTTGACTACTTCGTTTTTTATATAGGACACGACCGTTCTGTTGTCGCTCTGAAGGATCGCGGTCAAATTCTGTAGCTCCATTGCTTTGGCGGATATAACTGCTATTACGGAATACATTTCCTTCAGATTGCAATGCCATGCCGTCTGGTGATGCTCCCATTTTCCGTTTATTGTATCGTTATTTATTTGGGGCCCCATTAAATGTCCGACGCGTCGGTGATGATATTCTTCAGCCACCAGTGCAGTTATTTACGTACCTCTTCTAAATACCGATTCTGCGATCGTGGATACTGAGTTTGTTGCTGTGTCGCTGTAGTAACCGGCATTGCAGCCTTCTCCGGTGGGTGATGAAGGCTGCAAAAATGAGAAGGCCTAATAATCGTTGCAGTGGCGAAGGGTGGTTTTACTTCAGCAGGAAGCCCTAGTCGCTAGACGTGAGTTGTGCAAGTTTTATAGAAAGGAAATTTAGTTTCGTTACAAGCGTGTAGAGTTGTGTCGTGTCCGAGAGAAATTGCAAATACTTAGGTAACTATAAGAATACCTACAATTAGGTGTATTTCAAAATACAAAATAGGTACAAAATAATAAAATGCTTTTCTGTGTTTTAGTTAACTATTGTAAGATAATCATAATATTAAACCACTTCACGTCGGTTCCAATATTATGATCGTCTATTATTATGATAACTACAAATTACAATTGATAGTTATAGGCAGTGGTGGATTTACACTAGGGGCAGTCAGGGCCGCCGCCATTTGCCGCCCTGAGCACTAGCCCAGGGCGGCAAAATTTTGTGGAGCGACAAAATTTGGAAAGTAAAAAAAATATTTTTAGAATTATTTTTTTACAATTATCAAATTGCACATTATAATTATTAATTAATGCTATTAATTAATCATTTTTTATTTCTTGTTTGGAACGAGTTAAAAACTACTTACGTTTTACAGTGACTGCAAATAGTCTCAAAAGATTGGCAATTCTATACATAGAATGTACGTGTACGTCTACTTTAACGTTTAGATTGTGAATATTTAATTGACCAATTTACAAAGTCAGGTGTGCTTGCCTGACAAACAAATGTAATACAATCATAAGTCATCGTTAGTGCAAAATTCATGATTCTTAGAAAGATATATGATTGTTTTCGCTGGGCGCTCGATCAATGATTTGACTATGGATTCTTGGAACAAAACCAATTATTTTTTTATATTATTAAAGTATATAATATATAATAAAATTTATGCAATGAGCAAGTAGTTAGTTATTCTATTTAAAAAAATAAGATAAAAACTATAATTTTAAGTAAAATTTCTGTGATAGGGCGGCATTTTCTTCAGTGTCCAGGGCGGCACTAATTTTAAATCTGGCCCTGGTTATAGGTACGTATCCAACTTTCCGCTTACCGTAAAAGTCAATTTATTCAAACGATTTATCACCAACAATAAACACAACACAAGTACTAAGTAGTCTCACATTCAATATTCACATATAAGTACATAAATACGTATAAGTTTAAACTTTAAGACGAATTGTATTTATTACTTCTCACTGCTCAATATAATTTCAAAAATAATAGTTGAACAACATTTTTATTAACGTAATGTATAATAAAACATGATTTTACATCCAAGGATGCGCCGGCTAAGGTACCGCCGAGCTACTTATAAAAATTCATTCGTCTCATGATGCACGTGATATTATCTAATAACGGCTCCTTATTGTTGAATGTTACAAATTAGCGGGTTAATGTCACAGAAAAATAGCCTTTAATTACTTCGAATTGTCTTCGGACAAATCATATTAATAATTTTGTGCTTTAGTTGGCCAGTCGGCTATTAAAAACAAGTTTGAATTTCAACTTTATTTCTAACGAGGTGAGGTTCCTATGATCTCCCACCATAACTCCGAATATATCGGGTTTTAAAGATATTGTGATTCCAATATTCGTGTCAAGTTGCAATGTGCAGCGCATAGATGTCGCTTGAGCCGGTCTACATCGCGCTATCGCTTGTCTGACCTGACTTGTATAAGATATTGGTTTTCCTTAAACTAGTTTTGGCTAGAGGTCTTTATGAGGTAATCCGAAAGGGAAGCCGATAAGAATGGAGTTCTTTAGACCCTTCGCCACTGAAGCGTTGCGCTTGTTTTAGGTTCCAACCGCCGGCTGCGAGTCGTACTCGCAACATTTGACGGACACGTTCTATTTTGTCGGTGGGTAGGGACTTCGTGTTGCATTTGGTGTCCCATACCACTCCCAGAAAATCTATTAACCTCGTTGGTGTTGTTACCGAAGTCTTAATATTGATCGACTAACCTAAACTGGTCAATAACTGTATTGCAAGGCTTACCTGCGCTGCGAAGTGCGAGTGTAGTTTTGTCCTGATGCACTATCAGATAATCGTCTAGAATAACTAGATAGACCACTAACCTCAGCCCTTTATAGCGAAGTATGTCTTTCGTCCAGTTCGTTACAGAGGCAAAATTCCGCGGTGCCGCTGCCAGGCCAAATGGTAGGCACGTCATCTGAAGCAGTCGACCTTGATATCTCATTCGGAGGAACGTTCAGTGTTGATTCTTTAGAGGAAGATGGAAGAAGGACTTAGGTCCAATTTCACCATCCCCGCGTTGTAGATAATTGGGCACTCGGTGATGGTGAAACAGATTGAAATGCTTCGATTGCATATACCGATTTCATTCCTTGAGATTGATAAATATTAAAGTTTTTCCGTTGGATTTTGGAATTATAAATAGGGGTGATATAAACGAAGGTGTCAGAGAAGCCGGCTCTAAAATTTTAAATTTAATCAAATTTTGAATGTCGGTTAAGATTATCTGAGAATGTGGAGTTTGATATTTTGCTAAAACATCTATTGTTAGGAGAACTAATGGTGTCGTTTTGTTGAATGGTATTCTGAGACCCGTTAACTGCAATATTGATTTGGGAGGATTGAAAAGAGTCCAAATATTTCGAAAGTGTCTCAGACACCCGCCTAAAAAATTTGCAGCGTAATTTTTTTTTTACCCTCGTCTTTATATTTTCTTCCTGTCCCCCTTTTTTTAGCGGACGAGTTATTGGGAATAAAACGCTCCGAATCTTTGTTATGGGCCTGTATATTTTTATAATTGATATTTGGTCGGCCCCGAAACATTTTTACGTAACCCGTAGACGTCGAGGGTTCGGGCGATTTTGGCCGGGTGCGGGTAAAGCGCACGGTGGAGGACTGCCACTCATCAAGGTAATGAGGATAATAAATATTTTGTCGCTTGGAAGGGTGGCGAAAAGTTGCAGCAGGTATAAGTCCGAATAATTCCTCGGAGCACTCCCCGCAATATAACCAATAGAGGATGCAGAGCGATGCTACATAACTCTAAGGAGTCGAGCCTGTTTGAAATACTATGGCAGTCGACAATTCGAGCGGCCCTTCGATCCAGAGGGAGAAGCTGGTACTTTAGTGCCCCTGCCCAAAGATGAGACCAGTATTTCACGGGAGGCCGAACCTGCTCCTTATAAGAGTTGTAGGCGTTGGACTGGACTGAAATACTGCTTCGACCTGTTTAGCTTCTTCAACACCAAGCTTCTTGAAGGCTAACTTGGCTTTACCCTCCAGATGATATCGGAACTGGACCTCGCTCGATATGTTAAGGCGCAAATAGCCGCTAAAGTTCAAAAATCGCTCGGTTTGAGTCTCAAAAACTCTGAAAAATGGTAATAAAAAAATAAAAATAAATATACATCTCACATTTCAATTCTTCATCTTTACTATCATCGTTAATTTTTTTAATAAGACGAAGATTAATATTAAATAAATCAAAATTAAGTAGCCCTGTTTTCAGATTTCATTTTCTATCTACGTAATAACTACTACGGCTATAAAAATGGTTCTTCTAGGAAAATGTGAAGAATATATTCATCTAACATTTCATCGTAGGGTTTTTCGAAATACCGTTTTGTTTTCAAAAAATACGTAAATAACTATTATTATGTGAAAATATTCGTAAGCGGAACGTGCGCGGGCGCGCGGGACAGTGAGCCGCTGACTTTCGTACGAGGCGGTTGTGTCACTCTCCGCGGTGCCGCTGTTTCGCAATCGATTATTTTCCTCTTGAAATAATACGGAACAACATGCCGAAAAAAAATAAAATTATGAAAACCTACGTGAGCAGAGGCCTGCGATTGAATGAAATCATGTAACACTCAAAATACCTAATATTTTCGATCGTTGAATATACTTTTTTATTCCTTCTTACCTACTTGAGATTTTAATATACTAATATAATATATAGTGTAGATGTTATAATATTTTAGTAGATATGTACTTATAAATTTCACAGAAAGTATATACTACTATTTCTGCTTTAATTGCCTATTTAGTAAGTATATAACTTTTGTAGGAAAGCGAAAAAGGGAAAAGCCTCTACGGAGACAACACCGAGCGGAGACTTTAGTGATTCTGTAAATAGCACTAAGTAAGTAAACTACCTTTTTAGGGTTCCGCACCCAAAGGGCAAAAACGGGAGCCTATTACTAAGGCTCTGCTGACGCTGGTCCGTCTGTCTGTTTGTTTGTCATCACGATGAATCTCATGAACCGTAATAGCTAGATAGTTGAATTTATTACGGATGGTGTTTCTGTTGCCGCTATAACAACAAATACAAAAGTGTTTATTTTTACCCTTTTTTTCTTATGGTTCGGAACCCTTCATGCGCGAGTACGACTCGCACTTGGACATTTTTATTTATATTTTTTTTTAGAATATCCTTTGTGTTATCTGTTTTATATACATTTGAGAAAGTGTACCAAAACTTTCCTGCCTAAACTTCTAGACAGTGCATAAGCAAAGCTCAACTAAATATGTTACATAGGTACACCCAATAAACAATAATGTTTACCATAATATTATTATTCACAGCCAGCATCAGTGTTTCCAGTCACCGAAAAAGAGAAGTACCATGATTGCAAATGATGATAATGAATTCGATAAGGTATGGTAAAAAGTAGGGTATTATATCCAGTTGATGTCCACCTAATATTGCAATTTTATATGATTAATTTCAAAGAAACTTAAGTTTATATTTTGTTACAGCTTAATGTTTCATCTCAACCGGAGAAAAATCAGAAATCATTCAGTGTTGACGGAAGACGAATTATAAAATTTGGCGAATTTTTTACCAAACTTAAAGATATTGCTAGTCATGGTCCGCTAAACTGTGGCCTCGAATGTGTTGATATTATTGGAGAAAAACAGATGGGCCTTACTTCAAATTTCACGATGCAATGTAAACTATGTAACAAAATTTTTTATGTTCAATCTGATTCTCCAGACGAGTTTAGTATAAATGATTGCGCTGTAGCTGGTATGATTGCAATTGGTGGTGGTCACTCTCAACTTCAAGAATTGTGTGCTACTCTTGATCTTCCGATTATGACTGCTAAAGTTTATAAAAAGTGCCATGAAATAATTTCAATGAATGTTGAAAAAAATTCTTATGATTCTATGAGTCAAGCTGCACAGAAAGAAAAAGAAATCGCGATTTCTGAAGGCCGGGTAGACAAAGATGGTACTCCTATAATTGACGTCATAGTGGATGGCTGTTGGTCTAAAAGAACATACAAAAAAAATTATTCGGCTTTGTCTGGTGCGGCCGCCATAATTGGTAAAAAGACAGGAGAAATACTTTTTTTAGGGGTTCGAAATAAGTACTGTTGTATATGTGCACAATCTGAGAAGAAAGGTCTCAAGTCTAAAACACATAAATGTTACAAAAATTTCAGCGGACCGTCTACTGGCATGGAATCTGATATTCTGTTAGAAGGTTTCAAATGTTCAATTACTATGCATGGTCTTATATATGGAAGGATGATTTCTGATGGCGATTCGAACACTTATGCCAAAATATTGAAAAATCGACCATATGAACATGTTACGGTAGAGAAAATTGAATGTCGGAATCATGTACTTAGAAACTTGTGCAATAAATTAATTCAACTACAAACGGATACCAAATATCATCTACGTTACAGAAAGCAACTGACACAAAACAAAGTAATGATTCTGAGGAGAACCATTCGCAAAATCATACATATATATAAGACTGATTCAGAATCAGAGAAAAGAAGCAACATAGAACCATTGTATAATGATCTCTTATTAGCACATTTGCATGCTTTTGGTGATCATACACGTTGTAATGTAAGCTTTTGCTCTGACAAAGATATGAAAAAGTCTTCACATGTAAATTCTGATACTATAGATAAGGGTTTTTTCACCAGTAATCTCTGGTGTAGAATATGTTTGATTATGTCAAATGTAGCTGCACTTGCTCCAAGTTTAATTCACGATGTTGATAGTAACATCGTGGAACGATTCAACAGTATCGTAGCAAAGCTAGTGGGAGGAAAAAGGATAAATTTTAGCCGTAGAGGTTCCTATCAAACAAGATGTCATGCTGCTGTGCTTACATTTAACTCCCATAAAATGATATCTTCTCTATATAAATCAGTACAAGGCCGCAGTCCTCGAGGAAAAATAAAAATTTTCGAACAGCGGCGTTTAAAGAGGATAAATATCATGAAGAAAATTTACCGAAAGAAAAACAGACGACTATTTTCGAAAGGGAATGATACAAACTACGGGGAAAAGTGTGAAAAACCGGATTTACATAGCGACATTTTTGAAAAAAAGAAGACTACTTTTTTAGAAAGCCTGAATCGAACCGACGAAGAGAAGCGTAGAATACAAAAAGAAACTGTATTGCAAAGCATGTGTAGCGAGTGGATGGAAATTAGAAGGACAATTTTGACAGCTTCAAATTTTGGTAAGGTGATAAAGAGACGCGAAGATGTTAGTTGCGCTAATCTCGTAAAAGAAATTTTATATAAGGACACACTATATCATGTAGCATCTATCAAACATGGAAGAGAAAATGAAAAGAAAGCTATAGAACAACTTAAACTACAAGAAAATATTGATGTTCGACCTTGTGGACTCTTCATTGATAAATATTTGCCTTTCCTAGGAGCTTCACCCGATGGGGTCATCAATGGTGATATGATTTTAGAAATAAAATGCCCAATAACTGCTTTTAGAAAAGGAATCAATCAAGCTATCACAGAAGGCAAGTTATCTTTTTATAAACAAAATAAAAATGGTGTGATTCAAATTAATAAAAGTCACAATTGGTACTACCAAATACAGGGCCAGCTACATATCACTAACATGAATAAATGCCTATTAGGTATATGGTATAATGAAAATGAACCAGTAAAAACTGAAGTAATTATAAAGGATGACTCATTTTGGGAAAATGAAATGCAAAACAAATTGAAGAAGTTTTACTTGAACTGTTTATTACCCGAACTAATTGATCCAAGATATCCCAGAAACATGCCAATAAGAGATCCAGAATACATAGAAGAAGCTATAAATAATAAAGCAATGAAGGTTAAAGCTAAAAAGAATAAAACTGGGCCCAAAAGAAAGTCTGAAAACATTAACAGTCCATTAAACTCTGAAACTATACCCAGTTATGGAAAAAAAAGAAGAGAAAGTGGAGATGAAAACGCAAGTGAAAATCAAAGAGGTCAAAAATTATTAATTTATTGATAATATTAATAGAGCATAATATACATTATGACAATAACAATATTTACCTATAAGCTTGTTTTACATTGGGTTCACAGTTTAGATGTTGTAATAATAGAAATAAATATTTATATTATCGAAATACATGTTTTAATCACTAACTTATTTTTATTTAATTGATTTGATAGGACAAAAACACTATAATTTATTATAAATGGGTAGAAAATATGTTCGACTGGACTTTACTGCTCTGAAAAGACTTTGTCAACATGTTTAATACTAAACTAGCCGGTATTTTGTTTTATGAAAATATAATTTACTAGCAACATCTACAAAAAAAAATCGTCTTTAATTGGGAAAACAAACTGTTCCCGAGAGATCGATATAAGCGGAGCCGCGGGCAAAAGCTAGTCCATAATATATTTTTTGGTCTTTGTTACTGGCTGATAAGGTGCTTTCTGTTCGTGAAAGAATTTGTGAAATCAGTCCAGTTTTTTGTCTATTCATAATAAACTTACAAATCTCTTTTTATGTACCTACTATACACTTGAATCCTTTTAAGTAAGTAAGAAAAAATTGTCGAAAACTGACTTCATTTACAAAAATCAATATTGTCCAAAATTTAAGAAATAATCTAGCAAGTGTCATATCATTTTGAAATAGTTATTAGCTGCGCCAACTTTTAAAATTACCTGCCAAACAAGCGTAGTACATTTTTTTTCCAGTACAGTCAGTGAAAGTCGAGCAAACTATTAAATTCGAATCATTGTTTTGGGCAAAAATCCTCATTTCCTTTCAAGTCGGAGTCGTTTGATTTAAATTTTAGGAACCAGTTTACTAAAGCATTATTCAGGATTACAAACAAAAAAAAATTACAAAAAAAGTAGAAATTTGTAGTGCCGGGAACTAAAAAACCACCACAAGATGTCGATTTTTCGATTTTTTTTAAAAGCTTTGTATTTTTGAGACACATTACTTGGATTTTTTTTTAATTTTTCTGATAACTATTGTAACTTGGCCTATCACGGGTTTACGGCTTGACGTCAATTTACGGGACACCCTTTGTAGGTATATATAATTTGATTCAATACACAGAAAAAAAAAGCAAATGAACAGCTAACAAAAAATTTACTTGTCCTAAATTGGCAACTTACCATACATAATTATGAGTTTTACTAATAACTGCCATTTTATTTCATAGATATATTTTGTTTTATTGTTTGTTCTTAGTATAAATTAATATTTACATACATACATACGTATAATCACGTTTTTATCCCATAAGGGATAGACAGAACCTAAGTTCATAAGTCCAAAAGGCCTCATTTTGCATTTTAGTGGGCGTAGAGGTGGAAAATGAAATCAAAAGTGATGGGTTGCTAGCCGCATCGCCTAACAAATAATTTCTAGATTTCGGAAATAACCTCGACCGGCTTCTACAGAAGAAGGAGTAGCTGACACATTCTACATTTTTCTTTGCTCTCAGACCAAAAATAAATTAATATTTTTAAGTTGCATTTAAACCAATCCTAAAGTCGTATAAAGGGCCGTTCCTCAGTTTATAATGTAAAACGCGACGCTGAGATCGCGAGCGCCGCGGGGTGTATGCGGGTGACGCGGCGGGAAGTGTTAGGCCACGCCCGAATCTGTGACGTCATCCAGGGGTATATTCGCCTTAACACCAAGTATTCCAATGTTGGAGGAGACAGTTATTAATTAAGTTACAGATGGTTGTATGCCCTCGTTTTGAAAGCACCCCCGCTTTCAAAACGAGGGCATACAACCATCGGTAACTTTTTAGCGGTGAACGCGTAAGCTTGTGTCTTAGAGGGGTTGAATCGGACTAAGTTAAGTCTAAGACATTCAGAGACTTTCTCCAACGAATTTTTTTTTCGGAAACAAGTTCGTTTCGACTCAATGACGTTTTGCCGAGAAATGTTCGGGCGGCCGGTATATAAGGCATCACCCGTACTGTCATCTGCATAGCAATGAATGTCATTGGTTTGTAACATATCATTGATATGCAGTATGAACAGGGTAGGCGATAGCACTCGGGCTTGTGGACACCAGCATCAACAGACAGAGAATCAGAGCATTCACCGTCGACTACGACTCTTATGCTTCTGTCTGCTAGGAACGTTCGTTCGTTCGTGACCCACTTGCATAATTTGTTTACATCATTTCGAAATGACCATGCAAAAAATCGTCCCCACCCAACAACAGATTTCAAACATATCTCAGTATACTATTTAGTATAGCGATATCGTGATACTAAATAATAATCTGCATGGCAAGAGCTATTAACTGAGATAGGTTTGAAACCTGTTGGTGGGTAGGGACACTGCCCATACAGGTTTTTTGCATGGTCCTTTCCCACGTAACAATGTTGGTGCTCATAACAGTATTATTCGATTCAATTGATATTATGAATAAGTAATAAAATAATATTAAACATAACCATAACAAATTTTTAGCTACCCGAGGACGAACCTATAACGGTGACAGAGACAGACATAGAGCGCATGAACAAGTTCCGCAACACGCCACACGGTGACGTCATCAAGCTCAACATCCAGCAGAAGACGCCCATCAGGGTGCTGCATCGCCGCCCGCTGCTTACGCGCACCAGACAGATAATGGATTTCACGGCGCATCAGGTTCCTGGTAAGTGGTGTTGAATTCCGGGTCCTTCTTTATTAAGCATAGCTAACATCATCAAACCTGTCAAGTTCGTTCTTGTAGTCTGATCAGGGTCCGGAGATATAAAAAAACTATTGCGAAAAATTCACGAGACTAAATTGAAATATCATTCATATCTTCTTTATTTACCCCTTGGATGAGGAATATACATATTAGGACAGTGGTCCTTCTATGTGTGAAAAGCAATCGGTTTTTGTAATTGGGTTGTTATTTTAGTGGTATTTCTCGTACTACGTACGAATTACGACTTTATTGCAATGTGAATAAGTGATATCTCAAATTGAAAGAAAATAAATGCCATATGTGTACCGAAAGCTTCAAAAAACGCTAGGAACACCTTGAAATGGTTTAGTCATGTCTAGTCACTGGTACATCAAGCTTATGCTTATTTCGAGTATTTCTATTGTGGTTATCACTTTGTTTTTGAATAGGTAGGCTTATATTTTTAACACATTATAATAAATTTGATAGAATATACTGAGAAGCTACAATTAAGATTCCAGTTTCCTTAAACTTATATCTTAATAAAGTGTTCTTCACTAAAGTGAAGACACTAAACCAGTATACTATTTTTGAGAGAGCATTATTTACTTCGTTATAGCATGAGATTTGGCGATTAATATTAAAAGTAACTGACCGGTCATAGGCAAATAATACTATCCATGGTTTTATTTTTCATTAATAAGGAATATAAATTATATAAATCATAAAAAGAAAGGGTTAAAATGGACCCTTGTGGAACCATCTTAATTTTTATCTTTTTCCATTTATTTCAACCCTCCGAGTAATATTTGATATATATCATTTAAAGAGGGTGAGTGCTGGGCCCCTTGCCCCATAGTGGCATAGTGCCCTGATTAAATTTGTGTGCTGCACGCAATGAATTGCCTTGGAGAGATCGGAAAGACTCCGAGACTTTAGGAGTCTTTCTAAGGCATTTGATATGGTGGACTGAGTTTGGGAACTCAGCCCCGCCAGACTTCCATTATATTCTTACCGATAAAATATATGTCATAAAATGTATTAGTTGTGTACAATGAACGTTTGTATACCCGCCAGATTGTGCGGGGGGGGCAATTCTCAGGTGTACCTGAGCGCCAAAGGTACAAAAAAATTGTATTACTTTTCTTTCAGCCTTTGAAATGATTCTAACGTACCTATGTTATAGTAGAATAATGACATTTTAATTGAAATATAAAGTGAAATTTACACGGATTGCTTATATTATATGTTAGTTTTCATAAAATAAAAATCCATGTAGAAATAAAAATCATTCAACTTCTAACCTTTATATCTCTGTTTATACTAAGTTTAGAGAAAAATTACTTTAATAAAATTTGTTCCTTGCGTTATTCCGAATCCAAAAAATAAGAATCGAAGAATCTAAACAAAGTGAGTACAATTTTTTTGTACCTTTGGCGCCCTGTACCTGAGAATTGTCCCACCGCACAATCTGGCGGGTATACAAAAATCATTGTACACAACTAATACTACAATATGACATACATTTTATCAGTAAGAATATTCGGGGAGTCTGGCGGGGCTGGGATCTCAGTCCATAGAGCATCTTCCCAAGCGTTAAAAATATAAAAGTAGAGCGTCCCTTAGTAAAACTAAATTGTTTATTATGTAGAATGTTACTTATATTGAAGTGCACTGTACTTAATTATGCTGATAAAGTTTCGAATTTAAAGTTTATTAAAGTCTTCATACAGTGTAACAAACTACCCTTATAGGTATTTCTGTTCATTCAAAAGATGTATTTGAAATGTATTTTGTTGCCTTTTCGTCTTTTAGCAACACATAACGGTATTTATGCCGGTAATTTCGCAGAAAACATTTTCTCATTCAGAACAGTCAAATAAAAATGTGGCCGGCGATGTATTTAACGCGAAGGAAAAAAAACACTCGTGTGAACTAAAGCTTATTATTACAGCACATATGAAAATTTACATTTGAAGCACACCTCATTGTTTATTTTTCAGGTCAAAGCCAGCTATTCACTATCCGCGTGCGCACGTCAGCGGGCACGTACGTGAAGGAGTGGGTGCACGGCGAGTTCGGTCGCACGAGGCCGTCGCTACGCGAAGCCCTATGCGCGCGCGTCGACATGCTAGCCCTGGACGTCACCGCTGTGCATCTCGACTGGCCGCCAAATAAATTATAGAGGATAGTCTTTTTTTTTATTACCTTCGTGTCATAAAGTTTTGATTGAAAGTCCTGAGTTTTTTTGTTTTTTTTTTGTTTTCGTGCCCCAACTATATACCTAAAATGTTGTGTACAAATTGTAATTATTGGATAGTATCTTAATGTTTTTGAAATTTTCAACGAATACACTCAAAACTATAATCTATACGCTATCTAGAACTGTACCTACAATATTTCATCAATTTATATTTGTCGCAGTCTGATCGCATAATCCGCCGTGTTACATTACGGCATATAATGTATAATATTGCCACACGTTCGTCAATACAGCTAGCTACCGCTTTTACAGATGCAATTTTTAGTTCCAATTTTAACACTCGTGAGTCGTGACGCTGCCTGCCATAATGACTAATACTTTATTTATTAATTAAATTTGCTTGTCTGATACGTTATAAAAGTCGCTTGACAGATAAAATATTGTATAGCTTATCCATTGTGTAAATATTTTTATTATTAAGGGGGTTAGTAGGTATAGTAACAATGATAATCATTCTTGATTTTTGAGGATTATCGTAAGAATAAATATGTTAGCATTTTCTTATGTTATTTTAAAAATTTATTAACATTTAAACATTTATTTTGTGAGTATGGTAAGTTAGTCACCCTACAATCTGAATTGTAGTACGACGCGGCTAAACGTGGGCCGCCGTATTGAATAACGTACTATCGCAACAATACTCCGGCTAGTCGTTGAACCCTATTTTTGATAACAACTAGCCGTAATGTAATACCGCTGATTATACAATCCGACTACGACATATTCATTACTAGCTGTTGCCCGCGGCTCCGCGTAAATACAGTATCCCAAAGGAACACTGTACTTTTTCGGGATAAAAAGTAGCCTATGTTTTAATCCACAGCCCAATCTACTACCATACCAAATTTCATCGAAATCCGTACAGTAGTTTTTTCGTGAAAGAGTAACAAACACCCATCCATCCTCACAAAGTTTCACATTTATAATATTAGTAGGATATGCCCGGGTGTTTTGAGCATGGCTGCGGTTCAATGTACAAAAAAGTGGGAACGGCCGTAGAGAAAGTAATATTGTAACGTCACAATGCAGTTACGTGGTTTATTAATGTTATTATTACATTAATGTTTTAAATATATAAAATAAATAATTTGAAAAATAAAATAGTCATTTTGTTTGTTAGCAAGTGGGATCCATTTATTTTCGTACGATATATAATTTGTAAATGGGTCCCGCCTGCTAACAAACACCATGACAATTATTTCACTTCACATAATCTTCAACCCATAGTGTAATCTGTTAAACTAAAATAGAGGTTGAATTAGGTTTTAGTACTGTGATTTTACAGTCTTGTTTCAGTCTTTTTAGTGCGTTTGGTATCTTAGGTATATTAGATTTTTTTCGCAGACGGGTTTTTTTATTTTTCTAATTATTTATTTTATTTTAGACTTTTTAGTGTTCTGTCCGGAACATTTCTATGAACTAGAGTGTATTCTATTATGTCTTTTGTAAATTGGACAAAATTTATTATTATTATAGCGTGTGAAACAAAATAAAAATGAAAATTATAATTGACGTAAGCGGTTCAATTCCTCAAAAGAGTTTTCGTCGTGTGGTTGATGTAGCAATTTTCTAGGATCTAGCGAACTGACCGCTAGACCTGAAAGTGATCTGACTCTGCTTAAAGCCACGTACGCCTGACCTCTCGCGAATATATTACTGCTTAAATCAACAACAGCTCGGTCTAAAGTTGTGCCCTGCAATTTATGAACTGTTACCGCCCAGCTCAAAATTAATGGAAGCATACGTCGCTCGATCTTTCCTTTACCACGCAAAGCATCAAATTCAGTAGTGCACGGCTCTATACGAACACCAATGCCTGGTAAATTGCCAGTTATACAAAATCAAACTCTAGAAATACAGCTTGAGTCAGTTACTTAGTCAGTACTCTGCGTAAAGCAGGCCATTCTATAGTACGGATCACTCCCATAGCACCATTGACAAGACCATGGTTAGTATTTATATTGCGCCTTAACATTTCTCGAGACCCAATGCCAAGTTTTATGATTTTTGGTATGCCACGTGTTTTATTGGGATCGTCCGATATATATTCATTTTTTGGAGTTTGGCCGTATGTTTTCGGGTCCAGAGAGATATCAACTGCATTAATTTTAAAAATTGTAGTATGTTTCTCTAGATCTTTTGTTATGACAGAGTTATAATTTTCCACAAGCTTATTAGTCTGGAAAATCCTCACGGCTTCCCCATCACCAAATATTCCCGTTAATGGTACTCTGCGGCTATCTATTACTGATAACTGCTGCATTGTTAATTCTCCAACGCGAAGACTATTTAAAACGTCTACAAACGTGGTATCACCAGCTTGCCTCATATTTTGAGGCAATAATTCACAAAAACTGAAAATCTGCCACAAATTGATTTCGGCGGACAATATCCGTGGCTGACGAAAGATCGAAGACGAAGAAATAAGATCCTCCAGTAACTTTCGAAACCGGAGGTAATTGCATCAAATCTCCAAAAAGAAGAATATTAACTCTACCGAAAACCTCGGTATTTTGTTTGTATTGTTGTAGTCGCAAGTGAACATTTCGAAGACTTAAATACGGTACCATCGATATCTCATCTATATCTCATCTATAATCACCCTATTTTTAAAGAAATAGAAAAATTGAATTGAGGATAATACACTGGAATGCGCAAAGCTTGAGACCGAAGTTGTGTAGTTTTGAAAATATTTTAATTCAGGAAAAGATCTTAAGGAAACAATGGAAAAAAGTGAATTTCGTGTGCTTATTAAGCATTATTTTTTGCGAAAAAAAACCATTACCGAGACCAAGGCTAAGCTTGATAAATACTATGGGGACTCTGCACCATCGATTTCAATGGTAAAAAGTGGTTTACTGAATTTCGTTGTGGCCGGACAAGCACTGAAGATGCCGAACGTCCTGGACGCCCAGTTGAGGTCTCTACACCCGAAACAATCGAAAAAATTCACGATATGGTGTTGGCCGACCGAAGATTGAAAATGCAAGAGATTGTGGAAGCCATAGGCATCTCGCATGGCTCAGTGGTTTCAATTTTGAATGATCACTTGGGCATGAGAAAGCTTTTCGCAAGATAGGTGCCGCGTTTGCTCACAGTCGACCACAAACGCAATCGTGTAACAACTTCACAGGAAGGTTTGGCGTTGTTTACTCACAATATGGAGGAGTTTTTTAACCGTGGACGAAACATGGATCCATCACAACACACCAGAGACCAAACAACAGTCAAAACAGTGTGTTTCTAAGGGTGAATCGGCGCCAAAGAAGGCCAAGGTGGGTTTGTCAGCCAATAAAGTTATGGCGACTGTTTTTTGGGATGCACGTGGGATAATCCACATTGACTATCTTCAAAAGGGAAGAACAATTAATGGGGAATATTATGCCAACTTATTGGACCGCTTCAATGAGGATTTGAAAAAAAACCGATCTCATTTGGCCAAGAAAAAAGTTCTTTTTCACCAAGACAATGCAAGGGTGCACACATGTGCAGTTGCCATGGCAAAAATCCATGAATTGGGCTATGAATTGCTCCCACATCCACCCTATTCTCAAGATTTGGCTCCGAGTGACTACTTCTTGTTCCCAAACCTGAAAAAATGGCTCGGTGGAAAAAGATTTGACTCCAATGATGAAGTCATCTCGCAATCAAAGGCCTATTTTGAGGACCTCGACAAATCATATTTTTTGGAAGGGATAAAAAAATTGGAGAAGCGTTGGACAAAGTGTATAGAGCTCAAGGGGGACTACGTTGAAAAATAAAATGATTTATTTATCAAAAAATCTGTGTTTTATTCCAAAAGTCACGGACTTATTGACCCGCCCTCGTATATCTGAGACTTGGTTAGTACCAGGAAGCTATTTAAAGGTTAAAGACTATACTATTTATAGATGTGATCGAGATGATTCTCGAGGGAGTGTAGCGGTTTTTGTTCATTTTACGGTAAAGGCTAAACGTTGTAATATAACTAATTTAATTTCAAATATTCAGGCTATCCACATTGAGTTATTTAATTGTAGTGAAATTAAAAATATTGTTGCGGTCTATTGCTCTCCTTCAGTACAAATTCAAAAATCACAATGGGATAATTTATTTGATATTTCAAATGCTAAAACTATAATAATTGGGGATTTTAATGGACATCACACAAACTGGTCTAACAAAGTGGATAGAAGAGGAATAAATATTTTTGATGCTTCAACTGAATCAAACTTCATATCATTAAATAGTTCGAAGCCCACGAGAGTCAAGTTGGTGAATGGCTCCTTGCAACAATATTCACCTGATATTATGACGTAATGAACGAAACTCTCGGCAGTGACCATAGAATAATTAAAGTATTTATCGCTATTTTGCCTAAATTTGTGTTGTCTTCTAAAAGAAATTTTAAAAAAGCCGAGTGGTCATCCTATACAATGTGTTTAGAAAAATTATTTAACAATTTTAATGCTTCATCCGATTTACAAGGTGATTACGATACTTTTGTTGATTTTATTAATATATCGGCCGATCTTTATATACCATACGTAAAAGTTAATTCGCTAACCACAAATAAATTTACTCCGCGCCCTTACTGGAATGACACATTATCCAAAACTGTTGCAGAACGCCGTCTGGCACTTTCAAAATTTCGGCGTAACCCTACTCCTAGAAACTCAGACATTTTAAAAGAAAAAATCCACGTGGCTCAAAAGCTATTACGTAAGGCGAAATTTAATAGTTTTAAAAGTTTTTGTTCGTCGTTAGACTGCACTACTTCCGTTCACACTGTTTGGACTAAGATGAAATGGATAAAGGGATATAAGCAGGTGAGACACGATGTTAACGAAAATCTTGCAAAGGAATTATTATATAACTTGACTCCTGACTATGTTTCCCCTGCTACTCCTAAATTTTCTTTCAGCAATGATATTCTCTATATACCCTTTTCGATGTCAGAGTTAAAGCACTGTATCCAAAAAAAAAATACTTCTCCAGGAAACGATAATATAATATTTCTTATGTAATGATAAAACATCTTCCTAGTAATGGAAAACAAATTTTATTAGAATTATTTAATAAGTTTTATATATATAGTTTTGTCCCCCATCAATGGAGAGATATAATTATTGTTCCTATTTCTAAACCTGACCGAGATCCTGAATCAATTTCTTCCTTGAGGCCTATAGCTATGATGTCCTGCTTATGTAAATTATTTCATATTATTTTAAACGTTCGAGTCGAGTGGTTTTGCGAAAAAAAGGGTGTTCTGTCTCGGAACGTTACAGGTTTTAGAAAAGGTTTTTCTTGTTATAATAATATTGGTTGTTTAGTGTCTAGAATTTTAACTGGTTTTTCAGAAAATAAATTTACGGTTGCATGTTTTGTTGATATTAACAATGCTTATAATAACGTTAACGTGTCATCTTTACTTGGAATATTTGATAGCCTCGGATTAGGTTCAAAATTTTGCCTCTATTTATGGAATTTCCTGAGTCTCAGAATTTTAAAAATAAAATTACTAAATACAGTGTTTTCACGATACACAAATTTAGGCTTAGCGCAGGGAGATCCTTTATCGCCATTACTTTTTAATTTAGCTACATACAAAATATGTAGGTATATTCGTTCTGTTTCAGTGTCCCAGTATGCCGATGACTTTGTTTTGTATATTTCTAGTAATAATATGTTTGAGATCACTCAAAATTTACAACTTTCTATTGATAAATTACAGTTTTTTTTGTCACAAGTTGGATTGGAATTGTCAACTACTAAAACTAAATTATGTGTTTTTAAGAGAGGATATAAGGAGAAGAAAATAATAATTAAAATAGATAAAAATATTTTAAAAGTTGAACCAGCAATAAAATATTTAGGTATTTGGCTAGATAGCTCCTTAAAATGGACCAAACATATAAATGAAACATTAATCAGAGTACAAAAGTTAATTAATTGTCTACATATTTTAAGAGGATCTAATTGGGGGATACACCCCACTCATTTGAGACGTCTTTATATTGCATTGATCAGAAGCAGAATTGATTATGGGTCGATGTTTTATAGTAACACTTGTCAGACAAATCTTTACAAAATTGATAAATTACAAAATCAGTGCTTGCGATTAATAGGCAATTTTACAAAATCTACTCCGATCCACGTAATGGAAAATGAATTATGTATTGCCCCATTATTTGTTAGAAGGAACTATTTGGCATCTAAATTCTGGTTAAAGTGTAAGTTTAACAATAATGAATGTTTTAGGCTTTTTGGTCTTCTAGCAGAGGTTAGTTATTGGCGTCGTAAAAAGGTTCCTCTGTTAGTCGAAATTCATAGAAAATTTAGTAGCTTAAGCATGCATAAGAATAATAATATGTTAGGAGGACTTTTTTCCTTAGATACGTGGATCAGCAATGTGGATCTTGATATAAGATGTCATGTAGGTACAGCAGGTTGATAAAAGCAAAAGTTATTATGTCTTAAAAAGAATTGCGAGAAGGCTATACATAAATTATACCTTAGTTATTATAAAATATTTACTGATGGATCGAAAGATGTAAATTTAGTCGGCGCTGCTTTTTTTGATCCCCAGGCCAACATTAACTGCCGATTTAGAATAAATAATAATATTTCAGTTATGCGCGCTGAGTTAATCGCAATATATGAAGCACTGTCATATGTAAATTCTCTAGACGTTAATTACATAGTTATATTGTCCGACTCGAAAAGTGCGCTTCAACATATAGCACGTTGTACCTCGACTTTTCGAGGAACACCGATTGCTTATCAAATTATACAGTTGATGTTGGATCTGTATAGAGCAAAAGGCGTGTTGTATTGCAGTGGATTCCTGCCCATATTGGTCTCGATGGTAACGAGCAAGTCGACCTTTTGGCTAAACAGGCTATTCATGATGGAATCTCCTTAGATTGTTTATACTATGATAATGAGTTAATGCATGTAGTCAGGTCAATGTGCAATGATCTATGGAGTGAATATTTTGATGAAAGGCCTCGAACCAAGGGAATCTGGTACAGGACTATCCAGCATACGTTGTGCAGATCTCCTTGGTTCGAGGACATAAAATTAAGTCGAGATGAGGTCAATATTGCCTTTAGGTTAAGATCTGGACACATTCCATTGAACGCTTTCGGTTTCCTTATGGACAAGACGCCCAGTCCTAACTGTGTGGCGTGTGACGTGGTGGAGGACGTGTATCACGTGTTGATGGAGTGTGTTCGGGCCGAGGCTGAGAGACAGGAGTTATTTTATCTGTTAAATTTTAATAGTGAAGTTGGTTTTTGTAACTCCATTTTATCGTGCCCCTATTCTACAGCTGCTAAAGCTCTTTATAAAGTAAGTATTTAAGTGTTGTGTTGGTCGACGTTAGATCATGATCGTTTATAGGGTTGCCAGGTCGCCAAACCTAATAGCCGGACAGACGAACTAGTTTGGCCGGACATTTGGGTAAAAAGGCCGGACACCCAACATTATTGACGATTTTGTCTCAGTATTAATAAAAATACGACAGTAAAATATTTACTAAAAACAAGCTTTATGATATTTACCATAAATATTCTTAAATTCTAATGAAATATAAAAAAAATCGAAGGCCAAGTCAATCTAATTACTTTATTATTAATCAGTCCAATTATTGTTATAAAGTCAAGTTAAAATTAATTACTAAATAAACACTTATCAACATTTTTAAATACTAAAAAGCCTTATAAAATCCGGATAAGCCGGACACCGTTTATTTTGGCCGGACACGCAATCAAAAAGCCTAACTGTGTCCGGCTTTATCCGGACGCCTGGCAACCCTAATCGTTTATGTTTTTCATAAATTATGTTATGTTCTGTGTATTGTCTGTCTAATTGTACCATGGGGGTGATATTTTCCATTTGGAAAAAACTCCCACTAAAAATAATAATAAAAAAAATAAAAAAACACCCAATTTATGTGCCGCCACTTTTGACGTTCTCTCTGAAGTTTCTCTCCAGCCATCGGTCGCAAAGCTTCCGTTCTTCCTTTTTCTATGGGTAATGCGAAGGTTGAGTGTAAGGTACTACCACCAATAAGTCTAGCTGCTACACCAGTGGGTGCTGTGACAACTACACTTTCCATGATTGTCATGTGTAAGTCGACGTATTTGTTCGACAAGTAACTTTAATACAATCGTTTTACCACTACCGGTACCACCTGTTACGAATACATGCAGATCTGAATACCTGGTCAGAATACCTGGATCATCGTGGAAAAATTTATTTGCGCGACACTATGGTCATACATATTGATTGAAATTTGAACATGTGATACCGCGTTTAAACAACATACCGCGTCATCTAGCAGTGAGTAGTGGAATAAAAAATTTAAAACTGATTTGGTGACCGTCGTAAATACAAAATATGATTCACTATTCCGGGTATAACAAAAATGCGCAATAGGGTCCAACATTTTTATATATTTCAAGCTAAATACGACTATTTGAATCCATTGATTACAAATTTATTCGATAGATTTCATTAAAATGATTGTAATTATTCCTGATTAAATTTAAATACATGACATATGTATATTTTTGAAATCTCCATTTAATTTCCTTTATTTTGATACCAATGTCGATAGGTTTGGTTAAAAAAAATTTGAACTACTTACAATTTGGCGCCAAAATCCGCCATTTTGTCATTTAAAAAAAAAGTTATCTAAGGACACTTGGGTTATTGTGACAAATCTAACGATACCTTAATTGTCGAAATCCATCCAGCCGTTTGGAAGATACGTGGGAATAAAGGAATTTACATACATACATACAAGATACGCGCGAAAAACAACCCATCCTGACAGTCGTGTAATAATCTGTAAATAAATGAAAAAAAAAGTTAGGGAGTCAATATTTTTGCGAACTTTGAACGTATGTTACATCATAACTATTGAATTTTTGTTTAATGAAACAAAAACAAGTGTATCTGTATACATACCTTTGGATACATAGTATTCCAATGTTTATTCATATGCATAGTCATTATAAAATAAAAAGTTGAAAACTATGACACGACCACGCAAATTATGTGGCCAATATTATCCGGGCCATTACTACAAATATATTGACACCACATTCATTCAAATCGGATCAGTAGTTTAGGCGCTACCAAGAAACAAACATACATATTACACACAGCTAGACTGCCAAAATTTTTCAAAACTTTCCTTTTGACTTTGCCGTAGTCGGGTAAAAAAGATATGATATTTCCACTTCACATGTATAGGAAATATTAGATAGACTACGAAAATTATTATCCTAAAACCTTCCTTTTGGCTTCGCCGTAGTCAGGTAATAATCAGACATAATTTTATTAAAAAAGTACCAATTCAAATTCAGTAAGTTATTTAATTGATTGAATAGATGTTAAAAAAACTTGTCCTAGATAAAATATCACGATACACGGTTGAGTTTAGGTGAGAGGTCAGCACAACAAGGACAAACTATAAACATAAAGGCCTTTGCCAAACAAACAACAAAAAGAAATGAAGAAGCAGCTGACATTGACATTAAAAAATTGAGACGTGTCAGTGAAGTCAAAACCAATACTTAGCATCTATGGTCAAAACAACGCAAACTTTTCAAAAGTAAAATTTTAGTAATTTTTACGATCTTTATTATTAAATCATGGAATAAGTTTATAAAAGTTTTATTTTATGTTAGCATTAGCATAAATATAGGCTGCCATTTTTTTATTGGTCATTACCGCAGTTCGCCGGAGTTTCGTGTTAGCCATGTACGTAACGTAAACAAAAAATTAACTATGCGTGTGGTATTGTGCTAAACGTGGATGGGAGGATCGGTAACAGTTTTGAAAAGTTTTATGTTCAGGAAGTTTCTTCAGAGGGTTAAAATGAACGGAGTAAGCCGCGAGGCCCCTGTGGGCATCCAGTGTTTACAGAAGCTGTGCCCGAGGCTACAAATAAACAGACTACGATGGTATGTTGCTTAAATATTATATTCTTTATTGAATTACCTCACAGACTTCACGACTCTATATCATATCTTTTATGGCCTGCTAAAATCAAAACTAATACCACTTGTCCTGAATTAAGAGGAATTACGAGGTCTTCGCCCCTTTTTTAATATCGTAGAATTATGCGGGAGTTTGGCTATAGAATATATAAAGTTGTATGGTTTTAAACTACAAGTTTACTTTTGTCATATAGGTACCAAGCAAGTATCTTAGTGCTAACCTACTTCACATACATGACATACCATCTGACGAGGAAGCCTATATCTGTGGTGAAGAATGTGCTGCATCAGAACTGTAGCGGATTGACTCCACCGCCAGATATACCGCGGGGAGATGATGAGTGGTGTAATTGGGCACCTTTTAGTAAGTATACAATACTATAATAGACTTCCTTACTAGTAATATTATAAATGCAACAGTTTGTATTAATGTATGGATGTGTGGTTAATATTGATATAACTAATGTAAGATTTCTCACATTCGTGAACACGAATTCAAATATTCATATCAAATGTTTGCAAATATGTATGCAAATATTAGAAACTTGTTTAAAACTAGTAGTTATAATCTGCAAAATATATTCAGTTCTATAAAATTATCAATATGGTATTTTTAGATTTTCAGACTATTTAGATGTATATATTATTAACCCTTATTAAATGTATAGCCGGATCTACCATGGCTTTTTGGCATGGCAAATTTATTACCACTCAATGTTTTTAACGTGCAAGTAATGATTTCTTAGCAACTAAGTCTTCTAGATATGGACAGAATCTTAAAATTTAAATTATATCTCATTATCTTTTATTTTCAAATATCTCTCTCTCTCTTTCTCTATCGCTTTCTCTCTCTCTCTCTCTCTCTCTCTCTCTCTCTCTCTCTCTCTCTCTCTCTCGCGTTACTCCGTTGTTGGTTTTATGACCAGTATTTTTTTTTAATTTAGTGGTTTTCATACCTAACAAAATAATTCGCAAAAATTTCTGCTTGCTCGCTATTGATTACGTGAAGTATAGTTATAGTTAGTTTACCTATATACCTATATATTTTACTGTAACTTTTACAGATTACTTAACAATATTATTATATTAGGTATAACCCTTTACACCCTACAGTTTAAATTAATGTCTTAAATGTTATCGTAAAATTAACAAGTATGCGCGAAAAAAATAAATTGTGTCAAGTGTATACTTTCGAAGACGACAACGGCGATGAGGCACCCCAGCTGTGCATATATTACATCAAAAATATGCTATAAATTAGCTATTTAGTTCGTGTAAACCCAATTTTACGTGGGCGCAGCCGCAGGGGCAACTAGTAAGTGCTATATTTTGTGCTAAGTCCCTTTACACTAAATAAAATGGTCTATTGACTATGCAAAAAACCTTGTGTTACAGTGACTCATGCTAACGTCTTTTGCTATAAAGTGGTACATTTATAATAATATTATTTATTAAATACGAACAAATATTACTTATTAATTAAAATTTTACTCAAGATTTAAACTGATGTAACTCCATATTATGTATATAATATGTATATACATATACATGTGAGAATGTTTTAAACCAGGTATGGGCAACCTTTTACATGTTGAGGGTCAGCCAAACTTTAGCGTGTAAATACGTTCGCGGGCCGCGTCTAAAAGTACTTAGTGCATTCTAAAGTAGTGATAATATATTTTGCGATAGATATTAGACATGAAATAATACGACAATGTTATTAAAGTACAATTTATTAAAATAACAAAATGAAATTTAAAAAAATGGTACATTATAATTAAATCGTTAAGGTCCATAGCGAGTTGTTAAAATTAATTGCTCCATTTTTGTATGTTGGGCAGTCAGGGGAACCCGTGGGGTGGTCGTTAGTGTACCGGGTGCAGCTTCTGCAAACCGGTTTAAAATCTCTTAAGTCTTTTTTGGGACAGTTAATTGAGGTATGTTTATCGGCGCAGTGACAACAGCACGGGTCTGAATCGCGGCAGAATTTAGCAATGTGACCGTTTTGTTGACAATTAGCGCAGCGTACAAGTTCGACGTCATCGATGAACCGACACATTGCCCAGTCAATAAAAAGTTTTTGTTTAGTTTCAATGAGATGTTTCCGAATATTTGGGTCTAACTCTAGGCCCATCCATTTTCGATTGTAGTTATTATTTATGCGCCGTCTAATAATTTTTGTCGAGTTCATAAATTGTTCTTGTGTCACATTAATTTCGCCCTTAATATTTTGGTCATAAAGCGATAAAAGGAAATTTCCGTCCGTAATATTTTGCGGGACATCTTTAATTAGAATACGCGGGTTACGCCCTCTCGGTGTTTCTAGACGCAGACCGGCTGATTTTAAACCTTCTACGGATTTTAATCTCCTGACTTGTGACTCGCTTGTTAAGCGCAGGATCACGCCCGAATTAGATGTCTTTTTGACGCCGTGGACTTGAAAGCCGTCAGATGGATTGATCGATTTCATTAATGCCTGTTTGGTCTCGTCTGAGGATTTTAATTCCGCCGATTTGTCCTGCGTCGGATAAGCTATTACGCACGGGAGCGGTCTACGCGTTTCAATAGGTGGCACCGACTTCGCGAGTCTGAGTTTGAGCGCGTCAGAATAAGAAAATGGCGGCGCTGAGGCGGCCGGTTGCTCAACCTGAGTAGTAGTTTTGGCGGTCAGCAAATCCTTTTCCAAATTAGCGACTTTAGTTTCTAATGACGAATTTTTAAGTGCAAGAAGTGAGACGATGGCCGTTAATTTTTGTGTCATGTTCATTATTTCTGCTTTGTTTGTGAAGTTATTTCGACGAGATACTGTGTCGTTTGCGAACTCATTTATTTTAGATAAGTATGAAGAGGCCTCGCGAACTAGCTTGTAATAATTGCACGTATCGTCGGGGCCACGGCTTGTATCCAATAACGAAATTACGGGGGGCGGTTGATCGTCCCTTGTGGGCTGGTGGCGCTTTTCATCAGGTGACAGAGAAAAGGGCGATAATTGTGACAATAAACGTTTAGTACCTGAAGAAGTTGGCGGTGAGCGGGGAATTTTGTCATTTTTCGAAAACGGATTTGTATCTTTATCCGGTGGCATATTATGACTCGACATTCTGGCTAGGTACTTACTAAAAAGATTTAAATACTACACTTCAATATGCAATAAAAAAACAATGGCCAAAATAAAGATTAAATAGGTAAATAACTACAGCTGTTCGAGCAGAGCGGCCGGCGCTGCGCGAGAGCTACCAACAGAAAAATTTTTTTTGCCTACCTACTTGTTGACAACAATAAAAGTGAACAAGGAAATCAACTTACCGAATTAATTCCAACAAACTACTGATAAATGTATTTCAAAAACTTACAGTAAACGTTGCGCACACCTTTACCTAGCTTATTACACACACTCAGCACGTATTTGTTGATTTTAAACCACTGAAAACAATTTATTTCCCGGAGCGCACATCAGACGGTGTTAGCCGTACGAAGATCGCGGCGGGAGGAAAAATATCCTCTCCTGTAGTGGTTCCTTCTAGCGGCTGTAAAGCAAGCAATTCCTCAGTAACAGTGAACTCCTTATCAACACCTCGAATAAATATAGCCGGTTGAGCAAATCGGTGCTCTCGTCTAATGCTATGGAAAATAATTCAAAACCAGCCATACGGTCAATCAATGTTGTTTTTATATCATTAACCATAATTTTTATACGTCGAACAACAGTTCGTCTTGACAAACAATTTTTTTCAAATTTAATTTTTTTTTCAGGACACAAAATACCGCAAACTTCTAACATACACTCCTTGATAAATTCTCCTTTGGCAAATGGTTTAATGCCTTTGCCAATTTTGAGCTAACTATAAAACTAGCATTTACAACATTATCAAGTTGTGTTCTTTGTTTATGAAACATTTGTTGCTGTTTTTCCAAATTTGCGGTAAGCTTCTGGATTTTGTCTGTTCTTAATTGTCCTGTCAGTTAGTGCAGCGTAGCATGCTTAGTTGAGTAATGCCTCTTTTTATTGAATTCTTTCATTACTGAAATGGATTCGTTACACAGCAAACAAATTGCCACCACCAAAAACCATTGTGCAAGATAAAAAAGAATTCTTCAGTACATTTTTCTTGAAACTGGCGACCCTCTGTATCTATTTTTCGTTTCTTTCCACCAGACATCGTTTTTGTTTACTTTTCGTTCAATAAACTTAATAACAAACTATAGTTAGTAACCACTCAAGATGCACACAAAGTCACAAAGCATGTTGACCGCTTTAGCAGTTCGCTAGGATATCGCTTGTCCTAGTTATCACTTCGGTATCTCAAATAGAACCGAACTAACGTTCGGGCCATCCTCTGGCTTATATAGGCAAAATTAAGGAATAATCTGGAATTAACTAGTTTAGAATGATTGAGAAGCAATAAATCTTTTGATGTGTCGCCTGTGAGGCGGCAAACCTAAAAGTTTTTGATCGAGCAAGCCGAGTGGCGGCGATTATCAAAGAGTAAGGCGGCAAACATCAAAACATTTGATGCTGTCACTCCCGTGAGTATAAGTACCTAAGCTAATATTTTTTAATTGGGTTTTTTCAAAATGTCCAGCGGGCCGGATCATATCTTACAGCGGGCCGGATGCGGCCCGCGGGCTGGTTGTTGCCCATATATGTTTTAAACACTGATGCTTTTGTAAACTTGGACTAGTGTGTGTAAGCTACTAACATTAATGTATCTTATGCTCCCAGTGTGTCGGGCTCTGCCTAGTGCAGGGAAAAATAACACCCTGAATATCTTTTTGGAACATAACAGATTTATTGTTATTACTAATAGTTGTCCTGACCCACGATGTTTTGTCTTAGTTATGGACTGGAATAAAAAAATTACTACACCTACAACGTACATCAACAATATAAACATCTGTCCAAATATCCATTTTTTAAATTTAAAAGATTATTATTAATTAAAAAATAGATATAAATTTATCAACAAGCAAAATATATAACAAAAATGTACCTATATGTTATGTATTGTATGAAAGTGCTGGCGATTTATTATAATATCATAGCATCATGCAGTTAACAAGACACAGGACATTGCTTTTACAACAATATTGCATTACATATTAGGGAAAATAGACAATGACATCGGATGACAAAACCTAAACCCCCTTCCACCACCCACCCCGTGGACCAAAGCATCAAACAGGTCATGTAGTATGAGTATGTTCCCTAATGTTAGCTCGGCAGTTTTTGGTATAATGAATCATATCACAACACGTAACCCATATTATTCTAGATTCGTGTGTTGAATCATGATCATTATAATACTTGATATGTGGATATTTTAATTTGCAAAGAAATTATTTTTCGTTAGGCTTGTTACTTAAATACTGTTAGAGTCTAAACAAAATATTATGTTAAAAATATGTCACGTTATATAACGTATGTTTAGATTACATCAAGATAGTAAAATGTAGTACCTAATGACATTGATTCCTATCTGATTATTATCTTTTACTAATGTGTATTTTTGAAAACATTATTATCAAAAGTCTAAATTGATGTTATTAATGTTAATTTCTCTCAGAATCAATGATTTTTTTAAATAATTTCTGATGTTTAATATACCATCTAGTACCTGGGCAACCGAGCTTTTTTTCGGAGTTATGATAAATAATTATAATAATATATGATTATAATTAGAACAAGCCAAAAAATTACACATACGCATAACAATCTGCCAATCGGACTAACATAATAGAGTAGAAATTGTTGATATATTGTTCAAGGACGAAAGAAATAACATATGTAATTATAACTTATAAATGCGTAGTTTCTCAGGGATTAGACTTAGCTAGATCGGGTTTTCTCGCCCTCCTGCCTACATGCTAAATTTCATGCTAATACTTGTAGCCGTTTTCGAGAAACTGATCATATATATATACAATATTGTCTCGTTTAAAGTATATGATAGCGATATTCAATATGAGTAGCAAAAATTATGAATGTAACACAGTATTCAGGTGTGAAAAGGTTGAAATATACTTTTAAAATCTGAAGGCGCATCAACTGCGCGTGTTTTTTTCGAATCATAACACAAAACATCGAAACATTGGGGCGTGGCTATACACATTTGTGTAGCAATACACAATGTTTTTGTCTTCCGAGACGGACGGAAAACATTCCCCGCGCGGGTAGAGAGAGGAAGGAATGTTTCATTTGTTATCAACTGTTACACCACTCACATGACCATTTAACATAGAAATACGGAAGAAATTATTTATCAATCCCAAATCGGACTTCTATTCGTAACTCCTGATAAATACTAAAATTACGGGTCAGTATAGCTTAACTCGAAATCTGGGGGTCTAAACAGGCCACTTTAGATGTTTCATATCTTTTTTTCCATACAAAACTCGTGAAATGATAAAATGGCTACAGGATTCATCTGATTTCATCATGCTTGACAGTTTTCAATAACTGCGTAACATTTTACGCATTTCTATTGAAAACAACATAATTCAAATTTGAGTTGAAAAAAATATATGAAACACCTAAAGTGGCCTTTTTCGACCACCTGTGTTTTCTCCTAGACTCTGTTTCTGCAATCGCTAAAACTGCGAGTGCTTACGTCTTCCTCATCGGAACTCATGATCTTATCTACACAAAATGTTTTGTTTCAATCAAAAACATTTTCTATAGCTGAAGACAGCTTGTGTATGAAAACAATAATTATTTTTGTTTCATATTTTCTGTGTAATGTTTCCAAAAAACATGAGCAATAGACGCGCCTTAAGCTACACTTTTCGAAATGTTTAACTGCATGGTAAACAACCAGTAAATGAGCAGGCAGATCTCCTAGTAGCAAGCAATTCCCGCCCCTCAATAGTCGAGTCACCTACAATGCAACAGGGTTTCAAGTGTCAGGTCTTAGCCAATATATTGACTTAACTAAATACTGACTATAAACTAAAAAGATCATTTTTCATTTCAGACACGCCAGAGGCCAAATCCTTGCTGGGGACGTTGGATTCTGCATTCCTGTTCTCATACGCGGGCGCTATGTTCTTATCAGGTAAGCAGTGTAGTTGACACAAAGACAAAGGGCCGATTACTAAAACGATAGTTAAATTAAATGACGCTCAAGTCACATGCTGTCCTTGTCTTTTTGGCTAGTAGAGACAGCGATATCCTGTGAATCGGAGGGCTCTTAATTTTGATTAGCGTTTCAGTATTCGGCCGAATGTCAAAGATTTTGTCTATGTGTTAGTTACATTTGACCTCTTCTAGGCATGGTGGCCGAGCGAGTGGACCTACGATATTTCCTATCGCTGGGCATGATGGTCTCCGCGATCATGTGTTATCTGTTCGGCCTGGGCAAGACACTCAACATCCATCACATAGCCTTCTATTTGATCGTACAGGTAGATTGAAACACGAATTCATTTTTCTTTTCGTTTGAATTTTATCGTAAATGTTTGTTGTACTTGAAGGTTATCATTTGCTAGTTGTTTTATTATTAACAATTAGTTTTGGTATTTTATGCAACACAAACCAACATGGTTCATATATCTACAGAACTGGATAGCTAAAGAATTTTGAGTCCATTTTCTGCCTCGAAGAAGGCAAATAAGGTTCCGTACCCAAAGTAAAAACGGGACCCTATTGCTGAGACTTCGCTGTCCGTCTGTCTATCACCAGGCTGCAGTATATCATGGACCGTGATGGCTAGATGATGATAGTTAGATGATGTATAACAACAAATACAATAAATATTTAACGATAAATTTAGTATCCCGTGCAAAATGCCAGATGTTTTTGCCGTTTTGTACCTTCCCCAACCCTTTGTACGTGAGTCCGTCTCGCACTTATCCTTATTCTTAATTTAAGTGCACCGGTTAATTACTTCTCGCGAAACATTTTGTTGACAAGTGATTATTTGCAGGCAGGCGCGGGTATCGCGCAGACCACGGGCTGGCCGGGCACCGTCGCCATCGTGGGCAAGTGGTTCGGCAACACCAAGAAGGGCCTCATCTTCGGCATATGGAACTCGCACACGTCGCTCGGTAACATTTTGGGTAAGTTGGATACTTAGACAAGGTGCAATGTTAGAACGATTACGAAGTTCTTAAAGAATGTATGGGTGTCACCACGTCACATATTGATGAAATATTAATATGTTAATCCCATACATTGTGATTCTGACTAGGCAGTTATTAAAAACCTTAGTGAAATATCTATAAACGAATTCGTTAATTATATTTATATATGCCCTGTGATCTTGCCTGTTAATGAAATATCTACACTCTGTACTTGATTGGCTATGTCTTATTCCCAAGGTGCAACTGTTAGTAAAAGCATTATAATTGATGACCTCAGGGGTTAGCGCGTCGGCACTCTAGCCGGAGGTCGCTGGCTCGAATCCCGCCGAGGGAACAAAAAGTTGTCTGTGTTCCTGGGTCATGGATGAGAATAATATAATAAAAATCTTAAATACATGTATAGTATAAAAGCGTTGAATATTATAACTCCGTTGTCTGGTACCCGTAACACATTTTCTTCGAGAACTTAGCACGGGACCAGATTGACGTGGTGCAAAAGCGACCATTTATTATTATTATTAATGGAAAGATTTTGAACGTTTTCATGGATTCTAATGTATTGGCGTATAAATGTATATACATTGACCTTCAAAAGATTGTTTCGTCTTATTACCGGTTTATACAGACTGGCTTATTTCCAGTATTCCTACACTGATTGTCGATTTTCATTTTGAAATGATTTAGACTCTTCCTAATATACTAGAAATTATCCAAAATGTATTTAGAAGCGACGACGGTCAGAATACCTGTTTCTTGAAACTTCTCTCGGAGATTTAGAAGATGACATCTTATAAATAGAACGTATAGCTTGGTTCTAGGGTTAGCACAAATCATCCTATGTACAGCAAAAACTTTGTATAGATAGTTCAAATCATGTTTGCGCGCGTAATTATGTGTGCGTTAACCTTGTAAATGCACAGTGACTTTGTGTGCGTGACAAGAGGTACAGTGGAGTACAAAATACAGAAACATTTATTACAACTAAAATAAAACTCAATGTGTAAAATGTATTTTTATTTGTATAAATATTACAATTTTTATATTTTGATATTAAAATTGGACTTGCGCTGCAAACTGGATCATTTACTAGTTGCAAAAGATCTGTCGCATCCTTTTTGATAAATTCGTATACCTTGGCAATAGTTTCACGAGTCTAAAACAATAACAATACGTTAACTTTAAAAATATTATTTTTTAAAGATTCATACATTATTGAATCATGACAAATATTAATTATATCGAAAGTGACACATAACAAAAATATTTACCTGACTCCTTAAACATTTTCTCCGTGAAGAGCTAGACATTTTCTTAATGACTGTACCCACGCAAAAAAAAACGATAAGAACACGTGTTGCTCGGACGACGGCGGTTGCGTCACTGCCACACAAATTAAAGCTGTATAATGACAAGCGCACGCACACATAGCGTCACGCGCAAAGATGAGTTGAACTATCTATACTTCCTTTTACGAAAATTATGCGAACGTAGGAGTATGGAACTGTCTGTCAGATTAGCAATATCATAATCTGTCCAGCCCACTAATTTAAATTAAATTAAATACCGTTTATAATATATTATAAACCGTTACTAATCATCTGCCCGGCAGGTACGGTGCTGGCGGCGGAGTACGTGGAGTCGGACTGGGCGCTGTCCTTCGTGTACCCGGCGCTGGTGATGGGCGGAGTCTCGCTGCTGGTGTTCCTGTTTCTAGCGCCCGAGCCCCGCCACGTGGGGCTGGCGCTTGACCGCGGCTCTGTGAGTACATACATTATACATAAATTGTGACGTCATCATAGCAAACTATGTCAGTTCATTAATAATTTTCAACAGCGCAAGGCGTACAACTAATGCTGACGCTCGATATTTATCTTGTGATTTTTTTCTTACAGCTACGTAGCTCACGATCTTTTATACCTAATATCGGGCGTGTAACATTTGCCTATGGTGTACCAAATTAGTTAACAAATAAGCGTAAAATTTAAAAGTGTACTCTACACGACGTGCACGCCATCTGCGTACGCCAGTGCGTACATAGAGTGTGCAAACCACACTGTGTGTCTGGATGCCTGCATCGCAATATCTGTTTAGTCTAAATATAACTTTAAATATCACACTTTTAATAAAATACACAATACAGTATGTAAATAGCCAAATCTATTTTAAGAAATTTTAAAATTTAAGACAGTAAATGAAAGTTTATTTTATCTGTAGCCGAGCCGACAGTCGAACAGATCGGACGACGAAGAGGAGCCGTCGCAGGTGATCGTGGGCGACCAGGTAGGTGCTGATGATGATGATGCACTCCATACTAACCGGTGACGAGCGTGGCGTGCGGCGGCGCGAAAGCGATTTTTTTTATGTCATGAATATAGAATGTTTTTTTCCAAATTCATTTTCCTTTTTGCTCCATTGTACGCTTTGTGGTGAAACAATAAAAACCAAAAAAAGTATTAGTTATACATTTAAGTATGTTTTCTAAAGTTTTAATTTTTAACTAATTGTCCAGCATAAATAAGCGCCCTTTGATAGTTAAACTTAAGATTTTCTACAGTACGTTTGAAAGTTGTATTACCTATTAATACATAAAGTATGTACGATTTATAGTCTCAGTCAGTTAAATTACATTTTTGTTTGCTTTACTTCTCTTGCTTTATCATGAAGTAGAGACAGAGTTATTTTTCGTCTCTCATTTTATATATACTGAAGTTATTTTACTGATTTTTTTTTAAATTTTTTTTTGATTGAATATTATAAATCGTAGTATAAACTTAAGCATTAACCCGGCACGGTTGTGAGTAACAGCATGTTGCAGGCGGCGAGCTTGCGGCCGTCGCGCCACTCCGCTAACACGCAGGTAAGCGCGCACGACGCTCATACGCACTCTTACACTCACGATTCTCATACGCACGAGTCGCACACAGGCATGGCGTACGCAAGAGTATCATACGTACAAGTCGCACACAGGCGTGGCGTATGCACGAGTCTCATATGCACGAGTAGCACACAGGCGTAGCGTACGCACGAGTCTCGTACGTAATGGACTTACGAGTCTCTGGCCAAGTAACAACGTAGGGTCGATTACAATTGATTTTATTCATGTTCAACATAATATTTGTTGCATGATTCATGAAGCACGCTTTAGGTAATATGCATTAGTTTTGTTAATTGTGTGGAAGCTTGTTTTGTGGTGTTATGCATGTACTATTATGTACTAAAATGTTCCATTGTCGTTTACTCTGTCTGTTTAGAATTATCTTATCGTCTATAGTCTATACTGAATGTGGACAGTGGACAGTGCAACATGTACCGTTAAAACAAAAGCATATTTCGAAGCTTTATATGTTTAGGTTAGTGAGAAAGGTACAGTCACAAGCAGTAAAGGAAATACGCTTGAGATATTTAAGAGGTTGCATTATTATTATGTAAAGAAATGGCGACAAAATTGCTACAAAAATATTTTAACCTCGCATTAAGGTTAGCTCACACCGGGCGCGACGACCGCGCGATGCGACGCGGTGCGCACTTTGCTCGTAATTCGAACTCTGCAATAACGTGTATCTTTTTGTGTAGTCAATAAAATAAAGTTCAAGTCTTTAATCGCTATCTTAAAAAGTGCGCACCGTGTCGCGTGACGCGTCGCGGTGTGAACTGACACGTTTATTTCCGTTTACATCTCTTTGAAAATGAATGCTCGTGACTGTACCCTTATATTCACCCTATAAGTTTTCCTGCACCTGTAGCACCAGCAAGACGACGCGACAGAGGAGACGGCGCTGCTGTCGCGCCGGTCGTCTCGCTCGCACACTGGCGCCATCTCGCTCTCACGTGCGTTCACCATACCCGGCGTGGTGGAGTTCTCGCTGTCTCTGTTCTTCGCGAAGCTGGTCAGCTACACGTTCCTTTACTGGCTGCCGTCGTACATTAATTCGTCGAGTAAGTTGTTAATAATTTTGTTTTCTGTAAGAAGCACAATAAACATCGCTCGCCGTTTATGTACGCTCATATCATTACATTTATACAACTGATTTAAATGTAGTTATTTAAGAGGAAGGTTTATGTTTATGATACAAAATAAATACATAGTCAGTAGAGCAAAATCAAGAATTTCCAAAAAAAAAACAATCTTGTACACTGTAAGAACATTGGAAAGGCTGGCTAGTGGATATACGGTTAAGGGTATATTAATTAAAACACAGATTTACTAACGTCACTAAATATATATATTATATATGAAAAATGACTAGATAGGGGTCGTGGGCAGAGGGCCGTAAGATCTGGTTTAGCCTCTAGTGTCTTTGGGAATCGGAGGGGATTTATCCACACGGGTACTTAGCTTCTGTATGCAGGTGAAAAACACGTGGCGCGGTGAGCCAACTTCCGGTAGCGATTTTAGGTTCAGTGTTCCAGCCACGATCGTCCCGGGGCGGTGCAGACTGGGTCAGAAGCCGGAGTCCTAAGTCCGGAGCGTCGAACTCAAAGATCCCAAGCAAAGCGGTGCGTTGATCCCGGATATAGCTCCCGGGAAAAATCCATTCAGCGTGTGAAGGTGTGAACCCACAGTCACATGGCTTTATCCACCTTCAGTCAAAAATCATGGATTGTGTGTCCATTACAGATAAAAAGTTTAAGCAGAATAAAACACTATTTTCATAATGCATACAATCAGCCTAAGTTAACAGTGCAAAATCAAACATGATGAAAAGGTGCATTCGGCTATACCAACTATCTATGACAACTAATTTTTACAATCAAATGATTTAAAGGAAAAATGTTACATTATATGTTACAAGCGTGATTTACTCAATAAAACTTTAGAACACAGATATTGAAGTCACCGTAAAAAACGGGAAAAGAAATAATATTGAAAAATACCTTGAAGGAAGAATAACTTGATTTTTTTTACCACTAATAGGGATTTAGCAAAAGTCACTGTCATCCGGTCATCAATGGCATCCATGTCATAAGTCCGAATATCCAATTCCAATATCCAAATAATATATATATATATATATATATATATATATATATACTGTAAGCATTTAGAACACTTAGAAATGTCAAAGACGACATCGCGATACATATTAGGCCAAAGTACGAGCGAGCGAGTGCGAGCCGCCTATAAGTTTTATAAATTCCCATGTGACCAGCAGTGGCTCATCATGGTTAGCACGAATAATTTCCACACGAAAATCTTTAGGAACTACATCCTTCCAAGAAAATTTAGAAGTTAAATTATGTTTATTTTTAGAAAGCCTAAATATCTCTATTATCAATAATCGTAAAATTTGGAAAAGAAGATGGCGTGTTATTGCAACTGTTAAAAATATTAAGATACTAGGTATCAGTGCCGGTATAGTTTGTCCAAGTAGAAATTGCGTTAACGTTAACCGCTTGAGACAAAGCGTCCGGTATAACGTTATCACAGCCCTTCCTGTATTTAATTTCGAAATTAAACTCGGATAGTCTGACACACCAGCTAGCTAGCTTACCAGTGGGGTTGGACAAACACAAGAACCATTCAAGAGTATAAGTATAAACTGTAAAGTTTTTACCGTTCTCTAAATAACCAACATTTTGTCAACCTGTTCAACTATAATACGTTGTTTTTCAGGTGACATCCTATAATAAAGTTGATGGATTGGTAACGCATGGCCTGTATCAATTTTATGAGTGATAAGTGAAGTTAAACCTAAACCTTTCTCTTCAAAATAAGTACAACGAAATTGTTTTTTTTATGTCATCGGCTACCGAGCGCTCAGAAGAACTCAAATGTTCGTAGCCGTTAATGTCCGGCTGGGTCACCTGATGAGAAGGGATGTGTTCAGTGGCCGTACAAGAATTAATAGAATTTCAATATGTAGGACTCTATCCACCTCCGGTCAAAACCATGGATTGTGTGTCCATTACAGATAAAAAGATTAAGTAGAACTAGTGTTTTATTCTACTTACATACAATCCGCCTAAGATGACATTGCAAAATCAAACATGATGAACTTTAAAAGGTGCAAGTGTTCGGCAATATCAACTAACTAACTATCGCGAAGGGTCTAAAGAACTCCATTCTTATAGGCTTCCCTTTGAAATTACCTCATGAAGACCTCCAGCCAAAACTAGTTTATGGAAAATAATAATATCTTATACAAGTCAGGTCGGACAAGCGATAGTATGTCAATCTCACGCGCTGCACGTTGCAACTTTGAGACGAATATTGGAATCACAGATCTCTTTCTATGCCGATATATTTGGAGTTATGGTGGGAGATCATAAGAACCATAATCTCGTTAAAATAATGTTTAAATTCAAACTTATATGCCGAAATATTCGGAGTATAAGTTTGAATATAGGAGATCATAGGAACTTTATTTTGTTAGAAATAAAGATGAAATTCAAACTTAGGTATATGCCGAAATATTCGAAGTTATGGGAGATCATTTTTACCATCAGAACCTTATTTTGTTAACATTAAAGTTGAAATTCAAACTTGTTTTTAATAGCCGGCTGGCCAACTAAAGAACAATATTATTAATATGATTCGTCCGATTACAGTTCAAAGTAATTAAGGGCTATTTTTCTGTGACATTAACCCGCAAATTTTGTAGCTTTCACCAATGAGGAGCCGTTAAAAGATAATATTACGTGCATCATGAAACGAATGAATTTTGAAAAGTATCTCGGTTCGGTACCTCAGCCGCGCGTCCTTGGATGTAAAATCATGTTATTACGTTAATAA
The DNA here is from genome assembly GCA_963565745.1 of Phengaris arion. Lineage (NCBI taxonomy): Eukaryota > Metazoa > Arthropoda > Insecta > Lepidoptera > Lycaenidae > Phengaris > Phengaris arion. The sequence goes on along the minus strand of OY751434.1, from coordinate 17,774,324 downwards.
TAATTATTTTTCAACTATTCTTTTTTAAATTATATTGAGCAGTGATAAGTGATAAATATAATTCGTCATAAAGTTTAAACATATACGTGTTTATGTTACCTTTATGTGGATATTGCATGTGAGGCTACTTAGTACTTGTGTTATGTTTATTTTTGGTGATAAATGGTTTGAATGAATTGATTACGGTAAGCGGAAAATTGGATATGTACCTACTATCAATTGTAATTTGTAGTTCTCATATTAATAGATGATCAAAATATTATTTATTATTATTTAATAGTCGGTAGTACCGACGTGAAAGTAAAGGTGTCCCAATAAGAGTGCCCGATTTAATTTTAAGAAAAAACACATTTTTTTGAACGAGAGGTGATATTTTTGTTGCGTTATAAAGTACACATGTTCCGTTAAGTATGGAATAGAATATCCTGCATATGGCCCCCACGGCTCTGGCAGCAGACCCTTGCTCTTTTCATTAAATTTAAATCGGGCACTCTTATTGGGACACCCGTTATTTTAATATTATGATTATCTTACAATAGTTAACTATTACACAGAAAAGCATTTTATTATTTTGTACCTATTTTGTATTTTGAAATACACCTAATTGTAGGTATTCTTATAGTTACCCGAGTATTTACAATTTCTCTCGGACACGACACAACTCTACACGCTTGTAACGAAACTAAATTTCCTTTCTATAAAACTTGCACAACTCACGTCTAGCGACTAGGGCTTCCCTCTGAAGTAAAACCTAATAAAACTAATTTTTACAATCAAATGATTTAAAGGAAAAATGTTAAACGATATGTTCGAAATGAAAACTTTACAACACAGATATTGAACTCACCGTAAAAAGCGGAAAAAGAAATAATATTGAAAAACACCTTGAAAGAAGACTAACTTGATTTTTTTACCGCTAATAGGGATTTAGCAAAAGGCACTGTCATGCGGCGAAAGCTCTTTTAAACTATTGTATTGAATTTGATATAAGTCCGAATATCCAAATAAAAAAAAATTGATATCTATCCATTTGATTAAACAATAACGTAATTTTACTATAATTTAATTAATTTATTTTATTTTATTTTATTTTATTTAGGAAAACATACAGTGATTTATTTCAAAATTAAATGCTATATACAGTCTTAGCACTATTTACACGTTTCCGCATCTAAAAACTAAGTAGCAACAAAAGCTTTTCTGACAAGTGAAACTAAAATACAAAGTAAAATAAATATTCATAATAAAAAGTACATATTGAAAAGTTTTAAAACGGTACACGTAATAGTTTTCATATTAAACATAGCAGTTAGCAATGAATCAACAGTTAGAGAACAGCCTGAAACCAGTGCTTAGATAATAGCCTTTTTGTGCCAATAACTGATGAGTTGAATATGTCATAATTTTTACTCAAATCATTAAAAAAATTACATGATCTTATAAAAAAAGAATTTTTTCGATAGTTTGTGTGGGAAAAAGGGGTATGGAGGGTGTTATATGAAGACATTCTAGAAGATCGTAGGGGAACTTTTAAATTTATTTTTGAAAGGAGGGAAGGGGAGTCTATTTTATGCTGGGTGATTTTGAGCAGCATCGAGATGTCGGCTATTCGACGTCTCAAGGGTAGAGGCAGGAGATGGTATCTTCTGCACCTAGACTCATAGTTATTGTCCGACGTGTTGCACTTAAATTGCAGAAATCTCGTGAACCTTCTTTGAAGTGACTCCAGCCGATTAATAAGAACATCATACTGTGGGTTCCATATTTGAGACCAATACTCGAGGACACTGCGAACAAACGAGCAATAAAGAACTTTTACTGCTTTTATATTTTTAAATTGAGAGCTCATTCTTATAACAAAGCCCAGAGATCTATTAGCTCTAGTGATTATGTGATCAAAGTGCTTGTTATACGTCAACATTGAGTCATGAATGATACCTAGATCGCGGACCTCGTTTACTCTTTTTAAATCTTGATTTTTAAGTAAATAGGTATTGTCAATGGCATGACGGGCTCGGCTGAAGGATATGGAATAGCATTTGGTGACATTCAGGTCAAGTTTGTTGAGATGACAGTATATCTCAAGTCTGCCGAGATCTTGTTGCAGTAGATGACAATCGTGCAGACTTTTGATTTTTTTGAATATCTTCATGTCATCAGCATACAAAAGAAATCGTGAATGCCGAAAGCATGTAGATATGTCGTTAACAAATATTATGTTGAACAACAACGGTCCTAACAATGAGCCCTGAGGGATGCCTGAAGGCACGACATACCATGAAGATGTAAAACCATTGACAATTACAGCTTGGGACCTATTTTCAACGTAGGAAGTAAACCATCTAAATAGATTACCATGTATTCGTGATTTATAAAGCTTCTCAAGGAGCAGAGAATGATCTAAACGGTCAAAAGCTTTACTGTAGTTGGTGAATATGGCGTCTACTTGACCACCTGAATCCATACTCTCCGTGACATAATCTACAAAAGTTAAGAGGTTAGATATGGTTGAACGATTCTGAAGAAATCCATGCTGCTCGGTAATAAAGGAGGTTGAAAGAGAGCTGTAGACTTGTTTATAGACAATTTTTTCTAATAGTTTGGCAAATATGCATAGTTTGGAGATGGGCCTATAATTTTTGATTTCATTTCTACTTTTACATTTATGAATAGGAGATACGAAGGCAGACTTCCAAATTTTCGGTACGATACCTTCCTTAATAGAGCGTTTAAAAAGAGCAGTGATGGGTTTCGTAAGGGAATCTGAACAGCGAGATATAAATATGGGGGAAATATTATCTGGGCCCGCACCCTTAGTGCGATCAACGGTCTTTAGGAGATGATTTACATACTCGGACAATATTTCAATATCATTTATAGTTATATTGTTGGGATTGTGAAAGTTCTGAGGCATTCGATTAGCGTCAATGGTTGGCGATAGAAAAGTACTATTGAAATAAGTAGCAAACATGGAGCAAGCGTCTGCTCCCGATGTAGAAGTGCGACCTTCGTACGTGAGCAAATAGGGTAGAGCGTGAGTATTTTCACTATTTTTAATAAAAGACCAGAAAAATTTAGGGTTAGTAACTATTGAGTTTTCGCATTTTTTAATATAAGATTTGTAACAATTTTCTTCTAAAGTCTTGGCTCTTTTTCGAAGTAATGAAAAAGTGTGATAGTCTGATGTATTACCATATGTTCTATATTTACGAAGATATTTAAATTTTTCTTTAAGAACTTTTCTAAGAGCGGAACTATACCAAACTGGGAAATTTGTTCGACTATTGACTGTTTTTTGGGGAATATGTCTGTCCATGACGCTATATAAACATTCGTAAAAGGTAGTAACTGCCTCCTCAAATGTAGTTTTATTAAGACATTCATGCCAGTTTCTTTCATTTAGTTCAGTGTTAATTTTGTCAAAATCTCCAGATGAGTAAAAATATTTTTTTCGCGAACTAATCTCGAGTGATTTAAGATTCTCAACTTTTAAATTAATTTTTAGTGATTTATGATGGATGTCTTCTGGTACTAATGGAGAGTCACAGGATATAACTGAACAAGTTAAATTTGATAAAACTAAATCTAAAACTCTCCCATTAGTATTGTTACAAAAATTAAATTGCGACAAATTGCATTGAAGTAAAGTGTCCAGGAAATATAACTGTGCTTCACCTGCTGCGCCACTCGGAATACTCCCCTCGTCGTCCTCCGGCCAAAGATTAACATTTTCCAATGTTATCTTTTATCCTCTCCCAAGCGATAAATGACGCCCCCCTTCAAACTGAGGTAAACCATAAGATATAAATAATAAACGAATTGAACAATTAGAGCGAAGGTTTTATACAAATGTTTGCCAATAGATGGCGTCAACTAGTATAATTTAGCCATTATAACTAGCAATAATAGCTAATAGATGACGCTAGCAGCGTCATTATTAGCGATTTTAACTACTATAGAATGTAGATTTGCTACAATACATATAAAGGATTCCGTTATATGATATTCTAAATAATGTGGTTATGTGTATATAGCGACGCTCACGCCGCGACAGTCGGGCGAGCTTTCGACGGCGTTCGACGTGGGCGGCGTGGTGGGCGCGGCGCTGGCGGGGCTGCTCGCCGACACCGCCGCCTGCCCCGCGCTCGTCTGCACCGGCTTCTACGCGCTGTGCGCGCCCACCGTACGTACACAAATACTACAGAAAGTACATAATACCGTTGTTATTATATAAGGTTTCGCAAAGTCAATAGGGATGTTGCCTAGTGTGGAATATCACATTTTTATAAATTAAATTTTAAAATTGTTGATTTAAGATACACAAATCTAAAAGAATTAGGTATTTAGATTGACGCGATTAAAAATTATAAGCAAATAAAAACGATTTGTTACGTCACAAGATTCTAACGCCATACATTTTGTAATGTCAAATATATGGCGGGTGCAATTCGTGACGTCACAGGCCGATATATCTCTCTTTCATATTGTAAATTTAAATTATTTGTATCTTCGTTATTTTTTAAGATATACCAAAATGGGTTCTAGATTGTTTATTAACATGTTGTCTAACATCGAATAGACGATAAACATTTTTTTAAGCAACATGCCTATTACAGAAACTTTAGGCATAATATGATTTACTACTTCAGCAAAGAGTGTAGGCAGAAAAAAAAGTGAAACTTGAAAAAAATCTACCACACACACAGCTGATTTCAAGAGGTTTTTTTTACTAAAAACTTACGTTTATGTTTCAAACTTCTTTACATAAGTTGTAAATCACATGCCCAAAGTTGCTGTAAATGGTTTCCCAAAACCTTATGTATAAGAGGTGTACCTCGCCTTGTTTATTTGTAACGTTATGTGATCACGTCGACAGCTGCTGGCGTACCTGTGGTGGGGCGCGACCTCGTACGGCGCGAGCGTGGCGCTGCTGGTAGCGGCCGGAGTGCTCGTCAACGGGCCCTACGCGCTCATCACCACAGCCGTCAGCGCCGACCTCGGTAAGCCGTGTCCTCATTTAGCGTAATGACTGAATTTGAGCTCATACCCATGTAACCAAATGCTTTTACAGATTATTCACTTAAAAACCATGCCTTTATATTACTTTACTGCTAAGATACATTGATGAATAGCAGTTAAAATGAATGGCCGTTCGTTTTGCAGGCACTCACAGCAGCCTGGCGGGCGACGCGCAGGCGCTGGCGACCGTCACCGCCATCATTGACGGCACGGGGAGTATCGGTCAGTGCTACGCGTTTGCTGGCCCCATACTCTGATGTTTAATCTCAGCCAGTCAAATTACGGGAAAAACTAATTCTGTCTGTACAAACTGACAAAAGAGAAAGGCATAAGTGCATAGAAATGTCATGTTATTGATTTAGATTATAGATCAGTTATAGTACACCAGAGGTTCCCAAACTGATTCCGTCTAACGCCCACTTTGAAAATAAGTTATTTTGTATTTATTTTTTGAGGATTGCACAAATAAATCGTACAATATTTGTTCGCGCCAACCTTCTAATTTCAATTATATTTTTACTAGATCAGGTATATAAAAAATCCCGCGTTCGGAAAGTGCTCAGCTTGGTCGCAACAATAGATAACCTCACCTGCGACACTTGAAAACACGAATATTTTTCAGTGTTTGATACCTATTACTAAATATCTTAAAATATAAATAGCGTTGTGAACGCATTAAAAATAATAAATATTTAATATATTTTTAGTTTATATTTATACCATAAAATAGGATATATATAAACTAATAAATGGATGTTGTGTGGTAGGAGGAGTTTAATTTCAGTGAATTTTAAATTAAAAAGTAGCTGACTTACATATGGGTTATATGTAAGTTCAGCTACTTTTTAATTTAAAATCGCACCCTTAAATCACATCAGCACCCCCCAATTTTTTACCGCACCCCTCGAGGCCTCCAGCGCCCACATGGGGGCGTTTTAGGCTATCACCCACTTTGACAAAGACTGGTTGTTATACGCGATAAAAATTTAACAAAAAATTGGATGTGACATGAACACCTCCGTGTCTTTTATGTGAATTTGTGCAAGTAATGTTTCATTTAACGTTGACGAATAAAACTTGCAAACCGATGCGGCTCACATGCGCTATACGTGACAGTTTACACTGAGTGTAATAAATTATTCTGTCGCAGGCGCGGCGGTGGGCCCGTCGCTGGCAGGCGTGATGGCGGGGCAGAGCTGGAGCGTGGTATTCTACATGCTCATATTCTGTGACTTCATGGCGCTCATACTTTTACTCAGGTAAACGTTGAATTCAATTTAATCCTATACTAAGTTTTTAATCAGTGAGTTAAATGTGAGCCGAAAATCGGAACATACTATAGTATTTACTAACTGACAAATATTGTAAATCACAGTATTGTTCGCGACGTAAAAGCAAACATTTATATCGTAGATAGCTTTTATAAGGATAAATAATAACTTGGGTCCGCCTCTAATTTATAATCTATTTTTATGATAAACTTGATAAAAGTTGATACAGCCGCTTTAATGTGACGACGGAACATACAAATAAATGAGGTCTATGCGTAGATTATGCAATTAAATTGGTCTAAATCCAATGTGTGTTGTTTCAGGATAGCAAAGTCTGAAGTAGTCCATTTGCGACGCGAGCGACGGCTAGCGTCGCCGCGCGCCGTGCGTATCGAGTAGACAGACTATGACACTCTTCAGTATTAGCATGCGGACACACTACAGTACAACGACTTTACAATGGCTAACGTCTGACAGATTCTTACTTCCATAAACAGTACTCGTATCAGTGGTTCTCTGTCATAGGAAAGCCCTAGCCTGTATAATAGAAAAGGATTTGGATGAGGGTCTTCAAAAGGTAAGTGATAAGTGAAGCCGATAGGAATGGAGTTATGGATCCCCACGCCACTGACCCGTGTTGACATGAAGTAGTATTTAACATAACACGATGATGTGAAATTGACTGCAGTGACTAATATGTACTGAGTTATTGTATTAAGTTACCGAATAATACGTATGTACTGATTTCTATATTATAATGGTGAGTATTTTGGCTGAAGCATTTCCAAACGTCAGAAATTGTAAAAAATTGACAGTTTCAATATTTTTGAAGTGAAACGTCTTTGGCGGCGTTGAGAATGAAATTTAAGTCACGTCACATATCACGACACGATTTTGGATATAACGCGATCTGTAGGAAGCTACTTATTTCAAATTTTTTGTTATTTTTTTAAATGACACCGTTTAAGCACGAAGAGAATATTTTTATTGTAATTTATGAAATAGACAAGCTAATTAAATTACCTACGAAATTATTTGATCGAAATATTAATTAAATACGTTTGTTATATTATATTGTAATGTTACGTTTTCTAATATGGCTGCACATTTTTAACTTGCCAATTTTGCCTCAGTAATAGCACCGATTTCGGTGACGGTGGTCAGTGGTCGTTCGTCGAAACCTGGCCACGCAGGAGTTATTTTATAGTGCCCAAGTGTGTGCGCCGTACACAAGAGCACTCTCCTCCTTTCCTCTCGTAACCCAGTGGGAAGGATGACCCACACGACTGCCTCGAGAGGTCAGTCCCAGGATCGACTTTTACATGCCCATCCGACGCACGGATCATCTTACTTGTCAGACAATCAGCCTGCATTGTCCTAACCAAACTTGGAAACACATTCTTTATTATCCAACGCGGGAATCGAATCCACGACCTCCGAGTCGAAAGCCAAGCTATGAACCACTGGACCACGGAGGCTGTTGAAAAAGGCGTGAACTATTTAGAATTATACTATAATAAAATGAAACCACATTATTGTGAGAGAAATTTTGACCCACAATACAGTGAATATGGGTCCAGTGCATTATTATCCGGAAACTATCAAGAACATTCAATAATTGTTGACTGATGTGTTTGGCATCGACATTCTTATAAAATCTGTTAACATAATTTATAGTATGAAAATCAATTTGTTTGATATTGTTACTTTTGGAATGTTCAAAATTCTCTTCCTATTCTAATCAGAAAGTAATTTTATAGATAAGTATGTTTTGTTATGTCTTTTTTTAAAATGTTTCACAATTTTCTAAATGGTGTTGCATAGCTTATTCGGTGGTTTTGTCGCTGCTGAGACAAAACATGCCAATAAGCTGCCAATCTGACAGCTATCAGTAGATTGTGCAACAAAAACCTAACAGAATAATAATGATACATTGTGAATATAAATTCATATGGCTTTTAAACTGCTGTATTGTAGTAACATGTATTTCTTAATTTATATGAAAATAAGAGTATTTATTTTTACAGTTATGTATTAGTTGTACCTCGTCAAAACGAATTATTCCGTGTTTGAGTTCGACCCCTAGATTCTCTACCCTCGATTTACGTAACGTCATAATAATAATAGCAATAACTATGGACGATTCATATTATATTATATACTAGCTGTGCATACATAGTCATTTTGAATTGTATAGTTATTTGTTTTCGACTTTTAAATATGTCAGAAAATTTTAAAGATTGTAGAACGATCCAACATTATTAATCGATCAGAATGTTGAGATACATTTTGGAGCTTTCTAGATCATAGGGGGAATTTCTAGAACATTCTATGTTGATCAGAAAATTGGCGTACAATCTAGATCAATCTAGAACATTCTTGATCGTTCAGAACCGTGGTATCTGATTTAGAGCTTTCAAATCATTCTAGAATATTCTAGAATCTAGATCATTCTAAATTTTCTAGTATATTGCTAGTATTTCAACCCCCGTATCTTCTACACCCTTATAGGTATCAACTTGAAACCACCCTAGTGTACGACGGGAGCCTTGTACCTATTGCGACATTGCACAACACTGCGTCTGCGACGTGCAGTTTTAGGTGCAAAGTGAAATATAGGGATACACACCTCTATTTTTTATACTATATCTTTATTATTATTATATATCTTTATATATATAATTCTACTGTACGTGTGTATGTCACTGAACTCCTCCTAAACGGCTGGATCGATTTGAATGAATTTTGTTGTATGCATTTGGGTGGAGCCCTGGATGGTTTAGATTCACAAATCAGCCCGGCAGGACATCTGTCGGGGCCGCTAGTACACCCAGGACCCAGGAGCATAGAAAAACTTTTTGCTCTTTCGGAAGGGTTCGAACCCGTGACTCCCGGCTTGAGCACCAACGCGCTCAACCACTGAGCCACATAGGTCGTCGAATATATAATAGAATATAAGAATGAGGGTACAAAATCTAGGGGTTGAACACGGAATAAACCGTAAAATTAGTTGTTTGTCTATTTGTCTATAGATCTCAAGCAATCATTCCGCACTCTAAAGCACAATTAAAATATTTACTGATGATAATAAATTTTCCATACAAATTACTGTCTTTATTTAGATGGATGATGGGATGTGTCAGCAGTAAAAAATCATGACATCTGTAAATTCCGAATTAAAATATTGTAACTTGTTACACCTATCTAATATGAAACTTGTGACAATGTATGTATATATATATAATGTAATAAAGTATTGTGAATAACATGCACCTTTTTTTTGTTTTCCTTTTTTGTGTGTTGATTAACAACGGCTTAATGTTGCCATCGTACGCAGGTACTACGCGCAAATACTCTTTGCTGCTCACCACTGCTATAAAATGCGAGAGTCGAGAAGGTGTAAAAACCAAAGTGCGTTACATTTGCCACAAATCTAAGGGTCAAGGGGTTACATATATCAAAGATCTATGTCCAATGTGCAGTCGAAGACACATCCGGTGTACAACTTTTAGACCTTATTACTCGGAAATAATCTGCCGTCAACGTCAAAGTTGGACATACTTTTTATGATATTCATCAAATGGACAAGGAAGAAAACAATTTGGAAGAAAGATTTGATCAAAGATCTTAGATATTCAATATTTTATCAAATTTCTTGTCTCTTTCTCTTTTCTTTGTATCTGTATCTCCTTTCCCTGTTTATTTGACAAATCAATCTATCATTTATTCACAAGATGTGGTAGTGATGGTGATTACAATAATTATAAATAGTTCTTACACATCCTACCATAACAATGGTGTGTGAATGTCAAGTTTAATGTTTTAAAGCCGTTTTGGATTATTTACTTTGTCAACCACATCTTGCTCAGTAAAATAAATTCTTTGACCATTTTCAAGATGTACAGCAAGATGCATCACATCAGAAACCTGTCATGAATAGGAAAACGAAATATTCGCCAGACTGCTTTAGAGCTACTGATGTAACGTCCCGCCTGGTACTTCGTCACCTCGTCAAAATTCAAGTTTCTAAGTTTTAAATCTACAGATTAAATGATACAATTTTTTTTTATTTTTAACGCCCCCGCACAACCCTCTCGGAGTTGAATATCATAAAATTAGTTCTTGATAAACTCAAACATGCCAAAAAAAATATTTTGGCCAAGGTTTAAAGTTCTAAAAGCAATAGATTGGAAGATACAAATTTTTAATATTTTTAACGCCCCCGCACAACCCTCTTAGGGTTGAATATCATAAAATTAGTTCTTAATAAATTCAAACATGGCAAAAGAAATATTCTGGCCAGGTTTCAGAGTTTCAAAAGCTATAGATTGGAAAAAACAATTTTTTTTTATTTTTAACGCCCCCCCCACAACCCTCTGGGGGTGAAACATCATAAAATTGGTTCTTAGTAAACTCAAAAATGCTAAAAAAATGTTTTGGTCAAGTTTCAGAGTTTTAAAAGCTATAGATTGGAAGATAATTTTTTTTTTTAATTTGCAACGCCCCCGCACAGCCCTCTGGGGGTGGAATATCATAAAATTATTTTTTAGTAAATTCAAACATGCCAAAAAGAATATCCTGACTAAGTTTCATACCTATAAGATCTGTAGTTTTAAAATGTGTTTTTTTTTTAATTAACGCCCCCGCAACCCCTCTTGGGGGTGGAATTTCGTAAAATCCGTTCTTAGCTGACCTCTACTCGGTGAAAAGAATATTCCTACCAAATTTCAAGTCTTTAGCTCTAATGGTTCCAGAGATATCGTGATGAGTGACTATATACGTGGAAAACGCCCCCCCACAACCCTCTGGGGGTGAAACATCATAAAATTAGTTCTTAGTAAACTCAAAGATGCTAAAAAAATTATTTTTTAGTAAATTCAAACATGCCAAAAAGAATATCCTGACTAAGTTTCATACCTATAAGAGCTGTAGTTTTAAAATGTGATTTTTTTTAATTAACGCCCCTGCAATGTGGAATCTTGGGGGTGGAATTTCGTAAAATCCGTTCTTAGCTGACCTCTACTAGGTGAAAAGAATATTCCTACCAAATTTCAAGTCTAGCTCTAATGGTTCCAGAGATATCGTGATGAGGGACTATATACGTGGAAATCTCTTATATATATTATATAGATTTTTTAATATTTGAGAATACCTTTTGTAGGTTTTGTAACTTGTTTTATTTTTACTTTGCATGCATTTTATGTACAGTATCCTTTTTTTAATGCAGCACCTTTTCAATCCTTTAGTAAGCCAAGTAGTTTTAGTTCTTGTAAGTATAATTATATTTTTTTATTGTGTAGGTAGGGAAACATAAATTAAAAATTAAAACGAATAAATCATAAAACTCTGCAAAGGATTCCTTAAGATTAACTTTCCCATATACTTCGGTGACAGCCACTTTCATAGAACTTTTTAATATTTAGTTTATTAAGGTCCCTAATTATTTCGTTCCAGCTGTTTAAATGGAGTTTTTTATTCACGTGCAAAGTAAAAATTTGACATGTTTCATGATCTGAGAGTCCTAAATAATTTATTTCGGTCCGAAATTGCTTCACATTGCTAGCAATTTGTTAGAGGCACGCATTTTGACGTATCGCCGATTTTATGTGCATCTCTATGTTAAAATTTTTAAAAGTATCCAAATTCCAGTCTCCACATAGGATAAGTTTTTTAGACCGATTTGAAATTTTAATTAGAAATTGTTCCATTTTCTCTATGAAAAGTCGAGGATTGCTGTTGGGAGTTCTATAAATACAAATAATAATAATTTTTGGGTCTATTAATCGATTCCGCAACATTCAAATATAAAGTTACAAGAAAAAATATTGATTGTTTTTAAAACTTAAAAGTTCATTATATCATTTTTTATAAGAATGCAGGATCCTCCCCTTTTTGTCTTACGAGAAAATGATGTGACTAATCTATAGCCTTGTATTTTGAGCAGGTTTTCCGTTCCTTTTTTGACAAAGGTTTCAGTAAAACATATTTAATATCTATTTGTTTAGATTGCCTGGTTAAATCAAATTAGGCAAAGTCAATGTATTCAATTTTATTAATTGCACCCGCTATGTTTTGATGTAAAATTCTTAATTCACATTTATTATGTTTTGGAACGAAAAAGTTTGTTAGAGCTAGGTATCGTGTTCTTTAAAGAATTTTGTAATTCATTCGTATAATTATTCCTTTGGTCCTTATTGCTATGTTGGTGACAGGATTTAATGTTAAAATAGTAAGGGATAGTTCCCTGTTTTGGGTTATATATTGTATTATCATTATTTATGGGGCCTGAACTCTGAATATATATATATATATATATTTGATATTCTAAACCTGATATATTTTGTTTTAATGTTGATAACAATTCTAATTCTATAACAATTTGAAAACTTAAGAATTGATATAATTTGTAAATTCTATAACAATTTTAAAACTTAAGAATTTATATAATGTGTGTCTAATAATTATAAGATGAATATGTATTTTTGTTATGTACGTCTATAAATTTACAATTTGGGTAATTTTTAGTAAGCAGTTTTATGTTTTTATTTAACATATTTTCATTTAAAAATGGGTTATATTGTACATTAATTACAAATACTTTATGATGTCTTAGTACGTAGAGGGAATTGCTCAAATTCGTGACAATGATACTCGGATTTTTGTCATTTGACCCAATCATTAAAACGATGATATTATAGATAGACTTAAATTTTCACAGGATTGAAGCATTTCGTCACTCTGCGCCCATGGATTCACAATACCTAGAATATCATACGTTTTTGTTAGATTGTCCTTGTAATGCATTTGCATATTAGGTATATAATTTTAGATGCCAGCCCACGGGCCTGGTTATATCACCTATTAGGTATGTATACGCAATTTTCCTTTTTGAAAAAACGTTCTGTGTTCCCCTTGTCGGCTGTAGAAGAGTTGCGGTACTTTTTTTTCAGCTTTCTTAATTCTTTCGGTACGCGGAGATAAAAAGTATAATTCGCGGTTTTCTAATGGTGATGAACAGGCTATTCTTCTAACCTTCTTCTATTTGAAGAAGGTCGTGTCGTCAATAATGTGGAACTCAAGTAGTTTATTTTTTTCTTGTAATTGTTTACGAAGGCTATTTATCTGTTTGTGCGATTCGGAATATTCTTTTTTTAATTCTAAAATTTGTTGCTCAGCTCTTGTAATTCACATGTAGTCATAAGTTGAGAATTTGAGGAAGCTGTTCCTTCAGAAGGAGTAGGACTATGGTAAATATCTTCTAAAATAATATAATTTATATCAATATATGTATTAATTTTAGTTCGTGATCTTAGCGTAATATTATTGTCATTAAGATTTTCCATGATAGCTGATAAGCGCCCTCTAGAGTTCAGCAGTATAAGTAATTGATAAATTATAAATTTGTAAAAGCTCCCTCTAGTGACCAGTTGTAAAAGGTTCTAGACTTTATAGATCATAGATCTTTACGGTGTAAATCGTGTGGATGGTTGATCGTTTCCGCTTATTCCACTATATGGCAGAGTTTTGTATGCGAAGTTTGAATTTAACGACTTGCAGATAAATATTTTAAGCCAAAATCAGCAAATTCACTTTAAAGTCATTTACACAGTCAAATCCTAATCACTTTTATTACAGTTACTTACATCACATTATGATTTTCAAGTTTTGTTCATGTTTAACTATTGTTTTTTCGTTAAAAGTTCTGGCACTTGTTGAAAATTATAAGCACTGTTATTTTAGAATTACACTATAGTTTTTTGAGATAACAATTTCATTTTGAAATCGGGACTTTTATCTTCAATTTTTTTCACTTTCTATCTAAATAATTCAAGAAATATCTAATAAATTCGATTTTTTGTCAAGAGCTCAGCATAACTACGTGCTATCAGGTCGAGCGCCATCTATCGCCCCTCAGATATTAAGATGAAATCATCCAATTTCTTATGCAATGCATATTGGGCAAAGCTCTTTGATAGATGTAATACCACCCTAAAGGTTTAGCAGAATGTTGTTATTCGCTAAACGATTTTAAGTTGCTAAAATTAAATGAAGATTGTCGAGCGTTGCTAGGGATGTGAAAGGTTAAACTTATTGTTTTTGTATTACCTCTATCAAATTGTGTTATTTCGGCTCTTAATATATAAGAGCTTTGCTCGGTTATTACTATTTATTGTAATATGGTGAAACTCGAAAGCATAAATCTTATTCACGTAATCAGTATAAGTAAATATGAGAAATATATATTGTTATCTCAAACATTAACTACATTTTTTTTAAATTGTCTAAAAACAATAAAATTAAAAAATTATATATACACTTGAACATATAAAAAAAAGCAAAAGTAAATCACCGAGTGGGATTCGAACCCGCAATACTCATTTCTTGCCGTCCGCGTCTTAACCCGCTGGACCAGACGGACGGTGGCCGGTAAGTCGAAATTATTGACCATATTCTGCGTGGACAGAAAAACGCATGAAAACTCGAAAACACGCGTTTTCCCAAACATAAGACTAATCTAGATCGATTGTTTACCCCCGAAAACCCCCATATACCAAATTTCAGCAAAATCGTTAGAGCCGTTTCCGAGAAATATATAAATATACAACAATTGCTCGTTTAAAGTAAGTATAAGATATTGGTAGAATATTTATTATTAAATATTCGTTAACGTGCACAAGTGTGGGCAAGTGGTACAACTTCAAAAGCGTGCTATTTTTGAAGTTGTACTACTTTCTCTCCAGCACTCTCTAGGAAGTTTCATTAAAGCGTCTGCCACTTTACTGAATTGACTGGCTTGAGTTATTGATTACGGAAATAGATGACCGAAACTGTTGATTCACGAAGCACTACAGTTTTCTTATTTAATTGACAATGTGATTAAATATCAAATTAAATATATTATTATATAATCAACAATTCACTGATTTATATATTGACAATGGTATTCGGCTATTTCCATACACATTGCGCTACCCTTCCGAAGAGAATTTTTTGATGCCAAAAGCGCTTTAAATAAAAATTATATATCGGCCTTTTTAACTTGAAACTGGCATTATTTTAATGCTATACTGACTTAATAAAAAAAAGTAATTGTCACTGTATTTATATATTATCATCTATGCGGCATTCAATTTCATTGAGAATAGAGGTAAGGAGGACAAAAAAAAAGACATCAAAGACAAGGCAGAAAAGTAAAAAGTGTCCGACAAAAGTAATTAAATAATAGTTCCAAAACTGCCCATAATGGCGCTAGAGTGGTAAGGGTGTGTGATAAGAAGTTAGCAATAAGAGATGAAGTAAAGTGAGTTGAGTTTAGTTATTTTAAAGTTTTGATGACTTTAGTAGATTAAAATTCAGTAATTCATGAAAATTCTAATTACTCGTATAGTCGAAAATATTTTTATATATAAAACCGAAGAAGATGCTAAGATTTAATTATCCGTTTAAATTTTGCCGCTTTACTCCCATCTGCGTCTGTAGCGCCCCCTATTTAACGCCATTTTATGGACACTTCATGCATGCCTATTAAAGTTACCTAGTAAAGATTAGCTGTTGCCTGCAATTCGTTTGGGTAAAACAATCGGAGCCCTACTTTTTGAAATTATTATCAAAATAAATAATAATATTTTAAATACATAATCTTTTTCTAACGTTTAATTTTTAATTTTTCAGTGTTAAAGAAGAAATATCCCTTTTTACTTGTGAGTTGTGACTGAACAGTCATCATTAAAATTGAAAGCATATTTAATTTTTATCAAGTGCAGTAACTATCACCTAGGACGGGGCTTCCCAAATTGTGCGTCGCGACGTCCTGGGACGTTGCAGGCGTTAGCCTGGATAGTTAGATAAGAGTCACAGTAGCATTTCTAAACTAAAACCTTGACTTAGAAGCTATGCTCTGATAGTACTACCGTTTCTCATTACAGAAATGTAAAAAAATAATTTTTTGCTTCAAAATTCTAAAAAAATAATTTTTAAAATAACAATCAATTAAAAGCAAATGACTATTTACTTGTACCAATGGATATATCTCATGCCTTATTATAATCCCACGAAGTTATCGGGACTGCTCTGCATACACCTGTATACTAAATGGCTATGGCTACTAAAACTACTTAATAGGTAATATCTATATTAGTTTAGGCTGGGTTTAAACAGTTAAAATAAGTTTGAGAAACCCTGAACAAGGGTCAAAATTTAGGTATCATTTTTCTTTTTAGCACCATGCAATTTTTTAAAACATATCATCATAAAACCATAAAGTTACTTAATAGTTCGTACACTAAACCACTGCTTTTTATTTTTCAGTATTATGAATTCAATATGTCAATCAATCTATGAAATTCTGAGTACTAAAACAAGCATCAACAAAGCCAAAGTAAGAATTAGATCCCGAATATGGGACAAAAATAAGCATTGCTGGAGAGAATGGACGAAGAAACCATACCCGTGGCCGCCCCTAGAAAGAGATATCGCGTTGTGCAAAATGCACTGCAATCAGGCTGGAGATGGCGCGGGAACGAGATCATTGGGGGAGGCCTTGGTCCAACAATAGAAAGCTAAATATACAGAGTTACAAGTTAAGTCGATATTGATCCTTTAAAAGGTTGGATTTCCCATCATTTCCAATATTGTCTACAATGAAACCTATTTATATATTAATATTTTCCGAGATTTTTTACTTTTAAGTTTTTAAATTTCATAAAAATTAATAACTTTTTATCTCTTCTCTATTTTTAAATAATTTTTATCTAGCTAATAAGCTTTATTATTATTTTTAATTCTAGTAATGCCGCTATTCTGAAAATATCTATCGATTTGTAGAAAATACAAAAAAATGTTGGGAACTTTATCCCTTTGACTTAACCTGTATATATCCCTGTATGGTACGAGCTACGTTATAAGGAATATATTGTAGCCTTATTTGTTATTTATTTACGATAAGTTTTATATGATACATAAAAATCTATTTATCATTGCATATGTATATTAATATTATCCGCACGTAATTTAAATACGCAGCCTATTTGCAATGTGTTAATTTGATTTTTATCTTTAATATAAAACTTATCGCAAATGATGATCGCATCTGTTATCAGATGAGGATATTATTAATAACAATTTTCTATATTTTAAATAATAATATAATATTATGATATTCTATATATCTGATCTTAGACCAATATTGATATTATGTATTCTATAAGATGTCTGAAGATTTATATAAAATGTACTGTAATATCTGATAGCGCGGGCGCGTTATATCAAAGTTAAAAATACATAGTATCTTCAGCATCTGTGATAGTTTATACAAATTGTACAGCAAACTATATTGTATTTAAACATAAAATATAAAATTATCTTTGCAATATATGATGCCCATTAAAAAAAACTTTAATAACATATTAATCTCGTTTGAGAGATCATCACCAGCTTAGCCTACAGCTACTACTTAGTAATGTTTACAATTGTTTAATGTTATGTATAAACTATAAGGTTTGTTTTTGTAGCTTGAGCGGGAATATACAAATCTTGGCCATATGCACTAAATTAAATTAAAAATATAATCACTAATAACAGATCTTCGAGATTAGTGTTTTCGTTTCGTTCGTGTTCGAGAGTAGTGTTCATGCAATAAAAAAATGAAACACGCTCAGGATTTTTTATATTCCTGGTTAGGCCCCAAATTTATTTTATTGATTTGTATTTTAGAAAGAGAATCAAGACGGAGATCCTTCTCCTTTTGTCAAACTCATGTTCTTTATAATACATAATTTTTCATTTCCCATGGGGTTCTAAAATGCATGCAAAGATAATAGCTATCTTAATTATATTTAAATTATTAAGTATAATGGTGGTGAGCTGATGCGGTGCGTCAAATATTTATACATATTTCGATTCAGATTATATCATTGTAAACATTCAATATTTTCATAATATGGTCCTAATTTTACATTTGAAGTTAATATAAATAATAATTTTACAGTGTTTATGTATATTACAGACATGCACAATATTGTTCAATTAAAAAAAAACAATTATCATCAAAAAATACAACCTAAACAATTTATAAAACTGGTAATTTATTTAAGAATTATATTTACTTACATGTTATAAGATTTTTTTAAAATTTTTACAATAGTAAGTGATATCAAGATGTCAGGATAATACTTAAATATTATAGTGGTAGTTAAAATAGCACTACGGAAAGAAAGTTATTTAAAATTAAATTACATAAAAATATCAGCTTAAATATAACAATAATCATAATGTTGACAATTGTCAATAATATGTTAATAAAATAAAAGTATTTAGGATTTTTTATATTAGGTGTATAAAATGTCAGCTTAAAAATAACAATAATACTCGAAACTTATGGGAAATCAAAAGAAACACTTTGTATAATAATTATTGGTGATAATTTTGTATTAAATTATATCTGGCAGGATTTATTTAATAGTAAATATATCTTTAACTCCTAAAATAAATACCTGGTCACATTATATTTCTTGTTTTTTAGTAGTAAAATATTAACATAAAGTTTTTCATTCCTCAGTATATTTTTGTATAGTATCTTACATGAATGTGACATTTGTTGCATGATTTTATTATGTATATATGAAATAAGGAAAGTTTGAGATTTAGCTAATCACGTGCCAGCTTTTCGTAGTTTTCCTGCAATAAAAAATGAAGCACGCTGAGAGCAGGTTTTTATTTTTCTGGTTAGGCCGTAAAATTATTGTATTGATTTGTATTTTAGATACAGAAATAAAACGGAATTCGTCTTCTTTTTGCCAAACTAATGTTCTTTATACATGGTGTGATTCTTCATTTCCCATGGGGTTCTAAAATGTATAGTTTTAAAGATAATAATACATACCTATCTTAAATTATTAAGTATAATGGTGATGATATTATGTGGTGCTCCAAATATTGATACATAATTCGATTTAGATTAAATGATCACATTGAATGTTTTCATAATATAGTCCTAATATTTAAATATCTTAAGTTAAATATGGGAAGTCAAAAGGAACACGTTGTATATATTAATAATTGGTGATAATTTTATATGAAATTATATCTGGCAAGATTTATTCAATGTTAAATATATTATCAATTCTTTATGTAAATTCCTAGTCACATGTTACAGGAATTTGACATTGGTCGCATGGTTTTAGTATGTTTATGAATTAAAGATAGTTTAAAACTTGGAGTGTATTCAAAAATTTTATAAAATTAAAATATTTACTACAAAACTTAAATCTTTATTGATCGTAATGATGTTCTCATGTTTAACTTATGTTTTTTTTTATTCTCAGCAGTAAAATGCCATTTTTATTTACTGATAACACAAAAATATTTACGGATTAATTTATTTTATTGCATATAATTTATTGAATAAATGTAAAGTTGTAAATTCAGTTCAGACCCAATTTAATCTAAACGTAAGCAAAATGTTTAAATTCCACCAAATCATTGTGTATATTTCTTTATTACACGGAAAATATGTGACATTTGAATAAGTAGCATTATAAGTATTCGCTTACGTTTAAAATTAAATTGGATCAAAACAGAGTATAAGTAGTATAACGTGTTTAAACAATAATAATTTTCGATTACCATATTATGTGAAAATAAAATATTTTACCTTTTTGGTTGAATTTTGTTTCGTTTTGTTTTATTGTCGGATTTTTATGTTTCAAAGGTTTTATTTTTGTGAGAATTGTGTATTTGCTAAGGAAACTTAACAAATAAACACTGTTCTTATGAAAATCAAGGTCTTTGAAACATAAAATTCTGACATACAAATCCCGTAGATTTTGTATTGAAATCTATACCTATATATATATATATATATATATATATATAGGTATGTAGTGCAACTGCATCTTAACCAGGTGGCGCTAGGAGCTACATCAAACCTTCATTTTTGAACCGTCAAACAGGGGAAGTGGCTTATCTACTTCAGTAGAGTACTTATCATCTATGCCCTTACCTTTATTCTCCATGTTCCATTTGTTGATGTGTATTCATTGTGTATTATTACGGTTTAATTTCTCATTTCTCTAAAGATCTTGGGTAATAAATAATAGTAAAAAATAACAATCTATTGCAAGACTACATCTCGTTTAGCATATAAACAATAAGGCTTCAGTAACGACAATGAAGCAAGAAGCAGGATTCAAGTATATAAGTTCGTGTCGCCTCTGCCTTGCAAATAACAGGCGAACGATTGATATTCTTCACACACCATTGCAACCGCTTTATGAGAAATTAATAAGCAGTAGCGTAAGTAATGAATAGTTAATCCTTACAACCCCTAGAGTTGATGAAGCTACGAGATATTTTGGCTTTAAAAGTTTATGTGATAAAAAAGGCACTTTCTTTTCAGATACATGATGAAACGCCAATGTGCTTCCTTTGCCACAAACGATTGCAACAATGTCACCAGTTTGTCAAACTGATCAAAGATACTCAGAGCCTCCGTGAGAATTACATTAAAAATGGTTATATGGTTTGTAACTTACAACATAGCATCTAGTATTAAGAAAACTTACCTGACCAGTTTAAAGTAATTAAACTTAGAATGCTTTATGAAATAAAATTGCAAGGGTATTAATTAATTATAACTAAAATAATGTCTTTTGAAACTAAATATTTTTTTAGATGGACACCAAGCCACCTAAACCAGTAGTACAGTTGGCTGTTCACTCAGTAATGAACTTTGGGATTCCCTTTGAGCCCTCCGACACCGTTGAGACTATTGTGAAGGTGGAAGCCGAAATCAAGGAGGAGCCACAGTCTGAGGAAGGTGTGTTACTTATTCCTGTTTCACAATCTTCTAACAAGCGTTGGATAGCTTATTCAGAAGTTTTGTTGCTGCTTACATTATATAGAGTAGCGGCGACAAAAATTGTAAATTAGCTATCTGACACTTATCAGTAGAGTGAAACAGGCGCTTAGTAAAATTATTTATTTTTCTACTCTACTTCATCTCTATTCGTCAATTACATGAGACAGAAATATGTTTTAGCTTGAAGAGCCCCCTAGATGATCAAACGGTTTGACTCAAACCTGTAAGTTTTGCTTTCAGTCAAACCAATTTGATCGTCTACATAGCTAGTTTGACCGGTTTATCAAATATTTATGGGTTTGAAGCTCATTTGTTTTGATAGAATTACATGTTTTTGTTTTGTTTGACAGTGAGCTGACATTGAAACTGAACAGTTCTGTTTGACAAACCGATAAAACCGATGTGAAATGGTTGCATCAAACATTTAAGCTCTGAGTCAAACCGTTTGGGCGCTCTTTAAGTTTACAGATATTAAAAATTAGTTCACTAAATATTAGTATAGCTCGATATGTTACAGCCACAAATTCATATTATAGATTAATGTTGCAAAGAATATTTGGGTTAATTTATCTAATAATATTCTCATACAGAATTGGAAGAAAATGGTATAGATGAGAGTGAGGAGGAACCAGAAGGGGAGGAGGAAGAGGAAGATGAAGAAGGAGAGAACCCTGAAGATGACGAAGAAGAGGAACCCTCGGAGTCTGACGACGATGTTCCAATAAAGGCAGTCAAACGTAAACAAGGAACAAAGAATGAGAAACAAGCTAAAACAAAGAAAACTAAAAATTAAATATCCCTAACTAAGTTACATTTTTATGAGTTGGTCAATGTTTATTATTAAAGTCAACACACAGTTCACTGAATAACAAATATTAGTTAAAACTTATATTAGGTTTTACTTCCAATAAAATATTTGTCATGGGGCAGATGATAATGATTAACGTCATTGCAAATATACAGGTGTTTTCAAAAGAAAATTGGATATTCAAGGAGCCTGATCAGTATTCAATCTTCATTATACTATATATATACTAATATATATTATTATATATATTAATATATATTATACTATATATATACTAATATATATAAGAAAAATATATACTATATAAATAACATATTATGATATACCTTAAATTTTGACCAGATTATTCTGTTTGTATAAATTACTTCATTGCTATTTATAACCGCGCGGCCTATACAGCGCGGTGGGCGCGTGACCTTCAAAGCCGGCGCGTTGTACGGCAGTACAAGGCCACACGTAGTTAAGAGTCAGAAAAGGTTAATCATGATAATGTTCTGTAAATTACTAATTGTTTACTAATGCAAACTGTCATTATTATTGTAGTAGCCTAATATTGGGTTAAATATTTAAATCAAATAAAGATATACTCGAGAACTACGATTCCATTTCCAACGGTTTTCTAGCATGCTACTTCTACCAATTTAGTAATAAATATTAAAAGAAACTCATCTATTCATTTCATCTTCTGAAGGTTTATATGTGCCATTAGAGCAGTGAGCTCCAGTTTTGGAGACACATCACATAGCTTTTTTGAAGGATTTTTATTGTTATTAAAACTGTGGCCTATGACTTAATTTCCATGACATTTGAGTAACTTCAAACATATTCCGCTAGATTAAACTTGTAACTCCTCTGGTGCTGCATATTTTCGTTCCTGGTCTTTAAATCCCCTTAAAAACTTGGGCCTCATGTAACCTCACTCACTCGGCGATATACGACGCAAACGTAATTTCACCCCGGCTTTATGTGCGGCCGTGGTATTTATTCGGTTGAGCCGGCCCACTCGTGCCGAAGCCTGGCTCTCCCATGTTTAGAACAACAACTATTGAATTTCAATTACATAGGCTGCACTAAAAGTATCGGGAATGGAATATTTCCACTGTTCCTGTCATATTAAAATCTTTTTAATTTAAAAATCCTTGGTTTTAAAAATCGAATACCGTTTATTTATTTAAAAAAAGATTCGGTCTTGTCAAACTTGTTTAGTCGTTGAGAAAATGGAATTGACTCGAGAAAATTCTAGAGCGATGATTTATTATGACTTTCGAAGTGGTTTAACACAAAAACAGTGTGTTGACCGGATGATTTCTGCATTTGGTGATGAAGCCCCATCCAAAACCACAATTTATCGCTGGTTTGCTGAATTTCAACGTGGACGTGTCAAGCTCAGTGATGATCCCCGTCAAGGTCGTCCAAAAACTGCAGTCACCCAAGAAAACGTTGATGCTGTGCGTAAGCTGATTGAGGAAGATCGACATGTGACATACCGCGAAATTCAGGCAACTTTAGACATTGGCATGAGTCAAATACAAATAATCTTGCATGAACAATTAGGTGTAAAAAAGTTGTTTCCCCGATGGATACCGCATTTGCTCTGTGAAGAGCAAAAAGCGGCTCGCGTTACTTGGTGCGTCAGAACTCTCGAAAGATTCCACGCAGGATCCTCAAATGCTGTATACAACATCGTATCAGGTGACGAATCCTGGATATACGCGTACGAACCCAAAACAAAAAGCCAGTCACGAGTTTGGGTGTTCGAAAATGAGTTAAAGCCAATAAAAATTGTTCGTTCACGGAGTGTTGAAAAAAAAAATGGTGGCCACGTTTGTCTCCAAAACCGGCCATGTTGCGACTATTCCTCTTGAGGCATAAATAACGGTTAATGCAGAATGGTATGCTAACATTTGTTTGCCACAGGTCGTTTCTGAACTCCGTAAAGAGAACTGCAACCGCCGCATCATCCTCCATGATGACAATGCGAGTTCTCACACCGCGCACAGAACAAAAGAGTTTTTAGAGCAAGAAATCATAGAATTATTAGACCATCCGCCGTACAGCCCCGACCTAAGCCCTAATGATTTCTATACTTTCCCTAAAATAAAGAATAAATTGCGTGGTCAGAGATTTTCATCACCTGAAGAAGCTGTGGACGCCTACAAAACGGCCATTTTAGAGACCCCAACTTCCGAATAATAATAATAATAATAATAAAACATTTATTCGACAAAATAAGACATTACATTACATACATAGATTTACGCTATAAGACACAATAACATGAAACGCAATAACAAAAACAGTTATATAAGTATTATATAATAGTATGAATGGCATGGTTGCTTCAATGATTGGTTCCATCGTATGGAAAAATGTGTCAAATTTCGCGGAGAATACTTCGAAAAGCAATAAATACATTTTTAAATAGTAATGTTGTGTCACTTCCTTGATTCCCGAAATTTTCAGTGCCGCCCTCGTATTGACGTTTTATAGTATGATCTGATAGCGCGGTCGTGCTATCTCCAAGTAGGTATTTAGCGGCCGTAACTATCTTTTCTCGAAGCATTTCGCGGCTTTTTCGTGCCCCCATAGATAGAATAAGCATAGCATAGCAAGAAGCAGTTTTAGAAAATTTTAAATTTGCTGTCAGGCTAGGTTATTAGTTGCATAAAAAGGTAAAATATACAAAAAATAAAAATTAATAAAAGTAAAAATGTACAAAAAAGTATGAAATAAAACTTATTTTTGAAATAATTCCCCTTTTAAATTTGGCGGTAATTTTTACTATTTCTCTACTCAATCTTAATAATTTTGAAGTCGGTACCAGCCAACTTGAACTTGTGTTCTATTTTAAATATTGTTTTATCAGGATTTTGTTCGGGCTGTATCCTGTACCCTATTCATCAAAAAAAGAATTTTTATGAACGGTCCATAAACGGCAGAGTAATGTTCAAAGATATCCGTGTCGATGTAAAATACTATGAGAAGTACCTATTATATCATCATTATGTCATGATTTATGGTGTGATGCTGGTGGTGATGTGATGATTACTTTAATTCACATAGTGGCTTATGCTTGCAGTTCTTTATGCAACCTCGAAATCCCCAAACATGTATCTATAAGGAGTCAGGAGCTTTCTGTTCAGTACTTTTGGATGCAGGGTATACCTTGTTAGGCAACATTTTACTTTTCGGTAGCATATGCTTGGGTTACTTCAGAAAAAGGTGAAATCACTATTTCCATATAAATTTTGAGGAGTTCCCTCGATTCCTCAAAGATCCCATCATTAGGTCACCACTTTTGTGAAAAAGCGACCAACTTCGAAGTAGATACACCCTTTTGAAAAAAATACACACAGCTGAATGTTTTACGTTACGTACGGAGACGTACGTAACGTATAACTATATAGTATATTCAAAGTCAAATTTTTTTATTCAAAATAGGTTTAATTTTTATACACTTTCTGAACGTCGGTCTACATGATGCCTACCACCGGTTCAGGAACTAGCCCGGCGAGAAGAACCGGCGTAAGAAACTCGCGCGGGGCCATCTTTTATAAAAAAAAGGAAAATTGTTCTTTTAAAAATATAAAAAATGCTTAAATAACAATGCTATGACTAAAACTACATAACAAGAGTACAATAATAGCAACGTTTTTCCCCCGAAGGGAAGAAAACGTATATTTAGGTTTCAGCCGAAGCTTGATCCACCTGTGAGATTACCCCTTAGAATTTTACGTATTTGCAGTGTACTCCTTCCCTTAATGCCTATTGTTTTGCTCGCCTGCCACAGCAAGCGCTAGTGAGACGTCGCGCTGTCATCGCCGGTCAGCCATTTTGTCAGTACTCTTCCACTTTCGCCGGCAAGATCGGCAAGTTTTGGTGGATCAAGCTTCGGCTGAAACCTAAATATACGTTTTCTTCCCTTCGGGGGGAAAACGTTGCTATTTAGGTGTTCGAGCCTTCGCTTGATCCACCTGTGAGATGTGTTTATAATCTGTCGGCGATGACAAGGCGTACTGTGTAGCTGTAGGCAAAGGAAAGGCTTGAAATAAGTAATGCGCTTAATTTACTAATTTACAATCAAGAACTAAATAACTTAGTATAGCAACTATAATGGCACGAATGATTGACTAAGACTATTGTTATTATTTGTACAAATAGTCCTGTTTATTTCTTTAAAATAAAATTTGAGAAACGTATATTTACTCCGCCAGTTTCCTCTTTTCATTACCTCATCTATGTTAAGGTTTTGGTTACACCAATTATTAGAGTTTACAGCTGCTCTAAAGCTACCAGGAGAATCATTAATTTGAGCATCTTTGAGCAATCCATCCTGCAATGACGGAGCGAGATGCGCTCTTGACACTTCCTCTGGTTGTGATAAATAAACTCAAGAGCATCTCTTTGGCTGCTCGCCTTTGTTGAGTAATAATTATTAATTTTCTTATCCATAATATTATGTTCAATCTTTCATCATCGTTCGCTACAAATTTCCACCCTGATTGACGGAAATTAGTTGAATCTGTCTTAGACCCAAACCTAGGCCACAGGACAAGGTAGTCGTGATGAAACTCCAACGAGTCTGGATTTATGTCTAATAAAGTGAGGTCATGTATCCGCCTTCCTGATGATAGTAGAAGGAGAGCAGCGACATGGCGAGATGTTTGAAATATGCTATCATTATCTATGTTATAGGACTTTAGATATTCTATTAGTTGCCCAACGTCCCAGGTTTGTGGTTTCTTTGGTGGAAGTTGTGTCTTGAGAATTGCTTTAAGCGTTTGCTTCACTAACGGATGACTGCTTAAGGTTTCCGACTTTTCTGGGTTTGAGAACGTGGTAACAACAGATTTGTGAAGCGCTACTGTCCTAGGAGCTAATTTGATCTCCTTGTGAAGAAAGCACATATATTGAGCGATGTTTTCTGTTGTTGGGTTATCAATAGCAATGGCTTTGTCAATTGCCCACCGCCGCCATCGTGTCCAAGCGGGTTCGTAAGTCTTTAGCGTGGACTTTCGCCAGGATGATTCTAGTAAGTTTTTACTTTCAGCTGGCCAATTAGTTATAAGATGACTCCAGCCCGTATTCTCCAGACCTGCAAAAGTAGATCTTTCACGCCTGGAGGTGGTTTCGCCGTTTTCAGGTCTATCAAATGGTGATGTAGGTCGGGGATTGTCAACGGTGGTTATAAAGCCCTCTGTTTTAGCTCCGCAATCCAAAACGTTCTCTCCCATTTCGGGGATACTAAGAGATATGTTCCGGTGCTCTTCGCTAGATGACTCTCGGTACTAGCGCTGGAGGAGGGAATAACCACCCTAGGTTGAAATTCCAACGTCTGCTGAAGGCATCGACAAAGACACAACTCTGATCCCGGATATGTTCGCTTACATAGGTATCCACTACGGCAGAACGAGCACTTGCAAATATATCTATTGTCGGAGTGTCCCATTTCTTGAATATCCACTCCAGGATTTCTTTGCTTAGGGTCCATTCTGGTACTTCTAACGACCTCGAGAGACTGTCCGGCGTCCGCTGCCAGATTGTATTTCCCGGGTATGTACCGGGCTATGAGGTTTATCCTGTGCCGTTTTACGAGATTGAAATTTTTTCTTGCCGTTTGAAGTAACGTTTGTGACCTCGACCCCCCTTGTTTTGTTATATAGGCCACAACTGACTTGTTGTCTGTTTGAACCATAACTGTTTGGTTTTTCAACTCTGGGGCGCATGCCCTCATAACCTCTAAAACAGCCCACAACTCCTTTTGGTTGATGTGCCATCGAATTTGCTCGTTGGTCCATAGACCGTTGAATTGTCTGTTGTTTGCAGTGGCACCCCAGCCTTTCGCTGCCGCGTCGGTTGTTATGAAACTCTTGGGATCCTCTGTGTGAATTGGTGAGGACTGCTTGACGTTCTGAAGCCACCATCTTAGTTTTTGTTTTACAATGTTTGGTAGAGGAAATGTTTTGTGACGGTTTGCCATCGGCAGTCTTTTCGCTGCAACTTGTATATTTCTGCAGTGAAGCCGCCCAAGCGGGACTGTAAAGGCGGCAAAATTTATGTTTCCTAGCAGAACTTTTGCCTCCCACCATGTCCATTGATTGTTTTTCAGAATGCGTTTTATTAGAGCGTTGACTTTTTGGATCTTTGAGTCTGGGAGATATTTGATGTTCGACTTGGTATCCCACATTATTCCCAAATACTCGATAGTCCTTGTTGGCGTCAGTACTGATTTTTGAATGTTGACACACCAACCCATGTTTTGAAGTTGATTCATAACCCATTGACCTTGCCTTAGAAGAATGTGGTAATCTGAGTGAATTATTAAAAAGTCGTCCAGGTAGACTATTATTCGAATACCCCGTTCTCTGAAAAAATTTGCCACCCAATTACCTAGTTATTTTAGCAAATGTGTAAGGCGCCGTTGCCAATCCAAAAGGAAGGCATGTCATTTGGTAGATTGAATCTCTATAAACTAGTGAAAGGAATCTCCGATGTGATTTCACAATTGGAATATGAAAATATGCCTGTGATAAATCTAACTTTACCATGTAATCAGAGTCGTTTAGACATAGGGGAATTTTGAAATGGTTTAGCAGCCGAAACTTGGTTGGATTAAGAAATTGATTTAAGAGTTTTAGGTTAAAAATCGGTCGATTTGAGCCATCCGATTTTTTCCTCAAAAACATTGGAGATATGAACCCAGACTTATCAGTACACTCCTCAATGGCTCCACATTTTATCATTTGTCTAAGTGCAACTTCCATTTCGGGAGTATTTTTTATTTTAAATCTTATGCGACTTTTATCGTCTAGCTTAGACAAAGGTGGAGTCTTAATAAAGGGAATTCTGTAACCAGACAATATGGATAAAATACTTTTAGGGGCTCCAAGAGATTCCCAAATGTGTAAGTACGAACTTACCTGTCCTGCTTTAAACTTAGTATTTCCGTCCCCTCCTTGGTTTTCCGGAGGATGCTTTGGGATTAGTGTTTCGTTTTACAGGAAAGGAGGGACGACCTTTTTCAGGGATCTTAGAGGTAGGTCTTTTGTAGGTTTCGTTCGCATACGCTGACTTATCTTTGACTTCTGCTCGATAGTTTTGGGTCGGGGATTTATTTTTAGAGACTAATTTCCTTGGAAAAAACTTGTTTACACCGCCTTGTTCCTTAATCAGGTCACTTAGTTGGGGTTCAGCATATAAATGAGTTTCAGACGGCGGTATCGATTGCAGAAGTTCATTTAAAGTCTTGTTAGGAGGCTTGTAGGCGCTACGGCGCTGTTGGATAATTTCGGCTCTCTTTCCACATGTATATTGCAGTAAAGCATCAGAGGCACGACGAACAGGAGACTCCTCCGTCAAGAAATTCTTACTGATATACGCCTTCGTTTCGAGGGACGCCCGATTATATATTTCCTGAAACGCCTTTCTCTCTTGTAACAACCCATGTGTTATGGCACCCAGACCAGAATCCATTTTTTCCAGTGAAGTCAACAATTGCCAAGAAGGTGTAACCGTAGCCAGGTTAGAGTTTACTTTTAGACTGGTGAAGACGGGCGTTGCTTGAAAGCGTTTTTGTACTCAGCATAACGCACGTTTTGCCACGACTCCTGTCCAAGTCTCTGACACTAGATACCTTGCTTGACTAAAGTTTCATCCGAGTTGATGAACGAGACGAAGCTGAAGGCGAACCTTTTATTACGTTCTTTTTTGACAAACTCGGCAACCTGAGCGCGAGATAAAAATTTTGGTTTTAGACTAGCTACAGCCTCTCCGAACTTATTGTAAGCATCCACGGGGTGAATTTTCTTCATTGTAGCAAACGGAGAGTATATTAATGCCCGTGCTAGAGGCCACGTTATAAGTATTCTTTTAATCTTTTTATAACGTTTCTCGCTTATATATTCTAGACGCCCATCGTTAAACGCTTGAATCAAGTCTAAAGTAGGCAGGGCAAATCTCAACCTGCATTCATCATCTGAAGATATTTTTTGTCCAAAAAGATCTTCGAAGGATAATTTGTTGATTACCCATGTTCTCCAGTCGTTTGGGTATGTTTGGTCAATAAGTTTGACGATATTTTTGAAAAAGTTCTCATGCTCTGGTGGGGGGTCCCACTCCACGAGGTCTCCCATTGTTATGCGCTCCATTTCCATGATCTGAAAGATCAGAATCAATATAGCAAAGCTAATTGAAATTGTATTAAAGACGGTTGCGCAGCCTTCTTAGGACGGCTGCATAGTCGGCATGATGAAGACGGCTGTTCAGCCGTCGGTTGGCCGTATAGCCGCAAGACGACTATAAGCGGGAGGCTGGCCATAGTGGCAGTTTCCATTAAAAATGTCACGAGTCTGCCGTCCGAAGAGCGGGCATTCGCAACCAAGACCATCTGATCTTATATTAATGATGACCAAGGTCGATCAAACATCACAATAAATATGATAGGCTGTATTATTCTAGTCGTTAAATCAGAATAAATAAAAACTTTTAATGCCGTTCTGGGAGCGGGCATTTATATCGATTTAATTACTTACATGTAAAATGCGCAAGCTCGTATATCCAATGTTTGTAATTATAATCCTGTATTGTATCAAAAATATATTTTTTATATGTAGTACACTGCTCACGATAAAATTCCAGACGTACTGACAAAATGGCTGACCGGCGATGACAGCGCGACGTCTCACTAGCGCTTGCTGTGGCAGGCGAGCGAAACAATAGGCATTAAGGGAAGGAGTACACTGCAAATACGTAAAATTCTAAGGGGTAATCTCACAGGTGGATCAAGCGAAGGCCCGAACACCTAAATATAGGTGTCCCAAAATTAGCACGTTCGTTCACGTCGCTTCAAGGTCGCGTTATCGCGCCGCCGTCACCTTAGCAAAAAATAATATGTTGAGAAATGCAGCCGTTAGACTGGATAAGGAGGGACCATGGTCTTCTTTATACCATGAACTCAAACCAAATAATACCACTGCTCCACAGTATTTTTCAAATATCAAGATTAATAATTCGTATACTCATAGTTTAAGAGACACGGCGAAGGCGTACCTCGACGTACTAATTCCAGACGACAAGCCGGACTTGGACAATGATTTTCACCGCGAGATAAGGTTCAGAATGTTAGACCCCATCAATACGCCGGTATCTGACTTACATACACTTGATGAGTTCACTTCAACAGTTAATTTGTTACCTACGAAAAAGTCAGCAGGCGAGGATAAAATATCTAATAATATGATTAAGCAGGCGTGTCTAGCGGTAGGCTCATCTATATTACAGGTTTTTAATAAATGTATTGCAGAAGGCACTATTCCAAAAATCTGGCGAATCGGCACAATAAAATTAATTCCAAAAGCCGATGATAAACCACCAGACGATCCGAAATCCTACCGTCCTATAACGCTATTATCATGCTTAGGTAAATTATTAGAACGTCTTATTGTTCCCCGCTTGCTACCCGGTGGCCCGAAATTTAATAATCAGCAATTTGGATTTACCGCCGGGAAGTCAACAGTGGATGCAGCAATCGAGGTCAGAAAAACAGTAAATCTATCGGAGTGTAAATATGTAGTAGGTATATCTCTGGATATCGCGGGTGCCTTCGATAATGCCTGGTGGCCAATGCTACTACTGAAGTTAAGAAACAGAGGCTGCTATCGTAATATTTATTATTTAATTTACTCGTATTTTTGCAACGGCGTAACAAAACTCCAACTCGGCCATTACACACATTCCAAAAACTTAACGCGCGGCTGCCCTCAAGGATCAGTACTATCGCCGCACTTGTGGAATATAAGTTTTGATGATTTATTATGTGTTCCCTTGCCTCCTCTGTGCTCTCTGATAGGTTATGCTGACGATGGTTTTCTTATTATTCAAGCCAATTCGCGATCTGAAATTGAAAACAAGGCCAACAAGTGCCTCAACGTAATATCGAGTTGGGGCCACAGAAATCGATTAGAATTTGCAGCACATAAAACCTTTCAAGTACTTTTAAAAGGTTCATTAATATCAACTCCTTGCATTAAACTGAACAACATCAATGTGAAACGTAAACAGTCACTTTGTTACCTAGGACTTATTTTAGAAAATAAATTTACATTCCTCGAACATATAATACAGACCGGTGAGAAAGCTAAAAGGAATTTCTATTGTTTCACAAAAATATCAACGTCGATATGGGGCCTTTCATTTAAAACATTAAAAATAATTTATAATGCGACGTACCTCGGCAGCATTTGCTTTGGCGCACCGGCTTGGGCAGATAGGGCTACAATTATTGTAGCCCTATCTGCCCAATTATAGGAGCGGCCCGTCGTAAACTTTTGCAAAGCCAACGTCTCGCCTTAATATTTTTATGTAAGGCATACCGTACCGTATGTACTGAAGCACTCCCAGTCTTAGCTGGAGTCCTACCAGTAGATTTAGAGATACAGCGTCGTGCAGCGCTATATTATAAAAAAAAAAAAGACTAACCCTGAGTTTTTAAGCGCGAAAGAGAGTAATAAGATAACTAGATTATTCGAGCCATTAGATATTTCTATACAGAACCTAATTTCTGAGTGGCAGGAACGGTGGGACAACACTATCAAAGGGCGTCACCTATATAATTTCTTCCCTTCGGTACGCGATCGACTCTCGAAGCAATGGATAGAAATAGACCACTACGTCGCACAATTTTTGACAGGACACGGAAACTTTAAAGCGAAACTATTTGGATTTACATTAGTCTCGTCTCCGCTATGCGAGTGTTCGACCGAAGGTAGCCCTTATGAACAGACTGCTCATCACATACTCTGGGAGTGTGATCTCTGGTATGACGAAAGAATCGAAATGTTGAACAGCGTCCATTGTGTTTCTAGGGTTGTGTACTATGAAGATCTCGTGGGCTGCGCGAAGAACTTCCGAGCTTTCAAACGTTTTTGTCATAAGTACTATTGGAAACAATGCAACACTTTTTTGTCATTATAAATGCATTGTAATCAATTGTCATATTATAAATTAAAACATTTAATTACATTCTGTCTTGTAGGCATAAAAAAAAAACCTTTATTCCCGTGGTGCTTCCCCTTTAATTCTGAATTTTTGTCATCACAATTCTTGCTGTCTCCCGTTTTGCTTGGGGAGGGAAACTGGAATACTTCCTACTCCTCCTACAATCTTCTGATTAATTTCGTTGCGGGTTCCAAGACAGATTTAGCATGTCCCCCGGGCACCCCTGAGATCATATCAAAGGGTTTTTGCGGTTGGTTACCACTGTCGATCCTGGCTACACAGGAGTTGCAGTGGTGGGTAAGTGTGGTGGGCCAATTGCCCGATTTAAAAAAATTAGCACGTCACACTGACACCGGAGATAGATGATCCCAAGACGCATTGAACAAGCCTAAATGCCCATAGAAAAGTTTCGTGATGACCAGTTTTAGTCATTTTTTAAAAATCACCATTTTTTCATCTATCTCCGGTGTCTAGTGTGACGTGTGAAGGTGTCAATGTATGAGATTTGTTATATAAATAACGATTATAAAGTTATCAGTGTTGTACTTATAACTTTGTATTCATACATTTTGTTCCTGTGATTTCGTAAAATTAAAAAAACTAAATCATTTTTTTTAACCGACTTCTAAAAAAACAGCAAGGCTTGTATATTTTGGTTACTTCCACAGTATATAATATGCTATGGCATTCTACTGTGGGGAAATGCTGCCGATATAAATACTATATTTGTGCTGCAGAAGCGAGCTGTTCGGGCAATCTATAAGCTGGCCCCCAACACTTCATTAAGAGAGAAGTTTAAAGAAACTGGAATCTTAACTGTAGCTTCTCAGTATGTTCTATCAAATGTATTGTATGTTAAAAAAAATTAAACCTATTCAAAAAGAAAAGTGACAACAACAATAGAAATACCTGAAACAAGCCTAAGCTTGATGTACCAGTGACTAGACTAAGTAAAGTAAAGAATTCGTAT
Source organism: Phengaris arion (assembly GCA_963565745.1). NCBI lineage: Eukaryota > Metazoa > Arthropoda > Insecta > Lepidoptera > Lycaenidae > Phengaris > Phengaris arion. Next base: position 17,740,404 of record OY751434.1, on the reverse strand, counting down.
AAAGGCGTTAGTTCGTATATGCCTATACAATAAGATCCCAGAAAGCGTTCAAAATTTTTCAATCAATAAATTTAAAAAAGTAGTTAAAGAACGTTTGTATGCTAAAGCCTATTATAAAGTTAATGATTTTATAATGTTGTCACTTGACAACCACAATAGAAATACCCGAAACAAGCCTAAGCTTGATGTACCAGTGACTTGACTAAGTAACAAGCCTAACATGCCCATAGAAAAGTTTCGTGTATGACCAGTTTTAGTAATTTTTTAAAAATCACAATTTTTTGTAATTTTCGTATCAGAGACTTTAAAATGCACTTTATTTTACTTTTTTTATGTGTACTCCCTCAAGACTAGTTACTTATTATGAAACAAACAATATTTAGTCAATAAGTAATGTGAAATTGATAGTCAATCTCAATTTTATTCTCACATAAAAATAATAGTTTCGACTTTGAGCAGCCACCGTGAAAAAAATTACTTCAAACATAATGAAAAATACCTTTAAAAAATTTCCCTATGCCATGCCGATTCCAAAATGGTGTAACACTTGCCCTTTGATTCTTTACACAATACGTGAGAGTGGGAATAAAGCTGTTGAGGCGAAGATCACGTCATACACATTTTACCTGCCATTTGCCTGGGCGGCCCAACACGGGTTCTGAATAACAAAAGAAACGCTGAAAAACAAGTTTTAAAAAGAAAGAGACGGCGATAGCAGATACTTGACCAAGTGACCAGCCAGCCAGACCAGCCCCAGCCAGTCAAGCCAGCCTTGCGTTTCGTGCTACCGACGTGGTCTCTGCGCCTCTGCATTTTATTTTGTTGTTTTCAACGTGTTTTTGGCTTTTCTACTGGACTCTGTTTTGCTTGTGAATTTGGACTATTGTAAAGTGGAAACGACGACTCAGCGCTCAACCGGACTCTGATTTTCTTAAGAATTTTGTGAAACGGGCACGATGGCGAATCCCAACGTCTCTTACTCTCATAGCGAGTACGCAGACATGCATCTAATTTATGGTGAAACCAGGCGAGTTTCGACTCGCGGGAACGTAACTTACAATGCGAGGTTGGCTGCACGATTGTATGCGGAACGGTATCCTAATCGTACGCTGACAAACTACGAAATTATTTTGCGCGTTGTTAATGCATATCGCGAGGGTCAAGTACCAGGAACGAGAGGCCCAGGCGCTGGATGAATGAAATGAATGAATGAAAAAAAAAATGAATGCACTGTAGATGATTATGTTGTTATGGATGAAGTTCGCCAGGAGCCAGGTACTTCAGTGCGGATCATTGAACGGCGCTCTGGGATCTCAAAATCGTCGGCACATCGAATTTTAAAGTAGCACAGATACCATCCCTACCACATTACACGTGTCCAAATGCTTCTAACAAGTGACTGCAAACCTCGCGTTGTATTTTGTCACCAAATGATTGCTAAATGGAGAGAAAATCCAAACTTTTTTAATGATGTCTTGTGGAGCGACGAATATGCATGTAAATGAGATGGATACTTTAATCTCCATAATCTTTATAGCTGGCGTCTTACCAACCCGCATGAAAAAAGAGAAGTTCTCTCGTAGTCTCTTAAGTTCTCGCTCTCAATATCAATTTAAAATTAACTTGTGGACAGGAATATTAAATATCCAGATAGTAGGACCAGTCGAGTTACCAGCTGTTCTGAATGGAGAAAATTACTTAAATTTTTTGGAGAATGATTTTCCAGTATTACTAGAGGGCTTCCCTGAGGAATTGAGGGAAAGGATGTGGCTCCAAAACGATGGCTACCCAGCACACTACGCCCACGCCGTACGAGAGCACCTCGATATTGCATACCCTAACCGGTGGATAGGGTATGCAATATCTGGGATGACTGGGACCGATTTTTTCTACTTGGAAAAAAGAGGAAGGAAGGGTATATATATGGTACTCCTTCGAATGACATTTCCTTTTAGAATAAAATTTTCGATAGAGTGAAGCTGCACTGTACGCCATCAGCTTTTCACTGAACATCTGCTGCATCACTCTGACGCTGGCAACTCCTATTACAAGGAAGGCTATGCCAAAAGAAGAAGAAGAAGAAGATGTAGTCGTTATAATAATTATATTTTAACCCCATGTTCCACGGTGAGTATTTTAAGTATCTGTGTTGTGAATATTTGGAAGATTACGCTTGTATTAAAATGCATTATTCTTTCATGTAAACTATCATCTTGGTAAAATTAGTTGTTAATTATTTGATTGGCCATACCACGTGCTCAATTTGTAGTTTCATCTTTCCAATCTAGCACTATTAAAATGTTAGGATGTTTGTATCATATTGGTTGTCCTTAATATCATCTTATCTTTTTTTATTTTGCCTACCTTCTTTGTAATGGTCACACAGCCCGTGATTTTAATCGTTTGGGGTTAAGATCACACAAGCTGTGGGGCCGAACTCCTACCCACACGTTTATCGTGAATATTTCAGGAGCTTTTTTACGGGGACAAACACCGCCAATTACAGCATTCCAGGCACCGATTAAAAGGACTTATACCTAGCTGGAGTTCTGAGTGCTACTAGATATTGGACTGGGACTTTTTGGACGATCTATCGACGTCGATCGGATGCAGCGGTGACGGAGAAGCTACCAGAAGTTGGAGCCCCATCTCGCTCTCTCGCCACGTGCTAGACTCCTGCACCAAAGACCGGACTCCTCAGCTAAGTTCCCACGTGGATTAAAGCCCCTTAGATACCCTTCAGACACCAAGAGGCTAGACCAGACCGTACGGCCTTCTGCCCACGACCCCATATTTCTTTTTAATATATATTGTCACGGAAAATCTTTTTTTTTCATTTAATTTCACCCGTAACATCAACCGAAATTTTATTCGAAGGTGTCACTTGTGCATAAGAATGGGAGGAAGACAATTTGAACACTTGTTGTAAACAAAATAAATGCAAAATTCATTCGAAACTTTTATTTTCTTTCAACACCTACACCCCCCGCCCACAAATCTCTGCATCTGGCTCGATGACGTCATTTGGCGCTCTAGCGTCAGGGAGAACGCGGGGAGATGAAAGAAGAAGTGAGATTAAAAACTTTATTCCATCGAGCGAGGTGCAGAGATATTGTGCTATTCACACTAAACTGTTGTCTGCTCTGGCACTATTCAAATACTGTCCACGTCCACAACAGATAGCATTTCGGTGTTAACAGCGTTATTTTTTATCTCTTTCAGTCCCAATTACTAAGCCAGGTAAAAAAAAGACACCCTACTAGACCAATTCTCTACCTACTTGATCGTGGCAACTGCAGGACTTACTGGTTTATTTTTATTAATTCCACTTACGTAGGGCATTGATGAGAAACAACTAAAATTTGATAATTTATCAATAATATACAATACAAGTGTTACACTATTTTGGGATCGGTAAAGTTTTTAAAGGTATTTGTTTATTATGTTCGAAGTAATTTTAGGACATTCTGTATATGTAATTTAGAAGTAGCCTAGCAGGGGGCCACCTCATTTCCAAGGTGTGCTATCATTTATAAAATCATTAACTTTATAATAGGCTTTAGCATACAAACGTTCTTTAACTACTTTTTTAAATTTATTGATTGAAAAATTTTGAACGCTTTCTGGGATCTTATTGTATAGGCATAATATACGAACTAACGCCTTTATACGAATTCTTTACTTTACTTAGTCTAGTCACTGGTACATCAAGCTTAGGCTTGTTTCAGGTATTTCTATTGTTGTTGTCACTTTTCCTTTTGAATAGGTTTAATTTTTTTAAACATATAATACATCTGATAGAATATACTGAGAAGCTACAGTTAAGATTCCAGTTTCTTTAAACTTCTCTCTGAATGAAGTGTTGGGTTGGGCCAGCTTATAGATTGCTCGAACAACTCGCTTCTGCAGCACAAATATAGTATTTATATCGGCAGCATTTCCCCACAGTAGAATGCCATAGCACATTATATACTGTGGAAGTAACCAAAATATACAAGCCTTGCTGTTTTTTTAAAGTCGGTTAAAAAAAAAAATTTAGTTTTTTTTAATTTTACGAAATCACATTAACAAAATGTATGAATACAAAGTTATAAGTATAACACTGATAACTTTATAATCGTTATTTATATAACAAATCTCATACATTGAGAAGTGGTAGGTTACAGTAGATGCTTCGGGAGTTCGGGACAAATGGGCCCACTCAACCGGATAAATAAGACTGCCTAACAGAAAACCGATGGGAAATAGCACTTGCGTTGTGCTTACTGTGTGAGGAAGGTACCGATGTCCCAAAGTGGGTTTTAAAGCTCGCAAACGCACTGTAACTCTTCTGGTGTTGCTTATGTCCATGAGCGGCGGTAAACGATTTAATTATGGAATAGATCTGGACTCGAGCAAATGGATCGCCCGTTAGTATGAAATTGTAATAAGTTCTTACTAATTAATTTGGAAACGAGCAAACTTATCGCTTGATGGTTAGAAATTGTTATAATTTTTTACCATCAGAGGACCAGGTTTTAAATATCGGGAACGCACTTGTAACTCTTCTGATGTTGCAGATGTCTATGATGGGACGTAATCGCTTTAATTATGGAATAGATCTCAAAACGAGCAAACGGATAACCTGATGGTATGAAGTTGTAGTAATTTCTTACTATGGGATAATCCGTTTGCACACTTATACATCTGCAACATCAGAGAAGTTCAAAGTGCGTATAGATTTTTTAAAATCTCCAAAGTTCAAACCCTACCATGGTAAAAAAAATTGTAAGCCTAAGGAGGGGGAGTAATTGATTCAAGAACGCACTTGTGGTTCCTCTAGTGTTGCGGGTGTCTACGGCCAGTAATCATTTTATTTATGGAATAGAACTAGAATCAAGCAGATGGAGCACCTGATGGTAAGCAATTACTCCCGCATTGACATCCGCAACACCGGAGAAATTATAAGTGCGTTCACTTTTAAAACCCCAAATTCCTTGGTCTTCGGTAACCTACAAAAAGAAATGAGATCACACAAAAACATTACCTAAATGAAAAAAGCCAAGTATTAGGCCATTGCATATGAAATTGGCGTTTTGTAAAGGAGGAACATAAAGTAGATTTTTTAAAACATAATATATTTATTTATTCAAAGTATACCATTGCTATCTATGCACTTTTGCCATCTCATAGGTAGTTCATTGATTCCTTTACAAAAAAAAACCATTCGGACAGAAATCAATAAAATCTTTGAAGCGGCTTTGGACTGCCCCATAGGAGTTGAATTTTTTCCCTTGCAAGGAGTTATCCAAAATTCGAAAAAAATGGTAATCTGTTGGAGCAAGGTCCGGGGAGTACGGTGGATACCTTAGACATTCCAATTGAAGCTCCTCTAATTTGGTAGCTGTCTGTTGTGCAGTGTGTGGTCTAGCGTTGTCCTGAAGCAGCAGTGGCCTAGAGCGAATGACCAACTTCGGTTGTTTAGCAGCTAGCTTTTCCATCATGAATGGAGTCGCTAGCAATAGACATCTGCCGTACCTAATCGTCTGGCCAGATTTAAGAAAGCTGTAGTGAACGACACCGGCACTAATCCACCAAACGCTCACAAGTAACTTTTTTTTATTCAATTTTCGCTTGGGGGCAGGCTTTGGCTGGTTCGCCAGGGTGCAGCAATTGCGATGAGCGTTTCCGATTATCGTACAGGATCCACTTTTCATCACAGGTAATGATTCGATTTAAAATCCCTTCATTCTTGGGCCGGTTGAGTAATGTAACGCAGCAGTTTACGCGCGTTTGTCGGTTTGCTGCATTCAATTCATGAAGTACCTTTGAAGTTTTTTCACCTTACCAATTTGCTTCAAGTGGATTAAAACAGTTTTATCACTCATATCGCAGCCTGCAGCTAACTCGGGTGCGGTTTGGATGGATAGATCCGCTTCCACAATAGCCTTCAATTCTTCATTATCAACTTTGTTCTCCGTCCACGGATCTTGTTCTGCCGGTCGAAATTTCCAGAACGAAAATGTTGGAACCAAAAACGCATTGTGTTTTCTTTTACGACACCGCCGCCATACACAATATCATTAATCCTTCGAGCCGTTTCTGCAGCACTGGTGCCATGGTGGAACTCGTGCTCAAAAATAATACGATATTTCAAGTTTTCCATTTTATAAACAGAGTGAAGCAAAGAAAAAACCAAAAGAGGAAAAAACAAATGAATTACGGTTTTCGAAACACAAAGGTATGAGTAAATAGCGGTATAAATTTGAAATTAGAATTCCTAACCAAAGAAGATATATTTGAGATCAAAGTGGTCAGTACGACAAAACGCCAATTTCATATGTAAGGTCCTAATATTTCCTTCAATAAAAGTTATGAGATGTCGTAGAGACCAAGTGAAGTTCAGAAGATCACAAATAGTATAATAAATTATAAAAATAAAATTTTCCATCTACAGTTACATTTTTTTTATGAGTAACTAATTAAATTAACTATCTTGAATTTCAATTGGTCTCTACAACATCTCATAACTTTTTGCAAAAGAAATATTGGCTTTTTTCATTTAGGTAACGTTTTTGTGGGATTTTATACATATCGTATGGTAGGAATGTGGCCATTTTAGACCTGTAGAGTGCAGGCAGTCACATTTCCTCTCGGCTTTAAAGACATATGGCCGAATACTGAAACACTAATAAAAATTAGGAGGCCTCCTGTTCAGCTGCTGTTGCTGTATTTACTGTCAAAATATCTAAGTAGCTCTTTAAGGCCATAAGAAGCGGGATGCATAAAGAAGTAAAAAAGTAATTATAGTTTAATTATGTATCATAATATAATTTATTAATCTTAATATAATAATTTAAATAAACACTTATCAGCATAAATCACAGTGCACAATAAAAGGATAATAACCAGCCAATTATTGGGAACTGATTTTAAAAATTTCAGTTTAGTTACATCTAAATGTTTATAATACAGCAAGATAAGAAACACCACCACATGCTTTTCCTGTGAACAGTTATTTAACCAATCAGGAATTAAAAATTATAATATACTCCCCAATGAATTCTTTGCACAAGTGATGAGTGTTTCCTAACAATAAGGCTTTTAAAGTGACTTTGTGATCCCTAATCTTAGTCTAAGCACGTCCCATTGGGACGATGAAGGAGAGTGAATCCCCTGTTTCGCCCCACGAAACGCGATTTAGCTGGTATGTTGTCACCCAGGCTATCAGAACAACGGCCCAGACAGCAGCACCGATGGCACTTATTATAACGTCTGAAACAAATACAATATCACTTACATTAAAATATACAATTAATATACTATATTAGACAACATTTAACAAACATGTTGTCCATACATTTACGTATGAACTTCTGCTCTTCATATGGAGGCTTGAGGAAAGCTTCTCTGAAGAACCACACTGCATTAACTGCCCACACAAATGGGAGGAGAATACAACCAACTGAAAAAAGCATTCATAAAAATGACACACAGGCAGACAACCCAAAGAAATAGATAAATTTAAATACAGAATTGTAAACAGTATAGAACACAATATTATTAATTTGTAAACAAAAAATCTTACCTTTAAAGTACCATCTACACAGGCTCAATTTCTTATCATTACTGAGTCTGTTGAGATCCATATTGATTGAGATTGTACTTTTAAACAATAATAATATGTATCCGATTCTTTTATACGTAATTTAGCATGAAGATTGTAAACAAAATTATGTGGAATTTTAAAATTAATGTGATCTTATTTTTGTAGCCAGCAACTGACAAATTATTATTATGACAAAAATCAAAAACATTATTTCACTTCTTCTTTTTATGTTTTTTTTTTTATTATATATATGTATATATATATATGGCATCGGCTTATAACTATTTGCCAGTGTCAAGTTAAAAAGGCGGGAAATAGAACTTTTGTTTCAATTTTCAACACTGTATTCCTATATCGTCAAGTCTAAAGTCTAGTAAAAGTCCAAATATATAGTCAGTAAGTACAGTCCATGAGTTATATCAGTTGATTCAGTAAAGTGGTAGAAGCTTTACTGCAAGTTCCTAGGGAGTTTTGGCGGGCAACACACAGATAACACGTTTTTAGAAGTTGTACCACATGCCCACACTTTTGCACGTTAACGAATATTTAATGGTTAATATTCTACCAATATTACACATTAAGAACCGAAATAACACAAATTTATGAAACTATATAAATTCCACAACGTCACCCATTGAACTCCCCGGCAAAACTCATTTTATGGTTTTTATTCTTCCATTCCGACAAAAATAGTTTATTAGAAAAGTAGGTACATGCAATTAGTAGAGCTTTATAGTATTTCTTTATTAGTAGAGCTTTAACAAGGTATAGATTATTATTAATTTAATAATTATTAATTAATTATTTACTAATTATTAATTAAATAATTATATATAATTTAATCTAAATAGATCTCAATGTAATAAAAATAAATTTTGTATTTGACACTGATATTTGAAAAGGAGGAATAAGCACGTAGTCAGTGCCATTAAAGATAAGTAATTAAAAACAAACTTTCCAAACAAAAATGGCTAAGTTTTGTTCAATGTCAGTTTTGTGAAAATGAAAAATAAATAAAAATGTTTGGAACTGTAAAATTCTATTATGTTTTAATAACTGTTCTATACATTAAAATACAAATATGTAAGTTTAATTAATGTATAATAATTAACAAGAGTATTTGATTAAAATAAAGTTACATTGTACCTAATAACGTAAAAATTATTTTTTTTAGTCCTTGATATTTAATTACATCATTTGTGTTTACAATGCAAATGCGTTAAATGAAGGTTATCAATTTGCACAATTACATAGTTGACGGCTTCTTACGATATCTAATAACTATTGAACAATTTATTGTATTTAACATGTATGACTGCTTAACTACCGTTAGGTATATTAAGTACCAACCTTCGGGCTCGTGGCTCAGCGCTTGATACGGATATTTACAATATACAATTTCCACTAAATTCTCTAATAGTGTATTATATTCCAGCATCGGCTTATATGAATGCCATACCCGTGGGCCATATTTTGATGTTTTTTTATAAATTTGTTAAATCATAAAATTTTATAAATTTATTTCATTAAAATTTTACTTAATAATTTAATTTTTAATTTAAATTTTAATTACTTATTATAATAAGTTGAAAAATTTTAATTAAATTTTTGTATAACTGTAACTGCTGGCACAAAATTAGTAAATAAAGACCATATGAAAATTCAATCCTCAAATAATCACCAATTCTGTGAAACACGTGAAATAGGATTCTTACTAGTGTGACTTGAACTATAATTTCATTTTGGTTACTTATCCATACTGGAGTCCATATAATTGACAACTACCATATTTTTCTATATGTTTCTAGGCATGGGGGAAGTAGAGTCACCATTCCTAGCACTGTATAGTCCTGGAGAGCCGGAGTACACGGAGGTTTTAGTGCATCGGATCGGTGATAATCTAACCCTAGTGTGTGAGCTGAAGAGTGATCCATCACCCAGGGTCTTTGTCTGGAACTATGTTAACGACAATGGAACTGATGGGGGGAGGTGAGTCTTAATTAGTATTGTAGTTTTAAGTCATTATATTTATGGATGTATGTTAAAAAAGTTTGATAAATTGCTGGGACACAAGGTTCAATCAAAACAGAACTTGTTTTAAGATTTTGTCTTGACCTTCTTCAAGGCAACCAAGTACTTTTAATTTCTACTTGAACTTTAATGTTAAGTGATTGCAAAAAACAAAACTTGAACTTGAAATAAAATGGTGAGCTTGCAATATAAAATAATTAGTAAAACTAAAAGAAAATCTTGCAAACAAAACTTATACTCAATATTATGGACTTAGTTGTTGTTTATTTTATTTTTCCCAGTATTTACTACAACTGTAGTCATGGAACTTAGTTACAACGAGTAACATTTTTTAATTATTTTGGAGAAAAATAAACTTATTATTATAACATTTGTATAAACATACACAATTTTGTAATATTATTTTACTATTGAGGTGAATTATTCCAGAACCTTCACTGTGGAGCCGTCCGGATCAACTCTCAACAGTACGCTGCGGAGAAGTTCTCTGCAAGTGTCAGACAGTGGGCAATACATGTGCTCAGCACCACCTTTTAGTGTGACCAAGTATATTCTGGTCCAGCCGAAAGGTAATGAAATTCTATTGGTATTAAAATTATGTAGTAATGTGGCTAGAATTGAACCAACCAGGTAAAACAAACTGCAGTAAAATACAAGGAAGTAGTTTTTTCTATAAAGAGTGTTAATATAAAGCGTAAACTGTAATCTATTGTGTGAAAACAGTAAAATTGTTTGATGCTGCATAGTTTGTTCAACGAATAAAATATAATTTCAGTCAATAAATTGTTATTCCTATTAAATTCAACTCAACTTTATCATAATTTTTTTTAATTTGCTAGTATTATAAAGTGCCTGCACATATTTTGCGTTTTTTCAGCAAGGGCGTGCATTGACCAAATGTGCTAAGCTAGAAAACACTAGTCACCCTTACTGACTGAAATTAAAAATCTAAGTATGTAACATGATAATTGTTTATAGGGACAAGCAAGTGCGCCCGAGGAGCGCTGTCGTGCGGCAAACGCTGCGTGCTAGCCACATACGTGTGTGACGGGCGACAGGACTGTCTTAACTCGGAGGACGAACTGCCGCCGCTGTGTGGACCTTTGCCGTGTGCTCGTGAGTTGCTAGTATTTTTTTTTTCAATGTCTTATCGTAGGATATAAAACAATCCGCGAAAATTAGTGTCAATTGTCAATTATTTTCAACCAGTTTGGAAGCTTTACGCAATAGGGAGGTATGTTAAAGGCTATGTATTAGACTATGCTATGCTTTACTAAATGCTATGTAGTAACTACAAGTTGCCACTTGGCCAGGCATAAGATGAAAGTCCCTTAGCAGCGCCATTGAATCGTGCGCAGGCACACATACTCACATGTAAATACGGAGTTCAACCACGTCTGCAGTCGTTGCGGTCACTTCCTTTGTGTTTAAATATTTTGAGGCATCCTAGTTCAAAGGAAAATATTTAGAAACTGGTGGAACAGGAAGTTTGTAGATATTGTACATTTTAGTATGTTGAATGTGTGTAAGCTCCAAATAAGTAGGTAAAGGTTGCACACCTTGGAAATAAGATGTCTCCCTGCAAGGCTGTATATATGTACTTTTGCGGCTATGCACTGCGCTCCGAATATTCACTGGTTTCTTCAAGTATCGTTGCGTCGCGTGGCGCCGCTTTGCGGTGTGAACTGACCTTAAATGTGATGGCCTAAAAGGTGTAATGCCTGGTTTCTAAAGATTTTACTTAAACACAAGATAAACTAAGCAGAGACCCAAAAGATCCATCTAGTAAGTAAATATATATTCGGCACTGTAACTAGTTTTATAAATAACATTTGTTAGTTTGGAAGTGAATTTTCGTTAAGTTATTAATTCCTTTCTGTGTCAGCGACATCCATCAGTAGCAATGTCGATTACGAGTTGTGGAATCGATAAACGGGCCGCATTGGTCAGTTAAGTTAAAATTAGTTTATATATTGTCACTTTTTAGCTCAGAGACCTGTTATCGAACCGCTAATAAAGCGCTGGTAATAGATAAATTACCGACAAATTCACCTCAGAAACCAGGCGTAAATAAAATGTGTTTGACGATTCAACGTGTGATAGGTGTGGACCGGCTGAACTGCTCGTCGGGACGCTGCGTGCCGGAGGCGGCGTGCTGCCGGCGCGGCGCAGGCGACCCGCTGTGCCCGCAGCCCGCCTGCTGCGACGAGCACCCGCGGTACGCGCGCCTGCCCGGTCAGTGCCACGCCTATTGAGTGTAGACGATAGTGTTGTTCCCGAATCAGCTCCTGCCAATATTAGTAAAGACTTTGCATTAGTACCTACTAGGTCACTAGGATATACTTGTGAAGTTCTTAAAGGATTTAAATATTTTCACTTATATAATAGTTCGTGCAGTTAAACTTAGTAATAATCGAGCCATTTTATATTATAAATTCTGTAGCAACATAATTTCACAAATAAAAGTATTCTTAAAAGTAAGGTAAAAAGAACTTAATAATATATTCTATATTTCAGGGTATGTGGAGGTGGAGTATCCGTCGCTGTTCGAGGACAGACACGCGCCTGATGATTATGGATTTATACAGTCTACTATATACACAGTCACAGGTAAGTTAATATATTTTCTCTTTATATGTTTCTGAGGCGTTTGACATATTAGTAGTCTCATTTCTAGAATATTACTTTGTCATCTGTAAATCTGGATTGAAGGTAGTTGTAGTGGTATTTACTATTTACTTATTACTTTTTATGGCATAAGACCCGTAAACTACTAGAGGGGTTCCCTGGGTAAGCGATCACACCCGCCCATAGACACAAAAGAGGAGTTTCACTCTGGCCGAGCCGGTCTACTCGTGTCGAAGCATGGCCCAAGGTTAAGTTAGGTACTGGTTTATGTTACATGGTAAACTTAATAGCTGGTTGATCGATCGCTTTCGTATATGCAGCGTGTGCACTAATCTTCATGGTGGCGGTGGTGCTGCTGGTGTCGGCGCTGTGCAAGATGCACATGAAGCGGGCCGCGCTGCGCGGGTACGCGCTTGCGCACCGCCGGGCGAGGGACCACTACGCCGTATGTATTTTATGTACTACTAAATGTTTCCCGCATGTTTGTTCGCGCATAAGGAAATCCCATCCCGGGAACCCAAATTTTTTTCGGAATAAAAAGTAGCCCATGTATCAATTTAGCCCACAAACTCTGTGGACTGTGTACCTAATTTTATCAAAATCTGTACAGTAATTAAGTTGTAATGACGAAACACAGAGAGAGTTACTTTCGCATTTAAAATATTAAATTTAGCAAGGGCAGCTGTTGTCCGTAATTTATTATTTTATTTATTGTGTAACAAAAATTATGTTTGTAATATGTTCTTCCCCAGTGAATAAACTAGCTTATTATAAACAATACAAGTTGAACCAGAAGCCCAACCCTCGCAACCAGTGGCGTGCATAGGATTATGACACTGGGTATGCGGCGAAGTACTCGGTCACAAAAACTTTTTCGTTTATAGATTTTTAGCATAGCTACAGCCAAGCGACGGATCTCTAAGTCGAAACCATGCCAACAGAGCAAGTCTTAGATGTACTACTATTCATATACATCTTCTACGGCAACGCAAACAAAACAGCGATCGATCGTCGCGGCGGAAGAAATTCTAATAAGTAAAATAATAAGCATATTTTAAAATATTATAACTACTCACCAGTCAGTCAGCTTCAATTTTCACATATTAAAGGTTCCGGTTACTTGAGATTACTATATCCAGATGTAAATAAACGCAAGATTTCGGCCACCTCAAATATCTTATCCAAGTGAGTGAGGCCGCGGAATAGAAATTATTTCAATCTGAATATCCCAAATCAGTCCACACTGTACTAGAATTACTAAATAATATTCAAGGAAAACAATATAATTTAATCGTGTGTACACAACCACACAGCCAGTTATACTTTTCATAACTTTTAACATGAAATTTTCGAGTTACATTATTTTTTTGCTGGTTTAATTGTTGTAACTCGGGTACACACCTACCTTTAGACAGAATTTGAATCTTTTCACTGAATGACAATTGTGAGAACTTGTTATTTTTAATTTTTAATAAATACACATTATCAACGCAAACCCTTACAATCAAATAACATTTAAAAAAAATCAACTTAACGCACTAGTAAAAGCAAATCACTACAATTATTATAGAAACTCAGTAAGAAACTGTTAAATGTACACACTTTCAAATGTTAAAATGAAAAATCTTTTGAAGAAAACTATAAATAAACAGGAGCGATTAAATTGTAAACAATGCTTATCACATGAAATATGCAATATCGCTCCCGCAAAACACAAAATGTTTCTTCTATTTAAATAAATAAAACCTTACTAAACAAAAATGCATAATGTGGATACATGATTCATTAGATTCACGTCGTATTATCTTTAGTCGGATTATAGGCAACGAATAATTTCCGGCAAGCCAGTTCGGCGGTTTTCGGAAGCGATCGGATAGCCGAACCGAGCTCCCAGCTCGGCTCGGCGAGGTTCGGCCATCGCCTGCCGCATGAGTTACCGCTTATATAATCATGTCGATATTCATGCATGTGTGCGTTTGCGAAGTATGAAAATTACACACACATGCGATGATTTTTCCTGCAGGACTTACCGGCATGAGTTGCTATTTATAAAATATTAGGCGTTTTTAAGTTATTATATTTTTTTAATTAATTTATTTACTATTAATTAAAGTCATCTAAAACGTACGAACGTTTTATTAAAATATCTGTGAATGACAAGTAAAGCACTGCATTTCTGCCTACAAGGAGCGCACGCCCCTGCTCGTAACTATTTGCGATCATGATCCATTTGCGGTTCGCGAGGTGTCGCAGTCACACCTGCGTCTGTAACGCGTGAGCGAGTGATACAGCGCGCGGACCGAAACAGGATTATGATCACAAATAGTTACTGGAATTGGCCTTTAGAATTTCCTGAAATTAGTGTGTTCAGTCAAACAAACTATTGTGTTTCATAATTAAATAAGCTTTGTCAATTAAGCTATATTACCCCGCTGTTACTCCTTTTTTGCTACGATTATTGCCCAAGACGATTTGTATATAATTAAAATAGTTTTGTTTGTTCACTCGAACAAACAAGCATAACAAATATTACCACGGCACACAACATCATTTAAATACAGAAGCATCAATGTTGTATTAAATACTATTATGTATATATAATAGATTACCTTTAAATTCAACTTCCTGTTTTTTGATAAAGTAATCATTGAAATAATAACAACTGTGCCACTAAAATAAAAAAATAAATAAATGAATGCGTCACACTATGTGTTTAATAAACATATTTTGACTAGCTACATCCCTTACTCTATCTTTATATATTGAATCCGTTACCAGCTGTTACGTAATTTATTAAGGGATATTTTTCAATTTCACTGGCTGCTACTGACTTCAAATATGATAATGTGTCGTATGTAATATATTATCATATATTATATTATTTGTGCAGGCGCGCTACCCGCCGCGATACGAGGCCACCAGCCTCCTGGAGCCGGGCGCGCCGCCAGTCATACACCAGGTACATTCTTAATATCTCTCGTATAGTTTATCGCTCTATAGTTTATATTATCAATTTAGTGTCCGACCGAAAGTTCGGTTTCGGTCGAGTTTCGGCAATAATACGGGTTTCGGTTCAGATTCGGTTTTGGCGGCAAACCTGCCGATACTACGACCGAAACCGAAACTGCATTCGGGAGTTCTCGCGCTGTGACCGGTCATGTTCGCGCTTTGAATTGCATCTATTTTTTTTTATTTATATGTATATGGCATCGGCTTATAACCATTTGCCAGTGTCAAGTTAAAAAGGCGGGAAAAAGAACTTTCGTTTCAATTTTTCAACACCGTATTTCTATATCGTCAAGTCTAAAGTCTAGTCAAAGTCCAAATATATAGTCAGTACATTCCATGAGTCATGTCAGTCGATTCAGTAAAGTGATAGAAGCTTTACTGAAAGTTCCTAGGGAGTTTTGGCGGGAAACACAAAATAGCACGTTTTTAGAAGTTGTACCACTTGCCCACAATTGTGCACGTTAACGAATATTTAATGGTTAATATTCTACCAATATTACACATTAAGAACCGAAATTACACGAATTTATGATGAAATACGAATTCCACAACGTCACTCATTGAACTCCCGGCAAAACTCCCGAATTGCATCTAAGCGACGATGACGTTCTATAATGTTATTTTGTTACAAGACATGATTTCTTTAGTTCTGTTGCATTTACTTTAGGGTAATTTTTTTCTTAAAAAACTTGTAATTGTATTAATTATGTAAATATTAATAATTGTAAATTGACTTAATGTAATTTGAACATACCTAATTCACAGAACAACTCACTCGCGTTTTGCCTAAACGTCATTTTCAAAATATAATTGGGCTTACGAGATGTTTGCGTTTGTGTGCATAATTCGCTTAAGAACTAGGTACTATGCTGTACACCCAAATATTATATGGCCTATTCCATAGACAGGCCTGTCCCACTCCCCGTGTAGGTATCGAAAATGTATGTGTGCGGCGGGCGGCGGCCGACTCGAGCGGGCCAATCGGTAGGGACTCACGCGCGAGCGGGGAGTGACGTATGCGCGAGATTTGTTAGTTGCATTGTTTTATGGATTGGATTGAATCACAGATCGATTTGAAAAGTAATTTGTTGACAAAAGTACCTAGAGTTATTACTCTAGGTACTTTTGTCAACAAATTACTAGTAGTAGTAAGGCGGCGTGATTCATCTTTGAGTAATATCAGGCTTGTCTCACTTCCCGTGAAGTTATCGAAAACGTAAGTAGGTACGCGCGAATTTATTAGAATTAAAGTTCTATTAACACCCACCTTAGGTTCTTTGGGAAAGTAATTTGTTCACTAAAGTACAGTAGGTAGGTACTAGAAAAAAAGTTGTAATTAAATATAGAGATTAAATTATTTTCTAAAAGGAGGCAATCCCGATTTACAATAAACAATAGTAAATATACTGCTATTTCGTAAGGAACAAGTTTAATTAATAGCTAATTTTGTATTGGGATGGATTGTGTATTGAGATATTGGCCACTTCTTGTTCCATTTCTTCACCACACTACCGCCGGGTGAAAGATAAAAAAAAACTAACGACTGACTGATTATAATAACTTTTTTATTTTTTCCTCAACATGTGATCCTTGTACGGAAGTTTCGGTTTCGGCCGAAACTGAGACCGTTGTCGATATTCGGTTTCGGCCGAAACTGAGACCGTTGCCGATATTCGGTTTCGGCCGAAACTGAGACCGTTGTCGATATTCGGTTTCGGCCGAAACTGAGACCGTTGCCGATATTCGGTTTCGGCTGAAACTGAGACCGTTGTCGATATTCGGTTTCGGCCGAAACTGAGACCGTTGCCGATATTCGGTTTCGGCCGAAACTGAGACCGTTGTCGATATTCGGTTTCGGCCGAAACTGAGACCGTTGTCGATATTCGGTTTCGGCCGAAACTGAGACCGTTGCCGATATTCGGTTTCGGCCGAAACTGAAACCGTTGCCGAAATTCGGTTTCGGCCGTAAAAACCAGTTTTGGTTGGACACTAATTATCATATTAAAATAATGATTCAAGATGGTGGAACCTTGTAAGTGACGTCATAAGAACAAAATCAAATCGAATAAACCACAGCGAAAGTTAAATCTAAAGTTGATGCACTACACACTCACATATTATTTGTTTGTTTCAGTTCTTATGACGTCACGATAATGGTGGCTGTCGTTTTGGCCCAAACATTTATCGTTTGAATTTTAATAATTTTTTCTTGGCATTAAGAGATATAATATCCAGGAAATAAAAATAGTAGTTGACTAACGAATCGATACGAACATTTGAAAATATATGTGAAAAAAATGTAGAATAGTCTATTGTGGATGTATGGATTATGTAAAACACACACAGTTAAAAAAAAATTGAATAGTTTCAGGAGGGCAGCGCTGTGGCGAGTCCCGCGCTGAGCCCGGACTCGGAGGGCCCGCACACGCCCGTCTCCAGCTTCGGCCTTGCGCGACTCTCCCACATATTCTCGCGGTACAGGCAGGTCAGTACGAGTGACGAGGACGGTGGAAATGTCGTGATGATTATGCTTTCACAACTATGAACACAAATTCACCCAGGAATTTCTCCTTCCTCTCATTTTATTATTCGTTTTTTATATTGCAGGTGCCGACGACGGTGTGCGACGTGGAGCTGCGCACGATACGCGGGTCGGCGCCGGGGTCGGCGGGTGGTTCCCCCGCGCGGGAGTTCCGCTTGCCCGCCTCGCACCCCGACTTGTACCTCGGACCGACCGCCGCGCTCGAGCCCACGCGCCCGCGCCCGCTCACGCTGCAGCTCGGCCGCTTTCAGCTCAGCTTGCCGCGCCTGCGCCCGCGCCCCGACACGCCCGACGTCGACGACCTCGACCTCGTGCGTCTCGCCACCGACACCTACACGCTCAACGGCCGCACCATCCACCTGCTCGGCGCCGACTTCGAGAATTACCCCGCGCTCGACAACCGCCCGCCGCCCTACAACGAGGCGATGCGCTACAAGATGTACGGCCCCCCGCCCGAGTACCTCAGTCGGGAGGGTATCGATCGCAGCGCCAGCTACAGCACGACGGAGAGCGAGGCGCGCAACAACATCGAGATGCCCCCCGGGTACGACGATCTCGCGGCGCGCGCCACCGACAGAGACAACAACAACGCCGCCGCGCCGCATACACACGCCGACACGGAGTCCGGCGCAGACAGCTGCAACAACAACACCACGGACTCGCCTGTATCCACGCCCGGTGCGCTACGTAGCTACGTAGTCGACAATAGTGATATAGTTCTAAATAATAATGACAATGACAGGCCTCCTACCGCACACGACGTGCCGGAGAGTATACGCTCCGTCATTGAGAGTCTGCCCGCCATCGACAGTGATATCAACGCCAACGACATGCGCTACGGCGTCAGCGAGTAGCTAACTCTTGTATGAAAATTTATTTGTCTCGTATCTCACCAGTACTTATGAAGGATTGAAATTAATGTAGGATAGTTAGTACTAATATTAAACGTAAGGATAATATGGAAATTACGTTTATTTGTTGCTACTGCGAGGTTCTAATTATCGACATAAAGCATGTGACAGAACACAAACGTATAAGAAAAAGATTGCGTTGTTTTCTATCACATAAAAATTGCTGAAAAATATTAAATAGATTAATATTGTGTTGTTACCATAAGAATAGCAAGAACAAACTAGCACAAAACGAAATTTAAAAAAATTACAATCTACCTCAAAAACTTTGTACAAGATATAAAGAATAGTAAATTTTGTGTTTACCCAGGCTGGAACCTACACAAGCAGAATATTCAAATATCTAAGATGTCACAGATGAGACAAATAAATCCTCAGAATACTGTGCGTGGCGGTGGCTTGACAACATAGACAGGTATTGTACAATATACCTAAATAAAGCTTAATGGTTCGATTACATTTACCAGTCGAACTTATACAAGCGCAATAACCAGAACATTTTCAGTCGATTTAGCAGCGTTTTGCTCTCGGAGCTATAAACTGCAAGAACTATAGAACAGTTTCCGTTCAACAGTCTAGAATGTATTATTGATAAAGTCGAATAAAAAAGCATGTTGTCAGCTGGCCGCGAGCGAATGTCTGTGCGCTTGTTTTGATCTGAATCCACCATCCACCGTAGATTTAAGACTAACACTTTAGTTACTCACTCGACTGTTTATTACTATAAATCATTTGCGTTAAGAAAATAGTGTGTTGACGTCTGTCGGCATTTTCACTAATTAAGTTAAATTGTCAAAGGAGTACATAGCATTGACATACCGCTCTTTTCTTTTCGCAAATGAAATTAAGAGACTGAGACCAAATGTACAATAAGAAATGTGGGTTCGTTTTAAATGGCAGCTGATTTTAACTTAAAGATTGTCATATATCTAAGCAGTTTATGATCAAAAGTATGAGAGACGATTAGTAAATGTGTAATCTGTGATAAAACGATCCCGCTTCTTATGATCATTTACAAGTTATATTACAAGTCTGGCCTGTTAAGAGTTAATGAATAAATGTAAGTTTAGCTGCCACCTGTGTTGAACATTTGGCCTCGGCTGCTAGTGTAACTTACATGTCTCCCAGAATCTTGCCTGCCACCACTCCAAAGTGCCTTAGTGTAGATAAAATAGCTTCGCTTATTCATATCACTTATTTAACGCTACTTTAAAATTTTGTAACATACTACTGGGTGACCGAAATAGTTACAGTAGAAATAGTGCATAATATGTGTTTTATATTTATGGAGGGTAGGAATCAATTATTATTAAAATGTTCAAGCTAGTGTAGTCTAGTTCAAGATTTTTGTATTATCTAGTATACAAATGTTGCTTAAAAAACATTACTCGTTTCGCTATAATTATATTATATCGCCTAAATATTATTGTATGAAAAACCGCAACATTGAACCTAGTTTGTAAATTGTAGCATTATCTCGCGCAATTGTACATTTTTATTTAAGATAATGTATATAATACATAATAATAATCTGTATAAGTTGAAAGGACAATATTGCTACATATCTTCATTGTTTTTAGTAAAATATGTATATGTTATGACATCTTGAACCTACTATCTTACATATTTGCTAGTGAGGTTTAACTTTTAGCAAATGTAAAAATATGTTATTGAATATTAAAATTCCAGTTTCGTAGAATAAGGGCTTTTCTTTGAAACTTATAGAGTAGGTATATTAAAAAAAATGATTAAGCCATTGGAAACTTTCGTAATTCAAACGAGTCATGAAATCAAAACCAATTTCAGGGTTCTTTTTGGATTACGAAAGTTTACTCTACCTCTATACGACCAAGTTTGTGAATGCAATACTTTGTAACCTCTCCCTCCATCACAATTTGATAACGTTTTAAGTAGAATTTAAAACTAGTCCGCCTGTTGGAGCACTGTTTTGTACTTATATATGTCACAATTATATTAAAATTATCATAACGTTTGTGCTACGGTTTAGTGACAAAGTAGAGAGATAATTTTCTGGTTCAAAACAGGCACTCATCATCATCACGTAGGTACAGCTTATTTTACATAATATTTTGTAGATTTCGCTGCAAATAGACACACGGAGTGCTGCACTCAAAGGATGATTTCGAGATAAGTACACAATTTTTTTATATAGAGTATTTCATAATTAGTCTTATTTCAATAAATATTTTAGTATTTATGATCATAAAGTTAAAAATATGTACGAACTAGCTACACGGACGAGGTCACGTTTACCGGAACTGTTTGTAGCTACTGTATAGCAATGCTTTGTAACTTATTGGGCTCTCTGGGAGGATAGACATTGCACAATATATTGCGAATAAAACTACTGGGTTCATTCCAAATTCATGAGAACAAAACATTCTGCTTTATCAACTGGACTCAGCTACTACTCTCGCACGTAAACGACCAAGTTACCTATATATTGTGCAATCGTTGGTATTACTATATAGGTTTGTCTAGAAATATTTAAATACGATGTATATTCTACATACGTTGCGTTTTAAAAGGTGCACCTCTAGATAATTTGTTAAATGTTTCGAGCGTCAGATGAAGGTAGCTGCACATAGTGTCTCAGATATTACCGCGTTATGTTGGTATCGGGATGGACTATACAAAACGAGAATTTGTAGTGTTGTTCATTGTAGCACAGACGTGAACATGTATTGACGATAATATTATATAGAATCCATCACATATAATATGAATTATTTAAAATTTGTAGCCAAATAAGTCTCTCTATAGGATCTTATGTTGCATGTCACATAACAGTGCCGCCTAGAATTATAGGAAATATTTAAATTACAAAATCGCGCCATACGACTGAGCTTTAATAAAATTAACCTCAACTTTAACCAGTCGATTATATTTTTTTATTCTAGATCCAAGCTCAGTTTGAATGTACATCAGTAAAATAATTTTTGTTATAGTACAAAGCGTGTCAAGCCTCTCTGATGCCTTATAAATGTAAACGAATAAAGGTTTACGTTTAATTTTTTTGTTTTAATTTCTAGTCCCAGACTTACCCTTCTCCCGCTTACCTTATTTCCTGCTTGTAACCTTATTTCCCTGTTGCTTACAAGTTACAACACATTTCAATAAAACAACAGAATAACATAATGGAATCAGAATTATTTATTATATGGTATTTACATGTACTTTGAAAACGGTATCTAACTACACTTATGGCAACACTATTGAATATGTCGAAAGTATGACACAAAAAGTTCATCGGTACACAATCTGCAGATACCAAACTCTCAAAGGTAGTCCATAGTTTTGTTGCTTGCCTTCCGGGTAAATAAATTATTGTGGGAATTAATAATACAACTGTCTGTATATTTTCAGTGTCATACGTTCCAGAGCCCACGCACGTTCTCAGATTCATAACAAAATGTAACCTACAGTATGTACATCCTATCTAATGGAAATAGAGCCTAAAAATATTAGCGAATAAATAAAGTCATAATATACAAATATATAACACGCTTAGAATCAACTTAATCTCTACGCTAAAGATATTTACAGAACGCTATGAGAAAAACAAGTACCTTGTTTTTACGTGAATTTTAATAATTGTATCTATAGATTTTTATCACGTCACGTTTAGCGAACTCGCTGTTGGCTTACGTGCTAAGGTTGAGGTCAGTTCGAACCCAGGATTGTTCGGACTGGGTTCAGTCAAATTATAAAATAATCACGTTTACTGCAGTAATATTTCGATCAAACCATTAGTTTTTGACGTTATTTGGCGCAGACACTCTCCACATGAGCTACGACGAGGAACATTTTTCAAAATAATCACGCCTTTACGTGACCAGTTGTAGCTTTTTTAAAAAAAATATGTAATTGGCTTTAATTTGAGAAATTATTACATCTTTAAATTTGTATTTCGTTACGAACATTCGTCTAGGTCAGTTCGTTAGGTCGATTTTGTAAATGTTCCTCGTCGACAACTTTTAAATACATAAACCTAGTATTTAGTTATCACAAGTTCGAAGATATTTCGAGATACACAAGGAATGAAATTTAGAACACAAATAAATGCTGTCAAATGGAATAGTGCCGGCGTCGGGGCGGTTTTGTCGCAGAGCTGCGAGACGCCGATGTTACCTGCGGGTCGATTCAGAGTTCAGACCCATAACTTCAAATTAAAATTGAACTATTTTGTTTAAGACTGAAATCTATAGCGCAAAAAGGATAATATTCAAAATGACAAGTTTTAATAGTAAGTAATTTACGGATATTTACAGAAAGGAATTGACAGTGAGATGTAACGAGATCACAGGGTACGGCGACATACTTACATTGTACATATCAAACAATAAAACCTACTCGACACTCACATTACATGACATACTAAATTCAAAATATTTCTTACCTAAAAACTGCATACCCTGCAGAATATAGATTTCAGCCTTGAAAATATTCGATCCGGAGGAGGAGGATCAAAGTCGTAAAATGTCTAGTATCGAATTTTGGTCCAGATCGTAAAAGGGTCATATCTTGAAACGTCTAAGTCTCGTACAATCATAATCGTACAATTCCTAGACTAGGGCACTAGGGCAAAAGCTAGTGAATACATTTTTTTAATGAAAAATTTCTTCAGGCGCATTGGACATTTTTGAGATGGGAAAACTCGTAAAAGGAGCTAAAAAATTTCGACTATTATTAGGAACTGATTATAATTGATATATTATGTGAAAAACTACATTTTCAAAGGAATCGTGCTACCTAAATAAAATGCATATAAACAAATCTACTGAAATAATAAATAAAATAAAATTGAATGATATAAATAAAAAATATGTATATTTGTAATAATAGTGTGTAGGACACGCCGCATATCGGCATATCTTCTTTCGATGTATTTTTTTATTTATAGGATTTAATTTAATTTATTATTTCAGTAGATTTGTTTATAGGCATTTTCTATGGGTACACCAAAAACTAAATTATTAGGGGGCGGCAAATTTTTCGGGCAAAATTTTATCTAGGGCTAATCTCCCGTTAAAGGCTCCCTAAGTCTGCCGCTTTGGACTCGAGCCTGCACACCCTGCCCCAAATCCGCTACTGGATGCATCTAAAATACCTACTTCCTTTCAGTACTCCAGACTAGTACCTATAAAGTTTACTAAAAACATATTGCATTCACTATAGGACTTTCACATATTTTGTATTTCTACGACATTTTACTACCTAGTTATTCTGAGACCTGGGTATGAGACCTAGACATTTCACGACTTTGACAATCCTACGGATCGAAAATATTAAATACGAGAGTAACATATTGATTTAGAAAAAGATATTCTATCACACGCGGTCACCCAGCGACCTGATATTAGTCCGTCTACACGGTGAGACCTATATCCTGCAGTGGACGTCACCACGCTGAAACGACTCGATGAGGCTGGTGATCAGCAGCTGGCACAGCTTGCCGTACTCCTGCTGGTCTCGGGGGTCCGCCTACACTGTGAGGCTGGTGATCAGCTGCTGGCACAGCTTGCCGTACTCCTGCTGGTCACCGGATATCCGCCTCATTTTCAGGCCCTTCTTCTCCTTCAGTCTGTTCTCGCACAGCACCAGCTCGATCTGGATGCCGCCGGAGTACTCCAGGTTAAGAAAGCCGGTGAGCGCTTCCGCGTCACCCGGCCTGTCCGCGTGCTCGCCGGTCTCCACGAAGATGTTCTGCGGCGGCACCCGCGTGTTGATGGTCTCCTTCAGCAGCTCCACGATCCGCTGCGAGTCCATCTGCGAGCAGCTGGTGGACAGTGCGACCTCGTAGTACTCCTGCACGCACGACACCTTCTGCGGGCTGAGCAGGATGGGCGCGGGCCGCTCCTCAGGCCGGCACACCTCCGTGAGCCGCAGGTCCATCGTGGACCGTTGCAGCTTGTCGATTTCGGCGCTCTCGCCGACATCGTCACAGGGAATGACCGCGTCCTCGTAGTACTCCTTCACCTCCTCCAGCACGCCCTGCGCAGAGAAGGATGAGCGGGGCGTCTCGCCACGCTCGGAGAAGCTGCCTCGGCCGAGGTCGGAGCGCTCGGAGAAGGAGGAGCGGCCGGGGTCACCGCGTTCGGAGATGCTGCCGCGATCCGAGAACGAGAACGACTCGCGGTGCTCGGAGAAGCTGCCGCGGTTCTCGCTGAACCCGGAGCTGATGGACACGATATTGGAGTATATGGAGTGTACGTTCTGCTCGCAGTTGGGCGATGCGGTGGCGGAGTCGTTGCTGAGCGAGTCGTCACTGAAGCCGAGCGACTTGTCACTGCCGCGCCGCGCCCGCAGCTCGTCTGCCAGGAACTTGCATGTGTCATCCGCACCATCTTTGGGCGACTCCATCTCGGCGTCCCTGCTCGCGTCGCTAGTAGTGCGCGGCTGCGCGGGCTCGACCTCCTGGCTCACCTTCCGGCCGATGCCCCGGGTGATAGACGGTCGGTCGTCGAGCTCCGAGGGCTCCGATATGACGAACTGTGGTAGCGGATACTTCGCGTTCTCGAGGCTGTCGACGCTGTCCTCGGAGGAGGAGGCCACGAGCGTGATCTCGGAGCCGAGGCAGTCGGTGATGCTAATCTGCGGGTGCGCGGGCGCGTACGGCGGGAAGTTCCGATCCGCGTTCTGGCCGTTGCCGATCTCCTCCTGGATCATGTCGAGCGGCGAGCCGGGGTTGGAGATGGGGGAGTTGTTGAGGGAGCGGTGCGCGACGGCGTGAATCTGCGGGTGCACCATGGGGAGCAGTTGCGGGTAGCCGGTGTCCATTTCGACGGTGTTCCGCAGGTCGAGCGGCGTAGCGGTGGCCTGCGGCGTGCCGCGCGTGATGGAGCCGGTGTGTAGGATGCTCAGCCCTTCCGTGATCTGGTGCAGCGGCGAGCCGGGGCTGGCCGGCGACGTGTGCCCGCCCAGCAGACCGAAGCTGCTGTACGAGTGGATCGACTTGACGACGTCCTGAGGCAGGTGCGGCGAGTACAGGTTGATTCCTATTTTCAGCGAAAGGTCCTGGAAATGAATACGTAGGATTTAGTAACGATATGAAGTGATATATATTACTCGCTGACGCTTCAGTAGAATGTCCCTTACCTGAGCGTTTCTGTCGCGCAACGGGTCGAGGCCGAGCGCTCCGAAGTCCAGCGCCGGCGACGACGAGCCGCAGTGGCTGGGGGAGGCTGGAAACATGTACAATATTAAATGATATTTTGACTACACCAATAATTCTAATTAAAAAGCAGTAACAATAACCCCTTATTAAATATATCCAAAAGGTAGAAGACAAAATACATTATACATAATATTATAATAAATAGTATATGCTCACTGGGTAGGGAAATAGCGGGCGCGTGCACACGCTCGGCGGGCGGCGACGCGGCGTTCGGCGTGTTGCGCCGCTCCAGCCCGCGCTGTAACGTACAGATTATAACATCAGCAATTTATTTGAAATGAATAATAACATAAGTAATCAATATAGTATTAGAACGTTTTCACATTACGCGATACGATAACCGATATCGGACCAGTCGATAGTCACCAGTGTGGGATTAAGTGGAAGCCCCAAAGGGAGATCTCCGAGCGAGCGAGGTGGTATGCTCGGTCAGGCCGAAGTCGCCTTGTGCACACAAGGCGACTTCGGATGTTGTACCGCCGATCTTAGAAAACTTTGAAAGCGCGATTCAGGATTGTGGCGCTAATTGGTCCGCCACACTCTTATGTCTTAAAAAGAATACATTAATTTTGACCATACAAATGTAAGACGGGTACAAAACACACAGTAAACTAAAATTAGAATTTTTTTATTTCAATTTAGTTTCGTGAATGTTCCGCAATATGGCGGTATTCTATTTCACTGATCAGGTAGTATTAAGGTCAAATCCATCGTGTACTACTCACCTGCAGCTGCCGGTATTCGTGCCGCGCGGAGGCGAGGTCGTGCGCGGCGCGCGGCGGGCTCAGCTCCGCGCGCCGCACCGGCGAGTACCGCTCTGCGTGCTCGCGCGCTGCAACGCACAAGCTCTCATCAAACTTATGTAACCAGAATATGTACTCTGTTCGCATAGAATTTTATCTAAACGTAACAAAAAGATTGAATTCGACCAAATTAACGCGTCATTTTATTTCTTTACTAAACGGTAAATACGTGACTTTTAAAATTGGTAGCATTATGTGTCTGCTTTTGGATTAAATTGAATCTGAATGGAGTCGTGTTCAAGCTCGCTCAAGTCACGTGCACGCACGCTTTCGTTACGTCACGTGCATGCAACGTTAATACTTACAATGGATCATTTCTCCTAGTAAAAATCACATTGCAATTTTTAAAATTAATATAATGTAAGAAAAATAAATAAAATTGTGAAGTATTAAATTAAACTACACCAAATTCACACTAAAAGCACTATATAATACTGTAATACACACACACACACACAAACGCAAATAAATATAAGTACGGACCTTGAACTAACCTTATCTGTCCGATCATACTGGCACATTTATAAACCTACCACCACTTACCCCTATCTGGCACGTACATTCTCGCTACTTTTTTACGTCGCAGGATTTTAGTCCCAGGAATGGCTATCAGCTTGTGACCATAAAAATATTCGTTGCCAAGATTTTTTTTACATATTTTACTCTACTTACCACTCACCACCACCCGAAAAACAAAACAAAAAATTACCCATTTCTTGTACAGTCGCCAGCATTTGTAATTTAACTCGTTGCGGGCCGGAGTACTTGCGTTGCCGGGTGTACTGGGCGCCATGACTGAACCCTGGGTTGGCCATGGGCGTGCCAGCCGTGATAGAACCGCCGGACATACTCATTGGGACATTCTGAATCGAAGACCCGAAGGAGGGGTTGTAGTTCAGATTGAACATCGGAAAGTTGCCGAATGTATCTACGCTCATGGGCGTGCCGGCCATAATAGACCCATGCGGAACCATCGGCGTCCCAGCCATTATGGACCCCTGGTTTGGAATACCGGACACGATCGAGCCCTGGTTCGTGGTTCCGGACATCATCGATCCCGATGACATGCCTGAAACGATGGGGCCCTGGTTTGGAGTTCCAGAAACGATAGATCCCTTTTTAGGTATTCCAGAAACTATGGAACCCTGGTTTTGACTTTGGATGGGTGTTCCGGAAACTATCGACCCCTGACTCGCCATGGTAATATTGGAAAATATTTGGTCATTTGAAATGCTCGAAACGATAGAACCTTGTGTGGACAAAGACATCGATGCGAACACCGAGTCCTGCTCCTCCATCGGTAGCTCGGAGCCGTTGGAACTATGAGACGGAACAGAGAACATGTTGTCCTTGTTCGACAGTGGGGTTCCGGAAACTCTGGAGCCCTGGTTCTGAATTTGTATATTGAATATGGACTGAGTTTGATCATGATACATTTGAGAGGTGGATTGCTTTGGCGGTCCAGAAACGCCAATGTTTGGTAAGCTCATCTGGGTGAAAGGGAACATGAACTCCTGGCTCTGTAAGGGTGTTCCCGACATTATAGATCCCTGGGTGGGGACGGGGGTGCCGGAGACTATGGACCCCTGGGCGGTAGTGCCGCTAACGATGGAGCCGGTCTGCAGCACCGCGCCGTGGGCGGGCGAGAATTGCGGCAAGGCGGGCGTGAAGGGGGAGGCGGCCTGGGGGAGGGGACTGCCCTGGGGGATGGTCTCGAGGACCGGCTTCATGGAGTTCTTGGCGTAGTTGGGGGTGCCGACGGTGATGGAGCCCGGGCCCTGCGCCTGGCTGACGGACGGCGGGCTCTGGCTCAGGTATTGGTAGCCACCCTGGATAGACGGCGGGAGGTAGTTCCTATTCATCCGCGCCTCCACTTCCATGATAAGCTCGGGACTAATTACTACAAAATAAACGTGATAACAAAACAAAATTAGCAAACATAAAACATGCAAAAAAATAATCTAAAAATACCTATAGAATGATTTAAATAAAAAAATCAAAACGGACACTGAACACAAACAATTTAAAAAGAAAACTTTAGGAGTGGTCACCGAATATTTTTATAAATTGTATATTTAAAAAAAATATATCGACATATAAAAAACTTACATAATATGTTTAATATTGTAAATGATATTCTGTCTGCAGCAAGACATTCGGCGGACCACGCGGTATCTACAAGCTACAAAGCTCAACGCAAGCTGCTACTGGCATGCTATATCAAACAATTTAAATAAACAAAATTGGGTAGTAAATTAATGATTGTGCTATCAATTAAATAAAGTGTGTACATTTCCTGCCATATACACTCGGCTTGCTTCTATGACTAAAAATCCTTTTCTATGTTGTGTAACGTAAAACTGGTCTTTAAAGCCGCTGCCTCGAACACAGCGGAGGAGCGGCAGGAGTGCACGCGGGCAAGCGGTCGCCGCTGGGCAGGAGCACTCCTTGGCAAGAGTGTGTCAAGTGCTGTGTTCGAGGCTGCGGCCTAAATGTGTAGTAGGAATTTGGAATATGCAGTAGAATTACGCCAAGACACGAAATCGAACTTACCGGGCGGTCGCTCCGTGACCGTGAGCAGACCGGTACGCCGCACGCGGATGTTGGCCGTCGACGACGGCGACGTGCTCGGCTGTACAACAACTCACGTCAATTTCATTATATATACATAGAGTACTGTAATATGTAAATATGTGATTTTTAAAATGTCATCACCTCTCATCACCATCTCTGACAAGGAGTAGAGACAATGACTTTTATTTTCTGTTATTTTACTGACTGACAAAATTAATAATAATTATTAATTAAAAAAATATATTAGGTCTTTACCTATGAAATTGCCGTTTTGTATGAAAAAAAAACTTGAGAGGTGTCAAGGGACACCCGGATGGAACGAAGTTATAATATATATTATAATATAAATATATAGTATAAACAGACACTTCAATTTTGTTTATCTGTATAGGTATCATATATTATATTATACAAAACAAATAGTTGAACTAAGTATATACAGTGCGCGCGGAACTAGTTGGCCGCGACTTAGGTAGGGACAGGGGTGAGGGGGCGGGTTGCTTGCTGCTCGCAGTGTTGCCGCCGCGAAGTCCAGCTCCGTACTGAGTAATAACATCAAGCGCTCTTCCGTCCCACCGCTCGCCTACCTAAGGCCTAGCTAGTCACAATATGTAACAAATATAAGTAATTGACGACCTCTGTGGCTCAGTGGTTAGCGCATTGGCGCTCAAGCCGGAGGTCGCGTGTTCGAACCCCGCCAGGGAATAAAAAAAAAAGTTTTCTGTGTTCCTGTGTCATGATGTTTATTAAATATGTGTATAATATAATAAAAATCTTAAATATAAGTACAGTATAAAAGTATTAAATATATTTCCGTTGTCTGGTACCCGTAACACAAGTTCTTCGGATACTTACCACGGGACCAGACTGACGTGGTGTGAAGCGTCCCTAGATATTATTATTAATTGCAAAATTCTACATTATTGTCTAAGTGATAAGGTCGTTTTTTGTATCATTCTTAATAGTCGTTATTACATTATGATTTCGAGTGGCAAAAAGTGTCGTGCCTATAATCCGTCCAGCCCCAATACAATTCGCAACGCGCCATAAGGAACTTCGTTCCAAAATTAAAAGGAATTTATTTATGTATTTTTATTTGTATTAATCGAAGTAATCACCCATGCAATCAATGCATCTTTG
This sequence comes from Phengaris arion, assembly GCA_963565745.1. Lineage (NCBI taxonomy): Eukaryota > Metazoa > Arthropoda > Insecta > Lepidoptera > Lycaenidae > Phengaris > Phengaris arion. The sequence continues at coordinate 17,709,980 of OY751434.1, read as the reverse complement.
CCAAAGCAGTGGCAGTTTATTGATGCCCTTCTTAAAGAAATCAGCTGGACGGGAGGCAACAAATTCTTCAAAGGCATTTTGTACTGCCTCTCGGGTATTGAATTTTTTACCCGCCAAGAAGTTATCCAAATTCTAGAAAAAGTAGTGGTCTGTAGGCGCAAGGTCTGGTGAGTAGGGCGGATGACGGAGAGCTTCCAACCCCAGTTCTTGCAACTTGGAGACCGTCTGCTGTGCAGTATGAGGTCGCGCGTTGTCGTGCAGGAGCAGCGGGACGAGCGATTGACCAATGCTGGTTGGAGATGTGCCAGCTTCTCCATCATTGTGTTCAGTTCTTTACAGTACACATCTGCAGTAATGCTCACCCCGTTTGGTAAGAAGCTGTGATAAATCACACCGGCGCTAGACCACCAAACAGTGACTATCACTTTTCTAGGGGTAAGTTTTCGTTTAGGGCATTGTTTAGGTGCTGAACCAGGATCCAACCAACTTGCTGAGCGCTTGCGGTTATCAAACTGAATCCATTTTTCATCACAGGTAACAATGCGGTTCAAAATTCCTTCATTTGCGTGTCTGTTGAGCAGTGCAAGGCACGTCTCGACGCGTACTTCGCGCTGGCGATCATTGAGTTCGTGGGGCACCCATTTGTCAAGCTTTTTTACTTTGCCAATTTGACGCAACTGGGCCAATATTGTTTTGACGGTAACGTCGAAAGCTGCTGCTAATTCAGCCGTAGATTGTATATCATCAGCTTCCACAATCGCCTTTAATTTTTAAGGCCCATTGTTGACCACTGTTGTCTTCGGACGACCGCGAGGATCATTTTTCAGGTCGAAATTTCCAGAACGGAAGCGAGCAAACCAATAACAGGTGGTGCGTTGGTTTGTAGTGTTAGCTCCGTAAACGTCGTTGATGTTGCGTGCCGCTTGTGCCGCGTTGCTGCCACGACGGTACTCATATTCCATAATTACTAGAATTTTTAACGTATCCATGATGACGAAAAAGATTGAAATGCGATGAAAATGTAACACTAATCAATAAACAAATGACTATTTTTGGAAAAAGAATTCCATGTTTTTAAAATAAAATTATTTTTAAATTAGAATTCTTAGCCAAAGAAAAATTATTTTGATTTGAAATGGCCAGTACTGCAGAACGGCAATTTCATAGGTAAAGACCTATTACTAAGGCGGGTCAATAAGTCCGTGACTTTTTGAATTTCTAACCTCCTTACTGAAAAAGCAACACTACTCCTGTCAACAGGCATCTGTCAGTTGACTCCTATCAAAATTTGAACTTGCTGCGTCAGTTAGTTTGTGTTTTACAGCTATCTTTATCAGACTATCCAGTAACTTAAGGAAACAATGGAAAAAAGAAAATGAATTTCGTGTGCTTATTAAGCATTATTTTTTACGAAAAAAAAACCATTACCGAGACCAAGGCTAAGCTTGATAAATACTATGGGGACTCTGCACCATCGATTTCAATGGTAAAAAAGTGGTTTACTGAATTTCGTTGTGGCCGTACAAGCACTGAAGATGCCGAACGTCCTGGACGCCCAGTTGAGGTCTCTACACCCGAAACAATCGAAAAAATTCACGATATGGTGTTGGCCGACCGAAGATTGAAAGTGCAAGAGATTGTGAAAGCCATAGGCATCTCGCATGGCTCAGTGGTTTCAATTTTGAATGATCACTTGGGCATGAGAAAGCTTTCCGCAAGATGGGTGCCGCGTTTGCTCACAGTCGACCACAAACGCAATCGTGTAACAACTTCACAGGAAGGTTTGGCGTTGTTTAATCACAATATGGAGGAGTTTTTTAACCGTGGACGACACATGGATCCATCACAATACACTAGAGACCAAACAACAGTCAAAACAGTGTGTTTCTAAGGGTGAATCGGTGCCAAAGAAGGCCAAGGTGGGTTTGTCAGCCAATAAAGTTATGGCGACTGTTTTTTGGGATGCACGTGGGATAATCCACATTGACTATCTTCAAAAGGGAAGAACAATTAATGGGGAATATTATGCCAACTTATTGGACCGCTTCAATGAGGATTTGAAAAAAAAACGACCTCATTTGGCCAAGAAAAAAGTTCTTTTTCACTAAGACAATGCAAGGGTGCACACATGTGCAGTTGCCATGGCAAAAATCCATGAATTGGGCTATGAATTGCTCCCACATCCACCCTATTCTCAAGATTTGGCTCCGAGTGACTACTTCTTGTTCCCAAACCTGAAAAAATGGCTCGGTGGAAAAAGATTTGACTCCAATGATGAAGTCATCTCGCAAACAAAGGCCTATTTTGAGGACCTCGACAAATCATATTTTTTGGAAGGGATAAAAAAATTGGAGAAGCGTTGGACAAAGTGTATAGAGCTCAAGGGGGACTACGTTAAAAAATAAAATGATTTATTTATCAAAAAATCTGTGTTTTATTCCAAAAGTCACGGACTTATTGACCCGCCCTCGTATTTATACTTAATTAATAGCTCCCCACACCGATTTCGGTGACGGTGTCCGGTTTAATTGAAACCAGGCCTAGCTACGCAGGAGTTATTTTATAGTGCCCAAGTGTGTGCGCAGTACACAAGAGCACTCTCTCTTCCTTTACTCTCGAAACCCAGTTGGACGGACAGACCGACACGACTGGCGAGAGATCAGGCGCAGGACCTACTTTTTACATGGACGCATTCGACGCATGGATCATCCTTCTTGTCAGACAATCAGGTGCATTGTCCTAACTAAACTTGGAAACAACATTTTTTTGTTGTTCCAATGCGGGAATCGTACCACACGACCTCCGAGTCGAGAGAGAGCCAAGCTCTAAACCACTGCACCATGGAGGCTGTTTAAATTTTGATACTGTGGGAAAAAGAGACACACGTTCAATTCGTCTCTTTCTAGGTGGTCAATTCCAAAAGGTCAATGTTTCATGACAATGCATTACAATACCATGATTGCTAGACAAGGAGAAAAAGGTCACGAGGTGCTTACTCTCTTCTGTTAAACTTACCATGGATGTGGCGCAGACGGAGGAGGCGCTAGCGGCCTCTTCGGGCGTGGCCATCGTGTGTCGCTTACTACTGCCGCGATTAAGCATGTACCTGAAACATACACGCGTCTTGTCAAATATTATCACTAATACGAATTGATAAATATTTAGGTAGGTATAGAAATCGAACCAAAATATACAAATATACATACATCACCAAAGAAATAAAAACCAACATAGAGGGGTCGCTATCTTCAATAACTTAAATAAAAAATTGTGTTGCGCGGACGATGTTTACGATTTATGTTTGAGACGCTAATCCGATCAATTACAATTGGTTATATTATGTGTTGGATGACACAATGTGGTACTTTAAGTTGATTTAATTTAGGACGACTGTTTATAAAATTTATATATTTTCGTGGTTTCGAATATATTTTATAAATTTCCGTACCTGCACAAATTGCTGTTATACGCCGAGTCACTGTTCTGCTCCTCCGACTGGTCCGACTCCTCCACTCTGTTTGTACCGCTATCCGACACCTGACACACGCAAAACAATTCCTTTAGTTTAAAATCATCAGAGTTTAAAAATCTGACAATTACTTTAAATATAATTTAATTACTTAAATAATAAAACTCGACTGCTAATTTTAATACATGATGAATTTAATATACTCACGAATTTCTAATTAAAATTCATCCAGCCCTTTATGCTACAGTGTATATGTCTTTTGCATACCGTACTGTATGGAAAAGACATCATAACAAGGGTGTTCAGACAGATTAATAAACAGAACAATGTATTTTCATTACTTTAGTAGTTCATCAGCAGGTTATTTAGTTCTTCGTGCGGTCGCTAGATGTCGGCGTACTCACATGATGCGCGGGCGCGGACCGGCAACTCGCGCGCTCCGAGCCCCGCCCCACGTGTGCGCCGCCGTCCGACGCGCGCCGCCCGAAAGACGACGCTGAAAAAGATATACAATAATTAAATGGTATTAAATTGTACTTAATAAAATACAATTTAAATTATATGTGGACAATAACAATTTAAGTACTTGCTTCAATTCTTTTAGGATTTTTTATTTCGGATTAGTTCTTATTCACGTCCACTTGACGTACTTAAATTATTATGAAAATGCGTTTTTTTTTCTACGGTTTCTATTTATTTACTTTAAAGCTCTGGCCAAAAGAGGCAAAGCCTGAACCCCAAAGATGTCCATATCCCTGTCGAACAAGATTACCAAAAATTTAAATTTGTGGTATACACTCTGTTCAGATCCAATTTCATCTCAACGTAAATAATAAAAAGATAATAGTATACAATAATGCTACCAATTTTGGTATCATTATATACCATACCATAATGCTTTATGCTACGAAGGTAAAAACTGAGCAAAGAAGAAAATATACAACGTCTTATTAATTTGGTAAAGCTTAATCTTTGTGATCGAATTTCATATGAACAGATTATCAGCCAAGTGCCAACCCACGGGGCAAGTTATTACCGTGGGTCTGCATGGCGATGGGCGGCTTGAGCAGGTGCTGGTCCTTGACGCTGAAGTAGCGCGGCGGCTGGTGCTGCACGGCCGGCAGCTTGGCGGCCAGGTTCGTGTTCGGCAGCAGCGCCACGTGCGCCGGCGACTCCGACTGCACACAAACATTATAGACAATACTGTTACATATGTCAACAGTAAGATGTAACTGTCAATGTCATTATTGACATTGACAGATGTCATGAAGTAAAGCCTACCGAGTTTCTTTTAGTTGGCCAAAAGGCTATACATAGTGTAGACGTATATATTATGTTAAGCATATCTCATTACATATTGTAATACGTATCTGTGGTAAGCACCAATAAAGGAGAGTATAAGAATTGCTGCTATATTATTATCATCACCACACGAGCGCAAAAAGGGCATACAATCAAGAGGTCATAGCCCGATACAAATACTAACTAATTAGCCCCACAAATAGCTAACATTTGGGAAAATAGTTGCGGCATACATACTCGTATTCTGATAAATCGTTATAAAACATTTTTAATGTGACTGAAAGTGGGAATAAACATCTTTATTCCCACTTTCAGTCATTTGTAGGATTGTATGGAATATGAGAAGTGTGTATGTATGGGAACTCTTCCGGTGACAAGATATGTCAGTACTGTGCGGCTTGTTGTACAAGTTAAATATAATGCAACAAGAAACATACACTGAAATGAGCCGAGCCGCACAGCGGCGCCGTCCTGAGCTCCACTGGGGCGCACGTAGAATGTTCTCCTGCCTGTTTAACACAAAATTTAATTAATAACATAATACCTATAAATACATAAAACTAAAAAGGTTGTTTCCCGTACCGGGAATCGAATCCGAGCCTCCTGGGTGATAGCCAGTGATAGCCACTAGACCATACGGGAGTTGTTAAATTCCCGGAAAACGATCAAACTCATTTGACAAATTTTACGTGTTTGTCAAATAATTTGTTATTATGCGGCTTTGTATAAGCCGATTTGTCAAACCAACATAACTAAACGTAAAACTTGTTAAATAATTTGTTATTATGCGGCTTTGTTTAAGCCGGTTTGTCAAACCAACAGAACTAAACGTAAAACTTGTCAAATAATTTGTTATTATGCGGCTTTGTTTAAGCCTATTTGTCAAACCAACAGAACTAAACGTATAACTTGTCAAATAAGTTGTTATTATGCGACTTTGTTTAAGCCGCTTTGTCAAACCAACAGAACTAAACGTAAAACTTGTCAAATAATTTGTTATTATGCGGCTTTGTTTAAGCCGATTTGTCAAACTAACTGAACTAAACGTAAAACTTGTCAAATAATTTGTTACTATGCTGCTTTGTTTAAGCCGATATGTCAAACCAACAGAACTAAACGTAAAACTTGTCAAATAATCTGTTATTATGCGGCTTTGTTTAAGCCGATTTGTCAAACCAACAGAACTAAACGTAAAACTTGTCAAATAATTTGTTTTTATGCGGCTTTGTTTAAGCCGATTTGTCAAACCAACAGAACTAAACGTAAAACTTGTCAAATAATCCTATATTATGCGGCTTTGTTTAAGCCGGTTTGTCAAACCAACAGAACTAAACGTAAAACTTGTCAAATAATTTGATCATTTTCCAGGCGCTTATGATCATATAAATATGTCGTAATTATAGATCAAAACTTTTACGAAGTCAGCTAGCAATGTGAAGACGGCCTGGAACCGACAATTTGTCAAATTTCGTAAAGGCTTTGTTAAACATTTTACTTTGTTTATTGTTGTTGTTGTTGTTTGTTGAAAATTTGTATTTTGAGTTTGACAAACATTTGAACGTGCGATTGGTGTAAAACGCACCTGGCACATGTATGACAAGTGTTTTTGATCCTCGGTTTGATAGTATGAGCTCTATTAAGAAAACCTAAAATGAAGGTAAATTATACGAGCAGTGTTTAGTGGTACCTATATAATGGACAAATTCGATATATATATTGTGTTTGACGGTTGTCTGTCTATAAAATTTAAATTTACATTGAAATTGGTAGCATTATGTGTTCAATTGTTCTTTTTGTATACGTTTATATTAAATGATAGTTTACAACTGTTGCTATACCTGCGCGCGCCGACAGTCGCCGGGCCCCACGGTGTGTCGTCGCGCGGCGGGCGCGTCGTCAGCGGCGGCGGTGCTGCTGCGTTTGGTCGCCACCGCCTCCGCCGTCTCCGTGCTGTCGCCCGTGCAGCCCACGCCGAACTGGTAGTAACGAACATTTTGATTAAAAAGGCTGTATGGTTCAGTCGATCTTACTTTTGTTTTTCATTTATATACCGCTTGATGATCGTCATCGATTTATATAACGGTTATCGTTATAACATCAACGGCCAACGTATCGGAAACATTCCGTAACAGCTCTCCCCGGGGATGACGGTTGACGGCGACGAAGGTAGCGCCCAACAGACCAAGCAGCCACCTAGTGTCCTACAGTACACCCACCTTCTCGAGGCTCTCCCCGGGGTTGACGGCGGTGAGGTAGCCGGGCGCCGGCAGCTCCATCAGCCCTTCCAGCGGCCCGCTGTCCTCCGCTTCCATCTGCTCGTCCTCTGTGTCCTACAAACATCAACCAGAATTAGTAGTAAGTAGTTATAAGTATTTTATTAACAAAACACACGCGGCGTAACAAATACAAATAGCGCGTAGAACCTAGATAGCGCTATCAGCGTTATTTCAGCCCGGTGGTGGTGGTGGTGTTTAAAATGGTTTTGGCCTGACCGAGCGTACCAATTGCTCAGTCTGAGATATCTCCCTTTGGGATACTTCCGACACACTCAAATAGTTACCTACATTACAAAAATAGCTAAACTGTGGAATGTTATATGAAATAATAAAAAGCGTTTTATAAAATATTAAGAAGTAATGTTATGTACGTACCTTACAGCTTGTGAGGTCTAGCGGTAGGCCCGTCGACGAATCTAAGGAATCTGAAAATTGTATAGTTGTCAATACATAATATAATCGGAGTACTTTAGTAGATACACATATGGTGATTTCGACTTTTTCTGAAGTAGTCTAAGCATATGCTACCAAAAAGTAAGATTTTGCACCAAGGTATACCCTGGATCCCAAAGTACTGAACAGAACTACTGACACCTTATATATACATGTTTGGGGATTTCGCCGTTGTTCAAACAGCAAGCATATGCCACTATGTCAATTGCAGTAATCATCATCATCACCGCCATCATCACAACATACGTCATCACATTATGATGCTATAATAGGTACTTCTCGTAGTATTTTACACCGACACGGATACCCATAAACATTACTCTGCCGTTTATGAACCTATTTGCAAAATTATTTTGTTTTTGTAAAGGGTATAATTCGAAATTGGTCCTTTACTAATAGGTAATATGCACGTGACACCAAAATGACGATGAGACGAACGTGTACTTTCAAAACACTTTTTTTTTTTTTTTTTTTTTTTTTTTTATATTTACGCGGAAGGTATTGAACCATTGGCAGTGTCAATTTTCATTGTGTCAAGTGAAACAGAATTTTCGTATAAGGCTGGGACTATATTATGATCCGGAATCCACAAGGCCGAAGAAAATTCTCAGCATTGGAAATAGAACTCTGCGCTAATACAATAGAGTTGAAAATCGAACACATGAGTGTTGAGACAAATGGCAATGTTATATATGACAGCTTGACACTCGGAACTTCTATTTTCAACTCTATTGTAATAACGCAGAGTTCTATTTTCAGTGCACTGAATTTTCCAGTGCCAGGCGGATTCCGGGTGATATAGTCCCAGCGTAATAAATCTAAGAGTTGAGAAATCTTGATCCTCGAAATTTATGTTTTTTTTTTTTTTTTTTTTTTTTTTTTTTTTTTTTTTTTTTTTTATAATTAATATAATTCGTATAATGATAATGTAAATAAATAAAATCGAAAAAAAAACTTTCAATTCTCGACACTGGCAGAATGGTGCAAAACCTTTGCAACCGCCATTGTCATTGATATAAATAAAAGAAGAAGAAGTAAATAAATGTTTTCTATGGTTTGTTGTTTTCAACATATGAATAATTATTTATTAGATTTATTTAGTACTTATCACTAGGATATTACATAAAAATAAATGACTTAAATATGTTTACGAAGTTTTCGTTAGGTTAGGTTAGCTAGCGTTAGGCTAGGTAGTTTTCGTCGGGAGCTTTAATTTCCTTAGGTGGAGGGTGTATGTGCCGACGGATTTTAGAGTTCATGGTGTCAGTCGATGCGCATTTGGCAGGCGAATTTTTTGACGTATCGTTTATCTCGAGATTCCCACGGGTTCTTGAGATACTCGATTTCGAAGGTTCTTGTGACTTCTATACGATTTTGTATAGAAGCCTTGGGTAAGTCATCGACGTAAAACGATACTGGTCGACGAGTTTGTCCCGGTGTTGTTTTGCGGCGGTGACCCCCACGGGGGGGAGGGTACATTTGTAATATAGTATTTCATTTGGTCTTTTGTTTGGGTGTGTTTTGATTTTTGTTCTGGTGTTGGTTCTTAGTTTTATAGTTTTTATTAAGTTAGGTTGAGGATCGGGCTCATCTGCCTGAACATTTGTTTAGTGTCGCAGCTCATACCAGGGGTGTGCCCTGGGGCACCCCCAATTTTACTGTCGGCAATATGCCGAAGGGTGTTAAAGAGGTTGGGGGGAAAGTGGTTGAAAGTGAAGGGGAGGGTAGAAGTCGTTCCGGACGAGGGCTTACGCTTGAGTTTGGGGACGTTAAGAGAGTAGAGGTTGGATCAGGCCACGCTCGTGCTGGGGTGACGTTGGAGGAGTTGTTAGGGACTCCCCAACAAGTCGCGGACTGGTCCATGTCGGAGTCGGATGTCTGTGGGAACAAGCGACTGTTCTCAGAGGTATCCGGCTCTGAAACGGAGGGTTTTGGCTCTGAGCCTCGGGCTGAGAGCAACACCGCCAAGCGTGGTAGGACCCGAAGGTCTGGCGGCAGTATTGGTGCTCGCCAGGCGCTTAGAGAGCGTGCCCAGGTGGCCCGTGAGGCCGAGTTTGCGGCTGCACTGGATAAAAGGGCCTACATTAAGGCGGCTCCAGAGAAAGAGGTGCAAGTGACTCCTTCTAGTCTTTTGGACATCGATGTCGATGCGATGGGACCGGATGAGCTAATGAAGGCAGCGGAGGATCACCTGAGCGAGATACTAGGCGTCGCAAGTAGATCGACGAATTTGAAGGGTGGCTACGCCAACAAATTAAAAAGGGCCACCAGTGTAGTTCGCGCAGTTCTGGACGCGCTTGCGGCGCGAACAGTGGTTGAGGAGACTCGTCGCCTCAGGGCCGATAATAATAGGCTCCAAAGGGAGGTAACGAATCTCCGAGATGAGGTCCGAGCCTACAAGCGCGACTTCGAAGAGGCCAGGACTACTGTGGCCAAGGAAAGGGGTTCTCCAATGTCCAGTGAACAGCTGGGCATCTTGGAGAGCAACATCGCGAGGCTTGTGGGCAACCTTGTTGATGGTCGTCTGGCAGTGCTGGAGGACCGTTTGCCGCCTCCTGCTATAATGAGACCGCCTCTGGCGGCCGATAGAAGAGAGGCGGCTAAAGAGCCCGCCAAGGCGAAACAGACGGTGCCGGTTTCGCGGGAACGGTCGCCGATATTGCCTGAGCCAGGTGCAGCAACGCGGAACAGGGCATCTCGCGAGGAGTTCCCGCCGCTGCCGGTGCGCGCGGCAGCTAGACCGGCTCCTAGCTCTAGCTCTAACAAGAGCAAGAAGAAAGCAGAGTGGTCTAGCTTCGGTCCGACCGCTCCCGTGGGGAACAAGGGGCCGCATAACGCGCCCCAAAAGGCGCCCCAAAAGGGACGCCTGGAGCCACGCCCTGCAGCTCCAGAACAGCCCGCGGCTCCGGCACTCACGGAGGCCTGGTCCGTCGTGGCCAAGCGTAAGGCGCCGAAGAAGGCCAAGGCCAACAACGTGCCACCAGCCTCAAAAGAGGCAAAGAAGAAGGGAGCTAAGCTCGTGCTCCCTAGCTCCTCCGCCGTCATAATAAAGCTTCGGCCGGAGGCGGTTCAGCAGGGGGAAACCTATTCCTCCGTGCTGACCAGGGCCCAACAGCACATCAAGGTCGATGATCTGGGAATTGGGCCCTTAAAGATACGAACGGCGGCCACGGGGGCACGCCTTATCGAAGTTCCAGGACGTGCCAGCGGCGAACAGGCGGACGTCCTGGCAGAGAAAATTGGTGCGTTGTTGGTGGGCGTCGCGGATGTGGTCAGACCTGTAAAAACAACAGATTTTAGGTTGACGGGTCTAGACGAGACCGCGACGCGAGAAGGCATAAGAGCAGCAGTAGCTGCGGAAGGGGGCTGCTCGATGGGGCAGGTGTGGGTCGGGGAGATTCATCTCGGCCCACGGGGGGTGGGCTCGGTGCGTATGTCGTGCCCGCTGGCAGCTGCAAAAAGGCTGCTCCAGCTTGGCGCGATCCGCATCGGCTGGAGCAAGGTGCGGCTCCAACATGAGGGGGCTCGTCCCAGGCATTGTTACAGATGCCTGGGTAAGGGGCACTCAGCGTGTCTGTGTCCGCCCTCCGAAACGGACCGCAGCGGCTTGTGTTACCGCTGCGGTCAGCAGGGCCACAAAGCTGCTGGCTGCCAGGCGGAGCTCCGGTGCGCGGTTTGCCTAGCCGCGGGCAAGAAGGCGGACCATGTGATGGGGGGCAGAGCGTGCAACCCCCCATCAGTCCGTGGAAAGTTATCCTCCTCCCTAAGTCCACCGGGGAGGGGGCTGGTGGCGCCTGAGGCCGAGATGTCCGAGTAATGCCAGGACATCTCGGCTTCCTTCAGGGTAATGTGAACCACTCCGCCGCGGCTCAGGATCTCTTCCTGCAGTCGATGGCGGAGTGGTTAATAGATGTGGCGGTCGTGGCGGAGCCCTATTATGTTCCTCCCCTGCCGCATTGGGCTGGGGATGATGTGGGCTCCGTCGCAATAGTGTCGAGGCCAGGTGCTGGCCCCCCCCTCATACCCAGAATGAGGGGGACTGGATATGTTGTTGCCGCTCGGGGAGACGTAGTAATAGTAGGTGTTTACTTCTCCCCGAACCGCAACCTAGCCGCCCTAGAGCAATTCCTTGATGCTCTAGGGCCGCTGATCAGGAGGCTAGCCCCCCTCCCCGTCGTGGTGGCGGGGGACTTCAACGCCAAGTCCTCGGCGTGGGGTTCCCCTGTCACTGATCCGAAGGGGAGGGAAGTGGAGGAGTGGGCTTTAGCTTCGGGACTGTCCCTTCTCAACACAGGGACAGTCCTCACCTGCGTGCGGCGGACGGGCGGTTCAGTGGTGGACCTGACGTTCGCCACTCCCGACGTCGCGCGCAGGGTGGCAGGGTGGAGGGTGGTAACGGAGGTGGAGACACTCTCGGACCATCGCTACATAAAGTTCGAGGTGTCTTCAGCCTCTGCATCGAGCTCGGCGTCGGTGTCCGGGGGACGTAGCAGGTTCCCGCGTTGGGCACTCACTAAGCTCAACCGGGAACTAGCGGAGGAGGCGGCCATCGTTGGCCGCTGGAGCCTCCCGTCGTTGGAAGGTTTGGGGGTGGACAAAATGGCTGGCTGTCTCGGCGACGTACTCACTAACGTCTGCCGGGCAGCCATGCCTAGAGTTTGGGGTCCTCCCCCTCCTCGACGGGCGGTGTACTGGTGGTCAGCCGAGCTGGCCGACCTTCGTGTCGCCTGCGATGCGGCGCGCCGCGCCTATGTTCGCAGCAGGCGGCGCCGTCCCCAGGACGAGGAGCGTGATGGCCGGCTGTTCAGGGTCTACCGTGCCAAAAGGGAGATCCTGCAGCTGGCCATCAGTCGGGCCAAGGAGCGAGCGTGGCTGGAGCTGGTGGAGGGTCTGGATAATGACCCGTGGGGTCGACCGTATAAGAGGGCGCGAGACAAACTTCGCGCCCAGTCGGCCCCACTGACGGAAACGCTCCAGCCGGAACTGCTGGGGAACATTGTCCGGGAGTTATTCCCGGACCCCCCGGCAGGCTTCGCTCCACCGCAAATGGCCCGACGGACGCCGGGCTCGATGGAGGAGGGTGTTCCGCCACCCGTCACCGACTTAGAAATGGAGGCGGTTCTGTCCCGTCTCCGTAGTAAGAGAAGGGCGCCTGGTCCGGACGGGGTGCACGGGAGGGTTCTATCTATAGCTCTCGTGCACCTCGAAGATAGCCTTCGGGAACTGTTCAACCGCTGTCTACAGAGCGGTCAGTTCCCGAAGGCGTGGAAGGAGGGTCGGCTCGTCCTGCTACCCAAGGGCGGGCGACCACCGGACTCTGCGTCGGCGGTGCGGCCGATTGTGTTACTGAACGAGGTGGGCAAGGCGTTTGAACGTGTAATAGCCTCCCGCCTCGTTCAGCACTTGGAGGAAGGACCGGGGCCCGGACTGTCAGACTCACAGTTCGGGTTTCGGGCCGGTCGGTCGACCATCGACGCAGTGAGGCGCCTGAAGTCGGTGACGGATGAAGCGGAACGCGGGAGGGAAGTGGTGGTGGTGGTGTCCTTGGACATCGCCAACGCCTTCAACAGCCTTCCCCACAGCGTAATACGCGAGGCACTGAACTATTTCGAAGTGCCTCCGTATCTCGGGAGGCTGTTGGACGCGTATCTCTCCGATAGGGAGATCGTGTTCGAGGATCGGTCGGGGTCCTTAGAGAGGCGGCAGGTCGTGTGCGGCGTCCCTCAGGGTTCGGTTCTGGGACCGAACCTCTGGGACGTCGGCTACGACTGGGTCCTGCGGAGCGGCATCCTCCCCGGAACAGATGTCATCTGCTATGCAGATGACACTTACGTCACGTTCCGGGGAAGGACGTATCAGGAGGCCGCGCGGCTGGCTGAGGAGGGGGCAGCCCTCGTTGTCAGCCGCATAGAGCGCTTGGGGCTTCGGGTACGTTTAGACAAGACCGAAGCCCTGCTCTTCCGCGGACTTGGGAGGAAAGGACCCCCACCGGGTGCACGACTCCTTATCGGAGAGACGGAGGTCAGGGTGAGTCCAACCCTTAAGTGTCTCGGACTCACCCTGGACGGGAGGTGGACCTTCGGCCCCCATTTCCAACAGCTGGGGCCGAAGGTCGTGAGGGTGGCATCAGCGCTGGGCCGGCTCCTACCAAATGTGGGGGGGCCCAGCCAAGCCTGCAGGCGGCTGTACTCCGGAGTATGTCGGAGTATGGCCCTGTACGGAGCCCCAATTTGGGCGGATGCCCTCACCGTGCGTAATGTGGCCCAGCTGCACAAAATGCAGCGGGTCATAGCGGTGAGGGTCATCAGGGGCTACCGTACAGTCTCCTGGGCGGCAGCTACTGCCCTAGCGGGGGAACCGCCGTGGGAGCTCGTGGCGAGGGTCCTCGCCGAGTTAAACCTCCTCGTTGCAGAGAGGAGGTCACGTGGCGAGGTCCCTTCGTGGGAGGAGCTAAGGCGGTTCCGAAGACTGGGAGAGCAGTGGCTGCTGAGGAGGTGGGGTGAGGTCCTGGCGCAGTCGCCGTACGGCCAACATACGGCCGCGGCACTGCGACCAGTCCTTGCGGCGTGGATGCGCCGCAAGAGGAAACCCCTCACCTTCCGCCTTACACAGGTGCTCACCGGGCATGGATGCTTCGGTGCGTACCTGTGTAAGGTCGCCAGGAGAGAGCCTACGCCAGCCTGCCACGAGTGTGGCGCTGCGGAGGACACGGCCCAGCACACCCTCGAGGTGTGCGACCGATGGGCCGTGCAGCGCCACGATCTCGTGGCAGTGATTGGGCGGGACCTCTCGCTCTCGAGTGTGGTTCGCTGCATGCTCGAGAGCGATGAGGCCTGGCAGGCGGCGGTCTCTTTCTGCGAAGCTGTCATTTCGCAGAAAGAGGCCGCGGAGCGGGACAGAGAGAACGATCAATCCTCTGTTCCGCTCCGCCGGCGTAGGACGGGAGTGCGGAGGCGTCGTTATGCGAACCTCCAAACTTCCTTCTAACGGGGCTCCGGGAGAGGATGGGAACCTCCCCGGCTTAGCTAGTCCCGGCGCCGAGGGGGACGCTTCAGGTTGTCGGAGCGGCCCCTAATTGTGGTGGAAGTCCGGTCCCTATAGAGGTAGACCGGCCGGTCGCGGGGGGTGTCCTGTGCTAGACAGATCCGGGACACCCCCCCTTAAAGCGGCTGATGGCAATCCGCAGGTTAGTTTTAGTGGGTAAACCGGCGAGTCGCGCCGGGAGTCCCACATACCCCCGGGTCCCCCAACCCGGGAAGGGCGTAATGACCTTTCCCCTGCGAGATCAAAAAAAAAAAAAAAAAAAAAAGGTAGTTTTCGTCGAGGTTTGTAAATAAAACAAGTATGCGTAGGAAATCTATTTCAATGTACTGACTGATCTTCACAACAGTATAAAGTGCTCAAACAAGATACACTGTCTCTTCTCATCGCCTTTTTTTGTGTTATTTTCGCAAATAGGGACTACACAATATTTATAACATGGTTGCTGTGCTTTTCCGTAGTAATAAGTTGATTTTATCACTTATTTTTATAACTTTGTGAACTAATCACTTCGTTGTTTGTTTAAATCGAACTCGTGTATGACTGTATGTCAAAGTCAAACAATGATTTTAACTGTCAACTGTCTATTTTAGGTGCGATGACGTTGTGAAACTCAAGCGCGCGAAATTTTTTAAGTTTTTAAGTTGCCTAAAAATATTGTGATTTCAAAACATTTTTCCAGCCTAATGGATAATATTTTGGATGTGTTATATACATATTTGGTAATGTTATAACCAGTAGAAACGTTTACAAAATTAAAAAATACATGCATATTCCCTATTAAAGTGGAGACCTGATGATGAAATCCATGAGAAATCGAGGGGACTCCTCGAAATTTATATGGACACATATAGTGATTTTGACTTTTACTGAAGTAACCCAAGCATATTATGCTACCAAAAAGTAAGATTTTGTACCAAGGTATAACCTGGATCCAAAAGCACTGAACATAATTCTTCAGTCCTTAAAGATGGGAATTTCGACATGTTTAAAGAACTGCAAGCACATGTCATTATATAACTTACAGTAATCATCATCATTATCTTTATACAATACCTAAAGGAAGCTTGTCGCGTATTCAATTCTACATTCGGTCGTTTATTTTAACCATTTTTAAAATGTGATAATAATAATATAACAAATATGACTAAAAAGGGAAATATTATTATTTTTAAACAAAAAATTAAACCGACTGTCAAAAATATATATATAATTGAAAATTCACAAAAAAGTATGAAATAAATCTTATTTTATAAATAATTCCCCTTTTAAATTCGGCTAAAATTTTTACTATTTCTCTACTGTATCTTCATAATTTTGAATTCGGTACCAGCCAACTTGAACGTAATTTCTATAAAATATTGTTTTATCGGGATGTTGTTCTGCCTGGTATGTTATTCGTACCGACTTCCAAACACATTTTATATTTTATAAAAAAAAATAATATGTTTACTGTAAATGCGAAAATTTACGCGGCCCACTGGAGGCGCTTGAGGTTGGGGATTGTAACGACCAGGAACGCAAGTGCGCATCACAAGAGGAGTCACAAGTTTCTTTTGGTGTTGCGAGTATCCTTGGCCGGCGGTAATCGTTTGCCATCAAGCGAACCGTCTGCTCGTCTTCTGGTCCATTTCATAAAAATGGTTATATTAAATGTTAATGTTAAGGGTATACATTATATAAAATGGCATGGTTATAAGTTTAATAGCTAACCTCTGTCCATCTGCCTGTCCCGCGCCAGTATCTTGTCCATGAGCAGATGATATACGGCGGCTATGTGGTCGAACCTCTCCTCTTCCACTGACTGTAAAACAAATATTTTGATGGTTTTAAACTTGTTCATGTTCCAAACTTTTATAAGGTAAATTTATTGTTTTTATTACCTGAGCATGGCACACAACATTATTCGCTTTGAATTTCACCACCAAGAAAAAAGAACAAAGTTTATCGGTCTATTCTTTTAACTCCGAAAATGTCATCAGAAACTTAACTCTCAATATAGTTGTTAAATTGGTTCCTGCATTAGCCTAGCCCAGGCCTGTCCTGCGGGTCACCAACGAGAGATGAAGTAGGTAAATGAAACTCCTTTATTAGATTGTGCATTGTACTTTACCTGTTGTATGGTTTTGTGCGTGAGGCCGGGCAGCGTGAGCATCTTGGCGAGCACGGCGTCGTGCGCCGCGCCGCCGCCGCTGTCGCCGCCGCCCGACACGTGGCACCCGCAAGCGCCCGCCGCTGCGTCTGCACAACATAATTCTTTTATTTATTTATTCTTGTCGTGTATGTACGCTTTTACGTACTACTACGTACAATTAAATGCTATTTTGTTGAAATATTATATAGTTTTATTTATGTAATAATTAATTAATTAATTAACATGGGTAAATAGGGTTAATGTGTGTGAAACATGTTAATATGCATGTGACACCAAAATGGATAAAATATTTTTATTTGTAATCTTTATCGCTAAAAAAACATACCTGTACAAATGTTTTTAAAATTTTTCGTCAATTAATAGTGAAATTTAATCATCAGTGTTTTTTTTTTAATGGATGGCGGAACAAAACGTGACGTCATCGTACAGACGAACGTGTATTAACCTTTAAAAACCCTTTTTTTATATTTATGGTGGAAGGTATTAAAACATTGGCAGTGTCAATTTTCATTGTGTGAAGTGAAACAGAATTTTCGTATAAGGCTGGGACTATATTATGATCCGGAATCCACAAGGCCGAAGAAAATTCTCAGCATTGGAAATAGAACTCTGCGCTAATACAATAGAGATGCGCTAATATAATAATCATAACTTTGCACATCTTTATGCAAGTCCTTGCATACGTATGAGGTCCCTTGTCATCCTACAACATTAACAGCTATGTAAGTGTGCAGGCTGCTAGCAGGAATTAGTGAGTCTAGTAACCGCGAACGCAGCTGCGTGTTTCTCGGTGCTGCACATACCTGGCGGCTGCAGGGGGGGCCCGGGGCCGGGCTGGTGCGATTGCAGCCAGCGGTGGCGCGCCACGCCGCGCAGCGACAGCCGCCGCTCCGGCTCTACCACTAGCATGTGCCGGATCAGGTGCTCGCACTCTGGAAATATTATTTATTTCACAAAAAAAGTCAACATTTTCTTAGATGTAAAAATCGATAAACTGTGCAACAGTTTACTGGCGATAGTACGGACCCACGTCACATCCTTTACAACAGGGTGCTCATGGATGAAACAGTCAGAAGCGGGAACCTTATGCCTGTACAGCGTACGGACTACCCAAACCTTTACAGCGTGCATTCTGCGAGGCGGTCTTCTTTGAACACGTACATTTTTATGTAAATCATGGTATTTACCTTGCGACATGAAGTATGGTATGCGGAACTTGCCGCTGAGCACGACGGCGCGCAGCTCGGACAGCGTGCCGCCGTCGAACGGCAGCGCGCCGCACACCAGCACGTACAGAACCACGCCCAGAGACTGTAACGGTAACCATGGACACACGTCAAACAGGGGCATGTCTGTAGTTCCAGGTGGCGAATCACGAGATATCTGCGGGCTCAGCAGAAGTAACAATATAAAAACGATACGTCATAACGAAGTTAGGAAAACATTAAGAGTATGGGAATGACAGATGTCATTGCTAGATCACACGGGGACACCCCAGGTGGTATCTCTCCGGCCAGGCCGGCCATTTTGCTTTCACCTTATTTCGGAAAAGTACTTACTGTATAATATTGACGTCCTACCTACTGGGCCAACTCTTCTCTAACTCATCTCTCACCCATATATCGGCCTTCGGTCCGTTGTACTGCCTGCCCTCGAAGAGCTCCGGCGCGGCGTACGGCGGACTGCCGCACCACGTCGACAGCGGCGACCCCACCGTGTACTCGTTACTGAACCCGAAGTCCGCTAGCTGTAATGATGACATGGAGGTTACGAAATGGTGCAAGATTTTTTTGTCAAGTCTCTATTGTACCTACTTCCTTAATCTAAAGTGCTCGTTAAAAAGCATGGCAACATTAGCTATAATATAAGAATTCAAATGAAAGTCTTAAGATAAAACCACAGCATTAAGGAAAAAGAGAAGGTGATGAAGATGAAGGTGATTTTTTTATGGAGCCTGTGCCCACCATTGCCACACATGTATCCAATTAAAGGATTTGAAAAGTTTTTCATTTTATTGTATGACATTAAATATCTGAACCATGGGAGAAAACAATTGATGGGGGTTAAAAGTTTTTAAAAATCATTCATATTTTCCCATACTTTTTTTCAAAATATGAGACAGTTTATCAAAATACAACACTATTTTCAAAATTGCTTTACTATCAACTCTATCAAATGGTGTTTTTTTTTAGTTTTAACCCTCATTAACTTTTTTCTCCCAAGGTTTAGAAGCTTTTCGTCGTACAATATAATGATACAAATTTCAAGCTCTTTCATTTGACATAATATGTGCGATAGTGCTACAACGGTTGGGACGTTTCGCCCCTTCTTCTTTCTACCCTTGTCATAAAGGTCAGACGTTTCACAACAATTCATCAATAAGTACTCACCTTAATATTCATATGCTTGTCCAGGAGCAGATTCTCGGCCTTGAGGTCTCTGTGCACGACGCCGCTGGCGTGGCAGTATCCCACTGCTGCCACCATCTGCGCGAACGCGCGCGCCGCCTCCGACTCCGGCATGCGCCCGCGCGATACCAGGTGATCTGACCACAACAACTAACTTATGATTTTCACCTGATTTTGTTCAATAAACTAAGCATAGAACCAAATGTATGTATGCTACAAATTAAATCTGTTAAAGCGCAGTGTACCTTCAGTCTCAGGTCGTGTGCGAGTGCCATAGCATGACCTGAGACTGAACAGATACTGCATTTTAACATATTTAATTACATAGTATAACGGACCTTCTCATATAGTGATATAATATGCATGATTATCAATTTGTCATCTACAATAATGATAATATTTAAACCCAGAAAAGACATTATTTCAATGTTTGCAGGTGAGTAATTTGGAAAAGAATGACGTCAAGCTTTGCTTACCAAATATTTCACCGTTTGGTGCGTATTCTGTGACTAAATATAACGTGTGACTGCTTTCCATAACCTGAAATAATAAGAAAGGTATTTTAAGATTACTAATCAAACATATACCTAGTATACAGTAGGTATTGGACTTTTGGAGATTACTCCTTAAGAAACGATTTTCATATATATAAGCCCAGGGTATGAAAATCTATGGGAGTAAAATCGAATTCACGATGTCACACGGTTACACAGTGCGGTGTCACACGATGTTAGCCGAAGATGCGTCGGTCGCTTTGAATTGCACACCAAATTTTACTTTTTAGAGTAAACTCCAGTCGTACGCCGGAGCTGACACACACCCACTTTTTACCAATCAACACAATATTATGAATATTGGATGTTTTTTGAATACTCACGACGACGCGACCTAAAAAATAAACCCTTAAATTCTGAAATGTCGACAATTTTGATGTAATGTATGATAGAAAAAATTTAAGAATGTTCAATACGAAAAGCAATAATCACTGTAGGAACACTAGAAATAAACACAAACTAGATATACCGGTGATCAGACTAAGTAAAGTTAATAAATATTTTAAAGGTCAATGTATACGCCTATATAATAGAATCCCAGAAAACGTCCAAAATTTGTCTATTATTAAATTTAAAAAGTAGTTAAAGACCGTTTGTGTGCTAAAGCTTATTATGGCTCAGGCGCAAAACGACATACTCTCAAAAAGACGTATTCTCAAAAGGACAGAAGTACAGTCGCCAAAATATTAAGTTTACTAACTTTTACACGCGACTTTGCCCACGTTAAATTGAGTTTCTTTAGACCCATTACCGGTCTTACAAACGTGGGAGACTTCGTATTATAAACTTGGAAGAGCACTGTTGAGTCCTGACACATGTCACACTTCGATTTTATACTAGCTGTATACTTAGCCTACGTTCACATGTCAGTTTTTTGGTGGACGCGATTGAAAAACTATAATGTAAATAAATAAATATTATATTATAATAAAATTAAGTAAATACAGTATTCCACGGGAACATTGTATTTTTTGGGATAAAAGTAGCCTATGTGCTTGTTAATCCAGAGCTTAAACTAAACTAAACCAAATTTTATCAAAATCCATTCAGTAGTTTTTGTGTGAAAGAGTAACATCCATCCATCCATCTATCCATCCGTCCATCCATCCATCCGTTAGCTGATACTACTGACATAGCAAGTATAAAACTATAGTAGGTATATTGCCTATACAGTCTTTGTAAATCCCATTTACGAAGTCTCTCCTAAGGATCAAGTATCTCTCCTCCCGTAGGTACATAAACATCTGAACATTTAAAACCATTTTCGAAATTCATACACTTTACTTATATCATGGACTGTACAATTTCTGTTCTTATGAGAATACGTCCTTTAGAGGGTGTCGTTTTGCTACTATGGCGATTTGCGCCAGAGCCCTTATCAAAGGGTCAATGATATTATTGACGATCGCACACCATAGCAATAGGATGACCACCTGCAAGGCTACTTTTATCTACTATTGTACTCTTGTTATGTAGTTGTAGTCATAACATTGCTATATAGTATGTACCTTTTTTATTCTACAATTTTCTATCTTTTTGGTAAAAGATGGCTCCGCGCGAGTTTCGTACGCCGGTTCTTCTCGCCGGGCTAGTTCCCGCACCGTGGTAGGCATCACGTACCTATACCGACGTTCAGAAAGTGTATAATAATATTAACTTTGAATAAACATTATTGACCTTGAACCCGCGTCCTCCAGCTTAGCCACAGAGCCACGGAGGTCGTCAGACGTACCAACATTCAGATTGTGCGTAATAGAGCTGACTATATTAGAAAAAGAACAAGGGGTAATAAAAAAGAATTACCTGGTATAACCTCACTATGTGAGGGTGCCTCAATCGCTTCATAATGGCTATCTCTCTGAACGTCTTTTTCAAATTGTCTTCATCTAATCGCGACTTATCTATTATTTTTATTGCTACCTGCAAAAAAAAAACCGAAAATGCATATTAACATAATATACCCGATGCATAACACGTCGCGGGTCGCGGGACGTGTGGACAAGAAACTTCGGTAGTCATTTTTAAAATCATTGACATGTTGTACCGCAATGGTCTAGTGAAATGAGACGTCAGTCGTCACATGTCACATCAAGCGACACCAGGCTGTCCTATGTCTTAGTGTTTACAATCTTTGTTCCCACCCTCCGCAACAGATTTTTCACTTTCTGTGATTACTGATTAGGTAGGATCTCGTACCCCTATTTGGAAGCGAAAGCTGATGCTGGTGAGCTGTTTACTTAGGGAACATACCCGTTTAGGGGGTCTTCAAAATGGTGGTCACATCTTCTAGAAACTTCTAGTTTCTAGAAGATAAAACTAGAACTCACGCGACGGCAATTAGCACTACGTTAAAAGGAGAGCGGAGGGGGTGGAAATCTCAGCATATACTACGGATGATCACCTTAAAAAGTGGTCAAAAGTGGTCACGTAAAATGGGCACTTTTCCTTAGGTATCTAATACTTATACCGCTGAATACTAAAACAACAGTTAAATTAAACGACGCTCGAGTCACATGCTGTCCTTGTCAGTTCGGCTAGCGGAGACAGCGACAGCCAACAATTTTAATTAGCGTTTCAGTATTCGGCTGATAGTTAGCATTTGTACTTAGGACCGAGGATGGAACATAGATCTTTTTGACAAGACACAGTGCCCTCAGAGCTTGGTTGTTACTACTTGTTACTGACCGCGACCTCCAACTCCAAGCATGCGGTCAAAACACTCTGTCGTTGTATTTCCGGCATTAGATAGAACATTTTATATCGATCACGAGTCGCCCGGCTATAGGTGCTACTGAACTTGACACGTAGTCCCCAGCGAATATCAATTGATTGTTGTGCGCATTGATTTCCTTCAAAACATTTGCAATTCTTCTCTTCTCTTATATATATTTTTTATATATAAGAGATATTTATAATATATTTTAAACTAATATATATAGTTTTCAAAATACCAACCTAGATAGATCCTAGCGCGCAAGGTTACTAACTAGACTTGAGAGCATTTCTTTGTAGGTCACAGCCTTGACATAGTTCCGCTCTGAGGTGACTAGAGGCGGAATACTAAAGTTGTTTCCTAGGATACCTGATTATTTCGCTTATCAACGAAACTGTATTATTTATAAAACTCGGGTTTCATACAGTGATCGACGACAAGGAAATAGGTACCAAACCCGAGCCCTGAGTTGTCGCCTCTGAAGTTAACCATGCTAGGACATTTTTGCATTTTTGGATTTGGTATACCTATTTATGGCATTTATAATATATATATATACCTATTTATAATATATATATATAATATATATATATATTATAGCGTTCGGTAACTGAGCGTGCAGGGGCCTTTAAGAGTTCAGACAAAGTGCTATAGGCATGTTGGCAAAAAATATTATTTGGTAAATTTATGGCCGCCAAAAACCCATCATCGTCGCTATATTATAGCGTTCGGTAACTGAGCGTGCAGGGGACTTTAAGAGTTCAGACAAAGTGCTATAGGCATGTTGGAAAAAAATATTATTTGGTAAATTTATGGCCGCCAAAACCCCATCATCGTCGCTATATTATAGCGTTCGGTAACTGAGCGTGCAGGGGACTTTAAGAGTTCAGACAAAGTGCTATAGGCATGTTGGAAAAAAATATTATTTGGTAAATTTATGGCCGCCAAAACCCCATCATCGTCGCTATATTATAGCGTTCGGTAACTGAGCGTGCAGACATGTTGACAAAAAATATATTTCGTCTATTTAATGTTAGACAACATTTTTGTAAATTAAAATAACGAAGAATAATTTTTGTAAATTAAAATTTTTAACAACAAGACAGATATCGGTAGTCACGTCCCGTATTGGTGAAATATAATGTTAATCCATTTTTTTTTCATTTTAGATCTTTGTGATTGTAATTAAAGATTCATTCAATATTCCAAAAGATTAAGAAGCTTCTAGATTAAATAGAGAGCAATCGTACTATACGGGGCACGGGCTGATAGTGATGAATGATGATAACAAAAACTAAACAGCGTACGAACACAAGGAAATAATGTTAAGCATGCCATTCACCGAGTAAACGACCCTCCCTGTGGTGGCCTTGCGACATACACAAGAAATTGAACTTTTTAACTTACATATTCGTTACGTAATAGATTCAGCGCACTTGTTAGATATAATTTTTATATATAATTTGGATAGCAGCAAAAGCTTTTTCTACTAATGTTATGGAGTTTAAGTTAACTTTGATTTCAGGTTGTCTTTACTATTTTAACCCATTAACCGCCAAATTAAAATCAACGAAATCGACATTTTGTTATAAAATGTGAACCAAATAAACACAATAATTTCATTCCTCCATTTTACACAAATGACCTGTAGGGGGCTACAGGCGGGTCATTTGTGTATATCTATATATGTATGACCATATGAAGTTGGCGTCTTGTCGTACTGGCCACTTTGATCTCGAAACATATCTTCTTTAGTTAGGAATTCTAATTTTAAATTTATACCGCTATTTACTCATGCCTTTGTGTTTCGAAAACCGTAATTCATTTGTTTTTTTCCCTTTTGGTTTTTTCTTTGTGTCACTCTGTTTACAAAATGGAAAACTTGAAATATCGTATTATTTTCGAGTACGAGTTCCACCGTAGCACCAGTGCTGCAGAAACGGCTCGAAGTATTAATGATGTGTATGGCGGCGGTGTCGCAAAAGAAAACACAGTGCGTTTTTGGTTCCAATTTTGTGGAAATTTCGACCTGCAGAACAAGCCCCGTGGACGGCCCGAGACCAAAGTTGATAATGAAGAATTGAAGGCTATTGAGGAAGCGGATTTATCGCAAACCTCGTCCGAGTTAGCTGCAAGCTGCGGTGTTAGTGATAAAGCTGTTTAATCCACTTGAAGCAAATTGGGAAGTTGAAAAATCTTGAAAGGTAGGTACCTCATGAATTGAGTGCAGCAAACCGACAAACGCGCGTCGACTGCTACGTTAAATTACTCAACCGGCACAATGATAAAGGGATTTTAAATCGAATCATTACCTGTGATGAAAAATGGATCCTGTACGATAATCGGAAACGCTCGTCGCAATGGCTGAACCCTGGCGAACCAGCTAAAGCCTGCCCCAAGCGAAAATTGACTCAAAAAAGTTACTTGTGAGCGTCTGGTGAACTAGTGCCGGTTTTGTTCACTACAGCTTTCTTAAATCTGCCCAGACGATTACGGCAGATGTCTATTGCTAGCAACTGCAAAACATGATGAAAATGCTAGCTGCTAAACCACCGAGGTTGGTCATTCGCTCTAGGCCACTGCTGCCACAGGACAACGCTAGACCACAGACTGCACAACAGATGGCTACCAAATTAGAGGAGCTTCAATTGGAATGTCTAAGATATCCACCGTACTCCCCGAACCTTGCTCCAAAAGATAACCATTTTAAGCAAGGAATAAATTCAACTCCGATGGGGCAGTCCAAAGCGCCTTCAAAGATTTTATTGATACCTGTCCGAATGGTTTTTTTAGTAAAGGAATCAATGGAAACTACCTATGAGATGGCAAAAGTGCATAGATAGCAATGGTATATACTTTGATTAAATAAATATATTATGTTTTAAATTTTAATTGGAGTATAAAGTTATTTTCTTTTTCTATAGCTCAGCAGGTTCGTACTAGTTTTATGTAAAAAATAATGTTACTTGGGGTGTGAAATAGATTCCTCTACTATTTATACCAAGAAAAATAATTATTATGTTTTTGGTTTTCGTAACGTGAAAGCGACATCTATCATTTATATGTTAGCATATAGCGTTTTAAACAAACTAGTTATTAATTTCTTTACGTAATTGACATCGCAAATAATAGATACTTATCGCTTTTCCGCAAACCGCCACTAGAGCAATACATTGAACAATATATTTTAGTCAATTATCTTTTATCCCCCGAGTTTGATGTAGAATATTATTGCGTTTTTGTTCCTATGTTTACAAAAAACAACATAGGTACAATAAGTACTTTTTGTAGCCTCATATTTTAATTACCAGGCAGTAAATATATGGCGACTTGCCGATCTCCTTTCTTACTTTGTCCCTTCACGTATACATCAACTCATGGCACGTAAGAACTAGGTTTTTGGACAACCTCTCTATTATGTATAGGAAAAAATCACAGATTTTCCGAAAACGCTTGATTTGTCTAGTTTGGTAATTTTGTTGCCAATACCTATCTAGTATTATCACTACACAGTATAAAACAAAGTCGCTTCATCTGTCTGTCCCTACGTATGTATGCTTAGATCTTTAAAATTACGCAAAGGATTTTGATGCGGTTTTTTTAATAGATAGAGTGATTCTAGAGGAAGGTTTATATGTATATAGTAGAGAAACTGTTTAACTATATTAAACAGTTTCAGAGAAACACTGATAATTTTAGAGGTTTCTAATGTCGTAAATAAACACATTTATTGCGCTTACATTGCAAAAGCTGGCTGAAGTCTACGAGATAGATCAAAATAATGTACTACAGTATTGTGCACCTTAAAAAGGTCTACAAAAAAGTCCGCGATGGTATATAAATATATCTCTTAGGGATAACCCACAATAACAATTTTATTCCTTTACTTACTTAGAAATAATGGCTTATTTACGAAGCGATTTTAAGCAATACAGCATTAATCCTTATCCAATTAAGTATCTTAAATACATTGTGCATTTAATATCTAAGATCAATATAGCCCTTTACAGCATGTAGGTAATTTTAATAAATATTTTCGAAGATATTACAGATTTAAAATGCAGGGACATAGCGGCAGCGGTTGCGGCGTCGGTAGTCGGTACCGGCCGGCCACTGTATGATTAGCAGCGATCGCACGCGTTTATCGGAGCTCTCTAGCGAGGAAAATAACAATACTTATTAAAACTAGCTGCCCATGCCCAGTTCATACTTATTATTATGTATTTTCAGAAGCTATTTAGACGGATACAGTATGACCTTATCAAATTAAATACGTTACTCACTTGAAAGAATTTTATACACATTATAGTAGCCCTATAAACCATACAGTTTATATTAATATCATAAATTTAGAAGATATCGTAAAGTTTATATTCAAGTGCGAAAAATATATGTATCAAGCGTTCACGCACGTCGCGTCGAAGTGATAGGGTCCCGTTTTTAACCATTGGGTACGAAGTATATATTGCAGTGTGTAGTTATTTACTGAAGAAGTTTTTTCTCCAAGAACAATATTCCACGCGGGCGATGCCGCGAGTAAAAGCTAGTTCTATAATATTTGTTAAAGCTTATTCTAAGCATTACAATATCATAGAAAAAAAAAAAACACTCAAATATTTTGTTGTCTTCGGCCGTTGTAACTTGTACCCAATTGGGTACAGAAGGATTTCCAAACAATATCCTTACAGGTGTATGTCCGAAAGCTATTATCTTATATCTTATGTTTGTTTTACAGGGAATGAATTTTATATTTTTTGAAGTGAAAACTTCTTTTGTCGCATCGCACACACATTTTTTCGTAGGCTGTAGTGAGGCTGATCCGTCATGCTCTTAGGTGAAAGGCTCGATCCGGTGAACTCGGGACCGCCTAGTGTACCCGAGCGAGAATGCACCGCACACACATTTCTTCGTAGGCTGTGAGTGAGACTAATCCGTCGCGCTCAAACATATTGAAAAAAATTACAAACATATTCCTGTTTTGTTGTTATAATTGAAGTATAACATTATCTTTTTATTACGTAAATGATCGCTCTAATTATGTACAATTTTACCCTAGGTTTGAATTTGTAGGTGTACCCAATTGCGTACGGCGGCAGTAAATGTGTTAAATACTTATCTATAGCTAAAATTGTATAGAGGAAAGATTTGTTTGTTCGTTTACATTAAAAAAGGCTTCGAAGCTACTGGGCAGATTTTTATGAAATTTGGCACAAACATAGAGTAGACCACGGGGAAGGACATAGGCTTTTTATCGCAGCAAAATGTAGGGTGTCCGCGGTATATCCTTTTGCGTGCACGAAGACGCGACTCACGGGCAACATCTAGTGTTCAATATTTTATTATGTAACTTTATCTTATTTACAGTCAAATGTAATTTAAAAGAGGACTTTTTTTACTCAAGTCTCAAGGTTACTCGAGCTTTGAGGGTCGTCTCTAGTATTGACCCGATATATATTTTTTCGACGTGACCTCGATCTCCTGAGGACATCAAATTCTGGAACAGAAAACTTCTGCTTTCTGCTTGATTTGTTGCTTGACGACTTTTTTTGAAAGAAACTTGTCAATGAAATCTAAATTACCCGTTTCAGCCTGGTGACGTCCACTACATAGGCGGCACAGGCCTCCCCCACACATGTCCAGTGCCACCGGTCGACGGTCGCTCGCGGCCTGCATCCACAGACTCCTTGTGACTTTTCTCAGGTCGTCTGACCACCGGCTGGGCCGACCTACGCTTCGACGTCCGAAATTAAGTCATGTGTCATTTTCATATTTTAGATATTGTTGCAACAATATAACGCATAAACGGAGCTCACTTTTCATCATAAAGCAGTTTGCGAACTCGAGACGCTCTTGCCCAACTTGTAAATATTTAAAATATTCGATAGAAGAAATCTTTAAAAGGAATTTTCAATTATTGTCGGCAGCCGTATGATACATAGTATCTATACTACATCATACTTATTATATCAAAAGGTTTTGGACATTAGCTGCTACTTAGTAGTGTACTAGGTCAGCGCGGGGTGTTGCGTGACAGTTTTTGTCATTACTCGCCGTGGAGATGTTAAGTACAATTTGTATGGCATCGAATTAGTGAGCATTGTCTGCCACTAGGGGCGTTGTTTCGACGCCATACAAACTGTAGTTAACTTCTTCACGGCGAGCAGTGAAACCAAAAACCACCAAAAACCCGCACACATACGATGTCCGAAACTTTGGCCTTCGGGGTTTTATATTATCTTCACAACCTCGCTACCATCAAAGAAACTATTCCCGTCATTGGAACCTGCTCGCATTAGTTCAGTTGCAGGTATACTAAAACCAATATTATGGTATCGCAGGTGTTGAATGCTAGGCCAGAATCAATATTTCCTCTACTCGTCAATCGCGGACGTCACGTGTATTGCCAATTTAAATAAGCCCCAGTCTCCGCGACCATATAAATATTAATGTTGTTTGTAATCTGCATATTTTTTTATTTTCCTGATTTAAAAGGTGAAGAGTCAAGGCACCATTTCTACGATAATGTGTGCAAATCGTCGAGTAGGTATAGTAGAGCAGGAGTGGACCACCTCCACCTTTTGAGATTGATGGTTGGCCACTAATATGGAAATAAAATATTTTTTTAAAATCGAATAAGGTACGATTCAAATAAAATCCTAATTAATCACTTTTTTTTCGTTTTATTATTAAATTTAACTATATTTCTGCGCAAAACGGAACGGAGTTTGAACGGAAATTGAGGGCGCTCAAGGGATTGCGCGGACACAGCGCGGGAATTTTAGATGGAGAGCTACTAGGAAATTTAGAGCAGGTGTTTGAGGCAAGCTGAAACCTTGTCCTATACTTCTCCTATAATTTTACCCCAACACGAGACTGCAGGACTGGCTGTTCAGAAGCGGGGCAAAGTCAATATACAAATTTTTGAAAAGTGATTTCTTTTTTTATCCCAAATACTTAATTTGAGGCAATTTGAAATGTTGATAGAGTTCGTTTAATGTTTAAGGAGTTGGGGAAAAATAAAGCCAGGGTTTTAACTTTTACATTCTAGTGTAAAAGTAAATTGGAAATATGCTGGCTATCAATTCATGATTTTCTGACATCTATCGGTCATTTTATCAACTACGATCTTCATATTATCAACGTATAGTAGACTCAATCGTAGTTCATAAAATGACCGATAGATTTCAGAAAATTATTAATTGATATCGAGTTTGAATTAGAATTGAAAAGGCTGGAAAACTAGTTTTTTTATTCAAATACTATAAATTATTCATTTGTCAGATTTAAACGTTAATTTTCGGAGTTTGTATCTTAATTATAATTTCTAAATCTGTTTATATGTTGAGTTCTGTAAAAGAAAGAGAAATTAAACATTTTTTATTAAATCATAGATTTTTATTGAAAACATCATTTGATTAAAATCGTGATTTAAATCAAAATGATTTATTCATACCGGTCAATACAGCTTTGGATTGTCAGGCACCCTGATATCACTTAAAAGTCTATTGAGCCTGGCTACACAAGAGTTATGACAGTGATAAGTTGATAACATTTAGTGGGCAAAAGCTCAATTATTATGTGAATGTAATCATAACACAAATCAATCATGATCATTATCACTGGTGAAGCTCAGTCTCTTCTCCGTGTGAAGAAGATAAGATTCCACCAAGCTAGCTTACTTACAACAGGTTAGATGATTTATTATTACATTTTAGAAGATTGTTGACTAGGAATCTTACCCATTAAAAATTCCTCACTTTTTTTCAGTCATCACTTGAGTAATATTTAGGTACCTGAGAAAAATCTTATTGTTACACTCCACAAGTCACAACTCAAGATTGAACCTGCGGCATATTTATTATGACGTACACTGGAGTGATGCTTAATATAACATGTAATTATACAATAAGCTATTTTAACAAAAATAATTAAATATCCATATCGTAATGTTATAAAAATCTTGACCAAATAATGCAAAATATATATGTGATTTAAGAGATTTGATTGTTTCAGTGAAGTCATAGTGCATAACATGACATTACAAATGTTGTGTTCCAACACTTCCAACTCAAAATCATTGATGTATCAAAACAATGGTTACAAAACAGTTTTAGCAAATTTATGTTACTTGGAATACTTAGCACCTCAAACAAAAATTCATGGTAATTCTAGATATTGTTTTGTTTATTGCCATTTATTCTGACACAGGTATAAGACACATTCATTTACAATATAACAGTGTAATCTTATCACAAGATTGTGATCTCTTTCAGATCGTCTTGTATATTCAAGATAACTACAGAATGTGAAACTTGAGAATAAAGTGCGGCAAGCATTATTTTAAAATTTAAAGTGTTGAATATAGTTAAATATGATTTGGCCACTAAAAGTATGTTATTTAAGGAATGTACCATACCCATACATTGTTTTACCGCTTTCCACACATTTTTTTAACACCCTTCCCCCTCATCCACCAAGCCCTCCTCCGTCATTTTCAAGTAGCACCTATTTCATAACTATAATATGGTTTAAATGAAAATATTTTTTGCAAACAGAAAGATAATGGGGCAGTTTTGTAAAGGAGGAATATAAAGTCGATTTTATTTTCCACCTTTACAAAACGCCAATTTCATATAGTCGACTGCCCCATTGGAAAAAATGGTAATCTGTTGGAGCAAGGTCCGGGGAGTACGGTGGGTGTTTTAGACATTCCAATTGAAGCTTCTCTAATTTGGTAGCCGTCTGTTGTGCAGTGAGTGGTCTAGCGTTGTCCTGAAGCAGCAGTGGCCTAGATCGAATGACCAACCTTGGTTGTTTAGCAGCTAGCTTTTCCATCATGATTTCCAGTTGCTGAAAATAGACATCTGTCGTAATCGTCTGGTTAGATTTAAGAAAGCTGTAGTGAACGACACTGGCACTAGTCCACCAAACGCTCACAAGTAACTTTTTTTGAGTCAATTTTCGCTTGGGGCAATCTTTGGCTGGTTCGCCAGGGTTCAGTCATTGTGATGAGCGTTTCCGATTATCGTACAAGATCCACTTTTTATCACAGGTAATGATTCGATTTAAAATCCCTTCATTATTGTGCCGGTTGAGTAATGTAACGCAGCAGTCGATGCGCGTTTGTCAGTTTGCTTCACTCATTTCATGAGGTACCCACCTTTCAAGCTTTTTCACCTTCCCAATTTGCTTCAAGTGGATTAAAACAGTTTTATCACTAACACCGCAGCCTGCAGCTAACTCTTACGTGGTTTGCGATGGATCCGCTTCCACAATAGCCTTCAATTCTTCATTATCAACTTTGGCCTCCGGCCGTCCACTGGGCTTTTTCTGCGGGTCGAAATTTTGGTTTCAACGAAATCGTTGAAACCAAAAACGCACTGTGTTTTCTTTTGCGACACCGCCGCCATACACATCATTAATCCTTCGAGCCGTTTCTACGGCACGGTGCCACGGTGGAACTCGTACTCGAAAATAATACGATATTTCAAGTTTTCCATTTTATAAACAGAGTGACGCAAAAAGAAACCAAAAGAGGAAAAAACAAATGAATTACGGTTTTCGAAACACAAATACATGAGTAAATAGCGGTATAAATTTGAAATTAGAATTCCTAACCAAAGATATTTGAGATATTTGAGACAGCCGTAGATTGTGTATCATCAGCTTCCACAATCGCCTTTAATTCGTCATTGTCGACCAAAGTCTTCGGACGACCGCGAGGTTACTGATATTCCATAACTACTCGAATTTTTAACGTATCCATGATGACGAAACCGATTGAAATGCGATGAAAATGAAACACTAATCAATAAACAAATGACTACTTTTGGAAAAAGAATTCTATGTTTTTAAAATAAAATTAATTTGAAATTAGAATTCTTAGCCGAACAAACATTATTTTGGTTTGAAATGGCCAGTACGACAAAACGCCAATTTCATATGTAAATACCTAATAATAGCTCATAGTTAAAGCTCACGATGCTCACAATCTTCAGATTCAATACGGTTATCATGGTCAATTTATTTATATTTATATATAGGCCGGTTATCATGGTATGAAAATGTCATGTAATATGACATTTTCATACACGTTGACTACCTACTACTATTTTGCCATATAAAAAAAATGTAAGTAAATTTTGTACACAGATATCAATGTGTAAAAAAATTGTATCAATCAATCACACAGTAGTGTGTATTAATAATCTGAGGTTAGTGTGTGTTGTTATTAATAGGTCTTTACCTATGAAATTGCCGTTCTGCAGTACTGGCCATTTCAAATCAAAATAATGTTTGTTCGGCTAAGAATTCTAATTTCAAATTAATTTTTTTTTAAAAACATGGAATTCTTTTTCCAAAAGTAGTCATTTGTTTATTGATTAGTGTTACATTTTCATCGCATTTCAATCTGTTTCGTCATCATGGATACGTTAAAAATTCGAGTAATTATGGAATATGAGTAACCTCGCGGTCGTCCGAAGACTTTGGTCGACAATGACGAATTAAAGGCGATTGTGGAAGCTGATGATACACAATCTACGGCTGAATTAGCAGCAGCTTTCGACGTTAGCATCAAAACAATATTGGTCCATTTGCGTCAAATTGGCAAGGTAAAAAAGCTTGATAAATGGGTGGCCCACGAACTCAATGATCGCCAGCGCGAAGTCCGCGTCGAGACGTGCCTTGCACTGCTCAACAGACACACAAATGAAGGTTTTTTTTTTTTTTAAGTTTAAATAAGGGGGCAAACGAGCAAACGGGTCACCTGATGATAAGCAACTACCGTCGCCCATGGACACTCGCAACATCAGAAGAGCTGCAGGTGCGTTGCCGGCCTTTTAAGAGGGAATACGCACTCTTCTTGAAGGTTTGCAGGTCGTATAGGTCCGGAAATACTGCTGGTGACAGTTCGTTCCAGAGTTTTATAGTGCGCGGCAGAAAGTTCCGCGAAAAGCGCACGGTGGAAGACTGCCACTCATCAAGGTGATGAGGATGGTATGTTTTTCGCGTGGGACGATGGCGAAAATTTGCAGGTGGTATGATTCCGAACAATTCCTCAGAGCACTCTCCGTGATACAACCGATAGAGGATGCAGAGTGAAGCTACATCTCGGCGTAATTCCAGGGGGTCCAAGCTGTTTGAAACACTATGACAGTCAACAACTCGAGCGGCCCTTCGTTGGATATGATCTAGAGGGAGCAGTTGGTATTTTGGCGCCCCTGCCCAGAGATGAGAACAATATTCCATATGAGGCCGAACCTGCGCCTTGTAGAGTTGTAGGCGTTGGTCCGGACTGAAGTACTGTCTCGCTCTGTTAAGAACACCAAGCTTCTTCGAAGCTAACTTGGCCGTACCCTCTAGATGATATCGGAACTGGACTTCGCTCAATATGTTGACGCCAAGTATCTCAATGCTAGGGGAGATGGTCAAAGATGTGCCCTCGAAACGAGGATATACGACCATTGGTGACTTTTTAGTGGTGAACGCGCAGACTTGTGTCTTGGCGGGGTTGAATTGGACTAAGTTACGTCTACCCCATTCAGAGACTTTCTCCAATGAATTCTCTATTTTAGACACAAGTTCGTTTCGACTCTCAATGACATTTAGCCGAGAAATATTGGGGGAGCCGGTATATACAGCATCACCTGTACTATCATCCGCATAGCAATGAATGCCGTTGGTCTGTAACATGTCATTGATATGCAGTATGAATAGGGTAGGCGATAGCACACAGCCCTGAGGGACACCAGCATCAACAGACTGAGTTTCAGATCATTCGCCGTCAACTACGACCTTTATGCTTCTATCTGCTAAGAAACTAGTGACCCACTTACATAATTTCTCGGGCAGCCCGTATGATGGAAGCTTTGATAGCAGCGCTTTATGCCAAACCCGATCAAAGGCCTTCGCAATGTCCAAACTAACAGCCAATGCCTCTCCCTTCGACTCAATTGCCTGAGCCCAACGATGAGTTAGGTACGCCAAGAGATCACCAGCCGAGCGACCCTTACGGAACCCGTATTGTTTGTCGCTGAGTAATCCCTGGCCGTCCAAGTATCGAAGAAGCTGGCTATTGATAATGGATTCCATTATCTTCGAGAAGAGAGAGGTTATAGCGATTGGAAGGATTTAAGCGATCACCTTTTTTGGAGATCGGGTGCACCAAGGCTGTCTTCCAAGAAGCCGGGACGATGCCAGAAGAGTAGGAGAACCGAAAAAGACGCGTCAAGACCGGAGCCAACTCTGGAGCACACTTTTTCAACACAATAGGAGGGATTCCGTCAGGCCCACTCGATTTTTGGATATCAAGGGAACGGAGGGCTTTTCGCACTGAGCGCTGATGAAACCGTATATCCGACATGATGCTCGTGCATCGCGGTATGGTCGGCGGTTTCTGCCCCCCGTCATCCAGGGTCGAGTTTGACGCAAAGAGCTTGCCCAGAAGATCGGCTTTGTCCTTTGCGTCCTGGGCCAACGATCCATTTCCTACGTGTAGGGATGGTAGGGTTGGCTTGCAGAAATTTCCTTCAATAGCTTTGGCCAGAGACCAGAATGCACGGGTTCCTGAGGGGAAGCGCTCAAGTCTCTTACCAATTCTATTGACGTGCTGTTTCTTTGCCCGAGTGATCTCTTTCTTGAGGGACCTAGAGGCAAGGTTGTACTCCTTTTTATATGTGCTGGTATTTAAATCCCGAGCAGACACTGCATTGGCCCAGGATTGGTAAGCCTCCTGCTTCCGGCGAGAAGCTTTTTTGGGGGATGAACCAAACCAGGGACGAAATCTGCCGCCAGTTGGCACTACAGAGGACAGAATGAAAAGTTCCATCCCTTGCATCACCACATCGGCAACAGAGTTGGCAGTGTTGTCGGGATCATCCGGCGAGAAGCACACGTTCCCCCAAGGATAGGATGCAAAAAACGACCGCATCCCATCCCAGACTTGTAGTGCCACACACGACGGTATTTAACAGCACGCTGTCGTAACCCCGTCGTAAGTGGCACAGAACTCCTAACAAGGCAGTGATCCGATGTACCAAGTGGTGCGATTACGGATATTTGATAGTCGTCAGGTTTTGAAGTCAGAAGAAGGTCCAACAAGGAAGGATTCTGACCATCCACATCTGGGATTCGCGTAGGCGTAGTGACCAGTTGTGTCAAGTCGTTCGCTAGGGCAAAGTTGCAGATAGATGCGGGGAGACCGCATGATCAGTTTTACTGGAATTGAGCCAGTCGGCGTGGTGGGCATTAAAGTCGCCAAGTATTATGATCTCTGCGGATGGGATCTGCCGCTGCACAAAATCTGAAGCAGCTTGCAGGTGTTCCAAGAGTCGGTCCGTCTCGAGGTCACCACTATGGAACCTATATAGGCACGCATAGACGCGAGGGTGGTCGTCGCAATCTATGCGGAGCCATAATGTTGACAGGTCCCTGTCCTCAAGATTGCTGAGGCGGCGAGAGCTGATATCATCTCTGACATACAAACACACTCCAGCTTTGGGCAGAAAGGAGTGCTCGAGAGAATACCCTGGGTGGGAAAGGTATGATGTGTCACTCGGAGATGATATCTGCGTCTCGGTTAAAAAGAGCAAAGCCGGCTTTGCCGTCTCAAGGTGGTAATGGACGGCATTAAGGTTGGAGTGTAATCCCCTGATATTACAAAGGTCCATGTTTAATATCGAGGGGGGTGCCTTTGTGCGTTTGCTCTTGCCCCGAGCAGATTGGAGCGCAGTTTTGCCCTCCCCAGAATACGAGGGGCAGCCTGGACGTCCACGTTCAGTTCCAGGGGTTCCTGAGCATGGACGTCCAGAGAGGGATTCTCCAACGCAGTTGGTACCCTCCTGGGGTAACATATTGCTTTTCAACTGCGGCATTTCTAGGGGGGTAGGGGATTGGGCCTCCGGTAAACTCACTCACTCGGCGAAACACAGCGCAAGCGCTGTTTCACGCCGGTTTTCTGTGAGCCCGTGGTATTTCTACGGTCGAGCCGGCCCATTCGTGCCGAAGCATGGCTCTCCTACGGTGTGAACCGAACTGTTACCGTAAACTGTATTTTGAACCGAATTGTTACCTGCGATGAAAAATGGATTCTGTTTGATAACCGCAAGCGCTCAGCAAGTTAGTTGGATCCTGGTTCAGCACCTAAACAATGTCCTAAACGAAAACTTACCAATATAAAAGTGATGGTCACTGTTCTAGCGCCGGTGTGATTCATCACAGCTTCTTACCAAACGGGGTGAGCATTACTGCAGATGTGTACTGTGAAGAACTGAACACAATGATGGAGAAGCTGGCACATCTCCAACCAGCATTGGTCAATCGTTCGTCTCCGCTGCTCTTGCACGACAACGCGCGACCTCATACTACACAGCAGACGGTCTCCAAGTTGCAAGAACTGGGGTTGGAAGCTCTCCGTAATCCGCCCAACTGACCAGATCTTGCGCCTACAGACTACTACTTTTTCCAGAATTTGGATAACTTCTTGGCGGGAAAAAAAATTCAATACCCGAGAGGCAGTACAAAATGCCTTTGAAGAATTTGTTGCCTCCCGTCCAGCTGATTTCTTTAAGAAAGGCATCAATAAACTTCTACTGCGTTGGCAAAGATACATTGATTGCATGGGTGATTACTTCGATTAATACAAAATAAAAAAAACATGACAAAAATTAGTTTAAATTTTTTCATACAAAACGGCAATTTCATAGGTAAAGACCTAATATTATTAATTGTATGTATTTCTAAACATTTTATAAAAAAATATTAGCTTTCTGCACACTTTTCTCCATGTAAACTATGTCAAATATATAATATGTGTGTTGTGTTGTGTGCGCTAAAGGAAATCTCACGGGAACCATACTGCGATAAAAAGTAGCCGAAGTCCTTCACCGTGGTCTACTCTACATCTGTGCCAAATTTCATCAAAATCAGTCCCGGAGTTTCGGAGTCTGTTCAATGCAAATAAACATTCAAACAAATCTTTCCATTTTATAATATTAGTATAGAAATACAATGTAAACTCCAAGTAACGTCACTTGATTTAACGACAAACACTCTAAGGTCTAAAGCATCGAAATCACTCGGATTTGGTTGGTTTAGCTTGTCTTCGCTTCCATACAATGATACACTCTATATTGGGATCCCCAAACTATTTTGGACAAGTGAATTTTTTTTTCACAACAAAAGAATTTTCCAAAATGAACTGCTATCTCAGACCACCATGGCCAAATTACATACTTTTAAGATCAACCCCCTTATTCATAATGGTCCGCTAACTTAAAACAGCTGCTACAGAGTGTTATTTTTCATTCTGACTTAGGTCAATAGGAGAAGACAGAGTAATTAGGAATGCTTTAAGTTAGCAGACTATTATGAATAAGGGGGCCTATCTTTAGTTTTTTCCTATTGATACAAAATACCTAGGTACTAAGGTACCAACTGGAAAACTTTGCACTTGGTTAAGTGAGTAAAGTTGACTTCATTTTCTCATCAAAACTTAACAAAATAAAAAGACATACAATTCAGTAAATATCAAGTTTAATTTATAATGATTATTACAAATTAAGTACTTAAAGAATCTTAAGTAGGTAGGAAATTATATTTAAAAAAGTATTAATTCGCAAAGAGAAAATAAAACATTCAGTGTGATGGATGAACCTGGTGACTATCTACCAATCTAGCTACATCCGGTTCAATATTGGTGAGTTGCAGCCTTAAATCTCCACGTTCGTTGATTTTCAAACGGTTTCTTTGTTTCGTCAAAATGTTTGTTACCACACTGAAGCTTTTTTCAACTAAGTATGATGATGGAAAAGCGATAAGGTACTTTTCAGCAATGTTCCACAATGTAGGATACTGTGTTTCAATGTTACGTTGCAACCAGAACTTCTGATCGTGAACCAAAGTCCAGGCTGGGAAAAACGAACGCTCCTCCCGCCTTCGCATTTGCCCCGCCACGCACACACAGCCGCGAGCTGTCATTCGTGTAAATCGGTAGAGTGACGATTCTTTACGATTGTAATATATATTCTTTGCTAATAGTGTATTCGCTTTCAGGAGACAGTAAATGTCAAACATAATATTATGTCAAAATAACGGCAGTGACCTTGCGCGTCACGTCCCGTACTGATTTTGTAAGCGACAAATAAAAATCTTTTTATCAAAAGCTTTTATTAAAAAAAATTATATATTAAAAAAAATTATATATATTTAAAAAAATGTATCAAAAGCCTTGGTTGAACTTCTGCTTAAGCTCTTCGTCTGTGCTGATGGTAATCAACTCTTCTTGCATTATCATATTGGCTTCTTCTATGGCTGTGGTATTGTACGGATTTATTATCCATTGAGGAATTTGTAAATTTAATAGATCCTCAAACCTCTCCGTAAAATCCTTGTGTAATGCGTCCAAGTGAGTGACATATAATAAAATGCCATCATCTTGAAGCATTTCTGGTAATTTTGA
Organism: Phengaris arion; assembly: GCA_963565745.1. Taxonomy (NCBI): domain Eukaryota; kingdom Metazoa; phylum Arthropoda; class Insecta; order Lepidoptera; family Lycaenidae; genus Phengaris; species Phengaris arion. Next base: position 17,671,150 of record OY751434.1, on the reverse strand, counting down.
CAAATGCGGAAACTGCGAATATTCCTTTCTGCCTAAATTTTGTGTATAAAGGATTAGTTTACCCACGAAGGCCGATATTATTGATCTTGTTTTAATCAAGTTAAGATCATCACCCTGCAGCTGAAAATTAACTTTGTTGAATATTCCAAAGATATCAGTCAAGTAATAAATATCTGTTTTACAATTGTTCAGATTTTCTTTCAAATTCGGATCTTTTTCTTGTAAAAACTCCAACACAGTTTCAAAAATGGCTGAAAATCTTTCTAAGCAAGAGCCTCTTGATAACCAGCGAACTTCAGTGTGCAGAAGTAATCGAGTAAAGAGTTCGTCGTTTTCCTCACATAGCTGAGCAAATAACCGAGAGTTCAAAGAATTGCTTCGAATCTTGTTGATAGCATTTATTACATATTGTATAGACTTATGCAATCTAGGACTCAGCTTTTTTGCTACTAAATGCTGCCTGTGAATCACGCAGTGAATGACCAGTACATCAGGCAGTTGTCACTTAAAGTGAGCTATAAAACCACGATGACGACTAACCATAGACGGTGCACCATCAGTCGCAACAGAAACAATGTTCTTCCATGGAATAGCTTTGTCAGTAAAAAAAATGTTCCACGGTCTGAAAAATAGGTATATTATAAAAATATCTAAATATGTAGCAAAAAGCAGTTCTTGGCACATATTTTCATCTTTGATATATCGAACATATCCTAACAACAGAGCTTCATTGCCGGGTAATGTAGACTCGTCCAACTGGAGAGAGAATCTGTTGGTCTGTAAGAACTTGCATAAAATGTTTTTCACATCGCGTCCTATTTCGTGTATGTGTCTTTGAACGGTGTTATTGCTCAAAGGTATTCTTTTTAAAATATCATGTGCGGGCTTGTGCAACACATTATAAAGGACCTCCGCAATGGCTGGTAAGATAAGCTGCTCTCCAATTGTGTGGGGTTTCCCCGACTTCGCTATTAGTAAAGATATATTATAGGACGCTCATAAACCATCATCATCTTTAATAGATGATGACGCAAACATCGATCTTATGCATGGCCTTTTGTCTAGTTTTTCTTTAAGTGCTTGAAAAAATGACAAGGGCTTACTTTTTTTGTCAGCATGTACTCTTGATAAATGGTTATCCATTTTTGAAGGCTTCATGGCATCGTTACTGAATACTTTTTCACATATGAGCACATCGGCAAGTGTCGATTTGATGGAGATGCAATAAATCCGAACTTCAAGTAGTCCAAACTGTATTGTCTGAATTTTTTTTCGTGTCCGCCATCATAGAACTCTCAGTAATTCTGCAAATAAAAAAATAAGAAACTACCTAAATAAAAACCAATAATAAACTGTTAAATTTGCACACAATCTTATTTTTATCACACCCAGGTAATGGATGTTTGTTAGGTATTACTGACTTACTCATTGATAAACTTAGATACTTACCTATATTAGGTAAGTAACTATAGTAGGTAATTAGGTATAGAAAATTTGTATTAGGTAAGTAGGTACCTATCAGCATACGAACGAAAAGCAAACTGAACACTTCAAAGTTTAGGTACCTACCTACTTAACAACTTAAGTGTAAGTAATTTTTTTATACATACCTATTTAAAATGTTTACCATAATCTATTTAAAGTGTTTACCATAGGGCAAAAAAAATTTACAATCAAATCAAATTAAACTAGTAAATTTTTACAATTGAAACAACTGACGCCCCTGCAAACTGTTGCGAACAATCTACAGATAGCTCAACTGATCACTATTACACAGTGGGGCAATGCTGATGCGCTGTGCCGGATAAAAACTGTTTGGTACTTACACTGTAAATTCTTCATAAACTGCAGATATTGTATGGTTACGCTATTAGCTCGCGTAGGGAGCTCAGCATTTTGTAAATTCTTTTTCAGTCACTTTACTTCACTTAATTTAGCTATGTAATAACTTTGTAATCTCTTGAAATAAATGAGTACTTATATGAGTTATTATCGTTCAAGCTCCAACGAATTTCAAAACGCAAATGAACTTTCAACGTAAGTGCAAGCTCATTAAATAGTAAAATATCAGGAACACGTTTGGACTTGATGATCGTTCGTGTTAAATTGCGTAAGCGTCAAATAGAGAGCAAGTCAAAACGCGCCTGAAAGACGGTACGCTCGAACTCAATAGTTGCACAAACTTGACCACACTGACTTGCCGAGTTTTTCATCTTGTACGAACTCGAGACTTTACATTACTACAACAATGCTATTTCCTAATGCTATTTTATTATTTATTATTTTAATACAAAAATATTAATTATTCTTAGTACACGTAGAAATCTTGAAAGTTTTAAATAAGAACTTGTGTTAATTTAATAGGGGTCGATTTTTAGACCTCGTCGACCCCCAAAATCAGTTTTCGTTTATGTCGACCCCTAGTAAACCGATATCCACTTTGGGAATCCCTGCTCTATATAGCATTACATGGGTGTAATGCTATATAGAGCAGCTATTCTCAATATTCTCAATAATGACAAGAATTAATTATTAAGTAATAAAAAGTTCTTTTTTAGTTGCCAAAATTAGTAAAAACTGCACATCTGTGTACATTCTTTTGTCCCTTTATTATCCTAGCCCGTAATAAACTGTCGGCATCATACATACAGAACTTTATAAGAAATCCATTCTTGTTTACAAATTGGGATTCCTTACATGTGTAGATTGTTTATGTGTAGGAGTCATGGATTATCTATACGTTATCATATTCTTTATTCTTAGTTGCTCAAAAACTTTCAAACTGTAAACATGACAAGTAAGAGAAAATCACTGTGTATTGACGAAAAAGTTTTACTGATACAGATTTTTCCTTTCTTCATTTAATGACAATTCTCTATAACGTCCCTTGAGTGCAGTTATATAGAGTTTGCACACTGCATAAATAATTTGTTACATTACTGAAGTAGCCAGTGTATAGTTTGATCTAGTGACCCGTGCAATGGATGTGAATGTGGTTTACACCAGTAAAAGAGTGAACAAAGCAAAATCTCATATTTGAACCGTTTGGGGTTGAAACCAGGTACATGGGGACCGGGTGCACACAAAATTTTAGAAATTTCGAAAAACCTCTTTGAGACCCAGAGCCGGCACCTATCTAGCCAAAAGAGTGAGTATCGCAATTCAGCGGGAAAACTCTCTGAGCCTTCTATCCTGCCTGGTGGGGACAACCTGGGAGATTTCTTTTTATTGCAGCTTTTTTGTAGTTTTGTATTATTAATTTCCTTTTTAGTACTTTTATAGTTTGTAAATATTTTAAATAGTTAACAAACACTTCGATTTAATTTAATTATAATTAAATAATGTTTACTCAGAGTAAATCTGTTCAATAATGCATATTACTTTAATGCAGGTGGAGCTGAGGGCATAAACTAGTAAAGCGTAAAAGCAGTAAAAGTCTGCAGGTCTAAAAAGGCTGCTTTCGGCGATTCATTTTCAATTTTGTTTATGAATTACTCCAAAAACCGTAAAACGGCCACTTGACCACCAATTCATAATTTGATACAATATATATTACTATATCCAAATTAGGATATATTATATCCAAATAATATATCCAAAATATAATCCCAATATAATATATTAATATTATATCCAATATAGGATACAATTCATAAGCAGAAATACATTAATTTGACAACTTTCTATGAGAATCCCTAAAATGGTCTGCTGAAAAAGAATTGCTCTAGTGTCAAATAGCAGATTCATAAAAAGTTACTCAAGAGGAAAATCTCCCAATAAATATTTTGTTTTATATAAATACAATGAATTTAGAACTCTATGAAAAACTTTGTGAGCATTTCATTGATGGTGTGAGCCGTGTTAGTGAAAAATATCATTGAACAAGTTCGTATTTTCACTAAATGGTTATTGGACATTGATTCCGAAATTCAGAAGTCTGAATTTGTAGAACTATATCGCCTCAATAAAGGGTTGTGTCACTCATACAAGAGTTAGAACCTGGAAAGTATTGCCTCTTAAGTAAGTAAATGTTTAATAAATGAGTAAAGTATCTTAAGATATGTATGAACTTATTACGAATATTTCAATTTAATAAATATAACCATCGCAGTTTTCTATGATATTTTTGTAATACAGTAGGATAGTAACCAATTAGTAATTAGTTCTTTATTTTTGTTTAAGGTATTGTACACATTTTGATCATAAAAACGATTTTGTTTCGAGGGCCCCATTGTTTGTAAGCAAATGTGAAACAAAACCCAGCATGATGTCAAGGAGTTGCCAGTCGAAGAACAAACTAAATTTTTATACTCTATTGATTACATCATATATCAATATTTTAATGTACTTATTGGTAACTTTTATAAACAAATGGCAAGTACTAAAATAGTTCTTCAAGATCTATCCTCTAAGACTAGTATTTTTTACACAAATACAGAATTTTTGGTTATTCAGTTGGTTACGGTTATATAATTTTTTCATGTGGCAACATAACCAATGAATATGAATCTGTTATTGTAATTAATTGCTGCTATAAAATGTGACAATATTGCAAACTTTTAGCAAAATTGCAAAATTGCAAGGAATGCTGCAAATGATTTACTTTTAGCAATATTGCGCTATGTGATCTTTTTAGCTCTGCAGGGAATATATAATACTTAATTAAAAATCTATTGCACTTGGTAACTAATGTACCTATTTATTAATTTTAGTTGTCATAAATGTCACTAAGCATTTGTTAATTGATAAATGGTAGGTACTATAGAAGTTTTTCATGAACTGTTGACTCTTAATATTTTTACCTTTATATAATAGCATAACTAAATTGTTCCTTATTCCATTATCTGTCAAGTCATTATCTTTGACTTTATTTTGTAAGACTACTCTACAACCCACAAAGTACTATGGTGTAGTTATTAGCAGAGAGACATGTTCTAATAAGAAACTAATTGTGAGATCTCATCATTGTTTGTTAGGTTCATTTCTCTAATAAACGAGACTTGAGGCCATCAAACGAACGTCCAATTGAAAATAATTGTCGCAGAACCATTTTGGAGGTCAACTCCCTTTAAAATGCGAATATGTTACGACTAGGTATGCGATTACAAAAAATTGTTTTCGGACTTAATTGCAAAATGAAATTTGAAGTTTAAATATTACACGACTAATTTAAAAAGCACACAAATGATATCACAAACGTAGATAAACAATGTGCCCTCAAACTGGTCACATTGTAATTTTATACAAACACGTTCCGTCTTCCTCGCCCCATCACTCAACAGCAAAATTTCAGGGAACTAGTTCTCATTGCTAATTTGCTAACCTGACCATCTGATCATCCGAGACTTGAGAAGAGTGGAAAAAACCGATCATATCACAAATAAAACACACAACACATTGCATTGATAATCTAATCCGGTATGAACTGGATTTTTGGTACATGAATACGTAAAATCACCCAAAAACACAAGATTCACTGATATACGCGGCGAGATATTATGTACCCACCTTACTCTTAGTTATAGCGTGTGTGGCAAGTTTAACAACGGCGAAATTTCCCGTCCCAATCGTTTTTTCAAGCTCATAATTGCCGACACGTACGAGCTGGTCTATCGGGAAATGTTTGCTTTTGTGCATCGGCTTTATGTTAGCCATTTTTTGCGGACAATTGCGGGATTATTGTCCGCCGCGATTCGCACAGCCCGACAGATTTCTGGTTACTGGTCTTAGTTCGATTGTTTGCCGTCGCAGCGCCACCGAAGCGTACGTCATTCGGAGAGGGCGTACAACTACACCCACATATGTTTCATTAATAAAACAAAATGTTGAGATAATAGCGAAGCGTTTTGTGCTTGCGTTATAGAAAACATTTTGAACTATTTAAGATATATCACACATATTTTGTTAATTTAGTATTCTAATAAAGCTTTTTATAAGAGCAAATGTTATTTCTTTCTTGTCAATTTGAAAGGTTCAAGGTGCACCTCCCTCGTTAGGAAAATGAACTCGATTCTCAACCATTGCATGACTATCTCTATCACATTTACTCTCATCAGAGATCTTTTTGTGTGAGAGAGATTGCGCTATATAGAGTTTTCGTGACGTCAGAAGGCAGATTTTACGTCATACGCGGCAATTTTAAACTAGTTGCTATCGATTTTTCCAACGGAACCAATCATTTTGAGCAAACCGTGATCATTCAACAGCTTTTGATAGTATTTACATACATTACACCTATAACTAATGATGCGACTCAATAAAGAACAAAGCGTTAAGTACTTATATTTATTTTATTTAATCTCTCCTTATTCCTTATTCCTTATCACAATCTGGGATCATCACTCATCTAGCGAGACCTTTGCAGGTAGGGGATAATCTAATATACGTTCATGCTTTGGAAACTAGCTTTTCTATTGCTTTCTTTAACTCACAAAATAAATTTGATGGTCCCTATCCATAAGGTACTTTGTGTGTAGATACGTTGGATAGGATGTAATGATTTATTAGAGTCAGCACACCGAGACGTGACGCGGCGCGCATTTTTAATAGATACACGTTTCATAGCTAGAGTTCGAATGAGCTGCACCGCACTGCGCAGCGCGGTGCTGCTCTTGCAAGAGATAAAACGTGTATCTTTTTGTGTAGTAAATAAAGTTCAATTTTGAATCGTTTTCTTAAAATGGGCGCGTCGCGTCACGTCTCGGTGTGCACTGACGCTTAATTTTTCTTTTCTTATTATAACTAATGATTAATAATACCAATTGAAGAATTGAAGAACTCGGTAACAAGAATCCTATCCTACTAATATTATAAATGTGAAAGTTTGTGAGGATGGATGGATGGATGTATGGGTGGATGGATAGATGTTTGTTACTCTTTCACGCAAAAACTACTGAACATATTTTAATGAAATTTGGCATGGTGGTAGTTTAGGCTTTGGATTAAAACAACGGCTACTTTTTATCCCGGAAAAGTACAATATTCCCGCGGGATACTCTATAGTATATTTACGCGGGCGGAGATCCTGTATTTATGTGGGTGGATTAAAATGTCTTTGAAAAGGGCTACACCGGTATGAATGAAAATTAATATGATAGTTGTTTAGGTTTTGGATTTACACATAGAATAGTTTTTATCGCTGCAAAACGGGACGGTTTCGTTGGATTTCTTAGACGCGGGCAACATCTGGTAATAAATATCTCTGGCTGGCAACTTGTTACACGCTGATAGCTAAAAACGTAGAAATCGCGTGGGAAACGCTCGTTCAATAGGAAACTACTTGTTACTTAACTTTTCACTTACAGAGAAATAATACTACTTATGTACTTACTACTTATGTAGTTTTATTAATTGGGAACGGCGCAAACGGGTATCCGTAACTTTAGTTGTTCGTAGTTATTTTACCTCGGAGTTTCTCTGAGAGTGATCTTTATGGCGTCGGCATAACGGTCATTATATAGGTAAAATTACTCTGACTGTCGGTGACGGTTATATCTACGGAATATAGCATTACTAGGTATAATAGCTATATAGATGTTTCCCTGGGCAATTTCTCCCCCCAGTAGACAATGAGTACATCTGACGTGACCTTTATCCGACGACAGTCAGACAACGCGGTTCGCTCCCATAGTTCCGCTCCGTCAAAAACGACGCCAACTCTTTTTACATAAAATGTTAAAAAGAATAAACCCGCCCCGGGCAGCCGCCCAACGTCGGCCTCCCTATCGACGCCGCTACCGCTAACTGTAGAGGCTACCTACACAATTTTCATATATATACACGTGACACGCGACCGGCTACACGAGTGATCATTAGTGACGACTGACGACTGACGACTGACGAATCGTCAATCGTCATAAACGGCAGCGGTCGTTTGTCGCCCGTTAGCTAATGCCCGTAATTCTTGCAAGAAATATTAATTGTTAAACATAAAAACTAGTAGGGTAAGGTAAGTACTTACTAATTGTACCATGTACAGATACGGGCCAAATATCCCTTCCTTCCACAGGAGAGGAAGGGTTATTTTAGGGTCAAAAGACGTCAAAAGTTACGGATAAGGTTTTAATGTATCGTATCCACTTTATGGAACATGATTTCCATGATTTGTAATTGTAAATAATACTATATACTTTGCTCAGATCCAATTGAAGCCAAATAAACACAACAAATGAAATAAATAAAGAACAGCGTGCTATAATGCTTCCAATTAAAATGTCACGTATTTACCGTGCTATAAGGAAATGCAATGACACAAAAATTAAAATCCGGTCGATTTTTTAACCTTTATAATTACTTATAATAAATTAAAATGGATTTGAACTCAGTACTTATAATAAACATATTGTATTGCATAATATTACTTATAAAGCATGTAAAGATCTCACAATCAGCTATGTTATAATACACATGCATGATTCATGAACATTGTACCTAATAATATTAAGGTGAAATTTGTATACTGACTGACAAATTTATCAGATATTAAAATCTTCGTGTTTGCCTACTAGGTACTTTGGTCATTCGAGCCGGATTTGCAAGCCAGCACTACCGCGGCAGGTAAAGTGAAGGCGACATGATAAATAGCCTGTCTAATAAGGGTAGGCGACCCCATTGTAGTCAGTTTGAAATTAAAAAAAAGCCAAAAATGAGGACTACTTTATAAGGGGTGCTTTTATGGCATCATGCATTAAACATTCAATTAAAACCACCAATAGGATCCTAATTAATATAACTCGGTAAATACAATGAGCAAATATCAAATACAATGACACGGATGTTTACGGAAGTATGATGTGCAGTCGACGACAAACCCGCTGCTCCTCATTTCAACCTTATAACTATGGTAGTAAGGTTCAAGGGAGGGAGGATAGGGAGGTTTTCGAAAATACAGGGTTTATCGATTGTCCCGGTGAATGAGCGCGGCGCGGTTCATTCATGTGCGAGTATCGACCCGCGGCCGGCGTCGACGTCGTCCGGGACGCGGGGCGCCCATTCACACTCCTTGCAATGACGAAATGAGTGTAGGTAGCTGAAAAATAAATATTAATACCTATCTGTATTGCCCTATATACCTACGTATCAATGTAATTTACTGCATAAATAATATGGCCCCAAGGATATTCAATTGGTACAGCTAAAGAAAAGTAAGTACCTAACTACTAGGGCGGGTCAATAAGTCCGTGACTTTTTGAATTTCTAACCTCCTTACTGAAAAAGCAACACTACTTCTGTCAACAGGCATCTGTCAGTTGACTCCTATCAAAATTTGAACTTGCTGCGTCAGTTAGTTTGTGTTTTACAGCTATCTTTATCAGACTATCCAGTAACTTAAGGAAACAATGGAAAAAAGTGAATTTCGTGTGCTTATTAAGCATTATTTTTGCGAAAAAAAACCATTACCGAGACCAAGGCTAAGCTTGATAAATACTATGGGGATTCTGCACCATCGATTTCAATGGTAAAAAAGTGGTTTACTGAATTTCGTTGTGGCCGTACAAGCACTGAAGATGCCGAACGTCCTGGACGCCCAGTTGAGGTCTCTACACCCGAAACAATCGAAAAAATTCACGATATGGTGTTGGCCGACCGAAGATTGAAAGTGCAAGAGATTGTGGAAGCCATAGGCATCTCGCATGGCTCAGTGGTTTCAATTTTGAATGATCACTTGGGCATGAGAAAGCTTTCCGCAATTCGACCACAAACGCAATCGTGTAACAACTTCACAGGAAGGTTTGGCGTTGTTTAATCACAATATGGAGGGGTTTTTTCGCAGTTTTGTAACCGTGGACGAAACATGGATCCATCACAACACACCAGAGATCAAACAACAGTCAAAACAGTGGGTTTCTAAGGGTGAATCGGCGCCAAAGAAGGCCAAGGTGGGTTTGTCAGCCAATAAAGTTATGGCGACTGTTTTTTGGGATGCACGTGGGATAATCCACATTGACTATCTTCAAAAGGGAAGAACAATTAATGAGGAATATTATGCCAACTTATTGGACCGCTTCAATGAGGATTTGAAAAAAAACCGACCTCATTTGTCCAAGAAAAAAGTTCTTTTTCACCAAGACAATGCAAGGGTGCACACATGTGCAGTTGCCATGGCAAAAATCCATGAATTGGGCTATGAATTGCTCCCACATCCACCCTATTCTCCAGATTTGGCTCAGAGTGACTACTTCTTGTTCCCAAACCTGAAAAAATGGCTCGGTGGAAAAAGATTTGACTCCAATGATGAAGTCATCTCGCAAACAAAGGCCTATTTTGAGGACCTCGACAAATCATATTTTTTGGAAGGGATAAAAAAATTGGAGAAGCGTTGGACAAAGTGTATAGAGCTCAAGGGGGACTACGTTGAAAAATAAAATGATTTATTTTTCAAAAAATCTGTGTTTTATTCCAAAAGTCACGGACTTATTGACCCGCCCTCGTATATAAACGTTTATATATACGCGCCCCAAGGATCTGGAGAACTCCAATGTCACCCAAATGTAAATGAGATCCAAATACGTAATTATACGTAGCAAAAAATACAGTAATATAAGATTTGTCTTACTCAATGCATATTAGTCACTAGACCGGACACATCGATGACCTGGGACCATGGTGTTAGGTTTATGCCGTGTATCTTCGTTTATCTGCTGATTACGAACTCTCTAAATTATCTTCATAAATCGAGCGTTTTGGTGGACTCCCGTCCCGCTTCTAATAGAAAGGTAATTTTAACCGACTTCCAAACAAGGAGGCGGTTATACATTCGGCTGTATACCTATATAATTTAAAAAAATATATTTTTGTATGTTTAATGATTACTCCGCCGCCGGTGGACTAATTTTGATTTTTTTTTGCTGTAGGTATAATCCCAAATTGGTCCTTTTGACACCAAGGTGGTGACCTGATGATGGGATCCATTTATATGGATACATGTAGTGATTTTGACTTTTTCTGAAGTATTCGAAGTATAATCTGATACCAAAAAGTAAGATTTTGCACCAGGGTATACATAGATACATGTTCTGGGATTTCGGCGTTGTTTAAAGAACTGCAAGCATAGATGCCACTATGTAAATAACAGTAATCACCATCACCACCACCATCATCTTACCATACACCATTACACACAGTCTTTTACAGAGACATATATATCTTTAAACATTACTCTTCCGTTTGTCGACGCATTTGCAAAATTCTTGTAAAGAGTATAATTCGAAATTGGTCTCTCCCTGGAAAATCCCTTAGTAACCAAAGTGGAGACCTGATGATGGCTTCCATGAGGAATCGAGAGAACTCCTCAAAATTATAAGGACATTTATAGTGATTTCAACTTTTATTGAAAAAACTCTCAAGCATACCAAAAAGTAAAATTTTATGCCAAGGTATACCCTAGATCCAAAAGCACTGAACATAACTCCTACATCCATACATACATGATACATATGCCATTATGCCACTTACAGTAATCATCATCACCACCATCTTCTCAGAAAAAAAAACTTAGGCCTTTTCATCCGTTATTGGGTGATTTATACAGTATTCCGAGCGAAGTAACTACTCTTGAAATAGTGTAGTGCCTGGGACAGCTTTTTTTTATAAATGTCGCATGGTTGCCAAAGCATATACGGCATTCTCACAACATAGTCAGCCTAGTCCAGAGGAATGACTGGTCAATACGTCTGGGGCCAACCATGTGCGGGTTTCCTCACGATGTTTTCCTTCTCCGTTAGAGCGTCCGTATTTCGTACTTGAGATCTGAAAAAGTCTCATTGGTAGGTACACGCCACAACCTAGGAATCGAACCTGCACTCTCTCGAGTGCGAATCCATAGGGTCTACCCACTAGGCCACGGAGTTCTACGATCTCTATCTTCTCACAATACACCAACATATTATTATGTCTAAGATCCGGTATAAGAAATATATACCCTCATCTGTTATTTATAAGTGATGAAAAATAAATGATAGATAATATCCACATTGCGCATTGCAAATAGGTCGCCTAGTTAAATTGCGCCCTAAGGGTCGATTCACACCGAAATGTCAGCGGAGCGGCGATCAGCATGACTGTCATATACTTAACGACCGCTGATGATAAACACAGAGAAAAAATATATACCTACTTACGTACAGAGGAACGTTGTGGTATCGGTACCCTGGATCCAAAAGTACCGAACAGAACTCCTGAGTCTTTATAGATAAATGTTTGGGAATTTCGGCGTTGCTTAAAGAACTGCAAGCATACGCTGCCGCACTGCCCACTATGTGAATTACAGTAATAATAATCATCACCACCATCATCTGACGCCATAAATAATGACGATATAATAGGTACTTCTTATAGTATTTTACACCGACACGTATATCTTTGAACATTACTCTGCCGTTTGTGCCACTATTTGAAAAATTCTTTAGTTGTTCTAAAGGATAGTTATAATTAGAAATAGGTAGGTCAAGAAAGCGGAAACCTGATTAAGGCATCCATGAGGAATCGACGGAACTCCTCAAAATTTATAGGGACATATATAGAGATTTCTCTTTTTTGAATTAACTCAACCATATGCTATCAAAAAGTAAGATTTTAGTTAGTTGATGAAGTTAATGGCCCGGGTAACATAGACTATATAATTTACGTAGTCGGGTTATAGTTTTTTGTAAAAATGGTTGTAAGATGCATCTCATAACTAAACCACACGTAAAATATTATATTTTTTTACGTTTATCAAGTAGTACCTAGTACCTCAATATTTCTGAGTATATAAATGAAACTAAATATTTTACATGTAGTCGTCTCCCCAAATCACTTGCAAAAGTAGATTACTACAAAATGTGTCGCAGCGGGAGGCACCAGACCGCTATGTCCGTAGTCCGTCCAACAGTTACAGCTGTAATAGGTCGCTTACAACTCTGTTGTACAATCATAATTAGTCTGTGCCATCTCTGTGCACACATCCGACTGGGTGTTAAAACCAAAATCAGACTTTATTGGCTATCCTGTGCGCAGACGCGCATATCCTTAAATAATTGAAACATGAGTCGATTTTCCGAACGAGAAATACCTATCCTAGGTGCTCATTTTGAAATTCAGGTAAATAAAAACACAAATATTAATAATTAATTCTTTTAAATATATATATTTCTATTATATAAATCTGTTACGTATATTACATAAATATTTAGTTACGCGAACCTCATAATAAAACAATAATTATTATTGTTAAAAAATAATAAATTAATTTTTATATTAATAATATATTTATCAACAACTCAGCAATATCTTTGGCTAATAGATTCAATTGTGATATCAGAGTTCTGTACAGCCTATAACGCGCGCGCACGCGCGGACGCACGCACGAGGACGCACAGCTGCGTACGTGTACGCACTTACTTAAATTGCTAGATTTAAGCCAATTTACCACAACTGTAATTGCCTGTCCTTTTAAAAACTATAATAAATAGCGATAATACTAGGAGAACCTCAAAAACAACAGCAGACTCGAAGTATGGTTTTTATTAATATTTAAGAAGTCTAAGAGGGTGTTGTTGTAAATAACTTATACACATAACTGCTATCAAAAGTATATCGAAAGTCACACTAGAATTCTTTTTCTGAACAGTAGCATTAAACTTTAAATATCTCAGGGAAGGAAGCCTAATTAATACAATATCCTTTGCAATTTTATACATACAATTACGTAATTTAAATTGTAGTGAAAGTATAATTAACAGTAGGTATAACAGTAAATGCTTCTAACGATAAGTAACAAAAAATATTAAAGAGTTAGTACACAAACCAGTTAATAGGCATAAAAACTGCTAATAACTAGATTATTTACCTATCGCATATCCAAACAATCAATTTTATCATTCAGTTTGATGTAATCAAATATGTTGAACAATAACATAAAACAATCTAACATCACTTGCACGCTGACTAGAATTGCAACACCCCTCGGACTGCGTCGAGACACCGACAGCTGTACAGAACCCTAGCTACAATGGTCAACAATTCGTAAAATATAAAAAAAAAACGACAAAATCAAAACAATCACGCCACAAAGCTCGACTCACGTCAGACGCGGGACTCAAATACTTCGGGTAACCAATATCGGGAGTAAACTTCAGTGAATAGCAACAAAGGATCGTGTCAAATGACATCTACATATAACTTATGATATTTATTACTGAAAATAACTGTTACTCTCGCCCGTCGCGCGTCGGGCGCCCACGAGCTCCACATTGTGACAGTGATTCTAATGCACCACACCCATCCCATATTTATACATAAATAGCACGACACTAAAATCTCTTAACAAAAATATGTAAATGATAATATTATGATCACTAAACTGTAAATGGCATTCAGATACTTTACAAACGATATTACAATTAGTAATTACCGACATTAAATATATCACTAGAACACACCGATATTATCCGCGACAGAGTCCGGCCAACGTCGACTCTACCGCACTCACAATAAATACTATTTTGCGACTGTAACAAGCTACGGACGTGTTCGGACGCCCAAAGGCATATTATAGCTAGGGTTCACTGCCAATATGGCTTCTCTCTGCTAATTTGTTTTAACTTGAGCTCGCGAGTGTACCGCCGCACCGAGGTACTGGCGCACAGAGAAGTTCGGTTAACGACAAGGCAAGCCGGGCTCACAAGTTGTGATTGTCAGTTGCCCGGTATCAGCGCGAGTCAGGCGCAAGGAAAATTATTAGATTAAATTTAGTGAACTAAAAGTTGCCATTGCAAAAAAAAAAGTAATTTACTTTTACTTCACATTGGGCGAAGATTAAGAGTTGGAAGTAATTATTCGACAAAGTATGGAGCCAAAGTCATGCGACAGAAACAATATCGGTAGAGAACCATTTCATAATTTGTATTCTTTACTTCTAATTTTAGTATAGGATCAAACCCTCTATGGTCCTTAGATATATAATAAAATATAGACATTATTAATTCAAATGAATTAACGTCGAGTTAGATTACATTTAAAGGATTTGTTAGATGTAATTAAAGGACGACGAATAGAATCTGTATATTGCGAGCAACACGAAATATTTAAACGCTACAAATATAACTTTTTGTTATAGTTATTTGTTTTAAAAAAATATATACTCGTCCGACATTTCACCACCTCGTGCGAGATTGTTCACAACAAGTTCACAAAGATGATACACAGCTAATGAGCACTAGAATATCAGTACACGATGGTAAAATTCAGGCACATGTATACTACACTATCTTGCATTATATAATTTGTGGTATCATTACACAGTAAACAGCGTACTAGAGTGGAAACATCGCTTTGAACTTTCTTTTTCGAAGACAATATAAACAGATATTTTTTCATAATTTTCGTTCGCTATATTGTAACATTGTATAACATGTATTGTGGTCTTCTATCGGGCTCGGAGCAATCTCATCTATAAACAATAAGTACCGTGTGTATTTATATTTTATTATACATCATCTGTGAATATATCTGCGGATCTGCTGGCGGGCGCGCGCCCGTATGTCAGCGGGCGAACATGACAGCAACGACGACTTCCTCCGGGGACCGCGTCTCGCCGGCACCTGGAAACACGACGTAATTTTACCAGTAATCTTGTCTGTACAGTAATTTATAACTAAGAAAAATACCAACTAATTAGATGTCATACAAATGTTAGTAAACTTCTTCACGGCGAGTAGTGACAAAAACTCGCACTCAGTACACAGATTAGTAACTATAGCATAGATACCCGGCTATTAGTAAGAGAAGAAACATAATATATCGTTCCTTATCCCACATACTAACACTTATTGCCAAAAAGTAGCAATGTTCATATAATATAAGATACATTTCATATATCTAACACTTTTAGCTACACAATAGCATGCAAATATTGTTAAATTGAAGTCTAATTTTAAATTACATAATTTACTGTTATAAATTTTATAATTACCTAATAGAATAAGATTAAACATTTCATCATTACTAATAATAATTTATCACTTCATTATTACAACACTGATAATAATAATATGTCTAGTAAATAAAATTAATTTCATAGGGATTTAATGTCAACTTAAAAACTAAAAGCATAAATAATGTCAAATTATTTTCCATAAATTAGTCCGTCCTAATTAATCGATTAAAACTATTATTATTATTCTCGTTTCCTCACAGATAATGCTGGGTTTCCAGCAATTCATTTATAGAATAAAAGGTTTTACATTGAATTTTTATTGTATTTTCGGTATAGAGTTATATAATTGAATGCACAAAGGATGGTATTGTTTGTTATTCTTGGAATAGTGTCGAGTACCAATCTGTCAGCTTTTCTATTGCTACGCGAGTGAATATCACGTGCTTCTGAGAAATGATTATAATTTAATTTTATAAAATTGGCTAGCTCAAATATGTATAAGCTAGGTAATGTTAGTATTCCTAGTCTTATAAAAAGCGATCTACATGCTACTAATATTATAAATGTGAAAGTTTGTCAGGATGTATGGATGGATGTTTGTTACTCTTTCACGGAAAAACTACTGAACGGATTTCGATGAAATTTTGTATGGTAGTGGTTTAGGCTTTGGATTAAAAAATAGGCTACTTTTTATCCCGAAAAAGTGCAGTGTTCCTATGGTACACTGTATTTACGCGAGCGGAGCCGCGGGCAATAGTTAGTGATTCATAAGGTGGTCTGCCACAAATCGCTCTGACACATTTCTTTTGCACTTTATACAAATTATTAATTTAAGTGGAGTTTCCCCATAGCCTCAGGCCGTATCTGAGTGCTGATGCTACGTGAGCATGGTACGCCGCGAGAACAGTCGGTAGGGCACATACTTGTCTCAGTCTGTAAAGAGCGTAGACAAATCTATTTAGTTTGCTACATGCATGCTCTACATGCGCCTTCCAATTTAAATTTTCGTCAATATATACTGACAGGAATTTAGTTTTACTTTTTGTATTACTTCATTATTGTACTTAATATTAAAATTTATTATTTTATTCCACAATTTTAAATTCAATATAATTAGTATTGGTCAGATTAATATTAAGATTATTGTTTTGCATCCATTATATATTTTTTTAATGATTAATTTATTTTAATGTCAATATTTACATAATTATTAGTATTCGTAATTATTGATATATTAGGTCTTTACCTATGAAATTGCCGTTTTGTATGAAAAAATTTAAACGAATATTTTTCATGTATTATTTATTTGTATTAATCGAAGTAATCACCCATGTAATCAATGCATCTTTGCCAACGCAGTGGCAGTTTATTGATGCCCTTCTTAAAGAAATCAGCTGGACGGGAGGTAACAAATTCTTCAAAGGCATTTTGTACTGCCTCTCGGGTATTGAGTTTTTTTTCCCGCCAAGAAGTTATCCAAATTCTGGAAAAAGTAGTAGTCTATAGGCGCAAAGTCTGGTGAGTAGGGCGGATGCCGGAGAGCTTCCAACCCCAGTTCTTGCAACTTGGAGACCGTCTGCTGTGCAGTATGAGGTCGCGCGTTGTCGTGCAGGAGCAGCAGAGACAAGCGATTGACCAATGCTGGTTGGAAATGTGCCAGCTTCTCCATCATTGTGTTCAGTTCTTCACAGTACACATCTGCAGTAATGCTCACCCCGTTTGGTAAGAAGGTGTGATTCATCACACCGGCGCTAGGCCACCAAACAGTGACCATCACTTTTCTAGGGGTAACTTTTCGTTTAGGGCATTGTTTAAGTGCTGAACCAGGATCCAACCAACTTGCTGAGCGCTTGCGGTTATCAAACGTTAAAACGGTAAAATGCGGTTCAAAATTCCTTCATTTGTGTGTCTGTTGAGCAGTGCAAGGCACGTCTCGACGCGTACTTCGCGCTGGCGATCATTGAGTTCGTGGGGCACCCATTTGTCAAGCTTTTTTACCATGCCAATTTGACGCAAATGGACCAATATTGTTTTGACTCTAACGTCGAAAGCTGCTGCTAATTCAGCCGTAGATTGTGTATCATCAGCTTCCACAATCGCCTTTAATTTGTCATTGTTGACCAAAGTCTTGGGACGACCGCGAGGTTCATTTTTCAGGTTGTAATTTCCAGAACGGAAGCGAGCAAAATAATAACAGGTGGTGCGTTGGTTTGTAGTGTTAGCTCCGTAAACGTCGTTGATGTTGCGTGCCGCTTGTGCCGCGTTGCTGCCACGACGGTACTCATATTCCATAATTACTCGAATTTTTAACGTATCCATGATGACGAAAAAGATTGAAATGCGATGAAAATGTAACACTACTCAATAAACAAATGACAACTTTTGGAAAAAGAATTCCATGTTTTTAAAATAAAATTAATTTGAAATTAGTATTCTTAGCCAAACAAAAATTATTTTGATTTGAAATGGCCAGTACTGCAGAACGGCAATTTCATAGGTTATTAACCTATTATTATATAACCTATTATATAACCTAGTATATTTAGTGAGAAAGATAGACTTAACTAGTGCGTAATATTTTCGAATACGATTCAAATTTATTTTTATTTTCACGGGTTTTATCTTTATAGTTTGCTATTCGAAGTGACCTTTTTGTTTTAGAGCTTATTTTTATACCTCTACTTATCCATTTTTGTTTTGTATAAGTTTTTGTAATTTTTGTTTTTGTTAAAGGAAAACACAATCTATTAAACAGAGTAAACTCTTCATAGAAGGATTGCATTGCCGTATTGAAGTTATTTTGATTGTATACATCGTTAAAAGATATCTGACCCAAACAATTGCGAAATTTGTTCATACTTTAATACTGTAATCTTTTTTGTCAATATAGTATGTCGTTGGTATTTATGGTTTATTATTGGGATATAATTAATCTTGCGAACAAAAAATAAGTGGGCGACTGCACATGAGCCTACTGTATTACTGAATTTGGCAGCGAATTAATATGTTGGCGTTTAAATTACTAAACTAGCGAAAGCACTCAGGTGACAAAAAATACAAAAATCGGCTAAATCGGATAAAAAGTGGCGAATTTTAATCCAAATTGGCACCGAAATTTATAAGTTGGCGACCTATTCTCGAGATAGAAACGATTATAGAAAAAAAATATGGCAATGCTCTACTTTGAGATACGAGCGATGTATAAAGCTATAGAAATGTTGGAAAATTCGGGATTTTCAAATTTATTTTTCTCTTGTCATGAAGAAAATTTGTGGTTGCAGAGTTACTAAGGGGGAGGAAATTTTCATCATTTTTTCAGTAGGATGCACCGTTTCCGAGATAGAAGAGATTATGAAAAAAATATGGCAATGCCTACTTTGAGATACGAGCGATGTATAAAGCTATAGAAATGTTGGTAAATTCAGGATTTTCAAATTTATTTTTCTCTTGTCATGAAGAAAATTTGTGGTTGCAGAGTTACTAAGGGGGATGAAATTTTCATCATTTTTTCAGTAGGATGCACCGTTTCCGAGATAGAAGAGATTATAAAAAAAATATGGCAATGCCTACTTTTAGATACGAGCGATGTATAAAGCTATAGAAATGTTGGAAAAATTTACAGAAATTAAAATATATCCACCATTTTGAAATTTCAAAATAAATGTTTTTTTTTGTAATTAACATCCCCTACACCTAGAAAAGGACACCTATATTCATTTTATTAAAAAAAAATGTCCGCTATCTAAATTCATAATGGATATACTTTTTATATTCAGCACCCCTAAAAACCTCGAAGACGACACCGTATCAATTTTACAGAAAAATAAATATTCGTCATTTTGAAATTTCAAAATGAATATACACAATATCTACACCCCCCGAAACCGAGAAAAATTAAAAATGGTAATTTTGTACGCTCCTTTACTTTTTTTTTGAGTGCCGAGCGCACTCTTTTGTAGCTTATTATGTTTTTTTGAATTACCTATATCATGGAAAATATATGTGCCCACTCTTAAATTAAATGTCTACTCTCAAATTGTCGCCAAGATGATTATTTGTTCGCTAAAATAATATATGTCTGCCAGTTTCGAATATTCAATGAAAAAACTAATAATAAATAATATTTAGTCACCAGTTTTGAAATTTTTTGTTGTTTTATTTGTTTAGTCTTCAATATTCGGATTTTTCACACCCGAAATTTGATTGTTTTGTCGCAAGTTTAAATACATGCCTTTACTATTTACAGGTATGTCTAAGATTTGAGAAGTATTGTGATCAGGTCGTCCAAGTCATGCCTGTTATGTACTATCCAAGTTAAGTCACAAAACATCAATGGCTTATATTAGTGAGACATATAGCTGCTTACAGCTTCGATTTTACTTCTTATAAAAGGGTTTTTTAACCGATTCAAACCAAAGTGTAGGATAGTTTAATATAGTCTCTGTCGCTTGATATAAAGTAACAATACTTCCGAATAAGTTATTCGACATTTATTTGAAGCACAATTTTCGTAACTATTTGTGATCACAATCCTGTGTCGATCTGCGCGCTGTCTCACTCGGTCATGCGCGATAGACGCTTGCGGCAGCAGATCATGGTCAGTTTTGTATTCGTCTGTCACAGTCGAGGTTGGCACTATCGGTATATAATGCGTTACCTGCGCGCGGGCGCCGCTACGAGCGCTGCAGCTCGTAGAACAGTACGTACGCCTCCGCCGACACCACGTCGCGCGAGTTGATCGGGCTAACCCTGAAATTGAGAACATAATATTATAGCTTTATAAATGTACTTCTCAGGATAACCTGACCCGTAACCTTTTAGAGCCCATGTGCAGATTTTTTTAAGATAATGTTCGCAACGGTGGTTTCAACGCTAGGAGCCTTATTAAGAGCGTTTAAAAGAAATTGCGTAAATCTGTTATAGGGAGGGCGGTGACAATACATGTCAATGGCGAATGCTACCCGCTTGGGTCCCGTTTATCACTATATTTGAATCGTGATTCAAGATCACAATATTTATATCGTGTGTGGTATAGCGCATCACGAATCGCTGGATTTTTTTAAATCCACAATCTGTAACGAGTATCGTCGAAAAATATCGAGTGCCTATTGTCTATTCGATACTAATTAATGCTAATAATAATCTTTATTGTTTCAAAGGTTACATAAAATCTTTAAGTATACCTCTGGTCTCCACACTAGGATGCCCGGCGTCGTGGAGACCAGTCTCTTTCATCATGAACAATATAAACAATCATTTCTCAGAGTGTAAAGACAAGTATGATAACAGTTAACAGATCAATGCCTGCTATAAAAATAATATGCGAAAGAACAAACAAAAAGTTACATTACCAATACAATATAACCAATTTACCACAGTATTCGGAAATAGTAATATGAGTAGTAGTATGGGTAGTGGTGATATGCGTTAGCATGTATGTGAATTAACGTGTGTCTATATAGGCCCTAGCCCTACGACAGCGCTAAGGTAATTTTATAGAAAAAAATTATAGTATCTACATCAAATCTACAGACGCGTTTCGTATAATAGGGGAGAAGACTGATTTTTTTGTTGCATAAATGAATAGTACTTTTAAACGACTTCCCATAAGAAACAGTATATAAAAAGTCAACATTTTCAAAAGTATAACGATTTGTTTACAAAATTTCGCGGGTCTCGTAAAAACGCTCTGTACTAAAGTCGACGTCAAACGTGGTTAAAAGTGTAGGAAGTATACGGCCGCAGAAACATATTTGTAAATATCTCTGATATTTGTGCGTTGAAGATCATACTTACCATAATGAATGTTTTTTTATATGATGTAAGTAAACCAATAATGTAGGATTAAGTTTACTAATTTAGCAAAAAAAATATCATTTTTGTTCATTTTAGATGTATCTAATTATGAACTACACATCAAATATTATATTTTTTACATTTACCAAGTAGTAATGTCTCAATATATCTGAGTATATCAATAAAACTAATTATTTTAGATGTAGTCTACTCCCCCTATTACAAGATAAACATTGTGACAAATGTCGAGCGTGCAGTAACTCCCCAATATTAAAGGTATGTATGGATGGATGGATGGATGGATGGATGTAAGTGTTTCACAGCTGTATCAACTCACCGCGAGTCGTTGTACTCGTGCCAGTCGCCGGTGTAGGGGTGCTTGCAGTAGGCCGTGTAGTGGCCCGAATACGTCGTGCCTGCAACGAGTGCGTCAGTAATATAAGATAATGTGCCTCATACAATGTTGTTATGCAGAAGACGGACATGCACACGGAGTACACTGACTGTCCGTGTACGTAGCGTGTCTAATGAAGCCTCATTAAAAAAATTGATCTTATCTATTAATATCATAGCTGTTCTATAGGTGTTCTATTTTATTCTCAAGTATCTGTTATTAAAAAAAACATAATATTTATACAATAAATCAAGTTTTTTTTAAAACTAAACAGCTATTTTTAAAACATGTTTCGAAATTAGCGCAGAAACGACGACTCAACTGTTACTGCGTTCCAGACGAGTGTTATGAAGGAAATTCTCATTATTTTCGTTCACAATCCTGTTTGAATGTCATCTGATCAAAAAGTTATTAATATTGCCGTTATTTTTAGACAATATCTATTATGGTTGCACCAATAGGGAATATGCGTGACACCAAAATGGATAAAATATTTTTATTTGTAATCTTTATCGCTAAAAAAACATACCGGTACAAATGTTTTTAAAATTTATCGTGAATTAATAGTGAAATTTGACCATCAAAAAGTGTTTTTTATTTAATACAGCGTAAATTTCAAAAAAGGATATTTACCTACTGGCGGAGCAAAACGTGACGTCATCGTACAGACGAACGTGTATCAGCTTTCAAAGCTTTCAAAACCATTGCCAGTATCATTCATGCGTAGGATATCTATTTCAATGTACTGACTGATCTTCCCAACAGTATACAGTGCTCAAACAAGATACACTGTCTCTTCTCATCGCATTGCACCACTTTTTCTTAGATACTTGCGGCTTCTTACCTTTCGGCATACGAAAATAAACTTTGTCAGTTGCAGTTTTTGTGTTATTTTCGCACATAGGGACGTCACAATATGTAGAACATGGGTTGCTGTGCTTTTCAATGATAATAAGTTGATTTTATAACTTTGTGAACTAATCACTTCGTTGTTTGTTCACATCGAACTTGTGTATTTTATCTATCGATTTTATCTATCAACTGTCTATTTTAGGCACACAACTCAAGCGCGCGAAAATGGCGTGTTTAAATCGCCCAAAAATTATTGTGATTTTAAAACATATTTTCTAGCCTAATGGATAATATTATGGACGTGTTATATATATATTTAGTAATGTTATAACCAGTACCAGTAGAAACGTTTAAAAAATTAAAAAACACATGCATATTCCCTATTGTACTATTACCGAGTGCACACGAGATTGTATTAAAAGAAATTCTGCACCTTGCATAGGTTGGACGGGATCCAGGATGCGGGCCCAAGGCCACCGGCGCCGCTGCGATACTGTCAGGAACTAGACAAAGACGCGAACGCATTTGAGCGGTGAGGGGTGAGGGTGCGCACGCGCATTACGCGATCGCGCGTATCCAATAGCGTTGTGTCTTGTTTGTAAAGAGGATAGGGATATGAAAAGGAAAGCGGAGGGGATAGCACTAAATCGTAAACCAAACTGTGTAGACCACGGAAATTTATTACCACCACCACATACGGAAACAAATGGCCAAACCACTTCGACGTATCAAAAGTTGTAGTATCATATCCTACCGGAGTGGTTGCTGACGGCGTACAGGTTGTATGTGGCGGAGCAGTTGTTGGCGGCGTACGGCGCCATGTCCAGCCCCGTCAGCGGGAACTCCACCACCACCGACAGCTTGCCGCGGAACCGCTCCGTCGGCGAGAACCTGAGTAAGAAATGCGACTATTAGGGTGCGATCGGGACGAAATATCAACAAGACAGCCTACTAAAATTCATTCCTTGTCATGTAATTCTTTCCGTTCTAATTGGAATGTAATATAATATAATAAATAGCTCAGTACAGTCGATAATAATAATTGTCAGTTATTGTGTTTGTCTAAGTTTTAAGACTTATACGTATATTTAGCATCACAAACACACAATAGAGTTGTACTCTGTGGTGTTCTGTGGGACTCCAAATACTTGTTGGATATAGGCCGTACAGAAATGCACGCAAGCACGCACGTTTGTGCACGTGATCACGCTAGTTTATGCACGCGAGTTGTATGTGTGCGTACCTTTTGAGGTGAAGCACGAGCACCTGCGGGAACTTCTGCACGGTGAACCACTTGAGGCACTTGCGCCGCACGCCGCACTTCGAGCACGTCTGAAACACCACGTACGATAACGTATTATATACGATACCTTTGGAACGTATAAACGATTTGGCCCGTTTCTTTATTTTACTTATAATTACTTTGAAGTTATATGACTTACGGGGTTTCTGAAATACCCATTATAGCATGGTACGTACTGGTTTCTCGTCGCCGTCCAGCTCCTCCTCCTTGGTGAAGCTCTGCAAGCACTGCGTGAGGCGCAGCGGGCCGTTGCGAGACGGCACCGGCAGCGACAGGTCCCAGAACGGGTCGAACGTGACGGAGTCGTGGCGGCAGTGCGTGCAGCGCAGCGTCGACTTGAGCTGACCCACGAATATGTCACCCACCAGCGAGTCCTCCATGCGCTGGTAGCGCGACCATGCCTCCGCCGCTTTGGCCGCGTCGCTGGAAATATAAGTAACAATATGTTTCAGTAATAAAATTATTAAGTATCTAGTTAAGCATTGCTCAATTATTTTTATAATGTACTAGATGTTGACCACGACCTCGGGTGCGCAAGAGAATGGAACCACACATTGACGATCTCTGTGTCTCAGTGGTTAGCGCGTCGGCGCTTAAGCCGGAGGTCGCGGGTTCGAATCCTGCCGAAGGGACAAAAAAATTATCTGTGTTCTTGGGTCTTGGATGTGTATTGAATATATTTCCGTTGTCTGGTACCTCTGATACAAGTTCTTCGAATACTTAGAACAGGACCAGATTGACGTGGCGTGGAAGAGTCCATAGATAGTATTATTATAGATATGATTTTGTCGCGATAAAAAGTAGCCTATGTCCTTTTTGTGGTCTCTTCTATATATGTCCCAAATTTCATCCAAATTGGTCCAGTTAATAGAATCAGACGTTACTTTACGGAAATACATATCATACAATTTAATAATTAATATTATATCTAGCAATATCCATTGTTTTTGTGTGGTGGTGTTTTGTGTGTGTGTACACATTATTACTTGTGTGGTGGTGGTGTTTACACGATCTTGTATCTGAGTGTACGCATAAGCAGTGTAGGAGGAGGGAGGTGCTTTACGCATGCTTATGCGTGCACTCAAACATTTGCTTGCAGGTTGTGGGTATATTGCGAGTTATAATATTAATTAGATTGTATAAATTGGTCAAGTAGGTTCGGAGCCTAATCAATGCAAACACACATACAAAAAATAAAATCTTGCCTCCTTATTATTAGTAGATTAATGAGATTCATTAGATTAATAAGTATAAAAGCACTTTGGTGTATGACCAAAGTGCATCAATGTTTCTGTCTTTGTCTGTCAAGTAGTCACGTAGTTTCTGTCTTTGTATGTCAAGTAGTCACGTAGTTTCTGTCTTTGTCTGTCAAGTAGTAACGTAGTTTCTGTCTTTGTCTGTCAAGTAGTCACCTAGTCTCTGTCTTTGTCTGTCAAGTAGTCACGTAGTTTGTCTTTGTCTGTCAAGTAGTCACGTGGTTTCTGTCTTTGTCTGTCAAGTAGTCACCTAGTTTCTGTCTTTGCCTGTCAAGTAGTCACCTAGTTTCTGTCTTTGTCAGAAACAACGTGACTACTTGACAGACAAAGACAGAAGACAGAAACTTTGAATAGCTTGTGTTGTCCGTTGTGTTAATATTTTTATTAGTAAGGGGGTAAGAGTTCTTTTTATACCTAGTGCTTTTTTTTACCTCACACATTTTCATTATTGTAGGGAATAGTCTACCACTACGAGTTAATTCTTATGCTACAAAAATAGCGTCGACTATAAAAAATATCCTTTTTGTAAATAGGTTAAAAGGGAGTTGTACCTGAGGCTCTCGTCGATCTCGGTGAGTATGGGCTTGGGCTTGACGGTGACGCGATTGACGTCCTCGTGCAGGCCCTCCAGCAGGTAGCGCAGGAACTCCTGCAGACAGAACGCGGAGAAGATCAGTTACCATCCACTATTAGTATGTACTATCGACAAAGTTTACGCTCGACCAGGCATAAGGCTCAAATCGCTTGGCGGCCATTTATCATGATGACACGACTCACCACGCACGCGTGAAAACCGGCCTCAAAACGTTGCGATAGTAATTTTTTATTGTATTTTTAATTTAATTACACATTCATTCATATTTTAAAAAACAATATTATTACTATAGTAATTAATATTATATTACCTAGTCACTAAACATAATTTATATTATTACCGTATTTTTTTTATTTTATAAAATAATCAAGTCAGCAAGTCCGGTATAAAAAGCGAGGGTCAGAAGTAGGAAAGCGGGAGTCCGTAAACAAAGCAAAAAAAGAAAGAAAGCGAGAATAAATAAGCGCGTCGTCAATCGGCAATCTGTGGGCCTAGCAGGAATATTTGACAGCGGCGTAAACGTCACTTTATCGAATGAGAATTGTATGAAATTTTGTCAAAATAATGACAGCGCGAGCGCCCGTACAAATTTCATTCGATAACGTTACGCCACTGTCAAATGTCCCTGCTAGGCCCCTGAGCTTTGACCGTGTTCGCTGGCATATTTGATGGCGCGTGCGCTGTCATGTTTTGTAGCACGTAGTCAATACGTTAAATGGAGATCTGGGGGGAAGACACACGGAATTTATCAAACACAGGAGGAAAGGGCATGTAGCGTGGCCGCGTGCCATAGTTAACTGGACTCAGTTGCTGTGTGGTTGCTTACGTATTGTGACGTGTACTGCCGGTGATTTTCATACGCGTGTTTTATTAAAAAGCTCTTTATAATGACTCGATATTCCATCCTTGGGTATTATATATCCGATATTCCAATCCGGTATCCATTTAAAATATTAGTGAAAATTTAGAATGACTATCGAAATAAAGACTAAAATTGTATGAGCCTAGTCCGCATGCGCCATCTATTGTCGAGTAGTACAATCTGAAATTATGCACGGGCGCGGGTGGAACGAACATTGGGGTTGTGACTTGTGATATCATCGATTTATTAATTTTAGATATTATAATTGTTATTTAACTAAAACTAAAATAGTTATCTATACTTCTATATTTATATTAATATTATAAAGCTTAAGAATTTAAACCAGGTATGAGCAAACCTTTGACATGTTGAGGGCCAAACTTTAGCGTGCAAATACGTTCGAGGGCCGCGTTTAAAAGTACATGCACAAAAGTGCATTTTAAAGTAGCGATAATATTATTTTGCGATAGATATTAGACATGAAATAATACGACAATTTATTATAGTACAATTTATTAAAATAACAAAATGCAATTTTAAAAAATGGTACTTACATTATAATTAAATCGTTAAATTTGCAATTGTTACAAACTACGAGACACTTGAGCTTGAATTTGGGAAACTAATCCATCGATATTTGGATTAATTCCACTGATAAAAAGACGTAAAGAATTTTCCAAATTATCGTCAGTCAGTCTTGTACGACGTGTTGATTTATTAACTTTCATCAATGAAAAGAACTGTTCGCATTTATAAGTACTGCCAAACGCACAAATCAATCTTCTTGCAAATTTTCTAAGCTGCGGAAAATTGCCTTTTCCTAGGTATTTTTTGTGGAAATCGCACAACTCTACGTCTTCAAATTTGGATTTTAGGAGTGAGTTTTCTTGAATCTCGATTAACTCCATTTGTAAGTTTATTGGAGCATTTTAAACATTACATTTTGTAGGAGTAGTAAATAAACTGAATCTTCTTCTAAACTGAGTCTTCTATGTTTTTGAAGTCGCTAAATCTGTTCGAAAATTGTTCCGACAGTAACTTGAGTTCTTCAGCATAAGCAATATTTTCATACGCAGAGAGCGTGTTGAAATGGTAACTGTTACCAGACAGCATCTGTGACTCCCACAAGCGTAGTTTGATCTGAAACGCTTTCAAATGGCTGTACAAATCATTTACTAACTGTCCTTGTTTTGAAGTTTCAAATTTAAATCATTTTAATAGCCTGTAAGATCGACCAGAGATGCTAAGTCACATATCCATTTTGGGTAACTTATGTAGTGGTTTATCTTTTATTTTCATAAAGTCTGCTATCTCATTTCTAAGCTCGTAAAACCGTTTCAACATTTTTCTTTTGCTCAGCCATCTGACTTCACAATAATATGTTACGTCGTTATATTCAGCTGATATTTCATCCAAAAACGCCTTGAACTGACGATGGTTAAGCCCTCGGGATCGAATAAAGTTGATAGTTTTTACTACCACATTCATAATATTCTGGAGTCGAATGGACTTAGAACACAAGTTCTGTTGGTTGATAAGGTTGATCTATGATTGATAATGAAGGACTATCAAATCATCTCTTTGTACATTTAATTCTGTTGCTTTTTCATTCAAAATTCCGATGAAACCTTTACGTAAGCCGACCATAGAAGGTGCACCATCAGTGCACACTCCAATTAATTTTGACCTTGGCAAGCCAAATGTGAATACCTTTCGAACTTCAATAAAAATATCCTCTCCTGTAGTGGTTCCTTTTAGCGGCTGTAAAGCAAGCAATTCCTCAGTAACAGTGAACTCCTTATCAATACCTCGAATAAATATAGCCGGTTGAGCTGTGTCAGACAAATCGGTGCTCTCGTCTAATGCTATGGAAAATGATTCAAAACTAGCCATACGGTCAGTCAATGTTGTTTTTATATCATTAGCCATCATTTCTATACGTCGAACAACACGTTCGTCTTGAGAAACTAATTTTTTCAAATTAATTTTTCTTTTCAGGGCACAAAATATCGCAAACTTCTAACATACACTCCTTGATAAATTCTCCTTCAGCAAATGGTTTAATGCCTTTGCCAATTTTGAGCTAATTATAAAACTAGCTTTCACAACATTATCAACATTATCAATTGACAATTGTATTGTATTTTTTCCGCCATATCGTTTTTATAACATGCTTTTGCCAGTTTAGTGATTTGGTAGCTAACATTATATTAATTCTATGCCAAATTCACAGTATGCTCATGTGCAGTTGTAAACTTATTTTTTGTTCGCACGATCAATAATTATAACCCTTTTACATATTATTATATTGATTGATTTTAGAATCAATCTATTTTCCAACATCATTAACATTCATAATCATCCCATCCCTATTTGAATAGCAAGGTAACGTAAAAGTAACGGTTTTGTTAAAATATTCTAGAAAAAAACAAGTACGCGAGTTTCAATTTTAAACTTTACATTTATGAAAGGAAGGTGCAAATTTGCGTGCAACTTTTAAGAGTGGCATCTAGCGTTAAATAGTTGAAGTAAGTAGTCAGCGATGGTCGAAAGCACGTCGAAGGAATGCCGATAATAGTCACAATGTGTAATTTCTAAATTCTACATTATTGTAAAGGCGTTATGGTTGTCTTTAGTGTCATTCTTAATAGTCGTTATTACATAGTGATTTCGAAAAATTACCGTTATAATTGGTTAATTTTCAGTGTGCTTAAAATGTTTTATGTGTGAGTTTGGCGACAGCGATTTCCTATAAACTTTCTAGCTATGTCCTTTCGTCTTGTGTTTTATATTCTGTGTGAAGACCAATCATTTGAACCCTCATATTATGTATGGCCGATATTGGACCGTTTCTAAGATAATCGCGATTTTGTATTTGTTTTTAAGTGGGTGACCTGCCCTGTAAGGTAAGGGTGACATAACATTGTATCAGTGGCATGGGGTTCCTATAACACCATTCCTATCGGCTCCACTTATTACTTACCTTTTAAAGACGTCATCTAAATCCATATCTATTATACAGGCCAGGGCTTCCCTATGAAGGAGAACCACTGCATAGTATACCTGCGCGTCCTGCTGGCTGTAGCCCATGAAGCGCGGCGCGAACCGCTGCACCTGCGACTTGAGCGCCGTAGTGTTGACCACCGTGTCGCGCTCGCCCGCCCGCCACAGCTCCTTGATCACGCCCGCGAACGCTGCAAACATCAGAGATCCTTTTAGCTACGACAGTAAGGTTAGTGGCGAAATTGTTTACTGCTTAAACCGCTGCTGTAGTATGAGGAAGTTTCGCGGGTTTAGGCGACATCCAATCGTCTTCGGACGAGCCCCCCCCCTCTCGAAAATTAGAGGACAATGTTTGGGGCAACTCGCCGTAATGTATTTTTACGACTGGGCCAGTAGTAGATTCTTATATGCGAAATTATTAATTGCACAAAATAGTCCGGATCATCACAAAATAGTGTACCTACTAAACTTCTAGTATGTATTAGATAAATCCGGTTTTAATGTGGGTCTTAAATTAGGAGGTTCTCACCCTTTATGAGCGCGCCCTTCATGCAGGAGAGTGTGGTGTTTATGTCGGCGGCGTACGCGTCGTCCGCCACGTACTCCAGCAGGGGCCGCGTGTTGGACATGCACTGCAGCACGCTGTTCATGAAGCACGTGTTGCCGATGTTGCGCAGACCGTTCAGACCTGGGGATACCCCACAACACAAGTCGTTACTCATACTGTGGTACGTTTGCAACAATAGCAAAATATAAAATATAACACACAGGCACGCGCGCGCACGCACGCACATACACATACACACCGAAGCAATATAGGAGCTGTACAGCAACCTTAGAGCATTAATCCAACCGGAGTAGCCATTGTCAGGCGTTCCCCGCTGCCAAAGGTACGAGACCGCTGGTCATACCGGGTATATAAAACTAGTAGCCGCGTGTTATTGACGTATTCGGCAAATCACAGTGAGGCGGGACGACCCGGAGCTAAAAATGCCGAATTGCTGTGTTTTTTTTTGTACTGTAAAAATATATCGGAAACTTCTAATAAACAAAAGGACGTTTCTTTCCATCTGTAAGTATTATTTTGTCTAAATATTACAACTAATGCAATAAATAAGCAAAAATACAAAAATAATTATCAGTCAATAAGTGTTGCCACTGAATTGTACAAGATCCTAACTTAGGGTAATATTTAAAAGTAGTCATTTATAAAAACTTCTATTTCATATTCGTTCTTGTTATTACTTTTTTAAAATGAAATGAACAAACATAACTAATTAATTAGTATACCATTTGCAATTTTGTTTTTCTTCATAATACACTGGCGGACACATAAACTGCATCATAGTGCAAGAACACATACAATCAAATTTTATTACGAAATATGCAAACTTTTACATTTATTGGTATTGGAAAATAAATGCTGGTTTAAAAACAGAAAACCAAAATCAAATTTAAATATGGTACTGTCACAAAAGAAAGAAAATAATATAGAAGAAATCTTGTCAATTTACTAAAGAATAACTCGTTGTTACGTTAATGTTGTGATTGATGGTTATTTTTTTGTTTTGTTACATGTTGAATTATCGTTACTAATTGTTTAATTGCTAGTCTGTTTTCATTTTAAACACGTTTTTCTCTCACGAATGTATACGTATAGTCCGAAAAATTGTTGCTCTAGTACAGCAAGGTCTAGACCAACGAACAATTGGTGCAAATTTAAATGTAAACCAGTCTACAGATTTCCGAGTTTACAGAAGGTTTATGGAGACAGGTTCATTCAAAAGAAGACGTGGAGCCGGCAGAACTCGGGTCACAACGTCTCGTGACGACAGGTTTATTGTGACAACTTCCTTGTGAAATCGGTTTTTAACGTCTATAAGTATTAAAAATGAGCTCCACCAGGTACGTGACGTAGCAGTTAGTGCACGAACCATAAGAAGAAAGCTAAAGAGCGTGATATCACACCTTTCAGACACGCAAATGGACCAAAATTGTCTGCAGCTCACAGGCAAGCTCGACTAAGATATGCTCGTGAACACTTAAATTGGACTGAAGAGCAATGGGCTTCCGTATTATTCACTGATGAGTGTAAGACTTGTTTGTACGGTACTGATGGTCGCAGACTAGTCTACCGTAGACGAGGAGAGCGATATGCTCAAAATTGCATTGAGGAGAGGGTTCCATTTGGTGGCGAGTCTTGTATGGTTGGGGGCGGCATATCGATGGATGCTCGTACTAAACTTGTGTTTATTGACGCAGACACACATGGCCATGGTAACCGTGGTTTAAAATCACATCGCTATATAACGGAGATATTGGACCCTCATGTGGTACCTTTTAGCCTATTTATGGGCGAAAACTTCATTCTGCTGCAGGGTAATGCTCGTCCGCACGCAGCGAAACAATTTGAGCAATTCTTTACTCAGGTTGACATTCGACATTACATGGATTGGCCAGAGCGTAGCCTGGACCTCAATCCGATAGAACACGTGTGGGACAACCTAAAAAGAGCTGTATTTACAAGAAATCCGGTCCCAACAACGGTTGCGGAGCTCAGAGTTTCATTGTCACAAGAATGGGACAATACTCCGCAAGATCTGTTAAAAACACTGATCAGGTCGATGCGAAACCGACTTGAATCAGTTATTAGGGCAAGAGGAGGTAATACACCTTATTAAAAACAAAAAAACTTTTTATTTTCTTAGTATTGTAAAATTTTCATAATAAAGCCGTTTTTGTTCTATTCACTGTGTCATTCCAAAAGGCTGCAAAAGGAGTAATTTGATTCTTTTAGTGAGAAATGTTGACCTATACACACATGAATTGATTTTTTATCAGATTAAGAACCAGTCTTACCATTATCATTGAAATAAATCAAAATAGTTTGCACTTTCACTAATTATATTTCATTGAAAGTTATCTTGCTATGACGCTATGATGTTGCTATACGCAGTTTATGTGTCCGCCAGTGTATTATGTCACTAAACACATAAAAAATTTGCAAATTATTAAAAAATGATTTTACAATTATATTATCAAACTTTTGTTTAAACTCGTTATTCTTTATTACAATAAAATATGTGCGGGTAAACTTATCCTGAAATTATGCATTTTTATTTTATAAACAAGCCACACTGCAGAAAAATGAGGTCTGTGACAGCAAAAAAAATATATCAGTATGTTATTCCGACTAGTCATTTTTCAGATTTCCTAACGATACAATGATACGGGATGTTTATACTACAAGCG
Source organism: Phengaris arion (assembly GCA_963565745.1). Classification (NCBI taxonomy): domain Eukaryota; kingdom Metazoa; phylum Arthropoda; class Insecta; order Lepidoptera; family Lycaenidae; genus Phengaris; species Phengaris arion. The sequence goes on along the minus strand of OY751434.1, from coordinate 17,637,921 downwards.
AATAACAAGAGGAGATATTTTATTACGCATACTGAGCGAAATTGTTCATTGAATATTGTAGTATTACAAAAGTCAGTTTGAATTATTTGTTTCAAAAGAAAACTCGTGTTTCTAAAATCATTATTTTTGTACATAATTTTTTTAAATACATTTTAAATAAATATTTTAGGAAGTTTTTCAGTTTAACTTTATTTATTTTAGCCGAATTTAAAAGGGGATTCTTACTACTATTGTAAATGTGAAAGTTTGTGAGGATGGATGGATGTATGGAATGGAGTATGGAGGGAAACGACTGAACGGATTTCAATAAAATTAAAACAAAGGCTACTTTTTATCCCGTAAAGTACAGTATTCCCGTGGGATACTCGATACTATAATTACGCGGGTGGAGCCGCGGGAAAAAGCTAGTTAGTCATAAAATAAGTTTTATTTCATACTTTTTTGTGCATTTTTACTTTGGAAGTCGGTTTTTATTCTCTGAACTCATACATTTTTCGAAATAGTAATTACTAAGTAGTACCTACGTTGTGGCAAGAATGAGTTTTATTCGTGTACAACATTGTACAATAACACAACTATTGACATATACAATCAATATGAGTATAAAAGCCAAATTAATTCACATATTGCATCTTTTTCTGAGTGAGTGGCCTGTTTCGAGATACCACTGTGGCCTGGTACCCAAACTAGTTCGACCTGAATGTTCTGAGAAAGGCATTTTAAGAGCAGATGTCAAATTATTGAGATATAGGAAAATTTAAATTTAACACAGAAGGGGTTAGCAAGTAGGGGTTAGCAAGCCTGAAGACAACTACGAGAATCAGAAAAAATAACTGAATTGTTCAGACGATGGGACTCAATAAATGATAAAGCTTCGAGCACAGCAATTGCTTCCCCGGTAAAAACAGACGACTGAGAAGGTAATTTAGAGTTTAACACCACATTTACCTTAGGTATCCAACCTGCTAGAGCAACAAAGCCATGCTGACTTAATTTTAAGGCGTCTGTATAAATATGATACCAGTTCTCATACATGGTATTAACTATTGGGAACCTTTTATAATGCCGGAATCTAGGGAAATACATGGAACCTTAACTAGAACCTCATATGGAATTTCAAATACAGGGAGCATTTTACTTTGATACACTGGACAGGGCATGTTGATAAATTTAAGAAAACTTTTAAGAAAACAGGTTCGGTTTTCATATCGATAGTGTCAAGCACTAGCGTTTCTTGAATAAAAATGACATTTGTCGTACACTGACAGGCAGTTTCCTTTTTGTTTGTTTGACAATATTTTCGTGTGCGTGCGTAACGACGTGATTGAAAATGCATTAGTGTGTAATTACTATTTGTGTGCGCCCCCCCCCCCCCGCAGACTTTTTCGCATAGAAATTAGCTGTAATTTCGTCTCCGTTTGCTTGGATGCTCTAAGACAGCAACATAAGTTCGTCTCTTCTTAATACAATTTCCAATCAATCAATCACGTTTATTGCAATGGACTAGCACCTAGTTCAAGCTATAACAGTCACAAGAGACCTTATTTGGGTTGGATTAACATTGGATCCCATGGTCACCTGCGCAATTCCCAAAACATATAAATGCAATTGTCTTACCGCTGCTTTGGCTGGAATATCGGTCGGCGCGCGGCTCGGGGTCGCGCTCGCTGCTGCGCCGCAGCCCGCTCGGCCCGCTCCTACCGCCGGCCAGCTCCTGCGCACCACACACGTTACATCCCACCGCCCACATGCCCCACGTGTGAGCTCTACACACACGCGCGTCACACGCGAATGCGCCAGACCTCACACTCAAAAGCAAATCATGATTTGATAGTTTATGCAGATCCAAACCTAAGCTCCTTAATACCTGAGTACGAGTAAATATTGCTTTTTAATTATATTAAAATTAAGATGAAGTTTAGACGTACCCGTCTTCAGATGACTGGGTTGGTTCGCCCACGACCGAAAATCAGCCACCAATCTCTTGTAAGTTACAATTTACAGATTACAACATTGAAGCCACTGGATTAACTTATAACCTTGGGTTAAATAAAAAAAAAAACATTTTACTTGGTTTATAATTATTGTAAAATATTATTAATAATAATAATCACTAGTTTACTGTTTGTGTAGTATTCGTGTCATGGCGTTCATCACCACCTTGGGTTGTTGCAGACAAGAAGTTAGGTTTGAATCTGCCGCTACACTGCTTAAAATAATGTTAATGCATTACAGTATTATAATAATATGTGACAGACAGCTCTAGTAAATTGCAAGCTTTTATGCATTATTAAGTTCAATAGCAATGAACTGTTTATAATGTGCTATTTGCCAGTTGATATTTACAGTAGTCGCGCTGCCGACAATTGCAGTATGGTCTATAGCAATCAAGGTTTTGCAGTATGTCAACGAAGCTATCACACTATCATGCCACGAAAGCTATCACAAGCGTTAGTAAAAGTTTCATCCATTCGTTAATTGAAAGACAGACAGTTCAGATCCAATTGAATCTAAGTGTAAACAAGGTCAACAACGGCACGCTCTAATGCGACTAATTTAAATGTCACTTATTTACCGCGCAATAGAGAAACACAATGACCCATTAATTTGATCGAATTTCATCTTTTTGTTTACGTTTACATTAAATTGGATCTGAATAGAGTATAATGACAAAATATAAAGGGCGCTTAAAAAAGATCGGTTTCTTTGGCAGAATAAAGCATTTCAAACTTTAATAACCGCGTTCTCGTTCTTTCAACTCTTAAAGCGACTATACATGTTGGCCCAGCGTTGCCGAGTGATGGCCAGTGCCAACGTGTAGACAGCCGATTTGCCTCGTCTTGTCATCGCTCGGAGTCGCTCGCCTAGTTGGCCGAGCGACTGCGTGCGACGTGCGTAGAGCTCATTTGCCGCAACATGTCTTCGCTCGCCGTCACTCGTGACCGCTTGCCTCACTTCGGACCGGTGTCGGTTTTTGTGCACAAATCAAAGGCGCTCGCCTGCCCTGGGCTAATGTGTGGACAGCTCGTCAAAAAACTCGTCTACATATTTGGCCGCCTGCATTGGCATTCTTGTCTTGCCTTGCTTTGTACTTTTATTACTATTATTTTGCCGACTGTGTATTGCATACCGCGGGAGATACGCTCCAGCTATATGAACTGATTTTTTATAGTTTCAATATGTGAGGGTGATGGAACATATTATTTTTGACGTTAATTTCGGTGGTAAATAGCATTGCGTTTAGCCAAAAACTATACTTCGTGCATCGTACGATGATATGGGTGACAGTACTTATATTCCTTGCTACGCAAACTTCTTACAAGAAAACAAAAAAAGCAAACGAAATAAATTATATTCCATTGACAAAAAATAATATTTTCTTTAATTATAAATGAAACTGATATTATTCTTATTATTAACTCTGATATCTTATAATAACTGTGAAATATAAATATGAAATTAAATTAAGAAAATATGTCATAAAAATGGCAGATGCATGGAACGGAACTTCTGTCAATAGAGATTGACACTGTTGAATCGACATCAAATCGATGAATAGGAGCGGCATCTTGTGATCGTATTGCAACTCGGAAATGTCAGTACGAGTGCATCTGCCTTGTATGCGATTTGTGTTTTCGTTGCGTCTGCTTTGAGTTTTTGTTGATTTTGACTTTTGTTATTGTTTTTTGTTGAGTTTTTTGACATTGTTTTTGTTTCCGATTCCGAAACGAGCTCGCAATCTTCGAGTTCCGACTGCAGTAAATAAGAAAATAAACGATTTGAATAGTTTTTATTCTTTTATTATTATTTATTTACAAATTACCCGTTCCTTAGCAATTTAATTCACAAATCTAAAATCGATAATTCCAATTTCATTTCCTTTACGAACTAATTCGATATTTTAAACAATCGATTCATTTTCGTTAGGTAACTTCACTATGATTGTCAATTATTATCTGTCACGCATATCTTCTTAGGACGCATATAGTATAGTAACAATATGCCTAAACTTTAAACTGCATTCAAGAATCTACAATAAGACCTTATTTACATAGTATTGGAATTTTATTTTCAAACTCCAATACCAACCAACATTACCTACTTAATCAGATTATGTAGTAATAAAATAATTCACAGTCATTAATATAAGTATATTAATTAACAAAAAAGGATAAAATAAAACTTATTTAATTACTTAATAATTCCCCTTTTAAATTTGGCTGAAATTTTAACTATTTCTCTACTCAATCTTCATAATTTTAATGGCAGGTACCAGCCAACTTGAACGTGTGTTCTATTTTATCCCATCATCAGGTCACCACGACCAACTTCGAAGAATACCCTTTACATAAAAAAAAAAATATATATAATTACAGCCGAACGTATAACTGCCTCCTTTTTTTGTCGGTTTGTCGGTTAAAAAGCGACATCAACCGGGCGTCAGCGTCCGTGTGAGTCTGTCCGTGGTATCGTAGCGCGTAGCGTAATGTGAAAAATATTAATTATGAATTATTTTATTACCTACTTTGTAGAAAGTATGAGTGTTTCGTAAGTGTTTCCTACGATGAAGAAGTTTTGGTCAATACCTATCTACGAATATGATATTTACATATGAAATAGGTACCTACCTACATAATAATATTATGTAATACCAGTTTAAATTTTGGCAACAAAGTAAAAGTCGTTCGTTATTTACTAAAAATATTTCCCTATATAAAAGGAGAGCGTTGACCCTTGCGGACTTAAAATCTATCGTGGAACTTAACCACTATGTCATAATATTGTCTCGGAGTTGAGCAGACCATAAGCTATTTGTATAATATAAAGTTTTATTAGTCTACATCAAGCAGGTTGCACGCACACGCACGCACTCGCACGCATTACCATCCGTACGCGCGTCACCGCTGCGTGCGCGACGCGGGCGCCACGCGGGCGCGCGGCAGCCGCCGTCTCTGCACGAACCGGGAATAACATGACAATTCGGAATAAACTTCAAATTTTAAGTTTCGAGTTTGTAAATAAAAGCAAAAACAACCTGATATAGTAGTCCATAAGTAGTGTATTGGACGTGGTCGCTGAGGGGGCGGGACATCGAGTCGAAACATCGCCGGCGGCCGCAACTCATTGCGGAGCGCCGACAGGAAGCCCGTCGTCACGCATGCGAGGATCACCAGCTCCAGGTACCAGAGCATACGACGGTCCGCACACAGAGAGGTACAACACTTCCCAAAACTTCCCAAAACGTCCCGAAACTCTATAAGCTTGACGAATGCACTTCACGAATCGTCTCGAAATTTAACGTCTATTGTTTAGAAGGGTTTATTTTCCGAAAAGTCCGGTGAACAAGGCAATAGTTTCGACAAAAATTCCGAATGTCTGGAAAACGCTCGTCTATGATGGATTTAATGAAATCACTTCAGAAAGTTCGGTAAATGTCTAAGTCAACACAGCTAGTGACGGTCTGGACAGAGATGGATTTGACGAACTACTTTGTGATACAACAGAGGATAAGGATAACGTTGATACTTATAAACGTTGGAGCGGTACGATGAATATCTAAGACTAGAGGGGAATGTAAAATTGAGCAACGAGGGGAACGAATGAGAATTAGTTGGAACTTGGAATACGTTTACTAAAACATTGGCAAGAGAAGATCGTCGAGAAAAGGATACAAGTCCGCAAATCGAACGACAATTAATCTTAACTTACAACAACGTATATGGAGATCACAGATTCGAGAACATTCTTGTTTAACGAGACATTTAAATACTGGTGTATATTTAGACTAAGAATAAAGCTTAAAAAACAACGATGATATGTTAGTTTACAAAGTTACAGGTGTTTCGGATCATACAGTAGGCCTACGACTCCTACGAGGTTACAATAACACTGTCTCTGTTGATAATTTGCAAGTGGCTTTCGAAAACAGCTGTTCCTATTATTTATTTGATAAGAGTCCACTCTCAATTTTCATTGGCACTGCAAGATTAACTGTCAAGGTCACTTTCAGTAGATTTCGAGTCCACACTATAATTAAATAGCGGCGGAGACGCGGACTACCGAGCGCGGAGTCGGAAAAGAAGCTGATTATGTAATTGTAAAATACATGGTAATGGCGGGAGCTAGGTTATTCCCGTGGCGGGCATCATGTGACGTCACGGCGGCCGCGGCGGAGTCCCGGCCCGCACTGAGCGGCACCCCGCGGCGGTGGAAAGCCAAATATCGCTGCCAAATTTCACAATCGCCGCGTAATCTCGAGCCGAGGTATATCGTCGTTTATCGCACCTAGTTCCGACACACGTGATGCCCATTGAATACAATACACATACTACCCATGCGTGTTATACACTGTATTCCCCCACAATAACTCATTAATATCGAGACACGACCCTATTATGGCTGGACGCTCCACCGTGGAGTCACAACTCGCAAGTAAACTTCAAAGGTATGCTGTCAAGATTTTACTACCAAACAAAACAAAGCCAATTTGGACTTTAGATTATGAATCTAGTAAACTTACATCATATTTGTTACACTACAGACACAATATGATACTATTGACAAACGAACGGGTAGCAGGTGTATCCAATTTATTGGTCGTCACTCGTCAGTTACATACAGTAAGTAGGTGGGTGTTTCAACTTTATTTAAATCAACGAGTAACGACAAAATAATGAAAATCAGCTCCCTTTACCTACGTCTTCACCCATTTTAAATTTCACAAATTGTAAACATTGTCACAAAATCGCGTCAAATCTGACAAATTGACATAATATTAAGTTTTTTTAATCGCAGACCTTTCCGTAGACCCTGTGGTCTATCTATAGTCTTTATCGGTGCTAGCTTTTATATATCTTTTTCTACCTACATATTTCGTATCTATATTCTACAGTAAAAAGATTTATTTTGTTGCCTCTGGTATAGGTTTGGGTCTCAGGCATAGGCAGGATCTCAGTAGCAGCAGTTGTCAACTACACGTGGGAATCGCGGCCGGCCGACATTCGCCATATTATTTCTGTCACAATCGGCGCATGCGCATTGGGATAGAACAAGTGTACTACGCGGCCCTAAGTTGGTGTGAATCATCGTGTGCGCCCGATCAGGAGTTTTGAATAGCCACGACAATGTGCAATAGATGATTTGTACTAAATGATTTTCCGTCAGGTGTACAGCGATGGCTCAGAGTTTAACGTCAGAACTCAGAAGTAATAAAGAGCAAGATTTGGTCGAAGTGCTCATAAACTTGGAATGCATTTTGTCACAAAGCGTACGAGTCCCTTTAAACTTTAAAAAGTAGCGATCGTAGTTCATGCAGTCTCTCTACAATTTATTTCATGTCAAGCGAAGAGTCTTCATGTATTGTAAAAATGAACAAAAAACTAAACCGACATCTATAATAAAATACACAGAAAAGTATTAAATAGTTCTTATTTTCTAAATAATTTTTTTAGATACGGTTGAAATTTTAACTCTACACAATCTTCATTATTTTGAAGTCGATACCAGCCCTAACAATATGCTGACAAATTATTATTTTATAGAACTCACGTTTAAGTTGGCCGGTACCCACATTAAAATTATGAAGATTGAGTAGAGAAATAGTTAAAATACTTAGAAGAAAGGTCCATAAACGGCAGAATAATGTTCAAAGACATCCGTGTCGGTGTAAAATACTATGAGAAGTACCTATTATATCATCATTATGTCATGATTTATGGTGTGATGATGGTGGTGATGATGATGATTACTTTAATTGGCATATGGCTTATGCTTGCAGTTCTTAAAACAACGCCGAAATCCCCAAACATAAGGAGTCAGGAGATCTGTTCAGTACTTTTGGATCCAGGGTATACCTTGGTGCAAAATCTGACTTTTTGGTAACATATGCTTGGGTTACTTCAGAAAAAGTCAAAATCACTATATGTGTCCATATAAATTTCGAGGAGTTCCCTCGATTCCTCATGGATGCCATAATCAGGCCGCCACTTTGGTGACAACGGTACCAACTTCGGATTATACCCTTTACCTTAAAAAATAATTTTTAAAAACCGCTCAACAGACGGCGGAGTTATCCTTAAACAAACAACAACAAAACAATATATACACATATATAATATAACCTCCTTTTTTTGGAAGTCAGTTATTAAGTAAAGCACCAAATTTTTGGGATAAATTACGAATCTATTAAATGGGATCACATTAAAAGTGACAAGTGAATACATTTTTACATATAAAAATCTATTATTACATACTCGTAGGCAGAACATCCCAGACATTCTCATACACGACTCGCACCGACGACCTCAATTTTAAATGGCAACGACCTTTTCTTTATTTGTGCTTTTATATTAAAGCTTTCGGTAGTGCCAAACCCCATATCATTATCTATTAGCAAGGGGCCACACAGTTGGAGTAAGTTCTCCCCATTAGCCCCAAATAAACTAGACTTTATTGATACGGCTGATACAGCGGTAGCTACGCCCGTGGTTTCCTTGCATTATGAATAATAATTTAAAGGAAGTGTCAATCTGGAAATTAGTGTTTGGTTTCCAATAATTTTTTACACCTATATGTTAATGTTAGGTTCATTACAACTTCGACTATCGCCCGAAATTAATAATCAATCTGAATCTCATTTTACCTATCTGAGATCAAGATTTCAATACATTTCAACGATCCTAAGATTTACTTTACGTCAATTTTTGTTTGAGAATCTAAGATTGAAGTCAATCTAAGATTTTGGATACGTTATTAATTTCGGCCGTAAGTCTATACCAGTGGCGTGGGGTTATAACTCAATTCCAAAAGGTAAGAGGTAAGTGGTAAGTTATGCTGATCTTCACTTACCATTTACCTTTAAAATACGCTCATCCAAATCCCTACATATTATACAGGCTCCAGCCAGAAGAACCAGCCTTCGCCACTGGTCGACACTAGACGTTATACTTTACTCGTAGAGAGTTTTAATTCAGTCGGAGCAATTTGTTCCGTAATATTATGGTTTGTAAACTATCATTTTCCTGTCTATAACCAACGTGTTTAAATCGTTCATCTGTCTATTGTCGCATCTTTAAGATAAAGTATTTTAATTCGATTTTACTTTGTTGCCAAAATGAGCTTCATTTCTGTTCATATGTAGACCATTAGATTGTCAAACAAGCGAATTTATTGTTACTGATTGGAAAGAAGAACTTTTAAAATATACAATAGAAGTACGCGAGTAGTATGAACATAGAATGAGTGAGCACTTACCGTTTTGATATAGTCATAGTCCTTCAGATCTAGTGTTCTTCGCCTAGTGGAAGGAGTTCCGGGGGTGGAGTCCTCAGTGGGCTCACTGATCGTGCTCTCAGTGCTGGTCTCCATAGACTTTACTCCGTCATCCTTCTCCTCTCCGTCATCCGTCTTTTCTATTCTCTTCTTCAAGAAATTCTCGTGCTCAAATGTTTTGTTTTCGAAACCTGTCCCGCTCGGAGATTCTATGTCGTTGTCTAGCACGGAACGATCCTCCTCCGAGTCGATGTATTTGATAGATTTTTTGGACTCTCTTTTAGGTTCATCGATGCCATTTGTATCCGGGGCTTTGGATTTCGGCGTGGCGCCAGACGCCACCGGCTGCGATATTTGTATGTAGGACGCGAAGTTGGTGGTGTGTTTGGGTGTTTTTACTTGTTTCTCTATATCACTTTTTATATCTTTAACATCTTTTATTTTGACTGGGCTGTTACGCAGTTTTCTGCGCTCAGAGTAGTCGACGTCACCGTTCTCAACTTGGATGACAGTGGAGTTTTCCAGGATTTTTCCTATCGGATTGTTTGGGTCCAACTGACTTTTTATACTGGCAAGACGATCAGTGGGATACTTCGAATTTAGGGACGCGGACATCGAATTATTTTTATCTACACTCGGCTTAGCTAGGGACAGCGGTTCGGAGATCGTCTTACTTAGAGTGAGGTCAGAGTTTGAGTTAGATCTAGAACTGGAAGACCCGAGGTCCCACTTGCTGTGGACTCCGTTTTTCTCGGTATACGAGGGCAGGTGGACGGGGACAGGTTGGACGTCTTTTTGGTGCACTTTAGTGTAGCCGGAGGTTCCGTTTCTGACGTCCTTCAGCTGGCTCAGATACTGCTCGGCACTCTTGGTGCTGTACTTCAATTCATTCGCAGGTAGCTTTGTGACCGTCATTTTAGGGTCGAACTTCTTTCGTATCTCGGATACGGAGGAGACCTCGTTGCCGTTAGGGTCCTTCACCCCGTTGGACATGGAACTCCTCGTGCTGTAGCTAGGCGACGGGGAGCTTTCCTTGTATCTTCTGCTTTCCGGTTTCTGGTCGTGGTGAAAATTGACACTTAGCAAAATGGGATAACAATGGACAGCGCGACGTGAGTGTGTGTTAGTTCTAAACAAACCGCGCATGCTCGTGACTTAGGTCACGTCTATGTTACTACGATGCTGAAGCGCAGCTTGAAAGGCGAAGCGACAGGGTCGTGCGGTCGTCGATATCGGCGTACGGTGTCAATGGCGAATGCGGGTGTTCATGGCCAGTACATCGATAAGGACGACGCGTCCGTGACACTCCCCACGAGGATTGAATAGCTAGCGTCATCGGCCTTTCAGGCGGCGTGGTAGAAGCTACCTGATGGAACTTTAGTGCGCTGGTTAAGAACATAAACACACATCACACGCGAAAAATGTCTGCTTGTCTGTAGGATAGATATTATATTATTATAATGTGCAGGTTGTAATGTAACACATCTATAACACTAAAAACCAAAACTGCATTACTTTGCTTGTGATTTTTACTACATTTTCTGATATTAACTAAGCTAAAGATACAACCTAAAACTGAAAGGTTTGGCCTTCTAATTTTCAATTAACAATTCGACCATGTTTTGTGTGCATTGGCCATAAGTTTTCAAAATATATAAATTTTCGGCATCTATATTCTATAGAGCAACAACAGATAAGAGCAAATATTACGTAACAAGTTAACACCTCTCATGACACATCGTGGTGAAACCCTTGTTACGTGTCTGATACTTTCAATAAACTTAATTATACTTGATGGTGAATACTTGGACATCTTTGCCTATCTTTAAGGTTCTAAGAGAGTCTATTCAAGATTCAGATACTGTGTAACACTTGAAAAACAAACTATTAAATATACCCTGTATCTGCAATGTAATCTGTTATGGCTGCTTGGTTAAGATTCACTGACCTCTGATCAATGAAAATATGCAATTTATCTATGATCCCACAGACAAACAGCACCACACATTTGACAGATAAATTATTTGATAATCATATTGAGCACATATTGCTATTTTCTTATTTTATAATTACACAAATAGCACTATGTCTTATAACATATTATAATGTAATGAATTGGTTATATTACCTCTGAGATTGTGGCCGCTGAGTTTCTAGCCTTCCTAGATCTGAGCTCTGGTGCCGGGGGTCTTCCGATATCATTCGAAATTGACTTGGATCTAGAAATTTCTCCATAATTACTTTGCGCCTGTTTTAGCCTTTCAGTCATCGGTGTGTAGTTGGCTGGTGAGTATTTATTGTAGAACTCAGCGGGGGTCATGGCCAGAGTCGACGAACTCAACATACTCCGGGCCTTAGAAGCCCTGTTCAGGTCCGAGGTTCGACTACTCTCGCTTCGCGTAGTAGACACATCTCTCGACCGAGACTCGCTTCTCTCTGATCTGTAGCGGCTAGATATGCCACTGTCGGAGTCTGTTATGCTGGGAGCTCGAGAACTCCTTGTGTACTCCACCATCGATGTCTTTCTCTCTTTTTTGCCATCAACATCACTATATTTTGATTTGTATTCTGTGGTTTTGTTGCCATAACTAGTTCTCAGAGTGGAAGTCATGTAGGTTGTACTGCTGGAAAGGTATGGTTTGTTTATACTAGAGGAGCCGGTCACCGTGGAGGATGTGGGATATCGTGAGGGCGAGACAACAGGCATTTTGCTTAGCTTTGTGTGTTGATTGATCAGTTGTAAGTTTTGATCCTCGATGGGCGTTTCTTAAGCATTTTTAATGTCACCTGAAACAAAAAACCATATAAATAAATACAAACAGCTCATTTATATCAGTTATTTTATATGACACTGTACAAGAATTATGACACACCAAAGAAAAAAAACTTGTTCCGATAATGTCCATTCAATAATGTCTATAATTTTAAAGTTTCTTATCATATTGGATAGCTATCGAACATCTTCCAAAATATGGAATGTTAATGACAACAGATAAGGTGATATAATCTACAGTTGTTTGATGTAACAATTGATGTGAACAAGAAACTTTATATCGCCAATAAAGTATATGGCTACTGAATACTTCAAAACACAATATATTTGGTATTAACCCGACTGCCTTGAAGGGTATTGTTTTAGTCAGATATATTGTTTAGATATATAGATCAACAATCAGCACATAATTTCACCTAAAAAAGTTATTTATTGTTTAATTTTTTAAGCAAAATTCTGAAATAATTATCACAGCATACACAGAAAAGTGCAATTAAATTAAATAAACTGCATATTTAGTGTAAAACAACCTAGAGAAGTATTTATATGCAGTAATCCCTGTGCATGTCTAAGGCTTCTATTGTTTACATAAATTTTAATAACACAATCTATTGGATATTACAGTATAAATTATACATATTTGTTTTTTTTTGTTGGCTTGCATAGTGGGGTACAGTTTAACTAATGCCACAAGAGCGGGGGCATTCATTTGATGTGACATACAATTATCGATTTATGTATTGTTCTAACACTATGGGTATTTAGTTTTATTTATTACCAAGTAGCAGTAGAAGTAAGCAGACATTTTTACTGTATGCACATTCTTAAAAATTTTGTGATACAAAGACATATATTTTGCATGATATTAAAAACAAATAGTTATCAAGTGGGCTTTAGTAAATTATCATGAATTGTTTATCTGTTTCTGTTCTGTGTTACATTTAGAGCACTCTTATACTTATATTTTAATTTTAGGAAAGGTCCATTATTTAATTCAATTTGTGTATTAAATATGTTCCAATACAATGGTTAGATATGAAAATATTGGAGAAATACAACTTAGGTTGTTGATTTTAATGTTACCTATTCTACTCAGTCATTATGTCATTGGCGAAATACCTAATGTCTCTCTCGCGTTCCTAAACATTTGTCAGCTCTTTTTAAACATGCACAATGACTAATCAGATATTATCTTCAACAATGTAAACAAACAAACAGTGTATTAAGCCAATAATTAGGTTTGCTTGATTAATTTCAGAATTAATTAGCATAAAAATTCTTATAATAGTATCATTAAATGTTTGCATCAAGTTATTAATTCTTTTCTTGCATTATATATAATGCCTGCTTTGACCACCTTCTGTATTCCAGCATTCAGCCTTCATGTAGAAGACTATGATTGAGCAAGTGCGTGCGATCATGCGTAGCTAGAACTGTAATACGCAAACGTAGGTGGTGTAATATGTAATATGATACCGCCAAAGCAGAAATCCTTCAAGGCCACACGGGTTCCAAGTGCACGATCACGGAGTCGCAAAAACAAATTATCACTTTCACACCACTCACCCGGCCTCCCGCTCGCGAAATCACCAAATACACACCGAAAATACACTCCTTGTTTTATTTTTAGCGTCTCCAAAGACGATTTTGCATGACACACTGTCCGCACAGAGTCACCGCGAAAGCTTCACTCTCTAATTAAATTTTTCCTTTATACATCACGTGTTGGTTGCAGCGCAAATTAAATCGATCGCCAGTAACTGCATTAGCGAAGAAAAATACACAGGATACTCACAGTTCTACTAATCTCCGAAACCAAAGCAACTAATTTCAACAGTACCTGTATTCGAACACGGTTAGAAGTGATATTTGGGTTGATTTAATTTCACACACGGCACTCTTTGTCCCACTTACATTTATTGAATAGTTAACTGAAAAACGTAGCTAATATACGTTGCAAATATTTTTCTTCAGCTCTTGTAATTTTAGAAGGCTAGGCTCCATTCGTTTTTCGTTTGACGTCACTCAATCTCAAATTGTTGGCAATCCTATTTTTGTTCTACTTCCGTCTTAGATTCTAAAGGATTTTAATATAAGCCTTCGTGCGTTACAATAAAGTTTATTGTATTAACAACAATATCAATGATAGACCCCTGACATTTGAAAATCAGTGTTGCAATTTGAAAATATATTTTTTTTCTCATGTGCTGGAGCACGTCAAGTCAGACTTATGAGTCATCAATCAGCTGAGTGGAAATTTACTAAGGTCTAATTCTTTTTCTAAGCATCTTAGTACAATATTAATAATTGGCAAAATATTTTCGTTCATAAATGCAAGGCAAGTTGCAAGGCAAGGCTATGGGAGTGATTCATATTTTATTTTTGTTTATTATTTATTTCCAACAGATGGCGTCAGTAGTCTCATTCTGATAAAATGACTAATTATTAAATTTTCGTTGTATACTTTTTTAGGATTCCGTAATACATAAGGAACCCTTATAGTTTCGCTCTGTCCGTCTTTCCACGCTTCTAGCTTCTGTAATTATGAATATAAAAGGATGAAATTTTTGTATAGTTATAGATTGTGTATACTTGTATAGATCTCGCTTTTAGCATCTTATATTATCAATAATTTTATATTTAGGGGTGGCTACATACATGTGAAGTGGGGATGACAAATATTTTTTCATTCTATCCTATCGTATGGGGTGTCGTTGAATAGGTATTTTAAAATAAAGGCAAGGTTCCATACATGACTTTTTAAAAAGTCAACTATTTACGAGTAATCGGCTTCCAAAGTGGTTTAAAAGTTGCCCCCCCCCATGGCTTTTTTAAACTTAGAGACATAAAAACTTGCGATTTTCCATGCTGATAGATCATGCTAAATACTCTTTAGGAAAATTATTTTGAACGAAATCGGAAAGTAACTTTAGAAGTAATTTGAAAAAAACGTTTTACGCGGTTCGCGGTTATAGTTACCGAACCTCCTTAGACAATATGTCCTAACATGCTCTTGGTTAGGTTATTTTTAAATTAAATCAAAATATTTTATTATATCCATTGAAATAAGTGACATTTTTAAAGTAAAACAATAACATTAAAGTATATTTTCTAGTGCTAGTATTAGGATATTACTGAGATTAATGATCAAATTACTTAGTACGTAATTGTTCTACTCCATGTTAGATGGCGTTGCTCAAATAAAAACATAGATATGCGGGCTTAATAATACAAAAGTAAGTAGTCTTTTGTTTTTTTTAGTTAATTTACAATTTAGTTATTAGTCTACTGGAAATTGGAATACGTAAAGGTCCTCGTCGGATCTCAAGGTCACTATCATTATGATAGTGATCTGTGAACATTAATAAAAAATAATAACTTATCTACATAACAGTGGCGTGGGGTTTCTATAACTTCATTCCTATCGGCTTCACTTACCAATTACCTTTTGAAGACCCTCATCCAAATCCCTAGCTGATATACAGGCTAGAGCTTCCCCATGAAGGAGAACCAGCCTTCGCCACTGCTACATAATTATTGTAATTTTAACTTTAAAATGTTCACTGCTGCACATTAGTACTTAGGTCGTTAATTAGCAGGTAGGCTAGGACTAGGATTTAAGGTAGTAATGAAAAACAACTTAAAGAAATAGTTTCATTTATTTACTTTAAAACACTTGCACATTAATTACTTTGACATACAGCACACGTAAAGTTCGGAACGCGCATCGGACTGCGTTCCTAACCGCGGGTGGATCTATGCATTATGGACTGTGGATTGAACTGTCGTTCTAATTACGATTAAAAATGCGTCCACGGTTAGGACTGCCGGCGTCATACATATTTGGGCGAGTGCAAGGATAAAACTGTGGAAAATGTGCTTTCATCGGCATGCCAGATCGGACTGTCAGCCCCGCACATCTTCATGTTTGTTCCGGAGCGAGAGTTGGAGCGGTGTGTGCAGTTTCCCGCGGTCCGAACTTTAAGTGTGAAGAACTGTAGTATCTGGGGCGCTAGTATTACATTCACGAGATCTCCTAGGTCTTCGCTTTTCTTCCCTGCGACAGTAGTTTGCGCCGCCGGCTAGGAAAGTTAGCAGGCTATACAGTCTCTCCTAAATGGTGTAATGCAGTACTATACAACCTACTACCTCACCATGCCGACGGCTTATTTCGCTTCAAACCTGAAAACGTGAAATCTGACTTCGCTTCGATCTCTATAATTTTCCTATGAGCACCTAAACTTTAGTATTAAATTGTTAAATAATAAAATAAAATTACAAACAACTTTATCATAATATAAAAATTCATTGATATATAAAAACAATAGTTACACTCAAGTTATGATAGTACTTAAAACTTAATAGTATTAACTATTAGCTTAAGCCTAACGAAAATATTTAACACTAATTTTATGGTTTTAATAATTACATAACTAAATTATGGTACAATTTACCAATAAGAATATAAGCACAACAATGCTATAAATCAATAACATACAATATTATATATTATATATATCATAATATTATGTAATAACAATAATTAAGAATTTAATTATTTTGACCGAGATTTTTGTTAATAATAATTACAACTAAGTAAACTGTACGTATAATTTATATAAACTATAAAAACTTGTTAAAATCTTGTTACTACATTTTATGAATAGTAAAACAAAAAATTGGAAATTAGTTTTAAATCATAGACCTGTGTATAAATCTATGTTTTAAATTAAAATAAATTATGTATTCCGTTTCAATTTAAGATTACGCCTTGACTATGCGCTATCTAATGGCAGATTATAGAAACTTATTTATGCGGCAAAATTAATAGACAAATATTCCTATACTGCAGAATTACTAATACAATTACTTAATAAAAAAATATATGCTATTAAAGCGTATAATTAAAGCAAAGTAAAGAACAAACGATCGGCGGATGAAACAAAATAATATGTAGACGCTCTACTATTCTCTTGTGCCTCATGGGCGTGTAATATTTTTTATGGACACTTAAATTATTGTTTTACATTATATACCAATAAGTACGGAATAGCAGAGTTTTTAAGTATTTTTATTATGCAAGTCATCGTACGTGTGGAGTGTGAAAATCGAAATAAAGAAAATTAAAAATTAGCTCCACTTCAGCTTCTTATAGTATAATTATGTGTTGTAGAGTGGTAGCTAGTCGTGTACGACTTGAATAATAAATAGGTGAATTAAATTAATTATGGTTATATAAAAAGATAACACTACAGAAACGATATCAAAACATAAAAATCTTTACAAAAAAAGTTGGTAGCCAACGAAATATGAAAAAAAAAACGAAGGTGATGTTTTCCCGCCAAAACTGCGCCCGCGTATCACCAAACTTGTTCGGGGTAGGCGCGGGGGTGGGGGGCCGGGGAGCGGGGGCGACCCCCCGCCCGCGCGCCGCGCCCCGCACGCGCACAAGTTCGGATCTACGGGTTCCAGTTGAGGGGGGCTTGCTAGATGTACCAGGTTCAAAAACTCGCCACGTCTTTGAATCTGCTATTGTAGAGAATGAACAAAGGGTAAATAAAGAAAAGAAATTTGCGTAGGGTGCTACGGATCTTACCTTCGGAGGAATAAATTCTACCTTCACTTTTCGCGTGCGTTTTCACATTGCGCGGTGCGATATCGCATGTCGCACCGATAAATTACTAAGGTACGAGAGAGACAGAGATATGTTTTGATATGAAACATTATACCTGTCATTGTCACTATGTGCGACATGCGATAGCGGTCTGGATATCGGAAGACCGCACTTATGCCAAAGACATCAGAGCGTACCTTAGTAATTTATCGGTGCGACATGCAATATCAGAAACGATATTTCTCAAACGCAAACTCAAGCAAGGTTCAAATGTTGTAATAGTGCTCCCAACCTTGGAATAGTCCCAGAGCGCAGTATTTTTACTTTCTGCAAATCTGATTAGTAATACTATGATTAATAAAAATGCCTTAATTTAAAGACGCATCTTCCTTGAAACGGGGAAGGGTTCTCCTTGTCATCAACTCAGCGAAGACTTCTGTCAGGAACCTTATTCTAAAGCATAAGATTGAATGAGTAATTAATCAAATCAAATCAGAAAGGACATGTAATTGTTCAGATCAATGCACCTGCCAAGTGCCGGGATAAGGCAAACTGTAACATTACATTACATTAGAGAAGTTACATTAGGAATAGATTTTTTTTAGATACTACTGATGTTGTTGTGTCCGCGACTTCGCGCACGCCAAAGGAGATCACGAATCATGTAGAGTTAATATTTATAACAAAAATTTTACATACAGTCTGAGTAACACACACACACACACACTATGCTGTCGTGGTTTTCCGTGTACACGTACAGGTAGGCAGAGACCACAGTTTGTAATCTCTGCCTAGTGCCCACCATATCTGTAGGTCAATTCTGCTAATGAAATATTACAATTTTATTACAGTTTCGATATGTTGAAACAACAAACCGGTATTCTCATAAGCTTCAAACGCGTTTTAATTGGTCGTATCTCCAAAATCAGTTTATGATATCAAGACGATTCATTCTTTTATTGGAAGTCTACGTTAAAATACGAATTTATTTCTGGTGTTTGGTCTAAAACCTAATGTGATCTTGACAGACTTCTTTCGCCTCTTGAACATTTCGTCCACGCTCGCCGGGTCCGGGTGTTTCTAACCATACGTTAGTAAGTAGGTATGCCAATAAACTGCTGCTTTAAAATTGACCTATTACGGCCCCAGTATTTAGTATTATTTATTTAGCGCGTCACCTTTATGTTAGCAAACATCCCCACCACTCAGGGAATGTCCACATGTCCATGTCACGACATCGTCAACGTGTAACGGCGCGGTGCGTTGCCGTGTCGTGATTTTTCACGGCACGACAACGTCGCCGCAGAACGGCGCAAAATGTAACGGAAATTAACATGGCACGGTGATCCGGCGTCACGACGTGCACTTTAACGTCGGCGTGAATTTGCTCGTTATGTCAACGCAGCGTGCCGCGACACTGCGCCGTCTCACGTTGACGACGTCGCGCCGTGGACATGTGGACATGCGCACAGGCCGTAACGCGGTGTAGGCGAACCGCGCACCTAAAGCAATAAATGTTGTCTGCAATCGAATGAACATCTGTACGAATGGCGAATCCTTAATAACGTCGTAATATTCCATATGGATTTCCGACCTACACCTACGTAAATAACTTAGTCATGAATTAGTTTTACGAATCGCGGTGTCTTTGAAGTGGTAGCGAATTTTCCCTCCAAACACACTTCCCTAAACCAGGAATGCTAGCATATTTAAGAGGATTCTTCTTTACCCGACTACGGCGAATTCTAATGGAAGGGTAATGATTTAGGCATTCTATGTATGTACATGTATGTGATGGCTAGACAGTTGAAATTTCCACAGATGGTGCCGCTATAACAATAAAATCAAAAATTAAATAAAATAAATATTTAAGTGGTACATGATACTACAAACGTGGGTTTTTTGCTGTTTTTTACAAAACCCTTGGCCATTTTTTATATGAATAAATTACCTACTGAAGTTACATAGAAGTATACTTTTAATGTAGTCATTGTATTTACTACTAGCAGACCTCTTGCCAATTGTCATAGGTCATGTCAGTTTTCTGAACGTGCCTGTGTGTGTATGCCTGTGTCTACGGGCTCGCCGTGACCAACTTTTCTTCAAAGTTCTCGTCTCTTTGCAGCATCTCATCTGCATCCCTGAAATTGAGAAGTGTTTATGTTAGAATTATTTTTATTACGATTTTATGCCATTGTATTTTACAACAACTTTTACGTTGGTTTTGTTGAGAAGTAAGATAACTTATTTTAGACATCCCATTAGGCAATCTTATATAATATAACATAGCATAGACGTGATGTACATTACATCTGTATCCTATTGAAGATTATTATTTGTGTGTTTAATAAAGTGAAGAAAAAAGAAAGAAATCAATTTCAAAAACAATTTTCGTTCGTTTAAGCAAAATGTAGGCGTACATTTCCAACTTTTAAGGCCAGCAAAATCTAGTGTTGAGTGCTATAAAAATGAGCATATCTGGATCGAGTTGTTATAAATCAGCAACAGGTGTGCTCATGCGCAGAAATCTGCAGATCGTGGGAACCCGCGCACCTGGCGGCCGCGAATCACCAAAAACAGTAAAAAACAGCATAACAGTAGTGTGCTGTTAGATTTATTTTTGGGGTGTTTTTTGCAACTTGCATTTGGCTTCCTTAAATTAAAAAAATTATCTCCATTGTTGTAAAATTTTACAATTCAGCGTTTTAGTAAAAGCTATCCTTGATCTCCGACAGTTTAAAGCAAGACTATTAATAAGGCTTAACCAAAACATGACAGTAATGAATCTACGATATTTGTAAACCCCACACAAAAATATCTGTTCCTAATCCTACAAAGGTATTGTAACCTATATAATTATGAGATACCTAATTGCATTTTAATTCATAGCTACTAGATTGTAACAAATTTAGCCTGTGAACTTTTCAAAAAACAATCTCAGACAACAATGAAACATAAACTTATGTTTCGGCAACAGCAGTAAACACGGGCTTATCTCAACTATCGACTAGGTACCACTACCGCAGGTGGGGGTGTCTAGCGCGAGTCTAGACGAGTGGATGACGCGGGGGGCGGGCGGCCCACGCGGGAGGCGCGGGAGGCGCGGGTGGGCGACGCGGGGGGGCGTCTAGACGGTGATGGAATGGTTGCCGGGTCTAGCTATGTGGCTGTTCAGAGTGTTGAGACCGCTCAGGGGATAGTTGAAGTTTCTTTTGATAGTAAATATTATATATTGATACTTGAGGCGTAGACATCATAGGAACTTCTTTGGAAATATTTTTTTTAATGGGTATTAATTACAGTAATAACACACAGGACTTCTTGCACTATTTCCACTTTAATAAGTATTTTACATTAATTTTAATATATTACACGACCGGTTTCGACAGTCATCATAAGGGTATTAATTATACTAGGGGTAATTACTTAGGCCTTTTCATCCGTTATTGGATGATTTATAAAGTATTCTCCGAGCGAAGTCCCAATCTTGAAATACTGTAGTGCCTAGGAAAGTTGTTTTTTTTTAATGTCACAACAGAGTCAGCCTAGTCCAGAGGAAGGAGCTCCGTGGCCTAGTGGGTAGACCGTTTGATTCGCACTTGAGAGAGTGCAGGTTCGATTCCTAGGTTGTGGCATGACCAATGAGACTTTTTCAGATCTCAAGTACATTATACAGACGCTCTAACGGTGAAGGAAAACATCGTGAGGAAACCCGCACATGATTAGTTAGTGGTAATAAATATGCTTGAAATATGTCTATAGTTGTAATAAAAGTGTATTGTTTACTGATGATGAGAGAAAAAAAGAGTTCGCATAACATTTTGCTTACCTGTAAAAAGCTTATTCCGTTATTCCTTGCTGTTATCCTGGTGAAGACACAAGAAGGTAACACTTCTGAGACACTGACTCGTTACTCGCATCTCGCTGTGCTGGACCTGAAATGATCATATTATCTAAATAAACATTAATAATTAATTATCATGTTGAATTAAATATCAATCGTTTTGATTATTCTCATTTTTGCAACAAGGGGAAGCTAAGTTTGTTACGCTGCTTCTTAATTTTAAGAAATGAAGAACCAGTCTAATAAACTTAGCTTTACTGAACTACCACCAGTTCCAGACCACTGATAAGTTCGTGGTCTGAAACTGGTGGTTCAGTAAATAACAATTTTAACAGGTCTTAAAAGGCCACTCGAGTATTTTGTTTATAATTTGTTTAATTTCAAATATCTTAAAATGGATATATGTCAGATGAATCACCATATATAGAATCATATTAGAAATTTATCTATTTTTTCAGTTTTCAATAGAAATTCATAAAATGGTACACATAATAAGAATTGCTTCAGTGTGAAATTAGAGAATTGTTAGAAATTACTGCCAGAGCAACTTCTTCAATTCATATCGCTGTTGTATTTGACTGTGGACGATTCAATTAACGTGGCCATTTTAGACATGCTGGCATTTTTGAACCTTTTTGAAGAGCCCTACTGTTCGGAGAATGCAAATATTGTGAGCCACCTGTTGCTACTTGCTACACGCTACATGGCGCTACCGTAGCCTCGGGACAGCTGTTGTATGGACAGGACGCATATTAGATTTAGTCCCTACTGTAAGTTATTAATCGTTTGTCTAAATATCATGCTATCTCTTTCATTAATACGAAGAACAACAGACATAACATAATATTTAATTAACGATCAACTTTAACATGCGTTGGTAAAATTGACACTAAAAATCAGAGTGTACATTGCAACTATACTAGTTAGTAAAGTTTTTCGGTTTCTGATTTAATTAGTCCTTAGAAACTCCTAAGGACTAAGGGTTAAATATAAAACCGGAAAACTAGCATTTAAATGCTAAGTTGGAATATATTGTCTTTAAATTAGTTTTTGATTTATTTCTACAACCGAGGTTTTATACCGGTGACATAATATCACATTGGTTCATGGTTGTATATCACATTAGTTAGATTTTTTCTACTTATAGTTTATTTTTAAGCCCCGACGAAAACAATCTGATGTTATAAGTTTGACTTGTCTGTCCCAAACGGACAATCCCATTTGATCTAGTTTTTATGTTTGAAAGCTTACACGATCGAGAATGTTTTTAGCTATAATACATCGTCATCAGCTCGCTCACTGCTTGACAATTCGAGAATTACTTTAAATTTTAATTTTGTTTATCGTAAAAGTTTTGAGATATTTACAGATTCTTTCAGCCAATTCCTAGGAATAAACTCATTACGTCATTACGTAGACTAGAATGAAAAGGTTAGTGCGTCCTTAGGGGCCCCATATACGGTCCGGTTTTCCTTCAGTTGGGCCTGAACGGATGCAAAATTGTATAGTCTATGTGCAATTTCGATATAGCATCAGTCGGCCGGATGGACTGAAGTGATTCGTTCCAGTGTTGCCAGCTCTGTTTTTGCGAAACTACTAAACTCGCGCCGGTTTCTACTAAAAACTATCCATATCCCCAAAACTCCCAAAAACCACTGCATTTTAGGTTTTGTTATATTAAAATTTTATTATTTATTGAATTATATTATAAATTTTACCGTTAAATTAAAATATACTACGTAATATTACGTATATAGTAATAGTAATATAGTAATTTTGCATAACTAATTTATTACTGTCTGTCTCTTTCCTACTAAAACGCTACTAACAACTAAATTCATACTAAGGATAATAATAAGATACTTAATTTACTAGTAAAACTTTGTAAAATAACTAAGTAGGCAACATTAATTCTGGACTGAACGGACCATGTGTGACAAATCGCTTCAGTTCTCGCCAGAGCCGCGGCCGTGCGGGCGTGTATCGTGTACAAACGTAGTGAGTTTAAAATTAATAAACACGAACGTAGCTCGCGGCAAACCAGAACGAACTGATGCGATTTTTCCGTGTGTGTACTCGAATCCGTTCAGGCCGAACTGACGTCAGTTCTAACTGAAACGATCTGCCTCTTGTCTGCTGGGGGTTGAATTTTGAAAAATCAAAGTCAAACTTCATGGCAAGCTGTTCAATGGTTTGAGTAGTTTGCACATTTCCTTTTATAAATACTGACAGATAAATAATTGTGGTCGTCAATCGTCACCATGTAGTCGCAAGTCACTAGGCGTTGGGCCGGGGTCGGGGGCAGTATAGCAACTGTGAGGGTCTGTGGAAGGCGGAACTCGGCGGGCAGAGGTTCGCAGAAACCGTCGTGACGGTTATCAGTAGCGCTGGTCGCGGTACAAGGCATGAGTGACGGCAATTTAAAACCGTACTGAGATCATGTCGTAATAGTAATCGTTTTCTTAAGCTGAAATGGTACGTTTGAAAATTATACTATCCTACCACTATTATAAATGTGAAAGTTTGTGAGGATGGATGGATGGATGCTTGTTACACTTTTACGCAAAAACTACTGAACAGATTTTGATTAAATGTGGTATAGTAGTAGTTTCAGCTCTGGATTAACACATAGGCTACGTAGAGTTTAGACATTGCAGCTGGCCATCGGTCAGGCCAAGGAGCGGGCGTGGCTGGAGCTTGTGGAGGGGTAGGTAGGGGGGTACCCCTGGGGCCGACCGTACAAAAGGGCGCGAGACAAACTTCGCGCCCAGTATGCCCTTCTGACGGAGACGCTGCAACCTGACCTGCTGGGGAATATTGTCAGGAAGTTGTTCCCTGATCCCCCGGTAGATTTTGCCCCGCCGCGCATGGCTAGACGGAAGTCGGGCTCGATGGAGTAGGGTGTTCTGCCACTTGTCACTGATCTGGAAATAGGCGGTTCTGTCTCGCCTCCGGAGTAAGAGGAGGGCGCCTGGTCCGGACAGGGTGCACGGGAGAGTTCTCTCAATAACTCTCGTGCACCTCGGAGATAGCCGTAGGGAGCAGTTCAATCGCTGCCTTAGTGCGGTCAGTTCCCGAAGGCATGGAAGGAGGGTCGGCTCGTCCTACTGCCGAAGGGCGGGCTGCCACCGGACTGCTCGTCAGCGGTGTAATCGATAGTGTTGGCAAGGCATTTGAACGCGTCAAGCCTCCCGCATCGTTAGGCATTTGGAGGAGGGCCCAAGGAGATGCTCAGTTTCGGCCCGGTTGGTCGACTGTCGACGCTTTAGGGCCCTTTAGGTAAGTGACGGAGGAAGCGGAACGCGGTAGGGAGGTGGTGGTGGCGGTGTCCTTGAACATCGCTAATGCCTTCAACAGCCTTCCCCACAGCGTAATGCACGGTTTCGAAGTGCCTCCATATTTCGGAATCCACCACGATGCATACCTATCCAATAGAGAAGTTGTGGTCGAGGACCGGTCGGGTCCCTGCGGTGCAGTCTTCCCCCCGGTATGAGTGTCATCTGCTATGCGGATGCACATCAGTATCATTTGCGCGGCTGGCTGAGGAAGGAGTATCCTTCTTAGTCAGCCGCATAGAGCAATTAGCCGCTGAAGGCAATCCGCAGGTGGTTTTAGTGGGTAACGTATCGGCGACAGATCAAATGTCGCCGGGAGTCCCACAGACCCTCAAGCCACCCGACCCCGGGGGAGGCATAAAGCCTTTCCCCTGCAAAATAAAAACAAAAAATGGTTGACAGATATTACATACTCTCGAACTTCGAAGATAGTTAGCTTTACTTCTTAAAAAAAAATACTTTTAACGATACATTGATTTTCGCAAGACGGCACGCGGCGCGCCGTTCAACAATGACAAATAATATGATCCTTAATTCGTGTAACATTTTAACAATAAAGGCATTTAAAAAATCGATGGCAGTTTTTTAAGCCATTGCTTTGTGCGAACATCCCTTTGTACAGGGGCAGCTGAGATGCCACTACTCCTCACTGTTAGGGCTCCACAGTTGTAAGTCTGCCTGTCTGACTAATTGCAGTCTGCCTTTAGTCTGGGTCTTTGTAAAAATTAGTTACGCATATTTCAGAAGACTAAATATTTTTAATTTGTTATTATTATAATTAAATTGTCTACGTATGTAAAATATATAATTTATACATTGTACATACGTTATTTTAGACACCCAGATTAGATTTTGCAAGAAACAAGCCTTAGCGCCCACGCCTAACGCCTAAGCGTCGAGAGTTTGATTATTATTATCGAATAGTGCCGATTGAAGGATAATGATTTTTTATTTTAACCTTTTTACCCTGCAAGACCTTAACGGTCTTGTAAAAAGTTTATTAGCAGCAGTCGGCTGAGCGGTTGCCAGTACTGGCAATGGAGCGCGAAAGTAACTTTGATCGCAGCGGGTGTTAAATTAATAAAAAAAAGTATAAAAAAGATCAAAAAAAATCGCTCACTCACGATTTTTTTACAGTTAAAAATAGGGTTGTTACAGGGGTAGTTTTTTTTGCACACCGTATCGATGCTATTGATTGATTTTTTAGCGCATTGTGCCGGGGATTAGGGTTACACCGGAAGGGGTGGTATGAAAGAGGACTAATTTTAAAAAACACCGTTTTTATGTCAGAAGTACATCTGTCGTTTTCGAGTGCATTTGGTGCGTTTTACGGAAAATTAGCGCGAGCGCGAGGGTTCACTGTGTAAACGTCTATTGCAGTGAAATTCCTCGAACTGTCGTGGCAAGAAGTAAAACCAATAGTAATAAGTAGTAAGTTAGTAACGGATACATTCTTAAGCATGTAAGCGTTTACGTAACGGTAACGGTTGCAGGTTTCCATACAGTATCACTTCAAGTTTACCTGACAGCTCTAACTCCGCAGGCTCCGCTATCAGGTACACCGTTACGTGTGTGGCTATTTATTGGCTTGCATATTAAACAAAACAACAATTACTTTGTTTAATAAGGTAACAATTAAACAGTAAATTTTAAATTGTGGGAGAGCCACGCCTCGGCATAAATGGGCCGGCTCGACCGGTAAATACCACCGACTCACTGATAACCGGAGTGAAATAACGCTTGCGGTGTGTTTTCTCGAGTGAGTGAGGTTACCGGAGGCCCAAGGAGGGTTGGGGGTATTAAGGACTGGGACCGCAAGTCGCAACACCAGAGGAGTTACAACTTAAGAGTGTACCTCCTCAGGTGTTGCGAGTGTCCATGGGCGGCGGTAACCGCTTACCATTAGGCGGACGGATCGTTATCTGAATCGTACTCGTTTCCTGGTTCATTGATTTAAAAAAAAGTTATTAATCGAATATGTTTTATAAGTTTAAATACCTTTGTTAGATTACGCAATTAGATGTTCTGTTATAAGTAATAAGTATTTTATTTACTTTCAGTAATTATACAAAATAACTTATTCAATATAGGCCAAAGTAATGTCGAGCTTCTTACTTCATATATTTTGTATAATATATTTCTTAGGAAATTTATAAAGCTTACTATATTTCCTTAATTATTTCCGTATTAATATATAGATATAAATATGTTAAAGTGTCTAGTGGGCTGTGGGTCATACATCTGTAGGAGGCCTGGTACACCGTACAAGTCCCAGAAGCCTAGCGTCTATGTGCTATTTCGAGAACCTTTGGTATTAAGACTAAAGTAAGACGAAACCATATAATTAGCTAAAAATAAACATTAGAATTGTTTATTCAGAGCCTGAACTACCTACCATACCTAACTACCATACCAAAATAAATCAAAATTCTGTCAGTAGAAACAAACATCCATCCTTCCATCGTCACAAACTATCACATTTATAATAGTAGTATGATCTATATCAGTGTTGGAAACAGCATGTAAGTTGTCACAGCCATAGTAGGACATCGGCAGCAACAAGTGCCCCCCGCTCTACCGCCCCCCGCTCTACCGCACCCCTCTCTCGTCCCGCGCGTTTTGCATATTATACTATTGACTAGCACAACGGAGGGGTTCTAATTTGACCTACTTACGGTTTGCATATTTTTTCCTGGTCTACTAGTTGCGGCAAGTTCATAGTGATGGTGACACCACCACCACAGAACCACGTGGTGAATGGTAATGACAACTAGTACAGATTCACATCAGTACTAGTCCTAATATTACAAACACGGATACTGAACTAATAACTACTGAACGGATTTTGATGAAATTTGGTATGCTAGTAGTTTAGACTCTAGAGTAACACATAGGCTACTTTTTATGGCTGCAAAATGAAGGGTTCCTGCGAAATATCTATTTGCGCGTGCCAAGTCGCGGGCAACGGGAGAGAGACGCGACGGTCAATTCAATGCTGCTGTTACGCGCAGGGTTCATTCATTCATGTGCTACACGTCTACATACACTATACAGCTAGAGTACCACTGTAGTCTATAGCCGTGACCTCTGGCGGCTCTGTGTACACAATACACATTAGTCTACGTGACAGACTATAGTGTAGGCAGAGAATAATGTTTGCTGGAATAAACATTGGACAAATCAATTATACGTTTATAAATATTGATTTAAATTGTATGGTTCAAAGGGCTACTATAACGTGTATAAAATGCTTAAAGTGAGTAACGTATTTCATTTGATAAGGAACATACTGTATCCGTCTAAATAGCTTCTGAAAATACCATACACAATAATAAGTATGAACTGAGCACGGGCCGTAAGTTTTATTAGGTGAACCGCTATGACCCTGCATTTTAAAATGTAATATTTTCGAAAATATTCATATAAATTACATGCTGTAAAGGGTCATATTGATCTATATTAAATGCTTGTGCAATGTATTTAATGTACTTAATTGGATAAGGATTAATGCTAAAAATCGCTTTGTATAAGCATAAGCCATTATTTCTCGTAAAAAGTAAAGGATATAAAATCGTGATTGCGGGTTATCCCTAAGAGATAGACATATACCATCGCGGAGTATTTTGTAGACCTTTATAAGTACAAAACTGTAGTACATTCGAAGTGATTCATGCGTGTCTAATGACTATTTTGTCAATTTTACGTTTCATTATGGGAGAGCCACGCTTCGGCATAAATGGGCCGGCTTGACCGGGTAAATACCACGGTCTCACAGGAAACCGGCGTGAAATAACGCTTGCGTTGTGTTTCGCCAAGTGAGTGAGGTTATCGGAGTCCCAAGGGGGGTTGGGGATTTTAAGGACTGGGAACGCAAGTCGCAACACGAGAGGAGCTCCTCTGGTGTTGTGAGTGTCCATGGGCGGCGGTAATCGCTTACCATCAGTCGATCCGTCTGCTCGTTTCCTGGTTCATTTCATAAAAATTTAATCTATGTAGTCGGTAGAGTCACTGTAAAGCCGCGTTTATGGTTATAATAAAACCGTCCAAGTGCGTGTCAGGTCACGCATAGAATAAGGTTCCGTGGCCACCCACTTTAAATTATATGTTTTTAAATATTTTACATGTTTACTTATCATTTCGTTAGGTATATTTGTTCAAAGTTTTCCAAGTAAACGCATTTTACAAGTTAGGCCTTAATAACTCCTGAACTAACAGAGTTATATAAGCCATTAAAGTTATCCTTCATAGTTCATTACATAGACTAGTATCGTGTTATTTTTTTTTTTCAAATTCACCGTTTAGCGTTTAAAGGAACTCCCTATTTTATCAAAAATGCGCTTTAAAGTTGAATATCTCGCGAGCGGATAGCTAGATAAAAAAATCGTCTCAGAAATCTCTCGATGTTTTAAAAGACCTATGTACAGAAATTCCACGGTATGGCGTAGTCGCGAGAAAAAAATCATCACCACTTTACGTATAAGGGAGCTCCCCAAAACAAATATTTTTTGTGATTTGTGATTTTAGTACTTTAACGTCGTGGTAAATACACATTTCCATCTTTCTAGCACTATCCATTTGGAAGACAAGGAGCTAAGGACGGACGGACATACGGAACTATACGGGTTCCGAGACGTGAACTACGTAACCCTAAAAGTTGTTTATAACTTATAATTTAGTTAGTTCAGATCTCAGAAAGTGAAGACTAAAGACTACCTAACTAATAAAAATATAGGCATTTTCACAATTGCATACTACAAAAAGCGAAAAAAATTTTTTTTAAATCCTTATTTAAGTGTCAGCTCTACGGAATTGTTCGTAGCAACGACCGTAGAGTCTGGTTGGTATACTCAGTTCAGAATTCAGAAGCTTATTCTCGTATTTAAAGTAGACTTTAGCAGAATTGACCCTCGGGTCCAACTTAATCTAAATATTATGAGCAAAAAGATTCAATTCGACCAAAGTCATTACTTTTGTGTTGTTGTGTCGTTGTATTTTCTAGGACTGTAAATACGCGCCATTTAAATTGGTAGATTATCTATTATATAAAGCAACATGTCCTGACTGATTCATCAACGCCGAGGCAAAACTACTGAAGCTAGAAATGTAATATTTGGACCGTGGCTTCCTTTTGTGACGTATAGGTCTACTAAGAAGGGATTTTGCGAAATTCACCCCCAAAAAGGGGTAAAAAGGGGTATCAACATTTGTATGTAACTTTTTTGTTTGTGGTCAGATCTGTTTGGAATTTCGTGATATTGCTCTTTGGCATGATTTACTAAAACTAATTCACTAATTTTCTAAAATTCAATTTTTAAGGGTTAAAAAAGGGTACTTAACTTTGTATGGGGAAGAAATATTAAATGAGCATTTCGGTATGGAACTTTGTAAATGTAGTCTTAAAAGAACTAATTAACTAAGAAACTAAGCACATATTTCATGATTTTTCGATATTCAACCCCACCCCTAAAGGGAACGGAATATTAAACCCCTAATGAATGTCTTTTTTTCAGAGTCAGACTCATGCTTGACCATTTTACTATAATATGTGTTCTATATTTTTGGACTGGTCTCTATAAGCTTTTTATTTTGATACCAAACACCTTCTGCAGTCAGGTAATAAATATACATAAACAGCCAAAATCATTATTCTTCCTTATGGCTTTGCCGTAGTCGGGTAAAAAGGGTTCCGTTTCCATTTACTATTTCCACGCAAACGAACTTGCGCCCACCAGCTATTAATATATAAAGCCAAAATTGATTGACTGATGTATCAACGCACAGCCCAAACCCATAAGGCTTAAAATTTGAAATTTTGCACACATATTTCTCATATGAAGTAGACAGCCACTAAGGAACGTTTGGTTTCAACCCCAGGTGGTGACACCTTGGGGTTGAATTTTGAAAAACCTTAAAAATAGGGGATAAAAGATGGTATGTAACTTTTTATTCCATGAACATATTTCCATGATTTTTCATATAAATTGAGTACGGAAAAAATAATGAGTATTTCAGCGTTTTCTAAAATTCAGCCCCTAGTCGAATTAATGAATGAATGAATGAACACTTTATTGCGCACCAAAAAGTAAAATCAAATAATACATATTGATTTCTTATGTTAACGCGAATATTGTTCATTGTTTTAAACACTTACGGATTGTGTCGCGGAGGACTTTTCTTTTTCGGCTTTTTTAGCGTAGCGACGTTTCGGCTACTTTCCAGCAGCCGTGGTCACGGGAGGACTGAGGTGTCAATAATTGTCCTATTTGTTGAAGTTGTTCAAACTACGCGAAGATTCTTCAATTATTATTCCTAGATATCCTATCCACGCCTAACATACTAATAAACTATACTTGAGGTCGCGGTGATTTTAAATTGCATTTTATTTTGTTGTTATAATGACGACAAAAAATTAATTTAGACTTCACTTTCAGAGCTGAAAATCGAACACACAAGTGTCGAGTCAAATGTCAATGTCATATATGACAGCTTGACACTTCGATTTTCAACTCTATTGCATCACCGCAGAGTTCTATTTTCAATGCTCTGAATTTTCTCCGGCCTTCCGGATTCCGGATCATATAGTCTCAGCCTAAACTACCTCACCTTGAGAAGAGACTCTTGGATTACTAGAGGTAGTGGAGACGTTAGTAATTGATAACGATGATTATCATTATATATTAAATATCCTACTACTATTACAAACGTGAAGTCTTTAGGCGACGGATGTATGGCTACTATTTATCCCGAAAAAGTATAGTGTTCCCGCGGAATACCCGATAGTATATTTACGAAGGCGAAGCCATGGGATAAGCTAGTATATTTTTATTACTCTTGGAAAATTATCAACGCGAAACTAAACCTAACATATTCAAACAAAACTTAACATACTTAAACTAAAACATAAAATAACAGCATGAATACATAATCCACCTGAACAGTAGAAACACATCACTCACAAAATGACCACAGACAAACGACAAAAAAAGCACATTAGATCTTCACCTCGCGATTATCTCAGTTTAGTTTCGAACCGTTAGCGGAACTCTATCTAGATACGCCACTCGTACACAACCATTACACTGTATACAGACGACTCTAAATTACACCGGCTCTCACTCCACTCTACGTCACAGCGGTTCCGTACACGACCCCACGGCCCACACTATACTCTGTTCAGATCCAATTTAATCTAGACATAAACAAAAGGAATAAACTCGACCAAATTAATGTCTCACTGTTATTCTATAAGGTAATTAAGTGACATTTAAATTTGAAGCATTATGTGTGTTATAACTTATATTGTTATGTATGTTTACGTTTAGATTAAATTGAATTTGAATGGAGTGTACACTATATTTGTTACTCAACTCTTCATTACACTATTACGGTACGCGACTCGACATTGCACAGTAGTTCTCGTGTCTACTTGGAGTCGTGAAAGTTGTGCCGGGGCGCGGCGGCGACACGCGCGGTGTCCTCTCGCGCCGGCTATTGACTGAACCGTCTACCGACAGCTCAGCGACAGCCTTCCACTTCCGTCGTCTGATCACCCTTGTGCCGGCGATACACCGACGAGCGAACCGCAGTGTTTGCCACTAAACTATACAGGATATAAATTGCTGTTCTCTACATTTTTTTATTTTTGAAACCAGTTTGTAACTGAATTTCTAATGTTACAATAAATATCTTAATATTCAATGTCTACATTATAAATTCAGATATTATATAACAAAATCTGCTTTATCAATGTTTCTTTAGCACAACATTACGCAATTAAAAGAAATTCTAAAACAACAATAATATTATAGATCTATTAAATTCAACATCGAACAATAATTTATAATTTTAAGTAAAAGTTAATCATATAATTAAATAGGTCAAAAAGTAGAATGCTTATAATATATTAGACATTAAAATAAATTTCCCAAAAAAAAAAAAACAGAAAATGTAGCTTCATATCTGTGAGACCTCGGCTTGATAAACCGATAAAAATTGACGTTTTCGCTCGGTGGTGTATCACAACATTAGCCGGCTAGCCGTCTTATATAATTGTATACATTAAACCCTAAGGTGTAATGACTTTTAGCAGGCTTCTTACAACTTATTACTCTTATAAACGCTATGATCTATTTCACTATTTGTGTTACAAGCGAAATAGTCATTTTGTGTATTGCTTCTCTTGATTAATATTTTAATTTTTTTCTTTTTATTTTTTATTAGGATTTTGCGCAGTAAATGTCTATATAATAAAGTGAATTCGAAGTAATGAGTATGTATTCACATGAAATTTTTCTTTCAGTAAAAATGAAAAGAAATTATTAGGCTGTAAAATCCTTGTAGTTTAGATTGCACACTACAGTAGAGCACGGTGGATTACAACCCACCAGGCTAGAAGTACTTTCTTTTACTTTGTTAAAAGTAAATGGTAGAAGGCAAATATAACACAACCGTTTCAACTTGTCTTGTGTCTGGGCGTCGAAACCGCTACCCTCCAGACGCCAGCTCTAATAGGATTCTTATTACTTGGCTCGTGCTGAGCCAATCGATTTTCTACAATACCAATATGTCTAGAATACAATATTGGTCTGAGATCCCAGGCCCGCATGACAACACTTATATTCTTACTGATAAATATCATATAGCTTTTGTACTAGCGTAACTACTACTAGTACTACGTACTAGCTTTTGCGGCGGCGTGGAAGAGTGTTCTTAGAGAATAAACTTCTTCAGCAAATTACTCTACTCACAACAATATACTTCTGTATACAATATTATACTTGTTTTTTGGGTTTCGTGCCCAATGGGTAAAAACTATCACCTCGACGCGACGTTCGAGACCTCTTGATATATATATTTTGCGCTTGAATATAAATTTTACGATATCTTCTAAATTTAAGATATTAATTTGAACTGTATGGTTTAAAGGGCTACTATAATGTGTATAAATGCTTAAACTGAGTAACGTATTTAATTTGATAAGGTGATCCTACAGTACTGTATCCGTCTAAATAGCTTCTGAAAATACCATAGGTACATAGTAATAAGTATGAACTGGGCACGGGCAGCTAGTTTTATTAGGTAAACCGCTATGTCCCTGCATTTGAAATTGTAATATCTTCGAAAATATTCATTTAAATTACATGCTGGATAGGGCCATATTGATCTATATTAAATGCACAATATATTTAAGGTACTTAATTGGATAAGGATTAATGCTGTATTGCTTAAAATCGCTTCGTGAACAAGCCATTATTTCTCGTAAAAAGTAAAGGATAAAAATTGGTTATTGTGGGTTATAAAAAAATGTGTTTATTTACGACAAACCTCAAAAATTATTAGTGTTTGTCTACTATATTATGCATGTTATATACATATAAACCTTCCTCTATCTATTAAAAAAACCAGCAACAAATCCGTTCTTCTGGGATCTCTGTACATAATATTATGTTTTATTTGTACGATAACCAGAGTTATGACATAGGTGCGCGTAAATTTTACATAGCTCATAATGACTTTTACATTTCTTTAAAATCTGTTACATAGCAGCTGCTTGTTACGTAAAAGATTTTTAAAAATGTTAGGAAAACAAAACAATTGCATACACTTTGAAAATAGTATTGAAGATATTATGAGTGCTCGTGAATGTATGACGGACGGACGGACGGACGGACGGACAACTGAGTCTTAGTAATTGGGTTCCGTTTGTACCCCTTGGGTACGTTACTATAAAAATAATGATTTCCGAGAGACATTATAAACTTGGTTATGCTGTAATCATAAAAGCATGTCACAAACTCGGATGTAATATATAGAGCCAGTGCTTGTAGAGGTGGTGTGGTGTGAATGTGTCCTACTGCGTACAGCGCATGTAGATTGTATGGTGTCGCAGTGTTTTGTTGGGGCAGGTCGCGTACCAACTCGGTATATTGTCGCTCCTCTTGGCCTAGGTTATGTAGAACATTCCGTTACAGTTATATAATATAAACTCGACATAAACTGGCTTTTGTCTGCGTTTGACAAAACTTTAAAACGAAACTATCGATCCCACAGGAAGTGGACTCTACTAGTGAGATAAATTATAACACTGATTCATGTGAAGACAAGAATTACAGAATTGAAAACAGGACATGAATTTTACTTGCGAGCTTAGAGTGAGGTTACCTTTACAAAAGAGGTGAATATTTATAAACACACCGGCATATTTAGCGGAACACAAAAAAAGGTCCGTAATTAAAAAAATATGGTTTTATTTTAAGATCTATTTACTACACTTCTTTTGTTATTTAAAGTTTCATTTGTTTTACTTAAAATGAGATCACATTCAGAACAGATTTTGCGAGTAAAGGCTATTTGTGAAAATGGTACATTTTTGAACTTTTCATGTAACCGGGAAAAGTGAAAATTAATATTAAAATAACAATTAATTAAATTAGAAAAATGGTGACTAATATCGCGTATTTCCTCCACGTGCTCTTATTAAGTTTCTACCCGTCTAGGCATACTGAGAATGATGTTATCGATGGTCTCCTGGGATAGTCTCCGCCATTCCTCAACTACGGCGATTCGCAGTTCACCCACGTTGGCAGGAGCTGGAATTCTGGACTCAACTTTTCTTTTCAGCAAGTCCCAAACGTGCTCTATTGGGTTCATATCCGGTGATCTCGCCGGCCACTCCATAACAGTGATATTCATATCATTAAGATAAGCTTGAGTTACCAGAGCGGTATGCGGCCGAGCATTATCCTGCATAAAAACAAAATCGTCACCGATATATGGGGCAAACGGTACGACATTTTCTTCTAAAACTTCTCTGATATAGCGGTCTGCAGTCAGACTTCCTCTGTCAATCACTACCAAGTCTGTGCGAGCTCCCAAACAAATGCCCGCCCAAACCATTATTGATCCACCACCGTATACAACTGTAGTTTCAAAATTTGTCTGAATGTATCGTTCTCCTTTGCGTCTGTATATTCTTTGCCTGCCGTCAATTTGGTTTAAGAAAATTCTGCACTCATCACTAAACAACACCTTACGCCATTGGTCCGCGTTCCAAAGCCGATGTTCCTGAGCAAAAGTTAACCTGTTTCTACGATGATTTACCTTGAGCCTTGGAGCCTTGGCGGGCACAAATGAACCCAAACCAGCTTCTTCGAACCTTCTTCGTACCGTACGCTCACATACGGTTACACCCCGCACTGCTTCTAACTCATGTCGGGCTTGGACGGCCGTCAAACGGGGGTTCCTACGTACACGAAGCCGAATGAAACGATCATCCCTACTCGAAGTGCATCTTTTTCTGCCTTGTCCTGCTCTTCTCACATAAGTACCGGTCTCCCTAAACCGTTGGATACTGCGATGGATCGTTGAAACTGGTCGACGAAGATCTCTGGATATCACTCTGTAGGTTTGACCATTTCTCCGCATTTCGAGTGCCCTGGCAATCTCCGTTGGGGCTAAGTTAGGCATAATTCAGTCCTCAACTCCAAAAAGATACGCGATTAAAAAAAAACTAACAAAAAACAGTAATTCAATGAAGTTTTAAATCAAACTCAGAAGGAAGAAATACTCGAAGTTCGCTCCAGATAAGGTGTATTTGAATAAAATTAAAACAATTGCATAAAATGTGATGTTCAGTTGTTTTCTCAATTTGAAAATATTTCTTTTTAAATTAAATGACGTATAAACCAGCCAGCAACCTTATAATATGATACTGATATCAAACCTTTATTTTATGTTCCGCTAAATATGCCGGTGTGTGTATATTAGGTCCATACATATGAAATTGGCGTTTTGACGTACTGTCCACTTTGATTCTCAAATATATCTTCTTTGGTTAGGAATTCCAATTTCAAATTTATAACGCTATTTACTCATGCATTTGTGTTTCGAAAACCGTAATTCATTTGTTTTTTCCTCTTTTGGTTTTTTCTTTGCGTCACTCTGTTTACAAAATGGAAAAACTCAAAATATCGTATTATTTTCGAGTACGAGTTCCACCGTGGCATCAGTGCTGCAGAAACGGCTTAAAGGATTTTTGCGGAGGAAGCGTTTTTGGTCCCAACATTTTCGTTCTGGAAATTTCGACCTGCAGAATTAGTCCCGTGGACGGCCGGAGACCAAAGATGAAAATGAAGAATTGAAGGCTATTGTGGAAGTGGATCCATCGCAAACCACGTCCGAGTTAGCTGCAGGCTGCGGTGTAAGTGATAAAACTGTTTTAATCCACTTGAAACAAATTGGGAAGGTGAAAAAGCTTGAAAGGTGGGTACTCATGAATTGAGTGCAGTAAACCGACATACGTGCGTCGACTGCTGCGTTACATTACTCAACCGGCACAATAATGACAGGATTTTAAATCGAATCATTACCTGTGATGAAAAGTGGATCCTGTACGATAATCGGAAACGCTCATCGCAATGCCTGAACCCTGTCGAAGCAGCCAAAGCCGGTATGTATATGAATTAACGGAATGTAAGCCATGTGCAAATTGGCTCGTAAAAAGTTAGTTGTGAGCGTTTGGTGGACTAGTGCCGGTGTCGTTCACTACAGCGTTCTTAAATCTCGCCAGACGATTACGGCAGATGTCTATTACCAGCAACTGCAAATCATGATGGAAAAGCTAGCTGCTAAACAACCGAGGTTGGTCATTCGCTCTAGGCCACTGCTGCTTTAGGACATCGCTAGAACATACACTGCACAAATTACTTGAAAAAGGAGGCTACCAAATTAGAGGAGCTTCAATTAGAATGTCTAAGGCATCCACCGTACTCCGCAGGCCTTGATCCAACAAATTACCATTTTTTCGAAATTTAATACTTTTTCTAATTTAATAACTTCTTGCAAGGGAAAAAATTCAACTCCGATGGGGCAGTCCAAAGCGCCTTCAAAGATTTTATTGATTCCTGTCCGAATGGTTTTTTTAGTAAAGGAATCAATTATTGATGGCAAAAGTGCATAGATATCAATGGTTATATACTTTGATTAAATAAATATATTATGTTTAAAAAAAATCGACTTTATGTTCTTCACAAAACAAACGGTACAAAACGCCAATTTCATATGTAATGACCTAATACTACGTTAGCATCCTTATAAATACATAACTAAAGTATTTAAGATAAAAAATCTATTTTGTCTTCATCTTCGTACATTTTCAACTTCTGTGACATCACTTTTTGTATAGACTGTTTTTAATGCACTTCAACGATCTCACTTTTGCAATGACTGTATTTCGTCTACGGTAAATATGCCATTAGATAATATTTCCTGGATTATTATGTACTTCACGAAAAGCCAATTAAAAAAAGCTATGCATGTTCGCCATTGAATGCTGCTATAAGAAACGCTACATTTTATAACATTCCTATAAGAATAATAGCTTCGTCCTATCGTCACTAGATGGCGTTATAAACCCCTTTCTCAAAACATGTCAAACCGTAAATCTAACTATACCGCCTTAGAGGTCGCCCTGAGGTCGAAATTCGCCCAGAATAATTCGTATTATAATTTTTAAGATAGAAATTTGTAAGGGTTATTTGCTTTATATATAGAAAAAAATAAAAATAAATAATGTCAATAATGTGACAGATTGACAAACGTCAATGTGTAACAAAATTGTATGATGTATCAAATGCACGGTTGTTTGTGAGTGTGTTGTTGTTATTTTATGAATTTTATGTATTCCTAAGCAATTGCTTTAAAAATATTAGCTTTAGGCTCACCTTAATTAAATTTAATTGTGCCAAATATCATACTCCTTCGAACGTACAATTCTCGTAAAACGGTAGATACTGAGTACTAAGTTTTTGCTTCTCGTATTAAATTTATGTTTAAAATTTACATTATTTATGAGTAATATAATCATGCATTAATAAAATTATCACTTACACAAAATACCTCCTGAATTCCGCTTGTGCACGCACCAATGCGTTTTTGATCGCATCTGTAATACAAAAAACCCTGTTAAAATAATATGTACGGTAATTATTAGTAATTACTAATAACATAATTAGCAATTTAAATGGCGATTGATTCGTTGACTACTCTACATGCACAAAATTGAAAATTATGAACTTTATGATTCAGTTGTATCGCTAAACCACCAATTCTTCTCTACGTAGAGTTTACTTGCGCACTTACTTAACTGAAATTCACGATTATTTTTTATTAAAATGATACTAACTGTTACGAATAGATAATTTTACACTTTTTTGTTTACTTAGGCACTGTTTCATAATCTACTGATAAGTGTCAGATTGCTTATTTCCATGTTTTGTCTCTGTCACTCGATATAAAGTACCACCATATTGTTCGGAAATTGTGAAACAGCCCTTAATATTATACATTTTTTAACTTATTACACATTAATTTATCCTGAAAAAAAGTTTTAAATGATTGCCATTCGCTAGTCCCTTTCGTGTGCTATTTTTATATTTATCTGCCAACTGCGAGCTGTGAGCGGAATCCTAGTTTTTGTCGAGAACGTTTTATCACGTGAGAAAAAATTGTTGTATGCATCCAACAGGCTGTTTTTTGCTTCAAGGCCATGCGGTAATTAGTTGTCCGTCTGACAGCTTTAAGTGTTAACCCTTCAGAATCTATCGGCCAGCATCAGGTAGCACGTTTTAGGCACCGCAGGCAATCCAGGCACTGGCAATAGCCTATACCAGGTGGTTAGCTCGGCCTGATAAAAACGTGTCGTACAGACTCTGTCTCGTCTGAGACACACACACGCACACACACGCACACACATGCGACAGACACGTGTTGTGGCTTACACTATACATGGTGTTATTAATTAATTAGGTAACAGAGAGTTTTAAAATAATATTATTACAACTTTTTAGAAGATAATAAATATTATGTAGGTATTAGAGAGTTTGTTTTTAGGACTTGCCGCTTAGTACTAAATTCTTTATTGAATTAATCTGTTTTGAAATTTCGATCATACTCGTATATATGACCGCATGATAGTATTATTGAATTCTATATTCTAATATTCTTATTAGAATCCTTAAGCAAACACATCCATTATGTATTTCGTTTCAAAATAAAATTCTTTAGTTTAAATTCTTGATCGCGCGTGATCTATTTCACTAACGGCGGAGCATTGACCCTCGCTGAAAAACTCAGTTCTCACAAGGAAGCAGGAGATTTTACATACTAGTAAAACAATGACTACGCCTCAATACATAGTTATAAGCACAGTTAGCTAGCAGAATTCGCTAACTTTTGTTTCTTTTTTCTTTAATGTTTACTAATAGTAGACCCACAACTTGTAATTGACTTTGCGTATTACCGAAAGTAATAAAAGGAACATCACTCTATGCCAGCGGCGCACACAGCGGGACTGCGTCACGACGCGTCTGCGCGCACACGGGCGCCGTTTATACGCACACACGCGCGCTCTGCACGCGTCTCGCGCACACTCCCGCCGAGTTCGTCGACCGAACGCGCAAAAGTTTTTGCAACGGGCTCCAACATTTCGGCCACATTTTCGCTCGGTAATTTGAATCTTATCGCTTCTCATTAGAGTCCTAGGCGTCGGGTAGCTCCGTCGCGGTGTCACAATGTACAATAAACTTTATTTTGAAAGCGGAATGATTGATATTTGTATTTTAAATGTATTCAAATGTCGTGGAAGGAAGTTCTTTATGACGTTTTTTTAGGTTTTCGACGAGCACTACAATCGCACAATGGTGTGGTGAGATAGGCCCGGCCGCGGCCGTGTCTGTGCTCTGTGGGCGCCACAGGCCACACGCCGACGCCCGACAGCACGAAGTACCCGTGAGACGCGAGCCTCGTGTTTGCACAATAGTATGTAATCTGTATCGTACGGCAGCGATTGTAGCAATACCAACCGGTCATTGCCACTCTAGCACCTACTCTATTATTAGGTTTCTCTCGGCAGTCAAAGAAAATTCCTAGTTCATAGCTCTTCTACTTTTATCCTAAATAATTTACTCTACATTTATCCATAACTAAATGCATACGACTGCACGTAATCCCGTCGGAACAGTATATTCTGCCACGATATAGAGTAGTCGATGTCCTTTCCAGTTTCCTATATATGTGCCAAATTTCACCAAAATCGGTCCGGTAGTTTCGGAGCCTATTCAACGCAAACAAACAAACAAACTTCTCCTCTTTATATTATATAATGTATAGATATATAATATTGTTGTGTTATATATGTACGCTATGCGATGAACACGCATAATGGTGAAAAACTGATGATTGTAAAGTTAGAACCAACTATTCTTATCTAAGCTGTGGCTACGTTTTTAACCTCGACGCCGCTCGCGCCCCACTCCATACTCTACATGCACTTGGCTATCTCTAAATGTTCTCTGCGTCAGTTATTACGTTGATTAAATTAGAGAATGATAAAGTTTGTCGTCCGAAGAACAGAATGTTCTGTTACTAATTGTGTTAAGAATTTTGTATATTTTTACGTTAATTCTTTTCACATGCAATGATATAAAATAATATAAAAATATGTAATAACTACGGACGCTTTTGCACCGCGTCAATCTGGTCCCGTGCTAAGTTCTGGAAGAACTTGTGCTGGTGCTCAACAACGGATATATATTAAATATTTTTTATGCTATAGGTACAGTGTACGTACCTACATTAAGGATTTTCATTTTACACCATAATACCACAATACCGACCGATATCCGACCGACCGATATACCGATAACCGAGTTATGCTCGGAGTTTTGAAAATTTAAAAATAACAAGAAACCCAAAGAAATATCTGATGG
The DNA here is from genome assembly GCA_963565745.1 of Phengaris arion. Lineage (NCBI taxonomy): Eukaryota > Metazoa > Arthropoda > Insecta > Lepidoptera > Lycaenidae > Phengaris > Phengaris arion. The sequence goes on along the minus strand of OY751434.1, from coordinate 17,596,319 downwards.
TGGTTCGAACCCATCACATTCCAAATTATTGAAAGCAAAAATTATACATGTTTACCCAACTGCCAATCGGACTGACGTAACAGATATAGCTTAAGAATGCGCGGTTCCTCAGGAATAAAAAAGAACTTAATCTGTTTTCATATTGTTTATAATTGTACGCACCAGATACTGTTAATTTTCTTTATGCTCTCCTGTATCGGGTCTACTGGAAGAAATTCCAAATTTGGAATAAGTAGTACCTTTGTACTAAATTGTATCCCAGTTTTAAGATTTCATTATTTATCATTCTGTGTACATAAATTATTAAATAAATAAAAAAATAAAACCTACCTAGATCGATATTTGTCCCCTAAAACTCCCCGCATACTAAATTTCATGGTAATATTTGTGGCCGTTTTTGAGATAACGATTAAGTATAAACAATATTGTCTCGTTTAAAGTAAAAGATATTTAATACACATCCATGACCTCGGAACACAGAAGACTTTTTTGTTCCCTGGCGGGATTCGGACCCGCGTCCTCCGGCTTGAGCTAACGCGCTAACCACAGAGGTCGTCAGAGGTCGTAAATCGTAAAAGGACAATAATTGGAATTTACAGCAGTGCTTTTGTAAAGCATAGACTTAAGTTGACTCTACTTGATGTAGAGAATACTCTGGAAGCTTTCTACTTGGCCTTAAGAAGCTGAGATCACGGCGCGGCGCGGCGGTGTCAGCGGTGTGAAGTTGTCAGTCAGGTGGACTTCCCCGTTCTTCTGTGGCTGTGTTCACGCAAGGTCACGGTAGACTCATTAAAATATTATCGTTAATTTTCGCCAACAGGCGAAGAGTTCCATACCCTTTTGGGTTACATGAATTTTAACTGTATTCTCTAATGAAATCTTCTCTCTACGAAGTAAAAAATAAATTAAGAAAAAACGTATTTTGTAATACAGTCGTATTTTTAATTTTGCTCCAAAGAAACTCGATCCGGTTTTGTAATTTTATTAATATAGGCAGGATTTTTTAAGATTGACCAGACTCCAAGATAAAATAGTAAAAGGTGTTAAAATGTAATCTAGTTGTGATCTAATGAATATAATATATTAATTGGCCACTTTGCGAATCACACGACCGGCGACTTGTGAGTCGAATGTCGAGATGTACAGTTGATAGAATTGATAGAGAATTGATGCTCGTTGTTTTAGCTTTGTTTTAATTGATACTTGGAAGTTCGCGATGTTGCCGGTGCAAAGATTCTCTGGGCTAATATACATTTTATGGTCCAAATTTTTGAGAATAGAAATTGTAATGAGGTATTATATTGTAAAAGTATGATAATGAAATTGTTATTTATTGTTTATCTTATTCTATTTTAATATAATTTTAATGATGCATGTATTTTACTTATTTTTCAGTTATATTATTACACGACATTATCTTTATTTAGTTAATTTTATTATACTTTTAAAGATTTTTTTTTTAACTGTAATCTTCAATTATTTATATTCATCGGTTTTAATGTAATTTTAATTTATTTTGACATTGATTAATTTCATTGTATTTTGTAATTTTTTTAAATTATTTCATAGCGGATACATTTATATTATTTTATAGAAAGATGTAATAGCCTGTAATTAAAAGTGCAATAACCACGATAATGTAAATTCAATCAAATCAAGCTGTTCATAACAATAAAACAAAACAAAATCCAAAAAATAAGCTAGCTTATAACATTCTTAAACTTTATTTCAAGTTAAATCAGTAGCAATCAGTAATTTACTAATATATATTATAATATTATAAGAAACCCGTTCTTATAAGTGATAAGAAGCCTTTTATTAAGACCCTCACAGACGAGAGGCTGATCGTTTCAGTTAGAACTGGCGTCAGTTCGGCCTGAACGGATTCGATCACACACACGGAAAAATCGCATCTGTTCGTTGTATGCCGCGAGCTACGGTAGTGTTTATTAATTGTAAACTCACTACGCTTGTACATGATACACGCCCGCACGGCCGCGGCTCTGGCGAGAACTGAAGCGATTTATCACACATGGTTCGTTCAGTCCAGAATAATTAATGTTGCCAACTTAGTTATTTTACAAAATTTTACTACTAAATTAAGTATTTTATTCCTTCCTTAGTGGGAATTTAGTTCTTACTAGTGTTTTAGTAGGAAAGAGCCAGACAGTAATCATATTATGCAAAATGGCCTAGGTTAGGCACAAACAAAATATATTTTTTTTACACCTTATCTTAATAATAGATCGTAGTATTCGTCCGTAATTTTCTTAAAACTACCCGTTTAATTACTATATAAGTACTTAATATTTCCTAGTATATTTTAATTTAACGATAAAATGTATAATATAATTCAATAAATAATAAAATGAATATAACAAAACCTAAGATGCCGTGATTTTTTGGGGGCTTTAGGGATTCCTACGTTAAGTAGCTTTTTTGATAGTTTTCAGTATTCTTTTTGTAGTTTTTAGTAGACATCTACGCGAGTTTAGTAGTTTCGCAAGAACAGAGCCTGCAACATTGAAATGAATCGCTTCAGTCCATCCGGCTGATGCGATTCGAAATTGCACACAGATGATACGATTTTGCATCCGTTCAGGCCGAACTGAAGGAAAACCGGACCTTATATGAATATATGGTCTTACCCATACCGTTATATAATTTGAATATGCTAGATGACTGATTTTTTTGTATTGGATAAATGAATAGTATTCTTTAATATGAGTAACTTCTCAGAAGAAACAGTCTATCAAAAGTCAATATGTTCATAGGTACAACGATTTGTATACAAAGTTTCGCAAGTCTCGTAAAAACGCTCCGTACTAAAGTCGTACCCACGCGTGCGTGCTCGCCATACTCACCGCTTGCCAGGAGTGCATTTCCGACAAGTATATATAAGACTATGCGCTGTGCTGCTGACCGCGAAAATCGCAGCTGCTACACTATACAAATCAAATCAAAAAATTTTTTTTATTCAAAATTGGTATTTTTAAATACTCTTTTTGAACGTGATGCCTACCACCGGTTCGGGAACTAACCCAGAGAGAAGAGCCGGCAAGAAACTCGTCTGGGACCATCTTTTACCAAAAAGATGGAAAATTATTCTTTTAAAATCAAAATTATTACAATGTTTGCTTATGTCTATGTAACAAATAATAACATAAGATAAGGAGCCACCTTATTCCCAAGGTGTGCCGTCTTGAATGAAGTCATTAATTTTATAATACGCTTTGGCACACAAACGTTCTTTAACTACTTTTTTAAACTTATTAATGGGAAGGTTTTGAACCTTTTCTGGGATTATATTGTATAAGCGTATACATTGGCCTTTAAAGGATTTACTAACTTTGCTTAGTCTGAACACTGGCATATCTAACTTGTTCTTATTTCTAGTGTTTACACAATGATTATCACATTTCTTTTTGAAGTTGTTTAGATTCTTTCTTACGTATAACACATTTTCCAAAATGTATTGAGATGGTGACAACATTGGAGGTAGTAGAATTAGAAAGGTTCTATTACAGGCTACAGTCGCAAAATCATAACCATGTTTTCTTTATGTTTTTCGTATAGTTGGAGATCGATGATCACGACTCTTTCATACCATCACCCAACCGGAGAGATACCACGGCCATTCAAAAAACAGGCCTAAAACAGATTACCAGGCTATTTTTATTAAAAAATCATGTACATATTCTTCTTGGCGACCTCTGTGGCTCAGTGGTTCAGCGCGTTGGTGCTCAAGCCGGAGGTCGCGGGTTCGAATCCCGCCGAAGGAACAAAAAGTTTTTCTTTGTTCCTGGGTCATGGATGTGTATTAAATATGTGTATAATATAATAAAAATCTTAAATATATGTATAGTATAAAAGTATTAAATATACTTCCCGTTTTCTGGTACCTGTAACACAAGTTCTTCGGATACTTAGCACGGGGCCGGATTGACGTGGTGTGAAGCGTCCATAGATATTTATTATTATTATTGTTATTATTATATTCTTCTTACCTACATGTCCGTCGAATCCGTCGTCAAGACTTGTGATGTTGATAATTATCAACCTTGAAGCTTTACAGGTAAGACAAATATACATGTTTCTTCAAAACATAATGGTGTTTATGAACACAATGAAAGCAGATGTACAATGGTACATGGTCGCCCTCGGCCCCGGCTCGCCTGCTCGCCCCGCTCGCCCGCTCGCCCCGCTCGCCCCGCTCGGCCAATAGAAAGTGCACTTTCACCCCAGCGAGGGGTGTTATTGTATCACGCGGCACACCACCTGGTGATTGATGGGACACGTATGAACGCATTTATGTATGGTATAAGACCAGCGAATGAGCGACGGATCACTTAGTTGTGAGTTCCGCTCCGGACACACGTTGCACTAAAACAAGTGAGTCGCGAGCTTTTTCAACCCCCATTGATCCATGAGCTCCTCGAGTAACCTTACTAAATATAACGCAAGTGACATTTCACGACAGATTTCTGTGAGACCGTGTTTTATGTCAAAACATGATTACTCCCACACTAAAATATCGTAGCGAAGAAATAGAATCATAATCACCGTAGACTTTCCAGAACCAAATTCCATTCTAGATGTCGCCCGCGCGACGACGTATAAAGGGAAATTCTGCGGGAACCCATGTCTTTAACATAGCATGTCCTTCCCCGTCTACAGACTACACTATATATCTGTACCAAATACTGGTGGTTTTGGAGCCTATTAACAAACAAATTTACCACCTTTTTTATTATATATTATGTAGATAATTTTGTTAGGTAAAAAAAAAAATGACCTCAAAGTTGACAGGGGTTTTACCTTAGCGAAATTATCGCTCTATACGTCCGTCTATCTGTCTGTATGTCCACCGTTCTAGCTTCTGTAATCTATTATATTCTATCTGCATATCATTGAAGCACAGATTAAGAATCTATCGATATAATATACAAAAGGCAACGCTGATTGACTGATGTATCAACGCACAGGCCAAAAGCCTTAAGGTTAGAATTTTGTCATTTTGCACACATATTTCTCATATGACGTAGGCATTCACTAAGGAAGTATTTTTCAAAATTCAACCCCAAGGGGGTAAAATAGGTCATAAAAGTTTGTATGAAACTTTTTAATCCTTGGACATATTTGCATGATATTTCGTATGAATTGAGTACGGGAAAAATAATGAGATACGTATTTCAGCGTTTCCTAAAATGTCGCTCCTAGGGGGGTAAAATAGGAGATGAAAGTTTAAAAACTAAATTCACGCGGGCTTAGCCAGGAATCAATAAAATCTTTGAAGGCGCTTTGGACTGCCCCATCGGGGTCGAATTTTTTCCCTTGCAAGAAGTTATCCAAATTTCGAAAAAAAATGGTAATCTGTTGGAGCAACGTCCGGGGAGTATAGTGGATGTTCCAATCAAATGTAGGACATTCCAATTGAAGCTCCTCTAATTTGGTAGCCGTCTGTTGTGCAGTGTGTGGTCTAGCGTTGTCCTGAAGCAGCAGTGGCCTAGAGCGAATGACCAAAATCGGTTGTATAGCAGCTAGCTTTTCCATAATGATTTGCAGTTACTGGCAATATATATATATATATATATATATATATATATATATATATATATATATATATATATATATATATATATATATATATATATATATATATATATATATATATATTTATATATATAGCTGTAGTGATCGACACCGGCACTAGTCCACCAAACGCTCACAAGTAACTTTTTTTGAGTCAATTTTCGTTTGGGGCAGGCTTTGGCTCGTTGGCCAGGGTTCAGCCATTGCGATGAGCGTTTCTGATTATCGTACAGGATCCACTTATCATTACAGATAATGATTCGATTTAAAATCCCTTCATCTTCACCTTCCCAATTTGCTTCAAGTGGATTAAATCAGTTTAATTACTAACGCCGCAGCCTGCAGCTAACTCGGACATGGTTTGCGATGGATCCGCTTCCACAATAGCCTTCAATTCTTCATTATCAATTTTGGCCTCCGGCCGTCTACGGGTTTGTTCTGCAGGTCGAAAATTTCAGAACGAAAACGTTGGAACCAAACACGAACTGTGTTTTCTTTTGCGACAACGCTGCCATACACATCATTAATCCTTCGAGCCGTTTCTGCAGCACTGGTGCCACGGTGGAACTCGCACTCGAAAATAATACGATATTTCAAGTTTTTCGTTTTGTAAACACATTGATGCAAAGAAAAAACCAAAAGAGGAAAAAACAAATGAATTACGGTTTTTGAAACACAAATGAATGAGTAAATAGCGGTATATACATATTTGAAATTGGAATTTCTAACCAAAGAAGATATATTTGATCAAAGTGGCCACAAGTAGGACAAAACGCCAATTTCATATGCAAGGACCTAATAAATTGTGTACAGATTTCGGTATTGGCATCATAAAATGATCATCTTTTTATTAATAAAAATATAAATGATATCATTCTATTTCAAGGGTGGCTCTCCATAAGTATATGTAAATTATAAATCATATATTTTCATTCTTCCATATGATTATGATTTCTTACAAAATCAACCATTTTCGAGAAATCGGCCTCCAAAGTGGTTTTTAATTTGGCAATCCCCTGGCATTTCTAAACTATAAGAGATAATTACTTAAGTATGCAGGTTTCCATGCTAATGCTAAACAAATTTCAGGAAAATTATTTTGAGCGAAATCGGATAATAATTAAATTCTATTCAATTAATTTATTTATCACCAGTTTGTAGAATAATTGAATTGAATAACTTTATAAGTAATTTAAAGAAAACCTGTTGCGCGTTGATAGTTGCGGAATAGGGTACCCGGATTGCCCGGGAGACTCCGGTAATAATGGTTAACCTCCCGACCTCCCGGACTGCCATAATTACTCCGGTTTTTCTAAAAATTTAATGATTTCTGTCGCTGGCTCTTTGCTACTTACTCGCTTGGCGGCCACAACAGCGCCACCCCGCTGCCGATCTAAGCCTATTCGTCTCGTCGCGCCGTCGACGTTGTTGATTCGGCGGTGTCTGTCTCTGTCACGCCAACCGCGTGCGCAAAGATCCGGAATACCAAGTAATGAAAATTTCAGCATATAATTATTTTCTTTTGACCCCAAATATTAGCGCTGAGCCTATCGAAGAGCCAATGCGGTTTCGAGAGCATGGTGTGGAAGTAGAATTCTTCAGCCGAGGTAGTCTGTGCAAAATTCACCAAAATGGTGACGAGCACAGCTACAAGCATCCTGGGACTCACTAAGGGGGGGGGGGGGGTTAACAGAGCGTTTGTATGAGTGGTGGACGCTGGTCCTGGACGGGCTTCGCCGTGAGACCTACAGCTCGCGCAGGGTTTGACAGGCGAGTCGGAAGGGCAATTGCCCGGATGAGGAGGCTACCAAGCGGCGCTTACTTGTGCTTAGGCGTAGATATATCGCGTGCGGGAAGCTCCGGCCTCCTAGCAATGTAATTAATGGCACGAAACATGCCTCCTAGCAATGTAATTAACGGTACGAAACAAGGTTATACTGGGGGAGTCGAGGAGGCCATGCACAGGCTCATGTATGCTCTGTGTCCGGATGACGATGTATCCAGGGACACGGAGTACCACTGGCAAGTGCGGTATATGGCAGCCGCGATTCCCGCAGGAGAAGATGCTCCTCCTCCGACGGTAGAAGTAGTCGCGACTATAGTCTTCTTAACACAGCACCGGGAATCGATGGGATCACCGCTCGCATAATAAAACACGTTTGGACAGCCGCACTGCGAGAGTTTGCTGAAGTGTTTAGGCTATGTGTCCAGGAGGGCGTTTTACCGCGAGTATGGAAGGACGGAAGGTTGATTGTCCTGCCCAAAGGCAACGGCAAGCCTCTTTCCGATCCTAAAGCCTACCGGCCCGTCACTCTGCTGCCGATATTTGGTAAGATTTTAGAACGCGCAATATTAAAATGCGCCACGCAAATGACGAGTGGTCTATCGGAATGCCAGCATAGGTTCACTCAAAGGCAGTCGACGGTATCCGCTTTGGGAAGGATTCTCGGAACGGCTCGTGGGAGCTCGTCGAAATATGTTCAGGCGATCTTCTTAGATATCTCTAGGGCCTTTGATAATGCCCAGTGGCCTATGATCATGTTGAAAGCGAAAAGGGAGGGTTGTCCGCCAAACATCTACCGGATGTTGGCGGGCTACTTCACCGAACGCAGGGTCGGCATGTTCGTCGGACGCAGGGTAGTGTGGATGGCGGCCACTATGGGCTGTCCGCAGGGATCAGTGTTGGGTCCCTCGCTTTGGAACATTCTGATGGACGACTTGCTCCGACTGCCCCTGCCTGGGGGAGTGAAATTCGTGGCCTATACATCCTAGTCGAGGGCGACTAACGTGCGGCTGACTAGGTGTGATGCGGGAGACCGCGACTACCAAAGAAGAGCTTCGGAGTGCGAAACTCAGAGAAACTGAGTCCGCTTATGACTATGCTTGGCATGCGTTGGGACACATCAACATAGGGGAGGGAGCTTCATCGGTTCTTCCCAGACGTGAAGGCTCGTTCCAAGACAACTTGGATAGAGCCTGACTATGAAACATCGCAGCTGCTCACCGGTCATGCTGTTTTTTTTAGAGGGAGACTCCACAGATTGAATATTTCCGACGTGGGGTCATGCTACTGTGGCAAAGCCGCGGTGGAAGACGTACAGCACGCTATCTGGGAGTGCCCTCTGAATTGGGGGGGGGGGGGGGGGGGAAGGGCGAACTTCAGAAGGCTACGGGAATTCGCGCGACTATGGCATAGGATAAGAAGTGGACTGGAACGCCATGAGAGAGCAAATGGAGGCAATTGAGGACGAAATCCAGATGGTAGAACCAGTACGCACTATCGGAAGACACCGAAGTCATATCTGTGTTGTCCAACCCAGAAAGGGGAGAAGGACTTAGGAACAAATAGAAAGAGAATAAATAACTTGTAAGGAATCAAGAATTGCGCACCTGAAGGGAAAGACCCAGGACAGTAGGGTGCGCGCATTCCCATGCTTTGGCCCGTATAACCACGATCGGTTGATAGGGTCATGGGTTGGTGGATGGATTTGACCTCCAAATAAACGCCCCCGCTCAATAAAATTCTTAAACATGAAATTCTCCCGGGTTGGTCCTTTCGAGAGTTGGCAACCCTATTGCGGAAGCCTCATTGGACATGCCCTGACATGCTCTTGGCTAGGTTATTTTTATCTTAGTTCATTTTGAAATTCAGTAGATTACAGCGGTCACATAATCCTGTCTCCTGATGAAGTAAAGAAAGAGAGATGAAGTGCATAAAAAACTCATTATTCCGACTGAGGTTATAAAATATGGTACGCTCGCGTCACCCACCGCACTCGCACCGCGAAAGATGGCAATGAGCGTGTTTGATATTTTTTCTGTCGCTAGGGCAGACCCGACGCACACAAAGCATCATCCGGTGGCGTATAAGTGGTATCAAAAACGGTGAATAAGAATTTTCGATACTTTTTCTGTCACCAGACGGCGCTTGGTAGCCCGACGGTTCTTGTCGTGTCAAAAAGCTGTCAGATGTGACGAATTTAAAAACCCTCAGTGGTACTACCCTGTCAAAAGTAAAGGAAGAACAATACAGGCAGCTACCCTCACTACCGCCGACGCGCCGGGGGGGAAACAAAAATGGCGTCCGGTAATGTGGGGTTGGTCACGATCTATTTGTATTGATTTTGTTTACAAACATTTGATTAAAGATTAAAAAATGAATAAAGAAAAAACAGTTAATATAATTTATAATTAACTGTAAAAAAAACTTCAATAATTTAAATGCTTCCAGCCATCCAGTCTTATTTTATATGACCTAATCCTTGTGTAGTAACATAGAAAAATTATAATACAGAATAAATATATAAAATACCTTATTTTAGTGAATTATCATGATCACATTTTATTTAAATCTTGATTTCATATTTTAAATCTTGACATTATACGTTACGAAAAAATTCTAATAATGAATTATAAATTATATTCTTCTGTGTATCAGTCAATAGTTTACTTTAGTTGCTTCTATAACCCTAGCGCCCTCAGGGAGGCCGGAAGAAAGTATCAAATTTCATTCCAAAAGACATCAACGCGTAGTGCAACTTTTTTCACAACAGGCGTCACAAATGTAATATTACATTTTATTTAGGTATGTTGCTTTTTATAAAGTTTTTGTCAGTAGGTATTTGTTCTTTTGCCGTCTTGTATACGACATTATATTATACACTTCACATCGATACAACATTTACGCCGTTGGGTAATCTTTTCTTAAATTTTGTTATTTCGTCAGTAGGCTAGGTGACTGATTTTTTTTTATTGCATTAATGAATAGTACTCTTAAATAATATGAGAAATTCTCAAAAGTCAATATTTTTCAAAGATCAAATATCTTGTAATATGAAAAAAGCGATCTGTATACAAAATATCGCAAGTCTCGTAATGATGTAGGGACCATACACAAGTGCATGCTTGCACTCTTGGTCCCTAGTCATTTCAATATTATATTTCCAATGTTATGTAGCCAGTCTCGTACTAGCCTCCGATCTAAACCGTATACTAAGCTAAACGTTGTATGTACGTAGTAAGTGAAGAGACAATATAATATTATCGGGACTATACATTTCATTCATCTCTCCAACATAAATTAAACCCCACAACGCTACATACTAAAGTCGTACCCATTATGTGTATGAAGTATACGGCCGCAGGAGCACATTTGTAAGTATCGCCGATATTTGTGCGTTTAAGTTCATACTTACCATGAACGTTTTTGTATATAATGTAAGTAAACTAATTATGTTTTTTCACATTTATAATACTCGTAGTAATAAGATGTTATAAACACTTTACTATTATATATATACTATAAAAACCTTAAATTTATGTATGAACTATAAGTATTATAATATATACTTCCCGTTGTCTGGTACCTGTAACACAAGTTCTTCAGATACTTAGCACGGGGCCATTGACGTGGTATGAAGCGTCCATTTCAATTACTAATATTATTGTCATTCAGCATGTACTCTAATATACCTAATATTCTATTGATCTTAGATATATTATGGAGATTATTTCATATATTTTTACAAGACTAATAGGGCCTGTTGACAATCTACTAATAAGTGTCAGATAGCTTATTTGCATGTTTTGTCCCTGTCGCTCAGTATAAAGTAAGCAGCGACAAAACTTCCTAATAAGTTATTCGCCACATATAGAAGATTGTGAAACAAGTCTTAATGTTACAGTCAGATATAGATTCACAACAATTTTAGCGTCTTCAAGCTGAGGCATTATATCGTGAAGCGGGCGGCGGCGCTCGAGACATAATACTTCTCGGTACAGATTAGCAAAATGATAGCGTTTATGAGCTAAGGTCGCTACCGGTCGCGCGCGCCTGTGTGAGTGGGTGATTGCTTGCGGATGTGTATTGGTGTGTGTTCGTGTGTGTGTGTGCGTGTGTGTGTGCGTGCGTGTGTGTGTGTGCGAAAGTGATTCAAACGTTGAAACAAGCCGGGCCGGTCCAGCGGCTACCGCGTTACGCGTTCCCGTCTCTATTGCACGTGGACGACACGGCCGACGACGTGTGGACGCGACGGCACGACAAAAGCTATACAACGGCAAAAGAAAATCACACTATACAGCAAAATTCAAATTGAGTTTTTAATGCCCACAAACATTGGTGAGACTGGTCGCTGTGCAGTTCTTATCGTTATTAGATAGTTTTGTTTATGGGACGTTTTGTTTCAAGCTTGCTCGTTTATACTTAATATTTTAAAGAGCAAAAAATTGTTTGCTTGCATTGAATAAGCTCCGAAATTACTGATAAATTAGGCACATATTAGACCATGGGAAAGGACATAAGCTACTTTTTATAGAGGCAAAATGTACGTTTCCTGCGGGTAAATTTATTACGCGCACGAAGTTGCAGGCACTTTTTATTGCAGCAAAATGCACGCATTTTGCACGCACGATATCTTAGGTAACATCTAGTTAATAATATAATTAATTTAAATACTTGTTTAAAAATAAGAATTCGAAATAAATTTGAAACCGATGCGATTCATCACGCGACGTTCGTTTCAGACACCGGCCTACTTTATCGTATCAATCTAAACATCGTGCCGGATAACAGTGGAAACGGTGCACGGCTTACGAGGCAATGACACGGTCGCAGGTTACAATCCCGTCTGAATTTACAAATCTGGAAGAATCATTTTCCCCTTTAAATATCATCAAATATCAATCCCTATTCATCTGAATAGGGATTGATATTTGATGATATTTATTTATTATAGTGATTAATCATCTGATTTTTATCTTTGTTATAGTCAAACCTCGTAGCTCCGGCTCTCCTCGGTTTGACTAGTCAATGCTCAGGTTTGACTTGACGTCTTAGTCGAAACCCAATTAATTGATTAACTTCTAAGATTTTCCCGGTAAAGCCCGAAATAGATATACGAGGTTATATACTCGTACATATTTTACTTTCGACGTTTGCCTGAAAAGGTAGGAACTTCTTAGGATAAACCTGAACCTTAGGAACCTCTATACTAATATAAAAAGAGGAAATATTTGATTGTCTGTTTGGTTGCATTGAATAGGCCTCGAACCTACTGTAGATATTTTGATGAAATTTGACATAGATATAGAGTAGATTACAGGACAGGGCACTTTTTACTATATTTGATTTGATTTTTTAAACATTCGACTATAAAGAAATAGAAGTGGTAGAGAGTACAGACATTTCAAGTGCATCACTACCACGTCCACATACCTGAAAAATTATTAGTTTATAAGAAGGTAATTTGAGAGACAAGATGGTACTTTTATCTTCATCATCTTGAATTGAAAATACATATCGGCATGTAATTGTAAACCAAAACCATAGTCACTAGTTTGGATTCATTGTAATATTGGTATTTCGCACGCTTTATTAATTGATAGTACAAAAATAAACGACATTTTTTTTTAAAATCAAAGTTTAGTTTCTTCCAGATTCATTGATACGCGATTTTGTTACACGACTTCGATTTTACTTTTTTAACCCCCGATGCAAAAAGGGGGGTGTTATAAGTTTGAATTGTCTGTCTGTCTGTCTGTGCCTGGCATCGCAGCTCCCAAACGGATGAACTGATTTTGATCTAGTTTTTTTTTGTTTGAAAGTTGATATGATCTAGTGTTCTTATATATAATTCATCATTATCAGCTAGCTCACTGCTTTAATTAATTTGTTTTATTTTTTTTCATACTTTTATGAAGAGTAGTAGTATGCCGGTCGCCGAAAGATCCTGTAATCGGTACAGTTTTCAATCTTATTTTGTTTATCGGTATACGGTATAACGGAACGGAAAAATATTAACACAATGAATAAGCTATACAATGTTTTGTCCTTGTCTGAAAAGTTGCTTGACAGTTAAGGAAAAAACTTTGCATAGCTTATCCATTGTGTAAATATTTTTATTAGTAGGGGGGGTATGACAAAAAGGTCCACAGCCGCGGCGCCCACACCAAATTATTCCTGGCTGTGTTTCGCACCAATATTCCCGTATAGAGTATAGACTATAGACGGAGCGTGGCAATTCCATGGTGTATGATGTGGACTAGGGACTATATGGAGTATGAGGTAGTACTATGTGTGTGTGTGACGTGGACTAGGGACTATATGGAGTATGAGGTAGTACTATGTGTGTGTGTGACGTGGACTAAGGACTATATGGAGTATGAGGTAGTACTATGTGTGTGTGTGACGTGGACTACGGACAATATGGAGTATGAGGTAGTACTATGTGTGTGTGTGACGTGGACTAGGGACTATATGGAGTATGAGGTAGTACTATGTGTGTGTGTGACGTGGACTAGGGACTATATGGAGTATGAGGTAGTACTATGTGTATATGTGTCGTGGACTAGGGACTATATGGAGTATGAGGTAGTACTATGTGTGTGTGTGACGTGGACTAGGGACTATATGGAGTATGAGGTAGTACTATGTGTGTGTGTGACGTGGACTAAGGACTATATGGAGTATGAGGTAGTACTATGTGTGTGTGTGACGTGGACTAGGGACTATATGGAGTATGAGGTAGTACTATGTGTGTGTGTGACGTGGACTAGGGACTATATGGAGTATGAGGTAGTACTATGTGTGTGTGTGACGTGGACTAGGGACTATATGGAGTATGAGGTAGTACTATGTGTATATGTGTCGTGGACTAGGGACTATATGGAGTATGAGGTAGTACTATGTGTGTGTGTGACGTGGACTAGGGACTATATGGAGTATGAGGTAGTACTATGTGTGTGTGTGACGTGGACTAGGGACTATATGGAGTATGCGGTAGTACTATGTGTGTGTGTGTGTGACGTGGACTAGGGATTATATGGAGTATGAGGTAGTACTATGTGTGTGTCTGATGTGGACTAGGGACTATATGGAGTATGAGGTAGTACTATGTGTGTGTGTGACGTGGACTAGGGACTATATGGAGTATGCGGTAGTACTATGTGTGTGTGTGACGTGGACTAGGGACTATATGGAGTATGAGGTAGTACTATGTGTATATGTGACGTGGATTAGGGACTATATGGAGAATGAAATAGTACTATGGGTGTTTGTCTCACTCTGTTCAGATCCTATTTAATCTAAACGTAAAAAAATAATTAATGTGGCATTGTATGTACAGACGACCTTTGTGGCTCAATTAAAGAGCGCGTTGGTGCTCAAGCCGGGGGTCGCGCTCGCGGGTTCAAATCCCGCCGAAGGGACAAAAAGTTTTTCTGTTTCCTTGGGTCATGGATGTGTATTAAATATATGTATAATGTACCATCGCGCCCCACGTCGCAGACAATACCTACGAGTTTAGTATTAGTTTATTATAACAATATATTAAGTATGTATGTTAGTCTATATTAATTATTAAGGTATTTATAATATGGGCCTGATCAACCTGAAATAAATGGTATTATTATTATTATAATAAAAATCTTAAATATGTTTATCGTATAAAAGTAATTTATATTCTTCCCGTTGTCTGATCCCCGTAACACAAGTTCTTCGGGTACTAAGCACGAGGTCAGAATGACGAGGTGTGAAGCGTCCATAGATATTATTATTATTATTGTCTTTACTGTCCGGTAAATAAGTGATACTTAAATGCTTCCAGCATTATGTGGTCTATGTTTTTGTTTACGTTTACATTGAGGATCAATCACTTAGTAGCGAATCTGATTTTTACTAAGTACATCGTATCTGTATTAACTTACTGAGCATTTTTTAAAATTATTTAAATTCGTCAAAAAATGGTGGATTTATTAAAGTTTTCCTGAACGGCTGAATTGGTTACAATGACGTCATCTGTCGGGATCCGTGCGACAAAGGAGTATGAGGTAGTACTATGTGTATATGTGACGTGGATTAGGGACTATATGGAGAATGAAATAGTACTATGGGTGTTTGTCTCACTCTGTTCAGATCCTATTTAATCTAAACGTAAAAAAATAATTAATGTGGCATTGTATGTACAGACGACCTTTGTGGCTCAATTAAAGAGCGCGTTGGTGCTCAAGCCGGGGGTCGCGCTCGCGGGTTCAAATCCCGCCGAAGGGACAAAAAGTTTTTCTGTTTCCTTGGGTCATGGATGTGTATTAAATATATGTATAATGTACCATCGCGCCCCACGTCGCAGACAATACCTACGAGTTTAGTATTAGTTTATTATAACAATATATTAAGTATGTATGTTAGTCTATATTAATTATTAAGGTATTTATAATATGGGCCTGATCAACCTGAAATAAATGGTATTATTATTATTATAATAAAAATCTTAAATATGTTTATCGTATAAAAGTAATTTATATTCTTCCCGTTGTCTGATCCCCGTAACACAAGTTCTTCGGGTACTAAGCACGAGGTCAGAATGACGAGGTGTGAAGCGTCCATAGATATTATTATTATTATTGTCTTTACTGTCCGGTAAATAAGTGATACTTAAATGCTTCCAGCATTATGTGGTCTATGTTTTTGTTTACGTTTACATTGAGGATCAATCACTTAGTAGCGAATCTGATTTTTACTAAGTACATCGTATCTGTATTAACTTACTGAGCATTTTTTAAAATTATTTAAATTCGTCAAAAAATGGTGGATTTATTAAAGTTTTCCTGAACGGCTGAATTGGTTACAATGACGTCATCTGTCGGGATCCGTGCGACAACGGCTTGATTGTAGTCATACTTCAAAGGTATTGCATAGGTATTCATTCTCCGATTCTTGACGCTTGTGCCTCGCGTGCATTGTTAACCGACTTTCAAAAAGGAGGCGGTTATACGTTCGGCTGTGTATATTTTAAATTTTGTATGTTCAACGATTACTCCGCCGTCTGTGGACCGATTTTCAAAACTCTTTTTCTGCTGTATAGGGTATAATCCCAATTTGATCCTTTTGATACCCAGGTGGTGACCGAATGATGAATGGGATCCATGAGGAATCAAAGGAACTCCTCGAAATTTATATGGATATATAATATAGTGATTACGACTTTTTCTGAAGATGGGTAAGCATATGCTACCAAAAAGTAAGATTTTGCACCAAGGTATACTTACCCTGGATCAAAAAGTACTGAACAGAACTCTTGAGTCCTTAAAGGTAGACGTTTGGAAATTTCGGCATTGTTTTAAGAATTGCAAGCATATTCAATTATGTAACTTACAGTATGATTACTTCATTCTACATTATTATCTTATAAACAATACCTAATGGATGCTTGGCGCGTATTCAATTATACTTTCGATCTTAAAAGTTCTTACAATGTGTGAATAATAATATAACAAATATACCACTAAAAAGGAAAAAAAATATATTTTTAAACAAAAAATTAAACTGACTTTCAAAGTAAAAAGAAAAATGCACAAAATATCATGAAATAAAACTTATTTTCTAAATAATACTCCTTTTAAATTCGGCTAAAAATGTAACTAATTCTCTACTCAATCTTCATAACTTTAAAGTCTGTACCAGCCCGAAGAACATCTTGATAAAACATTGTTTAAAATAGAACTCACGTTCAAGTTGGCTTGCCGAATTTTAAAGGGGAATTATTTAGAAAATAAGTTTTATTTCATGCTATTTTGTGCATTTTTACTTTTTACTTTAGATTTCGGTTTAATTTTTTGTTTAATTTTTGCTAAGAGGGGAGGTGACGACGACAGATGACGTCACCGCGACTAGCTTCATTCTCGGGCCCGTTTTTGGAACTAATGCACTAAAATTGCTGTATCTTCGTCATTTTTGGTCCGATTGAAATAATTTCTTGACAGTATTTACTCGTTTTTTGTTCACATAAGTCTGCATACCCCAAAACAAAAAACATGACTGATCCTCATCAACGCATTCGCTATCGTTATCGGATGAAATTTTTATAGGCCCTCGATAATATTCGATAACGTTACGAAAATATACAAATACGTTGCTATCAATTTTTCCTGCTAAGCTCCTGAAAGGAGTACTATAAGTAGTTTATAGTGACTGTAAATTTATATAAATCGGCCATCTCTTTCCCTATTGGTTGTTGTGGCAGTGCAGGAATTCCAGGGCATAGTGACGTCGTATATTAGGTGTAGTAGCGCGGCGATAAGCTGGCGGCTGGCACGCGAAGTCGAGGGCCGCGGGCCGCGCGTCGCGGGTCAACGGCTAGTGGCTACGCGATACGCCTAGTACATTTCTAGCCTAGACTAATGACCTACATGACGTCGCGCCGCGCCGCGTACACTTGAAAAGTCATTTATATTTTACTAGTTTTTACCCGCGGCTGCGTCCGCGTAAATATAGTTATAGCACGGGAACACTGTACCTACGTTTTAATAAGTAGCCGATGTGTTAATCCAGATCTGAAACTACTATCATACCAAATTTCATCAAAATCCGTTCAGTAGATTCTGCGTGTAGGAGTAACAATCATCCATCCATCCTCACAAACTTTCACATTCATAATAGTAGTAGGATAGTGGATACTCGGATCCAATTCAATCAAAGAGTAAACAACGAAACAATAGCGCGTTGAAATGCTACCAATTTAAATGTCACTTATCGTGCATTAAGGAAATACAATGAGACATCCATTTGGTCGACAAATTTTTAGGTTAAATTGAATCTGAACAGAGTATATCTATATTCTAGTACTCTTCACTTTAATTACGTAAGTATATTAAACTATCATTAATTTCCCGCGGCTTCGCCCGCGTGAAATTAGGTTTTAAACTTTCATCTCCTATTTTACCCACCTAGGGGCTGAATTTTAGAAAACGCTGAAAACGTAATTCATTATTTTTTCCGTACTTAATTCATACGAAATATCATGCAAATATGATGTCCAAGGAATAAAAAGTTTTATGCGAACTTTTATCATCTATTTTACCACCTTAGGGGTTAAATTTTGAAAAATCCTTGATACATCAGTCACCCAGCTTTGCCTTTTATATACCGGGTGTTTTTCAGTCACTGTCGAAACTTTCAGGAGTGAATATACTCTTGAATATAAGCAAATTTTATTATGGGATCAACTTTCCTACTTGAAAAAAAATCAGATAGGCATAGATAGCATTTTGGATGAAACAGCAGATTTTTATTTTCAAGTAGGAAAGTTGATCCCATAGTAAAAGTTGCTTATATTCAAGAGTGTATTCACTCCTGAAAGTTTGGACAGTACTTATGGTAGGTATAAGATAGAATATTATACTTCGTATTTAAGCTCAAACTCGGAGTCCGTAATTATCTTCCTCATTCTTTGATCAAAATATTGAAATAAATGAATATTTTATCTTTTGTTTTGCAAAGTGCAAGAGTGGCAGTGGCGGATTAGGCTGAGCAGGCTGGAAGCTAGAACGTGTAGCGGCAAAATAGCGGAAATTTTTTCGCCCCTATTCGTTTTTGATTTAATTTCCTAAAATAAAATAGGTTAAATAAATTATATAACACACGATGAGGAACCAATTCTTTCAACGTAATTTTCGTTAAAATAAATTTAAAGTTTTTTCGCTCGCTCCGCTCACTTGCTGTTTAACTTTTAGTACGCTTCCAGTATTATTTTTTACGTTTAACATAAGAGTTGTCAAAAGTATAATATTGTAGAGCCGTGTGTTTTTTATGTATAATTTAAAATTTCGACAGGTGGTGCTACTGATATGAAGTCCTCCTTAAATTATTATCATGTATATCATGTCAGCTTTTAAACAAAAAAAGCTAGATCAAAATCGGTTCATCCGTTTGGGAGCTACGATGCCACGGACAGACAAACACCCAGGCACACACAAACACGCACACAGGTACACAGACAGACACGTCAAACTTATAACACCCCTCTGTTTTCTTCGGGGGTTAAAATTGGCTCTTATGAGTTCTAGAAGACAGCTTTAGCTTCATGTCAAAGGGTTTTTTTTCTTTGTTGGCTTCCACTGTCGATCCTGGTACACAGGAGAAGTTGTAAGAGTATGTGGTGGACCAATGGGTGGGTAGTTTCCTGAGAGAGATGAGTTCACATGGGACTTTATGATTGGAATGGATGGATGGATGGGAAAAACCTCTATCCGTTCCGGGAGCATATTTTATTTTGAATTCCTCTACGTGAATATCTTGGAAGTCTTTAATAGGGCAAGCAATTTCCCATATCTTAGAAGATTTATTCTATGGCTTAAAATAAAAAAAAATCTGTAAACATGTGATTCTTAAATGTATAGCTTTTTACGTAAGTACTTAAATTATCACTAAGCTTAGTAAGATTTCTCAAAGTAAATTTTATAGCACTCAATAGTCTATTAGGTTTAGGAGGATTTTTTTGTAGTAAGAAAGAACTAGTCAAAGTCAAAGTTAATAAAATGTATTCACAGTTGGTATTATTATACACTTTCTGAACGCCGGTATACGTGATGCCTACCACTGCACCGGTGCGGGAACTAGATCGGCGAGAAGAACCGGCGTAAGTAACTCGCGCGCTAGGTAGTTCGTATCTCATGATGCCCCGGATCTTCAATTTTTTTTAGGCGGGGCAAAATCTTAAAAATGCCGCCCCCACCCACTTAATTTTTTTTACCTTTACCATCTTTATAATTTCAGCTATCAAATGTCCACTAATTTATTGACATTTGGACTTCAGCTTACCGGATATAATGCATCCAGTGGATTGAGCCAGCGTGGGGCCCGTAGCAAATTCTGCCACGGGGCCCCCGAGCGAAAAGCGGGCGAGCGGAGAGAGCGACCTTAATATGCTCGTTATATAAAACGCGAGCGAGTGTAGCGAACGAGCAAATTTTATATTCTATTGTTTACTATTTGAATTAATTTTTACACCCTGAAAGACTGTGTAAGTACACAGTCTTTCAGAATATACAATTAAATCAATATCCTAAAACTGACCGACGGTACTAAGTAATATAATATGTGTTCTGTATCTTAAACGCGAGCGAGCGTAGCGAGCGAGCAAAAATTTTTTTAAATAAAATCTGTTCATCTTTAAAACCTGAAAGAAAGACTATTCTCATCCACATGAAAAGAGAAACTGTTAAGTTTTTTTCATAAAAAAGGAACTGTTAAGTTTTTGGAAAATAAGTTAACAAATGAAAAAACAATTCTTCCACTATGTAAGTATCAAACGATTCAGAATAATTTCAAGAAACGGATAACTACACTGTCGTGTGAAGAAAAAATTTAAAAAGATTATTTTAAGTTTCATATAGGTACAAAAAACAATAAGTTTATCCTGCGGGCGAACGGGTGCGTATTTTGAACTATGCCTACGCGCTTCGCGAATTAATATATAAATAATGTTCGTGTAGCGCATCTCACTCCGCGCTTTCACCGCGCGCCGCGCCCGGTCTCGTGGTCCGTGTTCTGTAACTCTGGGTATCGGTTGAGTGATATTATGGTCACAGTAAAACGAGTGAAATTTCTGTACCTGCTTTTTTTCTGTAGTCAAACTTAAGTAAATGATGAGTTATTCATTCGTCTGTAAAGTGTGAATTTGGCCGCCCTCTGAGCTTGTCGCCCGGGGCATGGGCCCCAGCTAGCCATCCCCCTAGATCCGGGGCTGTCGTATCTACATCAATTTTTAGGGTTCTGTAGTATTCGAGGAACTCTTAGTTATAGTTTCGCTCTGTCCGTCCGGCCGTATATCTGTGTGCATCGATTTCTGTATTGGCATTATAAAATGAAAATATTTTAATATTTTAGGGGTGAAGTGGAGAGGAAAATCATTTTTTTATTCTATCCCAGACGTATCGTCGAATAGGTATTTTTAAATAAAGTCAAGATTTCATACATGACTTTTTTACAAAGTCAACCAATTTCGAGTAATCGGCCTCCAAAATGATTTATAAGTTGGCCTCCCCCTTGCATTTCTAAACTATAAGAGATAGAAACTATAATATTAAGTTTCCAGGCTGATATATTATTCTAAATACTCTTTAGGAAAATTATTTTGAACGGGACCGGACAACAGCTTTCAAACTAATTTAAAGAAAACCTACTGGGCGTTGGTAGCTACGGAACCCTCCTTAGACATGTTCTAAACTCCTGACATGCTCTTGGTTAGGTTAATAATAATTGATGATCTTATTTATGTTTAAAGGTATGCGTAGTCGTCACGGCAGTTCTGCAGACATGTTGAAAATGTCTACGTTCAGTTATCTACCGACGCAGTTATACCTACGCTCGGCTGTACCATATATTTTTTTTATGTATGTGTTTTTGTTTTATTTAAAGGTATAATCCGAATTTGGTACCGTTGTCACCAATGTGGTGACCTGATGATGGGATCGATGAGGAATCAAGGGAACTCCTCGAAATTTATATGGACACATATAATGATTTCGACTTTTTCTGAAGTAGTTCAAGCATATGCTACCAAAAAGTAAGATTTTGCACCAAGGTATACCCAAATGTATCCAAAAGCACTGAGCAGAACTCCTGACTCCTTATATATACATGTTTGGGGATTTCGGCGTTGTTTAAAGAATTGCAAGCATATGCCACTATGTCAATCGCAGTATTCATCATCATCACCACCAATCAACACAACATAAATCATCACATTATGATGATATAATAGGTACTTCTCATAGTATTTTACACCGACACTGATATCTTTGAACATTACTCTGCCGATTGTGGACCTATTTGCAAAATTCTTTTGCTTTTGTAAAAAGTAAAATTTGAAATTGGACCTTTAGTTACCAAAGTGGAGACCTGATAATTATCCATGAGGAATTGAGGGAACTCCTCAAAATTTATAGGGACATCTATAGGGATTTGATTTTTGTTAAGTAAATCAAGCATATGCTACCAAAAAGTAACATTTTGTGCCAAGGGTATACCTTGGATCCAAAAACACTGAACAGAACTCCTCAGTGTTTAAAGATACACGTTTGGAAATTTCGGCATTGTTTAAAGAACTGAAAGCATATGCTATTATGTAATTTACAGTCATCATCATCATCACCTTATATACAATACTTAATGGAAGCTTCAATTATATGTTGGTTATTTGGAAATCTTATTTTAAACTTTCATAAAATGTGTTAATAAAATTCCTACTAATATTATAAATGTGAAAGTTTGTGAGGATGGACGGATGGATAGATGGCTGGATATTTGTTACTTTTTCACGCAAAAACTACTGATGATGACTTTGTCGAAACCGGTCGTGTAATATATAAAAATTAATGAAAAATACTTATTAAAGTGGAAATAGTGCAAGAAGTCCTGTGTGTTATTACTGTGAAACATGAATTTCCACCAAGAACCTACAGTACAATTAATAACATATCAAA
Organism: Phengaris arion; assembly: GCA_963565745.1. Taxonomy (NCBI): domain Eukaryota; kingdom Metazoa; phylum Arthropoda; class Insecta; order Lepidoptera; family Lycaenidae; genus Phengaris; species Phengaris arion. The sequence continues at coordinate 17,573,468 of OY751434.1, read as the reverse complement.
AACTTTAGTCCCTGGATTGAAACATAGGCTACTTTTTATCCCTAAAAAATACAGTGTTCCCGTGGGCTACTTTATTTACGCGACCGGAGCCGCGGGCAAAAGCTAGTTTAGGTAATAAATATGACTAAAAAACGAGCGAGCCTTACGGTAGTTGCATAATTATGATGTGTAACATTTTATGAAAATATAAAAAAAAATACAATGCTTAGTATGCGATTTTCTAATATTATGATAAAAAAAATACGGAAACTTTTCCAATAAGCAGGACAGAAATCAACGACATAATTTAAAAAAGCTAAATACTGAAATATTTAATTCGAGTCTGACGGCCAGCCGCCTCTCTCTACCACCGCGCGCTCATTCGTGAAATCATATCTTCGCGCGCGCTTCCGCGACTTCCTATTGCACACTTCCGTCCCATTTTACGAAATCACTCCCACAAATTGCAACACATCAAAAAGGGAAAAATCATTATTTTAAACAAAAAATTAAACCGACTTCCAAGTAAAAATGCACATAAAAGTATGAAATAATCTTATTTTCTTAATAATTCCCCTTTTAAATTCGGCTAATATTTAAGCTAAAATTTTAACTATTTATCTACACAATCTTCATAATTTTGAAGATTGTATAGAGAAATAGTTAAAATTTTAGCCGAATTTAAGCCATTTTCAGGTTTGACAGAAACTGTGAAGCTCGATCCTGAACAATTTATGATGTTTCTACTTTGTACGGAACCCCTGGTTAGCGAGCCGACTCGCTTTTGTTCGGTTTTTACTATGCTCTACAAACTTTTAAAAGCCAACAATTTGCGATAGAAATGATTGTACGTTATAATATTAATAAGTTTGTAGATTTTCTAGATTTTTTCAATTTCAGAAATTTATTAATGGGAAACTTGATTTTGAAATAAAAAAAATATTTACCAAAATTTTCTACTGATAAATTGTTTTTCTTCCGTACAATACACTGTTGTAGTTAATTTAGTCGGTAGGATTAATATATATTATACTAGCTGGCACCCGCCACTTCGTTTGCGTAGAACTAAAGGAAACGTACCCCTATTTTTTTAAACGGAACCTTAAGATTAAATAGCCTATTTTATACCTTAATACATCAGCCTCTGCTAGTGAAAGTCCCGTGAAAATCGGTCCGGCCGTTTCAAACATTAGCCGGAACTAACAGACAGACAGATAGACGAACAGACAAAAAAAAATAAAATTCTTTTTTTATTGCAAGTACCGTATATACTTTCATATGTATTATATGAAAAGCTGTTAATTTAAAATTACAAACAGACACTTCGATTTTATTTATTTGTAGTATAGAAGATTGTACGTCTATTTATGTCAAAACAGTCTCTTACCATAAGTAACATCAACATCCAGTGCATCTGTAGTGCTCTAGTACTGCAGATTCACAGAGCAAAGTAACGAAAAACTCATTTACTTGCTAAATGCAAGATGCACTCCGAATTCCTTGTAAATATTTAAAAGTGCACATATAAACACACACACGATCGATGTTAATACACTACACTCGTTTAAACCACTTCTACACATTACATACCACCAACCACAAAAACTATGTCACGAAGAAAAAACACCAATTTACATACAGTAAAAAAATAATCTCCGATCTGAAAATATCTCAAAAACCGTACTCAGTTTTACGTAAAACTTTAAAAAAGGCAAAAACTGTCAAATCACCCGAAAGAAAGTGCGTCGACGTCGCTCCGTCGACAAGGACAACCGATTTAGAATTAAACATTGCTTTTTAATTTCTGTTCCCGCCGCGAGCGAGACGGCTATCTGTTTTCGAGTTCATCATTAAATTAAAGAGTTCATTGCACCTCCTTACGTGGGCGCGGGCGCGTATCGCCGTCTCTGTCGGCTGCGGCGGAGTGTCGTGCGTGTGACAAGGAGCCGCGCGATCCACTTTTTATTCGAATCTTGATTTTCGATCGATATAGTGCACACCACGCATTCTTGATACTCGGATTTAATTTTTAATATTGACTAATTGCTGCTATCGTATCCACGTGCGACGTGCCTACTCATATCTAATGTGTCTTATTTTTTTATCTGAAATCTGATCTTGGCTTACTATGTCTGATCTAAAACTTTATATTATCTTAGAAGTCATATAAATAACCTAAAAGTGAAAAAAAAGAGAAGTCACAAAACTCAAGTCAACCAAACTAGTTATAGCTAAAGTTTAAAATAAATTTTGGTTTCATAAAAAAATCATTTTTATACAAATCTTAGCTATCAAATTAATCCCCAAAATTCATTTAATGAGAAATATATATACAATACTTAATTGTTTTTTTTCATTCACAGTTCATTCCCCGTATTATTTTAATTCAGATCCATGGATAAGTGGAGATTTATTTTATCTCCTGCTATGCGACGTATGCAGACTTGTAATGTGCAATCACGCTTACATCTAACGTTATTTTCATTTTTGATCGCCGTGGGTACTTGTACCTACCATAGTAAAATTCCAATGTACTTTATATAACACAGAATAATCGTTTATTTGCAGCTTCTAGCTACTGCAAAATAAATAATAGAGCCTTAATAGTCTTTATTTGCAGTACCTATATATATTATTACTATATAACTTTTTTTTGCAGCACAATATTTTTGCTTGACCCGTAGAAATAATTTTTTTTGGTAAGCCCTATATTTTTCAATGCTCTCAAAATAATCTAATTACAGTCTTGAAACTCAGTGTAAGTAGGCATAAAACATAATGTGTGCTTTTCAGCTTCTCCTCGAGGGTGTCAGTACTAAACTACTTATCAGTATTTCATTTTCTTTAAGCTTTGTTTCGAAAAGCTTTTTATTTTAATGTCTCAATTGAAAGTATTATTCTACTTCATTGTAATAAAAATAGATATTAATTTTAAATATTACAACGACCTGACGTGCCTACGTATTACGTATTACCGTTTTAATAAATGTTTAGTACTCAACGTAAATTATTGTAAGTGGCACGATCTTGACCTAAATATAACATACTCGAGAGTTTTAAATGTGACGGTAAAAATATCTCGTAATCGTATAAAAATATTCTAAGATATACATATGAGATAATAAGCGTAGTGACAATATTTGAAGAATGTTGTTAGAGCCTCGCTGCATACTTGGCATGGCTGTCGCGAGGCGCGGCATGGCAACAGCGTAACTTATTTATAGCGTACTATTTATGGCACTTGAATCAGTCAATTTAGATGTTTAGTCATTGCCACGCTGCTACACTATAAGAGTCCTTATAGTGAAAGTAATAAGGGAGAATTTTAAGTCACTGGTTAGACATCAATTATAGAATGAAATAGTATTTTACATCGGATATTTAAATGTATCATTTACGGTAGTCAATGTGTTATGTCAAGAGATAGAAGATACTATATTTGTGGTTTACGCTGGCTTTGCGTATAAACCTCTTATGTCTGTAGGCCTAGCAGGAACAATCGACAGGTGCGTAAACCGTAACATTATCAAATGTCAATTGTATGGGCGCTGTCATGATAGTAAATCCCCCTGATAGTAAATTATGTTTGTAAAATGAATCGATCGACTGAATTTATTGCTTTCTTATATTTGTGCAAGTATACATTTGTGTCATCTAGGTAAAAATAGATCTCATCTGCAATAATAATAATTGAAACTGTAAAGTAAGTTAAGTGTTTCGTTTTCTCTTTTATTAGTAACCTAAAATTTATGAATAACATAAAACTGCCTCGGTGCCTACTTTGTTATAGTAAATAACATTCATCCTAAAAATAGGTCATTAGAAAATAATGTGAAATATCAATTGTGAAAAGTATCAAAAACAATGTGTTCCAGCAGCATACACCCGCACCTCTCCAGTAGGCGGGGGGCGGTACGGGTGCGAGGGGGACGGACGTGTCGCGCCGGCTCCGACGTCGCGCCGGTAACGGTGCGCGGACGCAGGTCGACCTTTTTCGTCAGCGCCCGTCATTTTGGGTTTCGAACGGATCATATGAATTTGGAATTATGTTTTTTTTCATTTGGTCTTTTGTGTTAAGGATGTTTATAATACAGTTACGCAATATTTTAACTGCTATCTAAACAGCTTAGCAACAGACTTGTATTTTTTTATATAAAATGCATGGTCAAATTTGCCTGACAATTGCACAAAATAAAAAGTTATACTTAAAATATCGGTCTATCGTTTACATCTTAACAGATAAGTCGACTAATGATTTGTTTGTGTTTTTGATTAGTAGAACAGCTACCTACTATTAGCCATTAGCTCTACTTGTAAAATTAAACTGTTTTTTCTATTTTATTGTACCTAATGAAGTAAGTTAAAATTCTGTCAAGGATTATATCGCTTAAGGTTAGTTTTATAAAATGGTAGGTATATAGTATCGATATTAGGATTTTGCAGAACACTTTGAACTCTGGTTTGAACAAAGTTTAGGCCTATTTACCAGATCTCGCTGTTGCCAAAAAATAAGCAATATGCTCAGTTAGAACTGCCTATATGACTATAATAAAATATCTATCTTGAGAAAGAAAATATGCGTAAAATATGAAGTTTTAATAAAAAAAGAAACAAATTTGTCACTACCCTAAACATAATCTTAAAAAGATAAGAATATAAAAAACAAATTGTCGAGTTCCACACAAAATCAAACATTTTATTAGATTTCAAAAATATCAAATAAAATATTCTATTTTTAATTCTACTGTCAATATAAAATTATAAGTAGCATACTATGAAATACTATGACTCGTCATTTGAAAATGACAAAAAGAAAAAATGTAACATATTTTTATGTTTTTGTAAAACGATACAAAAAATACAAAAAATGTAAGAATTCTATTCCGCATACCTGGCTCTGCTTTTTAACCCTCTTCAAAAAAGGTGGCAGTTATGCATTCGGCTGTATATATATTTATATTTTTTTGTATGTTCAACGATAATTCCGCCGTCTGTGAACCGATATTGAAAATTCATTTTTCAATGTTAAGGATATAAATCCAAAGTTGGTCCTATTGTCGCCAAGGTAGGTACCGATTTCAATATAATGACGATTGTGTAGAGAAATAGTTGAAATTTTCATAGATGATGTATTTCTGTTGCCGTTTTTTGCTTAATATTAATACCCTCGTTGTAGTAATAGTGTTCGATATTACTACAATGAGGGTGTTTGATATATTTTCTGCCGCTATGGGGCAATGGTACGGAAACCTTCGTGCGCGAGTCCGACTCGCACTTGGCCGGTTTTTACATAGTTACAAATTCACTTAGTTTACAAAAATGGTGGTACTCAATACATAGTGTAGTAATAATGAGAATAATAGCTAAACACTTTCGGATGACCTCCGTGGCTCAATGGTTAGCGCATTGGCGCTCAAGCTGATGGTTGCGGGTTCGAATCCCGCCAGGGAACAAAAAAGTTTTCCGGGTTCCTGGGTCATAGAAGTATATTACATAATATGTGTATTGTATTATAAAAATCTTAAATATAGGTATAGTATAAAAGTATTAATATTTTTATTAGTATATATTTCCATTGTCTGGTCCCCCGTACCTACCTAGCACAAGTTCTTCGAGAACTTGCCACGGTACCAGATTGACGTGGCGTGAAAGCACCCATAGATATTATTATTATTACTTTACGAATGTTTTCTCAAAAATCTTGCCCCATAAATTGAACGTGATTTTTTAAAATTCAAAATAAGAATTATAAAGTCTTAATGTAATTTATTTATATTTAATTACATGTAATATGTTATACTAAGGCGGGTCAATAAGTCCGTGACTTTTTGAATTTCTAACCTCCTTACTGATAAAGCAACACTACTCCTGTCAACAGGCTTCTGTCAGTTGACTCCTATCAAAATTTGAACTTGCTGCGTCAGTTAGTTTGTGTTTTACAGCTATCTTTATCAGACTATCCAGTAACTTAAGGAAACAATGGAAAAAAGTGAATTTCGTGTGCTTATTAAGCATTATTTTTTGCGAAAAAAAACCATTACCGAGACCAAGGCTAAGCTTGATAAATACTATGGGGACTCTGCACCATCGATTTCAATGGTAAAAAAGTGGTTTACTGAATTTCGTTGTGGCCTTAAAAGCACTGAAGATGCCGAACGTCCTGGACGCCCAGTTGAGGTCTCTACACCCGAAACAATCGAAAAAATTCACGATATGGTGTTGGCCGACCGAAGATTGAAAGTGCAAGAGATTGTGGAAGCCATAGGCATCTCGCATGGCTCAGTGGTTTCAATTTTGAATGATCACTTGGGCATGAGAAAGCTTTCCGCAAGATGGGTGCCGCGTTTGCTCACAGTCGACCACAAACGCAATCGTGTAACAACTTCACAGGAAGGTTTGGCGTTGTTTAATCACAATATGGAGGAGTTTTTTAACCGTGGACGAAACATGGATCCATCACAATACACCAGAGACCAAACAACAGTCAAAACAGTGTGTTTCTAAGGGTGAATCGGCGCCAAAGAAGGCCAAGGTGGGTTTGTCAGCCAATAAAGTTATGGCGACTGTTTTTTGGGATGCACGTGGGATAATCCACATTGACTATCTTCAAAAGGGAAGAACAATTAATGGGGAATATTATGCCAACTTATTGGACCGCTTCAATGAGGATTTGAAAAAAAACCGACCTCATTTGGCCAAGAAAAAAGACAATGCAAGGGTGCACACATGTGCAGTTGCCATGGCAAAAATCCATGAATTGGGCTATGAATTGCTCCCACATCCACCCTATTCTCAAGATTTGGCTCCGAGTGACTACTTCTTGTTCCCAAACCTGAAAAAATGGCTCGGTGGAAAAAGATTTGACTCCAATGATGAAGTCATCTCGCAAACAAAGGCCTATTTTGAGGACCTCGACAAATCATATTTTTTGGAAGGGATAAAAAAATTTGAGAAGCGTTGGACAAAGTGTATAGAGCTCAAGGGGGACTACGTTGAAAAATAAAATGATTTATTTATCAAAAAATCTGTGTTTTATTCCAAAAGTCACGGACTTATTGACCCGCCCTCGTAGCTTGTGTTTAGTCCGAAAACAATATTGTAAGTTTAATCTAGTTAAAATATAAAATTAATACTACTCGCTTCGTTAAATAAGCACTGGAACAGCAGTGGATCTAATTTAGGTACTGCAGTTCAATAACACTGAAATTTGAAACGGATATAAAAATACACAAAAAAGTATGAAATAAATCTTATTTTCTTAATAATTTCCCTTTTAAATTCGGCTAAAATTTTAACTATTTCTCTACACAATCGTCATTATATTGAAATCGGTACCTACCTTGGCGACAATAGGACCAACTTTGGATTTATATCCTTAACATTGAAAAATGAATTTTCAATATCGGTTCACAGACGGCGGAATTATCGTTGAACATACAAAAAAATATAAATATATATACAGCCGAATGCATAACTGCCACCTTTTTTGAAGAGGGTTAAAAAGCAGAGCCAGGTATGCGGAATAGAATTCTTACATTTTTTGTATTTTTTGTATCGTTTTACAAAAACATAAAAATATGTTACATTTTTTATGTTTTTGTAAAACGATACAAAAAATACAAAAAATGTAAGAATTCTATTCCGCATACCTGGCTCTGCTTTTTAACCCTCTTCAAAAAAGGTGGCAGTTATGCATTCGGCTGTATATATATTTATATTTTTTTGTATGTTCAACGATAATTCCGCCGTCTGTGAACCGATATTGAAAATTCATTTTTCAATGTTAAGGATATAAATCCAAAGTTGGTCCTATTGTCGCCAAGGTAGGTACCGATTTCAATATAATGACGATTGTGTAGAGAAATAGTTAAAATTTTAGCCGAATTTAAAAGGGAAATTATTAAGAAAATAAGATTTATTTCATACTTTTTTGTGTATTTTTATATCCGTTTCAAATTTCAGTGTTATTGAACTGCAGTACCTAAATTAGATCCACTGCTGTTCCAGTGCTTATTTAACGAAGCGAGTAGTATTAATTTTATATTTTAACTAGATTAAACTTACAATATTGTTTTCGGACTAAACACAAGCTACGAGGGCGGGTCAATAAGTCCGTGACTTTTGGAATAAAACACAGATTTTTTGATAAATAAATCATTTTATTTTTCAACGTAGTCCCCCTTGAGCTCTATACACTTTGTCCAACGCTTCTCAAATTTTTTTATCCCTTCCAAAAAATATGATTTGTCGAGGTCCTCAAAATAGGCCTTTGTTTGCGAGATGACTTCATCATTGGAGTCAAATCTTTTTCCACCGAGCCATTTTTTCAGGTTTGGGAACAAGAAGTAGTCACTCGGAGCCAAATCTTGAGAATAGGGTGGATGTGGGAGCAATTCATAGCCCAATTCATGGATTTTTGCCATGGCAACTGCACATGTGTGCACCCTTGCATTGTCTTTTTTCTTGGCCAAATGAGGTCGGTTTTTTTTCAAATCCTCATTGAAGCGGTCCAATAAGTTGGCATAATATTCCCCATTAATTGTTCTTCCCTTTTGAAGATAGTCAATGTGGATTATCCCACGTGCATCCCAAAAAACAGTCGCCATAACTTTATTGGCTGACAAACCCACCTTGGCCTTCTTTGGCGCCGATTCACCCTTAGAAACACACTGTTTTGACTGTTGTTTGGTCTCTGGTGTATTGTGATGGATCCATGTTTCGTCCACGGTTAAAAAACTCCTCCATATTGTGATTAAACAACGCCAAACCTTCCTGTGAAGTTGTTACACGATTGCGTTTGTGGTCGACTGTGAGCAAACGCGGCACCCATCTTGCGGAAAGCTTTCTCATGCCCAAGTGATCATTCAAAATTGAAACCACTGAGCCATGCGAGATGCCTATGGCTTCCACAATCTCTTGCACTTTCAATCTTCGGTCGGCCAACACCATATCGTGAATTTTTTCGATTGTTTCGGGTGTAGAGACCTCAACTGGGCGTCCAGGACGTTCGGCATCTTCAGTGCTTTTAAGGCCACAACGAAATTCAGTAAACCACTTTTTTACCATTGAAATCGATGGTGCAGAGTCCCCATAGTATTTATCAAGCTTAGCCTTGGTCTCGGTAATGGTTTTTTTTCGCAAAAAATAATGCTTAATAAGCACACGAAATTCACTTTTTTCCATTGTTTCCTTAAGTTACTGGATAGTCTGATAAAGATAGCTGTAAAACACAAACTAACTGACGCAGCAAGTTCAAATTTTGATAGGAGTCAACTGACAGAAGCCTGTTGACAGGAGTAGTGTTGCTTTATCAGTAAGGAGGTTAGAAATTCAAAAAGTCACGGACTTATTGACCCGCCTTAGTATAACATATTACATGTAATTAAATATAAATAAATTACATTAAGACTTTATAATTCTTATTTTGAATTTTAAAAAATCACGTTCAATTTATGGGGCAAGATTTTTGAGAAAACATTCGTAAAGTAATAATAATAATATCTATGGGTGCTTTCACGCCACGTCAATCTGGTACCGTGGCAAGTTCTCGAAGAACTTGTGCTAGGTAGGTACGGGGGACCAGACAATGGAAATATATACTAATAAAAATATTAATACTTTTATACTATACCTATATTTAAGATTTTTATAATACAATACACATATTATGTAATATACTTCTATGACCCAGGAACCCGGAAAACTTTTTTGTTCCCTGGCGGGATTCGAACCCGCAACCATCAGCTTGAGCGCCAATGCGCTAACCATTGAGCCACGGAGGTCATCCGAAAGTGTTTAGCTATTATTCTCATTATTACTACACTATGTATTGAGTACCACCATTTTTGTAAACTAAGTGAATTTGTAACTATGTAAAAACCGGCCAAGTGCGAGTCGGACTCGCGCACGAAGGTTTCCGTACCATTGCCCCATAGCGGCAGAAAATATATCAAACACCCTCATTGTAGTAATATCGAACACTATTACTACAACGAGGGTATTAATATTAAGCAAAAAACGGCAACAGAAATACATCATCTATGAAAATTTCAACTGTCTAGCTATCACGGTTCCCGAGATATAGCCTGGTGACAGAGTACAGACAGACAGACGGTCAGCGAAGTTTCAGTAATAGGGTCCTGTTAACCCTTTGGGTACGCAACACTAGAAAATGTAACGGTTCTCTACAGTCTACACTATACGCTGTCAAGAAAAGTAGAGCAGTATGACTCACCATTGGTGCAATAAGTCTCTCTTATTCTGAGACAAAATAACACGTAATTGAATACTATGGAGAAACAAATTTAAAGTCTTCCAGTGTTATGTAACACATTTAAACAACAATAACTACTTACAGAAATATATTCCAAACATATTTGAAATTTAATTGAAATTCTTGCTCTACATTCAAGCAGCATTTAATAATCATTTATACATTGATTACATTTCAAATTATAATGTGGAATGTAAAATAATTAAGTACGTAAGTACCTAACAATTAATATTTTTAGTAAATATTTACAATTAAAATTGCTCTACGAGTAATATATTTTTTTGGGTTCGTACCTAAAGGGTAAAAACGGGACCCTATAGTAATAGACTGACGGACAGCGAAATTTCAGTAGAGACTTTGCTATTCGTCTGTCTGTCCGTCTGTCACCAGGCTGTATGTCGTGAACCGTGACGGTTAGACAGTTGAAATTTTCACAGATGATGTATTTCTGTTGCCGCTATAACAACAAATACTAAAACAGAATCAAAGTGATATTTAAGAACGTTCCCATACAACAAACGTGATTTTTGCCGTTTAATTTATATATATAAAAGAAAGTCGTGTTAGTTACATTATTTATAACTCAAGAACGGCTGAACCGATTTTGCTGAAAATTGGTGGGGAGGTAGCTTACTTAAAACCAAGAAACGGACATAGGATACTTATGATCCCGTTCCCGTGGGACGTGACATAAAGTTTATAAAATGTGTGATTTGATATGGAAAATTACAGAGTAAAGGAAAATCTTATCTTATATATAGAATATAAATAGTAAAAATGAATTGCAATTCCAATGTCTCGGTCTTGAAATTTGAACGGAGAGAAATATTGGAAAAATTGCGGGGAAAATATTAGCACTATATTTATAGGTGTGACAGAACAACGTGTGTCGGTGCAGCTAGTCTATATATACATATAAAAGAAAGTCGTGTTATTTACACTATCTATAACTCAAGAACGGCTGAACCGATTTGGTTGAAAATTTGTGGGTAGGTAGCTACCAGGAGACGGACATAGGATACTTAAGTGACCCGCCGAGTCAGTCTGTCTTAATGTTCGCGATAATCTCAAAAACTACTGGATGGATTTTCATGCCGTTTACATTTACCGACAGAGTGGTTCCATAGGAATGTTTAGGCCGATAATAATTAGTTAAGGTTTTGTGGAAATTGTTTGATTTATGACGATAATTGTTGAAGGTGTCAGTAAATTCCTATTCGTTATATACATTAATGACCTTCCCGATGCAGTAGACAAAGACTCTATACTATTTGCCGATGACACTACATTCATAATTAAAAGCGAAAGTATGACATACTTAAAGGATGAAATTACTAACACTCTTGATAACGCCATTAACTGGCTCGAAAAAAATGATTTTAGAATAAATATGACAAAAACAAACATTATACGTATTTCAGACATCACACTCAAACAAACACAACTGAATTAAAAATTGATAATAAAAATAGCAAACTTCCAAACGTTACTGATTGTGTATTTTCCTCATCCTAATCCGCACTAAGGGTTGCCGATGACATTCGTCTTGGTATGGACAATAAGCTAATTACCATTATAGCCTTGTTAGACTTTAGCAATGCATTTAACACTGTCGATCATGATGTACTACTGAGTTTGCTAAGGTATATCAATCTGTCTCCCCAACTGATTGGCTTAATCCGCAGTTACCTTGTGGGTCGTCGTCAAAGAGTTAAAGTGGCTGATAGTTTTTCGTGCTGGACCTCTATCACTACCGGCGTCCCTCAGGGTGGCGTCTTGTCCCCACTTCTCTTTGCGATTTTTATAAACTCCATTACTAAATCTACTACTTCATTGTTTCATTTGTATGTTGAAGACTTCCAAGTCTATACTCAATCTTCCTTGATTAATCTACGTAATGCTATTGACTCCCTTAACAGAGACTTGGAAATGATCTGTAATTGGAGCAAGCGTCACGGTCTCTTTATTAACCCAGCTAAAACACAGTTGATTGCTATTGGAAGCCCTGGGCTTGTGTCGAGGATTGACTGGAACAGCTTGCCCCCCGTTTATTTTAGTAAATGTGTAAAAAATTTGGGTGTTTATTTTGATGACACATTATCATGGTCTCAGCATATTAAAGAAATTAGTAAAAAGATTTTTGCAACTTGGTTCTCCGTTTGTCGCCTTCGTTACCTTCTTCCAATTCCAACTATGATTAAAATAGCTGAATCCCTGTTTCTGTCAATTCTTGATTTATAGATTCATGTTTTACCAATCTCACCGAAGAACAACTAAATAAGCTCGAGCGACTACAGAATCTCTCGATAAGGTTTATCTTCGGTCTAAAAAAAATTTGACCATGTGTCAGATTTTCGATCAAGACTGAAGTGGTTGCCTATACGTTTTCGCCGGGACGCCCGTATTCTCTCTCTTGTTTTCTCTATTATACATGACCCTTGATTACCCTCATATTTAAAAGATATTTTCATATTTTGACAAGCTACTGTTAAAGAATCGTAATCTGCTTCCAATTTTCAACTAGAATTACCCATGCATAAAACTAAATATTATGCCTCCTCGTTTGCTGTTAGTGGTGTAAAGCTGTGGAATTCGTTACCAAAACATATAAGACTTGCTAAAACGTTAAATGGCTTTAAAACTATGGTTAAGATGCATTATTTGACTATTTGTAGTCAGGTAAATCAATCATTCTTTTTTTTTTTGTTTTTATTATTGTTTATTATTTTCTGTCTTAAGACTATAAAGTTTAATTTAAATTATTTGTGTATCCGTGTAATATATATTATGTATTTATTTATGTATGTAAGTACTTATTTAATAAAAGTAATTTATAAAAATTTATATATGCATGTATGTATACGTATATATATTTTGTTTAAACGCATTTATTAATTGTTTTTGTATTTTATTGTGTTCTTTTTAACTGCTCATGCACGCCAAATTCTTTTCTATTATTTCCAATACCCAAGGTTCCCTGGAAGAGATTGCTACCTAGTAATAAGACCGCCATTGTGTTACCTGTGTATATTGTTATTATTTATCTCTTTTCTTTTATATTTTTTTTTATGTTGTGTCCACAATAAAGAATATTTTATTTATTCATTCATTATTTTTAGGTATAACCGTGGACAAACACTGCAGTTGGAATCAACATATAGAGAAAATTACAAATAAAATAGATCGGTTTGTCTATGTTTTAGGGAGAATTAAGCAAATTGTTAATATACACACCGCATTGTTAGCCTGTCAAGCTTACATATCATCAATATTGAGATTAAAAAAGAATAATTATCTGGGGTAATTCGGTTGAGGCAGATAGAGCTTTCAAAGCTCAGATAAAGTCTGTAAGAGCACTAGGTGACGCTAACATCTTAGAAAGCTGCGAATCACATTACAAAAAGCACATAATATTACCACTGCCCTGCCTGTACATTCTCGAAATATGTATCTTTGTAAAAAAAACACCCGCAATATTTTGAAACGTTTATCGATAATGCTTAAAGCCGATCTAGACATAAAGATAGACTGCGCCTACCTACTAAATTCCTCTAATTTACTAAGTCAAAGTCAAAAATTATATTCAAAATTGGTACTTTTATATACTTTCTGAACGTCGGTCTACATGATGCCTACCACCGGTGCGGGAACTAGCCCGGCGAGAAGAACCGGCGTAAGGAACTCGCAATAGGCCTAGATAACGATTAGGTAATATTGTATCCATCTAAATAGCTTCTGAAAATACCACATTATTTGTGATAATTTTTTCAAACTTAGAATGGGTATAGTAACCTATCCTTAAAATATAGACATATTTATGCCACCGCAGACTTTTTTGTCCATGATGGTATTCAAAAATATGAAGATTAAGTAGAGAAATAATATTAAAATTCTTTTATTTCATAATATTTTGTGCATTTTTACTTTGGGAAGTCGGTTTAATTTTTTGTTCATAAATAATAATTTTTACCTTTTTAATTATATTAGTATTATTAAGACATTTTAAGAAAGTTATTAATACAAAAAAGCCTCCGGTATTCTCACTCTCTCGGCGAAACAAACTCAAGCGTTTTTTTATGCTGGTTTTCTGAGCGGCCGTGGTATTTCCTCAAATAAGCATTACCGATCTGTGGACTAAATAAACAATCATCAGTGATGATAATGATTAGACACTATATTATAATATTAAATAATTATTGTTATCTATTGTAGTAGTCGGCGGAAAAAATGTAGAAGTCAGCATTAAATATAATATTTTAATGATGATGATGATCATGAATATAATTTTGGCAATAGCAACATTTCAAATACATTGATATCGGTGTACAAAACTATGAGGAGTCCCTATGTCAGCATAATAATATATAGATATATCGTCAGAAGATGGTGGTGATGAATATGATGATTATTACTGTAAGTGGCATAAGCTTGCAGTTCTTTAAGCAATGTCAAAATTTCTAAATCTTTGAAGACTTCCTTCTTCTTATAATTTTGTGGAGTTCTCTTGATTCCTCATGGATGCCATGATCAGGTGACTAAGGAACCAACTTCGAATTATATTCTTTACAACAATAAAAAAAATTTGAAAATGCTTCGACAAATGGCAGAGTAATGTTCAAAATTATCTGTCGGTGTAAAAGACTATGAGAAGTACATATTATTATCCTCATAATGTGATGTTGTATGGTGTGATGAAGGCGGTGATAGACGATGATTACTTTAATTGACACAGTGACATATGCTTTCAGCCTTCTTTAAATAACGCCGAAATCCACAAACATGTATTTATAATGACTCGGCGGGAGTTCTGTTCAGTACTTTTGGATCCAGGGTATTATATCTTGGCGCAAAATCTTTATTTTTGGTAGCATATGCCTAGACTACTTCAGAAAAAGTCAAAATCACTATATGTGTGCATATAAATTTCGAGGAGTTCCCTCGATTCCTCTGGATCCCATCACCAGGCCACCACTTTGGTGTCAAACAGACCAATTGAGGATTATACCCTTTACAGCAAAAAAATAATTTTGAAAATCGGTTCACAGGCAGTGAAATAATCGTTTAACATACAAAAAAAATATTAAAGTATTATAAACAGCCGAATGTATAACCACCTTCTTTTTTTGGAAGTCGGTTAGTAAAATTTTAAGTGGCGTGGAGGAACCAAAACGCATTATTGAATGGAAACCGCATTCTAATCTGTTAAGACGTTGACTTCGTACGCGCAAATTCAAATATCGCTGAAACCATACATATTTCCGCAATAAAATGTAGCCTATGTGTTAATCCAGAGTCTAAACTACTACCGTACCAAACTTCACCAAAATCCGTTCAGTAGATTCTGAGATTAACGTGTACAAACGTACAGACAAACAGACAAAAAATCTTAATATTATTGTTTTGGGTTCTATGTCGTTAATAAAGCCGTAAAAGTGTAATAGATTTTCTTATATATCTTCCATGTATTACATTACGTTACGTACCAGTTACAATTTTATTATATGTATAGATATAGATTTTAACTTAAACATATTATTCAAATATATGTACGCCATATGTGGCAGAATATGTTTGCGATATTATAATGATTTTAACAAATAAACGATTTGGTTGATTGAAAAAATCAAGCCTTCTGGGAACTTTTATTAAAAACGCTGCCGAACCTAACCTTTTGGAGATAAGTAACAAAACAATGTATGGAGAGATAATTTCTCTTTTATAAGTCTACAAAAAAGTCCGCGATGGCATAGATATCTTTTAAGGGTAGGTTATTTTACCCATTGTAAGTTTTAAAAAATGATCAGAAATAATGTGGTATTCTCAGAAGCGATTAAGTAACAAGTTTACCAACAAGTCGATCATACACTCTTTATAATGAAGATACTATGAGCTTAGATTCCACGCTTTTGCTATAATAATTTGGCTATCGTTTTTTTTGAATTGAATATTTTGCGAAGATATCTGATAAGATAACTGACTAACTCTCTTCGAATATCACATTTGTTCTAATTTTCATATCATTGTATCGATTTAGATTACTTATCTGGTCATCCTATATTCCTTTGAAGTATTTATAATGTTTACATGATACATCTGACGCTGTTATGTCCTTTTGATCGTGACTAATGTACATGTTGCTCTACTTTACTGCAAGGTCCTCTACTTTACTGCAAGGTGCTCTACTTTACTGCAAGGTCCTCTACTTTACTGCAAGGTGCTCTACTTTACTGCATGGTGCTCTAATTTACTGCAAGGTGCTCTACTTTACTGCATGGTGCTCTACTTTACTGCATGATGCTCTACTTTACTGCATGGTGCTCTACTTTACTGCATGGTGCTCTACTTTACTGCATGATGCTCTACTTTACTGCATGGTGCTCTACTTTACTGCATGATGCTCTAATTTACTACATTATTATTATTTATTTATTTATTATTCCAGAAAACATAAATTGTAATTATATAATATAGTCCTACAAAACTGTTCTCCAGTTTGTCTGTACTCTGTACGATCAATGGTAGATTAGTACAAACTAAAAAGAATAACAGAGAATAAAAATGAAATTATTATAATATAACATTAAATTAAACCAAAATTAAATATTGCAATAACAAAGTAAGCGAAATAAAACAAATGATGATTAAATGAATATTTTAAGGTGGTGACTGGTGAGAGACGTAAATAAGGTAATAAGGTGTTTGTACATATACCCTCTTAATAATAAAAATATTTACACAACGGATAACTTAAACAACGTTGCTATCTTTATCTATCATGTGACATTTCCAACGTATCAGACAAAGACAGCAACGATGTTTAAGTTATCCGTTGTGTAAATCTTTTTATTAGTAAGGGGGTAAATATATATTTGTATGTTTAACGATAATTCCGCTGTCTGTGGACCGATTTTCAAAATTCTTTTACTTATGTAAAGAGTATAATCCCAAGGTGATCTCGATTTTACGAAAGTGGTGACCAGATAATGGGATCCATGAGGAATCGAGGGAACTCCTCGAAATTTATATGGACACGATGGATGGTTTTGACTTTTTCTGAAGTAGTCTAAGCATATGCTACCAAAAAGTAAGATTTTGCACCTAGGTATGCAATACCTACCTACCTGGATCCAAAAGTACTGAACAGAACTTCTGACTACTTATAGATACATGTTTGGGGATTTCGGCGTTGTTTAAAGAACTGCATGCATGTCAATATGGTAATCATCATCATCAACACCATCATCACACCATACATCATCACATTATTTATGATGATATAATATGTACTTCTCATAGTATTTTACACCGACACAGATATCGTTGAACATTAGTCATTACTTTGCCGTATGTATCCTATTTGCAAAATATTTTCTTGTTGTAAGGGCTATAATTTGAAATTTGTCCCTTAGTCACCAAAGTGGAGACCTGATGAGATCCATGATAAATCGAGGGAACTCTTCGAAATTTATATGGACACATATAGTATACTTCAACTTTTTCTGAAGTATTCCAAGCATATGCTTCCAAAAAGTAAGCTTTTGTCCCAAGGATCCAAAAAGAAAGGTATACCCTGGATCCAAAAGAACTGAACAGAACTTCTGAGTCCTTATAGATACATGTTTGGGGATTCCGGCGTTGTTTAAGGAACTGCAAGCATACCTACGCCATCATATCACTTACAGTAATTATCATCATCATCACGACCATCTTCAAAAGAAACACCAACATATTATTATGGTGACATAGGTACTCACTACTAACAGTTTTGTGCACCGACGTCTTTGAAAGTTTGCTATCGCTTAAATTATATTCGTGATCATCATCATCACTATAAAATTTATTTAATGCTTACTGCTACATTTTTTCCGCCGACTATTATAATAGATATTATCTATTATAATAGTCGGCGGAAAAAATAATGATTTAATAATATTGTATCTAATCCATATTATCACTGGTGGTTGTTTAGTAGGTTTACAGATTGGTAATGCTTATTCGGGGAAATACCACGGTCTCTTAGAAAACTGGCATAAAAGAACGCTTGAGTTTGTTTTGCCGAGAGAATGAGAATGGCGGAAGCTTTTTTGTAATTATAACTTTCTTAAAATGTGGAAATAATATTCATTTAATTATTTTTATTTTTATTTTTAAACAAAAAATAAAACTGACTTCCAAAGTAAAAACGCACAAAAATTATGGTATAAAACTTATTTTCTAAATAATTCCTTTTTTAAGTTCGGCTAAAATTTTAACTATTTCTCTACTCAATCTTCCTAATTTTAAAGGCAGTACCAGCCCAAACAATATCCTATAATATTTTATAGAGTTCATGTTCAAATTTGAGGGATTATTTAGAAAATATGTTTTATTTTATACTTCTTTGTGTATATTTACCTTGGAAGTCGGTTTTAATTTTTTGTTTAAAAATAATTGAAGGCTTTTGGTTTGGTCTCGTGTCTGACTACACGGTACACTACTTTACTGCATGATGCTCTACTTTATTCAAAATTGTAGAACGACCTTCGATCCCTTTTATCGGCTCATCATTTCTACAATTCATAATCTCAATAGAAACTTGAATAAAACGTCAGTAAGTCCAGGTATCACGGACTGTTGCTCGGTATACATACTAATAGATAAGTCCCTGCCTATGTGTTGGACAGTTGAAAAATAGACAACTTAAGGTGGGGGAGCGCGCCCGTCCCTCTCTAACGCGTCGGACCCTCTCGCTCTATATTTTCTATTCCCTTTCAGGGCACAATGATTGGTTATCGTTTTTTTTCTCAGGTCCAGGGTTTTTGATTAATACGCATGTAAAAATTTTGTTTCTTTTCTGGCGCGTCGTATACGTGTGTGTTCTATTATACTAATTGCATTATGAATACTGTTATTTCTTTTTAAATGCTTTTTTTCTTTGGATAAATACTTCACAGCTTAGTTATAATTTAATTGAGTATCTAAATGTCATTTGAAAAAAAGATTATAAAAGATAATAATTTTAAATTATGGACGCGTAATACGAAATGTTTTACTTTTATGGAAAGAATCTTGACAGTGACCAAATAAAATAAATAAAATAAAATAAAATAAATATTGCCACGCATTAAGATTCATGAATAATAGCAAAACACGTGAAAATGTTATGGGACATTTTATGTTTTTTATTATAAATTGTAAATGTATGTACATTTTTAATATTCCTGGATTATTTTAACCAGATATATGGTAGTTATATCTACTATCTTTGGGTATTTTTAAATAAACAAAATTCATAAGAGCAGAAAAATTATCCATAACACGATCTCTTTTGGGTGAAGTGGCTCTGGAAAATTGTTTTTATTATGCTAAAAACCACAATTTATATATTATATTTTGAATCTATTTTCAGATAAACAAGTACTGTATGTGACATTTGTTAGTTTTGTAGGATTTGATTTGATTGGTCGTAAATTCGACCGGAAAATTCGTTAAGTCAAGCTGTGCAGCCAAATTATGTCAATATTTGACGTGATAACGTCTTATAAATATATGAACGCCGGCTGCATGCACGACAAACTGTCCCGCTCGTCTGTGTCGAAAATCGTCCCGCTTGAGGTCACGTTCCACCTAAACCGAGCGTGCATGCGAGAGCGCGGAACAAGAGAGCGATAGAGAAGCACGATCAGCCTAAGTGTTCGGCTTGTGATGATGTTATCACGTCAAATTATCGTCCGTAAACCGACTTAACAGACGACCGTTTTTTTAAGTTCAAAGCCGCAGTTTCAACTGACACCTTCGACCCACTTCCGTCAGGTAATGTGTCCGGTGACCAATAATATAATAATTATTAATTTTATCTAAGTAGTAAGTACTATTAACTGTTCTCAGTTTCCAGCTACAGCCACCGGACGTGCTGAGGAATGGACTTCCAGCGACCTCACTGCCACGGCCAAAATCGTGGTAATTACAGTCACTATGACACCACTACTGACCAGGGCCTTTAGTCAAGATGCATTCGATAATTTTGACGGCGATGTTCGAAAACAAACTGTATGGGATTTGACATAAAGCAACGCAAGCGACACGTCACTTAGCGATGACTTATGCCAAATTCCATACATTTTGTTTTCGAACTGCGCTGTCGAAGTTATCGAATGTATCTTGAATAAGGGCCCTTATGTAATAAGTACTAGCTGTTCCGTCACATGTCCATTGCCTACTTAGTTGGGCACAAAACATTTTAACGGCATATGTATGTTTTGTATTTATTTGCAGTTTCAAATTCAACATCTTCCGTAAGGAGCCGCCCGCGCGAGTTACTACGACGCGCCCTTTATCTCTTTAACTATTCGTCCAAATTATAAAAGTACGTACAGGGAAAAGTCTTATGTATTAAACAATTGGAAGATAAAAATACTATTTTTTATAAGAATTTATAATAATTATTGTCGATAATATGACCACCTAACGATTTTATTAATTTTTATAGTATCAAAATTACTTTTTGTGACTTAAATATAAGTTAGACTTTTTTGAAAGCATAATATGTCTGTAATAGTCAAGAAAGCATTCGTAAGAACCGTTTTCATTCTCCGACTTATTTTGCAAATCCGGCCACTATGGAGAATTTTTTTAATTTTTCAGGTTAAATATATAGCTTTTAACACTCACAAATAATGAAGCTTGCTATTGGTAAAAATATGTTTCAAAATTGATTCAGTAGATCCAGAGATTTCCCCGACAACAACACAAACCCACAAACTTTACCTCTTTATAATTATGATGATTACTTAGATATTTTGCATTATGCATTATATTTTAAATTCCGATACGACATTGCAATTATTTTTGACGATAGAATTAAACCTCTTAAGATTTATTATCATGTGAGCTTTGAAGGCCATATCTTAGAACAGGGGTTCCTAAACTTTAAATATACAGGAACACCAAACAAATAGCTTCTAATTTATGGAACCCCATATGAAATGATGCCAAGACAACACTGAAAATAGGTATAAGAAAAATAATTTTACCAACATAGAAGTAATAAGTTGTAATCACCACATATTTTGCACTAAGTATTTCAAAATAATATAACAGTTAACAATAATTAATACATATTTTTGTCTAACCCTGATGATCAGGCCCCTGGACTCCGCAGACCCACTTAGGTAGTCTTAGAAGAAGAATTTTCTTAATCTAGTCAATATAGTTTCATACCCAATCTGCATCTATTATTTGGTAAAGAAAACATACCTACCCTGGCAGAAGTATGGGTTATTATGATTTATAGCCAAAGATATAATAGTAAAAGATTAGCATTCAGTAGCCTGCCGCTTATCCTTCCACACAGTCAAAGAACTCACAAAGTATTTATTTCAAGGTTTTCATCGCGTGATCTGAGATTAAGTTTGCCATTCAAATGTGTAATTTATTTAACACTTATATATTATATACTTATATACTTTATACATGTCACAGATAAACTAAACGCATGATGATGGTGAAAACATACAAGTCATTTAATTGTCTTTATTTTTCCAATTTACCACTAAAGAAAACTAAAAAACATTAAATAATTTTAAACAAATATACTCGTATTCTCATAATAACACAATACTTATAATATAATATGATTAGAAATTTCTTTAAAGATAAGATGACGCTCGACAAGTCAAGTGGTTGGAAACTAGCGGTTAACTTTGGCGCTCTACAATAAATTTTTTCATGTCTCTATATTTTTCATATTTTACAACACCGTCATTCGGGGTTATGGCGTCATATTACGTTCTAAATAAACAACACAAGAGTCGGAATAAGATCAGCTTCAGCAGACCAACCGATAATAATGAATCTACATTCTACAATTAGTCGGTCGGTCGGTCGGTGTCAACTGTCGATTGCGAATATTGTACAACAGCGTGCTCGCTGAGCGCATGCCACGCACAAATCCAAGATGGCGGACATTCGGCTGAATGAGGGCTGAATCACCCCACGCATACAACATGTAGAGTATGCCGTCATTTAAGCATCAGTCAATACTCAATAGTCGACTTAATTTCAAAATAGTGGACGTTCTTATAAGAATAAAAACTTATATGGATTATCAAGAATCTATAATCTGTACAATACACATGAGCACTAGTAGCAGAGTAAATAATATGTAGTAGTAGTAATAATAAAAATACACAAATCACAGAATTTAAAAAAAAGTCTAAATTGGCAGCCTTACTGTTGAAGCAATTTCTTTCAGGCAACTATTATATACTTCTAGTAGTGAAAAAATTAAGGCCATGGTATCACTGTAATAAAAAATCTAGAGATTAAATGTAGAGTAGTAAGAAATGTACTTACTGACAGCAAAAGAAAAAAAAAGATTACTAAAGCCCGAGTCGAGTGGATCCCACATCATGGGAATAGTAAACAGATAGCTGGGACGATACTATTCGAAATAGATAAAATATGCTACCCGCCCAAAATAAGGGACCAATGTGCCAAGATAGATAAATAAAAAAGAACATTACCCGTACATCCCATACCCGTCGTATCTTTGTCCAACCGGGTCTGTGGTGGGACAAAAAATAGGCCAATAGAGAAGGTCTATGAGTGGGAGCAGAATGCACCGGGCCCGCGGAGGCTGGCCAATCGCTGCGCGCGCGCACTTTGCCAGCCCCGCACCCCGCCGCCGGCCCTTACACGACTCTATGCTAATAAGGAGCTTTTATATCACAATTTTGGAAAGGTAATATATAATTATGTTTCGAGTCTTTCGTTATTTACAAATTTTGCTATTTTTTATAAGCAATTAAGTTTTTTTTATAAGTTCAGAGTTCATATTATTAAAAAAACAATATAATTTAAGAAATATAGGTCTATCCACAGGCTGGTATTAGCTAGGATAGTTTTTAAGAATTATAGCTTCTATTCCTAATTCATCACAACACTCTCGATCATGTCAGCTTTAAAAAAAAACTAGATCAAAATCGTTTGGGCCCTACGATGCCACGACACACCCACAAACACACACACGCAGACACACACAAACATATAACACCCCTCTGTCTTTGTCGGGGGTTCAAATAGTCAAACCAGTTCAGCTTTTAGGCTATAGCCATTGAACCGCATAGTCTGTTTCTAGATGTACAGGTACATGGAACTAATAATGAGTGTTGCCACACACGTTATCAGATAAGAGCTATCATGCCTGTGACCGCTAGATAAGGACCGCAGTGTAGCTCACCGCGATAACCACTACCGTTGAAGAAAGTCCGTCACCATCATCATCATCATTGCCACCGTGGTCATCAACTATGATCATTCAATTCCGGAGGCCCCAGGGGGGTTGGGGATTTAAGGACCGGAAAGGCAAACAAACGCAACGCAACACCAGGGGGGTTACAAGTGTAAATCGTCATTGCGAGTGTCCCTGGGCAGCTGTAAGATCTATCTCAGAAGTCAAAATAAAAGTGTATTCTTGTGAATTTTTAAACTTATTTGGTAAGCTTTTCTGTTTTATTTTTCAAAGTCTGTTAAAACAAAAACACTTCATTATTCCACTATTCGATAATGCCGCTTCTCACTTATAAGGAGCCAACTCTGCTAAAGTAATGACAAGAAGTTTTTAATCCTATAACTTTGCACTTCCTATCGTTTGTTAAGAACAATTTACTACTTATCAGAGAGCTTTTAGGAATTACTTATTCATAATTTGTTTATTAAATATTAAAACTTAAAACTTTTCTGTACTAGTTATTTAATATCGAGGATATGTATATACGTGTCCTAAATCACACGATTCAGTTTTGAGTTTCGACCTACAAATCGTTTAATAAATAATTATAACATTGATAAGCGTATCAGTCAACCTGAAATGGAAACAAAATACGATTGTTCAAATATTGCTATTTGTTTTGCCTGCAAATTAAAAACAACGACGTAAGATTTAAGTCGAAACGATTATTTCATAATTAGCATATCTTTTTACGTAGGGTGAAGGGTCTCTACATTTTCATGAAGTTTCATGAACAGTTCTTTTGCAAATATTGCTTACTTATCATCGCTCCACCCACGTACAATATAAGCTAGAATGGTCTATGGTCTAAGGCTCTAAGCCGTAGATACTAGATGGTCTCCCATTGCACTGCAAAAGACTCATCAGAAAACCACATTACGTTGAAAAAACGACTTCATCATCAATCATCAAACAAAATGGTGGGAAAATTAGGCCAACTCAAAGCAGTACAAATAATCAAAATAGTAGCGAATTGTAATAATTACTAATATGACGAAGATGTATATCTGGACCGTGTTCTGACCGCGAGCGCAAGCACAAGCAAGAGCAAGAACGTGTAAATGCGCGGTTCCGACATTCCAATCTGGCTGCTGGCATGTCGATGACAGCGTACTTTCCACCGTTCAAACCGCACGCTATGACGTATTATGTAAGACGCCGGCAGTCCAAACCATGACGTATTTTAGTAGTAGACGGTTCGATCCGTAGTCCAAAGCGCACAAATCCCTTCGCGGTTTGAAACGCAGTCCGATACGCGGTCCGAACTTTACGTACTTTATTAATGCGCATATAATATTGGTAAATATTTTTTTGGGCAGGAGAGACAACGGACATTTCAGTTCCAAATATACCTTAACTTTAGAATGGAAAACGAGACATATCCAATAAGTAAAGCTCTCAAAATTTTAAAAATATAAAAAGAACCACAAAAATACTTATCTGACCGGGATTCGAACCAACCACATTCCGAATTTTTTAACAAAGCAAAAATTGTACATACGCATACCAAACTGCCAATCAGTCTGACTGCTCTGACATAATAGAGTCGAAATTATTGATAATATTATATTGTTGCACGTCAAAACAAGACGAAATTAAAATCATACATGCTTAGTTTCCTGCTAGACCTAGACCTAGCTAGAACGATTTTTCCCCTGCAAAACCCCCTGCATACTAAATTTTATGGTAACACTTGCAGCCGATGTCAAGATACCGATTATATTATATACACAAGATTGTCTCCTTTAAAATATAAGATAAGGTGGATGTAAGTAGGGCATTATCTGTGGGAGCGTTGACCGCACCGTCAGCGCCTCTGCCCTATCAGCACAGCAACTGTATACTTGAGAGTATAGCTACATAATATGCAGTAGGTACATGGAATATATTTATGGAATTATACTTATGCATATAGGCAAAAAAATTACGACTCCAAGCTTCAGTGTTCAAAATGCCAGCTTAGTAAACGCAGTCAGCCAGTGGTCGTGGGTTCAAATCTCAGTACGGAAAGGAACAAATTTTTTGCCATATAAGTGTGTAGTATCTCTAAAGCACACCATTTTGGATACTTAATTTATCGGAACAGATTGAGTTGTATTGAAAATGTACATGATTATGACATGATGGGCTTAACATACGATTATACTACCTAATAGGTACCTACTACGCATAACATAGTACATGCCACGCATGACTACATCACCTGATGGAAGGTGCGAGAAAAACAATCGCGCAAATCGCAAATTTCCTATAATCCTCATTATATGATTGTCAGCCTATCGCCAGCGTTACTTTTATTGAAAAAATGTGCTTACATATTTATTGTTCTTATATATTATGTTGTGCTCAATACCGATTATAAAGTTAATATTTGTAGCCTTGCTAGTTGCTGACTAATGAAAATATTGTGATCGCCAGGACCCCTGGACACAGCGATATTTGATGTTTAGGACATAACTAACTTTAGTGCCATTAAGCTACTATTTGGTACCTACCTAACTTCAAAATTTAATACCTCAAAAATTGCGTAAAGAAAGTAATCAGAGACCTAGCAGGAACATTTGACATCGGAGTAAACGTAACGTTATCAAATTAATGAGAATTGTATGAAAATCTGTCAAAATCATAACGTTACTTTACGCCGCTGTCAAAGGTTCCTGCTAGGCCCTCACCCTGTAGCCCATGCACGAACAATTTGCGTCAAAGTATTCGTATCGTCTTCTAATGTCCAATGTATAAAAAATTATGAAACGCGTATCCAGTTCTCATTCGATAACGTCATGAATAATTTGTTGTCAATAATTGTTTGTGCTTGGGCTACAGACATTCTGACGTCGGGATTTCTGGACCACCTCTGTTTTTAGGGTTCCATCGTACTCAAGGAACTCTTATTCATACTTTGAGACAACATATTTTATTTTTCTGTTTTGTAACTTTTTAGTATTATTTTCAAGTTTTTTTGGCATACCAGAAATTTTTTATAGACTAAAGATTTTTTTGTTACTGGATATCTAGTTTTCCACATACAACATACTAGCAACTGCTTGAGGGAAATTCTAAGTTATAGATTAGTTATTGATTGTGTTTCTAATATTTTGACGTGATAACGACTTATAAATCGATGAACGCCGGCTGCATGCACAAAAAACTGTCACGTTCCGCCTGATAGTCACGTTCCGCCTGATCCGAGCATCCAAGCGAGAGCGCGGAACAAGGGATACAGAGGCACACGGTCAGCTTGTGATGACGTTATCACTTGAAATTATCGTCCGTAAACCGACTTTACAGACAATCAATTTTTTTAGGACTTAATCACATATTTCGTATGTAGAGATAGGGTGGAGCTAGGTAAGTAGTTATTTATTAATTTCTCACTTGATTTGTTGGAGCATGGTTTAGAGCAATCTATATGTATTGAAGAAATAAATAAATAAATATTGGCTCGTTAATAGTAGATGTAAGTAGAGCCTATACTTCAACTCCGTTAAAGGTGATTAAGTTACTGAATTTATGATTTTTAAAGTTCCCGTTGTCGCAGAATGCCCAGGGATTTTAATATATTTTGCAACCTATGCAATTTATCAATTATATTTTAGTTAACAAGACATTTAAATAGTGTTATTTAGAGATAACTTTTCCCCAGCAGTGCGACAGTTTAGACAACTGAAACAGGTGATAGAGTAATGAACTGAATAGAATACTTATCAGTTATCAGAGCCTTTAAATATACGAAACAGCAATAAAATATGACACTGATTCTTGAATGGGCGTATGAGCATGTATCTATGTAGATATATTCGCTGACGCCACGTTTCGTCGAGGCTATGATTAGTCAAATAGTTTGTATGATAGAGCATATTCACTGCTTTAAAAAAATGAACGTTTTTTTTTTAGTTCTTATTTAGTATGGGCTTTATAAAATCAAGGAACAATAGAGACACCTCAGCCAGTTTTAGTAACTTTCAGGTTCTGTATTAGACATGTTCGAAACTCAAATAATTTGAAATGTGGAGCAAATGGTAGCTCTGACAATCCACTCATTATTTCCTCATTGTTCAGTCGCTACTTACTGAGTACTACTGACATACTTCAGTTTGTGCGAAACACCGATTATGTTTTTCTTGAAAATCAAGAAAACAGAAAATCTTAATTTTGCATCATATGAAATCACGTTTCTTTAAAAAAAAAGCTCAGAATAATTGTACTAAGTTTTGGTATAACTTTTTTGAGTAATTTAATTATGTGCCAGTTTACTGGCGATCCACCGGAAAATCCGGTGACTTGAATATTTTAGAACAATGTAGAGCTACCTATATTTCCACTACTACATACTAATAAATTATATGTATTTTTTTAGTAATAACTAATAACGAATTTTTCCAAATTACATACTCAACAATCATGACCAATACATCACTAAATCTTACATGGAGTACAACAATATTATAGAAACTTAATATCGATCGTCAAATTTTAATAATTTACCTCTGAGCGACGTCCATTTTCAAAATGGCGCACTCTGTGACGTAATCTTTAGAAATTGACAAGATTTCTTCGCTAATTATTTAAATTTGAAAATGCGTATTAAATTGTGATAAAATGTTATTATCTTTCAGAGGCACATGTAAACTAATGGAAAGTGTGGTGCGGAGGTGTCGCGTCACTCTCACAACCTAATTGAATGAATTCAATTAGAATGCTCCGTGAATAAAGAACGTGCACGCCAGATGTGTGCATAAAAAGTGCGAACAAAGAGCATTTTCAAAATGGCGTTCAACTGTCTAAATCGAAAATAAAAAATTGGAAAGCAGACTCACCAACACCGTCCAACATGGCGGAGGACAAAGAAACCGGGAAAAACGAACTCCATCACTGATTAACGCCAATTGCGTGTCGATTGTCGCTCTATTTTACACTGAAATATCGATTGAAATGATTTTTTGTGTAATTTTTGATGTTTGAATCGTTTCGGGACGTGGATGCACTCGGTCGAGTGCATTAAAGAGTACTGACCTAGGGCTGGTTGCATCGGCGCAGAGCTGCACACGCGCGCACCGACGCACACAGCTCCACGTGCGCGTGTATATACCAATATAAACATTACCGTTGTGTATTTAGAGGTTATATTCACTTGAGCCGGGCCATGCAGTGCCACCGAGCGGTTCGATAGCCATGGAAACAAGCTGAAAGTATATTCAGGCTGTACCCGAGAACGAGAAGGTTTCATTGCCAATACTTACTTACATTCAAAATCAGAACAGGGTAAGACGCTCTTAAGACTAATTTAAAATGGTTTTCAACTTTTTGTTGAAATCTAAACTGAAAAATCTATAAACGTCATAAAAAAAGAGATTGACCTGGTCTTAGATAAAATTGCATTTGTTATTGATCATTATTACTATGTGTCTTTGAAATCTTTGAATGCGTTGTCTTGATATTTTCGTCTTGAAATCTAAATGTATTACATACCTAATCGGTTTTTATATAAACATAATATTATTTTAATATTTGCATTTAAAATGAAACACAAAAAAGTTAAAAAAAAAAACTCTACAAATGTAGAGTATGAGTAACTATGCATATGCAGCCTATGAGAGCTCTGAATATTGACTCGTGATTCGTGAAGAGCTTTGTAAAACATTATAAACAAATTATCGTAAGTATAATTTAAAAATATCCATACTGCAGTCTTATTTTGAATCCAGAAGTTTTTTTAAACTATTAAATAAAGTACAATTTTTGATGAAATAAATTAGGACGTAAGGAGCAGACGCCTGATCGACGCAGATCGCCTGATGGTAAGTCGCCGCCCAACGCCGCAACTCCTGTGTGTACGAGTAAGTCAAAATCAAATATAAGGCGGCGAAATCCATACAAAATCCGGTGGCGACGGCGCGTGTGGAAAACCTTTTCACATGATTTATGAAAGTGATCACTGCCAAGTCACTATAATATAATAAATCATAATAAATAAATTATGCACCAAATTTTAATGAGTAACTATTTACGAAGGAACGACTTGGTTACTTTTTCATGTAATGTTTTTTATGGAATAACACTTACCTACCTGTAAAAATATATATCGAGCAATTTATTTATATTTGAAACATACTCGTCGGATTTTCTACAAATCACACTGTGGTAGTTCGACATAATATCATATAGACAATATTAATGAGTTTCGCTGTGTTTCTCATTTAAATAAAACCTAAACATTTTGAATCTCTGTAATATTGAACTTGTAGGATTCCATGTTCTGGAAATTATGTTAAAAATTTGAGGCGCCAAAGCTCAACTGAAGCTACAGTAGGCTGAAATTGAAAACAAGATACACGATTATATCACAGTCTTTTTGGTAGTTCTACCTGGAAGGTTTTGGAGGAGGTATTAAAATGGATTATATTAGATATTAGGATGTGCTCTTTTTGAATTTCAACTTAACTACCTCGTGACTAGGCCGCTAGTCGAAAAAGATTTACGAAAAAGTAAAAAAGCTTTGAAATTTAATAAAAGACCAGAAAACCTCTGGTTAATATTCTTTATAATGATATTATACTACATGAGGGCAAAGGCTATTCAATAAATGAAGAAAAATAAAAGTGTTTTTCCGGCCATACACCAACAACCACCGATGTTGCATAAAGTAAGTAAAAACACTTATCGCCAAGTTTGTGGACTCCACACGCCGAAACTATTGATCTTACAAAAACATTGATATGCATGAATTGTAGGGAATCTTCTCTAGTTTAAAGTAGTTATACATTTTTGGATCGTAAAATGTGTCGGAAAGACACCTTTCGGCTAGCAGCCAAGTTACGAGGTGGCAATGTTGAAATTCGAAAAGAGGACATCAAAATCTATAAAACTACAAATTTTCAAAACTCGTGCAAAACTCCTCCTTTTTGTTGATCAAACTATTGCTACCAAAATTATAGCTACTAAACTATTAAGCTAATTGTTATAACATAACCATTATCAAATGTTTCTGTATTTAATTAGTTTCTTCTATGGTACGTACCTACATGAATATTTATCCAAAATATGTACAGCACAAATACCCACTGAACGGGACGTGGAAACGTAAGGCGGTTCGAAATTAAATTTTTATCCCCACAAACGTAAGTAATAAGTACGAGTACCTATGTATCTTAAGTGATTGGCCGTTGACGATTATTAAATAATATTAATATGGTCCAGTAATCCTTACTATAATCCTTACTAATATTATAAATGTGAAAGCGTGAATGTTTGTTACTCTTTCACGCAAAAACTACTGAACGGATTTCGATGAAATTCGGTATGGTAGTAGTTTAGACTCTGGTTAAAACATAGGCTACTTTTTATCCCGAAAAAGTAGTGTTCCCGAGGGATACTATATTTACGCGGGCGGAGCCGCGAGCAATAGCTAGTAATATTATAAATGTGAAAGCGTGGATGTTTGTTACGCTTTCACGCAAAAACTACTGCATGGATTTCGATGAAATTTGGTATGGTAGTAGTTTAGGCTCTGGGTTAAAACATAGGCTACTTTTTATCCCGGAAAGTGTTCCCTAGGGATACTATATTTACGCGGGTGGAGCCGCGAGCAACAGCTAGTAAGAATATATTTTGGCAACATGTATACAAATTTGGCTTAAAGGTCTTGTTACCAGGTCATTAAATCTTCAAAAAAAAAAATGTATACAAATAAATGAAATAGGTATACGGTAACCTTACCGAAAATATATTTTTTAATTTTTTTGCCTGTCTGTCTGTTTGTTCCGGCTAATCTCAGAAAAGACGCGACCTATTTTTACCGGACTTTCACTGGTAGATAGCTGATGTTAAAGAGTACTTACACTACTTTTTTCTTTATCTTTGGGTTCCGTTTAAAAAAATAGGATTCCGTTTTCACTAATAGTTCCACGCAAACGAAGTTGTGGTCACCAGCTATGTTGTATTTATTATATTATTATTAGTATTTATTATATTATGTGTGTTATTATAGAATATATGTGTTCCACTAACAATTCACAAGGTCGCGCGACTGCAGCCAGTAGTATACGGTAGCTACTGGCTACCGTATACTACTGGCTGTAGCAACTAGCTGATAACCGCAACACCTCTGATAGTGACGACCTGCGACTTGCGAGCTGCAGCGATAGTACTTTAGCTATACTAAACACCAGCAGAGAGGATAATTGATGTAAGCAACGATCATCTGCCAAAAGCCGTCGAAATGAATATAACAAGCATTATGACTCATGTATTGGAAACCACGGTACGGTGCCATTTTTAAGTGAAATTCACAGGGTTTTTTTCCGAGTTAATAACGAAGCGCCTAAACTGTTTTTTTAAGTGAACCTATGGTTGCGAACCCCCAAATGTTTGTTTACATTTTTTATTTTGTCTCGTGAATATGAATGTACGTATATTGTATGGTGAGTAGTGATGATGTGAGTGTGATGTCATTAGTTATAGAGGAAATCTAATTCTCCGCAGATAGATATGTCCTTCTGAAGTAAGTCATGTTAAGTCTACTTTCGGTCTGTAAGCATGATGGAAACATGACACCACGTCAATATAATACGAACAAATTGTAAGGACGATAAAACGGCTAAACGACCATTTTCTCGGACTGAACAATAAGCCATGACGAGCCGTTTCATATATTTTCTTTGCTATGTATTTTTATGGACTCCACCATTGGAATCTATAAAACGATGAATAGATAAAATAATTTTCAGATTTTTCAGTGTTTTATAAATTAACTCAACTGGTTATCCGCTTTCCAATGAAGCATTAACCTTGATAATACCTTGATAGTATGTAATGATTATTTTTAAACAATTAAATTCGGCCAAAATTTTAACTTTTTCTTTATTTTGAAGTTCTTTTCTTTACTTTAATTTTATTTTGAAGTCGGTAGCCGACTTCAAAATAATGAAGATTGTGTAGAGAAATAGTAACATTTTTAGCCGAATTTAAAAGGGGAATTATTTAGAAAAAAATATTTATTTCATACCTTTTTGTATATTTTTACTTTGGAAGTCGGTTTAATTTGTTGTTTCAAAAAAATTTTTCCTATTTAGTCATATTTATATTATTAATAAGACATTGTAAGAACTTTTAAGGTAAACGATCGAATGTATACGCGCCAAGCTTCCATTAGGTATTATATATGTATATAAGATAATGATGATGATTATTGTAAGTTACGTAATGGCATATGCTTCTTAAACAATGTCGAAATTTCCAAACGCGTATCTTAAAAGACTGAGGAGTTCTGTTTAGTGCTTTTGGGTCCAAGGTATACCTTGGTGCAAAATCATACTTTTTGGTAGCATATGCTGGGTTACTTCAGAAAAAGACAATCGGTATATGTGCCCGTATAAATTTCGAGGAGTTCCCTCGATTCCTCATGGATCCCATCATCAGGTCTCCATGTTAGTGACTAAAGGACCAATTTCGAATTATACCCTTTACAAAAACAAAATAAAAATGCATATAGGTCCATAAACGGCACAGTAATGTTCAAAGATATCCGTGTCGGTGTAAAATACTATGAGAAGTACCTATTATATCATCATAAGGTGATGATGTATATTGTGATGATGGTGGTGATGATGATTATTACTGTAATTGGCGTAGTGGCATATGCTTGCAGTTCTTTAAACAACTCCTAAATCTCCAAACATGTATCTATAAGGAGTCAGGAGTTCTGTTCAGTTCTTTGGAGTTCTTTGGTGCAAAATCTTACTTTTGGTAGCGTATACTTTACAAAAAGTCGAAATCACCACATGTGTCCGTATAAATTTAGAGGAGTTCCCTCGATGCCTCATGGATCCCATCATCAGGTCACAACTTTAGTGAAAACGGGACTAGTCCCGTGATAGTGATGTACAGGGTATAAACCCTGTACATCAAAAAAATAATTTTGAAAATCGGTCCACAGACCGACACCGACAGATTTACCTCTGACAGAATCTCTATGCCAATGACATAAAGAACACTCTCATAGAAACTCTGAGGTAAAATAACTCTGACCGGACAACCGCGCTGTTGCCAGGCGACTCAGCTCCGGCGCCGCGCGAGCTCAGCGCGAGGGTCGCCACTCGCCACGTCTCCTCTATACTTGTATCTCGCTAGATGTTACACGTCACAGATAGACGGACGATTTAATTATGCCCGCACGACTGCAACCCCGGCGCGATCGAGGCCGCGCACACAATACGGTCGAGTCGTGCTCGAGACTCCAGTCAAAAAACAAACAAAAATCGAGACTTATCAATTATTCCCCGGCCGGTTTTATGCTTGTAAGTGCAATCGCGCGCACGGGAATATGGCACTTATGTCGGGGGCGCAGCGCCGCGGCCTGCGCGCTCGGCGAGGAACGTGGGGTGTGGTGGTGCTGTTGCCATGTCGGCCATGTGAGCCGCGCTCGGTGTTGTGCTCGGTGCATTCGCGGGCCCGGCGCGCAGGGAGGAGGACGTAATTATCGGAAATTACTCCGGTTTATCACTAAAAAACCGAGGCGAGGTTTAAACGCCTCGCCGGACGAGTCCAGGATCGTTTCCCGCCGGGAACAGTTTAAAAATATACGAGATGCAAAAAGTGCGAAGGGTGCAGGTGGCCAGTCTGCCGACCTTGACACATTTTCACTAGCCATATAAGTGGCTATTGCTCCACTGAATGTGCATTCCTCGGGCCTGGCTAACAATTGCATCACCACTCACCAGCCAGCAACGGAACAAAAACTCGCATAATGGCCACGGTACAGCGCTGGCACAATGTGGACATAATTAGCTGTACCGAATATGGGCTATCTTAAGAAATAATATATCATATGCCGTTAGGCGGTTTATTAAGAACCACATAACATATTATGAAACATCCCTTTAAGATCTGTCCCATGGTAATGGGATCATTAAAAGTGAGAGCATATTGATTTCATCAAATGAAGCCTAACTCAGTGCAATTTCATGAGTGTCATTACATATTATTGGTACTAGGATCACTTTTATTATATGGCTGGGTAATCATGACCAACTTTAACAGACTCCTGACAGTGAGAGCAATAGCTCTATCAGCTATCCATCAAGTTTAATACTACGCATTGTACTGTTTACTGAACTAACTGCAGTCTTGAGTCTGCAGTCAATTACATAAAGCTGAGTGTAATCCTATTATGCACTTTTAAGTAGGAAATTCAGCTTTCATCTTTAAGAAGATCTATTATTATTCATATCAATTTAAATTTTTGATTTCTTGCAATTGTAGGTAAGTACAAAATGATGTTACATAAAGATCATATTAGTTCTAAGCCATACAAGCGTGGATAGTTGGAAGACTTTAAACGATAATATTGTAAAAGTATGCGGGGTATGTCCTCTAGAAACGATGAGCAATCCTCTACGTATGAACGTTTTGGTAAATAAATATAATAGAAGATTCAGATAGTTAGGATGGTTATTAACAGGGACAAGTGTAGACCTAGATTTTTGATTCTGATTTTCAAAGCCAATAATATATAACACCGGCCAAGTACGAGTCGGGCTCGCGCACGAAGCGCTCCGCACAAAAGAGCAAAAAAAAATTTGTTGTACGGCGACGAGCCCCACTTAAATATTTATTTTATTCTGTTTTTAGTATTTGTTGTCAAGTACATATTATAGCGGCAACAGAAATATATCATCTGTAAAAATTTCATCTATCACGGTTCATGAGATACATAATGACAGACAGACAGACGGAAAGACTGACGGACAGCGGAGTCTATTTCTAGGGTCCGTTTTTACCCTTCCCAAAAATTTTTGACTAGTAGCGTATTTTGATCACGATCCTCTCAGATCCAACATTTATTATAGTTATTATAGAATAGGTTTTATAGAAAAACACTATGTTCTGCCAGGCCAGCGACGTGAAGGACTTACAGCCTCATGCACATTGAGGATAGACCCGAGCTGTTGCTAGCAATAGCGATGTTAGCGGTCGGTGATAGTGATGATAATGATTATTATTGTACTTAAAGTTTTCTAAAGTAAAAAGACATATTTGTAGACATATATACACATTTGGTATTTTCTCATGATAAAGGCCGAATGTCTAATGTCTTACGGTTATGTAGGCCACGATGCGGGATCGGATCGGTCGCAGACAGACTCAGGTCTGCACGCGGAAGTGCGCAGCCTTCGGGGGTCGATGACCGTCGCGCTGTGTAGCCGGTAGCGCGGTCGCACTGCCAGCGGCGCGGGTAGCGGATGTGGGGACGGCCGCAATTAGGCGCCACACTTAATACCATAACTACTCCACTTTGCCTTCACAATGACAATGAAAACTCTACATTAGATGAGAAATTGTGACCTAGTAGTGACTGTTTACGGGCCTCGTGGCTGGAAGACATAACTTTATGTCACGCTCAGTCAGTTCGCCTCAGTCAGTAATGGCAGATCAAACTCTCTTTATTTTCACACTACTGGCTCTTAGGCTGAACAAATTATATCCTACTAATATTATAAATGTGAAAGTTTGTGAGGATGGATGGATGTTTGTTACTCTTTCACGCAAAAACTACTAAACGGATGGCTACGAAAGGCTCTGGGTTAAAACATAGGCTACTTTTCATCCCGGAAAAGTACAGTATTCCTGCGGGATACTCGATAGTGTATTTACACGGACGGAGCCGCGGGAAACAGCTAGTATATTAAATAGGGTAGGTACGTCACGACCGCAAAAATTATTGCCAAACATTAACTGCTATGTTTCTATCGAATCATAATATTTCATTACTTAATTTTAATGTTATAAATTATAATTAACATTTACGTCTCATAATGTTATATAATAACTATTTTTATGTTTCTTTATAAGTATGTGATATGATATTTCAATTTTTTAATCGACTTCCAAAAATCGGAATCGAGGGAACTCCTCGAAATTTATATGGACACATATGGTAATTTCAACTTTTTCTGAAGCAGTACAAGCATATCTACCAAAAAGTAAGATTTTGCGACGAGGTATACCCTGGATCCAAGAGCACTGAACAGAACTCCTGACTCCTTATAGGTACATGTTTGGGGATTTCGGCGTTGTTTAAAGAACTGCAAGCATATGCCAGTATGTCAATTACAGTAATTATCATCATTACTACCATCATCACATTATGATGATATAATAGGTCCTTCTCATAGTATTTTACACCGACACGGATATCTTTGAACGTTACTTTGCCGTTTGTGAACCTATTTGCTTGAATCTTGGTCACCAAAGTGGTGACCTCATGATGGGATACATTATC
The DNA here is from genome assembly GCA_963565745.1 of Phengaris arion. Classification (NCBI taxonomy): domain Eukaryota; kingdom Metazoa; phylum Arthropoda; class Insecta; order Lepidoptera; family Lycaenidae; genus Phengaris; species Phengaris arion. The sequence goes on along the minus strand of OY751434.1, from coordinate 17,536,667 downwards.
GATCGATCGATCGATCACAATCGAGGGAACTCCTCGAAATTTATATACACATACGGTGATTTCGACTTTTTATAAAGTAGTCCAAGAATATACTACCAAAAAGTAAGATTTTGCACCAAGATATGACTTACTTACTTACTTTTGGATCCAGGGTATGCCCTGGACAGAACTCCTGACTATAGACATGTGTTTAGGGATATTGGCGTTGCTTAAAGAACTGCAAGCATATATGCCATCATACCACTTACAGTAATCATCATCATCATTACCACCATCTTCACACGAAATACCAACATATTATTATGATGACATAGATACTAACTACTCATCAGAGTTTTGTGAACCGATATCAATGTTTTTGAAATTTTGCTATTGCCAAAATTATATTCGTGAACATCATCTTCACTATAATATATTAGGTCCTTACATATGAAATTGGCGTTTTGTCGTACTGACCACTTTGATCTCCATCGCAAACCACGTCCAAGTTAGCTGCAGGCTGCGGTGTTAGTGATAAAACTGTTTTCATCCACTCGAAGCAAATTGGAAAGGTGAAAAAGCTTGAAAGGTAGGTACTTCATGAATCAGCAAACCGACAAACGCGCGTCGACTGCTGCGTTACATTACTCAACCGGCACAATAATGAAGGGATTTTAAATCGAATCATTACTTGTGATGAAAATCACAATGGCTGAACTCTGGCGAAATAGCCAAAGCATGCCCCAAGCCAAAATTGACTCAAAAAAGTTACTAGTGAGCGTTTGGTGGACTAGTGCCAGTGTCGTTCACTACAGCTTTCTTAAATCTGGCCAGACGATTACGGCAGATGTCTATTGCCAGCAACTGCAAATCATGATGAAAAAGCTAGCTGCTAAACAACCGAGGTTGGTCATTTGCTCTAGGCCACTGCTGCTTTAGGACAACGCTAGACCACACACTGCATAACAGACAGCTACCAAATTAGAGGAGCTTCAATTGGAATGTGTAAGACATCAACTGTACTCCCCGGACCTTGCTCCAACAGATTACCAGTTTTTTCGAAATTTGGATAACTTCTTGCACGGGAAAAAATTCAACTCCTAAGGGGCAGTCCAAAGGACTTCAAAGATTTTATTGATTCCTGTCCGAATAGTTTTTTTAGTAAATGAATCAATGATTTACGTATTCATGAGATGGCACAAGTGCATAGATATCAATGGTATATACATTGATTAAATAAATATATTATATATAAAAAAATCGACTTTATGTTCCTCCTTTACAAAACGCCAATTTCATATGTAATGAGTAATTACTAATTACCAAATATTTAATGCTTACTGCTACATTTTTGCCGCCGACTATAACAATAGATAATAATAATTATTTAGTAATATAGTATCTAATCATTATCATCACTTGATTGTTTAGTAGCTTCCCAGATAGGTAATGCATATTTGGGGACATATCACGGCCTCGCAGAAAACTGGCATGAAATAACGCTTGAGTTTGTTTTGCCGAGAATGTGAAAATAGCAGAGGCTTTTTTGTATTTTTAACTTCTTTAAAATATTATGTACATAGATAAAAAATTTAACTAAAAAGATAAAATAATATTATTTTTAAACAAAAAATTTAAACCTACTTTTTAGGCGAATTTATTTCATACTTTTTTGTGCATTTTTAATTTAGAACTCGGTTTTAATTTTTTATATTGTCCCTTTTCAAATTCAAATTCTTAACACACATTATAATATACAATGGAATAAAGATGTAATGTACATTTTAAAGGTTGTATGTCTGTAAATGTTGCTCTTAACTGTCTAAAACAATTTGTAGCGACTGAGCAGAATATAATCTTAGAACGAATCGGAACACACAGACAGGTACATTGACTACACTACATACAATAATTTGCTTATGGTTCAAACCTTGGCCATCTCTTGGTTTTATGGTCATGATTTTACTTTAAAGTTTTACAAACATGAGTACCCTATGTAGTACGTTAGGTAAATATAACATTAAACATAATGACTCCCATATCTCAACGTGGAGATGGTTTAGATTTAAAACGCTTCTGCCTTAGTAATCGCTACTAGAAACAACACACCCTAGATCGAGACGAGGCAGCTCGTAGGAAGACGATGTCCATCTCGCTCTTTCGTTTGTTACCATATACAGCTGTCTCTTTTCACAAGACTGAATATCAAAATCTGGCCAGAATTGAATTTCGGAGTCACATACAGTCAGATACACAATATGTCTGCTGATAATGTTATCTGAATCTAACTTCTATGTAAGGTAGGTAGGTAAAAAGTCAATGATCAGTCATATTTTCATGTATAAAAATCTACAAAACTATGACCAGCAGCATTTTTTTAAATTTTAGTATAGTTTAAGGTAAAATGCATGTAGCTACCCGGCTATGTACTCGGAAGTACCAGCGACTATATGTAGCTAGCTGCAGTTTGTAGTTTTAACTTTTACAATGGTGGCTTGAGTCTGTAGTTCTTGATTATTTTAGTTTTAAGAACGGCAACACACTTGTGATCTTTTACCATTATGTGTTCCGTCTGCTCGTTTGTAGGTCTTATTCCATAAAAAATGCCAACAGACAATCGGACTGAAAGAATAGTACTAAGGATTATTCTATAAATCTAGAGTAATTGTGTCGGAGTGTACCGAGTACCGAGTACCGACTACCGACGTCAGACACAGACGGCGTTGTCTGCGCCGCGCACTTCCAAAATGCACAACTATCGAGCACTCCTAATATCGCTTGCTAATCCTTATAATGGATGGATGGATGGATCGTCCATTGTAACTTCATGAGGTTTGCTTTTGAATCTCAATCAGGAGAGCCTCATAAGTAAACGTTTATTCTTTGTTTAGTGTTCAGAGTTCAGAGGGTCAATTGTACTAAATAGAACCTGCAATAATACAATTACAATCTGCCCCGACACGCTAAAACTGTCTAATCGGTATTCTCACAACGTTAAAGCAGCGTCTAGCGCCTCCTGATTGGTCCAAACGTCACAAAATCAATTTATGATTACAAGTCGCTTCACATACAATACAATCAAAGTAATATGAAAGTCTACTTTAAATACGAGAATTCAGGTTCTCATCCAATAAAGTAAATGACAATTTTTTTTATTGTATAAATGAATAATTTGTATACGAAATTTCGAAGTCTCATGAAAACGATCCATACTAAAGTCGTACCTAGCTGTGACGTCACGCCCAGGTTATAGTGTATGAAGTATGAGGCCGCAGGTTCCTGCGGATATTTGTAAATATCTCAGATATATGTGCGTTTAAGTTCATACTTACCATAGTAAATGTTTTTGTAAATGATGATGATGATGTAGGTTTTGTTTACTAATTTAGCATTTAAAAAATAATTAACCATTTTTGTACTTTATAGATGTATCTAATGACTAAATTACACAAAATATTACATTTTTTACATTTACCAAGGAGAAATGCCATAATATATCTGAGTATATTAATGGAACTAAATATATTAGATGTAGTCATCATCCCTATTTCATGTAAAATCATTAAATTCAACCAAATCATTGTATTTCTTTATAGCACGGTAAAAAAGTTATGTACATTTAAATTAGTAGCATATTAAAGCATTATATCAACCTTTTTCTTTTCGTTTAATTTCAATTGGATCTGAACGGACGATGATCACATTAACAATCACTTAGGCTGGGACTATATAATCCGGAATCCGGCGGGCCTGGGAAAATTCAGAGCATTGAAAATAGAACTCTGCGCAAATACATTAGAGCTGAAAATCGAGCACACAAGTGTCGAGTCAAATGTCAATGTCATATATGACACTCGAAACTTCGATTTTCGACTCTATTGCAAATATTAGCACCGAGTTATATTTTCAGTGCTCTGAATTTTCCCGGGCCCGCCGGATTCCGGATTATATTATCGTAGTCCCAGCCTTAACCTGCAACGGCGTCGTCGTGACTCGTGATGTTAGTTTTATGCGCATTTGACCAACACCGACCGCTAATACACGGGTATTGATTTGACCCGTAAAGTCACTTATACATAGCTATACAACTCAAATTATAAAACAAATGTAAATATTTGGTAACATATAAATGTCGCATATATGCTGTACCTCATTTATGCCCGGTTTCTGAAAATTTTACATAAACTCTAGATAAACTATGTATATCTGGCGTAGAGTCGTAAAAGATCCATCTAGTGGTCACATTGGTTAAACCTTTTTAAATTCGAGGAGAAAGTTAATTTGTTTTGCTATAATTCGGTAATGTAACTACATAGTTTTATAATACCATGTAACCAGTGAGTGAGTAGTGATGTATGGCTTAACATAACTTTGATGATAAAATTGTATTTAAATCTTAAACTAATAAAATTTGCATGCTTCAAGCAGAATATATTGTGTTCTCCAGAAATGCTAAATTAAGTTTTGAACAATTTTGTTACCATTCTAGCAAATATAATTTATATTCTAGCAAATAAAGATTATGATTAAAATTTGTTATTTTGTAATTTGGGAGTGACTTGGCACTTCAAACTTTTATTTCTCAGAAAAATAATCATTTTCTATAAAGTTTTCCAATTACTTTCTGTATCAGCACCATCTATTAGTAGTAATGTGCATTACGGGTTAAGGGGTCGATAAACGAACATATCATTGACCAGTTAACTTAATTTAGTTTATAATGTATTGAATTGTCACAATCCGAATTGAGACCCGCAATGAAATTAAACAGAATGAAGAAGAGAAGGAAGCGTTTAAACCGGACAAAGTTTAAACCGGTTAAAGTTTTCCAATTACTTTCTGTATCAGTACCATCTATTAGTAGTAATGTGCATTACGAGTTAAGGGGTCGATAAACGAACGGATCATTGACCAGTTAACTTAATTTAGTTTATAATGTATTGAATTGTCACAATCCGAATTGAGACCCGCAATGAAATTAAACAGAATGAAGAAGAGAAGGAAGCGTTTAAACCGGACATCAGTGAGATCTCGTAAACTAAAGTTAAATCATGACTTTGATCTTACACATTATTGTCTCGTTTGGCTGTATATACAGTCGCCGACAAACCTAGTTTACCACATGTCGACATTATTACAATATCAATAGAACCTTATTAAAATAAAACTCGTACACCGTGATTATCCGCAACTGTACACTTTGCACCAGTGGTCCACCACTCCACGTCCAGCTAACTCATACAAATGAGTGTCGGTCCGTCGCGCGGTAATTCCACATCATTTGTCATAATCGTAGCGAGTAATATCTAACCGCTCTATTACCAGCTCCTACACGAGTTACAGACACCAGATCCAATTTAAACTAAACGTAAAAACAGAAATCGATATAACTAATAAGGGTCAGCTCACACCGAGAAGCGACGCGGCATGCACTTTTGGAGTGTAAATCTTCAGCGGTGTTGAGAGTGAAATTTTAAGGTCGCAACTCGCGACACGTCACGACACCATTTTTTATATAGTGCCATCTGTCAGAAGCTACTTATACTTCTTAAATAACAACTAAAGTTCCTAAAGTACTTAATTTAAATTGGAGAAAGCTCTCGTTGAAGAAAGTTTCTGCATGGGGTACGCTTGATTTAGTCCAATGAGGATTTTTAAGTTCGTGACATCTGACATCTTTTTGACACGACAAGGACCGTCGGGCTACCAAGCCCCGCCTGGTGACAGAAAAATAATCGAAAATTCTTATTGACCGTTTTTGAAACCACTTACGCCACCATATGACGCTTTGTGTGAGTTGGGTATGCCCCCTAGCGGCAGAAAAAATATCATCTCTACTAAGACCCAAGTTTTCGCGTTCACCGCTAAAAAGTTACCGGTTGGTGTTCTAAGCAGGTTGAAGCAGAATTTCACTCCGGCCCAGCGGCTAAAACTCTATTAGGTGCAGGCTCGGCCTCACATAGAATACTGTTCTCATCTCTGGGCAGGAACATCAAAACACCAGCTTCTCCCTCTGGATTGCATCCAAAGAAGGGCAACTCGAATTATCGACTGCCAAAGTATTATATATTATTAAATCAGCTCGACTCCTTGGCACTGCGTAGAAATTTAGCCTCTCTCTGCGTCTTTCATCGCTTGTATAATGGGAAATTATAGAAGCGATGAAAGAAGATATAATTCAGGAATTGTTCGGACCTGCTGTAACTTTTCACCACCGTTCCACGCGACAATACTTCCATCCTGATCATCTTGATAAGTGGCAGTCCTCCATTGTGCGCATTTTCCGGAGTTTTCTGCGGCGGCCGCGGCCATTATAACTCTGGAAAGTCGCGAGCGGTATTTCCGAATTACTACGACCGACCTTCGAATGTTCAAAAAAAGGGCGTACTCCTTTCTAAAAGGCCACCAACGCATTTGCAGCTCCTCTTATGTTGCGGGTATCCGGCGACGGTAATCGATTTCCACCAGGTGATCCGTCCTCTCGTTTGCAGGGGGCAAACGAGAGGACGGATTACCTGGTGATTACATAAAAGAAGAAACGCGTATCTTTTTGTGTAGTAAATAAAGTTCAATTCAGAATCGCTATCTTATAAAGCGTCCCGTCTCGGACATAAAATCTATGGAACTGATGACGTTCTAAATTCTAATGCTAATTTAAATGTCACGTATCTACCATGCAGTAAAGAAATACTATGACACATTAATTTGGTCAAATGTTATCTTTTTGTTCACGTTTACATTAAATAGGGTCTGAACAGAGTAGCAATAGAAATAGATAATTTGTTAGAAAATGTTGAAGTATTGGACTTATTCTTTTAAAGCGTAGGACAAAATTACTATTTGCCATCTCAGTTTGCCATATACCTTGCACTTACACTCTTGTTTAATTCACAGTTATCTTTATTTATCACATGACGTATAGCGAAACTACATTCTTAATGTGCCTCAGCAATCATCGTCGTATTTCTATGACAGATGATGTAAGGAACACGAAATTTTCCGTTTGTCAATAATTTTTGTACTGTATACATACCGTAGATGTATTTACCGTAGATTAAAAAGTATGCTCTACTGAAGTCTCCTCTACCGAAAACTACACTTGTTATAAATACAACTCTGCGCGCTGTATAATTGACTACCCTCGCTGCGTCGCTTAGCAACAGCGTATGTGACAAATCAGGGTCCCGCCCCGCGCCCGCGCCGCGCCGCGCCCGCCCCGCGCCGCTAGCCCGCTACAGCACAAGTGAAGGCCAGAGAAAGCGGCGCGGCTGAAACTGGCACAGAAACGTGCGACGCGACGTGCAGGCTGCACTTGCATAGCAACAGACCTCGCCAACTTCACAGTGAATAATAAAAGCTTTTTGGGAAATAATGATGATTAGCGGCTAGCACTACACGCCGCGACGTAAGAGAGTCGAGCAGACGTCGGAGCTCGCCACAGTCCGTTGAGAGTCGACTGTGTCACTTTCTAGTACCTTCTCGAGTCTCGACCATGGAAGAAGAAATATACATGGAAGAAACATTAAAGTTGTCAAAATCCAATAGGTTTTTGTACTTTGGTTACTTGTACTATTGTGTATTCTGTGCTTTGGTTGAAATGTTACGAAACATGTGCGAAATACGACTTTATTAGAATGTAAATAAGTGACATCTTAAATTGATAGCTCTTGCACAACGCTCGCTACTTTAATGTTACACACATACTTTTGGTTAAGTAAATACAGTAGATAATGTTACGATCCCACAAGGATAGTATGCGCATGTCGTCAATTGGACATCAGGTAAAATCATGATTCAAGGTTATTAATGTCTAAACGCTGGTTTCTGGAAAGAAATAATTACTATTCAGAGATATTTTCATATGTCATTTTTCAGTAGTCTTATTTGTTTCTGGACTGACGGAGACTAAACAAATGTTATTTGTATACGGAAAGCTTCAACAAAAGCAATTACCACCTAGAAAAATTTTGCTTGTGACAATATTAGACCGACTATAGTATATTAGACCATATATTTCTCTCCCATTAGCATAGTCCTCAGGAGAATAAGGAACGATAAATGTCCTTCTTCTGCTAATAAAAATAACCAAACTAAGATCGAGAGATCTATTCAACGACAACGGCCCACACGATGGGGAAGAATAAAAAAAATATGTTTGATCCACTCTTCACATTTATGGAGAGCATATAGCAGAGATATTTATATAAATTTCATCCATTTATATACATAAAAAAAATACGTGTGGCACTCGGGGACTGCCACGGTAAAGCTATTGCATAGTAAGTCTACACGATACGTCTAGTCGCACGCACACAAACACCGTGCCGAAGTCTGCCGAACTGAAACGACGTTAGACGATGCACGGCTTTCAACGCCGTGTAACGTAGTTACACGGCGTAAGCAGGTAGCTTTTACTACACGTCACGTCACACACTATACGTCCTTACTAAAACGGCGTTAGCCTTGCTTTAATATTTGGTTCAGAGATAGATTTTACTTCCGTCTTAAATCTTAAAAATAAAACGCCGTGTCGAAGACTGCCGAACTGAAACGACGTTAGACGATGCGGGAGCGTGAGGTTTTTTCGTTACGGAATTTCTGGATTCAGTCCCCGCGCTCAAGGCCCGCGATAGAAGCTATGCAATAGCTTAATTAAAGAAGCTAGAACTGCGGACACACAGCCAGACAGACGGATAGAGCGAAACTATAAGGGTTTTTTCAGTTTTACGGAACCCTAACTGTAATGCGACGTCGCATCGCAAAAATGGAATCGCACAGCCAGACATTTATTCCGTGTATAATATTTTATATGATTGTGTGACGTCACTGTTACGATGCCACGACGCGAATTTTATGTTCAAGCCCAAGAAGGCTGCAAATAGTAAGGAAAGGGGTCGCTTTTCAGTCAAAACAATTTTAACCGTTCAGTATTCAGATACATAATACTTTACATTTAATATTGTATCGTCAATCGATAGGTATTGTTAAATATAAATAGCCCAGTGACGACTGCCCTTCACGAGGAGTGCGCCCGCGACCTCTGCGTATCGGCCGCATGGACCGAGGTCAATCCTATACACCTTCTGTCAGTTGACCTGAGAACTCGTTACCCTGAGGGTATTGTAACAATATAAATAGCCCAGTGACGACTGCGCTTCACGAGGAGTGCGCCCGCGACCTCTGCGTATCGGCCGCACGGACCGAGGTCAATCTTATACACCTTCTGTCAGTTGACCTGAGAACTCGTTACCCTGAGGGTATTGTAACAATATAAATAGCCCAGTGACGACTGCCCTTCACGAGGAGTGCGCCCGCGACCTCTGCGTATCGGCCGCACGGACCGAGGTCAATCCTATACACCTTCTGTCAGTTGACCTGAGAACTCGTTACCCTGAGGGTATTGTAACAATATAAATAGCCCAGTGACGACTGCGCTTCACGAGGAGTGCGCCCGCGACCTCTGCGTATCGGCCGCACGGACCGAGGTCAATCTTATACACCTTCTGTCAGTTGACCTGAGAACTCGTTACCCTGAGGGTATTGTAACAATATAAATAGCCCAGTGACGACTGCCCTTCACGAGGAGTGCGCCCGCGACCTCTGCGTATCGGCCGCACGGACCGAGGTCATTCCTATGCACCTACTATCAGTTGACCTGAGAACTCGTTACCCTAAGGGTATTGTAACGATAATTATTGTAATGCCTATTTTGTAGCCTGCGATAGGATTCATCTCCAGATTAAAAACTGCGCTATTTATATAATAAAAATCATTTAAGTATAGCAAATTTTATCAGGCCAGTGTATTATGCTTAAAAATAATTATCTTTTGAGTATAGTATAATATAGTATTTAAATCTATACAAATAAATATGAAATTCAAGTGTATGTTTGTAATTTTATATAAACAGCTTTTCACTAAATGCATATGCAAGCGTACCTACGCTATTTTTTTTATTTAATATAATATTAAGTCATTACATATGAAATTGGCGTTTTGTAAAGGAGGAACATAAAGTCGATTTTTTTTAAACATAATATATTTATTTATCAAAGTATATACCATTGCTATCTATACACTTTTGCCATCTCATAGGTAGTTACAGTTGACGCGCGTTTGTCGGTTTGCTGCAATCAATTCATGAGGTTTCCCCCACCTTTCAAGATTTTTTACCTTCCCAATTTGCTTAAAGTGGATTAAAACAGTTTTATCACTTACACCGCAGCCTGCAGCTAACTCGGACGTGGTTTGCGATGGATCCGCTTCCACAATAGCCTTCAATTCTTCATAATCAACTTTGTTCTCCGGCCGTCCACGGGGCTTGCTCTGCAGGTCGAAATTTCCAAAACGAAAACGTTGGAACCAAAAACGCACTGTGTTTTCTTTTGCGACATCGCCGCCATACACATCATTAATCCTTCGAGCCGTTTCTGCAGCACTGGTACAACGGTGGAACTCGTACTCGAAAATATAGAGATAAAGAAAAAACAAAAGAGGCAAAAACAAATGAATTACGGTTTTCGACACAAATGCATGATTAAATAGCGGTATAAATTTGAAATTGTAATTCCTAACCAAAGAAGATTTATTTGAGATCAAAGTGGCCAGTACGACAAAACGCCAATTTTATATGTAAGCACCTAATATTATACATCTCTTGCTATTAAAGATTACAACAACTTTGTAACTGTACATAATTTAATATATTATACATTACTAATTTATGAAATTTATTAAATCTATCATGTAATAATTAGTAACAATTTCACTCTTTTTCTCACACACATAAAAATTAGACCGAATTCCAAAGTAAAAAATTATAAAAGTATGAAATAAATATTAATTTCTCAATAATTCCCCTTTTAAATTCGGCTAAAATTTTAACTATTTCTCTACACAATCTTCATTATTTTTTAAGTCGGTTCCAGATAACTTAAAGTGAGCTCTAATGCCCGGTTCCTATAATCAACGGATCGTCATGGTATAAAAGTTACTATCCGTTTTTCCACAACCGACTACGAGTCGTAAATACTGTTCCACAATTCAATTTCTATACCTGCTATCGACGAGCGTCCGTCGGTCGTTCAAATACCGAGCCCTCTTCACTCTTAGTTGAGCGTTTCGTTATACGCAAAATTGAAACCGAAAATGGCATAAAATTCAAGACATAATAAATTAGATTCACATATGATTGATAGTAATTGTTTTTTTTATCGTAATAATATTATTATTATCGCACAATCGCAGTTATCTGCGTGTTATTTTATCTTTTTCTTACGAAATACAGTAGAATGCATACACATAACAAGAACGGGAACGGAACGTAAGCGCCCTTTTGTTTTGTTTGACTGATGACATCCATCATCTTTGCAAAATAAAAGTACATATATAATCTCTGTTATTACAACTTTTACAGAAGAAAGTATAATAAAGTTTCTAGTAGTGTTTTACGTACAACTTTTGAAATGGATATTACGCCGGTAAGTGCAGATAACATCTATAATTTGATATTTTTCTAACAAACTGTACCTACATGTTTGCCGCTTAAAATATTGCAACGTTTTTGAAGATTTACTTCATTTAGGTATATTTCTGTTACAGAAAACAAAGAAGCCTATGAGCAAGGATGAGGTTACCCTGCTTGTGGAACTTATACAAAGCAACCCAATACTTACAACAAAAGAGACCAATGCGGCCACAAACAAACTTAAAGAGGAATGTTGGGCTACTTTGACCAACACATTTAATTCAAAATGTGGTCAAATACCACGGCAGCGAGAGCAACTCAAATTGAAATGGGACAATTTGAAAAAGGCTGCTCGTAAAAGAGCTGCGAATATCAGAGTGAACAATTTGAAACTAATTTTTTATTAAATTAAATAAAATAAAATTAAATATCGTTTATTTCAGGCTGCATAGGCCCATATTATACCTTATAGACTAACATACATAATATATAATAAACTAACACTAACATTAAACACGTATTGTCTGCGACGTGGGGCGCGAAGTGTTCGGGAGTCGTCCTCTAAATCTTCTGTAGACGACTCCGATCGACTCCTCCTTCTCGAAGGTCGGTATGTTTTGGGTTTGAACTCTCACCACAAAAGAACTAAAGTTCACTTTATGACGAGATTCCAAACGCTCGACCCTCAAGGCGAAGTTGGTTCTTCTCCCGATGTAGCAACATTGTTATTCAAGCATAGAACCTTAATGTCAACAATACCTGATGTAGTGGAGATATCCCATGATTTCTGAAATAACATCAATAATTTATTTCACTATAATGGAGTTTTTATTCTTATTTTACGTAGGTATGAGGTTATGTTTTCATAGTATATATTTTGACGGTGTACAAATGCCTCCAACATACTAACCTTCCTCCTGTTACTCTTAAGTGTGGATAAACTTCAAGTAGTAATTGTTCCACAGATTCTTTATCAAGTCGAAATCTCCTTTAAAATTCGTACGAACCCAGCGTCGCTAAATAATTCACTCTTTCTTTATATACTTTATCACGCCTATTATCTTCTGAATCAGTCTCACTGGAGTCCGTGGTGATAATATCGAACACTTCCCTATCACTGTCTGAACTCAACATATCTTCAAATTTCTTGCAGCTTGCAGCGAAAACAGTGAAATAGACACTAACCGACCGAAATTGACAGGTAACCGTATGACATTACGAATAGTAATCTTGACAAACTACTGACGTTTAAAATATTTATAGGAACGGCCTAAACAGTCTTCTTCGTACATTACGCTTACCATCCGTTACTAAGTAGTAACCCTCCCTTCCGTTAGTAGCAAGCCGACGGTAAGTTGCTTAACGAGACGTTTTTTATAGGAACGGTTTAAGCTTACGCCTCGTATAATATTCCACCATTCGTAACTAGAACGGATCGTTTTTCAAATATAGGAACCGGGCATAGGATAATATAATTATTCATCAGAATATTGTTTGGGCTGGTACCGACTTCAAAATAATGAAGATTATGTAGAGACATAGTTAGAATTTTAGCCGAATTTAAAAGGGGAATTATTTAGAAAATAAGATTTATTTCATACTTTTTTGTGTACGCTTACTTTGGAAGTCGGTTTAATTTTTTGTTTAAAAATAACATATTTCCCCTCTTTAATCATATTTGTTATATTACTAAAAAAAATAGTATCACATTGTAAGAGTGTTTAAAATAAACGATCGAATGTATAATTTTAATACGCGCCAAGCTTCCATTAGGTAGTGTATATAATATGATGATGATTATTTCTGCAAATTACATAATGGCATATGCTTGCAGTTCTTTAAACAATGTCGAAAATTCCAAACGCGTATCTTTAAGGACTAAAGAGTTCTGTTCAGTTTCTATTGGATCCAGGGTATACCCTGGTTCAAAATCTTACTTTTTGGTAGCACATGCTTAAGTTGCTTCAGAAAAAGTAAAATACACTATAATATGTGTCCATATGTATTTCGAGGAGTTCCCTCGATTCCTCGTGGATTCCATCATCAGGTCTCCACTTCAGTGACTATAGGACCAATTTCGAATTGTGCACTTTACAAAACCAAAATAATTTTTCAAATAGGTCCATAAACGGCACAGTAATGTTCAAAGATATCTGTGTCGGTGTAAAATACTATGAGAAGTACCTTTTGTATCATCATAAGGTGATGATGTATATTGTGATGATGGTGGTGATGACGGTGGTGATGATGATGATTACTGTAATTGACATAGTGGCATATGCTTGCAGTTCTTTAAACAACGCCGAAATCCCCAAACTTATATAAGGAGTCAGGAGTTTTGTTCAGTGCTTTTGGATTCAGGGTATACATTGGTGCAAATTTACTTTTTGGTAGCATATGCTTGGACTACTTCAGAAAAAGTCAAAATCATCATATGTGTCCATATACATTTTGAGGAGCATGGATCCCATCATCAGATCACCACTTTGGTGTCAAAAGGACCAATTTGGGATTATACGCTAATAAAATAGTTTTCATAATCGGTCCACAGACGGCGGAGTAATCTTTGAATATAGACAAAAATTATATATAGGTAACTATATACAGCCGAACGTAGTTATAACGGCCTTCTTTTTTGGATGGCGGTTAAAAACAAATTTCTACAATCATATAATTGCAAACCCTGACATTCAATTAGGTACTTATTATGTTAATTAACAATTTTTAATATTTTTCTAGCATAATAGGGATGATGACTACACCTAAACTATTTAATTTCATTAATATACTCAGATATATTGAAGCATTTCTACTTGGTAAATGTAAAAAAATGTGATATTTTATGTGTAGTTTAGTTATTACATACATCTACGGATGGAACGGATTTTATTGAACCTAAGTGTGGTAGTAGTTTAGGCTCTGGATTAACACATGAGCTACTTTTACAGTACAAAAAAGTACAGTACTCCCGTGGGATACATCATACAGCATTAACGCGGGCGGAACCGTGGGCAAAAGCTAGTAGGTAATATACTTAATAATGTAGTAAGCTTGTAAGTTGTAACCATTTTTTGCCCATATACAATTACAATTACTTTAGAAAGTTACAAAGAGAAAGTTTGAAAAGTTCACGACGGATTCTTAATATCGATTTTAAAATTAAAACTGCAAGGGTTAAAAGTGAGAATTAATAATATTATATTATTGTCGCGTAAAAGACGACCAATTTCAAAATAATTACTCGATTAAAGCGTCCACACGGAACCTTCAGGCCTGAGCTGCATAGGTAGCCTATTTTACCAAACATTATATAGTGACAAATTCCCACCACCGCACCTGTGCAGTCCCTCCTCGGTTGAGGAATGATAGACGCATATGTTTATAGACAAGGCATGTCGAGGCAAAAACTGTCCCCACATACATGATCAATGACAATTTGAGGTATGGTGAAATCAAGCTTTGTTCTGTCAAATGTACGTCATAACTCATAGCCTATCTTTAGTTTTGTAACCTTTGATTGTTATTAAATAATTTTGTTTCGTTTTATTTCGATCTCGTGAGCTAAGCTTTCGAGCCAGGTCAGAACAAGTTCCGACACGTTAGAAATCTCTAAGCAACCTACTGGTGATAAGTCATCGACACGTATAATGAAATCAACATCGACCACATAATCGCTATACGGTATACCGTCTGAAACTACTAGCGGCTAGCGGAGTGCAGCCGTGGTCTCTCCCCAATGTGAGGACTGTGGAGTATTAGAAAGTAGATAAGCTATGATTGAAATAAATCTGAGCTTAAAACAGTTTCCTATCAGACATTCAACATCGGTCGAAAAGTTTTAACTAGGTTAAGAAATTGCGCTAGGTTTTTTTTTTACTGGAGTAAAGTTTACTCCAGTAAAAAAAAAACCTACTGTTTACTCAGTAAACAGTACTCAACGCTTCCATCGCATCGTTTTTAACATCAGCTTCAGAACGGACTGCAGTCAACTCTGCAAGGATAATGGATATCTATGCTGACTGTCTCGTTTACGCGTAAGAGGGTGAGAGAGATGCACGATAGGGCATTGTGCTTTTACGTTATCCAATTTGACATATTGGCCTACGTATAATTACGGCTACTAATTTGGCGTAGCTAGATTGCTTCCAGTCCATTGTCTAGTAACATAAAATAAATTACTTTATAAGTGGCTTGACTCCAGATATAAGGTAAAGTAAAGTTAAGAACCTACTAGATACTTACGCTTTGTCATTGAAATGTATAACTCGGTTACAATATCTGTGGACCTCGCTGGAATGTGAAGCCCGTCCCCCTGCTCCTTTTACTTACCCGCGCTCTCCCCGTCGCGTCAGTACGGTTAGCACTTTCGTTGCCGATAAAAAAATGTAGTTCATAATTGTTTACAATAAAATCCCAGTGATGCTCGTTTTGCGCACCGTGCCAGAGCGCCGACGTGACGTCATTGACGCCAGGTCCACAGATATTGTAACCGGGTTGTAAACAGTAAACATGCGGTGCGTCTCATTTTCGTAAATTTTTTGAAACAGGGTGCAATCATATAAAAGACTAGCTTTTTCCCGCGGCTCCACCCGCGTAAATATAGTATCGGGTATTTTCGGTTAATAAAAATCAGCCTATGTTGTCAATTCTGCTAAATAAAACCTGCATTAACACAATCAAGTCCCGATACGCTTAAACTGCCAAACCGGTATTTTCATAAACTTTAAACTAGTGTAAAACGCGTTCTGATTGGTCCAAACTTCACAAAATCAGTTTATGATAACAACTAGCTTCGCTTATAATACAATCAAAGTCAAATGAAAGTCTACTTTAAATAAGAGAATTGAGCTCTAGCATAATTTGGTATGCTAAATTGATAAATTTCATTGAAATCCGTTCAGTAGTTTTTGAGTGAAAGAGTAAAAAACATCCATCCATCCATACATCCATCCATGCCCATAAACTTTCACATTTATAATAGTAGTATATTATATTTATAATAAATATGGCCGTTTGATGTTATGTAGGTTGAGTAGGTAGGTTATGTAGGTTAGATGTTATGTAGGCTCGGTGGCCTCATTACTTGAGATAGTCAGTGCCAAGTTTGACCAAGCTATCCATGTCTTCTCCGTCAGCACTCGGCTTCTAGACCTGGAAAAATCAGCTGTGTCTGTCGGAATGAAATTCACCTTACGCGCTAATATTCAATTCTGAATTAAGATGCAAAAATGCTACTGAAATGCTTAAATCAGTCTAGCCTATAAGACCGTAGTATAGTGACCCTGAAGTTTGTTCGAACGTATGCTACGTTTAAACGTACGAAATAATTCCTGAATAAGGAGCCAAACGCATTCTTTAAAATCATGCGACAGTGCGCTGTGGTACACCGCGCTAACGATTCGTTACTTTTGGTCATAGAAAAAATGTCGACATCCATTTTCCTCTCCGGCTTTAGCACCCATACTACCTCTGGCTATTCCCAAAAATAAAAAACTTGGTAAAAAGAAAACATTCTTATCACCTACCATTTTTTGAGATTGAAATATCCACGACAGAGTAACAGGAGGTCCTTCCGAAAAAAGCCTTCCAGAAATTTTTCAGACCACGGAAATAAGCCATCGCTGGCCAAGAAATAACTCTTGAAATACTGTAGTGCCTTTTAAACGTCGTATGGTTGCCCAAGCACCTACGGCATTCTCACAACACAGTCGACCTAGTCCAGAGGAATGACTGGTCAATACGTCTGGGGCCAACCATGTGCAGGTTTCCTCACAATGTTTTTCTTCACCGTTAGAGCGTATAATGTACTTGAGAACTGAAAAAGTCTCATTGGTACACGCCACAACCTGGGAATCGAACCTGTATTCTCTCGAGTGCTTGATTTATTAAATAAATCAAGCATTTGCTACCAAAAAGTAAGATTTTGCTCCAAGGTATACCCTGGATCCAAAAGTAGTGAACAGACCTCCTGACTCCTTATAGATACATTGGGGATTTCCGTGTTGTTTAAAGAACTGCAAGCATATGCCACTACGTCAATTAGAGTAATCATCATCATCACCGCCATCATCACACCATACATCATCACTATATGATGATAATATAAAAGGTAGATACTTCTCATAGTATTTTACACCGACACGGATATCATTGAACATTACTCTGCCATTTATGGACGTAATTGCAAAATTCTTTTGTTGTTGTAAAGGGTATAGTTCGAAATTGGTCTTTTAGTCACTGTAGTGGAAACCTGAAGTAGGGATTCATGAGGAATCGAGGGAACTCGAATCGAGGGAAATTTATATGGACACATATAGTGATTTTGACTTTTTCTGAAGTAACACAAGCATATGCTACCAAAAAGTAAGATTTTGCATCAAGGTATACCCTGGATCCAAAAGTACTGAAAAGAATTCCTCCGTCTTTAAAGATAAGCGTTTGGAAATTTCGGCAGAGGCATATTACATCTCGACTGTGATTTTTGCGTAAAATGGTCAATTATGGCGTTCTTGATCTCAGAAACAAAGATACATTAACAATTTTGACATATTGAATAATGCAGAATAGCTATTGGCCTTGTGCGTAGCGGCCTCGCTTTTTTAAATTTTGCTTAACTTTTTAATTAAGTAAACCCAAAATTGCAGAGAAAGATTTTCATAAATACGCGAAGGTACTTTTTTGAGTTCCTGGATTGAACAACTGTTCTAAGCAATCATTAATAAAAATATCTTTGATTTAATATAGAAAAAAATCTTATCCTAAACCAAGAAAACTTCGAAAATAGCTTTAAGTTAACTGTGAATTACTCCTACCTACGATAATATTATTAAGCAACATTTATACCAGAACAATTGTTACTTCATGAGGAATAAAGATTTTATAATTTTAAAGCATGAATATATTAACCTATTTCAATAAAAACGATAAATACAACTGCAAAATTACTACAAAATGCGAAATGTCGGGAACGCTTCAAATACCTAATCTCGCAGAGTGCAGATTTGTAATAGGGCTCATAAAGAACTGCAAGCATATGCCACTATGTAATTTACAGTAATCACCTTATTTACAATACCTAATGGAAGCTTGGCGCGTATTTAATTATACATTCGATTGTTTAATTTAAAAGTTTTAAAATGTATTAATAACAATTTAATAAAATATCACTAAAAAGGGATAAAAATATATTAAAAAAAAATTAAACCGACTTCCAAAGTAAAAATACTCAAAAAAGTATAAAATAAATCTAATTTTCTAAATAATTCCCCTTTTAAATTCGGCTAATATTTTAACTATTTCTCAACTCAATCTTCTTAATTTTGAAGTCGGTACCAGCAAATTAACGTGAGTTCTATTTTAAAATATATTGTTTTATCGTAATGTTGTTCGGGCTGGTATCGACTTCAAAATTAAGAAGATTGAGTTGAGAAATAGTTAAAATATTAGCCGAATTTAAAAGGGGAATTATTTAGAAAATAAGATTTATTTCATACTTTTTTGAGTATTTTTACTTTGGAAGTCGGTTTAATTTTTTGTTTCAAAATAATTTGATCAACGTACGTAATATAAGGTACATTGTAATATAATATGTAATTGTATAATGGCTGACCACCTGACGTGAACAGAGATGATTGAATGTCTTATTTATTTGATACAAACACCTGCGGAGCGAGGTCTGTGGTTCCGGCATAGGTGTGCCGTGTGGACTGTGGGTGCCGATTATTCAGAAGTGTGAAAATATATTTGCCGTTATGAAAATAAAAAGGGAGATTTCGCGGTTACGACTTACGGATGCTAAAGGAAATTAGTGGAAATATAAAGTTTCATTCGAAATAAATAAAAAGGAGAAATGTATGAACGATGGTCTACCTACTCAATACGAACAATTCTCCACGCCCCTCAGTCCAAATTATATTAAATTGCTTCAAACCACAGTATGAGTCCAACTACTAATAAGCTGCTGGGCCTTTGCAATGGAGTTACACACAAGATGAGCACGCCCACACCCATGAGTCCCCCTACCCTTTAGTGGCGAAGGCTGGTTCTCCTTCATAGGGAAGCCCTAGCCTATATAATAGGTATGGTTTTTTATGAGGGTCTTCAAAAGGTAAGTGGGAAGTGAAGCCGATAGGAATGGAGTTATAGGTACCCCACGTCACTACTACCCTTTATGGAAAGAAGTCACCCGCCTAACAGTACCTTTAATCCTAACCCTAACCTAACTAGTAAGTGTGTCAGTGGTGTCGGAGGAGACGCGCCGGCGCCCTACATCACGCGATAGCTTATCACTGGCTAATCCTTATCGCCCGCTATGTGGACCACGTGCTGTGATAAGACAGTCGCAGACAGACGGAGCTTGGCTCCTAGCTAGCTTAGAGAGCGCTCTATACAGTCGTCGTACATTAAAATCAGACTCCTTATTATAATATTATCTTAAACGAGACAATCTTGTATATATAATCGGTTTCTCGAAAACGGCTGCAAGTATTGCTATCAAATTTAATATGCAGGGAGTTTTGGGGGAGAAAAATCGATCTAGAACTTATTCCTGGTAAACTGCAAATTTTTAAGCCATATGTTTTTTCATTCGTCGTGAAAAATATGTCAATAATTTCGACACTATTATGTATCATGTAAATGATGTTAGTCCGATTGGCAGTTTGTATAATTTTTGCTTTGTTCAAAAATACGAAATATGGTGGGTTCGAATCCCGGTCAAATAAATATTTATGTGAATATTTTGATTTTTAATCAGAACATTATTAAATCAAATCAAAGATTATCAAATGTTATATCATCTTATTATCAACGACGATGAAATCATTATACATAAATTGTCACCAGCTCCCTAGCTGTTGTAGATTTGATGCTAACTGACTGAGAAACAATTGCAATTATTTCAATAAAAGAGAATGAAATAGAACACCCAGTTCCCCAGTTCACCCCTTCTATACCTAACACATACACCGAACAATGAACATGATATAATATCTACATTCTACAGTGATCCCTCCGCTAGGGTGGCCACTGGCCTACGACTAGAGAGAGACTATCTATTTACGGTCAATAGACCAATAGAACCGTTCCTAGAAAAGATCGAATTATTTCACCCGGGCTCCGCGCATTTGTAATCGTTTCCTTTGTCATCAGTCCCTCACTCCTTACGTTGAACTGGGACACCACACTCACTAGGGTGCAAGACCCCGGTCCCCTGCGTCTCCTTAACTTGTTATTGTTACTAACTGGATTACTAACACTTATGAATGTGTAAAAAATACGAACATAGATCAAGTAAAAATAGTTACTAACTAGATTTATATGTTTATTTATTGACTATAAAACTAATCCTGTAGCTCAGTAGTTGAGAGCGCCAGTGTTCAAGCCGGATGTCGCGGGTTCGAATCCTACCAAAGGAACAAAAAAGTATTCTACGTTCCTGGGTCATGGATGTGTATAAAATTGTGTATAATATAATAAAAATCTTAAATATGTATTGTATAGTATAAAAAAATAAAAAAAAATAACGGAAGTATAAAATATTTCCGTGGTCTAGTTCCCGTAACACAAGTTCTTCGAGAACTTAGTACGAGATCAGATTGACGTGGTGCGGAAGCGTCCACAGATATAGATATTATAGATATAATATTACTTACAGAATATAAATATTTAATAATTGATTACACAAGAAAATATATTGTGGAAGAAGAGAGTATAGCGCCCGTCACACGTACAGTTCTGACCGCGGGAAATGCCATGCGCCGTTTCAACCCGCGCTCCGAACCGAGTGTGAATGCGCGGGACTGACAGTCCGGTCTGGGATGTCGATGACAGCGCATTTTACGCAGTTTGAACCGCGCGCTATGAGTTATGAGTTATGACGTCAGACGTATATTCACCCAACCGTAACACATTTTTAGTCGTTATTAGCATGACAGTTCGGTCCAAACCTAACCTAACCTAACCGGCGCTTATCATGCAATCATCTTCGTCAGAAGCCACAGATAAAAAAAAATATAATTTCGATTAATTAAATCGATTCGATAAACAATAGAGCAGCGCCATTCGACTTGCGATGTATGAAGATCACATAAAGAACAAAGATAGACAGTAATATAACGAGACCAGCAGGCCTAAAAAGGCCGCTTTCGGCGACTCACGTTCAATTCTTGTTATGAATTACCTCCAAAGATCGTAAAACGGCCGCTTAACTGCCAATTGATAATTTAATGAGAATACAATTCATAAGCAGAAATACATTCATTTGACAATTTTCTATGAGAATCCTTAAAATGGTCCCGCAAAAGAATTGCTCTAGTGTCAAATAGTGTCAAAGCAGATTCATAAAAAGTTACTCGTGAGGTACATCTCGCAATAAATATTTTGTGTTTTATATAAATACAATGAATTTAGAACTGTATGAAAATTTTTGAGAGCATTTTAGTGTTAGTGTGCGCAGTGTTAGTGAAAATATATCATTGAACAAGTGCGTATTTTCGAAAAATGGATAATGGACATTAATTCCGAAATTCGCCTCAATAAAGGCTTGTGTCGCTCATACAAGAGTTGAAACCTGGAAAGTACCTATTGCTTCCAAAGTAAGTAAACGTTTAAGGGGTTGTGCGCTGGATAGAACTGAAAATTGGAGTTCTTTGAAAACTTTTTGAAAAAAATTCAAAATTTAAAAATATATATATATTATGTTAATGTCTGTCTTTGTCTTTTTATAAATAGATTTTTTTTATTTAAATATTAATTTAAAAATATGCTAAGTCCATCCTTTTTTTAAAAGTTATTTTAATATAATTTTTTTTTTTTTATATAACCTTTTTTCTTCTTTAAGTCTTCTATAAGTCACACAAGTGTGAAACTTACTTTAGTATTTTAAGTAAGATAAAACTCAGGGTAAGGTCGTTTTATTTCTTGCAAATTTTGTCTCAAATATTTAAAGCGATTTTTTATCCGATTTCAATCCTCTCCGGTCGGCGTGATACGCCCTTGTCGCCTACAAAATTTGTATGGCTATAATATAAATATTTTAATGTACTTATTGGTAACTTTAATAATTTACAAATGGCAAGTACTAAAATATTTCGTTAAGATTAACCTCTAAGATCATTAATTTTTACACAAATACAGAATATGCGGTTATTCGGTTGGTTACGGTTATATAATTTTTTCATGTGGCAACATAATCGACTCAAGTCAGTCGTTTCAGTAAAGTGGTAGAAGCTTTCTTGAAAGTTCCTAGGGAGTTTTGGAGGGCACACAAAATAGCACGCTTTTTGAAGTTGTACCACTTGCTCACACTTTTGCACGTTAATGAATAACGGTTTAATATAACGGTTTAATGGTTAATATTCTACCAATATTACACATTAAGAACCGAAATAACACAAATTTATGAAAGAAATACAAAAACAATAACGTCACACATTGAATTGCCCGGCAAAACTCGTAGTAAGACAGTAGGCTACGTAGTAACTACACTGGCGGACACATAAACTGCATCATAGTGCAAGAACACATTCAATCAAATTTTATTACGAAATTTATATTTCTTGCTATTGGAAAATAAAGGCTGGTTTATAAACACAAAAAAAAAACAAATTTAAATATGGTACTGTCACAAAAGAAAGAAAATATTCTATAGAAGAAATCTTGTCAATTTACTAAAGATTAACTTATTGTTACGTTAATGTTGTTTTTTTTGATGATGGTTTTTTTTTGTTTTGTTACATGTTGAATTATCGTTACTAATTGTTTAACTGCTAGTCTGTTTTCATTTTGAACACGTTTTTCTCTCACGAATATGGACGTATCGTCCGAAAAAGCCGCACAAATTGTTGCTCTAGTGCAGCAAGGCCTAGACCAACAAACAATTGCTGCAGATATAAATGTAAACCAGTCTACGGATTCAAGTTACAAAAGGTTTATGGAGACAGGTTCATTGAAAAGAAGACGTGGAACTGGCAGAACTCGGGTGGCAACGTCTCGTGACGACAGGTTTATTGTGACAACTTCCTTACGAAATCGGCTTTTAACGTCTATAAGCATTAAAAATGAGCTCCACCAGGTACGTGACGTAGCAATTCATGCACGAAACATAAGGATAAGGCTAAAACAGCGTGATATCACACCTTTCAGACCCGCAAATGGACCGAAATTGTCTGCAGCTCACAGGCAAGCTCAACTAAGATTTGCTCGTGAACATTAAAATTAGACTGAAGAGCAATGGGCTTCCGTATTATTCACTGATGAGTGTAGGACTTGTTTATACGGTGCTGATGGTCACAGATATATAGTCTATCGTAGACGAGGAGAGTGATATGCTCAAAATTGCATTGAGGAGAGGGTTCCATTTGGAGGCGGGCCCTGTATGGTTTGGGGCGGCATATCGATGGATGCTAGAAATGAAGTCGGTTTTCATTTTTTGTTTAAATAATATTTTTTCTCTTTTTCGTTAAATTTATTATGTATATTATTATGAATATATTTTAAGAAAGTCATAAGTACAAAACGCCTCCGCTATTCTCACTCTCACGGCAAAACAAACTCAAGCGTTATATTGTGCCAGTTTTCTGAGAGGCCTTGGTATTTCCCCAAATAAGCATTACCGATCTGTGGACCTACTATACAATCACCAGTGATGATAATGATTAGATAATATTTTATTAAATAATTATTGTTATCTATTGTTGTAGTCGGCGGAAAAAATGTAGCAGTAAGCATTAAAATATATTATTATAGTGATGATGGTGATCACGAATATAATTTTGGCAATAGCAAAATTTTAAAGAGATTGATATCGGTGCACAAAACTTGCGAGTTTCTTACGCCGGTTCTTCTCGGCGGTTGTACCGGGCGATGGTAGCTTTTTCTGTTGACTTTCCGAAAAAATCTTGTTAAGTTTCATTTTGAAATAAAAAATATTTTTCATTTCATTTCTATGGCATCATAAGAATATGTTGGTGTTTCGTATGAAGATGGTGATGATGATGATGCTGATGAAGATGATGATGATGATGATGATGATGATCACTGAGAGTGATATGATGGCATATGCCAGTTCTTTAAACAACGCCGAAATCCCCAAACATGTATCTATAAGAAGTCAAGAGTTTTCTGTTCTGTACTTTTAGATCCAGGGTATACCTTGGACTACCTACTTCAGAAAAAGTCAAAATACGTTACTATATAAATTTCAAGGATTTCTCTCGATTCCTCATGGATCCCTTCATCAGCTCACCACTTTGATGTCAAAAGGACCAATTTGAGATTATACCCTTTACATCAAAAAAATAATTTTGAAAATCGGTCCACAGACGGCGGAGTAACCGTTGAACATACAAAACAAAATATATACAGCCGAACGTATAATCGCCTCCTTTTTGGAAGTCGGTTAAAACATGTCGCATAATAATATAATAAAGTATAACATTATATTGTGGAGCGTCTACTGGTGTCTATAGATAGATAGTTTTATTATGGAGTCTACAATAGATAAAATATATAAAATGGGGTCTTTAGATAGAGGGGGTGTTTACAATAGTTCATGAACAGACATAACTTATGGTTTTCACAATGGATAGAGATGGCTAGTGTTGTCTATTTACTATGAATAGTCCAATGGGACTACGTGGGATAATATTAAAAATTGATATGCACCCCATTGCGACAAGTTCCTTGGGAGTATCCTTGGGCCGGGGTTCCTCAAGGACCCCTAACCTGTAGCAGCGGGATTGAAGCCGGTTCAGGTGTTTTATTCTATTTATGTACGTACTTTCATAAGTTATTCTAACGCTTTATACCAAGGGCATTCGAATCGAAGGCCATATTTTTAGGACCAGTTCGAGTTGTTAGATAGGATTGCAGCTGGAAAAGACCTGGCACATTGCTAGGTATAAAAATCTTAACTAGCATTTGTCTGCGGCTTCGCCTGTGTATAAAAAGTTCATACAAAACTTTTATAATTTAATATAAAATATAAAAATATTAGAAATACGTGTGCAAAATTTCAAATTTCTAGCCTTTTAAGGGTTTGGCCTGTGCGTTGATACATCAGTCAATCAGCTTTGCCTTTTATAAATATAGTATATCAGTTAGTTGTCATACACTGTAGTCTATTCAGACCCAATGGGTAACATGCATAGTTTTTTTATTGGCTTTTCGAAAAGTACATAATAAGCCAGGAAACAATATCCTGATAAAACAATATTTTATTTAAAGAACTCACGTTTAATTTGGCTGGTACCGACTTCAAAATTATGAAGATTGTGTAGAGAAATACCTAGTTGAAATTTTATCCGAATTTAAACAGGGGAAATTTTTAGAAAATAATATTTATTTCATTCTTTTTGTATTTTTACTTTGGACGTCGGTTTAATTTTTTGTTTCAAAATAATAATTTTTCCCTTTTTAGTGATATTTTTTAAATTATTATTGACACATTTTAAGAACGTTTAAAATAAACGATCGAATGTATAATTGAATACGCGCCAAATTTCCATTAGGTATTGTGTATAAAATGATGTAAAAATTTCTATACCTACCTAGCAAAAATATATTTTAGTTCCAAAAATAATTGTTACATACTATTCCAATTTTATTTTGTAAATATTTTAAAGTTGGCAGCTAGTCATGTTATTGTGTTTTTCTTTGTTACCAATATATTAATTTTATATTTATGGAAATGAAGAAAATCTTATCTTGAAAATCATAATTAGTACATAAATGAATTTTATCGTGTTAACAATTTAATTTTAAACTTGGGTATTTTATAATTTAAAATCTATATCTATACATAATATAATAAAATCGTAACTTGTCGCTGTCTATACATGGAAGATATTTAAGAAAAATTATTACAGCTTATGAACGACATAGAAACAATGATTTTTAGAGTTACGTTTGAACGCGCTAATCTCAGAATCTACTTAAGGGATTTTGATGTTTGATATGCTAGTAGTTTAGACTTTGTATTAACAAATAAGCTACTTTTACTGCTTAAAAATGTACAGTTCCTGCGATATTTGTTTTTACGCATACGAAGTCAACGGCTTAACCGATTTGAATGCGGTTTTAACTAAAGCGTTTTGGTTACTCCACTTACTTTAAAGATTAATTAACCGACTTCCAAAAAAGGAGACGGTTGTACATTCGGCTGTTTATTATACTTTAATATTTTTTTTGTATGTTAAACGATTACTCCGCCGCCTGTGGACCGATTACAAAAATCTTTTTTGCTGTAAAGGGTATAATCCTCAATTGGTCTTTTTGACACCAAAGTGGGGACCTGATGATGGGATCTAGAGGAATTGAGGGAACTCCTCGAAATTTATATAGACACATATAGTGATTTTGACTTTTTCTGAAATAGTTCAAGCATATGCTACCAAAAGTAAGGATTTTGTACCAAGGTATATATACCCTGGATCCAAAAGTACTGAACATAACTCCTGAGTGTAAATAATTCCCCTTTTAATATAATATGCATGCATATTATATTAAATTACGAAGATCTCAAAACTAAAGATAGTCTGAGACTGGGGATTGCAATCCGGATACTTCGAAATTCGAAAATACTTTAAAAATCCGAATTTTCCGGCTATAAATGAAATCCGGATTTGAAAATGAAAATCCGGATTTTTCAAATTTTTTGAATCTTAGTTACTATTATGAAAAAATTACATATTTGTACATATAATAAGGTAGTCTAGACGTACAATATTTGAATAATTCGACATTAATTTGTTGTTTTGCTGACCCGGATTATTCAGTAGTAGTAGGTGACCCATTTTAATCAAATATAGTACTGAAAATGGTTTTGAAACCATGAGCTTGATTGCTTGATTCTTACCACTTGATTGCTCAAGTCAAATTAACAAATCTAAGCATAATTTAAACCTGTATTTTTCTATCTTTATTTAATTGTTACTTACAAAACAACAGCTAAGCACACTTATTGCACTTTTAAGTTTCTATGATCATAGAATGACAAATGATTTGTCTTCAATCCATTAAAAGGATTTTCTGTTACTACGTTCTACGGTCTAAAAAACATTGAAAAGATCACAGGCTGTCCCGATTTTAATATTTTTTTACCACTGGATCATTTAGTATCTAACAAGTTTGTTTTTAAAGTTTTTAAGATCACGATTCTTAAGAGCCCTATTACATATCTGCACTTTTGAGACCTTGAGATTAGGTATTTGAAGCGTTCCCGACATTTCGCATTTTGTAGTAATTTTGCAGTTGTATTTATCGTTTTTATTGAAATAGGTTAATATATTCATGCTTTAAAATTATAAAATCTTTATTCCTCATGAAGTAACAATTGTTCTGGTATAAATGTTGCTTAATAATATTATCGTAGATAGGAGTAATTCGAGAGATTAAGAACGCCATAATTGGCCTTTTTACTCAAAAATCACAGTCGAGATGTAATAAGCCTCTTGAAGAACAGAAGAACTATTACCTTATTTCCACTAATGTTGATTTTTAAATTTTTAAATGGGTACATATAATAATAACTGAGTAGATAAATTAATTGTCTGTTAGATTTTATTAAGTCATCAGCTATGCATATTAAATGAATATTTTTATTAGATACTAGCGTGTGTCTTGTCCCAAATTAAATATGAACTATAAAACTGAACATTGAAGGAATAAAATAATATAATTATACATTTTGATATGTTTAGATTGTATTTTTATTTATTCAGATTGTAATTTTAATACTTATCACAAATTAAATCTTTGTCACATAGACCTTAGTAAGTTCTTTGTGACAAATATAAGAAAATATTGCTTTAAATGTGATTAATTTTGCATTTGTTAAAATAAAAAAAAAATTCAATATATAAAAAAGTTACTTTTTTTATATTAATGAGTGTAGGTTTTGCTAGTAATAAACGGCAAACTTGAATGTCTTGTATGTAAAATACATAAATGTCGTTAAAAAGAGCTCCATGGCCTAGTGGGTAGATCGACACTATTTATTTATAGACAGTATTTCTAGAGTGGTTACTTCGCTCGGAGAATACTGTATAAATCATCCAATAACGGATGAAAAGGCCTAAGTTTAAATGTCGGTAAAGCTACTAGACGTTTTTTTAACTTTTTTAAATGGGTTAAAATGTCAGTAGTACTCGTACTGACATGGATGTAGTACTATTTACTACACTAGCATCGTAAATATTGCATACATGCTCACTTAACAATCTTAAAAGGCTTTAAAATGGGTCATATTTGTATGAAAGTTAAAGTTTTGCTTGCACGCCTACACAATGAATGTATATTTATGCCTTTTTAAATTAATAAATATAACATGTTCAAACATACGTAAGTTTTATATTATTAATCGTTGTTTTTTTTTTAGTTCTTCGAGTCTCCTATTTTTTTCTCCAAGTTTTCAAGATTATGTAATTCAAATGCAAGATTTACTCGGCGATATATTCAACGATGATGACGATATCTCGTCTGATATCTCAGCAAATGAAGCGAATGTTAATGGGCCGTAACAACACCGGAACCATCACCGCTTCCATCATCACCACTTCCACCACCTGATATGCGCAAAAATTTTTCAGTTATTTTTACATACGACATACTTTTGAAATAAATAGTAATAATTAAACAATGACGTAAATGCCATTTCCGACAAGCAATCATCAATTTCGTGCAAGCTACAATGTCCGTTCTGGTACTTCTGACAAATCAGTATTACTTATGCCCCGTTAAAAAGATGACAAGTGACTTTTGTCATATTTACACATTAAATACTGGCTACTCGTAATATTATCCTATGTATAAATGACTTATACAGCATTACTCTAAACTCTCATGATCCTACTTGAAATAGGTAGAAAGATACATACAATTTACACTTTGCATCGCTGTCCTGTGAAGTTGCTGTTTTTCACATCCGACATTTTTAATAGTCATGGGCGATATGTCCTGCCACTGAGGGTTTTTAAATTCGTGACATCTGACAGCTTTTTGACACGACAAGGACCGTCGGGCTACCGAGCGCCGTCTGGTGACAGAAAAATAATCGAAAATTCTTATTGAGCGTTTTTGCCACTTGCGCCACCAGATGACGCTTTGTGTGAGTTGGGTCTGTCCCCTAACGGCAGAGAAATATCAAAAACCCTCAATGGCATGTCTTCGATTGGTTTGTTTTAATTTAACGACGCTGTGAAAATTCTATATGGTGGACCAGCTCTACGGGCTGTTGAAATAAATGAAATAAAAATCTTCTTCAATTTTTAGACTCAAAGTAAAGGGTAGAAATTATATATACTACACACACCGGCATATTTAGCGGAACATAAAGTAAAGGTTTGATATCAGTATCATATAAGGTTGCTGGCTGGTTTATACGTCATTTAATTTAAAAAGAAATATTTTCAAATTAAGAAAACTACTGAACATCACATTTTATGCAATTGTTTTAATTTTATTCAAATACACCTTATCTGGAGCGAACTTCGAGTATTTCTTCCTTCTGAGTTTGATTTAAAATTTCATTGAAATACTGTTTTATGTTAGTTTTTTTTTAATCGCGTAACTTTTTGGAGTTGAGGACTGAATTATGCCTGTCTTAGCCCCAACGGAGATTGCCAGGGCACTCGAAATGCGAAGAAATGGTCAAACCTACAGAGTGATGTCCAGAGATCTTCGTCAACCAGTTTCAACGATCCATCGCAGTATCCAATGGTTCAGGGAGACCGGTACTTATGTGAGAAGAGCAGGACAAGGCAGAAAAAGTCGCACTTCGAGTAGGGATGATCGTTTCATTCGGCTTCGTGTACGTAAGAACCCCCGTTTGACGGCCGTCCAAGCCCGACATGAGTTAGAAGCAGTGCATGGTGTAACCGTAAGTGAGCGTACGGTACGAAGAAGGTTCGAAGAAGCTGGTTTGGGTTCATTTGTGCCCACCATGGCTCCAAGGCTCGAGGTAAATCATCGTAGAAACAGGTGAACTTTTGCTCAGGAACATCGACTTTGGAACGCGAATCAATTCAGTAAGGTATTGTTTAGTGATGAGTGCAGAATTCTCTTAAATCAAATTGACGGCAGGCAAAGAATATACAGACGCAAAGGAGAACGATACATTAAGACAAATTTTGAAACTACAGTTGCATACGGTGGTGGATCAATAATGGTTTGGGCGGACATTTGTTTGGGAGCTCGCACAGACTTGGTAGTGATTGACAGAGGGAGTCTGACTGCAGACCAGAGAAGTTTTAGAAGAAAATATCGTACCGTTTGCCCCATATATCGGTGGCGATTTTGTTTTTATGCAGGACAATGCTCGGCCGCATACCGCTCGGGTAACTCAAGCTTATCTTAATGATATGAATATCACTGTTATGGAGTGGCCGGCGAGATCACCGGATATGAACCCAATAGAGCACGTTTGGGACTTGCTGAAATGAAAAGTTAAATCCAGAATTCCAGCTCCTGCCAACTTGGGAGAACTGCGAATCGCCGTAGTTGAGGAATGGCGGAGACTATCCCAGGAGACCATCGATTACATCATTCTCAGTATGCCTAGACGGGTAGAAACTTTAATAAGAGCACGTGGAGGAAATACGCGATATTAATCACCATTTTTCTAATTTAATTAATTGTTATTTTAATAATAGTTCTTTACCTATGAAATTGCCGTTCTGTAGTACTGGCCATTTCAAATCAAAATAATTTTTGTTTGGCTAAGAATTCTAATTTCAAATTAATTTTATTTTAAAAACATGGAATTCTTTTTCCAAAAGTAGTCATTTCTTTATTTATTAGTGTTACATTTTCATCACATTTAATCTTTTTCGTCATCATGGATACGTTAAAAATCGAGTAATTATGGAATATGAGTACCGTCGTGGCAGCAACGCGGCACGAAACATCAACGACGTTTATGGAGCTAACACTACAAACTAACGCACCACTTGTTATTGGTTTGCTCGCTTCCGTTCTGGAAATTTCGACCTGAAAAATGAACCTCGCAGTCGTCCGTAGACTTCGGTCAACAATGACGAATTAAAGGCGATTGTGGAAGCTGATGATACACAATCTACGGCTGGATTAGCAGCAGCTTTCGACGTTAGCGTCAAAACAATATTGGTCCATTTGCGTCAAATTGGCAAGGTAAGAAGCTTGACAAATGGGTGCCCAACGAACTCAATGATCGCCAGCGCGAAGTACGCGTCGAGACGTGCCTTGCACTGCTCAACAGACACACAAATAAAGGAATTTTGAACCGCATTGTTACCTGCGATGAAAAATGGATTCTGTTTGATAACCGCAAGCGCTCAGCAAGTTGGTTGGATCCTGGTTCAGCACCTAAACAATGCCCTAAACGAAAACTTACCCCTAGAAAAGTGATGGTCACTGTTTGGTGGTCTAGCGCCGGTGTGATTCATCACAGCTTCTTACCAAACGGGGTGAGCATTACTGCAGATGTGTACTGTGAAGAACTGAAAACAATGATGGAGAAGCTGGCACATCTCCAACCAGCATTGGTCAATCGCTCGTCTCCGCTGCTCCTGCATGACAACGCGCGACCTCATACTGCACAGCAGACGGTCTCCAAGTTGCAAGAACTGGGGTTGGAAGCTCTTTACCCGAGAGGCAGTACAAAATGCCTTTGAAAAATTTGTTGCCTCCCGTCCAGCTGATTTCTTTAGGAAGGGCATCAATAAACTGCCACTGCGTTAGCAAAGATTCATTGATTGCATGGGTGATTACTTCGATTAATACAAATAAAAAATACATGAAAAAAATTCGTTTAAATTTTTTCATACAAAACGGCAATTTCATAGGTAAAGACCTAATATTAATTTTCACTTTTCCCGGTTACATGAAAAGTTAAAAAATGTACCATTTTTCCCAAATAGCCTTTATTCGCAAAATCTGTTCTTAATGTGATCTCATTTTAAGTAAAACAAATGAAACTTTAAATAACAAAAGAAGTGAAGTAAGTAGATTTTAAAATAAAACCATATTTTTTTAATCATGGACATTTTTTTGTGTTCCGCTAAATATGCCGGTGTATTTATATGATTATATTGCTTTCACTCACATTGAAGTTCAAAATGTAATGTTTTTCCTTGCTAATAAATATATAGCTAGCTAGGGTGCTAGTATTTTGTGTGTTATATAATATTTTTATTATGCCTATACGATATACGAATGCCCATAATTTTTTCCAATAGAGCAGTAGAGCAAGTAAAGCTTCTTTCTGAACAGTTTGCTCTAAGATAGCTAGATGTAGACATGAGCTAGCTGCTAGATAAACAAATATCAAGTAGAGCAAGTAAAGCTTCTTCCTGAATAGTTTGCTGTAAGATAGCTAGATGTAGACATGAGCTAGCTGCTAGATAAACAAATAGCAAGTAGAGCAAGTAAAGCTTCTTCCTGAACAGTTTGCTGTAAGATAGCTAGATGTAAACATGAGCTAGCTGCTAGATAAACAAATACCAAGTAGAGCAAGTAAAGCTTCTTCCTGAACAGTTTGCTGTAAGATAGCTAGATGTAGATATGAGCTAGCTGCTAGTAATAAATTGATACATCAGATACAAATCAAATTATAAACATAGGCCAATGAATACATATTATGTTCTTACTGACAATTTCATCCCACAAGAACATTACCTAAATGAAAAAGCCAAGTATTATTTCCTTTGCAAAAAGTTATGAGATGTCATAGAGACCAAGTAAAATTCAAGATAGTCCATTAGTAATAAAAAAATTGCAACCGTATGTGGAAATTTTAATTTTTATAACTTATTATATAAAATGGTAATTTGGCAATGAGCACTTTAGTAAATCAATATAAAAATACTATGGTTACTTATTGCTAGTACTAACATCTTATTACCTGCAATCATTCTATTATTTGTGATCTAGATTGTGTTGACAATTTTTACAGAATACAGCCTCCGTGGTCTATTGGTTAAAGCTTGGCTCTAGACTCGGAGGTCGTGGGTTTGATTCCCGCATTGGAACAACAAAAAATGTTGTTTCCAAGTTTGGTTGGGACAATGCAGGCTGATCACCTGATTGTCTGACAAGAAAGATGATCCATGCGTCGAATGGGCATGTAAAAAGTCGGACCTGAGCCTGATCTCTCGCCAGTCGTGTCGGTCATCCGTCCCACTGGATTATGAGAGTAAAGGAAGAGAGAGTGCTCTTGTGTACTGCGCACTACTTGGGTACTATAAATTACTCCTGCCCTGATTTCAATGAAACCGGCCATCGTCACTGAAATCGGTGTGGGGAGTTATAGATCTAAATGCTTTTCCAGGTTTCTCAGTGACTTGCATGGGTCTTATCTATATTGTCTATCTTATTTATATTAAACTATGAATGCCAGTACCGGACATTTATCTCTTTAAGTGCTCATTGCATAGTTACTATTTATTATAATAAGTAATAAAAATAAAATTTTCCACATACGGTTACAAATTTTTTATGAGTGACTAATTAAATGGACTATCTTGAATTTCACTTGGTCTCTACGACATCTCATAACTTTTTGCAAAGGAAATACTTGTTTTTCTTTTATTTCATTTCTTTTTGTAGGTTACCCGAAGACCAAGGGATTTGGTGTTTTAAAGACCCTGAACGCACTTATAATTTCTGCGGTGTTGCGAATGTCTTAATGCGGGAGTAATTGCTTACTATCAGGCGATCCATTAGCTTGTTTCTAGATCTATTCCATAAATAAAATGGTTCCTGTGAGGTTTTCTGTGAGGCCGTCTTATTTATCGGGTCGAGTGGGCCCATTCGTCCCGAAGCATCTACTGTAACCTAAAAAAACCTACCGCTTCTCAATTTATGAGATTTGTTATATAAATAACCATTACGAAGTTATCAGTGAACTTGTATTCATACATTTTGTTCCTGTGAATTCGTAAAATTAAAAAATCAAAAATCATTATTTTGTTCGCTTTTTTTACTTTTTCTTTATTTTCTTTTTAGAAAAAGCCGCGAAATGCTTCAAGAAAAGAAAGAAGAAGAAGTTACAGCCGCTTAATACTTGGCGATAGCGCTGCCGCGCTATTAGATATGTATGCTTTTTTATACACATTAATCAGAGACAAGAAGAAATGCCAGACAAAAGTAAATGGGTTATTCTGATTTTCATACATCCCTACTTTACAACATCTTAATTTTAAGATAGTATAATATCGTTTTTAACACCAAATAGTAAATCATCATCCAGGATATTATAAAATATTTTAAAATGTGTTGCAAAAAGAATTTAATAAACAAAATACTAGCAATAAACAGCCATCTTGCACTAACAATCTCCCTACTAACATTAATTTTATGTTTTGTAAGGGACAAAATAAATAAAAATTTATATATATTACCTACTTACATTAATTTTTATATTACCTACTCTATCAGTTATCGCCCAGTTTGGAGTGATTGTTTATTACGTCGTAGGAGAATAATACTTTACACGTGTAACAGAAATACTTACAGTAGCAGGTAGAGGTAGGAATTAGAGAGGTAGAGCAAAATAAACAAGTCTCAGTAAATACCTCGCCCTTCAGTTCTACCCTTTAGAGGAAGGAAATGGTAATGGTACACACAGAGAGATCTTTTGAGTGTGATAATTATGGTTCATATCTAATGTTATATACAGAGCTAACTTAACAATATCAATATACAATAATTGAACCTATTTGTTTTACCTTTAAGAGCAAAATAATCTGGAATTTCTGACACAGAAATATCTAGAACGTACTCTACATCCGCGAGCAATAATTGCGTCCGGATCGATAGAGTTCGTCGTTCACGAGATATTAAACTTTTATATATATTTTAACAACAGGAAACAATAAAATACTAAACTATTTTATTGTTGACTGTTGCTAAAATGATGATTTACTAATTCCTTGTACGTTATAATTGTATAATGGTCCTTGTAACTTCGCAAAAGGTTCTGCCGATCAGTCAACTGAGAACTCTACGACACGTCTTATTCGGTCCAAGAATGTAATTATTTAGTGTCAATTATATTTATCTAGATATAATAAAACATGGACTCACCGAATCCAGGAAGCACGTCGACATAGTATATCCAAAAAAAAACATCCAAGAGTGTCGCGACCCAAAAGTCCGCGCCAGCGCACTGTCACTACGAAATCCTCGATAAATCGATAATTTTCGTAAATTTTCCTCAAAAAGTCCCCACAATCACAGAGTATGGCGTTCCAGCGACGCGGAAGAGCAGTCCTCTAAATAGGCCTATAAGAATCTTATTGGGTATTTAAGCGTGATATGTTTGCAAAATTTTCGCGTAATCGCGCGCTTGCCGTGTATTTAGGCCTACGAGCGGCGCGCGCGCGGCCGGCGGTGTCGGCGCGACGGGCGAGGTGCGACAGCCGGTCGTCCGGGACGCCGGCCGGCGCACCGGGAGCGGCGGCGCGGACGGCGGGCGCAGACCAAATGGCGTTCGCAGACCAAACGGCGGGTGAGCGCGCGCCTGACCTTGTCGTGCCGACCTCGCAGCCCAAATGAAGCATTCGACCGCCGCACCACCGCCGTGCCGTCCGCTCCTGCCCGTCACTGTACCTACATTATTGAGTTAGTTCGTCGGAGAAAAAAATCTGAGAAATTTTATACATTTTTCTAGTGTGTACGGTGTACCACATATATTGGCAAACTCTACATTGCATGTCGCGTAAAAAAACGCTATCGTATCGAACCCTGCAAACTTTATTAAATTGAGCGAAAAAATATGTTTTAATGTATTTATATATACATATTTATACAATAAGTTTAATATGTATTCGTACCACCGTAACGTCACATCTATTATAGCTCTACATTTTTTGGTACAGTTGAGTTATTATAGATTCGTGGGATGTTTAAAGACATGAGATTCTTTTCTGATAATAAAATATGATTGATATTTTTTAATCTATAATTTTCGATGAAGTTAAGTTAGTGCTCCACTTGAACCTTGTAACATAACTTTTAGCGTGTTTACCTTTGTAACATTTTTGTTGTAATATGTGAAATATAAAAAAAAATCACTGTTTTTTTATATATATGAGAAAGGCATTGTTTATAAAATATTAGCTCTGTGCACACCTTCCGCCACATAAATTTTAACTGTATGAAAGGATACTCCTCCAATAAGAAGTTAAGAAGTTTTCGCTCCACGCACACACACGCACGGTATTAAAAGGTACATTATAAATTATAATAATATTGATATATACGATGGTGATTGAAATCACTATTTTTAATCGTTACTCGAATGACCTTGTAACAACTTTTTAAAGTGACGTGGTAATTTTGCAATTAATCACCACTGACCGATATATTATGATATTGCCTAATTAAAAATAATTATTTGTAAATTAAATATTAATAACCAATCTCTAACAGGACCTTTATGTCGACGACATAAGGAACAAAAATCACTCTCTTATTATAAACTCAGAGGCTACATAACTCGCATCTGAACGGACTGTAATATCCAAATTAATGATATATTGCTATATTGGTACTTTCTTTTATAAACGACAGTGTCGGCATTACACTTTATTCCCCCCTCCCATTTTTTTTCTTCCCTAATTTTCATAGTACTTATAGATAGGAAATAAAACACGTTAATATTGTGGACCTTGAAATGCTTACTATAATAGCCAATTGGCCAATAGCCGAGAAAATATTATACGTAACCTATTTAAGGTTAACTGATCTTTTTTCGCCGACAAAATGACATATTTACGCGGTAGATAGGGTTTGGGGATTCTTATATAATATGTAGGACTCATGCGTCCGAGGAGAATGTAAGTGGACGTAGCCTTTACCCACTAAAAACTAGGCGGTACTGAGGGGACTTCTGCAATTTGGCAACAAAAATTGGCCCCTTAGGCCGAACAGGCGTGATTTGGGCTTGCCTGGGCCTTCCTCCTCCGATGTCTCATTGCGCAGGAGTACCTACATTGCGCATCGCGGGTCGCGACCACTGACCAGCGTCCAGCTCGTTGCTCGAGGACTCGGTGAAAGGGACGACGGCGTCCACGCCGCCGCGCGCTGCTCGCCGCGCCGGTCCGAGTTCTCCTGCTACGGGACGTTTGATGTTTGTTTGTATTGAATAGGAAACTACTGGACCGATTTTGATAACATTTGCCACCACGGCGAAGGGACACATACTACTTTTTATCGCAAACGATTTCCGCGAGATTCCTTCTTCTGCGCGCACGAAGCCGCGGGCAACACTTATATATTTTGAATTTATATTTGATTTCATTTTGAAATACTAGAATTCTTGAGCTCATAATAAATAATGAAAGTAGTCTGATTCCTAGAATAATTACTTAGGTATAAAATTCAGTAAGTAGGTAATGGTTTCCAATAGGGAACATGCATAGTATTAACGTAAGGATTTGAACAGTTATTTTCGTTTTTTCAGGTAAGTAGGCCAGAAAACGTAGTTTTTTAGTCCTGTGACTATTTAACTTAACAACTGATCACTGTACTTTTTTCATTTTTCAGTCCATATTTATCTTGCCTTTCAGAAAATATAAGAATTTCGCTGATTTAAAACAAACGCGTGTGGGATATCCAAAAACTTCAAAGGCAAAGAATTTCAAATAGCGGCAAGGCGGCAACACAATAGTTCACTTTTATTGACAAAACTCAGGTAAAAGTCTGCGAAGAACCTCTTTACCGGCCCCCAAAAAAAAATGGCGGTTATACGTTCGGCTGTATATATATTATATATATTTTTTGTGTGTTCAACGATAACTCCGCCGTCTGTTGACCTATTTTCAAAATCATTTTTTGATGTAAAGAAGATACTTCGAAGTTGTTTTTTCCGTTTTCACAAAAGTGGTGACCTGATGATGGGATCTATGAGAAATCGAGGGGAAATCAAAATTATATGGACACATAGTGATTTCAACTTTTTCTGAAGTGACCCAAGCATATGCTAGCAAAAAGTAAGATTTTGCACCAAGATATACCCTGGATCCAAAAGTACTGAACAGAACTCCTAACTCCTTTTATATACATGTTTGGGGATTTCGGCGTTGCTTAAAGCTGCAACTGCAAGCATAAGCCACTATGTCAATTAAAATAATCATCATCATCACCATCGTCACAACATACATCATCACATTATGATGATATAATAGCTACTCATAATATTTTACACCGACACGGATATCTTTGAACATTACTCTGCCGTTTATGTACTGATTTCTAAATTCTTTTTTTGATGTATTGGGTATAATCCGAAATTGGTCTCATTGTCACCATAGCGGCGACTTGATGGCATCCACGAGAAATCGAGGGAACTCCTCGAATTTTATATGGACATATATAGTGGTTTTGACTTTTTCAGAAGTAACCCACGCATATGCTGCCAAAAAGTAAAATTGTATACCCTGGATCCAAAGGTACTGAACTGAACAGAACTCCTCAGTCTTTAAAGATACGCGTTTGGAAATTTCGACACTGTTTAAAGAACTGCAATCATATGCCATTATGTAACTTGCAGTAATCATCATCATTATCTTATATACAATACCTAATGGAAGCTTGGCGCGTATTCAAATATACATTCGATCGTTTATTTTAAACGTTCCTAAAATGTGTTACTAATAATTTAACAAATATCACTAAAAAGGGAAAAATTATTATTATATTTCAACAAAAAATTAAACCGACTTCCAAAGTAAAAACGCACAAAAAAGTATGAAATAAAACTTATTTTCTAAATAATTCCTTTTTTAAATTCAGCAAAAATTTTAACTATTTCTATACTCAATCTTCCTAATTTTGATGGCGGTACCAGCAAGTTTGAACGTGAGTTCTATAAAATATTGTAGAATATTGTTAGGGCTGGTACCGACTTCAAAAACTCTGTTTAAATCAATCATAAATGTAAACATAGAGAACAATATAAGCCTAAAATGCTACCAATTTAAAAGTCACTTAATTTCCGCGCAGGTAATAAAGGAAGACAATCACACATTAATGTGGTCTAAACTGACCATTTTATTTAAGTTTAGATTACTTACATTGGATCTGAACATTGTACAGTACCTGAGTACTTATTCATAAATAAAAATATGACAAGATTGGTGTGGTTAGTTATTTTTTTATTCTATCTCGTCAGCTACAAGATACATGGGTTCGAAGTTAGAACGGGATATAACCTAGAATAACATACTAACTATACTACTAATAACATACTCAGTTATAACCTAGAATAAATAAAAATTTTAGGTTGCTTTTACTCTGGGAAAATGTATTGTTCCAATGGGATAAGATAGCTTTAATCATTTTATACGAAATAAGCCCCGGGCAACAGCTCAGTACCTACCCACCTAGAATAATTATAGGGACCTCTATAAGTAATAAGTATTTAAAAAGAAAAATACTTCATTCAAGTTTTAATAAACGTGTGAATTTAATTTTGTTAAAAAACAACAATAATATCATGTTGTAGATAATATAACCAATACCCATGCATGTCTATGGCCCCTCTGCAAATCTTCCTACATCATCTCCTAATATAATAACAAAAATCATATTTTCTAAACTAATCAATTCAGATCCCGAAGCAGTCACCAAATGTAGAGATCCAGATTTCGAAATCCAAACTCTACCCATAACGCCCGAAATTAATAATCAATCTTAATCTCATTTTAGCTATCTGTGATCAATGGTACAATACATTTCATACCAAACGTACCTTTCTATTAATTTCTATTATTATTTATATAAACATTTTATGAACCTGTAGCGCTATCCAGTTTTAAGAGATAAAAATAATTTGTGACTACCATAATTCGCCGGCAGAATTCAAACTATAAAAATATGATTATTTAGAGAGTTCAACGCCATCTAGTTTTTAATAAATAGAAAAATACTGTGACATTTGCTGGCAGATAGTGCTTATCCAAAGGCTGAATGTACCGCATCTTTTGCTGAGCTGCCAAAAGACGTATTTTTTTTAATGATGTAAGTTGGTTTTTTTCCGTTCAATTCCGTTTCAATGGGTGACGATGTGGTTTTTGTATGTCTTTAAAAGAATTGTGTCATTACGGTTCTTAATGTGTAATGTTGGTAGAATATTAAATATTCGTTAACGTGCACAAGTGTGGGAAAGTGGTACAACTTCAAAAAACGAGCTATTTTGTGTTAAATCTCGTGTTGTCCTCCAAAACTGCCTACTAACTTTCAGTAAATCTTCTACCACTTTACTGAATCGACTGACTTGACTCATTGACTGCACTGACTATTTTTTTGGACTTTGACTAGACTTTAGACTTGACGATTTAGGAATACGGTGTTGAAAATTGAAACGAAAATTCTATTTCCCGCCTTTTTAACTTGACAATGGCAAATGATTTTAAGCTGACCCCATATATTTAAATTAAAAAAAAAAAAAAAATATTTGAGTTTTGACAGCTGACTTGCAGAAACTTCAGTTCATTACACACAGAATTTTTGAAACATGGCTTCTGTAAAGTTTGCGGTTATTGATGTTCATGATTTTCTGTATAAAAAACAAACAAGCGACCCTGAATTAGCCGCTGAATGGGAAAAACTTGAAGAACTTTACAATAAAAAGTAATGAAACCAGCACCAACCGGTATGTTAATCATTTTTACCAAATCATAAACATCATTGTTGACACTGATTTCAGATTATGGCACCAACTCACATTAAAAATACAAGAACTGGTCTTCAAACCATCCTTGCAGAAAGATGATAACTTGATTCAATTATACAACAACTTCTTAACCACATTTGAAAATAAGTAAGTATTATTTTAAACAATCTTTGCTTCGTCGGCAACTGGGAAACTTCGTACGCTGAAAAGTAAATCGCGCAAGAACCGCCCAGTTTTTCTTCACCGTGGTCTTCTCTATATCTGTGCCAATATTCATCAAAATCGGTAGATATTGATTGCTTGTCACGGTGTGAAATTGGTCAAAAACAATGGTTTTTATAACTATTTTGGAGAAGATGACTATGCTGTAAAGAAAAGATAGAACAAATGTTTTGTTCTATCTATTATATTGTAAATATCTATTTTACAGAATAAATCCTTTGTCTCTCGTTGAAATAATCGCTCATGTGGTCAAGCAGTACAGCAACAAGAAGGAGGCAATTGCCTTCCTGGAGAAGGTGGAGACCAAGGTTAAGATGAATGATGAGGCACTTGCTTTGTGTAAAGTAAGTTCTCTTTGTTCATATTGTGTGAATATTTTTTTTCAATTCTTTAGTCACATACACATAAAAATATTACCAATACATAAATAAATAATATATCATATCAATATAATCCTGTGCTATGATTCACTTGTGTTATGGGTATCAGACATTTAATATAATATATTTTATATAATAATTTGTTATGAATGAGTAAAAATTATTGTTAAAATTTAATATTATTAAAATAATACGAAACTTTGCTGCAGGAGTTAATTTTGTTGTTATAATTTTATTTTAACCTAATAACCTAAACTTTTATTTCTATTGCACAAAAGCTTAATGCCAGAATATATACACACCACAATGCCACAATAAAGTAACTCTGCAGTCGGAATTGATGGCATCTCTTCAAAAATTCTTAAACAATCAGCTTCTACTTTAGTACCAATAATAACACACATTTGCAACTTATGTCTGTCTTCAAGCATATTTCCTAAGGCATTTAAAATATCTATTATTACCTATATACATAAGGGTGGCTGTATAGACTGTGTCGAAAATTATGAATAAAATCTTTCTTAGAAAAATACAATTTACTATAGCCACATCAATATGGGTTCAGATCAGGCTGGTCTACTGAGGATGCTGTTTTTGAACTCACAAAATTAATAGCAAGTGAGATATATAATAAGAATAAAGTTATTGGAGTCTTTTTGGATCTTAATAAAAAGCTTTAAGATATGGGTATACGGGATTCAGCACTGCAATTATTCAAAAGCTACTTAAGTGATAGAACTCAACGAACTAAAGTTGGCAATATAGTAAGTGAAGAAGAAACTATAACTTATGGTGTCCCTCAGGGCAGTGTTTTGGGTCCGAGCCTCTTCCTAGTGTACCTAAATGAACTCTGTACACATCACTTATTAACGGAAGAGTATTCTCCTATGCAGATGATACTGCCTTAGTTTTCACTAGTAAAACCTGGGAGGAGGCTCAGACTCATGCACAACTAGGTTTGAATATGGTTACTAAATGGTTATCTAAAAATTTACTCACGGTGAATGTCAATAAGACCAAATTTATTAAATTTACGATCAGTCGCAGACGAATGGCACTTGTTGATCTTGCTATACATAAAAACTAATGACACCTATTGTTATAACTGTCCCAAACTGCAAGAAGTATAGAATCTAAAATATCTAGGTATTATTGTCGATAAAAACTTGTCCTGGAAAGATCATATTGCAATACTTACCAAAAGAGTATGTAAACTTATTCGTGTTTTTAAGAAATTGCGCAATGTCACTGATAATAAGCTAATTTTAGAAATTTACCGTGCCTTATGTGAATCAGTACTCTTATTGCATATCAGTCTGGGGAGGAGCCTGTAAAACACAAACGAAACTGCTAGAAAGAGCCCAAAGAGCAGTGCTTAAAGTAGCAAAATCTAAGCCCTACCACTTTCCCACACATGAACTCTACAAACATGCTAATGTTTTGACGGTCAGACTATTTACTAGAAAGACGACTCACACAGCACAGCCACACTAGTAATCAAGAATTAACTAAAAACTATATAAATAAAAGAAGAAAAGATAAAGTGTTCATAGTACCGAAAACCAGTAGTGCAACGGCGCAGCGCCAACAATACTTCCTGGGGCCACTATTGTATAATCACGTCAACAAAGAGATTGATAATTTTAACACGTTGAACACCAGAGACGCTAAGGTTGCAGTTAACAGCTGGCTTAGCAGACTTAAATACAACGAAGCTGAAAATTGAATAGAAATAGTAAAATAAATTGTTAAAATTAAACACACCACACACATAAATTTCATCATACAGAGCAAACAATCACACACACACATCTACACACACAC
This sequence comes from Phengaris arion, assembly GCA_963565745.1. NCBI lineage: Eukaryota > Metazoa > Arthropoda > Insecta > Lepidoptera > Lycaenidae > Phengaris > Phengaris arion. The sequence continues at coordinate 17,493,142 of OY751434.1, read as the reverse complement.
ACACACACGCACACTCACATACACATACACTCACACGACTCGCGCACACTCACATACACACACTCCCACACTTATACACACACATACCAAACACACAAAAGCTTCTAACATTATTAAATAAAATAAAATAAAACAAAAAGATATAAAAGAATTATGTTACCTTTATTACAATCACTGTCGATGTCTTCATACTGTAACCTGCTAGTGAATGTACATTGAAGAGCAGGCAACCCCTCCAGCACAAGAGACTCTTAGTGTAGGGGTTGCACAATACATTTGTTATATGTGTACAACTTTACAGTATATTTTTTAAAATTTGTAAGACTAAGGGTAATAAACAACTTTTTTTCTTATTTTCTTTACAATGTGTTAGCAAATCAAAAGTGCTAATAAAGAGATAAACTACTGACAAATTAATCTCGGCAACTGGGCAAGAGTCTTTATAATCTTACCTTAGGACCATATTGACATGATGTGAATTGAAAATATATAAACTCATTGCAGGTGTTACAAGGTCAGATTCACCTCGAGGATTTGAACGATTACGACGCCACAGAGAAAATAATTGAGACACTAGAGAACACACTGGAAGATGCTGATGGAGTAACACCAGTGCACGGACGATTTTATAAATTAGCCTCTGAGTATTACAGGTAACTTGTCAATATCCTTTTTTGAGTTCCATAGTAACTACAGGGAACCCTTATAGTTTCGCTCTGTCTGTCCGTATGTCCTCCCTGGATAACTTCGTTAATTATGAATATACACAAAATTTTGTATAAGTAGTTATAAATAGCATATAGAATCTATTTTTGGCATGATATACATAATAATTATAATTTTGTATTTTAAGGGTAGCTCCTCATACATGTGAATTTTTCGATTACATCCCATTATGTGGGGTATCATCAAATAGGTATTTTTTAATGAAGGCAAGGTTTCATACATTACTTTTTATAATGTAAACCATTTGTGAGTAATCAAGCTCCAAAGTGGTTTACAAGACAGTCCCTTGCAATTTTCCATGCTTATAGATTATGCTAAATAATAATATTTTTTTTATTTAGTAACACACTAATTTTTGTAAGGAGTGCTTGAAGGTGCTAATAAGGCGGTACTCTCTATAATCCTCTAAGATGACAATTTTCATTTAGCAAGTTGGTACCAAATATTATTTCAATATTTTATTTTAATAACAGAGTCCGAGGTCCACTAGCTCGCTACTACCGCGCTGCACTCCGCTATGTGGGCTGCGCTGATGGTGGCCAAGCCCTAGACTTGCCCGAGAGAAGAGCTTGTGCATTGAGACTGGCCTTAGCTGCCGTGCTTGCACCCTCCGTGTACGATCTAGGAGAACTGGTAAATATTGGCAAACAAAATATTTATTATTGAGTTACATAAATCTGATACAGTTGGTTAAAATTACATAAACCTATACAAATATTTAAAAAACCCATGACCCTTGAGTTTTGACTTGAGATTTCAAGATTATCACAAAGTTTATTGTGTCTTTATAGAGCCTAGCCCAGAAAGGCTTTTGCAGAAGCACTTTTCTTAGTGTTCTTGTCTTTATTGCAGTTGGCTCACCCCATTTTGGAGTCCTTGCACGGAACTCCGGACGCCTGGGCTTGTGAGCTGGTCAAAGCTGTGGCATCTGGTGATATTGTGGCCTTCGAGAAAATCAGGTTTTTACATTACGATTATTGAGTAGTAAAACATTAAAGTTCAATTTCTTTTACATTGATGAATTGTTTCCTTAATCCTTAGTAATAAAATTCTCTATGTACATTTGCAGAAGCCAAGTTCAAAACCCAGATCTCCAAAGGGCAGACAATGAGCTCCGAAAGAAGATCGCCATTCTTTGTTTAATGGAGGTAACCTGTACTTGACAATAGTTTATTTTCCAAATCTACTATAGCAAGATCCATTGATTTAACCAGTGACTACTGTCAAGATTAAGTTTTATTTATTTTTGTCATTACAGACAAATCGTTAATATAAGAAAGTTTAAGAAAAATTATAAAAAAAAAATTTTAACAATTAAATAAAAAAAGATTTATAGATTAATTAAATAAAATATATGTCTGATCCTATGTTAAAAAATATGATGTACAGTGTCACTTTTGAGAACTCGTTTTCTATTCACTTGTTTATATATTCGAATTGTTCCTACAATGGGCGCGACCTTCAACATGTTGGGTCCGTAGTGTCGCAAATAAATTGGGAGTTCTGATATTAAAGACCGATCACTCGTGTCGCACAGATGGCGTTCAACCGCTCATCCGGCCAGCGGCGGCTGACGTTCGCGGAGATCGCGGCGGAAGCGCGCGTGCCGCACGACGAGGTCGAGTTGCTGGTGATGAAGGCGCTGGCCGAGAACCTGCTGCGGGGGCACATCGACCAGGTGGATATAAGTATAGCTGTGCCGGGGGGCGAGTGAACGGGTTTATACTCCGTTTCAGAACCATTTTAATCCAAGCCTAAAAAAAGACATGATGCTTCCATTTTAATGTCATGTATTTACTGTCCAAAAGGGAAATAGCGTGACACATAAATTGAGTCGAAATTCATCTTTTTGTTGTTTACATTTAGATAACACTAGCTTTTTCCTGCGGCTTCGCCCGCGTAAATATAATATCGGGCATCCCCGGCAGGAATACTATAGTTTTTCGAGATAATAAGTAGCTTATGTTTTAATCCAGAGCAGTTTAGACTACTACCATACTAAAAATCGTCAAAATCCGATCAGTTAATTTATGTGTGTAGGAGTAAGAAACATCCATCTATCCTCACAAACTTTCACATTTATAATAGTAGGACTGGATTTAAGCTCTCTGTTCACATGTGAGCTCCTTGGAAGACAAGTGTGCTAATGCTAACATTGTTAACTATAATAATAAAAAAAAACAATTAAAATGTGATTTTGACAGAATCAAAAATTACTCGAATACTGTTCCCAGATACGGAATCCATGAATATGATGTTCATATCTCTAGACTCGAAAGACTCCTCAAAGAATGTGTATTACTCTCATAATATTTGTCGCAAATTATTTTCTTCCGGATCCAAATTGGTATACTTCAAACTAGTCTCACTGGAACACAGACGTCGCGTCTCTGATATTATGTATCTAGATAAATTATTTAAAGGAAATTTAGACAGCCCCTTCCTACTAAATAAAATTAGTTTAGCAGTTCCCCGTTCAGGAAGTCGTATTTAGAACAGAAAATCATTTGACTTGCCAGGTGCCAATACACCGGACTAATTATGGACAAACCTCCCCATTATGTGCGTATGTGTTTCTCATACAATAAGACCTGTGGTGACTTAGCTATCTTTGGTGCTTCTGTTCAATCCTTTAAACAAAAGGTACATAAAAATTGGCAGTCAGTAATTACACCTCGCAGTCCACACTGATATCATTTCTAAATTTGATTTGATTTGCATGTAGTATTCACTCCCAGAAGGACTTACATATGTTATGATTATTGTTGTATTAACAAATAAGCTATTTTCTGTGTATTATCCAGTTTAGTGAATCAATAATAATAAAAAAACAAAAATAAAACAGCGCATGCATGAGTATAGTACTGGCAAGCATGCAAATACTTTTGTACTATATGTCCTTTTCTTTTACATCCCCATGGATGCTTGGCAAGCCGCTCGCCTAAATCGTGTGAGCTCTATGGGAATCAAACATGTTGGTGCTGTAGGTGAACGAGACAGTAACGGTGAACTGGGTGCGCGCGCGCGCGCTGGGCCGCGCCGGTGCCGGACAGCTCGCGCGCCGCCTGACGGACTGGTGCTCCGCCGCGCACGCCGCCTCCAACCTGCTGCAGTCCCGTGCGCCTGATCTACTTACGCTTTGAAGTAATACAACTTTGTCATTTTAATTATTTATTTACCTTAAAGTACTAACCATCGCCTGGAGGCCGCGTTTGATCAGTCGTTTTTAATATTTTTAAATTCAGCTACATTTTCCACCTGTCCGCCGTTTTCAACTCAGCATTCAATAAGACACATTGAATAGCGGTTGCACGTCACAAGGGCTTTTGTCCATTTGTGAGTCACAGAGCCACGGAAGCCACGGATTGCCTCGGAGGTGATCATTAGTATTATAGGAAATTATTGTTTTAGTAAAATATCGATCGAGTAAATGAAGCTCTATTTGAGGTATTGTTTAATTATAAATTTTATTATTTTTTGATAGGCAGATAGACAGAGATTTATGTAAAGATGTATGATTTATGTACATTTTATACATAAATAGAGTATCTTAATAGCTTGTTCTTATAAAGTTGCCTCCCAGGCGATATTTAGTATTGAGCATTGAAAAAAAAAAGGTTAGAACTCGAGGGTTAAAGGACTATGATTGTAGAAACCGTAATGGCTCATCTCCTTATTTATTAAAATATTTAAATGTTTAAAGGTACCTATGTAATCAATGTTCCTGTCTTTGAAACGTAACTTGACAGAAGGTGACTAGAACACCTGAGTTTTAAATATTTTATTATGAATAAGGAGATTAAGATGTAATGTGTATACATTTATCATTTTAGTGCAGATTTTAGTGGATTTGACTTATGTAGTTTTGTTTGCAGGTTGCAGTTTGAAGAATTGCTAACTTCACTCCCAGCACTTACAATATTTTATAGAAATAAATACTTTCTGTCATAAAAAAAATATTTTTCTGTCACCCTTTTCCCTCTGTAACCTGAATAGTTGCATGATAACATGCGGGTGGTCCAGACACGTTGCGGTTTGCAGGCTACGGCGAATATTCTTACAAGCGACGATAAGGGATAGTTTCAATGTGTAAAATGCCAAATGCACAAAAGTATAAATAATAAACAGTTACAGAACCAGGCTCAAAATAATTTCAACTTAATTTTTTTACTATAGTCAATACTCTATAACAGCGTGTCCTATTTGTCGGCGCGACCCGGTACCGGGCCATTAAAATAAAATACCGGGTCGCAACATTCCCGCCTTGTTTTAAAAACAATACCTACTATCGATCGACGCACATATTCATACACAGTAGGTACCTCGTAAATATTCAGTTACTAAATAGTCTACCAAAATAATATTAATAAAACATTTTTATCCTACTACTGTTATAAATGTGAAAGTTTGTTAGGATGGGTGGATGTTTGTTACTCTTTCAAGCAAAAGCTACTGAACGGATTTCGATGAAATTTAGTATAATGGTAGTTTAGGCTCTGGATAAAAACATAGGCTACTTTTATCCCGAAAAAGCTAGTTATTAATAAATGTGTATTTACCTAAATGCTTGTGTTTAAAAGTATTAAGTAGGTCACGAAGGTGCAGTGAGGAAATTACCTGGCCATGGCAGAACAATGTTTGGGAAACACTGGTCTGTAACATTATATTACCTGCTTGAAAAAGATTATTACAAAAAAATGTGCATACATAATATTACGAGTATTATATGTTTGTAAAGCCAAAGTCATTTAAATTGTTACAAAGATATTTCTTAAACAAAAAAGCCATTCAATTTGCTTACAACTTAAAAGCCGGCCAAGTGTGACTCGGACTGGCGCACGTAGGGTTTCGTACTAATATTTTACATGTTTATTTATTTCGTTATTTTTGTACGGAGTTTGCCAAGTAAACGCATTTTACATGTTAAGTCTCTATAACTCCTTAACTAACCAAGTTATAAAGGCCGTTATAGTTTTCCTTCAAAGTTCATCACATGGATTACCATGACGATTTTTTTCAGAATTTTCTAGCCATACGTTTGTTTATCTTTTAGAGGACGCCTTATTTTAACAAAATTCTTAATGCTCTTTAAAGTTGAATATCTCGCAAACGGATACCTAAGTAAATCAAAACTCATCTGAGCACCCTCATAATGTTTTATAAGACCTATGTAATGACAATTCACACTAAAGGCGCGAGAAAAAAATCATCTCCATGGTTTGGACGGTAAGCCGAAGACGGACGGACGGACCATAGATAATACAGTATATGGACGGACGTAACGAATTAGCCCCCCACAGACGAGAGGCCGATCGTTTCAGTTACAACTGACTTTCAGTAGTGGTACTTATCATCTATGAGTAGTACTTATCATCTATGGAACTGACGTCAGTTCGACCCAAACGGATTCGAGCATATACACGAAAAAATCGCATCCATAGATAATACAGTATATCTCAAAGACGATTTATCACACATGGTCCGTTCAGTCCAGAATTAATGTTGTCAACTTAGATAATTTACAAAGTTTCACTACAAAATTAAGTAACTTTAATCCCTCATTAGTAGGATTTAATTGTAAGTAGTGTTTTAGTAGGAAAGAGTAAGACAGTAATCATATACAAAATAGCCTAGGCTGGCTCAAAAAAAAATTACGCCTTATCTTATTATAACATCGTAGCATTCGTCCGTTATTTGCATAAAACTATAAATATATACGTAATATTTCCTAGTATGTATATTTTAATTTAACGGTAAAATTTATAATGAAATTGTAATATAACAAAACCTAAAATGCAGTTTTTTTTGCAAGGTTTTTTGGGGAGGGATTCCTAAGTTTAAGCTTTTTTTGATAGTTTTCAGTATTCCTTTAGTAGAAATCGATGCGAGCTTAGTAGTCTAAATAACAGAGCTGGCAACACTGGAACGAATCGCTTCAGTCCATCCGGCCAACTGATGCGATCTCGAAATTGTACATAGACCATACGATTTTGCATTCGTTCAGTCTGAACTGAAGGAAAACCGGACCGTATATGGGACCCATTAGGGTTCCGAGACGTGAACTATGGAATCCTAAAAGTATAAAAGAAGACTGTATTGTTATAATATTTTACATAATAATTATTTTAAGAAAAATGACTAATTAAAAATATCTTGAAACGAAACGTACCTATTTCATTTTTATAGTTAACATTTCTATACACCGATCAGCGTATAGTGACGTCACTTCTGTGATGTTAACTTATTTGTCATTATAAACATGGATCAACGCGGCTTTTTTAACGGAGCATTGGTGGTATTTATAAGTTATCCTGATGTTGATGGATGGATTCCATTATAAACTTTGACAGAAAAATATCTTGAGATTTGAGAAAGTATGCAAAAGTATGAAAGCCACGATCAGGTAGGTACGACCAGTGACAGATAGGTGTGACGTCATCGGAACTGTAGATCCGTTTTAGTGTGACTGTCAGTTTAAAAGCAGCATTTTTTGCAATAAATTACAGTGTTTTAATTAGTAAGTACTTATGGCCCATTCTATATAAAAAATCTTTAAAATGAAAACACATATTTAAAGATAATGCATCTTTAAATATTTGTTTTAAATTAATATAATTAGGGAATTAAATGAATTTAAAACAAAATAATATTTATTATGAAAATAAGACAATATGGTAAAATGAAAGGTATTGCTGACAACCCCACGCTAGTTTCGCCTCGAAGTTGCAAATGGCGGTCGTGTGATGGGTGACTGCTTGCCGTCAAAATGCATTCGCGATGTTATCAATAAGTTTAAAAAGTTATCTAGAGCCTAAAATATTTATGCGTTTTTCGCAGTAAACGGTAAGTTACCTAGAATCAATTATTTATTTGCAATAATTACGTAATGCTATATGTTTTTGTTGAGACCTCGGATCGTTTTCTATCTCGCTCTTTTTGTTGTGATCCGCTGTCATATTTACATTTCACGACCTATATGTGTCCCGCTCTCGCACAGTTTTCTTGCAATAGGTTTTTCATTTTTTCGTTCAGCGCGACCGAGACCACGGGAGGAAATCGGGGGCCCTATGGAAAAATATGAACAATTGTGCTCTTAAAAATTATTGATTTTTCATAGTTAAAAATATATTAATTGCATACGTGATGTGGTATCGCCCGGCTGCTATTTCGAGTGAGTATTCATGTACGTTTGTTATATTTGTGTAATCGCTGGAGGATGCGGTCTTGAAGTGACATTTTTCAGTGCGCGATATTATTTACGAGGCTCGACCATTTTACGTTTTATTTCCATCGCGCGAGGCGAAGACTCGGACCTCGGTGTATCTAAACATAGACTCAAGTAATTGTTTAAATATTGATTTTATGGGGTACTTCCATGTGTGAGTCAGGCGTTCGAGCCGCGCCACGATGTTTATAACATTACTTGGGGCCTGTATACTATTTTGGGATCCGACCGAATGTTTTTGTGCTCATGACTTGTCCATTAGGTTTAAGCATTAGGTATCCCCTTGCAGACGAGTGTGCACGATATTATTCTAGTGATTTCTAGAGGTTTTCCTCAAAATAAATTGGTTTTTATGATAAAAAAAACTTATTCGCTAGTGGTCAAGTTATCGTGACTATTATCAGTGACTAGTGAGCACTTAGCATTGTGAGGTAGGTAGGTATGTAAAATCTGTGATAAACACGGAGGTCAGTTTTTATGCATGTTTTATTAGTGTATTATTTCGGTACAGTTTATGAACATATTATATTCGGCTTGTTAAAGTAAAAAACCTATAGCTTACAGAATGATTCTTATATTATATTGCGTACAAACTTAAGGTCTAAAATGATTATGCAACAAATGCATATATAGGAATCTTTTGAGTCCATAATGTTCTATGAAAAGCTAATGGTATCTGTGGAGACCGTCCCGCTGAGCTGCCAACTGTAACGGCGCTCGTGCTGCGGCTGGTCTATAGTGCGACCAGCAATGCTGCAAGACGAGAAATGTATGGCGCCTATTTTATATAATTGAAGAAAATATGAGCGATCACCTCTGAACAGCCAGACTATATACGTGTCAAGTCAAAAACGAAAGCCCCAAGAGGAAAAAAGTCAAAGATTTATCCCAAAGTGCAGGCAATTTGAGAAGAAGCTTTAGCTTGATTGCATGACACCTATTTCGCGAAGTCAAGAGTAATATCGTGCACTCTGTAGTGAAGATGATGCAAGATTGCAACAATGTCATTAACTTATTACATTGGTCAATGTGTCTACAATTTAAGGCTGGGTTTGATTTAGTACCCAAGCCCTACTAGGTAGAATCCTTCAGCTGCGATCCACGTCATTAGCAGTCTCATAACAAAATAATGTTCCCAGACTTCCTCGTTATCTAGCGATGAATATGATACCGTTATCGCTCTTATCGCTCACGTGCTAAGAGGGTAGAGCAATTCCCAAATTCCAGACTCATAGCAGGGCCCATCAATCGAAGCCGGAGCAATTCCCTAGCAGAATATAAGTCAGGTTTAAGTATTCCACCGCTGATAAGATGCTGCGGCCGGGCCGCAATATTGTACACAGTATTTTGTTTAGTTGTCCTGTGTTTAAGAAAGTGATAGCGTGAAAAGAAACCCTATGAAAGCAATTTCTTTTTTTATAAAAACTTGTGGAAATCTGAAGGAGGATTGATACTCTACTGCACAAAAGGTGCTCAAACTTTACACATCATTAATTTCGCCATCAAAATACCGATTCAAAATACTTGAAGTCGGTTGCAAATAACATGCAATTAACTAACACTTTCGCAACCGATTCCAAGAGAGTTGCGACTCGATTATTGAACTAGAATTTCTCAACTTTAAAGGAAATTATATTCACGTTGGTTCAGGAGGGAAAACCTTTGAACTCTTTAAAGATTTTTATTTATTTTTATTTTTCGGTAAGCGTAGTAGATGCTTTACCAAATAAATATGAACCCGTAACCTTGAAGTATCAAGTCCATGAAATTTCCCGACAACGTAGAGTTGTACAAATTAGCCCTCACAGCACGGCTCATATCGACCATATTCAAAACATACAGAGGCACTCTAAAACAGACCCAATAAAGTACATTTAAAACGGACCCAATAAGGTACAGACATTTAAAACAGTAGCCGTGAAGAGTAAAAAACACCCCGGAGCAGAGGGGGTCCGGGCGTCGACCCTAGGGGCTCGCCCGAAATAGACGCCGCGAGGGTCCGCGCCCGGCTATATTAGGGACTTGTGAGGCCACGCGACGTGCGTCATACACCTAACACCATACAATGCAGACATGTTTATTAGCTTCAGCAACTGAAAGTACCTGAAAGAGTTTGAGAGACATTTTTTGGGACTACGCACTGCATTATGGACACTCTACCACAATTGTAATTGCTCGGTGCCCAAATAAATTCCCAAGTTGGGATTCCCAAGTCAATCCAAACATGGCATTTCATTTAGATATATGACTATCGTGTTCAGACATATGAAGTGCAATAATATATTGCATTACCTGAGATACATCTTGCAAGTCTGAAGATGTGGTTCCTTCCCATCGCCTTTACATTGTCCGTACTCTACCGCGTTCTTGATCATGTAAACACTGCACCGTGGTGCGGTCGGTACGGGCATAGATCGTAAATCATAAATGTAGAGCATGCTGTAGAGCATGTGTTGATTATTTTATTTATATTTTGTGTGTCGCAAAAACCGTATTCTAATGGTTCGATTCTTGTACATAAATCAATTTGGTTATGTCGATCAATTTTAATGGTAGGCAGTAACAATTTCGTTAAATAGTAACTTTACGTTAAATTATTAAACTTTGATCTTTCCTGTCGATTTTCGACCCGAAATTGACATTATTGTTTCCAGTATTCGGCTTCGGCTTTTCCAGCCTTTACATTCGAGAATTCACTTCGAATATCCGTTATATTGAATATGAATCAGATATGGATAGTGGTGTTTCTTTCGCAACATTTTTCGGGGGTTATCCTTGAAAAAATTTAAGGCAAAAAACCTACGTGCCGTGCCGTTGCACGGTTTTTTGCATTTTTTGCATTCAATTAATCAAAAAAAAATGGCCATTTTGTCTTGCTTCTAACGGAAGCAAGACAAAATGGCCATTTTTTTTTATTGTTAACTTTATTGGCTTAGCTACTACCAAATTGGCAATAAAATGTTCATACTTTTAGTTAGGGCATGGCTTTAGCTTATACCTAGAGATAAAATAATGGAGTGCAGCGAGTGCAAGGTCTCCCCATTAGGGTCCGTCGGGCCCCGCTCGTCTGCTATCGATTTTTTATAAGCTGTCCTTTTTTGTTTTGTTATAATGACATTGTCGTGCCGTCTCGCTCCCTCATAAAGCTTTTAGGCGATAATTTTTCCAGACGCTAGAAATTAGAATTCGTTGTCATATTTAAATTTTAAGGTCGTAACTCGTAACCGCTAAAGTTAATCTTAAGGAATTTAATTTTCCAAGACAGGGATTGATAAAAATACTTCTTCTTGCTAGCTATTATGGGCTCCGTATTTCGTAATTCTAATGTCAGCAGTCAATACATTCAGTATTTTAGTTAGGATTGTCGCAAGTGTTTAATTAAATGATAGAGTCAGTGATAGTTTATATGTCTCAAGTTGAAACGAAGATTCGTTTTGTTTTGTTTGAGTTCTTTTACGAATATGGTAATTGCTAAATGTACGTCAACGTAAAGATTGTGGGCATAGAGTCTTCTGACTCGTACAATTTGTATTAATGTACATATTACATATCTGTATGTGTTTTAGTGGGCTATAGGCGGTAAAAATATATCGCCAGATGGTATGGAATTGCCACCATCCACGGAGACATGCAAATTGCAATACAAAAAAAAATTGAGTTGTTGAAGTTGAAATTTTCAAGAGCCTTGCCGGTCGGCGCCCTTTAATGACTATTTTTAATTGACGCCTCTTTGGTCCAGTGGTTAAGAGCTTGGCTCTCGACTCCGGAGGTCGTGGATTCGATACCCACGTTGGAATCATCAAGTCTGGTTAGGTCAATGCAGATGATCCTTGCGTCGAATGGGCACATCAAAAGACGGTCCTGCGCCTGATATCTCGCCAGTCGTGTCGGTCGTCTGTCCCGCTGGGTTACGAGAGTAAAGGAAGAGAGAGTGTTCTTGTATATTGCGCACACACTTGGGTACTATAAAATGACTCCTGCTTAGCTGGTCTGTCTTTAATGAATCTGACTTGCTTTGAAGAGTCCTCCCATTTTTAACAATTTTTTTTTCTGTTTCAGGTATTTAAAAGCGAATCAAGAAAAGCAAGCCCCCACTATTGTATTTTTATCTAGTCTTAAAGTTTCTACTCGATATAAAATATTGTTGTACTTAAATATACTTACTTATTGTATTTTAACTGTGATAAACTTTTGGACTGTGCAATTTTATACAAGAACTGAGTTAGTTTGGCCAAAGATATGTTTTAAGCACCCACTACAAGATGGCGCTACCACCGCAGCAGTTCTGCGTGAGATGGAACTCCTACCATACAAATTTGCAGGTTAGTTTGCCACAATCTGCCACAAAATACTACAGATCACCATAATATACTATCGAGGTAGTTGATATTCAGACTACCATATTTATTTTTTAATCATTATGTCTCTCTACTGGGAAAACGCTGTCCTTTTTTTACCCGAATACAGCAAAGGCAAAAGGAAGGGCTTTGGCAGTTTGTGTATATTTGTTGTGTATGTATTTGTTCCACCTTAGCGCATAAACTACTGGTCCGATTTTGATAAATGAGGTGCCAATAGTTTCGTAATAAGAGCCCGGGTAACATAGGCTATATAATTAGCGTAGTAGGGTCATAGTTCAAATCGCCATCTAAGGCCAATATAATGTTAGGCCAATGAGAAACATTATACTACTTATAATCATTTTTCTAGTATAGACTCGGTGATACTCTTCAAATAGGGGTTGCGATATTGTTAAGCATCTTCAAGTGTAACAATTACATGACATATAATAATAATGACGCATATATTCAAATACGCTAAAACATCAACAACACACTGCACAATGCCTTTGAGGTTTGAGCGAGTTGTTCATTAGAGGTCATTAGGAGTATTGTCTGACTTACGTGTAGCGAGTGGCGACGCTGCGGTCACTTCGAGGTCTATTTCTACTTTGACAATTAGACCACAGCTCTACCTTGGTCTGAGTTTGGAATAAAGAACGCCTGGTAGAGCTCCAAACTCAGACCAAATTAAAAAGTGAAGGAGTTCTGCGAATCATACAGAGTAGCACGTACACACATATAGTGAAACTACGCCTTATCTTGGAAGGCGAGCCGTCGCAGTGTGTGTATTTTTATGTATGTAGTGCGCACTACATACATAGAAAACTGGCCTCAGTTTTTGTTTCACAAAGTTCTGTCTTCACTTTTTGACGTGATAACGTCTTCTAATTTGATGGAGCCGGCTGCACGTACGAAAAAACATGACTCATGCGTTACCTGTTACCAGCGTTACCTCGCTGAATATGACACCTTGCCGTTACCTCAGCTAGCCGCGCCTTAGGTATGTGAGCGGTGGGACGGAGAGGCGAGGGCGCTTGATATTATTACTCAGTTCGGCGCCGGACTTCGCGGCGGCAACACGCCTACCTAAGGCGCGGCCAAATAGTTCCGCGCGCACTATAAACATGACGTTCAACTATCGTCACTAAACCGACTTTACAGAAAACCGATTTTTTTTATTTGGCCTGAGATTACAAGTATGTATGTATGTGTCTTCAATATAATTATCGGTTAAATCTCGTTTGGATTTTCAGACTGTTTCGCTCGCACGCGCACGATTTCACGCGGATGCGAATGAGTCAGCGCGTTGACCGAACCGAGATTATATCGAAAATCGTAAAAGAGAATTGGGGCTAGACAACTTAGTAGTCACCTTAAGCTAACCAACCAGTTATGTCCCTAAAGTTCTGTAAACGGACGTTAGGCACATAATGAGACGGAATGTGATTGTGTCGTCTGTTGACCCGGTATATGATTGGCTCGGCTCACAAGAGATTGGACACACGCCTGAGGAGGAATGACTGTTGATGTGGAAAGCTCTTTGTTCAAGATCAGTGGTTTTAATTAGCTACCCTTACATACAAGCGGCAGAAATGGTATTGAAGCCTCGGGGCTTTCGCGCTGCTATATGTATTTAACGTTTGTTGCGCGCGCGCAGGCGGTGTTTCCGCGTCTGCTGCTGACGGAGCAGTTCGCGGACGTGACGCTGGCTTGCGAGGCGCGGCAGCTGCGGTGCCACAAGCTCGTGCTGTCCGCCTGCTCCGCCTACCTCGAGCGGCTGCTGCTCAACAACCCGTGCGACCACCCCATCGTGCTCATGCGGGACATGAGGTACGTCACGTCACCAAGGACAACAGTGCAGTAGACTATATAAACATTGCTAGTGGTGAAAGCTGTATCGCACCAGTAAAGTCTACCAAATCTTCCATTTTTTGACGCGATTATGCCAGGTGGGCTGTTAGACCTAAAGATAATATAGAGTGTCCATGAGTAATAACATAAAAAATACGTTCATTTTATACTTCCTTAATTTGGCAGTTAAATCACATGCAGCTTACTATGAAGCTTCAGTAGAAATATACATTTTTAATATAAAAAAATTGATGTCACTATCTATGTTTTATCTACCTACTACATTGTTAATGTAGCCTACTACACCTATATTTACTGCACTATCGCACTTCACATATACATGTCTATGTATTTGCAGGTTCAGTGAGATGCAGGCGCTGGTGGACTTCATGTACAAGGGCGAGGTGAACGTCACGCAGGAGGAGCTGCCCAGCCTGCTGAAGTCCGCGGAGGCGCTGCAGATTAGAGGTAACCCACTGGAAACTACCCTGGTGGATGTAGAGCCTGTTATATAATAAATAATAATAATAGTTATTATTTAACGAGCGAGCAAATTATATCTCTAATAATCTGGGGGTCTAAAAAGGCCACTTTAGGTGTTTCATATATTTTTTTCCATACAAAAATCGTGAAATGTTAAAATGGCTACATGATCCATCTGATCTTAACATATTAGAAAACATAAATTTTCGACACTTTTCAACAGAAATGCGTAAAATGGCGCACATAATATGAGTTGAAAAAAAAATGGAACATAATATGAAACACCTAAAGTGGCCTTTTTAGACACCCTGGTCAGTAGTTCCGTCGTGACAAATTTAAATTAATGTCTACTTTGCATTATTTTAGAATCCACTGAAATATTACCCTTTTTTCACTGTATCATTAATTCATCGTGTACAAGATCGCTGTTTATTTACCCACAATTAATCGAATATTCTACTGATGTATGGACTAACTAAGCTGCAATACATTTTCAGGTCTGTGTTCGAGCGAGCCTGGTGGTCTGCCGTCCGAGGTGAAGACGGAGCAGAAGGACTTCGCGCTCGCCAGCGACGCGCTCGTGGCGCACGCGCATAACGACGGTGAGCACGTACACCCGCACACGCACCACGCGTGTATACGCGCGTACAGGCATTCGCGTGTGCGCATCAACACACAAAACTAATAGCAATACGTGTCTAAAAAGCGAATATAAAATTCGAATATTAATTTTAAAGAAAATTAAAAAATATATACACTCAATTCCAGTGCAAAACCAAAGTCAGCCGAAACCGATAACGACGAGCACAGTGACGAACGGGCCCAAGAAGCGCAAGTCAGAGGAGCGAGACAGGGAGAGAGAGAGGGAGCGAGCGCATGAGGTGAAGGAGGAGACGGTGGAGGAGGACGGGCTGTACTACGGCGAGCTCGACCACGACCAGCTGGAGTACCACGAGGTCAGTGTGCGGGTGCGAGCGGGATGGGTAGAGAGGGAGGGAGAGGGAGCGAGCGCACGAGGTGAAGGATTAGATCATGGATAGGGTAAACTACCCAGTTGTTGACATTCTACTTGGCCCTAGTTTTTTACTCTATATATATAGAGATAGCAGCACCTGATTTGGCTCCAACGCTATTATTAGTTTGTCCTCCTTTGAATTTTTATAAATAAAAAAAATACACGTTCATTGTTTCATATTGCAGGACGAGGAAGGCGGCAAACCTGGCGGCAGCTTGGGACAGACTTCAGGTAGGTCACCGTAATGTTAAACACTAACGCGACTTCAGTACCGTTTCTTCAAAGCCCCCCACACCAAGTACTCAGCCCGTAGCAGTTGGCTTTTTAATTATTTGGATAATCTTTTGTAAATGAAAATAAATCGTCTTAAGCATTGTTTTCTTCCAAAAAACATTGCAAAATCCAATCATAATTCGAAAATGCATTTGTGCAAGATCTAAAAAAAGAAAATATGCTTTTTACTTTAATTCTTTTTTTACATCCATTAAAAGTAAAATAATCCGCGGCTCGGAAACGATTTGGCGTATTTTGTTTGCATTATGTGCCGCGAAATGGCCTGACAAATTATTTACAAGCTAGAGTGATTAAAATTTTACAAATGACGATAAATTCTCTCGTGTTTCATAAAAGTGCTTGAAGAAGAGCGGGATACAAATGAATGTCTGTAAGGTAGGCCATTTTTGGATAATCAATTAGTAGAAATTTACAATTTTTGGTAGAAATTGAACCATGAATGTAGTTTTTTATTTTTTTATTTATTTGCAAGGTTATCTTACAGACATGTCATTTGTCGTTTTTTTTTTGTTTTTTTTTGTTGTACCCAGCTAACACATTCATGGTTCACTGATTTTCACTGAGCATGCACAATGCACATACTGTCTGAAAGCTGTGGAGACTAACGTCAGTGTTGCCAGTTAGCTGATGTAAAATACCCAAAAATATTTTAGAAACTTGTTTAGTTTCGGGCAAAGTTGCCTAATTCGAAAGTGTGTTTCTACAGTTTTATGACGATAGTTGAAAAAATATTAACGCTTTGAAATAAATTGCTGTTTTATTCTGTTTTCTAAGCATGATTATGTATATTGCTTACCGAATCATTTTGTATAAACTATTGTAATGTTTTAGGTCGGAAAGCAGCGTTTCTTCGCGTCAAACCCGAGAGCGAATTATTCTTTCAAAACAAACTGCAGAGCCTCGCGAATTCTGAGTACATGAGCCGCCTGTCTAAGATGAACGCCGCAGAAATACAGCATGAATTCTCCAAATACGGTCTGACGAATATGTCTGAGGATCTCAAAAACGAAAACGACTACTACAAATCTTGGCTCGAGCAAAACGGCGAACTGGAAGTCTCCCTACTTAAAGGCAGCCAAGCAAAAAAGACCAAAGACATCAAAAACCAAAGATCGGAAGTGGAACTCATACCCCGCCCGAAGGATCCCACGAAGGAGATTTTTCCCAAAATCGGGGAGAAAACGCGCCGACGGGGAAGGCCTCCTATATTCAAAGACAAAAATGTGGATATAGGCGAGACAGTTTTGAAGGCAGATTTGGACCAATTTCTGGAAGGGAAGGAGGTGAGCTCGTCCGGCTTGTCGCGGAAGGACCTGGAGAGAGTTATGATGGGCAAGTTTAACCCCAACCGCCGCTACTCCAACGAGGCCATGTGGGCCGCGCTCATGGACGTCAAGAAGGGCGGCAGCATCTACAGGTTAGTACGCATTGTAAATAATAATACACGGGTCTGCAAAACTAAGTCCCAATTTCACCAACACCCGTCAGTGTTAACCGTTTGTCTAAATATCATGCCTTCTCTTTCATTAATAGGAAGAACGAGAGTTATAATATGATATTAACGGACGTTGGTGTAAATTTATTATTTTAAATTTACTACTTACTTCTATATTTAGAAAAAAATTTAAAGACATGCTTAGTTTCGCAGGCCAGCGTAGAAAATGTTAGCAATAAAAAGCAAGAAAAAAGTAAGCAATATAGGACCAAAGAAAGTTTTACCTAAGAACTCTCTTTGTCAGTGTTCTGCTAACAAATGTTTAAAAAAATATTTGTTAAATAATTTCACGCACGTAAAAATATTTCAGTTTATTGAGTACCGCATAATGTCATTTAAAAAAACAACATGGCGTTTTCAGGGCGGCACAGACCCACAAGGTTCCGCGCAAATCTCTCCGCAACTGGATGAAGCGGTGCCACATCAAGTCGTCGTTCCCCATGCCGCAGCAGCTCAAGCAGTTCGTGGAGAACAGCAAGCGGCAGCGCGAGGTTCCGGAACCGGATCCGGCGCCGGATAGGGGGGAATATGGGGAGGATTTTGGCAAGCACTTCCTATTCGCTGCGCATGGGTCGAGCGAGGATGAGGGAGGGGACGCCGGGACCCCCGTCGCGCCTCCAGCCGCGTTAGATATGTCTCTGCATCAGTGAGCGAGTCATAAGAGTCGGGGTTGCGATAAACTTGCGACTGGCGACCCTGAAA
Source organism: Phengaris arion (assembly GCA_963565745.1). Lineage (NCBI taxonomy): Eukaryota > Metazoa > Arthropoda > Insecta > Lepidoptera > Lycaenidae > Phengaris > Phengaris arion. Next base: position 17,475,008 of record OY751434.1, on the reverse strand, counting down.
AATATTATAATTTCAACCAAAAATTCATCCACTGTTAACCAGGGTTTCGAAAAATCGCCCTCTTGGCTATGACTTATATAGTAAAATATTTCGTAAACTTAAATCGTTAATAGCATGCGAGGGATCAAAATATATAAAAGTGCCGACGCAACCGTTGGATTTTTCGGTTAGTGTTGCCAGAAATGGCTGGAGCGCTAGGTTAGAGTATAAATCGTCCAAAAATATAAGCTTAAAAATTATATATTATATTTAATATTAAATATTGTGCAGTTTTGCAAAAAAGTGCGCTTTATATGACTAAAGAATCTTTTAAAAAAAACGTAAAACAAAATCTTTTAATATGCCAGAAGTATATTTTAATTTACCATTATTATAAATATTATGATTACGCCAATCGATTATTAAGACATGCATTTTACTTCCTAAATGATTATTTACATTATTTTATTTTATTTTTAGTTAATTGGCATCAACACGTATGGTCCCCCTACGAAATAACTACACCTTTGAGCAAAAGCGTCCGAGTCACGAGAGCTATCCGTGACGGCGCTAACCTGGGACGAAATTTATTCCAGAAAGTGATAGAATGATTTGAAGGGATAAGAAAATTTCTTTTGTTAGATTGACAAAATAAATAACGCCAACGTTACAATTTCCTATGACAAGAGGCTTAAAAGTAGTTAAAAAAATTTGGGGACACTATTTTTTATTATTATTAGAGATATAAATAGTATTTTAGATATCAAATTCTCATAAGTCAAACTGTTTTATCGACCTATAGCGATATCTGCTCGTAGCTAGCTAGATGTCGCTGTATTGAAAAGTTATTTAATTTTAATTTTGTCGTGTGTCTATTATTTTTTTACAAAGTGCAATACAAATCAGAGTATAACTCAACATTTAAGTTTCTTTTAATAATTGCGGCTGCATGCCAAATACGCAATTTACTGCCAAAGATAATAATCAAATATAAAAATTCGGTTTTATTTACTTGAAAAAATATTTATCGTTCTCGCAATATTTTTCCAAAGATTTGATTTTATTTACGAGGACGGCGCCCGCCGCTCGTTATGTTTTAAATTAATTAGTTAACAGGTCAGGTCAGCTATATTTATGTGTTGTATTAAGTGTTGTAGGTTACTGTCAAGTTAGTATAGGAGCGAAATTGGCCTTTATATGAAAATTCGTGTGCTTGTATGGACTTCGTCCTTTGATAAATAAAAGACTTAAAATGAAATTTCTAAGCTAAGAATATTCGTCAAAATTGGTACAGCTGCCTTTCAAGAGGTATATAACTGTAAATAATACGTTTGAATTTCATACACATGCTAGTAACGTGTATATAAATGATTTCCTGTGCAGTGTCGTCAAATGTTGCCTACATTTAATGCATGTGTGACATTTTTTTTGCGCATCATTGAGTTTGCCGTCCTAATGTTAGGTTTTGCTAGTAAAATGTCGACTATGTAATGTACTAATAACTTATTTGCTTGCTTCCACACAGTTCTTTCTCAAGCCTTGTCCAAACGTAGATTTGCCAGAGCGTTATCATTGTTATAAGTAGATTTAGTATTGTTTTGTTGTAAAAGTTTCTTTAGATAAACATCATTTACTTCTGAGAAAGAAATCTACCGAAATGTTTTAGCATAACGTATAACTTAAAAATATCGCAGCTGTACTGTCTAGTTATAGTTAATATTATAGACATAAATTATTTATATTTAAATAACGTTAACATTGTACTTAATTAGAGGTGTTCTGTTCATCGAATCAGTTCGTAATGTAGCACAGTCTCGCCGGTAGGTGGCGTCCGAATTACGTCGAATTGAATTAGAAGAATACGGCAACAACGCTTCGTCTTTTTTTAGCGAGTAAAAAAATATGCTGCTCAGTTCAATTGAAATTTAATTTTACTAGGTAATTTTATAATATGCTTTGTGTCATGACGTAGATCGGTCGCCACTAAATATGGCGCCACTATACAGTATGTTCCTATGTTTTATTTATTAGTTTAGGTTCTCGTTTCTCTGACTTCGGATCTTGTGTAAGACATTTGTACATTACTATTGCTGCCTAAGACTTGTGATAGTATTTGTCGTGCAACTATAGTTGCACTAAACCATCTGCCATTATACTTTCAGCTTTTTACGAAAAATTAAGACATAAATTGATAATGATATCGTCCAAACTGCTGAAAGTATATGAGCTAAACACATGTGAAATATCTTACGCGCCTCCAATCCATAAAGTGCCTCCTAGTGTATAACTATATACATAGCGTGTAAGTATGTCTGTAGATATATACATAACTAGTGTATTCAGTATTATATACATATTTGCGTTTAAATATATGTACTTAATGATGATGTGATCGTCTACATTTTGTATTAGGTATGTAATTAATGTTCTACGAAATACTACGTTAATTAGATACATATGGAGCAAGAATGTCCTTCTAACACGGTACAAATAAGAACGTAATTATACCGAAAGATATTCCTAATAACATGTATATGTAATGTTTTGAATCAATCTTAAATTGCTTGAACGTTTTAGCTTTTTATATCTGTGTCGATTACGGAAGTTAAGACTGCTTTACCGACCGATTATGACAGAGATTCACACCTTAGCCGCTAGGAGGCGCTATTGCGAAAGTGAAGGCTGGGGAGTGGCGATATAAAATTGTATATCAAATATATTCTATAAAAGTTTGATTGCGTCACGTCGTCCAAATCGTGCTACATTAAAAAAAATGTTGCCATCTAACATTAAAAATAATACTAGCTGGTAACTAAGCCTGTTGTAACGTAACTAAATTCCGCTCTGTAATTATTAAGAATCTATAGTTGGCGTTTTTGATGTTTCGTATAGTCGGTTGGTAAAATTGTCTCACACTTTCAATACTTACTATAATTGTATATTTTAAATATTTCGTCACTTAACTTCCGCCCAATGTTCGGTACCAATTCTCTACTGTGAAGGTCAAATAAATAAATTACAAACAATATTTGAGTTTTATTGCATTGTAGTAGTAGTAGTAGTTATATAACTAATAATAAATATATAACTTGTTTATTACCTATTCAACACAACTTACATATTATGTAATAACGACCGTCCAATGCTGATGAGCATTTCCATATGGGACTTCATCAAACATATCACCCCGGAGTATAGAATTTAGATACTTATTCGAAAATGATCGTTTGTTCAAACGCGCGGTAGACGGAATGCGGCTTTTCCTCGCTTTTTACAGACGCGCGCCCTCCCCTCCTGTAGGAAGCCAGGAAAAGAAACGCCCTCCGCGAGACTGTCGCCGTGTTAGAGTAGATAGACTAAAGGGCGCTTCTTCTCCTCGCTTGTTGCAGGTGTGCGGACCTCGACGGAGATCGTGACGCGCCACTTCATAGACATGGACCACGGCATACCCTACAACATACACGCGCGCCCGCGCCTCATCGGCCGCCGACCCAACGCCATCGTCAACATAGAGACCGACGTGTTCCAGGAGAAATCCTACAAGCAGTACTCCTCTCAGCATCTCCGGGATGCCCTCATAGCGGTGAAGAAGGGGTACAGCGTGTATGCGGCGTCTAACAAGTACGGCGTGCCGCGGAAGACGCTGCGCAACTGGATGGAGAAGTACGATATTAAAAGCCAGTTCTCGAAAGGGAGACGGGGGGCACGCACCCCCCAGATACACGACCCACTGAATCTGCTAGCTGAGGCTGGGGGAGAGAGCTTCGGCGGGAAGATCGAGCCCATGTAAAGCGGTACGGCGGTACTTAGTATTGAGGGAGCCAGATAGATAATCGACACTGACAGACGAACAGAATCACTTTAATCCTTCTAATATTTACACAACTATACAACAGTTCTCCACTCTTTACTTGAATTACTTTTGGTGAACCTTATCTAACAATATTTAAGAAGCACAAAATATGTTTATAAAATTATTTTAATTAAGTACTATTTAAAATTCAGTATGACCATATTTAGGATTTCTTATTTAATATTTACCTACATAAGAGGACTAGGAACACAACACAGGCTAGAAATTAATTTTATTTGTGCGACGCAAAATAACGCGAATCAGTGCGATATAATAACATCTATATTATATTGTGTAAAATACGTCCGTCCGTATGGAACGTATTATAAACCTAAATAAGCATTTTCAAATGTGTACTTAATACCAAATAGTGTTTAATTTACTCAATTACAATTATTTATTTATACAACGTCTAGGTGTAACGATTTAAAAATATCATCTACACACGACATTTGCCAAAATATAACAATTGATAGTGATTTATATGTGTTAGTTAAGCTAAGGTTAAGTTATTTTAAGTGATGTCTAGTCCTAACAACGATAGATGTAAGAAAACGGGTGTCAAATATAGAATAGAGAATATTTTTTCAATACTAAGCAAGTTAAATCACAAATATATCTAAAACGCTTTAAATAAAGTAATACATGCACATGTGCTGTACAGCGCCGCCTAGTGACGACGTTTAAAAGTCAGCAAAAAGTTAAGGTAGAAGTCAATAGATGTCGTTGTGCATAAGAGACAGAAATCAAAAATATTCATAGCAGTTTGAAAACTATTCAATGTTGTGTGTGCATCTTACTTTCAAAAAAACGTTGAGCGGCGTCGATTGCAATAAGTATATATACGGTCGCACTTTTCGACCTTATTACTTGGTAGTATGGTTCAAAAGTGAGACACCGGATCTGTCGGCGACTGTACTTAAAAACAAAGAAAATATGGAAAAATTTAAAAGAAACAAAGATAAACAGGCTATTGTAGCTTTAACCAAAGAAACCATTTACCGAAGTGCGACTAGAGAGTCAAGTGCATATTATAGTTTATACTTTACTGATACTTGCGTGTATCATATGTATATGTTTTTTTACATTTAGTTTGTACATATCTTATGTATATAATATTTTTTTATACAATTAACAGGAGTGCAATAGACTTTATATTAGTTTTAATTGAATTCTATTTATATCTCGTTGAATAACCAATATTTTGATTTTATAGATCATGTTGGCTAGGGCATGATATAAGAACCTAACCAAGAGCATGTCAGGACATGCCTAAGGAGGGTTCCGTAAATATCAACACGTGATAGGTTTTTTTCAAATTACTTCAAAAGTTACTGTCCGATTTCATTCAAAATAATTTTCCTAAAGAGTTTTTAGCATAATATATCAGCATGGAAACTTACAAGTTTCTTTTCCTTATAGTTTAGAAATTCTAGGCCCCCCCTAGGGACCAACTTACAAACCACTTTGGATGCCCATTACTCGAAAATGGTCGACTTCAAAAAAAAGTCATGTATAAAACCTTGCCTTTATTTTAAAATACATATTCAACGATATCCCACACAATGGGGTAGAATGAAAAAAATATTTTTTCATCCCCACTTCACATGTATGAAGAGCCACCCCTTAAATATAAAATTATTATTATTTGATGTCAAATCCGAGATCTGTACATAATCTATAACTATACAAAATTTCATCCATTTATATTTATAATTACAGAAGCTAGAAGCGCGGACAGACAGACAGACAGACGGACGGACAGAGCGAAACTATAAGGGTTCCTTATGTATTGAGGAACCCATAAACCCAAAAAAAAAAATCATTACTGGTAACAAAATATTTCTTTAATAAAAAAAAAAACACTTCTTACTAGTTCTCAAGTCCATACCGTCTGTACTGCAACTCCTGTATTATTTTTAGTTCCTACTTCCTATCGAACCAAAGCGTACTTAAACCACATATATGTATTCATTTTGTTACTTAATTATAATAATTTATAACACATTACTTATATGATGATGTGATTTGTGTATTGTAACGTTTCTTATGGGAAAATAAATGTTTGAAACATCTCTTCGTCGCTTTATTAACCTTTTTGCCTAATATGTAGTAGTCATTGACACGGGGAAATTGTGATAGTGCAAGTATTTTTAATGTTTAAAGTGTTCAAGTTAATGACATTTTACAAAATTATTTAAGGTAGGTATAGGTTACATACATAATTGTCTTCGTCAGTGATGTTCAAGTTTACATTGAACTTAGAGGATAGTAATTAAATTATACTTAGAAAAAAAGCATTATAAATCTGCACCCTGCTACTGTACAATAATAATAAATTGATAAAACCCCACTTCAGCCCGCCTACCAAAACCCCACGTCTTAAGCCCTCCTACCACAACGATAAAACTGCACATTTCGGTCACAGTAGGCATAATATTGAGTGTGCGTGCGTGCGTTTAGTACGAAGATGTAATACTGTATTCATCTACTGTGACCATTTATCGTTGTAGTGTGTAGCGGGCATTTAACTTTGAGATAATTGTAATGTATGTTATTGTCTACTATTTGCAAAGGGATCATATTTTATGTAACCAATATTTAGTTCTGAATGTGATTAACATTTTTTTTTATTTATTAGTGATTTTTTCATTAGAAATATAAAATATAGATCAATAGAACACAATTAAGCTGACTCCCCTGTACAGTAATTTCGCCAACGGGGTCAAGAGGCGCCGTGGCTTAGTTGGTTAAAGCGCCTGTCTAGTAAACAGGAGATCGCGAGTTCGAATCTCGCCGGGGCCTTCGATAATAATTTTTTTTATGAGGTTAATGTTATTAATTTATGTTATTAACATAAAATAACTTTTGTTGAAGTAATACTTATATATTATATTCATTTTTAAATCGTCAGGTGCCTACTGACTGATTCGTACTCCGTTCAGCCAATTTAAACGTTAATTAAAAACTATAGCAAACTATATATAGCCTCTGGTATTCGGTCCATTATTACGAATCTATTGACACCACACACATTCATTAAAATCGGATCCGTAGCTTAGGCATAGCTTACCATGGAACAAACAAACATACACACATGACATACATAGAGTATAGACTGTCAAAATCATTACCCTTCATTTTGGCTTCGTCGTAGTCGGGTAAAAGAGAGACAATAACCTCAATATTACCAATTATACTAAATAAGTAAGCCAATAATACCAAATAAGTAAGAACCTAACCAAAATGCTACCAATTTAAACTAATTTATCACGAAATAGTGACACATTAATTTGGTCGAATTTAATATTTTTGTTTACGTTTGGATTAAATTGGATTTGAAAAGTACGAATCAGGATCATGACGATTTAAAATTAAATCTAAGTTAATCATATTCATTGAACTAGGACCTCATAGAAACTGAGATGAGACACGATGTACACGCCGCGCCGCCTTAATATAGCTGCATACCTAGTGTCAGCTTATCAGAACAAGTAGGCAAACGTAAACCTGTAAACGTGTCCTATCGAACGAGTTGCCGCTCGACCAGGCATAAGAAGAAACAAGTGTGCACGCACACATACTACGTGTAAATACGTAGTTCAACTACGTCTGCAGGCGTTGCGGTCACTTTATTTGCGTTTAAATGTTTTGAGGTGTGCAAAAGAAAATGTTTAGACACTGATCGAGCAGGAACTTTGTCGTTATTGTACATCGTGCGCCGCAGTGGAGCAGCGCCCTAGCTATAGACCTACCAACTCCGATTGTGTATAAAGATGACCGTGGCGTATGGTGTTGCAGAGTTTGCGATCGCCAACGTGCAGTGCCAGTACGAGGGCAGCGACACTGAGGCGGACGCGCGGGCGGCGGCGGGCGCGGGCGACCACACATACGACCTGCGCGACGAGCCGCCCGCCTTTATCATACACCAGCTGCCGCCTGTGAGTGCTGATTAATAAATAAATATCTATTGGCCCTCCTTTCTTCGGCATTCGGGTAAAAATTATATTTTCGAACGAAGCCTAGGACCTTTTTTAAATGTGAACCAAAGCAAAAAAAATGTGAATAATGATGATGATTGTTTTGACGTGTGACGTGTCACGTATGCATCAGAAGCCCAATTCTCATAACTATTTGTGATCATAATCCTGTTTCGGTCCGCGAGGTGTCGCGCATTCACACCCGCGTCTACCGTGTGATTGAGCGTCTTATTGCGACGTCTGGCCGGTTCGTGAAGATGCGACCACATAGACACATCTACCAGGCGCCCCATTACAGCACGTTGTCTTTATTCTACAATAAATGCATTGTTTTAACGCATAACGTATGGCGTCAGATGGCAACGTCTGGGCCTTTCGTGGAAGTCCGTCCGAACGTGTTCGGCGGCGGCGGCGGCGGCGGCGGCGGCGCGGTCAACGTGATCCACGTGGGCGAGCCGGAGGGCAACAAGCGCGTGCGCCGCAGCGAGGTGGTGCTGCGCCAGGCCGCCGACGCCGTCAGCCGCGGCTCCACCTTCCAGACCGTCTCCGAGCAGTTCAACATACCTATATCTACTATACGGTAAATACAGTGCTCATTTAAATGCGACAGAAGTAAAATCTCCAGTAACATGTCTTGAAGAAAACACCAAAAGGATTTTTTCACCACAATATTGCCTACAGCTCTATTATGCTCTAACACACGATTAAGATGTGTTGGGTTGTATTTATTATTCATTTAAAAAGAGACGGGAGCTGGTACAAATGACAACTAGGTACGTAATAATATTATTATGAGTAGACTCATCGCAATTATGTAGACTACATTCTGTCTTTATTTATTTCCTTTATTTGCAAAATGTGTGTTTTAATGATGGTAACCTAGTCTAACAACAATAGAATCAGCATATTTGCCCAATTGTGGATGCAAATGTCTAACTTATTATATAAATCTAAACATTAATTATTTTAATTATTACATACTAATTAGCAGTGGAGTGCCCTGTAACTCCATTCCTATCGGCTTCACTTACTACTTACCTTTTGAAGACCCTCATCCAAATCCCTACCTATTTTACAGGCTAGGGCTTCTCTATGAAGGAGAACCAGCCCTTGCCACTGTTAAGTAGGTAGATACATTTATGTCTACGCGTTATACTCTCTATTTAATTCTATTGTTTAATTATTCATTGTATAATCTGAAATCATATTGAAATGTTCAGTTTCTTCATGGCGCGGAAAGGAATCTTACCACGGCGTCGGCGCGGCAGGAGTACGCAGGTTCGTAAACTAGTTTGTTGTAACATCAGTGAGACCAGGAATAGTTTTTATTAGTAAGGCTGCTAAAAGTTGAGCGACAGCTGCACAATAATGTGATAATTTGCGTCCAAAATTATGCACCTAAACCCCAGTCTCTTGTCCAATACATAAAATATTATTAATAATATTTCAAATCCTCCTGTAGCCAAGCATTGATCACGCGTTCTTTCAGTAAATATAACTATCGAACCCGGGCGTTTTGTATTCAGGTCCGGACGTGCAGCAGTCCAGAGCCGCCGTTCCAGATGCAGCACTTCAAGCTGCCCGAGATGTTAGCTCTGCGGTCCGACGATGAGGCCTCCAACACCTAGACCTGTGCTACTCGACTCATTTGATAGAGCTCGCCGTGCACCTGGAACATTATTAACGAATTAGCGCCATCTGTTGACAGATTTTAAGCTAACATCTGTTAAACTTGTAGCTACATTTGAATCATGAAACAGAGTCATCTATCGGTCATTTATATGAGTTAACTTTTTTGATAGATTTTTGTCTTTTGTTGTGTAATCTAAGCAGCTATTGAAAATTATGTAAAAAAAAACACGACAAAATACCTAAACTTTATGAATCATTATCATCAAAATCAATCATTAAAATGATCAAGTTAAAAAAATATAATAAACCTCGCCACAAGAGAAGCTTCATGAATATGTCATTCTATTATATCGATGATTTTATGGATGCAGATTGTATTACAGCAGTTATGCTTTATATTCAGTATTATTTAACCGTTACGGTCCCTAATGTTGTTTATTTGCCATACATGTAAGTTCCTAAGTGCAATAATTTTTAATTTATAACTTATGCGTAATTTCTTCTGGGATGGGAAATATTCTGTTATCGATACTTTACTCGCTATAAAAGATGTATCGTGTGAGTTCTTCGGTTGTATAAAATGGCAGCTCCAGTACTGTAGATATAAATTAGGAATCTGTATGTAAATAGTAGCCTAAGCTAGTAGTGAAGTGATGAACGTTACTTAATAGTATTGTAATGTATTATATACCCACAGTGAATATACCTAAATATAAGAGACTCGGAATTGTATTAGACGATATGTGACTGGATCTTATGTTATAATCTCATGTGTATTTGCACCAAGCATTGACAATAATTTATAAATTCATTAGTAACATGATGAATGCAAAAGCGCCATCTATATTTTAATATCCGAAGTTTATTTTAATTTATAACATAGTGTAGAACAGGGTTTCCAAACTTTCTTTTACGGTGAGCTGGCATTATAAATATTACTTTCACCGTAATCCGTAATATCGTAAATGTATAGATGTAGAAACGGTAAAAACACAAGCCTTCTAGTGGTACACACACAACACTACCGTACTAGTATTGTACGTTCACTATTACAATATTAGTCCTAAGAGTTCTTAAAAATATGTAGATATTATAAGTTTCTAGTATTATTTAAAGTGGAAACATTAACATTTTTTTAATGTTTTATCTTTTTTTATTATTATTTTAACATCATAATTATTATGTTAAAATAGGTACTGTTTGTTTGAAACAAATTTATAATTGTATGAGGCCTTCTGTATTTGTAATCTGATGTTTGAAGGAGAAGTAGAGCATTTTGTGATTTAATTTTACGATTGTTAATTTATGTTGTGTTAGATGTTCGAAATTATCGATAGGTGTTAACGGTCGCGGCCCAACACTATTATTTTACTCCACCAAAATATAAAAAAACATATTCTGTATTTTGTTCGATTTGAAAACGCGGCTATTTTTTAATATAATAAAATACATTTAGAAGTTCTGCAGGTCTATAATGGCCACATTCAGTGATTCGTGCTATGAAACATTTACAACAAACAAACAACTATTGAAAAGATGATGTTTCTTAGCACGATTCACTGAATCCGGCCACCTGCAGAAATCTAGTACTCGCCCACTTCTTTTGTAGATAGGTATTAAGTATTAGTCGCTGCCCCGAACACAGCACGCGCCGCGCTCCACTGTCGGGCCAGCGGCCTTATACCAAACGACGTATATTACTAACGTCTAAAGAATCGTCATTCAATAGACTTACACAAATGATAGCTCGCGGCTATGTATGCGTGGCTAGACGTATGCGGGGGCCGAGCGGCGCTCGTGGGTCGCGAGTTTTTTCAAGCCAGGACTTTAGTTCACGGGGCAGGCCACGGGTCGTTTCGTGCTTTGACATAATTGACAATATAATTTCATAATATTTATCATAGATTTGCCTGACGCAACGTTGAAAATTATTTCGTTGTCAACTTTAGGATTACGTCAACATGGCTGACATTCGTGGGTGCTCGAACTGTCATTTGTAGAGAGTGTCACCCCTGTACTCATACCAAAGTGTATGTTTGCCTCTTGTAACTCGTAAGGACTGCAGCTCCGCAGCTCCGGGATGGTGATGACTCGTGAATATAGTAGCGCATTGCAGCCTGTGTAAATGCTGTACCGATTGTGATCATGTTTAGCGGTTTTTTGTAACTAGTATCTAGATAATGCACGCAACGCTAAAATAAAGATATCTAATCTAGTAAATAAATAATAAGCTAGCGGCCGAATTCATAAACGCTACTTTTAAGTAGCTATAGCCTATGATTAGGGGCCCTCTAACTTGTTAGGGCGCACCCCTAATCACAGGCTGCCACTGGCCCTGCTTGACCAGCTAACGAGGTCAGCTGCAGGTGCAGGCTTGAGAGTCTCCTAATTAAAGAAGCGTTTGAGTATACGGCCATGAAACTAAGAATACGTCTTAACAACAAAGTCTTGTATTTTGAAAGTGGAGACCAGTAGCAAAAAACCCTAGGATAAAAAAGTAAATGATCTGTAAAGCAAATAGGTTGCTCTGTACCAGATTAGTATTATATTTATATTATACGAGAGAAACAGGGCATGTACCTCATGAATCCCCTCGCGCGTCGCGCGCCGTTGTACGTTCCAGTGGCGAGGGGTTCCTTTAACTCCATTCCTATCGGCTTCATTTACGACTTTATCTTTTGACGACCCTCATCCAAATCCCTACCTAGGTATTATACAGGCTAGGGCTTGAAAGAGAACCAGCCTTCGCCACTGGTACGCTCCAGTCCCGCGTGACGTCATATTGGTCAATAGGATGACAATTATTTTTAATTTCAATATTTTGATATTTTTTTCTGAAATACTTTTTTAAATGTATAAATAAATTAGTAAATAATTGCATGAGTAGTGCGATGTTGTTAAACAAATTTTTACCAAGTTTGAAAAATTAAGCAAAAAGTAAATTAAGAATGCCATGATAATACTTTATTTGTTGTACCTACTAGTTATACCCTGTTTCTCTCCAAACAGAATAAAAATCCATCAAATTCCAGTATAGTGAACAATATTTTAGCGGAGCCCCTCTCGCATAGCTGGCAGGCGACGATGTACAGACAGCATATAGTCGAAATATAGTTTTGCAGGACGTCGCGAGCACACGCACAGTCCAAATATACTATTTTGTGTACTCAAGTGTTTTATTTTACGTTTATGCCAGCAGCATGCTGACTGCAAGTTATGTCCTAGTTGCCATGAAGAAGTTAAATACAATTCGTATTTAACTTCTTCACGGCGTTGGCATCGAATTAGTTACCATTGTTTGCCACTAATATGTTAATGTTATATAATAATATGTTATAATTAATATAATTAATCCACTAATCGCTGTTTCGATGCCATACAAATGAAGGCGAGCACTGACGCTAAGTATAAAGTAGTAAATACGAGGGCGGCACTGAAAATTTCGGGAATCAAGGAAGTGAAACAACATTACTATTTAAAAATGTATTTATTGCTTTTCGAAGTATTCTCCGCGAAATTTGACACATTTTTCCATACGATGGAACCAATCATTGAAGCAACCATTCCATTCGGAAGTTGGGGTGTCCAAAATGGCCGTTTTGTAGGCGTCCACAGCTTCTTCAGGTGATGAAAATCTCTGACCACGCAATTTATTCTTTATTTTAGGGAAAGTATAGAAATCATTAGGGCTTAGGTCGGGGCTGTACGGCGGATGGTCTAATAATTCTATGATTTCTTGCTCTAAAAACTCTTTTGTTCTGTGCGCGGTGTGAGAACTCGCATTGTCGTGATGGAGGATGATGCGGCGGTTGCAGTTCTCTTTACGGAGTTCAGAAACGACCTGTGGCAAACAAATGTTAGCATACCATTCTGCATTAACCGTTCTTTGTCCCTCAAGAGGAATAGTCGCAACATGGCCGGTTTTGGAGACAAACGTGGCCACTATTTTTTTTGCAACACTCCGTGAACGAACAATTTTTGTTGGCTTTAACTCATTTTCGAACACCCAAACTCGTGACTGGTTTTTTGTTTCGGGTTCGTACGCGTATATCCAGGATTCGTCACCAGATGTTGTATACAGCATTTGAGGATCCTGCGTGGAATCTTTCGAGAGTTCTGACGCACCAAGTAACGCGAGCCGCTTTTTGCTCTTCACAGAGCAAATGCGGTATCCATCGGGAAAACAAATTTTTTACACCTAATTTTTCATGCAAGATTATTTGTATTTGACTCATGCCAATGTCTAAAGTTGCCTGAATTTCGCGGTATGTCACATGTCGATCTTCCTCAATCAGCTTACGCACAGCATCAACGTTTTCTTGGGTGACTGCAGTTTTTGGACGACCTTGACGGGGATTATCACTGAGCTTGACACGTCCACGTTGAAATTCAGCAAACCAGCGATAAATTGTGGTTTTGGATGGGGCTTCATCACCAAATGCAGAAATCATCCGGTCAACACACTGTTTTTGTGTTAAACCACTTCGAAAGTCATAATAAATCATCGCTCTAGAATTTTCTCGAGTCAATTCCATTTTCTCAACGACTAAACAAGTTTGACAAGACCTTGTGACAAGACCGAGAATCTTTTTTTAAATAAATAAACGGTATTCGATTTTTAAAACCAAGGAGTTTTAAATTAAAAAGATTTTAATATGACAGGAACAGTGGAAATATTCCATTCCCGATACTTTTAGTGCAGCCTATGTAAAAGCAGGAGGAAAACTAAGGCATAGAATACGGGCGGTCACTGCACGAAAGCCGAGTACCTGTTTTTATCCATAGCAAATACAGCTTTATCGACAAGGCCACAATGTACAAAGTACAAACTAATAACAACACCCATCGGCGCAGTTAGGATGATGTTAAGAATGTGTACGTTGTGATCTAGTCTTTAAAGCTCATTTTGCTATAACTGAAAACAGGTGCTCGGCTTTCTAGCAGTGACCGCGCGGCCGTCGTGCAGTCATATAAACGCTCCATAGCTACATACATAGTTTAAAGGCTCCCACAGACGAGAGGCCGATCGTTTCAGTTAGGCCTGAACGGATTCGAGCACATACCTACATGGAAAAAATCGCTTCCGACTGAACTGACGTCAGTTCGGCCCTTAGATTTATAACGCCTAGATAGTCTTCAAACAAACGCATCGTGAAAGTGAAGCAAGCAACAGATAGATCTAGGCGTAAGCATTACATACCGACACGCACACACACAAAACTTTAAAGTTGTGGAGTGTGTACAGTTTTAAAGGACAATTGTTTCTTTTAAAATTGGAAATATTGTATTTGTTTTACTTAATATTGTGAGATGTATAAATATAACTTATATTTCATTTTAAACGATCTAAACACGATTTGTGAACATTATTCATATTAAACTGGTATTAAGGAATATATTAAGGATTATATTAATACTGGCAACAATTTAAATTGATAGTAAAAAAAATCAGAAAATACTTAAAAAACTTTGTCTTAGTTGCAACTATTTGTTAGCCACGAAAATTTTGAAATAAATTTATTATTAATAGTAATAATTTCAAAATTCACAATAGGGCAGCAAGATGGCGACATAATATGATTATATTTTAAAATGTTTTAAATTTTGCCTTAATAGAAGTCAAATTGTTCGGACATAACATTTCATACTTACGTATGAAATGTTATGTCCGAAGATTTTTTAATTCTTTTCCGATGCATTGTGACACCCAATAACGACACAAACCGTCATAATGTTTTGAATAATCGGAGATGTATTCATTAGCGCTTGACCTTGCCAACCTGACGGGTCGTTCGAACAAACTGGGCGATATGGCTCAGTATGATTTGCTTCACTTTTCATGCTCGTACCCGGTTTCTAGACGTTTTAATCTAAGGTTCGGCCTGAACGGATTTGAGCACATACACGGAAAATTGCCGCGAACAACGCGAGCGAAAATTGTCGTATTTTTAGGGTTCCGTAATATTTAAGGAAACCTTATAATTTCGCTCTGTCCGTCCGTCTGTCTGTCTGTCCGCCGATCTCCTAGTTCCTGTAATAACTTTATGACATTGAACTTTGAAATAATTCAAAGAAATCTATTGCGTGTTGATAGTTACGGAACCCTTCTTAGACATGTCGTGACATGCTCTTGGTTAGTTTAGGCTATTATTTTATTTACTAATTGTATTTTTCTGCAACTGTATTCACTCTATCGACGAAACCAAATTAATGTGTCATACATTTTTCCAGTAATATGTTATAGAAATATTTCTCTTTGTTTTATCTTAACGTCGTAAATGTTGTAGTCTTTAGATTTTATCAACCATAGTGGCTCTAAAGTTTTAAATACTTCAATAAACTCTAATAAATATTCTTAAGACGACGTGCCAGTTTTAGGGTTCCATACCCAAAAACGGGACCCTATTACTGGGACTTTGCTGTTCGTCCGTCTGTCGCCAGGCTGTATTAAGATACAGGTTAAGACCTTCTTAAACCGTAATAGGTCGATTTTTTTTGCAACACTCTAATTTTTGTTGGCTTTAACTCATTTTCGAACACCCAAACTCGTGACTGGTTTTTTGTTTCGGGTTCGTACGCATATATCCAGGATTCGTCACCTGATACGATGTTGTATACAGCATTTGAGGATCCTGCATGGAATCTTTCAAGAGATCTGACGCACCAAGTAACGCGAGCCGCTTTTTGCTCTTCACAGAGCAAATGCGGTATCCATAGGGAAAACAACTTTTTTACACCTAATTGTTCATGCACGATTATTTGTATTTGACTCATGCCAAAGTCTAAAGTTGCCTGAATTTCGCGGTATGTCACATGTCGTTCTTCCTCAATCAGCTTACGCACAGCATCAACGTTTTCTTGGGTGACTGCAGTTTTTGGACGACCTTGACGGGGATCATCACTGAGCTTGACACGTCCACGTTGAAATTTAGCAAACCAGCGATAAATTGTGGTTTTGGATGGGGCTTCATCACCAAATGCAGAAATCATCCGGTCAACACACTGTTTTTGTGTTAAACCACTTCAAAAGTCATAATAAATCATCGCTCTAGAATTTTCTCGAGACATTTCCATTTTCTCAACGACTAAACAAGTTTGACAAGACCTTGTGACAAGACCGAGAATCTTTTTTTAAATAAATAAACGGTATTCGATTTTTAAAACGAAGGAGTTTTAAATAAAAAAGATTTTAATATGACAGGAACAGTGGAAATAATCCATTACCGATACTTTTAGTGCAGCCCTCGTAATAGCACATAGTAGCACGCGTCCGTAAGTCGCAAAAACTACCGCTTTAATTTCTATATACGTAATATTTTCTACCGCTTATATTTTTTAATTTAACAGTAAATAAATAAATAAAAATAAAATAAAATAGTTATCGGCACTCCTTTAGTAGTTATTAGCAGAAAACGACGCGAGCGCGTTTCGCAAAAGCAGACTTGGCAACCTGGAACAAATCGCTTCAGACCATATGGCCGACTGATGTGATCTCGAAATTGCAAACAGACGATACGATTTTGCATCCGTTCAGGCCGAACTGAAGGAAACCGGACCGTGTATGGAACCCTTAACAGGTAGAAAAAAAATATCTATCGTGTCAGTACCGCCTCTATCTTCTTCCATTTTCTATTATCCCAGATGGAAACATGCTACAGAAATTATTACATTTTAAAAATATAATTTCGATCAAAAGAAAAAGTAAAAACTTAAAACTTAAAAAAAAATAATTAAAGAACCTATTTATCATCTGCCTACGACCTCTTCAAGTAACATGAAATTTATATCACTAAAGGCTAAAACACTCAGCGCTAAGTGAATCACATGAAAATTATGAAAACTAATCGGTTCAACTATTAACTAGTTAGTTTTCACAGTTCATTAGTATCATCAATAACTCACAGCTGACAGCTCGTTAGCCGGTGACTTATGACACAGTCCGTTCAGAGCATGAGATATTTTACCTCTGACAGGACTTTTATGCAGACGACATACGGATCATTCTCATAACCAACTCGAGGTAAAATAACTGAACGGATTGCACCTCTGACCTGCCTGTTTTTTGCCTGTGGCTACCATCATCCGGGCTAAAAGGTGCGTTTTTTCCACTTCCTCTCGTTTACGTTAATTGTACGGCGACACTTCCGCAGATAAGAATGCGGCCGCGCAGGCAGACAGACACACACGCGGTGTTCCGTACAGCTAGAAGCAAAAGACACACGACGCGCAAAAAAACAACACAATACCGGAATATATATCCGGAAATAGCGGGAATAGGCGTAGGACCACGCGATGTTTAATAATATTTATATGATAGATGCACATAACATTTTGTTTATCATAAAGTAACCGAATTTAGTACATAACATAGTTTAGTGGATGTAGTAATATCATTTTTACAAAAGTGAATAAAATAATAATTATAAAATATTAGGTTGGGTCCTTCAGTCTCTCCAGAGGCCTCTCACTGATGTAACTACCTCACGATTTAACATTAACTAAATATTCATAACGTCGATCTAGCTGCCTAATAAAAATCTAGTCAATGTAATTTCTACATCTGCTCAGTGATTGCAAATTGATTAGGACTGGATGGATCAAATTGCAAATTGGTCCAAGATGGTCAAAATCGTGACATGTTAGCTTAATAGTTACACACACACACATATTTTCTCATTTTATTCCTGAGATAGTATTATTACAGACTATACAGACACATCACTGTTAATTTGTAATCTGAGCTGTTTCTAGACCGGCCATACATCTTGGCCATACGTTTGAAACAGAAATTGCACGTGTCGGGCGCGCCACTCATCATCTGCGGGACAAATAAGGGATTAGCGACGTCCCGCCCCCGCCCCGTGCGGGTCCCTACAGGCCCTTAAGACGCTACGGACCCTGTAGTAGGTAGGTATAAAGACCCGACGCCGATGCGCGCCGGCCTGACACCGACGCGACCCGACACGGTGTTATGTTCCTATAGCTATTGTGTTTAGGAATTAACTTGTTTGGCCATCACCTCAGCGGTGACTTAAGTAGGTATAATACGGCCCATTAGGCAAAAATTTAAAAACGTAAGGCTCATACAATATGTAAAAGTCGTAAAATATAGATACATTTTTGTGGTGTGCTTGCTACGACCTTTCTTTTGATACCAAACACGTGATGATTATCTCGATTTAATTTTTTCAGATGTTAGAGTCTGAGGTTTAATTTTCGAAATACAAAATTTTGAAAAATAATTATATAGCCTATGTTACCCGCGGCATCATTACGAACATAGACACTTCAATTATTAAAATCGGCCCAGTAGTTTAGACGCTACGAGGGAACAAATATACATACAAAGAATGCCAAAATTACCCTTTTGGCTTCTTGTTTCGGACTTTTTAGACACTTTTTTACGTAGTCGGGTTATAGTTTTTATTTATAAAAATTGTAGATAAATGCAGGCTTAGCATGCGCACCCTAGAAATACCGAAGAATCGACAATATGAAACATTAATACCATTCGGAGCAAAATAGGTCTTATTGTAAGGCAGCAAGGTCGACGCGAGTTTAGTAGTTTCGCAAATACAGAGCTGGCAACACTGGAACGAATCGCTTCAGTCCATCCGGCCGACTGAAGCGATCTCGGAATTACACATACGGTGTCATGCAAAAAACTACGCCGTATCGGACAAGCCATGGTCACGGCAGTCAATGTCTTGACTGTTCATTTTAATTAATTACATCTATTAAAATAAAGAAGGGTACAAAGTTAATTATCAAAACTCATTCGAGCATCCTTTAAAAATGCAAAGGAGGCAAAACGGATATCCGTTATCCGACTATAAAGGCTTCCTGTTAATTACACGACCCTTAAATATTTGGTAGTAAGTAGGTAAAGTAACAATTATATTATTATATAAAGTACGTTACCGGAAATGACTTAATTCTGTAGAGTAGCCAGCCGGCTTTTACTGAATTTGCAACTTCCGGAAGCACCTAATCACTGAATCACACTTGTGGGAGTGGCCATACCAGTGACATTATAGCTTCTACAATCTGTACAAATAACAAATTCTTCGGCAATACAATAGCGATTTCCGACGGTCCATGGGCCAACGTCAACAGATCGCATCCGCCGCCCACCTGTGCGCCGGCACCATGGCACGTAACGTACGTGCCTATTTGGGTAAGCACTGTTTTTTATGGGGTATGCCAGGTAAACGAGCAGATTGGTCGCCTGATGGTATACGATTGCTGTCCAAGTGCTCGTGGACACCACAGCTGCAATTGGCAGGCAGGCAGGCTTTTAAGACCCACATCCCGCAACCTAAAATATCGGTTGCCGATAACCTTACCAGCGAAACACAAGCGTTATTTCACGAGGGTTTTCTTTAAGTGGTTTTCCATGGTATCTCTGCGGACTGCGGTCAAAGGGACCCACGGTTATAAAGCAGTACGTGTGTATCCCGGGACATCGGTATCTACGTCCGTCCCCGGCGCAGCGGGAGGCCGGACATGTTTATTTTAAATTTCCGGGGTTTGTAGCCGTCGGCACTTTTACGGACATTTAGCGACTACAGTCCGTTCAAAGTTGTTTTACGGAATTAGTTCATATGAGACCCTTATGTCGTCGGAATAAAGGTCTTGTCGGGGGTAAAATAACTCTCTCGACATTCTTTTGTGTTCTTCTAGTAATACAAAAATAAATTAGCAGCGAACTTTTTGTTGTGAAACATTTATATTATAGAGATGCGCGTTACAAGAAAAGTGCTCTGTATGGTCATGTCAATTTCTTTGACATGTTCATCAATCTTTGACAAGTCGGCACCTCGGCACTGAAAGCCATAAAAAAGTTGCACAAAATGTATATCCAATGGCAAGCTCCTACCTAGATGTTGGTAAGCTCCTACCTAGGTGTTTCTACCTTATCTACATTACAGTGTAGTGTTACATATAAAATTCTTGTGTACGGTCTTTGTTACAGATCTCCTAAGAAACGACTCGACCGATTTTTATAAAATTTGCAGGTGTATTTGGTAGGTATGAGAATAGGTTAATTCTTTATGCCCCTAAGTGGTATTTATATGATATTGACCAACCCCCATTATTTTCAACTAGTTTTTACTATTTTATGATTTGGCATTAAAAAATACGTATAACCATTTTCACTCTTTTAACACCGACCTAAATTGTTCGTTAGCGATATTAGTAGGTATTGTAACAATCTTCAACCCTCTGTTGTCGATAACTCTTTCACATATCACCTGCAGGTTGTAGGGGTAGGTGTAGGCTGTAGGTATGGGTGTTGGTGTAGGAGTAGGGGTAGGTAGTAGGTGTAGTTCATAGTAAGGACAGAACGACGTCGGTCGGGTACACGAGGATGGGCTCTAACACAGACACCTATTACATTGTAATGGCAGAATGTACTAGAACTACAATATTTTTTTTTAAATAATTTACCATCTTTGTAATTATCCTACATTCTGGTGATCAATAAAAATATTGAATTGAATTGAATTACCTACATACTGCAATACTTTCATAAAATAAACGTGGGAAAGCCATGCAATTGTCATCGAGACGAATTGGTCGCCTCGATCGGATACCACGGCCTCACAGAATCCCGGCGTGAAATAACGGTTGCGTTGCGTTGTTTCGCCGAGTGAGTGGGGTTACCGGATCCCCAAAGGGAGAATGGGGGATTTTAAGAACGGGGACCGATGTGCTCAACGCCGTAGGAGTTACAAGTCACCTCTGGTGTTACGAGTGTCCATGGGCGGCAGTGCTGTGATCGTTTACCATCAGGCGATCCGTCTACTTGTTTCCAGATCCATTTAATTAAAAAATAATTAATCGACCTCAATAATAGAGCTCTAGTGTGTTCAGTGTAGCCTGTAGCTTTGTACAAATCAGGCACTGTCTATAGTTCCCAACAGTGTGAGAAAGAAACGAGGTATCTATTGTCTTAAGTCTCGACACTTTATTTCTCGTATTTCACTCCATTTTGTGGTTCTACAAAGCAATAAAGACTGGCAGAAATCAAAAAGCCAAGAAAACTGTGAAGGAAGTGTATTGTGGGTAGACAATAGGAGCGGAAGTAGTAAAATCTTGCCAGCAATTATACTGTTTGCCCGGAGACGAGCCGGTAATCCCATTCACCGTCTGTTTACTATCTACTTCCGTTTCCGACTACTTTTGTGTGAGGCGTCCGGCCGTCTCACTGTATCTTTGTTTCGGGTTCCGCATCTATTCAATCTTACAAAAAATCGTTTTCCAAGGGCTACGATAATGCAATATTGTGCCTAAGGTTTCAAATAAGCACACTAAAATTAGTAAAATATTTTTATGATAACTACAATAAGGTGTCGCAAGACGTACCTGGAAATTATAAACACGTTTCTTATCAAGTTAAAATTTAAGAACAGAACAGTTTATATTTTTGCTTTATCATACATGGCCACCATTTTGGCGCCATTTTACTAACGAGCGATGTAACCCATTGCTTTAGAAGTTTCATCATTTTTAACAAGTATCATGCAGAACTACAAGGTGTCCACCAGAAGTTTACTAAACTTTTGGACTCTGGAGTTGCCGGTGTTGGTTAGACAATCGCGTAGATTAATAATTGTATTGTAACTCTTATTGTTACCTTTATTGGGTTAGTCGACTAAAATAAAAAAATAAAAAAATAAAATTAACACCACACTTGTTAGGCGACAACTGCTTTTAGGTCTCTACTCTGTCCTATTACCAATTTTTCTAACTTGTAACATTTAGTTCAGGTATATTATACACTTGTGACACTTAATAATTATTCCAATTTTAATACGATCGAAGGGTAGATGTAAGAGTTATTACTAAAGAGTGTAGAAGACTTCTTGTAAAGAGAATGTAATATAAGGGGGTATAGTAAAATGTGTAAAACGTAGGTATCTAGTAACCACTATAAAGGCTCAGAAAGCTCAAATGATTTTAACTTGTAGGTACAATAGATGTATATATTAACTTGTACGTGCAACGTGAAAGAATCTATACCATTCGGCTTAAGCCGAAAACTTTTTATGATCTTATAAATCCCAGTTTACGATAGTTTGTTTATTAACAGCCAATAATGTGCATGACACACGACAGCGACTGATGTCGAGAAATATGAGCCGGGGATTACCGACATGTGGCTCCGGTCTCCACGCGCTTAACGCCTCATGCCTCATCGTTATGGGTTTTTTTGACAGTGTTGCCAACATAAAAACCATAACGCATTAGTTTCAGGAAGTGCCATTAATATATTATATTAACACCGCCGCTCTATACCTATCATGTGAAACAGAGCTGTAACTAAATGACTCTCCTATTCAAGACTCTATTTTCTGACTTTATTGACACTTATTAGCTCTAGCAAGAGATATGATATGAGACATAAGGAAAGAGAAATTTACCAGGTAAAGAGAAGCCTACTCTTGTAGTGCTACTCTAAGCCGGAACTGGGTTTTATATGTTTTCTTAGTTTATTTATTGTTATCACTTCCGTTGATTAAATCTTTACCACCTACTCGAAAACTAATAAAAAAAGTGTCCGTCCTGTCCGGCAGGGAGTCGACGGACGAAAATAAATTTGGCGGGAAACTCAGATCGCGGAGGAAACGCTCGGTCTCTAATTAGCTGTGCCAAAACGAGATGAGTTACTGCTCTTTCCGCTCACACCAAACTATAACCTATCAGGGAAGCACAAGCGCCAAAGATAGTGAATCTTTGGCGGCCGGTTAAGCTGTTCTGCAGCTGGCCGCAGTCGCGGAAACGATTAGTTTCAGCCACATGCTGACAGGATGCGTGAATTCATTATCGATTCTCAAAAACATCCTGCTTCTCCCTCACACCCGCAAATCCCGCGTGTGGTGAGGGCGAATAAAACGATCCCGCATCCTGAACTGCTACGCTTGCAAAATGTTTTGAAATAAAAATGGAATAAATATTAGACCCGGCGTCCCCCAGTAACGGACCCTACTGCTTCGACATAGAGTCACATTTCCTCTCGCCGGCGAAGATCCTTAGTTCAGGTAGGAAATCTATTCATTCTTTCTTTTCCGGCCGGCGCGCGGCGCTGTATCCGGACACTCATTCATTACGTTCAATGTTCATTGATTACTCGTTCGCCGACTGTGCAGAGTAGCGGTCGTGCGCGCTCGAGACGCGTGTATTTAAATCGATAGTCCGGATTACTTACATAGTTAAATAATTGCATTTATATTATATTCAATATTAATCTAGTTACCTGCTGAATAACTGTGCAGTGTAGTGAGAAGAAAGTGACGGATTGTTGCATTACTGTCTTCAGGTAAGCATTGAATTTTCTTTTCGCGCATGTTTTTCATTTTATTCTTCATTAATGTATCATGTAAACTTAAACAAAGTATGTAAATGCGTTATAAATGATTTGGAAAAAAAAATGATGCGCTTATTTTTAAGATCTTCTATTGAAGATTTGACGAATGTTCAATTTTTTCCGGCGCTTGCCCAAAAGGTCCTTCCATTTCCTAAAATAATTTAATTTGTAAGTTATTTGTTATTTTTTCACTTTAAATCTGGTAATAAACAAGTGTACAATTTATTTTTAATAAAAACGTGGAAAAATTTTTAAAGTACGGATCGTGAAAACCTCATGAAAATATTCAATACATAAAGTTTCGTTTTCCTTTCTCCGATGTTATTTTCGCACGTAAGTGTTGTCATAAAATATCTACATATTTAATGCAAAACAGTAACATGATTTATAGCTTGTAGTACTTGAGCTAATGGAGCATAATATAAGAACAGGAAGTGATTCACTGAAGTAACTTTCGCGGCAAGATTTGCGCTTCCGGGCGATGACGCGTGATGGGCGATGGCGCGGGAAATGTCTTAGGGCTACCTTACACGGTCAATCAAAAGTAATGTTAATGTATAAGGGGTCCCATATACGTTCCGGTTTTCCTTCAGTTCGGCCTGAACGGATGCAAAATCGTATCATCTGTGTGCAATTTCGAGATCGCATCAGTCGGCCGGATGTTCTTACGAAACTACTAAACTCACGTAGATTTCTTCTAAAAACTACTAAAACAATACTGAAAACTATCAATTTGTTACATTTTTGCTACTTATAGTTTATTTTTAACCCCCGATGAAAACAAACTGGTGTTATAAGTTTGACTTGTCTGTGCCAAATGGACAATCCTATTTTGATCTAGTTTTTTTGTTTGAAAGCTGACATGATCGAGAATGTTATTAGCTATAATACATCGTCATCAGCTCGCTCACTGCTTGACAATTCAAGAATTACTTTAAATTTTAATTTGTTTATCGTAAAAGTTTTTAGATATTTACAGATTCTTCCAGCCAATTCCTAGGAATAAACTCATTACGTAGACTAGAATGAAAAGGTTAGTGCGTCCTTAGGGGCCCCATATACGGTCCGGTTTACCTTCAGTTGGGCCTGAACGGATGCAAAATCGTATAGTCTGTGTGCAATTTCGAGATCGCATCAGTCGGCCGGATGGAATGAAGCGATTCGTTCCAGTGTTGCCAAATCTGTTTTTGCGAAACTATTAAACTCAATTTGTACTAAAAACTACTAAAAGAATATTGAAAACTATCAAAAAAAGCTAGTCAACTTAAAAATTCCTAAAGCCCCCAAAAAACTACTGCATTTTAGGTTTTGTTATATTTTATTTTTATTATTTATTTTATTGGGTCAGATGCGTTTTTTTCCGTGTATGTGCTCAAATTCATTCTGGCCGAACTGACGTCAGTTCTAACTGAAACGATCGGCCTCTCGTCTGTGGAAGCCCTAAGAGTTGTTGATGGAATGTTGATGGGATTTTATGGAATTAGACCAGCAAGCGTGCTCGTCCTCTACCTGGGGAGTTGCTGGTGCATTGCTAGTCTTTAACCTATTCAAATAGTTTATTTCCAATAATATATTCGCAAAATTTTTTTGCTAATATTTTTGCTAATATTTTTGCATACCCTGCATGGATACATGCAAAAAGTTGTTGACCCACGCGACGCGTGGATCATCTCTCTTGTCAGACAATCAGGTGATCAGCGTATTGTCCTTACCATACTTGGAAACAACATTTTTTGTTGTTCCAATGCGGGAATTGAACCCACCACCTCCGAGTCGAGAGCCAAGCTCTAAACCACTGGACCACGGAGGCTGCTATTACAGAATTATATTAATTACAGAAGTAACGTTCCCCCAAACTAGGCGTCGCCCTTCAGCCATGGAACTTCGGTATACCCTCTCACTCAGGGAAATATAACATTAGCGATAATTCGCGTTGGTTTTTTCTGAGGCCATATATATCTCCGGTTGAGCCGGCACAATCGTGAAGAACGGCTTTCGCCTCTCCCACAAAGACGGTCTATTACATAGACGTGAGTGTGACGGACAAAACCGACAGCGAGACCAAATGACTGTGTATTGTGCAATCTGCGCCTAATGACCGCATTGTTGTTGTTTGGGAAACGGCAGCGACAGGCGAATGACTCACACGGTGTTCCTCAACCTGAGCTCAGGTCTCAGGCGATGACGATCTTAGGTCTTTGACTGCGCAGAGTAATGTTCACTTCTTAAGCGGTAGGGCTGCCGCAACGTTGTTTTAGTGTACATACGGAAGAAGTTCTGGAAATATTAGGAAGCAACCAGGTCATTCACTCGCCTATACATATATTAATTTTTATCTAATAATGTACGGAGGCGTAGTCAATACTTCGCTCTATGTGTCATTTATTTTCTAATTAGTTTTCTATTGTGATTTTGTCAAGTAATACGTTTATACGGGGAATTTCGCCGCACAATTTCCACCGCACGGCAATAATCGACCTATAAATGACTATTCGCGAAAAACAAACAAACTAGGTCACAAGGCAATACTAACAAAAATGACAAGGCGATTTGTCAAGAGACCCGCCGCACGCCGCACGGCGACAATAGACCCATGTGAATACCGCAAAAGTCGATATCATGACTTATTTAACGAGATTTAAGTACTCGCACAATAATATATGAGGTACATTGTTAGATTTAAATGTTTTACATGAAGTGATTAAATAGGAAGAAGTAAAGACAATAAATATACATTCGTGCGATGTGGTGGTAACTTGTATAACAAAAGACGGAAACTAACCTACATACACCACTAACAGTGTTTAGAAGACGCAGGCTAACTATAACTGTGAACTGCCCGAGGTGGCCGGGGAGCGGGAGTCGCTGAGCGGGGCTTGTGAAACGTTCCCACTCCCACTCCCACTCCCACTCCCACTCCCACTCCCACTCCCACTCCCACTCCCACTCCCACTCCCACTCCCAGGGCTTGCTACTTCATTACACTCGTGACTCGAGCAACGTTTACCATCTTGCCTTCTGTTGCTTGACCTGGCGCCTCATCTCGCGTGGCCTCTAATGAAGTGACAGAATGTTTCAGTACAATTTTGATCATTTGCAATGTTCATTCAAACCACACCTGAAGTTATATTTCATAAAAATACTTGCAGCCGTTTCCGAGATTCCGATTACATATATATATCTGTACAAGATTAGCTCATTTAAAGTATAAGATTTATTGCCTGTAGGCTGTAGCAAAGTCAAATAGTAAGTAGACCATTCCTCTTAGAAGTAGACATTTTTATGAAGTAAATCAACCTCGATAGGCTCAATGAAAATTGAAAACGATATCAACTAGGTATAATCAAATACATATCGAATTTTGTCCGCTCCTGACTCCTGAGTTCACACACACTTGCGAGTAATTAGATTGGAATATTTGAATGTTTAACCCCAGATGAGGAGTATTGAACAATTTGTCTTTCTTTCTTCCTACTTGATCACTTCCTACCAAACAAACCTTTATTTTTGATTGTCGATACATCGATACAATCATAATATATAGGTATTTAGTAAATTGCATTGTATACAAAAGTAAATACTTCTCTAGGTTTTATCATAAGAGCGTTTTTTTATTATCCGATTCGATACTGATAGCCAAGGGCTAGTAAATGTATGAAACTTTTTAATACTTGCTAGCTTACTACCCTACATAAAAATGTAACCATCATGTTGTTTTCTTTATTTTGGTTCATTCATATTAATATTGATACTATTGTTTGTGAATTTAGCATCGTTATGTATAATAACTGTTAAATTTCTGACGACGAACGATCATTGTATTTAGACAACTAATGAAAACCATATTATCATGTAAGTGGCAGCTTCGCCTTTGTTGATAATAAATAATCTTTAAACCTAACAAAACCTTGTCTTTAACACTGCGTCCGATACCGATATCGGATCGGAGAGTGGAAAAACGCTGTAACGTTAGATGTGTTTGGTAACTTTTTAGGGTTCCGTAATACATAAGGAACCCTTATAGTTTCGCTCTGTCCGTCCGTCCGTCTGTCTGTCTGTCCGCGCTTCTAGCTTCTGTAATAATGAATATAAATGGATGAATATAAATTTGTTATAGTTATAGATTGTGTGTAGATATCGGTTTTGGAATCATAAAATAATTATAATTTTATATTTAAGGGGTGGCTCTCCATACATGTGAAGTGGGGATGAAAAATATTTAATCATTCTACCCCATCGTGTAGGGTATCGTTGAATAGGTCTTTGAAAATAAAGTCAAGGTTTCATACATTAGTTTTTTACAAAGTCAGCCATTTTCGAGTAATCGGCCTGCAAAGTGGTTTGTAAGTTTGTCCCCCTCTAGCGTTTCTAAACTATAAGGCCCACTTGCGCAGATCTGGATTAAAGTTAACCCTGGGTTAAAATATCATGCTATCTCTTTTGAAAGAGATATAACATGATATTTATGCCAGGGTTAACTTTAACCTAGATCTGCGCAAGTGGGCCTGAGAGACAAAAACTTTAGGAAAATTATTTTGAGCGAAATCGGACAATAACTTGTGAAGTAATTCAAAGAATGTGTGACATGCTCTTGGTTAGGTTAGGTTGTTGCACGTAAACATCTTTACTTTTGCACAAGGTCACTTTTGCCCAACGAACATCGCCTTTTACAAGTTTTTGTCGTTGTTATGTAATATGATGGCGACGGGTGCCGCCTGCCACACACGTTCAGACAATGAAACAGAAGGATGTGCTACCATCTGCGCAGGCGCATCCTATAGTAACAATGAGCTCGTAAACGCGGCTCCTTACTGGTGGCGGAAGTGTCGATTTCGATTATGGAACGTCGGTCGGTTTGGCGGGAAGACGGCGCGCGCGCTTCCGCCCGCGCCAGATATCGAAAAAAACGTTACACTAAAAATAGTGCGACTTTTAAGTGTGGCGATAAAACTCAAGCCTGCTTGTAAGCCGGCACTTCACATAGCTACTTATTTGTATTTGTGTATTTGGCATATTTGATAAACAATTACCAGGGGACAGTTTACAATTATACAACAAATACCCAATTGAATATCGAACAGGCATTAGTTATGTGAAGTACCAACATAATGTTTATTTTAGATTGACAGTAATGGCTGCATTTTTAAGATTGCGATTCTAAACTATACTTTATTCAGTAGGTACACAAGAAGATACCTCCACGTTTAGTTCGAATGTCAACCTAGACCACTCTGTATAGCGCGGCGCCGCTCTTGCAACGAAACGCGTATCTTCTTGTGTACCTACTGAATAAATTTCAATTTTGAAAATTTTTTAATTTTAAAAATAAATCACCTTGTCGCGTATCATCTCATTTCGGTGAGAGCTGACCCTAAAGCAACAGCCGATCGAAATCTATAGGTTAATTAGGATGATATAATGACTGGATAGAAAATATCGCTAAAACTACAATTGAACTTACTGCAAATACCAAAACGGAAACCAAAACGTGACTTACTACAAAAATATCGGTTGTCTGTAAAGTCGGTTTACTGACGATAGTTGAACGTGACAACGTCATGTTTATAGTGCGCGCGGAACTAATTGGCCGCGCCTTAGGTAGGCGTGTTGCCGCCGCGAGGTCCGGCACCGAACTGAGTAATAACATCAAGCGCATAATAATATATAATAATAATAATATATAATAATACCTACCAACAACAACAACAACAATAACAACAACAACAATATTACTAATAATAATAATAATAATAAGAATAATAATAATCAGGTACCGGCAATGCGAGGTATGGCTGGTACTTGGTAACAGTGACAGGTAACGGTACTTGGTAACGCATGAGTCATGTTTTTTCGTGCGTGCAGCCGGCTCCATCGAATTATAAGACGTTATCACGTCAATACTATAAAAGTACTGGAAGAAAAAAATCACTTAATCAGTGCTAAAGATATAAAAGACAGAAGAAAACAGTTAACGAAGATTAGTAAAGAAATCGAGGAAAATATGAGAAAAGATAGAAAACAAAGCAGAATGGAAAGTTTAGAAATGTATATAAGTAAAACAGTTGGAGCCAGGAAAGCATACAACGAGAATTCTATGGACAAAGGAAGATTTAAGCAATGCAGAGCAGGTATCCTAGGAATATGCTATGCACATCCTATTACAATAAACTGCACGAAAGTACTTCAACACAAGGGGAAGTCAATATCTCGGACACCTCTAGTATTCCTAGCATTCTTCAAGCTGAAGTTGAGGCAGCTATAGATAGTCAATAAAACACCGGGACCAGACGGTATACACATTATTACATTATACAACGTATTTCTAAAACACCACAAGGGGGGAGTCTTAGTGCCTGTGTTCATAGATTTGTTTAACACCATCTAATACACTGAAATAATACCTAAGCAATGGACGGAATTTACCATTATCCTTTTGTATAAATAAAATAAATAGTTTTAAAAAACTAAAAAAAACACGCTATTAATCTCTTACGAGTTAATCTGAAAAAAAAACGAAAAAAATAAAAAAATAAAATAAATATCGGGTTATTGCATTGTCATCGGCCCTTAAGACGTGTGCAAAGTTTTAAGTTGATCAGACGTCTAGAAACCGGTGAAAATTAAGCTCAAAGATTCCGTTACATACATAGATACATACAACCCGAGCTAATAAAAGCGTGTTAAAAAGGAGATAAACACAAAATTGTAAATATCGCCCTATCAGTCTTATGTCCAATATTTACAAAATATTCGCTAAAATAATTTTAAAACGTATTGAAAGAAAACTGGACGATCATCAAGCCATTGAGAAGGCTGGACTCGCAAAGACTACTCTGTGATTGACCACATTCAGGTAGTTGGCGAAAAGTTTAGGAGAAGTACAACGAATATCACCTTACATACTATATTGCTTTTGTCATCTATAGCAAATCATTCCACTCTCTTCTACACAAAAACATATAATCCGCGACACATTAGAGTTATAGAAACACTATTTGTGGTGTAACTTTTTTAACCTCTGCGCGGTATGTAAAATTTGCAACAATACCTAATTTATACAAATTACATAAGTATGAAACTTTTTACATTCCATGCAGACTTTCCGGGATATTTCCAAGGAACCTATGCACTTATATAATAATATGCTCTTATCTCGAACCTGCATCCAAATCCCAACTAAAAAGATTGCAGCTGTGGAAACCTAGTACTATAAGGTTGAGCCAGATTTCAGCAATCTACATTTAATCTTTAATGATGGATGGATGGAGGATTTTCATCGCCTCAAGTAACATAAGATCGAAAAAAAGTTACAATTATTTGGGTCGATCGTCCTATTCAGCTCATAGGTATATCCTAGTTACAATACGGCAAAGAACCCTTCGCCAATGCGCACAATGCGCGCGGAAATCCGTTACACACAAAAATCGGGAAACGACAATAATACGCCGCCATTGTGCGCCGGATACCGGATGTGGGTCACGCGTCCGTACTAATGATGGATTAAAATGCCGCCCATTATGTCATTACGCGCGGGATGTTTTCTTTGGCGCTCCGGCGGCCGGCGCGGCGCCGAGCGGCGGTTGCGCAACTGCTGGGAACTGCTGATACAATTTAGCAATATTTTTCTACCGACGCGGACGTTGAAAAGTTTAAGAACTGACTGAACCCATATTGTGAATAGAACATTTTTGGGAAGTTCGGAAAGTAAGTTCGCCCGTGGTAAGTTCTCGACGAACTTGTGTTACGGGTACCAGACAACGGAAATTTTTTCATACCTAACTATATATATATATATATATATATATATATATATATATATATATATATATATATATATATATATATATATATATATATATATATATATATATATATATATATATATATATATATTTTTTTTTTAATTAATTTACCGTTAAAACAAAAATACATGTAAGACATTGGTATTACAATATCATCAAGAAACCACAGAGGTTTGTATAGATGATACGTATTACAAGTTGCACCAAGTAATAGGTAATTAAGTGTAAAGTAAATATTATAAAGTAATATTAGTTTATGATAAGCATAATGGCATTTAGGCATAATGGAGAATAGGATTTAATACTATAGTTATATTTAAGACTTATTATATAATACAGATCATATTTATTAGATATCCGTGACCCAGGAACGCAGAAAACTTTTTGTTTCCTGGCGGGTTTGAGCGACCGCAGGTTTGAGCGCCAACGCGCTAACCACTGAGCCATAGAGGTCGTCGTATGACATCTCGGTACACTATATATGATAAATCAACTTTTGTGGTAGGCCTGAGTCACTGTTGAGTGCACTTTCGGCGCCAGTAACTGTTCCTGATCCGCCGAAGACGCTTCACTAGCCGCGTTGCACGCAACACCGCGTCCTAACGCGGAAGGCCCGACTGTGTCCAATGGACAGTAATTATTATTACTTTAAAGAAATTATCTTCAGATTGAGTGGTAATAGATATTGTCACAGTAGCAGTAGTATACAGTAGTAGATATAAGTAGTAACAGTGTGCTTTCTCTTACAGATTTATAAACAATGCCTACCCAAGCCCGCTGTGACCGCGTTCCGCCGGCGGACGCCGCCTGGGCCTCCGTGGACCTCAGGATGCTGCAAGAGGATGATTTGCCACTAGGTAATATTTTTGGTACTATATTAGTTAAAAATCTATCCAAAATATGATATTATCCAAAATCATTGCGTAGGGGTAGAGTCGAGGGTTAGTGAGAGGGTCAGCCCTAAATCCTCACATCACTCGAATACTTTCTAGACCTTCGCGATTTGTAAATGTAGTATCTCCTCCTAATTTCCAGTTTTCAAATGACTAGAAGACGAGAGCGAGTATGCGCGTCCTCGTCTAGCGCGCACCCTCGTGCACGTTAATATATCCTGCGCAGATCTTAGATGGCCAATTATACTCTGTTAGTTATGTAGTTTCTCGAACATTCTCTAACTATCTCGTCTCCCATTTGCAGATCCCCGCGAGTGGGGCCGCGAGGAGGTGGGGCGGTGGGTGGCGCGGCGCGGGGGGCTGCCGGAGCGCTTCCCCATGAACGGCAAGGCGCTGTGCCTCATGAGCCGCGACATGTTCGCTGCCCGCGTGCCGCGCACCGGCCACCTGCTGCACCAAGTGAGTGTATATCCCACCCCATACCGCAGTACATGTCCTCCCCATACGACAGGCAGAGAGGGAGAGAGAACACAGTACCAGGCCAGTACGCCGTCATCAAATCATGGCGTCCTTGCCCCCAATTAGACCGTAGACGTCGCATCCATGGAGAGCTCTCGCTAGACCGCGCCGCGCTCCGCCGCACGACGCGTCGTGATGACGTCACAGAGAAAGTGGCGAGTGGAATGATTATAGTATTATTTATAGTCTATTCGCGTTCTGAATGCAGTCATACATATGTCAAAAGTAGCTTACTTTAATGAGGGTTTTTGATAATTTTTTTTGCCGTTAGGGGGTAGACCTAACACACACAAAGCGTCATCTGGTGGCGTAAGTGGTATCAAAAATGGTCAATAAGAATTTTCTATTCTTTTTATATCACCAGGCGGCGCTTGGTAGCCCGACGGTCCTTGTCGTGTCAAAAAAGCTGTCAGATGTCACGAATTTTAAAACCCTCATTTATTAATGTGAACACGGTTTATGTGTTATTGATCAATTTTGACATTTGTAATAATGATTTACTTCATTCTTAACGCGAATAGACTCTAGTCATTAACCGCAAGCCCGCAACACAGTTGAGGCTTGTGTTATATTCTGTAATGTCTGTCGGTGTACGAATGGCGCTTGCGACGCCACTCGCTATGTTGTACTGATCCAGTACAATATGGCGTTACGCAGCGAACCATTGATTATACAGATATATTATAATAGTGCAGGGAACAAAATAATATAGTGAAAGTGTCTTATAACAACATTGCAGGGACCGATGGGATATGGACGTACCTAATAGCCGAAAATAGTAATAACCGATATCAAAAACTTTAACTATGACTCGAAAAGTCACCGTAATACACGGTTCGACGTTATAAATGAAGTCATTATAAAGGGTTTTAATTGCAATATGGTCTACCTGTTTTTCACGACTATTTTTCATTGGGTTGGCACTTGACACATGGCAGGCACTAATGACGGAGACGCTCTATAATCTGCGCCGAACTCTCTGGTTATTACTTGTTACTAAACATGTTTTGTTTGTTACAGGACTTCAGACGACGCCTGGGGAAGGCGCTGGCGCTGCACGAACTACTCGACAAGCTCTCGAGAAAGTGAAGGCAGGTGGACCTCCAGCTCAACATGTGCATATCACTTGAAAGTATTACCTAGGTGTAGGTGTAGGCGGTGCCGGCACTCGGCAGGTACTGTTGTCTACAGCTGTGAGGTTCCAAAGCTGTATCTAGTATAATGACAGGCCCGAGTGTCAGTTTTTATAAAGTTGAGCCATTCGTTATGTTTTATTTGCAGGTATGGGTTTTTTAACAGCGCCTACTGAAATGAAGCTAAACGCAAACCCAAAAAGTAGTAATACTTGTAAAACTCACACTTGGGGTACAGGGCAGAGTGTTTCAGGATTCATGATATTATGAATTACAAGCTTATGCCCGCGGCTCCGCCGTAAATACAGTATTCCACGGCAAAACCGTACTTTTTCAGGATGTAAAGTAACCAATGCGTTAATTCCAGAGCATAATCTACTACAATACCAAATTTTATCAAAATCCGTTCAGTAGTTTTTGCGTGACGGTGTAACAAACATTCATCCATACGTCCTCAAAAACTTTCACACTTATAATAGTAGTAGGATGTAGTAGGATACTACTTTTTAATGAATTTACTTATTAGGGTAAAGCTTTTGTAAGACCGTAGTGTTCTCTCCTGAATCTGCAAGCAGTTTCCGTTCCTATTAGCTTTTAAATGAGTTTCGTAGGTTTTATATAATTAGACTCAAATAATTATTATTATTTTAATACATTCCTTATTGTAAAACACCTGGAAGGATCGTAGAGCGAGTTCTATGATTTGAGTGTTTGCAAACTAAAATGTTGTGTCTACTCCTCACTAGATGGCGCTGACACAATGTTTTGATTCGCAGAACTGTCGCGGCTAGCGAGTGGTTTCGTATTATTTTAACCAAATATATCGAGATTTTTGTACCAAAAATTTTGTTGAGATTCATAAATAAACTGACTTTGTACAAACTTCTTCGGTTGTCTGTAACAGCGGAACTATTGATCAAAACAATTTGAACTGAAATGTATATTTTGTTATCTTAGTTTCTATTGTAATATTATCACAGCAACACTATTAGCTTAGTTTCAACATGTCCAAATGTATGAATTTATTTTTTGCAGTAATTTCAAGTAATACTTAAACTAAAATCAAATATTAAGAGTACGTATTCGTAGAATGCATAGAGTCCTAATCGGCTCTATTGAATACAGCTTGTATTAAGTATTCAATAGCAAGTGTTGTTATGAATGTATATATTTTGTATTAATTTATAATATTTCTAGTCAAGGAGGTGTAAATAAAATGTTACAAAGTGTGTATTGACTTTTATTTTTTGTGTCCACGATGTACGTGTTCTAGAATAGCTATCGGTTTGGGTGACAAAGGAAACTGCAATTCAAATACTTAACAACCTCATTTATCTTGGCAACAACTGACGTAATAATTTCCGATCTCCTGTAGAAGCGACATAGGTAATTCGATGGACAAATATATTCTCTACTGGATAACAATTCAAACAAATAACGTTAAGAGTAAATATCAGGTAAATGACTTACTAAGTATATACCACAAAGTTTTTTAGAAATGCAGGCTACTGGCTTGGCATTGATTTTATTATATTACTCATAATAAAATAGCTTAGAAAATAAAGTACTACAATATTAAAAAGTAGATTTTTTCAAAACTATAGAAGGTTCAATAAAAAAAATGTTTATAGCAAATTTCATCAGCTTTCTACTAGTTTCAGAAACCTGACAATCTTTGCGATATATATAAACGTTTTTTATTTACAATCTGTAACTTCAGTTATACATCATTGAATTTTTGTAAGTGTATTCGAGTGTAGCACTTTCTTTTGCTGGCCAGTATTTATTATTCCTCTTGGTCCACCAGTATTTATTAAAAAATAATTAATTAATATAGCTACTTAATATTGTAACTTGTACATTTTAGATCACTCCATGGAATGTAAAGAGTGTCGTCTTTGCTCCCTGAAAAAATTATTTTATGAATAGGTATAATATACCCTACTAATATGTCTTATTAAAATATACTTACTAGTTAATTACTAACATACAAATTTAAAACTAATTTATTATAAAGACACAGCACAGAGACGCATTACTAAAGTATTTAATTATTTACATTAGACATAGACACATATTAGACATTTGGAATGAGGCTTTAGTTACAAAAAATCTCTCTACACTCTACAGAGATTCAGTACGAATTGTACTTTAGTATGAGGCAAGCTCTTCACTTACTTAGTTACTACTCAGTATTCACAAGTATTACGAGAATTATTTTAGCACTATGTTGAGCAAACTCATTTATTTATAAATATACAATATTATACTTATATAACCATGAAATTTAGAATACAGGAAGTTTTGAAGGAGAAAAGTCGATCTAGCTAGGTCTTATCCCTCGGAAACTGCCCATTTTTAAGCTAAATATGTTTTTTCGTTCGTCGTGCAGGAATATATCAATAATTTCGAGTCTGTTAATATCAGTCTGATTGGCAGTTTGGTTCGGCGTATGTATGTATAATTTGAGTTATTAGGAAATATGGAATACCATATTCCATATTCGGGGTTAACAAGGGTTCGAATCCCGGTCAGACAAATATTTTTGTGCTTCTTTTTATTTTTTTAATTTTATAGAACTCCGAGCAAAACTCGGCTACCCAGGTACTATAAATGACATTAGAAAAATATAATATTTTAAAGAGGGTTTAAATCTGATGAAGCTGAATATTTCATCGCTTTCGAAGTTTTGTAGAAACTAGAAACTTTGACAGCGGACATCTACAAGCCTGGAGCAAATACTACAAAGTACAGCCCGGCTCGGTGCGGGCTGACAGTAGGTCTACATAGGCCTGGTCACATGTACGAGACAAAATAAAAATGTAAACAAATATTAAGGGGTTTGCACTTTGCAACCTTTGTATCAAATTAAAAAAAACACAGCTTTCTCACTTCGTCATTATCTTGAATAACAAATCTATCAAATACCTATACTCAAACATGGCTCCGGACCGATGGTTGACAGCTCATGTATAATACAATCCGACCAAGTTCCGAATGTCACGTATATACGGTGCGGAGTTGCGGACAGATCCGGTGTAGCACTTTCGAACCTTATTGCCAAGAAATAAGATCAAAATATGCCACACCGAACTTGTCCGTGAGCTTACTTTTGGTTTAAGAATATTCAGTTATCATTATTTACATAAGTTATTCTCTCTCGTGGTCTTAGTATACATACCTAATATCAGCATTCATCGAGCGGGCACCATGGTTGTAAGTTTGTAACACTCTGCATAACATTTAACATTCATACGAGTAACACACAAACACACACACAAGTCACCTTATCTTCTTTCACAATTTAGAGTGAACTGCAGGCACTGGGGCGACACTCTACAAATGACAGCTCGAGCACCGGCGAATGTCAGCCATGTTGACGTAAGCCTAAGGTTGACAACGAAATAATTTTAAACGTCGCGTCAGACAAATCTATCATAAATATTATGAAATTATACTGTCAATTATTTCAAAGAACAAAACAACCAGCGGCCAGCCCCGAGAACGAAAGTCCTGGCTGGAAAAAACTCTCGCCCCACCCGCCTCCGCATTCGCCCCGTCACGCGCACACAGCCGCGAGCTGCACATGCGTGTAAATCGGTGGAGTGACGATACTTTACGTTAGTAATATAATAAATTCTTTGCTGCAGGTCTAAAAAGGCCACTTCGAGTGTTCCGTTTCATAATTTGTAAAGTTTAATTCTCTATAATTTGAATCATTATTTAAAAAAAACATGCATCGCCGCGTCGCGTATCGTCTGGTTTCGGTGTGACCTGACCCTACCATTTTCTTTCTTAAAAAATATAGCATTGTTATTAATATATAGAGCCGATATACATTAGATAATATATAACGGCCCATTTACTTCTCATGTGCTCCTTCGCCTATGATTTCATTAATTCGAACTTTGGAAGCTATATCTACTAAAGGCACCATCTAAAATCTAATAATTCTAACAAAACACAGACGCGGTCTCTTTAGTAGCAACCGCATTTAGTTTTATAATATAACAAAATTATAAATTTTAAGTAACCCCCGTCATTGTCAAGCTGGGAGCGATCTGATGATGATGAATTATAGCTACGAACACTCGCAATCACTCCAGTTTTCGAACAAAGAAAGTAGATTAAAATAGGTTCATTCGTTTGGGAGCTACGATGCCACGGATGACATACAGAAGTATGTGACATTTAAATTGGTAGGATAAATGTGCGCTACTGTGCCTTTGTTTACGTTTAGATTTAAATGGAAACAGTTAAACAGATTTTGTTGGAATTTATGACGTAAGAACCAAAAAAATAGAAATTGCTATGACTATTTGGTGTAATGTCATATTTGTTATACGATTAGGTCGTAAAAGAGAGTAGATTTGAGTCAAGTATGGTGTATTATGCACTAACTTAACAAATGCACTTGGTCGTAAAAACCAAAGTTCACTATAGTTCTGATTACCAAGATAACAAATGCGCTTGGTTTTAAAAACCAAAGTTAGTTCTATTTTTAATACGATGTTTAGTAAAATTTGGTTTAAATATTAAATTTCAACAAATTTAAAAGAAATTAAATAAGGTAGATATTATGTACCTACCCAATGTGTGAAGATTTTGAAGAAGAAGAGATGATTGATTACTGACGTCCAAAAATTTGTGAACGACTTAGGTATTTAATTTGGTTTAAAGCAGAAACATACCTACTAGCTCATTTCATTTTGCAATTACGAAATAAAATGAGATAGGAGGCATATTGCTGCATGAAACCAAATGAAGAATAATGTTATTGGTAGTTTATAGTTTTATATAGTTATTTAACGTCACCAAAGTTAAAACGTTATGTTATTAGGAATGAGGCAAGGTGATTCTTTAAGTAGTTAATAAGGTAGATACTTGACTTCTTTTTCGGTCTTACATTTTGAATCATATAGCAATTACTTATTACAAATTTAGTTCAGCATTATTCACTCAGATGACCCCTTGCTTATATGAATTAAATACGACTCAAGTTGCTACAGGAGCCAATTACCATATTATATTATTGAATCCTGGTGTTAAGTATACATTGTATTAATAAAAACTGGTGATAACTTTGATCTTAATGATTGTTCTAAGCATAATATTATTATCGTAACTAAAAATAATTTCCTATTTCGTTTTATTCGCATTAACAAATATTAACGTTACTGTATTTAACGTAAATAATAAAATTAATTAATTAAAAAACAACTACGTCAAAACTGAAAAAAAAAAAACAAGAAAATCCAGTAAATCGAGACTTTAGTTATTGAATATTATTAAATAACTATACCTACCATTAAAATAGTTTGGTGATCGATACATTAAAAAAGGAAACATTCTATTAGAATAAGAATAAAAAGTTTTTTTGCAACAATTACGGAACATAATGGTATTTAATAATCGGGATTCGGGACCCATTACTTATAAGGAAGCCGGATTTTCAGTTTCAGATCAGTTTTATTTCATTTACGCAGCCGTGTTTCTTTTGTAATTATTTATTTTACACTTTTAAGTTATTGTTTTTGTTTTTTTTTATCAAAATCGGCCAAAGTTTGGTCTTAATAGTGCCTCAACACACAAACATAGGCTGATAGACACATTACCACTCCTTTTTGTCGCGCAGTAGTGTAAAAACAACTTGATACTATATTCTTAGAAAATTAATCACTTCATAAATTTGACTTAATAACTGAATAAAATTGAAATTTGATCACCCATAGATACATGTAGGTAAAGCGAGGTATGATGGTTTTTGTTACCCAAGTTTCTAGTGAGGTATGTATTGTTAGTATAAACATTTTGTAGTTACGATACCACACACACAAAAGGTACAAAAGGTCTAAATTATTTTACGACTTTCTTAATATTTGATCGTGATCTATAAACTCATTGACAACGACCTACTTCTAGCTACGACTCATCACAATGAAACACCTGAAAGAAATATGAGGTGTATAAAACTTTTTTACAAAAAACTTTGGTCGTAAATC
This sequence comes from Phengaris arion, assembly GCA_963565745.1. Taxonomy (NCBI): domain Eukaryota; kingdom Metazoa; phylum Arthropoda; class Insecta; order Lepidoptera; family Lycaenidae; genus Phengaris; species Phengaris arion. Next base: position 17,434,844 of record OY751434.1, on the reverse strand, counting down.
CAAGCTAACTTCTGAACTAAGAGACTGACTGACAATAAAATAAAGTTTTCCATTGCAAATAACATAAAAAAATAACATATATTACATTAAAGAGTCAATATACATACAAGAAAAATAAGTGTTGTAGTCGATTTATTTTTTTAATTTTGTTTTTTGCTTCTCCTGTAAAGTAGGGTTTTCGCTTTTACACCCTTTCAACCTCAAGGTATCGATAAGTATTCATATATATTATACTAATGTCTATGATGAATTTTTTAATACCTTAAGGCTAGACATTAGCAATAGAAAATAATTATGTTGATGTTGTTGGATCTGAACGGAATAGTATAATTGGTGCATCGGTATTGCAGCTGGCTAAGCACGCGATCACGACTCGGGCTTAGTATCAACGGGGACCTTGATCACCGCGCAGGGCTTGCGGCGGCGTCCGACCACCAGTAGCGCCAGGCAGCCGCCGGACAGCAGCAGCGCCAGCACCGAGAACACGGACAGCCCGAGCCGCGCCGCCGCCGTCGAGTACGTGCCGTGGTACACCAGAGACCGCAGCGACTCCGGCAGGTCTTCCACAGACTGGGGAGGGATTATTGCGAGAGATCAAAAAACGAACAGGGCTGAATTAACATAAACGATTTTAGATGGAAATTTCAACCCAGCAAGTTGTGTAACCCAACTGAATAGGATGGACAGAAGAGATAGTAGCCAATCCAAAACGGGAAATTAAAGAAGTACCTATATATGGCATCCCAGTTAAGTAAGAGTAACTAATGGGAGAAAACGCAGAGTTTGTACCTGATTAATATGCACTAAGCTTAATAATTTTAAGCCATTTTGTACAAAGATCGGTACCATGTAACAGGCACTATACGTCTCTGTGTCATCGCCATAAAGAAATATGATATTTTCCCTCTTTTTACCCTATTTACTTTCTCCACATTATTAAGGGAAAGTTATGCATTTTTTTATGAACGCTTTCCAATCTCACCATCTCAATCCAGGCCACCGGCATTATCATGTCCTGCGGCAGGTACCGCAGCGCCGCGAACACGGAGCTCTTCTTGAGCTGCACGTTGAGCTGCAGGCTAGACTTGCCGCGCAGCGCGATACCGAGCGTGGGGTGTACGTCCAGATAGTTGCTGTGCCTGGCCGGCTGCAACCCGCTCATCTGCTCCCGCAGGCGAGGGTCGCCCAGGTAGAAGTGGGGAAACGACGCGAATGCCGGGAAACCTGGGGATTGACCAATAATAAGATACTTGTGATGAGAACTGGTTTCTAGAGGATCAAATTTTCTCTTGAATTATGAGGAAATTCCAGACAACTAACGGACTTACTTTAGTTCAATTGTTATCATGACAAACCCACTGTTGGAATACTACAAGTATAGATAAGACAAGCCATAGTGAAATTTTGGGCCATCCAAGTGTGCCGACATGCCGCACTTGGACTAGTTGAACTGCTCCGAGCTCAGCAGCGGCAGCGGCGTCGGTGACGGAGCGCAATGGAAATGTTGGCCGTAGCGCTTCTATATAATTCAATGGACAAACCACATCTTATTTTATCAGATAATAATTATTTATATTTACGTATCCTGCATGCAGACGGGCAGGCTCCAGAGTTCCAGCTCGCAGTAGCACTGGTTGGCGGGGTTGTGCTCCTGTCGTATGACATAGTGTCGGGGACGTACCCTGCGTGCAGACCACCGTCTGCACGCAGGGTACGTCCCCGACATCGTGGTGACGTTGATGACGCCGCGCGGCGAGCAGGCACCGGAATCCAGCTCGCAGTAGCACTGGTTGGCGGGGTTGTGCTCCTGTCGTATGACATAGTGTCGGGGACGTACCCTGCGTGCAGGCGGTGACGTTGATGACGCCGCGCGGCGGGCAGGCACCGGAATCCAGCTCGCAGTAGCACTGGTTGGCGGGGTTGTGCTCCTGTCGTATGACATAGTGTCGGGGAGGTACCCTGCGTGCAGGCGGTGACGTTGATGACGCCGCGCGGCGAGCAGGCGCCGGAATCCAGCTCGCAGTAGCACTGGTTGGCGGGGTTGTGCTCCTGTCGTATGACATAGTGTCGGGGACGTACCCTGCGTGTAGGCGGTGACGTTGATGACGCCGCGCGGCGGGCAGGCACCGGAATCCAGCTCGCAGTAGCACTGGTTGGCGGGGTTGTGCTCCTGTCGTATGACATAGTGTCGGGGACGTACCCTGCGTGCAGGCGGTGACGTTGATGACGCCGCGCGGCGGGCAGGCACTGGAATCCAGCTCGTAGTAGCACTGGTTGGCGGGGTTGTGCTCCTGTCGTATAACATAGTGTCGGGGACGTACCCTGCGTGCAGGCGGTGACGTTGATGACGCCGCGCGGCGGGCAGGCGCCGGAGTCCAGCTCGCAGTAGCACAGGTTGGCGGGGTTGTGCTCCTGTCGTATGACATAGTGTCGGGGACGTACCCTGCGTGCAGGCGGTGACGTTGATGACGCCGCGCGGCGGGCAGGCACCGGAGTCCAGCTCGCAGTAGCACTGGTTGGCGGGGTTGTGCTCCTTGTCGTCGAATACGTTTTCCGGCAGCGAGTAGCGCAGCAGCTTGATGCCGTCCGCTATCTGTAACCGACGTGGAACAACGTCAAATGGTAATCTAGTAGCTACTCCATAGCAACTTGATAGAAATCTTCGTGTAATGGTATCTTTACTAAGTTAGTAGAAAAATACAAGGATGTAACTCCAAATTCCAAATGACTGATTCATTTAGAGTGTGGAGTGTCAGGGCGTACCTCGACGTCCTCGGTGTAGTAGAACGGGAAGCGCCGGCAGAGGTTGGAGTAGAACACGTGCAGGGTCTGGTTGCGGTCCAGCATGGACGGTGGGAAGATCGACCCGTCCGTTGAGTAAATGCTGCAATATAGATATGAGTATATTAGGTACAGTACCCCGTTAGGAATGGACTGAAGGACTTTTTAGGACCTCATAGTCTCTTATCTCACACTGTTAGACGGATGATGTTTTGGGACAGCAAGCTCGCTTTCATGTTTCAGGCTCGGACTAACCTAACTTAACTAGAGATAGAGCTGAAAATCGAAGACGCGGCAACACACGGTAGCTATTTAAAAATTCGACTCTCGTGTGTTCGATTTTCAACTCTATTGTATTAGCGCAGAGTTCTATTTTCAGCACTGTTTCTATCTGGCCGGATAGATTCCGGATGATGAAGACCGAGCGAAGTGTATTATACACGACCCTATACACGGTCCGGTCTGCCTTCAGTTCGGCCTGAATGGATGCAAAATCGTATCGTCAGTGTGCAATTTCGAGATCGCATCAGTCAGCCGGATAGACTTAAGCGATTCGTTCCAGTGTTGCCAACTCTGTTATTGCGAAACTACTAAACTCGTGTCGTTTTCTACTAAAAACTGCTAAAAGAGTACCGAAAACTATAAAAAAAGCTACTAAACTTGGGAATCCCTAAATAAACACAAAAACCACTGCTTTTTTAGTTTTAATTTGAAAATATGTTAATTTGACCGTTAAATTAAAAAAATATAGTAGGAAATATTACGTATATAGAAATAAAATCGGTAGTTTTAATCGACTTACGGACGCGTGTTACTAAGTGCTATTATGTTAAGGTGTGTCAATAGTACATAGAAGCAGGCCATTTTGCCTTGTCTGGCTATTTTCTACAAAACTATTACTAAGAACTAAATTCCTACTAAAAAGGGTATAATGTACTAGTAGTAAAACTTTGTAAAACAACTAAGTTGGCAACATTAATTCTGACCTGAACGGATGGACTGTATGGACACGGTAATAACATTGGACTTAACGGTTATAATCTAATAAAAAGTGCGAGTCAGGTTCCGTACAAAACGGAAAAAATGACGTTTGTTTATTCTGTTTTTAGTATTTGTTGTTATAACGGCAATAGAAATACATACATCATTATTCATTTGTGAATATTTCAACTGTCGAGCTATCATAGTATACAGCCTGGTGACAGACGGACATAAGGGTCAGTAATAAGGTCCCGTTTTTACCCTTTGGATACGGAAATCTAAAAATTGCAACGTGGTCTAAAGAATATTTATTAAAATTCATTGAAGTATTTGAAACTTTAGAGCCACTATGGTTGATAAAATCTAAAGACTATTACTTTAAAACAAAGATAAATTATTTCTATATCATATTACTGTAAGAAAGTATGACACAATAATTCGGTTTCGTCGATAGCGTGATTACAGTTGCAGAAAAATACAATTAATAAATAAAATAATAGCCTACCCTATCCAAGAGCATGTCACGACATGTCTAAGGAGGGTTCCATAACTATCAACGCGCAATAGAATTTATTTGAATTACTTAGTTATTATCATAAAGTTATTACAGAGGCTAGGAGAGCGTACAGACAGACAGACGGACGGACAGAGCGAAAATATAAGGGTTCCTTAAGTATTGAGGAACCCTTAAACACGACCGAAGCTCGCGGCAAACCAGATGCGATTCTCCGTGTATGTGCTGCTCGAATCCGTTCACGCCGAACCTTAGATTAAAATGCCTAGAAACCGGGTACGCGCATGAAAAGTAAAGCAAATCATAATGAGCCATATCGACTCAGTTTGTTCGACTGACCCGTCAGTTGTCGTGGTCAAGCGCTAGTGCATACATCTCCGACTGTGCACACATTATGACCGTTTGTGTCGTTATTGGGTGTTACAATGCATCGGAAAATAATAAAAATGCTTCGGACAAAATTTGACAAAAATGCAAATATTTATAACATTTTAAAATAAAATCATATTATGTCGACATCTTGCTGCCCTAATGTGAATTGTGAAAGTGTTACTAGTAATTTTCATGGCTAACTAATAGTTGCAACTAAGACAATGTTTTTTAATATTTTCTGAATTCTTTAACTATCATTTTTAAGTATTGCCAGTATTAAGATAAGCCTTAATACCAGTTTCATATAAAATATAATGTTCACAAATCATGTTTAGACGGTTTAAAATGAAATATAAGTTATATTTTTACTTCTTACGATGTTAAGAAAACAAATACAATAATTCCAATTTTAAGAGCAACATTTTCCGGGGAAATTGTCCCTTAAAACTGTACACACTCCACACCATTAAAGCTTTGTGCATGCATGTATGCTTGTCGGTATGTAATGCTTACGCCTACATACAGGTTGTCCCAAAATTAGCACGTCACACTGACACCGGAGGTAGATGAACCCAAGACGCATTGAACAAGCCTAACATGCCCATAGAAAAGATTCGTGGGTTTTGAGTTATGACCAGTTTTATTAATTTTTTAAAAATCACCATTTTTTGTAATGTTCGTATCAGAGACTTTTTAAAATGCACTTTATTTTACTTTTTTTATGTGTACTCCCTCAAGACTAGTTACTTATTATGAAACAAACAATACTTCTTAATACTAACTACTTAATAAGTCGATAAGTAATGTGAAATAACAACAGTTGATAGTCAATCTCAATTTTATTCTCACATAAAATAATAGTTTCGACTTTGAGCAGCCACCGTGAAAAAAAATACTTTAAACATAATGAACAAATACCTTTAAAAACTTCCCTATGCCATGCCAATTCCAAAATGGTGTAACACTTGCCCTTTGATTCTTTACACAATACGTGAGAGTGGGAATAAAGCTGTTGAGGCGAAGATGACGTCATACACATTTTACCTGCCATTTGCCTGGGCGGCCCAACACGGGTTCTGAATAACAAAAGAAACGCTGTAAAACAAGTTTTAATAAGAAAGAGACGGCGATAGCAGATACTTGACCAAGTGACCAGCCAGCCAGACCAGCCCCAGCCAGTCAAGTCAGTTCGTTGCGTTTCGTGCTACCGACGTGTTCTCTGCGCCTCTGCATTTTGTTTTGTGATTTTCAACGTGTTTTTGGCTTTTCTACTGGACTCTGTTTTGCTTGTGAATTTGGACTATTGTAAAGTGGAAATGACGACTCAGTGCTCAACCGGACTCTGATTTTCTTGGGAATTCTGTGAAACGGGCACGATGGCGAATCCCAACGTCTCTTACTCTCATAGCGAGTACGCAGACATGCATCTAATTTATGGTGAAACCAGGCGAGTTTCGACTTGCGGTAACGTAACTTACAATGCGAGGTTGGTTGCACGATTGTATGCGGAACGGTATCCTAATCGTACGCCGACAAACTACGAAATTATTTTGCGCGTTGTTAATGCATATCGCGAGGGTCGAGTACCAGGAACGAGAGGCCCAGGCGCTGGAAGACCCCGCACTGTAGATGATGATGTTGTTTTGGATGAAGTCTGCCAGGAGCCAGGTACTTCAGTGTGGAGCATTGAACGGCGCACTGGGATCCCAAAATCGTCAGCATATCGAATTTTAAAGCGGCACAGATACCATCCCTACAACAAAACACGTGTCCAAACGCTTCTAGCAAGTGACCACCAATGGCGCGTTATATTTTGTCGCCAAATGATTGCTAAATGGAGAGAAAATCCAAACTTTTTTAATGATGTCTTGTGGAGCGACGAATCTGCATGTAAACGAGATGGATACCTTAATCTCCATAATCTTCATAGCTGGCGTCTAACCAACCCTCATGAAAAAAAAGAAGTTCGCTCTCAATATCAATTTAAAATTAACTTGTGGACAGGAATATTAAATGGCCAGATAGTAGGACCATTCGAGTTACCAGCTGTTCTGAATGGAGAAAATTACTTAAATTTTTTGGAGAATGATTTTCCAGTATTACTAGAGGACTTCCCTGAGGAATTGAGGAAAAGATGTGGCTCCAAAACGATGGCTGCCCAGCACACTACGCCCGCGCCGTACGAGAGCACCTGGATATTGCATACCCTAACCGGTGGATAGGGTGACTGGGACCGATCTTGTGGCCGCCACGTTCCCCGGATTTAAATCCTTTGGATTTTTTCTACTGTTGAAAAAGTCTACGCAAAACCGATTACATCTGAGGCTGAATCAAGGCAAAGAGTATTTGAAGCAGCCCGTGAAATATCGACCATAAGCTTAAAAAGAAGACTCAACCGAAATTTTATACGAAGGTGTCACTTGTGCATAAGATTGGGAGGAAGACAATTTGAACACTTGTTGTAAACAAAATAAATGCAAAATTCATACGAAACTTTTTTTATTTTCTTTGAACACACATCTGTGCATCTGGATCGATGACGTCATTTGGCGCTCTAGCGTCAGGGAGAACGCGGGGAGATGAAAGAAGAAGTGAGATAAAAAACTTCATTCCAGCGAGCGAGGTGCAGAGATATTGTGTTATTCACACTAAACTGTTGTCTGCTCTGGCACTATTCAAATACTGTCCACGTCCACAACAGATAGCATTTCGGTGTTAACAGCGTATTATTTTTTATCTCTTTCAGTCCCGATTACTAAGCCAGGTAAAAAAAGACACCCTACTAGACCAATTCTCTACCTACTTGATCGTGGCAACTGCAGGACTTACTGGTTTATTTTTATTAATTCCACTTACGCTCTTCTGCATTGATGAGAAACAACTAAAATTTGATAATTATCAATAATATACAATACAAGCGTTACACCATTTTGGAATTGTAATTGCATAGGGAAGTTTTTAAATGTATTTTTTCATTACGTTTGAAGTAATTTTTTTTCACGGTGGCTGCTCAAAGTCGAAACTTTTAAAAAAATTATATTCATGTGAGAATAAAATTGAGATTGACTATCAACTGTCGTTACTTCAGATTACTTATCAACTAAGTATTGTTTGTTTCATAATAAGTAACTAGTCTTGAGGGAATACACATAAAAAAAGTAAAATAAAGTGCATTTTAAAAAGTCTCTGATACGAACATTACAAAAAATGGTGATTTTTAAAAAAATACTAAAACTGGTCATAACTCAAAACCCACGAAACTTTTCTATGGGCATGTTAGGCTTGTTCAATGCGTCTTGGGTTCATCTACCTCCGGTGTCAATGTGACGTGTTAATTTTGGGACACCCTGTACATCTGTTGCTTGCTTCACTTTGTACGATGCGTTTGTTCGAAGACTATCTAGGCGTTATTAATCATAGGGCCGAACTGACGTCAGTTCTAACTGAAACGACCGGCCTCTCGTCTGAGGAGGCTTTAAGGCTTAGCCTCCGTCAGTCCAGAAACAAATAAGACTACTGAAAAACTACATATTATGAAAATATCTCTGAATAGTAATGATTACTTTCCAGAAGCCAGCGTTTAGACATTAATAGCCTTGAATCATGATCTTACCTGATGTCCAATTGACGACATGCGCATACTATACTTGTGGGATCGTAACATTATCTACTGTATTTACTTAACCAAAAGTATGTGTGTAACATAAAGTAGCGAGCGTTGTGCACGTTATGGGCGAAGCGCCGCGATTTCTCCAGACGTGACATTGCTTGCCGCTTTGTGTAGCGATAAACTCTTAACCCCGTCTTCTTTTTACGCGATAAAAAAATATTAAACGTGTCCAAGATTACATAGCCCAAATACATTCGACGCTATATTCTGTTCAAATCCAATCTAACAAGTAACCGTGATCAAAAAGATGCAATTCGCCCAATTTAATGTATAGTACTTTTTTTTTGCAGGCCAGTGTAGGTGACCGTTACAGAGAGCTAGTAATGAATTAAAATTCGTAAAACCTAAATTAATACTAGTTGTTGGATTATTTAGAATTATATAAGATATGATTGAGATTTTATCAAGTGACGTTACCATTGTTAATTATATATCTTCATTGTCCATACTTACTAATGCGTGTCTTGTCTCGTCTAGTATTCTATGTTTATAAAGTGCATCGTATTAATTCGTTTCCGCTCACGATTAATTACATCTTTCGCCGGTCTGAGCCGCTCGGACGATACTGCGATAAAGTAACTAATGGGGATTACGCAAGTTCGACGATTTGAATGTTGGTAGAAAAGAAAGAGCAAGTAAGACGAAAAATCTGAATATCCGTAAACTCATTCTTTCTCATTCAGACAAGAAGTCACATTCTAAAGGAAGTTTTTGCTGCGAATGGATTTAATAAATGACCGACGCTTTATGTAATACTATGTGACGCGAGTCAAATCACCAACAGTTGTGCTCATAACCCTGAATATCGCCCTCTAGCCTTGTCTACTCATATGTAATGGGTAGCAATTGTCGCTAAGGGTCGTTAATGTTCAATAGATACTAGCGTCTATGTCGTCGAGGCTGGTGGTCACCTGTTGCACTCGGCGGTGCCCCACATGTCGAGGCTGGTGAGGCCGTTGAACCGCTCCAGGATGTTCATCTTGTCTTTGTCCCCTGCGCCCGTGTTGATTGTAAACACGTCGGACGATGTGCCATTTTTCTGAAATATATTTTGGACCTTGAAAATGATCTATAGGTTGCAAGTTGCAACCAAATGGAATGCACATGAACCGGTCCTCTTAAACTTTAAAATACCGGTCTGTTTAGAATGCAGGTAAAGTGATTTCCTAGATTAATTTAATAGTTTAATTTAATAGTTTCCTGATTGTAATCGATAGCTAATCAGCCATTTAAAAATATCTTATACTTTAAACGAGCAATTATTGTATTGGCAATGAGCAGATTCCCTAGCGGAGTGTCGCAGAACTAACGTATGACAGATAAAAGTATGGTTAGACGTAGACGATTTTAAAAATAATTTGTAATTTTTCAAGAATATAAAAAAAATATTTTAAAATGACTACAAAGGATAATAAAAAAAAGGAACTTACTTTTGTGTTCCTCAATATTATAATTTCTACATTATTACAATAATTATAACATTGAGGAACACAACAGTAAGTTATAAGTTTTTATACTTTTCCTACTGACGAAAAGTTACGAAAATGTTGGAAAAACGCCTTAAAATTAGGAAAATCTGCTTCAAAATACATGCGAGTTTGCTCACATTTCAAAGACTTAGATTAGTTTCCATCAGAAGTTTGTATATCTAAGCCAGACTTGTAATTAGCGATATGTTATATTTTGTTATTAGTTTGTAAGCCTTCTTAAAATTCAATGCAATAACAATAAATAAATCCTAAACGCAGCCTAACTTCTTCATATTTTCGTTCATTTACACCAACATTCCACTTTTAAAATACTGTTCGGGTCCCTCACGAAGTGGTTTTTTAATATTTTTTACCACTCCGTAGATGACCAACAATGAAATCATGAAGCAATTTTAAAGAATTATTTGAAAATAAAAATGAAATCGGCTCTTTTTTACAATGTAATTGCTATTTTTCTAAATATAAAGCCAGATGGAATAATGAGTCATAGGTTAGTGCCGAAATCCGCCACTAGGGAAATTTGCTCGCCACCAATAGGTATATATACAGAATATCAAAAACGACTGCAAGTATTTCCGCGAAATTTAGTATGTATTAGGTTTAGGTCTTATCTCTGGGAAACCGCGCCTTTTTAAGTTATATAAGTTCTTTCGCCGTAATATTTTTGATCAGTCCTAATGGCAGTTTGGTAAGCATATGTATAATGTTTGCGTTGTCGCAAGGTACTGTTTTACGTTTTACTTGAAGACTGGCGACTACTTTGTTCGGCAATACTCACAGCAACGAGTAGACCAAAGTTCTTGTACTTGAGCTGGCCGTTAAGGCTGAGGAGGGTCTTGGCGGTGTCGTAGATGCCGTCCTCGTAGCCCCACAGGAACCTGCGCGACGAGCACATATATATATATATATATATATATAGTATAGTATAGTATAATACATCATTATTGATTTTTACAGTGAACAGACAGACCTGCGATAGATTCAATACTCGGAAGCTTCCTTCATCATATAAATCTATAATATATAAGGACGTTTCCACGCCTCGTCAATCTGGTCCCGTGGTAAGTTCTCGAAGGGCTTGTGTTACGGGTCCCAGTCCCCAGACAACAGACATATATTTAAACCTTTTATACTATACATATTTAAGTTTTTTTTAACTATACACATATTTAATAGGTACACATCCATGACCCGATGACGGGATCCATGGTGGGATTGGAACCCGCGACCTCCAGCTTGAGCACTGTCGCGCTCAACCACTGAGCCATAGAGGTCGTCAAATTGTAATTTAAACATTTAAACATCTGCCCTGCCTTATTTGCCAATCTATGTAGACATAAAACAAATTATTTTATACAATAACATTTAAAAAGATTAGAAGCCTATCAATGAAGAGGGTTTGAGAACTCGGGCGCTATCAACAGATCACAGAGCAAGTGCAGACAATTTGTTCAGGAGACGTTAATGGGTGTCGGGTCGCTGTGTCATCGGAACTGCCATGAGATTGTGTCTGTGAACATTTGAACAAGTCACCTTTCAACGGGCAGCTTGAGGAAGGCCTCCTTGTGGTTGACGAGGTTGAGCGAGGAGGCCAGGCCCATCTGCACCAGTATCGGGTAGTGGACTGCCCGCGACACCGCCGCCTGCAACACGAATGTTAACCATTGGCTTACAGTCGGCTTTATCTATTGTTATTTAAGCAATACCAATGAAGCAATACCAATTTAAACCCAAAAAGCACGCTCTCTACATCTGAGAAGGAAATTTTTTCTTACATGCTCATTTGATTTTATCCGGGAGCTGAGGAAAATATATATACTGTATGCATGTATGGCTGATATTGGACCGTTCTGTAATATTGACCAATTTGTTTTTTTTTTTCAAAAGTATCTACCTGTTTGGGTCATAATAAAATTTGAAGGGTTCAAATGATTTGTCTTCACCCCCCGAATCTCCATTTAGCTGAATTACTACTTCTACCAAACACCCTGTGTAACTATGAAAAAATATCGAACATACAAGCCACGCACGAGCGCTGAAGAATCGGATTCCTCCCATTTCCACAGACACCGAATCGTCGGAACAGGCGGGCGGATTGTAGATTTGACGAACTCCGTGTCGAGAGCTCTCATTGAGCCAATGGACCACTGAGGGTGGAGGACGCACGTACCATGAGCGGCAGGTTGGGAACGCTGACGTGGTCGAAGGGCGAGCCGGCGCTCTTGTGCGGCAGGAAGCGGAAGCGGTTGCTCTCCTGGTACGTCAGTTGCTCGCCGTCGAACCGAGTGTTCACGCGCTCCACCTGCTGCCTGCACAAACACACACACACATTACAGTCCCACAGGCTGTAGAGTTACTGGCCCTACAACGTGCGGTGCATAAGAGTACAATATAGTATATACTCTGCTAAGATCCAATTTCCAATCCAACAAAAAGTTTAAATTCGACGAAATTAATGTTTTATTGTAATTTTTATTGCTCGATAAGTAAGTAAATGACATTTTTTGGTTGCTTTATGTGCTCTATTGTTCTCTCTGTTGACGTTCAGTCAACCTAAACACCCATAACTATATTACAGGGACTTATTATTGACTGCAATATCTTAATTAAAATTCTGTGATTAAGAATAACTTGTGTTGCCTTCTGCAATACGAAAGCGAGTGCTGAGAGCACGGCTCCAGCTGGGGTAGCCAAATGGCCGGGAAATCCGGGATTGTCCCGGAATTTTGCGTATTGTCCCGTGTCCAGTAATTAGACCTTATTATTACTTATTACAAAATTGTCTCGGATTCCGAGAACCTACTAGTTTTGTAACAAAATAAAGTGAGTGCGGGCGGCGCGCGGGAGGGGTGTACTTACTTTGCCCGCCCGCGCTTGCCCCCTCTCACTACCCGTCAAGGCTCCTTCACTCGTACAGTCGTGTTTTTGTTTTAATTTAAGTCGGACGCGTGCGAAGTGCGAACTGTATTTTAACTAATAAATATACATATATGATAAATAAATTAATTATTTTAATCATCATGGAGTCATTGTCTCGGAGTAATGGAAAACTCGTCGAAACAAAAAGAGCTCAATTCACATCACATGTGCATATTTTCCTACAAAGAGCGATTAAATATTTACAAGAAAGATATGATTTTGGCCTCGATGTAATCTACAAAAAGTTTGAACTTTTGTCTCTAAAATCAGAGGAATTACAATTGACTTGGGAAGTGCTTTCTGAATTTCCCGCGATATTGATTATAGAGGACGCTGTTAATATTGACTCTCTTTATATAGAGTTCGCATGTCTGAAAACTCTATATAAGGCGCTTCCGAAAGATTTGCCAAGCGACGACATATACGGACGAAATATAGGTTTCTTAAGAAATAACACATCCACAAATTTTACTAATTTAAAGAAAGTATTTTGTTTTGTTCTTTCAATTCCAACAAGATATTTGATATTTGATGAAGCTACTCTATTTTCAAGCGTGGGTTGATCCACTCTATAGTAGTTGGATCTATATTTCCTGAAGCAAGGCTATCCGTAATAGAGCAAGTTGAGGTGTTGTCGATCGCGCCTTCAATATCTAGGAAGTCCTTATACTCAATGGCTCTGTCAATGCGATCTACTAGCTCCATCAACGCCGTTGCAGTAGATCTGACTTTCTGATAGGCATGTTGTCTTTCAAGCAGAACCCTTTAAGAACAATTAATGTCTACTTTATTTTATTTTATTAATATTATATATTCATTACAATTACTTTTTTTTTTTTTTACAATTGACATACAACATTATAACCAATAAAAAGATTATCATTATATTTTGTTGATTGTTTAAGTTGTAAAACAACAATAAGAACATTTTCACGCCGCATCGAAGGCAGAATAAGCAAGGACAGAACTTACCGTTGTAACACCTTGAAACTGTACCTTATTTGAGCAAATAAATATTATCTATATATCTATCTATCTATTAAATATGTGAATACCATTTGTGAAATTCTACAAATATGTCAATAAATTAAGTTGAGATTACATCATAAGTAAATTATTAATTAGATGCATCAAAATTCTTTATAATTTTAATCATGATTTAGATTTTAAAATTTTGATTACTTCATTTTTAAAAGACAGTAAACTACTAAAAAATAGTCAGAACATATATTGTTATATAATGTACACATTCTAACCATGGGACTATTTTTTGCTACATTATTTCTGTATCGAGGTATGTCAAAGAGTTGAGGTATACGCACGGATCGGGTAGGAATCTTTATTGAGATTTCATCTAACATCTGCGTGTCTAACGCCCAAAATTTTAATCTCATATTAGCTATCTGAAATCAAGATTTCAATCCTTGGATTAACTTTACGTCAACTTACATCAATTTTAGTTTGAAAATATAAGATTGAAGTCAATCTAAGATTTTACATACGATATTAATTTCAGGCGTTAAACGCCATTTAATTTACTATCCCATGCAGAGTACTTAATATGAGGGAAATTGTTACTAAATTAATACTATTGATATTAGTGTCAGAAATGTCCGGTAAACACAAATATGTAAAATGTGGCGCACTTCTATATCTATACATATAATAACATCGTAACGTATAAAAACTATGAACGACATAGAACGCTAAACAATGATTTTTAGAATTTTTGTCTGTTTATGGTTTTGTCTGTTTGTCTGTAGGTTTGTACGCGCTAATCTCAAAATCTACTTAATGGATTTTGATGAAATTTGGTATGGTAGTAGTTTAGACTCTGGATTAACATATAGGCTACATATACTATTACTAGGCTTATGATTGCGGAAAATGTACGGTTCCCGCAATATTTGTTTTTGAGCGTACGAAGACAACGGCTTAATGGGTTGTGCGCTGGATAGAACTGAAAATTTGAGGTCTTTGAAACCTTTTTTCTCAGTCATGGTCGTATTGAAAAATGAACAAAAAATATAATATGTTAATCTGCATTATATTTAGCCGTTGACTGTCTTTTTATAAATTGAAAAAGTCCACCCTTTTTTTAAGTTAAAACTGTGGGAATGTGGTGGCAGCCCCAAAGGGAGATCTCCGCCCAAGCGAGGTGTACGCTCAGTCAGGCCGAAGCCCACTTGTATTTCTACTTCGTCTTCTCACACACCAGGCCCTTGAAAAGGCCTTGGGTGGAGAACCATGATCAGGGGCTAGAGCCCCTCTACATGGGTAATTCTTTTTTGGGGGAGACGCGTCCAGTACGAATACTGGACGCAAAAATGTCAGGTTTTATGGGAAGAACCCCCGCGGCAAAACGCGGGGGAAACCCTAAGCGAAGCGATGAGGAAGAAGACCGTCATCCCGGCGCGACTTCGACTCCAAAGACGCGAGGGGGTCCTGACCCGGGGGCCGGGAAGCGTGTATGTGGACCACTCCCGCTCGCGCAGCGTTTGCCGGGCTGTGGACTCGACCGACTTGGGAAAGGGGGGGAAAACCCTCCGAACCCCAGACTTTTTATGTCGGGGGGGAAGCGGCGCCACGGAGTCGACGGTTGGGGCATTAGGGCTGCACCACGTCAGGCTTCGGGCGATCTTGTAGCTACGTGTGCTGACCCGTGTAGTGTCCGTTGAAGTCGATGAGGGTGCGACCAGGCCGCGGTGAGTTGAGGCTGGTGGTCAAAGTACCCGATGAGGCTGAATGCTGGCTGGCGTGATGCCGAGGGGTGGGGAGTAATGATGATGATGATGCCCAGAAGGAGGCGTGTTCTGTCGAGGGTCACCAATGTGGGAATAGTGGTAGCCCAATAATTAAATTGAATTCTTTCATCAAATTTAATCAAAATAAATAATTAATTGAAAATTATTGCAGTATTTTGAGTAAGACAAGACTCAGGAAGGTCGTTTTAGTTTTTGTAAATTTTGTCTCAAATATTTATCGCCTATAACGCTCAAGGTCGCTGGCGCTATAAAGAGCAGATTTGAATGCGGTTTTCACTAATTCGTTTTGGTTACTCCACTCCACTTAAAATTTAATTAACCGACTTCCAAAAAAGGACGCGGTTATACATTCGGCTGTTTATTATATTTTTTTTGTATGTTAAACGATTACTCCACCGCCTGTGGACCGATTATCAAAATTCTTTTTGAAAAAAGAACTGAAAGCATGTCACTGTGTCAATTAAAGTAATCATCGTCAATCACCGCCTTCAGCACACCAAACACCATCACATTATGATGATAATAATATGTACTTCTCATAGTCTTTTACACCGACACGTATATCTTTGAACATTACTCTCTCTGCAGTTTGTGCATAATGCCTACAAACAAGTGTGCGAAGGAATAGATATTATGTCTAAATTTTATTTAAGGCTGGTTACTATACCCATTCTAAGTAGGTATAACAAAACGATCACAAATAATGTGGTATTTTCAGAAGCTATTTAGACGGATACAATATTACCTAATCCTTATCTCAGAGATATATTAAAATTAAAAAGTGCGTGTGAAAATTTATTATAAGTATATGATTTTACTCTGTGCTATTACTATATTGCAGTAGGTAAGTACATTTGCTAAAGAAGTTTTTTGCCACGAACACTCTCCCACGCGGTAGAAGCTGCGGGCAAATGCTAGTCTTGGAATAAAATTATTACTGGCATGTAATAATTTTATTACTTAGTAAAACAAATTATGTTTACAATTTGGTTATTCGATACGGGTTTATCATTAATTTGATAATACGACGTTAAATATGACTTTAGTAATTATTTTTCTTAATTGCTTTATATTTTAATTTAACGACGACATCCGTCCACCTACAGCTACGTTCTCGACCTAAAGTCAACCGGAGGAGTAATTACCTAGTAACTACTACGAGGGCGGCACTGAAAATTTCGGGAATCAAGGAAGTGACACAACATTACTATTTAAAAATGTATTTATTGCTTTTCGAAGTATTCTCCGCGAAATTTGACACATTTTTCTATACGATGGAACCAATTATTGAAGCAACCATTCCATTCGGAAGTTGGGGTCTCCAAAATGCCCGTTTTGTAGGCGTCCACAGCTTCTTCAGGTGATGAAAATCTCTGACCACGCAATTTATTCTTTATTTTAGGGAAAGTATAGAAATCATTAGGGCTTAGGTCGGGGCTGTACGGCGGATGGTCTAATAATTCTATGATTTCTTGCTCTAAAAACTCTTTAAAAACGCTTTAACTTATTTTCGAACACCCAAACTCGTGACTGGTTTTTTGTTTCGGGTTCGTACGCGTATATCCAGGATTCGTCACCTGATACGATGTTGTATACAGCATTTGAGGATCCTGCCTGGAATCTTTCGAGAGTTCTGACGCAACAAGTAACGCGAGCCGCTTTTTGCTCTTCACAGAGCAAATGCGGTATCCATCGGGAAAACAACTTTTTTACACCTAATTGTTCATGCAAGATTATTTATTTGGTTCATGACAATGTCTAAAGTTGCCTGAATTTCGCGGTATGTCACATGTCGATCTTCCTCAATCAGCTTACGCACAGCATCAACGTTTTCTTGGGTGACTGCAGTTTTTGGACGACCTTGACGGGGATCATCACTGAGCTTGACACGTCCACGTTGAAATTCAGCAAACCAGCGATAAATTGTGGTTTTGGATGGGGCTTCATCACCAAATGCAGAAATCATCCGGTCAACACACTGTTTTTGTGTTAAACCACTTCGAAAGTCATAATAAATCATCGCTCTAGAATTTTCTCGAGTCAATTCCATTTTATCAACGACTAAACAAGTTTGACAAGACCGAGAATCTTTTTTTAAATAAATAAACGGTATTCGATTTTTAAAACCAAGGAGTTTAAAATTAAAAAGATTTTAATATGACAGGAACAGTGGAAATATTCCATTCCCGATACTTTTAGTGCAGCCTATGTAGTTAGTCACTCGACTTCAAATATCGAATAAAACCTAAAAATAAAAGTTTGTTCCATAAACTTAAGTAAGCTACATCGAGGTAGATGTACGGCAGGGCCGTCTTTACCAGGGGGTGCAAGGGGTGCGGTGCACCCAGGCGCGGAGCGCCCGGGGGCGCCTGTCGAGCGCTGAATTTTTGGATATTTTTTTGAACTTAACGCCATTGCACAGTTTTATATATACTTTCGACAAATATGTATGCGCAAGCAAAAAAAAAATAATCATCAACAATCATATTTTTTTACTTTTATTACGCTTTCGGCGCTTGTCATGCAACCGCATTACTACACTAGGTACATAATAACAATTTTATTTAATACAACACGCGCGCGGCAAAATCTTTAATCCAAAGAGAGTGTATGTATGTACGTTTGACACATTGCCGCCCGGTCGCCCGCACTTGAAGTAAAATGATCTCTAAGTTAATAAAGTGTTAGTTCATTCATTTGAAATGGGCGCGAGGCGTGGCACCTGTACGTCTGTTGCGTCCTTTGACAAAGCCGCCCGGGCGCTCGCACTTAAAGAGAAATTATCTCCAAATCACTACAATTAGGTGTAAGTTCATTTGAACTTACAGCGCGGCGCGCGGTGCCTATGTAAGTGTCGGTCAGTGATTGATCTGATTTCTTCTTTTTAAGCGTATGTTTATGTGTCATCGGTCGCGTCACGCTGCAGTGTAAAAAAAACG
Organism: Phengaris arion; assembly: GCA_963565745.1. NCBI lineage: Eukaryota > Metazoa > Arthropoda > Insecta > Lepidoptera > Lycaenidae > Phengaris > Phengaris arion. Next base: position 17,416,413 of record OY751434.1, on the reverse strand, counting down.
AGGGCGCAGGCTGAGTCCCGCACCCCGACGCAGAATAGACTTAAGACGGCCCTGATGTACGGTGTAGATATGAGCGCCGATGAGGTCGGCGGCGGCGCGCCGTCTTTTTGGAGTCGGTGGTGGCGGTGTCGTCGGCGGCGTGACCTCCAAAGGGGTTTTTTGAAGTTTGTACTTGGTATTTAGAAAAAAACGTGTAATTCATAGCTATAAATTATTTTTATTCCGTTTATATATTGGGTTACACACAATTACAATTCAATACAATTAATGGTACTTTTTGTACTGATAAAAAAACAACGTTATTACACAATTCCAAAAATAGTTTCAGTCAGTTTAGTTGCATAGGCTCTCTTGTGAACAACCAATAATAGTGAAGATCTCGGCCTGGAAAACGGTTGCAAAATCTCCCAAACAAGCATATTATGACATATCTGCCTGTAGGTGCCATGCCCCCGTATAAACCGGCGCCCGCCCGGTTGTCCGGCCGTGAACCAAATTATGTCATTGGGGTGAACATTAATTTGGACTTTTTCTTCCCAGTCCTCCCTTGAAGGTATAAAAACCTGGTATAGCTTCTGAATATTAAAAATACTGCTGATCTCCGGGCCATTTCTACAAAAGTTATTAAATCAATAATTGAGATCGTAGCTCCTTATCTAGCGATAATATTCAATGAATGTATAAATTGATGGTTTGACTGATTCTAATGATATTGTGAATATGAAAAAAGGAAAATCCCCAGGTCACGACGGTTTGAGTGTGGAGCATCTGAGGCATGCCGGTCCCCATATATGTAGAGTAATGAGTATGTTATTCACGCTGTGTCTTAGACATACATACCTGCCTGAGGATCTTATGAAGGCAGTAGGTAGGAAGGTACCTATTGTAAAGAATAAAACAGGTGATGTCACATATAAAATTAATTATAGACCCATCACATTAGCTACCATTCGCCATTAGCTGCGAAAGTGTTTGACGGTGTCCTTGACGGATATCTTGCCAAATATGTTGCATTTGACGATACACAGTATGGTTTTAGGCAGAATCTTTCCACTGATAGTGCTATTTTGGTGCTCAAGCACACAGTCAAATACTACACTGATCGTAGAACCCCGGTTTACACTGCCTTTTTAGATCTCTCTAGAGCCTTCGACCTCGTAGACTATAACAAGTTGTGGGTCAAGTTGAAAGCTATGGGTGTCCCGAATGCTGTTATCAATACATTTAAATATTGGTATCAGCATCAGGCTATCTTCGTCAGATGGTCTGGCTGCCTGTCACATGCTTACGGTTTGAAGTGTGGTGTGAGGCAGGGCGGGCTGACATCGCCAACGCTTTTCAACTTGTACATTGACGGGTTGATTCGTGGGCTCAGTGACACCAACGTGGGGTGCTCAATTCATGGACAGATGATTAATAATATTAGCTATGCCGATGATATGGTGTTACTGAGCCCATCGATTAGTGCCCTTCGCAAACTGTTACAAGTTTGTGAAAGCTACGTGGGTGAGCACAGGCTCGTGTACAATGTAGGGAAAAGTGAATTTATAGTTTTCAAAGCACGATAATTCACTCCTGATAGTGTACCACCAGTGTCATTAAATGGTATACCGCTCAGGAGAGTAACACAATTTAAATATCTAGGGCATATTATAGACGAAAACCTCGGTAAAAACTGTAGACATTGAACGTGAGTGCAGAGGGATGGCGGTTTGATGTAATATGCTGGCCCGCAGGTTTGCTAAATGTTCTGCCGGTGTTAAGCGTACATTGTTTCGAGCTTTCGCGCAAACATTCTACACATGCAGCCTGTGGACCAGTTATACGCAGCGAGCGATCAATGCGCTTAGAGTGCAGTATAACAATGCTTTTAGGTTTCTGATGCGACTGCCTCGGTACTGTAGCGCATCCGCGATGTTCACATCTGCTAACATCGACAGTTTTGCCGCTATACTGCGTTACAGACCTATATCGATTCTACCGACCTTTAGTAAAATATTTGAAAAAAATATTATAACACAGTTATTAGTGTACTTTAATTAAAACAATTTATTACATAATAATCAATACGGTTTTACTAAGGGTCGATCCACAACGGATGCTGGTATAGGTCTTCTTTGTAGTATCTTTGAAGCTTGGGAGGGGTTACAGAATGCATTAGGTATATTTTGCGACCTCTCCAAGGCCTTTGATTGTGTTGAGCATGCTAAGTTGAAAATTGCACTACTATGGTATTCGGGACTCTGCACTCAAACTTTTGAGTTCTTACCTTAAAAATAGTACACTGTACAGGTACACTGGGGCCAAAATAGAATTAGGTGTCCCACAGGGATCCATTTCTTTTTCTCATCTATTTAAATGACCTACCTTATCTTGTTAAATGTGTGTAGTGTGAAGTGATGACACTTCACTAATTTTTAATGTGAAGCGACAACAGTCAGATTACGACGAGGTAAATAATGCTCTCTCGAAAATAGTACATTGGTTTGATGTTGACAACTTTCTTTTAAATTCAAATAAAACAAAATGTTTATAGTTTACTTTGTCCAATGTTAGGCAAGTACAAACCAATATACTATGCTATATATACTATGAGTGGATAATGTGTCATAGTGCGAGGTAATACATCCCGATAAAAAGTCTGAAGGACTTAGGAATTTCAGGTATAGAAAAGGTATTATCTGAGTTAATACGTATGCTAAAAATCCCAAATATTTGAAATATAATAGATTATTATATTACATGACAACTTATAAAGGTGACGTTGTCATGTCACCCTAAATAAATTGAACAAAATATTGAAAATAATTCGATAAAACCAATTTACGTGACGCCGAAAGTAAATAAATATACATGTTTAAGTATTTGCAGTACAACCAAATATAATTTATAGTGCCCCAAGTGGGCCAAACTGTGAGTAAATATCCCAAGCAATTCTCCCAAACAACTGACAAGACCCCCGACGGAGGAAGAAACAAGGCCCACAACAGAGGAAGGAACGAGGCAACTCCGAGAAGCCGTATGCTAATTTTTTGGCGAAAAGTAAGCCCAGGAACTGTCCCACGCTCAAGCCTACATTCCCCCAGAAAATGAACTTAATATGTTTCAAGGTTCTTTTTTATATTAGTTAAGCAGTTTTTTAATTTTTGTTTATAGTTTATTCTATTATATAAGTTATCTTTACCAACCTATGACAAGCAGCCAGGATGCAGGGACCTCCACTAATATTTCGACCGTGTCCTTGGGAAATCTGCTGCAATGCTCCCACTGTTCCCGATATTTTAAAAGCCAGCGGGGTTTGAACATTCACGTAGGCAAATGCCACAAACAGCATCCAACCCTCATTCCCCCAATAACCAATTCACTTCCGAACCCAATCTATCAAACAAATTTCTGGCAAGAAATATCCAAATTTAAACGTTTTGTACCAGTTCTAAGACGGATCCCTAGGGGTGCCAGAGTGACTGTAGCCCAGAAGCTTGCCGAGACAATATGCCACACAGTGCTGGAGAACTCGAGGCAAGCCTGGGAAAATCTACTCACCTTTCCCTACCGATTTCTATATATCACTAGAGATCCGCTCAACAATGCCTCCCTCACTTCAAGAATCAAAAAGAATTGTGTTTCGGATATTAACCTCAACCTAAATTTTTCTTCACATTCCTCGGTCATACATAACAACGTGAAAACTGTGGAAAATAAAATAAGTGAGGGAGACATTAAGGGTGCAGCGCGGCTCCTGTTTTCCAATGACACGGTCGCCCCCAACTGCCCGGAAACCCTCATCGCCCTGCAAAACAAACATCCATCACAATCCAATCCTTTCACAGTTTCCGATGACGCATTACCACCACTACAAACGTCGACAGACAAAGTACGCGGAGCCATTATGTCCTTTCTTCCGGGTTCAGCTGGCGGCCTCGACGGTCTCACCCCTCAGCATCTGAAGGACCTCACCAGCGGTTGCTGCGGGAAGACCGGCGAGAAGCTCCTGCATGAACTTACAAATCTGTGTAACCTGATGCTACGTGGAGGGGTCGCATCAGATATTGTGGACATTCTGTATGGAGCTAACCTCTGCGCCTTGAGGAAGAGAGATGGTGGCATTCGTCCGATTGCTGTCGACTCCACATACCGGTGCCTTACAGCCAAACTAGCTTGGAAATCGGTCACTTCCCTCGCGTCATACTTCCAGCCAAAACAGCTCGGTTTTGCCTACAAAGGGGGTCGTGAGGCCGCCGTTCACTATTTACAATATATTCGACGACAGCTATTCACAATCAAGGCGATGATGTGTTTCTGAAGGTCGATGTCAAAAACGCTTTCAACTCAGTTGACCGAGGCGCCATGTTGGCCCAAATTAAATCTAAAGTACCTGCCATTTTACTGTTTTTGCTCCAGTGATACAACGACCCCACCAAACTCATTTACTAAGACCATGAGGTGGTCTTTGTAAATGAGTTTGGTGCGGATTCATCCGAAATGGGCTGCCAACAGGGCGACCTTCTAGGTCCAGCAATTTTCAGCCTTGATATAAACCCGGTCATTGAGCTTCTAAATACAAAATTTAATATTTGGTATTTGGATGATGGGACGGAAGCGATGGAAGCGATGCACCCACTGTATTATCAGACTTCCGCACTCTGATCTGCGAGTTCCAAAAAATAGGTCTGCAGCTGAACCTAGGTAAGTGCGAACTTTTTGTGTCAAACAGTTGTGGGGATAAAAACGCGATTATATCCAGCTTTAAAGAAATAGTTCCACAACTGTCTGTCATAAACAAAGATTCGCTCTTCCTTTTGGGTTCACCTATTTTAGACGAATCTCTCCCGGACTTCATAGATAACAAATTACAAAATTTTAATGAAGCTATAGACCGCCTCCTCCAAATTAACTGTCACATGGCCTTTACTCTAATCCGTTTTTGCATTTTCGTACCTAAATTGACATATGTGTTACGGTGTTGTCAACTGTGGAAGTTCCCTCAACTTCTCAAACAGTTGGATGATACCATAAGACTAACGCTCTCCAATATTTTGAACACAAATTTCGATGACCGCGCATGGACTCAGGCAACGCTTCCGGTTAGGTTCGGTGGCCTGGGTGTTCGAAAGCCCTCTGACATATCGCTTCCGGCCTTCTTGTCCTCAGTCCACGCGAACAATAGTCTTATCTCCAAAATACTACATCACCCATCCTACTCCAATACAGTTCCCTTTCTAGACGAGGCCAAGGACGCCTGGAGCGCAACTAGTGCTTGTAGCGAATTGCCTGACAATACTTTTTCACAAAGGCTCTGGGACGAGCCACTCTGCAGACTGGTACGGAATAATCTTCTTAATACGTCCTCCAGTCCTGTGGAGCAGGCTCGCCTGTTAGCTGCGGAGAAGTGGGAGTCGGGCCTTTGGCTACAAGCATTACCGTCACCCAATACGGGCCACATTGGATCGAACAGCTTTCCGGTTAGCCACTTCCCTGCGTCTTGGCACCCCGCACGTCGTCCCCCATCGCTGTGTTTGTGGCGCAAACGTGGATAGCCTCGGACACCACGGACTGTCCTGTCAACGAAGCGCCGGCCGCATCTCCCGACATCACTGCCTGAACGATCTCATCCGTTGGGCTCTTGTCACCGCCGGAGTGTCATCTGTGCTGGAACCCTCTGGTTTGGCGCGCGACGATGGCAAGAGACTAGACGGTATGACCCTGGTCCCTTGGAGAGTGGGACGGGCTCTTGTATGGGACGCTACTTGCGTCGATACACTTGCTCCGTCCCATGTCCAGTCCAGTCTGCCTGGTGGGGACGACCTTTGAGGGGGAGGAGGAGATTTCTTTATTTTGTAGCATTTTAAGTTTTGGAGTAGTTATTATTGTTTTTTAGAACTTACCTACTTGTATAGTTTGTATATATTTTATTTCCTGTATGTATTAATATTGCTCTGTACATATTTTTGTGTGTCTGAATAAACAATAGATATACTATTAAATGATGAGAAAATGAACTTAGTGGTCACCACTATGTTTCTAGGTATAACTACCTATTTTGCTCAATGTTAGGCAAGTAAAAACCAATATACTATTAAATTATGAGAAAATGAACTTAGTGGACACCACTGTGTTTCTAGGTATAACACTAGATAGTAAATTACAGTGGAGTACTCATATTGCTAATCTTGCAGATAGGCTCAGTTCTGCAGCACATGAAGTCAGAAAAATTAGAGAAATTTCTGACGAAGACACTGCGTGACTAGTTTATTTTAGTTACTTTCATAGTAGAATGTCCTACGGCATCCTTTTATAGGAAAATGCCGCCGACATTAATACAATATTTGCGAAGATGCGAGCAATACGTTCAATTTACAAAATGTCCCATTTTGAATCTCTGAGAGAAAAGTTCAAAGAAATAAGTATTCTGACCGTCGCTTCTCAATACATTTTGGATAATGTATTATATGTTAGAAAGAATATTAGTAATTTTAAAATTACAATCACTCTAGAAACACTAGAAATAAGCACAAACTATATATACCGGTGATCAGACTAAGTAAGCAAATCCTTTGAAAGTCTATACAATATAATTCCGGAACACGCTCAAAATCTTTCCATTAATAAATTTAAAAAAGTAGTTAAAGAATGTTTGTGTGCTAAACCTTATTATAGGGTCAATGACTTTATTGACGATCGCACACTGAGGGAATAGGAAGGTGGCCATCCTGTTCGCAAGCACGGCTGCTTCTATGTACTATATGTATGTGACTTTTGTTAATATTATATAGACTAAGCTTACATATTGTAAAAGTATATATATTTTTATAAAAATAACAATTTCCCATCTTTTTGCCAAAAGATGGCCCCGTGCGAGTTTCTTACGCCGGTCTTTCTCGCCGGGTTGGTTTTCGAACCGGTGGTAAGCATCACGTAGGGACAATTCCATAAGCGTTGCTTTGTAACCTATACGGAAATAAAACTTTTTTGATTTTGCTTGCAAACGTGGTAGTTTTCCCGAAGATTGTTGGGGTGTTTAGTCCCTCCAACTTCCTCTTTTTGGTGTTAGGTATCAAGATTGTCTCATTAGCGGAGACTGTTAGCTTGACCCTTTTTCACCAATTTTCGACGACTCTCAGTCGCATTAGCATCAGATTGCATTAGCTAAGTGACCACTGATGCGCATTTGCCCACCACTAGTATCGCTAGGTCATCAGCGTATCCTTGAGCGTAGAACCTTCTATAGTTCAGTTCTTTTAGCAACCCATTCACTACCAGGGGACCACTCCAGCGGCGACAGTATTGTACTGGTACAGTACTGGGCATCCTTGGGTCAGCCTGCTTCTGAACGTCAAGTCTATGATAGTCTATGACGTTTCTCTATTGTTATTGTATATGGCTTTGATCTATATTTCTTGAAGCCAGACTATCCGTAATAGAGCAGGTTAAGGTATTGTCGAACGCGCCTTCAATATCTAGGAAGGAGCATAGCGCAAACTCCTTATCCTCAATGGCTCTATCAATGCGATCAACTAGCTCTATCAACGCCGTTTCAGTAGATCTGCCTTTCTGGTAGGCATGTTATCTTTCATGCAGAATCCTTTCGATGAATGAGATAGGTGTCCCTTATGTGGAGATTAACCACCTTCTCCTCGTTTAAAGCATGAAAGAAGTAAGGCTTATATGGGTCTATATGACTTGGGTAATATGCATGTTTAATAAATATGACTATCTCTCTCGCTCACTCGGCGCGCTGATATGTTTTCACGACGGCGACGGTGCGCCGGCGCGGCGCTCATATCTAGTATGGTATATCGAGCCCATCTTGGGCTCCAAGTTTATCTCTTTGCTCAAGCTTTGTTTTATCTCGCCCATTTAAAAAGTATTGCACATTAGATGTAATTAGCACTTTAGCTCATAGCTTTTCCGAATGCCCCGACTCTCGACCGAATCACAACGGAAACGATCTTAGATCTATGAAGTATTTGTCACTCAACGTCTATTTACATCCAGTAAATCTAAACGTACTAAATAAAAAAAAATACATGTAGCCGAACGTATAACCGCCTCCTTTTTTGGAAGTCAGTTAAAAATAATAATAAAATGAGTAATAAAATAATAAAAAATGCTATCAACGTAAGTGTCGTCACGTCCCGTTATTTACAGTGCAAGAAAGAAATACACAACATTAATTTGGTCGAATGGTCGGTGTTTAATCTTTTTACCCGACTACGTGGCCGTAAAGGCAAAGGAAAAGTCTACATATGTATGTATGTTTGTTTTACCGTAGCGCTTAAAGTGCCGGTCCGATTTAAACGAGGTGTCAATAGATTCATAATAATAGCCCGGGTTAACATAGGCTATAGAATTCACGTAGTCGGGTTATAGATTTTTATAAAAAATGTAGTTGTCTACGTTAAGATTAAAATGGATCTGTTTGTGGAGTGCGAGTTTCTCTCATTACTCGCCGTGAAGAAGTTGACTACAATTATTTGTATGGCATCGAATTAGTTACCATTGTATGCCACTAAGGGGGTTGTTAAGGTGCCATACAAATTGTAGTTAACATCTTCACGGCGAGTAGTGACAGAAACTCGCACTCAGCACTAATTCTGAACAGTAACCAGCGTACAGACACTTACGAGTACGCGTATGGGCCGACTTGCTGCACGTGCAGCTTGTCCTCTCGGCCGTCGCGCACGGCCTCCCAGTTGGTGTAGTTGAACAGGTGGACCCACATGGTGGGCAGCACCGTGGGCCGCCGCCACATGCTGTACGCCAGCGAGTTGTTGCGGAGCGCCATGCTCTGGAACACGCACCGGTCAGCGGACTTAGCCACGACTCTACGAGGCAATATCGCGTATGGACTCGCCGCTAGGGGCGCTTGTGTGCGGGAGGTCTCCGAAATGTCAAATGTCACTATTTGCGGGTTAATTTTATTTATATTAATATTGCGAATATTTAGCAATATGTTAGATTAATTATGACCAAGTTACGGATCAATGAATGTAAGTGCTTTAAAAGCGGAGCTAAGAAAAAGAATGCCTTTTTTTAACAATACGGGATTGCGCAACACTGCGGCCGCGGCGTGGCCAATACCTGCGGCTCTACGGTTCTATTGTATTAAATACTAAGGCGGGTCAATAAGTCCGTGACTTTTTGAATTTCTAACCTCCTTACTGAAAAAGCAACACTACTCCTGTCAACAGGCATCTGTCAGTTGACTCCTATCAAAATTTGAACTTGCTGCGTCAGTTAGTTTGTGTTTTACAGCTATCCTTATCAGACTATCCAGTAACTTAAGGAAACAATGGAAAACGCAATCAACGGACCACAAACGCAATCGTGTAACAACTTCACAGGAAGGTTTGGCGTTGTTTAATCACAATATGGAGGAGTTTTTGCGCCGTTTTGTAACCGTGGACGAAACATGGATCCATCACAACACACCAGAGACCAAACAACAGTCAAAACAGTGGGTTTCTAAGGGTGAATCGGCGCCAAAGAAGGCCAAGGTGGGTTTGTCAGCCAATAAAGTTATGGCGACTGTTTTTTGGGATGCACGTGGGATAATCCACATTGACTATCTTCAAAAGGGAAGGACAATTAATGGAGGAATATTATGCCAACTTATTGGACCGCTTCAATGAGGATTTGAAAAAAAACCGACCTCATTTGGCCAAGAAAAAAGTTCTTTTTCACCAAGACAATGCAAGGGTGCACACATGTGCAGTTGCCATGGCAAAAATCCATGAATTGGGCTATGAATTGCTCCCACATCCACCCTATTCTCCAGATTTGGCTCCGAGTGACTACTTCTTGTTCCCAAACCTGAAAAAATGGCTCGATGGAAAAAGATTTGACTCCAATGATGAAGTCATCTCGCAAACAAAGGCCTATTTTGAGGACCTCGACAAATCATATTTTTTGGAAGGGATAAAAAAATTGGAGAATCGTTGGACAAAGTGTATAGAGCTCAAGGGGGACTACGTTGAAAAATAAAATGATTTATTTATCAAAAAATCTGTGTTTTATTCCAAAAGTCACGGACTTATTGACCCGCCCTCGTATGATTTAAATGTATGTTTTTGTTTTGGCGCCCGTAATAACAAAACTTTGACAGCCGTACTTAAGAACCTCACTATACAGTGGCGCCGCCTGGTGAGACAAGAATGGATGGTCCTCATTGCTGCTATATAAATATTGGACTAACGGCTAATACATGTCATAATGACACTGACAGGTCATAATGACACGGGACAGATTAATTGCTAATGCAGTAGAATCCTAGACGTCAAAGTAGATTATCCTCAGTGTTACTTCACGTATGGTTATCAGGAGAGCATAAAAGGTGAACAATCATAATATCATCTAATATTATTCGTTACAAGAATCAGGCGCTACATTGCCGAAATCCATTAATTAATATATTAGATCTTTACCTATGAAATTGCCGTTGTGTATGAAAAACTTTAAACTAAATTTTTTCATGTATTTTTTATTTGTATTAATCGAAGTAATCACCCATGAAATCAATGCATCTTTGCCAACGCAGTGGCAGTTTATTGATGCCCTTCTTAAAGAAATCAGCTGGACGGGAGGCAACAAATTCTTCAAAGGCATTTTGTACTGCCTCTCGGGTATTGAATCTTTTTCCCGCCAAGAAGTTATCCAAATTCTCGAAAAAGTAGTAGTCTGTAGGCGCATTCCATAATTACTCGAATTTTTAACGTATCCATGATGACGAAAAAGATTGAAATGCAATGAAAATGTAACACTAATCAATAAACAAATGACTACTTTTGGAAAAAGAATTCCATGTTTTTAAAATAAAATAAATTTGAAATTAGAATTCTTAGCCAAACAAAAATTATTTTGATTTGAAATGGCCAGTACTGCAGAACGGCAATTTCATAGGTAAAGACCTATTATAATTAATCTTGCGAACAAAAAATAAGTTGCCGACTGCACATGAGCATACTGTATTACTGAATTTGACAGCGAATTAATATGTTGGCGACTAAATTACTAAACTGGCGAAAGCATTGTCACAAAAAATATAAAAATCGGCAGATAAAAGGTGGCGTAATTTAATCCAAACGGGCACCGAAATTGGTGACTTCATTTCCGAGTTGGCGACCATTATACGATGTAAGCAGCTATAAAACCAGATTGGGTTGACAAATTAATGGCTGCTAAAAATTCAATTTACAGGCCACGGAAAACCGCATTTTTGGATACTGTTGTAGTTTGTTTTCCTTTGGTATAGGTGTCGTTTTCAATGTTTTTGCGAGTGCTGAATAATATGAAAATTAAATCCATTTTGAAATTCCAAAATGGCGTAATTTTTTTATTAAAATTAATAGAAAAGGTCCAGGTTTTATGTAGTCTCTCCCAGAGATACATTCTACAGACAATTTCATGCATGTGTAATAAAAGTTTGAAGCTAATCTTACAGAGAGTATGGCATCGTTGAAGGAGTTGGTGAACAGCAGGAAGACGGCGGCGATGAGGCTCGCCGAGAACAGCGCCGACAGCAGCACCACGACTGGAACAACAACACTTCGTTGTAACACCAAATAAAAAGTGTCCTATGTCCTTCCCCGTGGTCTAATCTATGTATATATCTATGCCAAATTCCATCAAAATCGGTCCAGTAGTTTCCGAGCCTATTTAATGCAAACAAACAAGCATACAAATAATGAAAAATCTTTCCTCTACTATATTAATATAGATTTATATTTATATGAAAAGGCCCTGGATTCTGGATTCCGCCCTTCTAGTGTGTTATTTCAAGAGTAGAACCATATCTGATCGTAAGCATCCCCACAACATCGATTAGTATACATTATGGTCCATGTTCACATTATTGCTAATTTGTCAATTCATTTCAAATATATTACCAATATACAAATAAAACTTTTACATGTTTTTTCTCATGATTATATAATATATGTTTATTTAGTCTGTTTACTACATTTACTGTTGCTCTTGATCTGCTCCTCTTTTTCTACTCTTTCCTGTCTTGAGCTTTCCTTGGCCTGCTGTCTCCTCGTCCTCTCCTCCTTGCGCCATTTCTTGGGTATAACCCTAGTACACCCTGCGTCACGGGACACGTGGTCGGGTCGCAGGGCGGGACTCCCGTCCACTACCGTTTGAGCGCTTTTACTGTGGTCATCTTTCATTCACCATTGGTCTCTTTCTAATTTAGCTCAGTCTTAGTTTATCTATTCCTTTTTTACTTTTTTAAATAGATAAACATTAAGATCATATATCATGGAGTAAATAATTATAATGTCTTTTTGATTTTTTTATTGCAAAAAATTGTTACAAGTTTAATCTTATACTTTAAACGAGAAAATCTTGTATATATACTATAATCGGTGGCAAACTTTCGGAATGTGGTGGGTGGGGTGGGGTGGGTTCGAATCCCAGTCAGATAAATATTTTTGTGATTCTTTTATCAAATTAATTATATCAGAACGTTACCCAGGAACTATACTTTACACGAGTAACATAATGTTATATAAAAGTATATAAATATGAACGCAGTTCCGGATTAAGCCAGCGCGGGGCCCGTAGCAAATTCTGCCGCGGTTTGCTTTCGGTCCTCCAGTTTAGGGTTTAAAATGAAAATGTAAACCTTTTATTTCTATATAAATTATTTCTTACTTATATTAACTTACCACACACAAGGTCAGACAGTTAATTTTTATATAAACTGTAGGATTGTATTGTTAAAAGCTCATATAAAAAGGTAAAAATAATGTGCGATCTTGACTTCTACTTTGTAATATATTTTTAAATTATCTGGAATCTACACACCAGAATGAAATATAGAATACGTAATACAATTCAAAATTCACAAAAAAAATTTGGTCCTGTTTACACGAGTACGAGTTGATAGTAAGCAATATAATATTATTTTTATGTTAAATGCAAGCGAGCGTTGCGAGCGAGCAAAATTTTTTTCTTCTATTTTACTACCTCAACTAAACTTTACACCCTGAAAGATTATGTACTTTAGAAAAAACATTTAGATCAATAGTCTAAAACAGAACGTCAGTATAAAATAATATGTTGTTTATGTAAAAAGAGAGCGAGTTGAGCGAACTACTAAAGCTGCTAAAGTTTTTCCTACTTTCGAGACTAAAATCTGTTCAACCTTAAAATCTGAAAGACTGAGAAAGTAGAAACCTTAAGTATGACACGTAAAATATTATATTTAATTAATATTTCGTTTGATTGGCTCGTAACACAAGTTCCTCGAGAACTTAGTTACCAGGGACTTAGCCCTTAGGGACTAGGTTGACGTGGTGTGAAAGCGTGCATAGATTAATTATTATTATATTATTAAAGATGAACAAAAAAAGGTGGAACAAAATTTTAATAAAGTTAATCGGGCAACAACTTTTTTTTCGATATAAATGAGTACTCGTAAATTAAACACAATTGGCAACAATAGATTTCACAGGATTTTTTTTTTGTCTCCGTCGTTTCAAGGTCTTACAAACTTTGAAGACAAGAGGAATTAGGACTAATATGGAACGTAAAAAGTTAGTAATATACTTTTTTTTGTACTCAGAACGTGTAAAAAATTTATCGACAAGCAAATCTGATATAAAATAATTTTGAATGCCATACTAATTAATATATAAAATGTAAGTTATTTGTTTCACTAAAGAATTGAGATTTAACGTGTTTTTTTTTTTTCATCTTTATTTATTTAGAGGTTTTTACACTAAGTATATGACAACCCCGTCATAACTTATCCAAAATGAACTTAACTTAAATTCTAAATACACGTACCTAACTATTATTAATCACTATTATTAATTGTAATGCTGATGGATACAAAACTCAACAAAAGTTTAAGCTCGTTTGATCTAGTTTGTGATAATATGTGGTGAAACATTCCTAAGTCAGTTCTGTTGAGATTTAGCTCCAGCAGCAGCCGGCGGACACACACAAATTTAACGTGGTGAAATTTCTTTTTAGCTTTTCAGGTGGGAGTAAAGCAATAGAGCTGAAAATCGCGCCAGCAATTTAGAAACTCGACGCCCGTGCGTTTGATTTTCCGCTCTATTGCTATTGAGTAATACAATTGATTTTCAGTTCTATTGGGAAATACAATAGAGCTGAAAAACAAACTTACAAGCGTCAAGTTTTTTAATTGCTGTCGTGTGTTCGATTCTCAGCATTATTGTATTAGGCATAAGCGCGGAGTTCTATTTTCAGCGCTTTTATTACCATGTATGAAAATTATTTTTTATGCTCCCGCGGTCGATGCGGCCGGACAGACGTTGGAGCGCGGGGCCCGTAGCTCGTGCTGCCTCCGCCTATGTGGCTAATCCGGTACTGTATTACCGTGTCCCACATAGCACTGCTGCTGTCAATCAGCTCCCGCCTCAATTGTCGCCGGAGCCCAGACGGTGCTAATTCGAACAGTGATTTGTGTTGATGTGTGCCAATTACATGCGCCGCACGCGTGGGAAACAGGTCAACAAAGGAAAGAACTTCAAGAATCAATGTAAATGATACTTCCCCTAGAGAGTTGCTTTTTAAAGTCAATTTCGGTCCTTCAAGGGGTTGCAGTATGCATCGTTTAATTTCACTTCGAATTACCATAGCCAAAAACCCAAATTTTTTTTTTACTATATTAAGTATTTTAATTTTTATGTTTGAATTACGAAACTTAACTGAAATTAGTTGCTTTATGGACCCATTTCAGTCACCTCAGATTAATTAGTTGCTTTATGGGACCCATCCCAGTCTCCTCAGATTAATAACTATATCATAGATACCCGGCTTAAAGCAAGAGAAGAAACATAATGTAACAACACATGTACAACACTTATTATCAGTGCAATAAACATCGGGACAATCTTAAAAAATGAAACGACATGAATTTTCTTTCTCTTTCACACTTACGGGTTTTTGCCATTGATGTTTTGTGAAACGGATAGCTGCTTACGTCTTTGATTTTAGTGCTCCTGCCATGTTTATTCTTCTTTCTAGGGTATCTCTTTAAGATAAGGGATAGGTGTCGCTAAGAAGGATTGCGCGTAAACGCAACAAAGCTCACTCGCGCACTGCGCATATATACATACCCTTGTCGATCAGTCCGGCAGACAAAATCTGGTGGACTTGAGTTGAAAAACTTGTTTAAAATATTGCACTTCAAGAACTTCCACCCCTCACGCGCTTGCACATATTCTCCGAAGTGTATCTGGTGGCTGATAGCTAGTTTTTCGCGCCAGGTTCATAGACACTTATCAAGTTTAAAAAACAAGTATCGTACGATCCCCTATCGCTAACGCCAGGCTCTTTTTAAACAATATGTTTATTTTTATCTCGACCTACTATATCTATACTTGTGGTTTATTTTGTTTGTTTCCTCCATATGTCTCATGCCTAAACTTGATTATTAAAAGTAATTGGTCTACGAATGGTAGACGATACTACATCTAATGTATCTACATCGAATGTATGATACTACATCGAAGTGTATCTGGTGGCTGATAGCTAGTTTATCGCGCCAGGTTCATAGACACTTATCAAGTTTAAAAAACAAGTATCGTACGATCCCCTATCGCTAACGCCAGGCTCTTTTTAAACAATATGTTTATTTTTATCTCGACCTACTATATCTATACTTGTGGTTTATTTTGTTTGTTTCCTCCATATGTCTCATGCCTAAACTTGATTATTAAAAGTAATTGGTCTACGAATGGTAGACGATACTACATCTAATATTTGGATTTGAATTTCTCGGCCGACAGTTATTATAAGTACCTATGTACTATTTAAAAAAAGTTTCCTGGCTGGAGCTAGCCGCCGCGCCGTTTATTAGTATTATTTTTTATTATTAACTAGATATACTTTTTTATAGACATTTCTATACATAAGGTTAGAAAATTTCAACGCAGCTTAGGAGGAAAACACAGTCTACAATATTTCTATTGCTACAAAAAACCTAAACTATTTAAACCCGCCAAATTTAATTTAACAAAAAAGCTGTAATATATTCGTGGTGATCATTTGCAACTTCAGTAATGACTTTTTATAGAAGAAGAAGTAGCTGCATACAAAAAAACTGGTCAAGTACGATTGGGGCTCGGGCGCAGCATAATGTAGAGCTCCGCAGCACTTCGTAGCGCGCACTTGGACGTCAAGTTTGCCCGAAAGATGGGTCGTGCATGTGATATGGATAGTGGACACGACTTTTGCAAGTTAATAGCAGCATCATTGCTCTGGAATTACAGCGCTTCCTCCTCGACCTCGCGCCATGCAAAACGTCTTCGCTTAGCGTAAAATATTCTATCAACAGAAAATCTATCCTCCGATGTTGTTATCATAATCATACCTGATTCTGAATGGCAAAATGAAAGAATTAAAAAAAAAGTATTCGATTAAAAAGACTGGAAAATGTGGAAAAGTGCCAAACGTCGCCAAGGCTCGAGACGAACATCGTCTGACGTCCCTCTATCTCAGTCTGGCTGCACCATATTGTGCCATAAACATCAGTTCATATCGAGACGTGACGCGAAATTCTAACTCTTGCAATGAAACGCGTGTATCTTAAGGCCCCCACAGGCCGATCGTTTCAATTAGAACTGACGTCAGTTCGGCCTGAACGGATTCGAGCACATACACGGGAAAAAATCGCATCCGATCCAACTGACATAATTTCGGCCTGATCGGATTCGAGCACACACACGAAAAAATCACGTCATTTCAGTGACGTGTTTTTTCGTTCTGGTTTGCCGCGAGCTACGGTCGTGTTTATTAAGAGGGCGTATAACGGTAAATTGTCGATCTTAGATTTGGTTTTTACACTCGATATTAAGACACGAATTGTTTGTTTTTTTACATAGAGATATAAACATTATATGCAAAAGAATCTGGACTGAGTGAATACATAAAATTTTGATATTTTATCGATAGAAAATAAATCACTAATTTACGTCTATTTTTCAACTGCAATCAATTTATATTCAAAACTATGAATATAACCGAGTCAATATTGTAATACATAATATAAAATTATATTATCTAGTGTCTGTATGAGCGGCTTAAAAAAATATTGTATATTTTACGAGTTATTAAAATAATACTATTTTGGCGCTTACTACGTTCTTATTCCACGTAGAACACTCTCGTTCTGTTTCACCTGGGCATGTTTTGTTTTATTATTCAGTTGTGATCGCTCCGTTGAGACGAGAGGACTGTGCTTCTGTACTGAGTATTCCGGCTCGAGAAAATACTTCGACAAAATTTAAGAAAACCAAAAAAATCAAAGGAAACGCTCTAAAAGAGAACATAAGAAATTAAAACTTCAACTCATGACTATTTGTCGAATTATATATTGATATATATTAATATATAAAGAATATTTTTGTCGAAGGTTTGTATCTATAATTTTATTGTTTGTGTTGTCTGGCGCGGGAGTAATAGCGGCGCGTGTGCGAGTATATGCAAATTTATCGATACTTTGACCATTCGCGTGTTGATGGGAGTTTTTATTTATAGTATTACATTCTAACATAATTTGTAAGATCTTGCGAATGTATCGTATTATATATACGTATAATTTTGTCTTACAAACCTTTAATTTACAATTATTTTGTATTTCAGAGCGGTTTACGCTCATAAGAACGAACAAGCTGATGAGTGCGAACCGGTTGGAGCTTTAACACAGAAATCTTTCATCAACTTTGTAAATTTATTGAATTTTTTTGTACTATGAACATACATTTTTTTACAATTTAAAATCTGGTCTTCGAGTTATAATAATCGCACTTTTATAGGTAACTCGTCAAAATTTTTCAAAATCGTTCAAAATTCCTTCATTAGTGTGTCTGTTGAGCAGTGTAAGGCACTTTTTTACCTTGCCAATTTGACGCAAATGGACCAATATTGTTTTGACGCTAACGTCGAAAGCTGCTGCTAATTCAGCCGTAGATTGTGTATCATCAGCTTCCACAATCGCCTTTAATTTGTCATTGTCGACCAAAGTCTTCGGACGACAGTAAGGTTCATTTTTCAGGTCGAAATTTCCAGAACGGAAGCGAGAAAACCAATAACAGGTGGTGCGTTGGTTTGTAGTGTTAGCTCCGTAAACGTCGTTGACGTTGCGTCCCGCTTGTGCCGCGTTGCTGCCACGACGGTACTCATATTCCATAATTACTCGAATTTTCAACGTATCCATGATGACGAAAAAGTTTGAAATGCTATGAAAATTTAACACTAATCAATAACCAAATGACTACTTTTGGAAAAGGAATTCCATGTTTTTAAAATAAAATTAATTTGAAATTAGAATTCTTAGCAAAACAAAAATTATTTTGATTTGAAATGGCCAGTACTGTAGAATGACAATTTCATAAGTAAAGACCTATTATTATACTAAGGCGGGTCAATAAGTCCGTGACTTTTTGAATTTCTAACCTCCTTACTGAAAAAGCAACACTACTCCTGTCAACAGGCATCTGTCAGTTGACTCCTATCAAAATTTGAACTTGCTGCGTCAGTTAGTTTGTGTTTTACAGCTATCTTTATCAGACTATCCAGTAACTTAAGGAAACAATGGAAAAAAGTGAATTTCGTGTGCTTATTAAGCATTATTTTTTGCGAAAAAAAACCATTACCGAGACCAAGGTTAAGCTTGATAAATACTATGGGGACTCTGCACCATCGATTTCAATGGTAAAAAGTGGTTTACTGAATTTCGTTGTGGCCGTACAAGCACTGAAGATGCCGAACGTCCTGGACGCCCAGTTGAGGTCTCTACACCCGAAACAATCGAAAAAATTCACGATATGGTGTTGGCCGACCGAAGATTGAAAGTGCAAGAGATTGTGGAAGCCATAGGCATCTCGCATGGCTCAGTGGTTTCAATTTTGAATGATCACTTGGGCATGAGAAAGCTTTCCGCAAGATGGGTGCCGCGTTTGCTCACAGTCGACCACAAACGCAATCGTGTAACAACTTCACAGGAAGGTTTGGCGTTGTTTAATCACAATATGGAGGAGTTTTTTAACCGTGGACGAAACATGGATCCATCACAATACACCAGAGACCAAACAACAGTCAAAACAGTGTGTTTCTAAGGGTGAATCGGCGCCAAAGAAGGCCAAGGTGGGTTTGTCAGCCAATAAAGTTATGGCGACTGTTTTTTGGGATGCACGTGGGATAATCCACATTGACTATCTTCAAAAGGGAAGAACAATTAATGGGGAATATTATGCCAACTTATTGGACCGCTTCAATGAGGATTTGAAAAAAAACCGACCTCATTTGGCCAAGAAAAAAGTTCTTTTTCACCAAGACAATGCAAGGGTGCACACATGTGCAGTTGCCATGGCAAAAATCCATGAATTGGGCTATGAATTGCTCCCACATCCACCCTATTCTCAAGATTTGGCTCTGAGTGACTACTTCTTGTTCTCAAACCTGAAAAAATGGCTCGGTGGAAAAAGATTTGACTCCAATGATGAAGTCATCTCGCAAACAAAGGCCTATTTTGAGGACCTCGACAAATCATATTTTTTGGAAGGGATAAAAAAATTGGAGAAGCGTTGGACAAAATGTATAGAGCTCAAGGGGGACTACGTTGAAAAATAAAATGATTTATTTATCAAAAAATCTGTGTTTTATTCCAAAAGTCACGGACTTATTGACCCGCCCTCGTAAATCTCACGTGGTGTGTATTCCTTTTGTATGATATTATCTATTACTATAGTATAACTTTCTTCATCGCAATCTATGATAATTTGAATCAATTCAATACCACTATCATCAGTATTCAATTATCTATGTATTTAGAAAATAAAACTCAATGTTCGAATTTTCGAAATATTCTACGTGTTCTAATATATGTAATATACCATTGCCAAAATTTAAAAAGGCAGGAAAAATAGTTTTCGTACTAAGCTCTCAACACCGTTTTTCAAAATCGACAAGTCCAAAGTCTAGTCTAAGTCCAAATAAATTTATCAATGCAGTCAAATGAGTCAAGTCAGTCGAATCAGTAAAGTGGTAGACGCTTTACTAAAACTTCCTAGGGAGTTTTGAAGGGAACACAAAATAGCACGCTTTTTGAAGTTGTGCGTACCACTTGCCCACTTGTGCACGTTAACGAATATTTAATAGTTATTATTCTACTAAACTACAAGAAATATTAGGTTTTTTATTTTATTTTATTTTATTATTCTACCAATATTCAATTATTCCATTAAGAACCGAAAAAACACAAATTGATATCCACATTGATATCCTCGGCAAAACTAGGTTCTCCGTTTTCTTAACGGCTGACATTGACAGATAAGCAAATTACGTTATTACAGTAAGCTCCGCCTATCGGAGAGTAAGTTAAAACTTAAATTGGATGCAGTTAGCTAAGATTTATATGAGCATTCCTATCTCTTACTAGAGATTCCTATCTATGCTCATATTAATCTTAGGTAACTGCTATCCGTCTAAAGGCTATCCGTCCTCCCGCCGATAGATGAGCCGCTTCGGTAGGAAATTCCATCTGTCAGTAGGTTATTGAAACGCGAGTAAAGATATAAGTAAAGATTTGACTATCTTTAGTAGCAAGGAATACGGATAGATAGGTTATTGAGAACGGCCGTATGGAGGGTTCCGTAACTATCAACGCGTAATAGGTTTTTTCAAAGTACCTCAAAAGTTACTGTCCGATTCGTTCAAAATAATTTCCCTAAAGAGTTTTTAGCATGATTTATCAGCATATCTCTTATAGTTTACAAATGCCAGGGGGGGGGGGGGGACCAACTTACAAACCACTTAGGAGGCCGATTACTCGAAAATGTTCAACTTTGTAAAAATGTCATATATGAAACCATACCTTTATTTTTAAATACCTATTCAACGATAACCCACACGATGGGGTAGAATCAAAAAATATTTTTCATCCTCTCTTCACATGTATGGAGAGCCACCCCTAAAATATAAAGTTATTATTATTTTATGATGCCAAAACTTAGATCTGTACACAATCTATAACTGTACCAAATTTCATCCATATATATTCATAATAACAGAAGCGCGGACGTCAGTCCGCGATGTCATATTAGACAGACAGACGGACGGACGGACGGACGGAGCGAAACTATAAGGATTAAGGGTTCCTTGTATATTATGGAACCTAAAAATGAATGAACCGATTTTAATCTAGGTTTTTTGTTTGAAAGCTGATATGATCGAGAGTGTTCTTAACTATAAGTCATCATCGCCAGCTCGTTCGCTGCTTGACAATTCAGGGGTTACTTAATTAATTTTTTTTGTTATGTATTGTGTAAAATAAATTATATTTATAAAATAAAATATAATTTAAAAGGGTAAAATAATATATAAGTTATATATTTATAGTCTTTATTATATATTATTAGTCTTATATTAAGTAATGTTCGAAAACTTGACAACTGGGTCAGTACGAATTGTACGAATTTATTTTAAACGTGTATTTTGACATACTTGTGCAAGAACACCACAAATATGTATTTATATTTTACATATTTGTCGTGCTCTTGCACAAGTATGTCAAAATACACGTTTAAAATAAATGCGGACGTACAATTCGTACTGCATGCCAAGACCTATCTTACCGAACACGTGATGATAATCTCGGTTTAATTTTTGTAGATGTTAGAATCTGAAGTCTCATTTTCGAAACAAAAAATTAAATTCAAAACAAAAAATCTAAAATCATTGCCCTTCCTTTTGGCTTCGCCGTAGTCGGGTAAAAATAGAGGAACTTGTTCCTAAGGAGTTTCTGATGTGTAAAGAGTTTGCTGATACATTGGTACACCCAAAAGTACACGATTTAATTCATGTTTTTATATGCAATGGTTTGAAGGTTTTATTTTATTTTAATTCATGTTTCACTTATCACTGTATGTACTAAGTGGCCAAAGCTAAATATAATATAAGGCATGTTTCACAATCTACTGATAATAATAAGTGTCAGATATTATTCGCATGTTTTGTCTCTGTCGCTCGATATAAAGTAAGCAGCGACAAAACTTCCGAATATGCTATCCGACACTTATTAGAAGATTGTGAAACAGACTCTTAATATTATTGTACCTCCGAGTATGTACACTGCACAAGTGTGGTAGCGACGGAGCGGACAGGTCCACGTAGCTTTTGCCCGCGGCTCCGCCCGCATAAGCACTGTATTTTTTCTGGATAAAAATTAGTTTATGTTTTAATCAAGAGTTTCAACTACTACCGTACCAAATTTAATCGAAATCCGTTTAGTAATTTTTGCGTGAAAGAGTAACAAACATCCATCCATCATCACATACTTTCACAGTAGTAGGAAGTAGTGGAAAAATACCCACTACCATAAGCGATCAGTAGGTAGTCTAGGTACACAATAATATTATTAATCTTGTTCGTGATCAGGATCTATGAATGGATATAATTAATCGCGCATCACGATTGAGATTAACCGTGGTGTACTGAGCACCATGTGAACACCTGACAATAACAGGTCCACGCCCGTCCACCCAGTGTTGGGCAACACTTGTTAAAATAATTCTAATAGAACATGGCAAATACGTAGGAATATTCAAAATAGTCCAATACCCCCCAACCGTACGTTAGGGTCTATACTCTATAGTCTATACTCTATTCTGTGTGTCCCATGGCCAAAGAGGAATGGATTAGTATTTAGGCCAAAGCTTTCCTTTGTAGGAATACTTGTATTATTTATTTTGTATATTTATGTATAATAATTATTATATTAGCTTAGTAGGCAATTAATTCCTTTGGCAATGGCGCGTAAACCTCCCGCGTAGGAGATTAACGGCCCGTTTCAATAACCTATCTACCAATAATTATTTGTTCGAAACGTCAAACTTGTATCGCAAAAAAAAAACCGTCAAATTATTGAATGGCGATGTTTTTAACAAATAGATAGAGATAGATAGGTTATTGTAACGGGCCGTAAATGACTAACTGTAATCCACAGGAAAAAAATATAAAATTCATTTGACATTTACTTAATATGTATATGTCCCTTATTAATACACAACACTTCGTCAATTTATAATATCGGGAATAAGTTAAAAAGTCACTCTACCAGCAGGATTTTCTTTTTGACCGGGAGTTTCCTCTATTAGCTATGTGGATAATGTTATGCCAACGGTACATTCACGTATTTTGTGGCGAATTCGCTCTTTCTGGACAAGGACTTATAATATTATAATATTGTTTAGACTCGCCTCAGTCAGCGAGCTAGGCCAACTCAAATGTTTGACTTATGTTTAGCGCGGACGCCGCGGTAGTTTCTGGCCAATCTATCAACAAATTGATGGTAATTATACCACAGTGAGATTTATAATTTCATCTTTTTTTCCTTTCTCTCGAGATACGTGTTTCGCGCAGATACCTAATTCTCACGAAAGTATGACTTTTCTATGTCTAGATTCTAGATGCCATTCAAGGTTCAAAGATTAGAATTTCAGACTTCTTCAACAGCCTTCGGTGCTACTAAATAACAATTTCAAATATTCTCGTATCTACATAACGACCTTCATCTGGCTTACGGCCCGTTTTAATAACCTATATATCTATAACTATTTGTTAAAAAAATCGCCATTCAATAATTTGACAGTTTTTTGCGATACAAGTTTGACGTTTCTAACAAATATTATAGTTATTGGTAAATATGTTATCGAAACGGGCCATTAATGATGACGTAGACGCAGATTTGGTGACCATCAACTAACGGCGATATTTCCTCAAGGGGATCTTATCCATACTTCAGTAAATTTTCAAAGAACAAAAAATATTATAAATTGTGGCAACTATTTGCCATCAGCAAATTATAAACAAAATCACGCACGCTCTACGCATCAGTGTTTATATTTTTTACGACCGTTAGCTATAGCTAAACTACATACGATACCTATGCTGACGAGGCATAGTTTTTATCCGTAACAATTATCGTCATGCAAGAAGCATCTTATTAGTTATTAGCTTGAGGAAAACCTCGTGAGCAGATGTCATTACACAACACTTGCTAGGCGATAATATTTTTTTTGACAATTATGTAAAGTTTGATGCACGTGTTTAAACCTTGTTCCTACAACCTGTTTTTGCGGTCTGCTCGCGCTAATTATACCAAACGTAAACTTGTCGAAATGGATGTTAAGGGTCACTTACGGGTCTGATGACTGAACCTTATCATTAAAACACGTTAGTATTTATTAATAAAAAGTACCTGAGTAGCCGAGCTTTCCACGGAGCTCTAGTGGATTTAAAGAAAAAAACATTTACCGGGGTTCGAACTCACCACATTTCGATACACAATATTAGCACAGAGATAATAATATACTACGTACAAATATTAGCTCGTTTAAAGATGTAGATTCCAGAGGATAATACAATATTGATTTCTTAAAGTTCATTGACAAAGCAGCAGATTCAATATATCATAACATGCAGCTTTCTCTACAGATTCGATTAGGTTTTTACATTTATCTGTACAGGAGATAAGAAATATTTTCCGCACTTAATAGAAAGTGCGAATTAATAATTTCATCGCTCGTAGCGGCCCATCTAGCATCATTGAAGAAGAAGTCCTTAATCGAATTTCATGAAATTTAAAGACATTGAGTATTTGTCTTGAGGTACATGTATGTAACATTTACTTCAAGCAGCTGTTGAGTTACGTTGTTTCATTAATCTCTAAATAGCCAAATACTTAAGCTGATGATGATGAGTCAAAATCAACGTATTTCAATATTTTCTACAACAACGGGCTACGTAATACCTTTGTACCCAGAGTCACAAAATACGTGAATACAGAATAGTACAAGCCAGAGTGTCAAAGCACAAAAAACACTAAACAACTCAACACTAAACAAACAAAAAATAATCGTAACTGGTCTGTCTGATCTGGTCTGTACGTGGAAGGTATATAAGAAAAACTATTATTAAGCTTTATGAACGACATAGAACCCAAAACAATGATTTTTAGGATTCTTGTCTGTTTATCTGTTTGGGATTTGGTTTGCTTCACTTAAAATTTTATGTTTATTTCATTACAATCAGTTCATTTCAATGAGTTCATAAATTTAAAAGTTATATAAGTCTAAAGAATATAACATATAAAATCCTATAGAATCTGATCAATTGAATTGGCTGAAAGTTTACGTAGGTATTACCTGATCATTGATGAATATTAATACCCGGAGGAATAAGTGAGAAGTTCTATTGTGGTCGTACCGCTTGTCACTCGTGTTGAGCAACGCCGGTCGTGGATTCAACTATGATGGGTGACCGCAATCCCAAATATTTTTAAGGTCAAAATCTATACGCCTAATACCTACTAACGTTTGCCTAAATTCAAAAGATTTTCGAAATCATTAAAACACGACGACGAAGATATCCTAACTTATAATATTAAAAAAGTTTATGTATGGATGTATGGATGTTCGTTACTCTTTCACCCAATAACAACTGATCGGATTTTGATGAAATTTGATATGGTTGTAGTTTAGTCTCTAGATTAACACATAGGTTACTTTTGTTCGTAGCAAACAGTACGATTCTCTCGGTTTTTTTTTCACGTACGAAGTCGTGGCTAATATCTGGATTCTGGACTACCTATACTAATATTATAAAGAGGTAAAGTTTGTTTATTTGTGAGTTTGTGGCTTACCGAGATTGTTGTATTGTACACCTCTGGATCTACGTACTTCAACCTATTTTTTGAATTCTTTTACCAATAAAAAGCCGCATTATATTTTGAGTGCCATAGGATATATTATATTAACCCGAAAAATGTTAAGTCAATCCGTGGTTCTTGGATTTACAAAATAAATCGAAAATAACCTAGCCAAGCATATGTCAGGACATGTCTAAGGAGGGTTCCGTGACTATTAACGCGTAATAGGTATTCTTTTAATTACCTACTTCAAAAGTTATTGTCCGACTTGAAAAGAGGAATTATTTATAAAATGCACAAAATGCACAAAAAGTATGAAATAAATTTTATTTCATACTTTTATGTGCATTTTTACTTTGGAAGTCGGTTTAATTGTTTGTTTAAAAATAATTAATTATGTGTAGGTTGTACGTTTAATGTTAGTCTGGAAGGTATTTATAATATTTGCCGCCCGAAATAAACGTTATAATTATTATTAAATACATTTAATTAAATACGTTTTCTAGGGGTTTATTGTAATTCACCCTCTGAGACTAGGGTTAAAAGTTTGTATAAATATTATTTCAAATCTACTCATATTTCCATATAATTTAATATCCGAGCTAATAAATAAAAAATATTAAGTACATCTTTTATAGTTTTTTGAAATACGTGGGGGTGAAATGGGCATCTAAGTTTGTATAGTGAAATATCGACAGCTGATCGGATTAAGTTGAATTTTAGCACTCAGATAATTATTATGACGTAGAAATCCGTTAATTTTGTTTTCGATGTATACATATACCCCACAGGGTGCACTGATGCAATGGGGATCCACGGGGACGAAGTCGCGCGTTAAAGCTAGTACTGTATAATGTTACGCTTTTCAGGTTTCAGGTAATTCTATCGCGGTTAGTTATAGTTTGCTGTTACGGCAGTGATAAATAAACCCGCGTGAATATCAGTAGAAATAGTTTTACATCTTTGAATGAAATGTAGGTATATTCGCCGGTATGACGCGGACGTATCGACTTTTACATGTGTTTGAACATTTTGTGCACGTGGCACATCTATTGCCTGTATTCGTGACTGTCCCTACACTCTACAGTCCTTTCAGAATTATTTTACCTCTGAAAGAACCTTCACGCCGACGACATAGGGGTCATTCTTTTACAAGCTACGAGGTTAAATAACTCTGAACGAACTGTACATTATACTCCGCTCACATAAATGTAAACGTAAACAAAAAGACAATAGTACACTATAATGCGACCAATTTAAATGTCACTTATGTGCCGTGAAATAAATAAATGGTTCCTTTATCGCTGAGCTCGTGAGAACCCGCGGGGCGCAGCTAGTCTCGTGATATCAGATAGCAAGTAACTTACGCGACACTAAACATAATTCTTAATGAATGAAATATTATTATTGAATGCTTTTATTATGATAATATTGCTTTAATTAGAACTAATAATACTTGTGATATAATAATAATTATCCTTCAGTCTCCACCGGCACGCTATTGAATACATCGTCAAACAGCATTACTTGTGTTCAAAGATTGTAAACATTGTCTGTGACACCCTTGCCATTATTCTTTCGGTAGGAAATGTCCGAAACTCAAAGTACGCGTAACTTGTAGACTTGCAGTTGGTAACCTTAGGGGTCTATCTCGTAAACAAATATCCCTTGATACAGTAGAACATTCGCATACGAATTTCCATGCGAACTAAAGAACAATTCAAACTGACAAATGGCTCGATTGACATCGACGAGAACCTGACGAAAGACTAAATGGACAACAACGGTGGAGGACTCACAGCAGTAGTACCGCTTGCTCAGCGTCTGTCCCCAGCACAGGCCGGACCACTGGCGGCGCACGCCCGCGCACGTGAACTGCGCGCGGCCGCAGCCGGCGCAGCCCTGCAGGTTGTTCATGATGGTGTCCTCCCTGATGAGGATCTTGCCCGCGGCCGCCGGCGCCACTATCACGACTCGCTCCCCCGCCATCAGCGGCGCGCCCTGCTCCATGACTGTAGCCTTACACTATATAGTCCCCTGTACTATAATCTTCATGCACTTCAGTCTCGCTGTACTATACCACTACTCCACTCTCACTTTGGTCCGACAGCACACGACCGACGCGCCCACGCAACCAGCTACGACTGGCCTGGCCCCGGTGTCAAATGCATGATATGACTTATTTTTTTCTATCTTCCTGCCCATTGATGTACTATAACATCGATAAAACTTCATTGTCTTTGCAAATAAATGACCAGTTTGACGCTACGTCGTTTAACTATAACTGGGAACCTATCGAACGTCCGCGTCCTCTAAAAGTGTATAAAACAGCTGAAATATTATGTAACAATTTGTTACCTACTGTTCTGTTTACCATACGATGTTATAATGGAAGCGTGACACGCTGTTGTGTGTACAGTGTAGTTGTTACAATGACGGGGCGATAAGACTCGGTGATCGAGTAACAATCTCAAGCAAACAGCGATCATTAACAAATGTCTGAGTTTTGGGAAGTTTATCGCGTTTTTTGTGTGTAGAGTCACAGAATATATAATAGTACAAGGTAGTAGAGTGCGAGTTTTTGACACTCAATTGTTACTCGACTCGACGTGAGACAGTTCACTACAATTTGTATGGCATCAAATTAGTTACCATTGGCACAGAGAAGAATGTTTTCTTCTCTGTGCCAATGGTATTTAGACCTGTTGGTCTAAATACTTACGTACAGAGAAGAAGCTTTCATAGAACGATCCAACGTCCCCTTCAACGGCCCACAATTTTTCCACACAATCGTGGACACACCGTATGCTTGTAGTAGTGGAATCAAAACGAAAGCTAACTAGGTATGTAGCTGTTTATATGTTCCTCTTTCTTTAATCTGTGCAGTTGTATATACAATGGGTGTTGTTTCGATGCCATACAAAACCGAATAACTTTTTCACTTCGAGTAGTGACAATTGTCAAAAACTCGCACTCAGCACAAATTATTTCAATTTTTTGAGTTAAACGAATGAGTTTGCTTGATTTTCTGCAAGAAATGTTTAAAGTGAAATTATTAACTTGATGCTGATTCTTTAATGCGACATCGATGACGGAGGTTATCTCACATTGACACTACGAGCGATTTGTGCTAACCGAGCAACGGCGATAGTGTGGGCCAAGTCCCAACGTTAAACGGGGCCGGCGCGCGCGGCGGTCATTCAACAATTTTTGCAATTTAATAATTTACGACATACAGCAAACTGATTCACTCGGGATAAACAAGCTACGGCCTACATTGATGTACTCAGGTCTGAATTAAATCAAAACGTAAAAGAAACGTCAAATAAATAATATAATGCTACCAATTTAAATGTAACTTATTTAGCGTTCAATAAAGAAATTCGATTTGGTCCAATTTAAAAGTTTGGTTTACCAAAATATAAAAATAGATCTATAAATCTATTCATCCAGCCAATTAATAAAGTATCTGGGGGCACGGTAGTGCCCCCGCCAAGACGAGCCAAGCGAAGCGCAAGGGCACGACTTTTCTCGAAGCGTTTCGTCGATTTTTTGAATCATCATAACTTGGGTTTGGATTATACTAGATTAATGAAAATTTCATGATATGTTCCCAGTAGCAAGATTATTAAACTTGTACAGTTTTGATTGCATAGGTATTATACTTTAGAGTTAATTGATATCTAAAAACCCCTGATTTCGTCATTGGCTCATTGATGATTAACAAAATTATATGGTACTTCCAGATGTCCTAGTAAGCTGAAATTACCTGTACCTACGCGTGTATTACTAATATAGCACACAACTAATATCATAATCGTCCAAATTGGAACTTTTATCCTCCAACTCCTAAACTAGGGGATAAAAGTTTGTATGAGACTTCCGCAAATGTGGACGCTAGAGGTCTGCAAAATGTTGCAGAAATCCGTGTTATCAATAACACCAAAAACATTATATGTATTTTTAACCTTTATCGACATATTTTAATGTACTTACTTCATACTACAGTACTAGTGTCTTTTTAATAATTTGAATTTTACCTTTAATATGTATAATTCTCCGTTGTAATTACTATAGAATACTCGGAAAATAATTATTTTAATATTAGATACGTCAATTAGTTTCCAATTTCTCTAACCTCCATGTTTGAAGTCCAACCAACAAACAATGAATAACTAAAATAGTTCGTAATATACGCGATAGATGGCAAAACAATTACATACTTTTTAGTTTTTGTAAATCAAATATTTACAGTATTCACTTAGCTTAGAAGAAAATAAAATCTGGTAAAAAGCGCAATCTAGGCAAACACATAGTGTAACACTTCTATATTGAACTATAATCTTAGTTCACCAACCACCGCTAGATGGCACTGTAAGAACCCTGCAAGATTCTATCGGAGCACCGACAGTAACGCTCATGATGATTGTATTGTATCAATTGTATATGCTATCGTCATTCCTACGCTGCATAGTGCATAGTAGTTGCTTCCACCACTGCTGGGACAGCTTCTTGAGCGCAAATAATTATTAGCGAATCTATAGACCGGTGGCATACTGATAACTAATTTCTATCTCACATGACAAACTGTTGTAAGCCGTATTATAGGGCATAAGCGCTGCTCAAAGTTGTACCTTGTACGACAATATACGCCTCTGATGTAAAGTCGCTGTTTGACTCCATCACCTCGCGCACCCCCCGTTACAATAGCTAATAAATAATATAATATCAATGACGTGTATTCAAGCAATACTTAATGCTAGTACTTTAATAGTACGAAAAGAACAGTTAAAAATAAAATATTTAAATCTCACCAGGATTCGAACCCGCGACCAATTATATTCAAACAAAGTAAACTCTAACGTCTGACGCTTAGTAGCTGAGCCACACGTTTTTGACACTGACTGGCGAGTCGTAACAACTTACAAAAATAAATGAAATCCCACCAAAAACATATTCATGATAAAATTTTGCCAAGACGATACCATATAATTCGCATTGTCAAAAAGTTATCAAATCTCATGTAAAACCAAGCTTCTGACTTCACAAACTCTACAATTGGCAATATTTTAACATGAATATATTTTTGGTGTGATAAGATTTATGGAGTAAAGATAATTTGTTGGAATTAAAAAGCTACGTGTCATGTATTGGTCATGTATACTAAGCTCACTCACTATACATATTTTGTAAACAGAGTTACACAAAGAAAAAACCAAAAAAGAAAAAAACAAATGAATTACGATTTTCGAAACACAAATGCATGAGTAAACAGCAGTACAAATTTGAAATTTGAATTCCTAACCAAAGAAGATTTATTTGAGATCAAAGTGGCCAGTATGACAAAACGCCAATTTCATATGTAAGGACCTAATATTACTATTATTATCGTTCTTAAAATCTAGAAAAAAAATTGGCTCGCTCCGCGCTCGTGAAGAAGATATTATTTTTACTTTCAAGTGTTTTTATAAGGTACTTGTTTAATATTATTCCAAAAACATACTAGGTATAATATTTTATGTTAACATGAAATATCGCCTGATATACAGTTTTTTTTACTATCACAGGCAGCTAAGATACTACACATTTTCATATTGCGTACTATAATATGAAATAAATATCCAGGCATTTTAAGATCAAAAATTATATTAACTTCGACGTCTGTGACGTCCTTTAGTCTGCAGAAAAATGGAAATAAGTTAAACTGAAAAACTTCTTAAAATATTTATTTAAAATGTATAAAAAAAAATATTTACAAAAATAATGTTTCCAAAACACGAGTTTTCTTTTGAGACAAATAACTTTAACTGATTTTTGTTTTACAATTTCGCTTAGTGTGCTATAGTAAATATGTATTAAATATCTCCTCGTGTTATCCGCCTGTACTATAAAACATGAAGCTTCAAAATGCTGTGAGCAAATTGTTCTCGTACGTTTAGTCCACGAAACATGATTTCCGCAACCTCGAATCCAGACATACCGAACCATTGTATCTTTAGGAAATCTCAAAAATGAATAGTCAGAATAACATACTTACTTATATTTCACTTTACTGTCAATTAATTATAAATGAAGCGTCTTCATATCATAAAGTGATTTTTGGAGTTTGGACCAATAAAGAAACGTTTGACGTGGGTTTGACGTTTATGAGTATGCCGTTTTGCATTGGGTTTTAACATACCGTGACTGCACCGAAGCTGTATGCAGAGATAATACAGTATATGACTGTATGATTTAATTAGCAGAATCGACCTTCTTTATCGCTTCGTTATAATTGTGTAAAAAAGCTCTATAAAAATGCGAGTCCCATACGAAGGGTACAGTAGACACTTTTCAACACTGTAAGTAATAATTTATGTGACAAAATTGGCTGCATCTGTTCGGTCAATCGGCTGAACGTGTCTGGAGAAACAATTGAGAAAATTGATCAATTAATTATTTATTGGTTCGGATCAATAAGTAATTCATTTCGTAGCGCACAAAAAGCAAAATGAGACGACACTCAAAACGCATAAATCGCGGTATGAACAATACGTACATACACAATTTTGTATTCTGTTTGATTCAATAGTTCAATGTTTGTTATATTTTAAGTATGTCCAAGTGCGTGCACTGTGTAGCTGGAATTCCTGATGACTGATCTAAACGTAATATTTTTTGCCACGGTTCGCAATTTACGTTCAGACAAATGTTAACATTTTTAATCACGTTTGATAAACGTGTCACACTCACACAAAAAATCCCCAAAAGTCGACGGGCAATTAAAAGTAGATTTTGTAAGGTTACAATTTTTATTACACATTTTATTTTTAGTTGCAAACACGGAATATGAAAAAAGTCCTATTATTTAGGCCCATAGCACACGGCGTATTTTAAACGCGCTGACGACGCGCGTTTCAGGAACGCGCTTCTTCGGCGCCGTAAACGCTGATAGTTGCGTTTGCACTGATAATAGAAACGCGCGCATGAAGCGCGTATACGTGCATTTGAAGCGGTACAAACGCGCGTACAAAGGAGCGGAGTACGGGCAGAGGGGGTGGGGGTGCTCACGCCACCACTGCGCCCGCGCCTCAGTTGCAATAAGGTTTTATTGTGTGCTGCGCGTGTATTTCGTTTAAAATGGAACCCTTCGACACCGACCGCTTTATAACAGAAATAAACAATCGTCCAGCTACATGGAATTCACTACTGCCCGAATATTCAAACAAAGTGTTAAAAAGAAATGCTTGGGATGAATTGTGCCACATTTTTTATGACAATTTCAATGAAAAAACCAGTAAGGAAAAAAACCTGGCAGGTAAGATTTCTTATATTTATTTAAAAATAATGTATTATAGTTTATAGTTCGACGGTACATAGAACAGTAAAACAGTAGAAAATGTAATTAGGTAGGTACCCTAAATTTTAGAATCTTGCCATGGTACTGCACCTTCATCACTAATAAAATAGTCAGCGTACATATTTCGTATCATAGTTCCGCTTAGTTGTCCCTGTGACCGTCTTGCACCAATCGAAATCAAACTTGCATCTTCAGGAGGATCTTCAAAACCAGCTACACTCAAAGAATTATGAAAATTATAACCGTCACGTTCACGTATGAAATTATGCAGTACACAACAGGCTTTCACAATAGCCACACTGAAGTCCACGCTAACGTTCAGTGGCCGATTAAAGATTTTAAATTTGTTGCTTAATATACCAAATGTACATTCAATGTATCGTCTGGCACGTGTCAAGCGGTAATTATATATTCTTTTCTGCCGTGGCAAGATTTTTCCAGCATATGGTCTCTGTAAATGTTGAGATAATGCAAAGCCTTCATCTCCAACAAACGTAAATGGTATTGGTACCCCATTATTAGATATTGGTCTCGCATTTGGTATATTATAATTTCCTTGCCTTATCTTTTTGGTCCATTCACTAAATTCATGTATTGTTGAGTCTGCAGCTTTTCCATAGCATCCAACATCTATATCGATAAATCTGTAATTTGCGTCACATATTGCAAGCAATACGATGGAAAAATATTTTTTATAATTAAAATACTCTGATCCACTATGTTGAGGTTTTATAACTCTAATATGTTTCCCATCGATAGCCCCAAGTAGGTTGGGAAAATTTGCGTATTTCATAAATCCTTCAGCAGTTTTTAGATGTGATTCTTCGGTTGGTTCTGGCATACAGATGTTTTTTAATTTATCCCATATTATTTTCACTGTTTCACGGACTATAATGCCTGCCGTCGTTTGTCCACACTTAAAGTCATAGTGAATATCTGAGAAATAGCAACCCGTAGCTAAATACCTGAAAAGAATAACATTATTAAAAATCACTTATTATCGTAAATTTTACATATTTTAATTAAAATAAACCTACAACTACTTATTTCAAATGAATTAAAATTAACCTAAAAAACAACTAAACTATTAACATTATTTATCGTTTTCAGTCATTGAACTTCAAAGAAAATGGAAGAGTATTAAGGACGCTTATAAAAGAGACAAAGCGAAGAACAATAACTGTTCCAGTGGATCTGGAGCTAAACCTAGAAGACCCTACATATATTCCAATTTGCTAACTTTTTTAGACCCGCTTTACGAAATAAGATCTCCAAGTCAAAATGATGATGCAGCTCTGCGGAATAACCAAGACTGTGATTTTCAAAAACCACATTCACCAAAGAAGTCTAAAAAGACTCCAAAACATGAAGACCCACAAGACAAATTGTATGAAGCACTGACAGCAAATCTCAAACAGTCTAAGGAAGCAAATAATACAATTTTATCTGAAAATCCCGACAAACTGTTCTTAGTTTCGTTGGCTAAAGATTTTTCTGCTATCAAAGAGGAATTTAAGTTAGAGGCCAAAGCTGATATGATAAATTTAATTCGTAAATATAAAAATATGGGACAGTCATCGAGGACATTAAATGAAAATAGATACCAAGGTGCATTTCAATATGAACATCAGTATGGATACCAGTCTGGATATCAGTCTGGATCTGGATATCAGTCTGAATTTCAGCCACAATATCCAAGTAATCAATCAGCGCCAAGAAATGAATCTGTCAGTTCACTCCAAAATTTGGATAGCAATGAATCGGTTACAAATGACTCCGACATCATATCTGACATGTATGATGATATTGAATAAATCTTTTTCTCTTATTCATAATCTAAGTGCACTTATAACAATTTACGGTTGATTTTAAAATGTAACAGGTCAATAAATAAATAAATACATAATAAATAAATACTAGTTGTTTTCTTACCTCAATGTGATGAGCAAACGTTCTTCTGCCGATATACATGATCTCATTGCTGTATTTTGACGAGTTAACTCAGGTTTTAGAATCGAAAGAAGTTCTTGGAATGACGAATATGACATTCGATAACAATTATAAAATTTCTTCCATCTTCTATGTACTAACAATTTTTTAAAAGTTGTATGATAATGACCACCCAATCTTTTTTCACTCGTAAATGGGTCTATCCAATAAATTCGCTTTTTTTTACGTTTTTTACTTTTTAAAAGAAGTACTAAAGCCAACGTAAGCAGTGTTGTCTCAACCGACGCCATTGTACAACTGAAGAAGAGGAGTCTCTGATCAAAACGCAAAAGCTACGAGCGACTACAGCGCGTCTGTACTGCTGTATCTGCGCGTATACGCGCAGTAGAGGAACGTTTTACAATCGCCCCGTGTGCTTAATTACAAGGTTGCGATCCAATCTCGTTTGAATCGCGTATAGGCGCGTTCTCTGCGCGTCGTCAGCGCGTTTAAAATACGCCGTGTGCTATGGGCCTTAGACATTACTTTTTTTTTATCTCCTGTTTTGCTAGAAATCTGTCTTGTCGACATTGAACTAGTCATCATAAATTTCTCTTTGCAGGCATGTATTGGTACGTATCCATATGATGATGAGGGGCATAGGCATGATACGTCCATGTTATCACTCATTATCTTTGTTTACAGAAAATCTTGTGGAGCTAGTCTCTTTGGTCTTTTAAATGTTTGGTTTGGTTGGGTTATCATCAACTATTTTGCCAATGTTTTTTTTTTTTCGAAAGGGTCTAAGGTCTGCTAAGGGTCGGGTTAAGATCGCTGTAGCTACGTCGGACTATAAATAGCCTGGTGGCTAGTTGATTAGGTAAGAGACGAAAGGAGGGTTTGACCCTCCCTAACATCACCCGGGTGATGTTCATACCGGATATTGGGGACAGCTACGGGTTGTAAGCTATTTTTATGACGGGAGAGACGCGGGTCTCTCCTGCTAAGGGGTCTGACCTCTCCTCACTCTCTGAGCAGTGAGGTTGCTTGCGCGCGGTAGCAAAACCTAACGGCGTGCGAGTCATCGCGATAGAGGAGCTCGAGCGCGCGTGTTTGGGGATGTCGCTAGTGTACAGGCTATATATGGAGGGCGAGAGCACCGAGGCCTGCGGTACTCCCTTACTGATTAATAAAACAAGATTATCGGGTATTTTTTGCCAATGAGTTGGGATGTGATTTTATCCTTTCACAATAGTTCAGTAGTGAGTTTTTCATTTCTTCTTTCACAAAGTTTTTCCAGGTATTTATGGTGATGACTATTTGTAACATAGAATGAGGCTCCAGTTATCATGCGAAGAGTTTTAGATTGGAATCTTTGGAGGATTTCTATATTTAAGGTGGATGGTGTACCTCACAACTACAAGCCATAGGTCCAGATGGGTGGGTTTCAGTATGAGTTTTTACAATGAGAGTTTATTTTCTAATGATAGTTGTGACCATGTGGGAATATTGTGGCAAGCCCCAAAGTGAGATCTCCGACCGAGCCAGGTGGTATGCTCGGTCAGGCTGTAGCCCACTTGTATGCAATTCAGATGTCGTATATAATATAGAGTCGATCGTAGAAAACTTCGAAAGCGCGATTCAGGATTGTGGTACTAATTGGTCCGCCGAATTTTAAAAAAAAAAGTTTCATCTTTCAAGCACTAACCGTTTGGACGGTAAGTCGAAGGACGGACGGGCGGACATGACGAAACGATAAGGGTTCCGGGATGTGAACTACGGAACCCTAAAAATTAGCACAGAAATGGTACGCAACAACACTTTCATTTAAGCTTAATTTTGTCGCCTGCTGCGTTCAGTAACAGCTGCAGTGCAGATGAGTTCAGTATTACAGTTCGTTCTGAGTTACTTTATCGCGGAGTTTGTAGGAGACTAATCCGTATGTCGTCGGCATAAGGGTCCTATGGCCTGTCAGAGGTAAATACCTCTAAACAGATTCTAACTGCACTGTTGTTATGGGGAAAGATTACTTATCTATCGAGTGCGTTATCTTCTTCCGCTTCCAGTGCATCATTTGTGCATTCTTTCTGTTTTTATAGGCGATTGATTTGTAATTTTATTCATAGTTTTCTTTGTTGATTTTTTTCTTTATGACTAACTGCAGCTTTGTCAAGTTTGATTCGACTTAGAAAATAATAATTTTACGCGACAAATAGGATTTATTTTACAGTTCAGGGCAGGACCCTAGTCCACTCCCCTTTCAATATTAAAGTCGTAGGTACATAAGTTATACTTTTTCGTGCTAATTACGGCTTTACAAAATAATTAACCGAAAAGTTTATGTGTGGGGAAACTCTTTGCCTCGACATGTCTCGTCAATCAATAATATATAGGTATATGCCAGTAGCCGTTTACTTAATTACGTTTTGTACATGCGGAATTGATTTTCATTTGTATTACAAATCCACAATTAGCCAACAGTCGCCTTCAACCCCGGGAAGACAATGGCGCGAGACGCGTCACGCCGCACGCGGGTCGCGAGTGAACGACCGAGCTATCACGCTTGCATGTATTAACCTATATCACTTCTAGTATAAACCGACTGGCGAGTAGCGACGACGACTGTCAGTGCGTGTTTCTTCCTCGTGTCTACTCTACGTTAATTAGATCGTCATTGTTCATTCGTTATTAGATTGCATGGGTCGGTCGCCACCGACCTCGGTGTTGGGAGCTATTACTACATATAGACGAATGAATACCCTATAATAATGAATACAATGTTAAGTTTCTAGTCACTTCGTTTGCAGTTAGCCTCAATTTGATCAGTGGGCTAAGCACGTACATACAACTACAGGGTCCCGCTGTGGTCGAAATTCGCCCTTATTAAAAATCATATAATTATTAAATTTGAACTTTATATGTAAGTGTTTAATTAAAGTAAATGATGTGGAGTTTTGCCGGAGAGTGCAATGGGTGATGTTGTGGAATTTTTAAAACTTCATAAATTTGTGTTATTTCAGTTCTTAATGTGTAATATTGGTAGAATATTAACCATTAAATATTCGTTAACGTGCACAATTGTGGGCAAGTGGTACAACTTCTAAAACGTGCTATTTTGTGTTTCCCGCCATAACTCCCTAGGAACTTTCAGTAAAGCTTCTACCACTTTACTGAATCGACTGACATGACTCATAGACTGTACTGACTATATATTTGGACTTTGACTAGACTTTAGACTTGACGATATACGGTGTTGAAAATTGAAACGAAAATTCTATTTCCCGCCTTTTTAACATGACACTGGCAAATGGTTATAAGCCGATGCCCTATATAAATAAATTCTATTTCCCGCCTTTTTAACATGACACTGGCAAATGGTTATAAGCCGATGCCCTATATAAATAAATAAATAAATAAAAAAGTAAATGATGTGACAGATTGGCAAACGTCAACGTGTAACAAAATTTTAACGCACGGTAGTGTGTGTCAATAATAATCTGAGGTAGTGTGGTGTGTTGTTGTTATTTTTATACATTTCATGTATTCCTAAGCATTATTTTAGAAAATAATTAGCTTTCTGCAAACCTTCCCCCACATAAATTATAGCTGTGCCAAATATGAAATAACATACAGCTCCGTAGTTCCGTACATCGTACAATTCTCGTAAAACTGTACTGAAATTTTTTGCAGTAATACCTAATACAATAATTCCCATAGTATAACGTTACGACTTACGAATGCGTTGCTGTCAATAGTTCTTAGATACTTTTAGAACCCTTTGAATATGGGCATTTCTCCGGAGACGAAATTTTCGATGTCCGTGTATATATTTCTGTAACCAGGAAAGAAAACGCAATGAAATTTTTGTTTTAAATAGTTAAGCTACATCCCTTACTAAGTACAACTTTTTTTTAAGTAATGGCAGTCTAACTAAGACTTAAAAAAATGTTAAAGTCTGTTTTTCTCATTCGCATTTTCTCTGTATGCAGGGAGTTTTTGGAGAGAAAAATCGGTCTAGCTAAGTTTTATCCCTAGGAAACTCCGAATTTTTAAGTTATAGATGGAGAGAATAATTTCAGAATTTTGTACCTAGCCCTTTATTGTAAGTGATAGTGATAATCTAATACTGAATCAAGACTGAACTGAGACTGATTTCTAACCTGGGAGTGTCATAATTACCTATTTTTATTTACAAAGTTAATAAGCTAAGTCAATACTGAATCTGACTGACTAGCTAGTTAACTGGTTTTTCTGTGAAATCCGTACTGTAAACCGTTTTCATTAAAACAGATTATTGTTGTTGTGAGAATTTGATTATATTTATATATAATCATATTTATCATATATAAAACCGATGTCATTTATATAAAGTTTATTTTAACTTACAAAACGTACAAAAAATTTGAACGTCGATATTTTAAAATCTACTCGACTACGAGTCCCTCATGCAAACATATGTTTTTTGGTGTATCTTTTTTCACATAAACGTGTTACAGACCTTAAAGTAAAATTAAAATTTGACCAGGCTAATGAGACGAAGAATAGATGTTTGAAAAAATACCCATATACGGTCGTGGCACAAATAAGAGAGACACTAAATAACAAATGACTCAACCCACCTATCCAATAAAACAATCTCGTAAACTTATAAACATTTATTCGTCAATAAGTACATCAATAGAAACACATTTATTGCGATCAAGCCCAAACTTAACAAGGTACTTAAAATACTAGGCTCTTCAGTGCGAAGAACAAGAGAGGGAGAGAAAAAAGAAGGAGTATTACGTATGTGCGCTGAAAGACCGCCCATTAAAATATGCAAATTGATATTCCTGAGGATTATACTGCCAATTCCTTTAACTTGATAAAAAAATTAACAACCTGAAGAAACATTATCAATAAAAAGTTCGGATTATTTAAATCCATGCTTTGATTTAGGACACTGTAAAAGTTTTATGACTATTTTATTCGCTTTAACACTTACTTATCTATGACATATAATATGTAGGTATACCTAATTGGTTTACATATCAGGAGTAATTAAATAGAAAATATTAGCATGTTCTGTTTTATCTAACGCTTAATAGTAATGAGAAGAGTGCATTTCTTATGCAAAAAAAAAAGTTATAATAGTCACATTACATCAGTTAACGAAACGCATCGAACATCGTACCCAGTTTGAAGTTGGTAACAAATAATAACTCATTGTAATACGAGTCAATAGCTGCTAACTTCACTACGGAGGCGCAATGTTTGGCGCGTCCAGCTAGTTAGTCTAATATCACATTGAGTTTCACGTATACGTATGTATCACTGTTATGTAGGTACAGTTTGGTCAACATTTAGGTTAATATAAGTAAACATTAAATTAATTAAAAAAATATTACATATAACGATAACAAATACGTTGAAATATTCCATTTCATGCATACATTTTAGATAAATGATATTATGTGCTGATTTAGAGATTATTATTTAACATCAGTTCCATCAATAGATTCAAATAAATTATTTCTACAGCATCTGCACAATTCACTAGCAAATTACTTAATTTTAATAAGACTAGAGACGTATTCCAGAGCAGACAGGTCACGTGTGTCTAATAAGTAGATCGCGTATTTTTATTATTTTAGTCTAATAAATATTTTTAAAGTACATTTTGTCCTGTATTCTCTTCTTGTTAATCCGTCAGAGCCTAAGCCTAGACGGCGCCTACTTACATTATTGTATCTGAAAAAGACTACTTTTCAGGAGAGCGATTTAAAGTTTATTTTACGTATAACTTTGTCCTTAATGGTTATATGCTTAT
Source organism: Phengaris arion (assembly GCA_963565745.1). Classification (NCBI taxonomy): domain Eukaryota; kingdom Metazoa; phylum Arthropoda; class Insecta; order Lepidoptera; family Lycaenidae; genus Phengaris; species Phengaris arion. Next base: position 17,375,652 of record OY751434.1, on the reverse strand, counting down.
GAAAATTAAAATCGCACTAACAGTATTGTTAGAATAACAAATTAGTACATTGTACCAAAAATCCAAAATGTTGAATAGTTTTCGCGAAAATTGAGTAATGATAGTATACCACGTAAGTGAGCTTGCTCTCATAATTGTAACTGGCGCTTACAATTATTTTATAGAAACTGCATAAATAAAATGTATCGGATTTTCAGATGCCGATAATCTACGTTGGTAGTTCATCAGGAATATTTTATTGTAAATGTCACATTCGATTATGTACTTCGTAGATTGCTTGTACTTACGATAAATTTTAATGAAATAACAAGATCAAAATTAAAATAAAATATCTTTACTATCTTGGTTATTCACAGTACTTAGCTTGGCACACTAGCACATTTATTGTAATTTATTTATAAACCACTGTATTACAGTAACAGAAAAAATAATTAAATTATTCGGGAAATACATATTTTGTGTATAATTTGGTACTGGGATAACAAACAAATTTAACAATCTTCGTTAGTGGCAAGTGTTGCGATAAAAGTAACCTACTAAGGCGGGTCAATAAGTCCGTGACTTTTTGAATTTCTAACCTCCTTACTGAAAAAGCAACACTACTCCTGTCAACAGGCATCTGTCAGTTGACTCCTATCAAAATTTGAACTTGCTGCGTCAGTTAGTTTGTGTTTTACAGCTATCTTTATCAGACTATCCAGTAACTTAAGGAAACAATGGAAAAAAGTGAATTTCGTGTGCTTATTAAGCATTATTTTTTGCGAAAAAAAACCATCACCGAGACCAAGGCTAAGCTTGATAAATACTATGGGGACTCTGCACCATCGATTTCAATGGTAAAAAAGTGGTTACTGAATTTCGTTGTGGCCGTACAAGCACTGAAGATCCTGGACGCCCAGTTGAGGTCTCTACACCTGAAACAATCGAAAAAATTCACGACATGGTGTTGGGCGACCGAAGATTAAAAGTGCAAGAGATTGTGGAAGCCATAGGCATCTCGCATGGCTCAGTGGTTTCAATTTTGAATGATCACTTGGGCATGAGAAAGCTTTCCGCAAGATGGGTGCCGCGTTTGCTCACAGTCGACCACAAACGCAATCGTGTAACAACTTTACAGGAAGGTTTGGCGTTGTTTAATCACAATATGGAGGAGTTTTTTAACCGTGGACGAAACATGGATCCATCACAACACACCAGAGACCAAACAACAGTCAAAACAGTGTGTTTCTAAGGGTGAATCGGCGCCAAAGAAGGCCAAGGTGGGTTTGTCAGCCAATAAAGTTATGGCGACTGTTTTTTGGGATGCACGTGGGATAATCCACATTGACTATCTTCAAAAGGGAAGAACAATTAATGGGGAATATTATGCCAACTTATTGGACCGCTTCAATGAGGATTTGAAAACAAAACCGACCTCATTTGGCCAAGAAAAAAGTTCTTTTTCACCAAGACAATGCAAGGGTGCACACATGTGCAGTTGCCATGGCAAAAATCCATGAATTGGGCTATGAATTGCACCCTATTATCAAGATTTGGCTCCGAGTAACTACTTCTTGTTCCCAAACCTGAAAAAATGGCTCGGTGGAAAAAGATTTGACTCCAATGATGAAGTCATCTCGCAAACAAAGGCCTATTTTGAGGACCTCGACAAATCATATTTTTTGGAAGGGATAAAAAAATTGGAGAAGCGTTGGACAAAGTGTATAGAGCTCAAGGGGGACTACGTTGAAAAATAAAATGATTTATTTATCAAAAAATCTGTGTTTTATTCCAAAAGTCACGGACTTATTGACCCGCCCTCGTATATCCTTCTTTAAGTTCTGACATACCCCAAATTTTGTAAAATCAGTTCAGTAGTTTGTGCATGATTGCGTTACAGACTGACTTATTTTTGCATTAATAACATAAATCCATACTGGATTCTATTTTTGCTAAGCGAAAAATTTAGTAATCAATAAAAAAATTATATTATTTTTTGGTTTAATTAGGTATAAAGAACAAATATCTTAATCATAGCTTTTTGTACTAATAGATTTAATGTAAGATTGATGTTTTTATTCATCATCGATATTTTCATTATCGTTGTCAGATGAGAGGACTAATAACGTCTTAACAAAATTTAGGCACCCATGACTGTTTTCATAGCAGAAATTGGCACTATATGAGAGGCACCAATAAAGAGGAAAGAGTCAAATTTATTCCTAGTGTGACAAACTTTATTACCTTTTACTACACAAAACACAAGATCTGTAAATCTCTGTAAAGGCCAACAGAATGTTTACTACAATTAAGACTTCAAGTGCGGAAGAGGAATCAACAAATCGTTAATTAAGACCAAATCAGGATTGTTTTACTTCTATTTCTTTTATTTCACTATTCAAACCATAATCGTCTTAACGTATGATCACTTACACTTGAAAAAATAAAAGGAATTATCCTGAAATTTAAACTTGACAGCTAAGTAACTTAGCTAGAATTTCTAAGCTGATATTATGACATAACCTCGAAAAAGGCAAAATTATGATAAAAACCTATTTGAATAGGTGAAAAATATCAATAATTATAATATTATGGTTTCTAAATTAGGAAATCCTTATGTAAGAATCATTTCAAAAAGCTATGATAATTATTAGTCTTCTTCCATTATTTTCTCAAGTCTTCAAGAAATAGCTTTTGAATTTATTTACTACTTTTGAACTGAGATAAAAGAGCGTATCCGACTAGTGGGCTTTCATTAAAACCATGAAAACTCGGAATTAATACAAATCACACCTCAGACTTCATGACAAAAGCTTTTATGTGAACCATACACCATACTGCCAATATTGTTTATCGTCCAATCAGCGCTACCGATTGGATCAGTTAGAACTGACCATGTGTAGGCGTAGATTGCCATAACAGTTGACACTGTTTTATTTCAATATGGAATTGATCCAATCGATAGCATTAAGTCGATCGGATATTGGGTAGTATAGTGTATACTAGAGTACTGTAAGAATATTAATGATCCTATTCTGCTGTAATCTTTGATATAACTACTATGGGAATAAGTGAAAGCCCCACAGGGACATGTCCGACCGAGCGAGGTGGTATGCTCGGTCAGGCTGAAGCCCATTTGTAGTCATTTCAGGTGTTGTAAATATACCGCTGATCTTAGAAAACTTCGATAGCGCGATTCAGAATTGTGGCGCTAATTGGTCCGCCACACTACTTTTAAAATTACTTGCTTAATGACTGACATAAGCTTCCAACTTCCTCATTCATAAAATACTTTCACTGATTGATGACGTAGTCATTTTCTGTCAAGTGATCTTTTAAAAGTATCTGACAAAGATTGATTAACTAATTCGTCGTTTAAAAATATTTTCAAAAAAACGGGGCTCGGGCTTTTATATAACATGTGATCGAGCTTACTGCCTGAAACATTAAAACTTTCTGATTAAATTCTAACACTGTGTGTCCTCTTGTGCTAAACTTCCATCCGAGAAGGGTTTATCGCCCACTAACTCCTTCAAATTGTTCCAATAAGCAGGTACATTGAATAAATATGTAATTTAATGTTGTTTTCGTACAGAAAATCATTACGTCCCTATAATTAAATATAAAACTTCATTTTTACATAAGTACTTATATCGAATCTGTAAAGAACTGTAAAAGCAATCCTCCAAAACAATCATAACTTGCACTTTCGATAAATATCAGAATTTAAAATACCACTTAAAGTAACGTAAATGTCAGATTCGATACAAGTACGAAAAAGCCATTTAAACTGCCGGAACTGCCACTTACGTTATTTTTGAATATTTTGGGAAATCTAATAGAGTAAGTTAACATACGTTGATATTGGTCAGACAGACTCATACGTTACGATAAAATACGACTCAAAAAACGCACGCCATTTTGCAGTTACAATAATTTACGTAGGCGCCGTCGATATTAGCAATCGTTCAGGAAATATGCCATTTACTCGTGTTATTTATATTTATTATTATTTTTATTGCATATTGGATTATTTACTTAGTTAAGTTGTTTTTATTTAATTTTATCCTTTTTTTGGCAACCGTCATCAGTGAATTGACGTTAATTAATGTCGATATTGTTCGTTTATTATTAAACCCCTCTATTACGAATAGAATCAATGACATAAACAATGAATAGTACCGCTCCTAATGATGTACCTTTCGGTACACCAAAGTGATTTGGCGATTTGGCGTGTACTTACTTACTAATTTAATTTTAATGTTATATTTGTAACAAATTTTTCGATATGGAATAGTATACACGTCACAATAGGTGTCACAGTCGTCATTTTTCATCATATTAGCTATGCAAAGTAGATGAGATTCGATGAGTAGAGAAAAATTGTTATCATTAGTTTGTATTTATTTACTTTGATATTGATTCTGTTGAATTAACTATTAAGTAGAATTGCCTAAATTTTATTATTTTAGAATTAGTTGAAAGGTAATTGAGATTCGATACTTAGAGTTTGGCCAAATTTGATCAGTTCTGTTGCGGCTAGGTCGGTTCAGGGTATCTTGGGCTGCGCGGGCGCTGCACCACAGACACGTGAGCGTCCAGCCCGTCAGACGCGCGCGACGCCCGTCGCACGTACGGACCACTGGGACGCTCTACAATGAAGGAAAGATATAAAATATTATACCGGTCTTAAGATACTACTTTGAGGTACACCAATATGTCAACCAATGTGTACAATAATATAGTCAGCGAAGGTCCTAGTATTATCCCTTGTAGTACACCAACAATTTTGAGTACAGTTGATGATAAAACATTTGAATTTTGCTCATACGATAAGTCGTAGTAACCTTAAGGTAAACAGTACACCAATACTATAAACGAAAAACTACGTTAGTAATAATTAATTATTATTTATGTATATTCTTTAGAAAAACTGAGGACTTGATATTATGCTCTGTAATACACTAAGAAAGTCGAATTGTTTCTAGAAAAAAAGTTGATCTAACTTATGCTATAAGTAAATTAATGGTCTATCCCTTTAGGCAAGATTATCGAATGTATTTTGCCTACAGGGCCAGACCATTAAATTTTGTGAAATTATGAATGCATCTTGACTAAAGGCCCTGGTACCTTCGAAGGTGTGCGGCATGAGGTGTCTATAGTCTGTGGAGTGTCGGCGGCCGTGCTCGTACTTCGCCTCCTTTGCCAACAACGCCTCGCGCTGCACCTGCGTGCGCAGCTCCGCGGGCGCGCCCGGTATCAGCAGCTGCATGAGCCCCGTCAATCCGAACACGACGTGCTCGAAGACAACCACGAAGGCAAGCCGCGCTGCGAACACGTGCCAGTAGTGCGGCGACAGGCCGTAAGGGTCGGCGTGCGCGGGCGAGTTGCGGTAGCCGCGGTACGCGCACACCGCTGGGTCCACCTCCGTCTCGTCCGCGCCCCACTCCTCGCGGTAGTCTGACGTGTTGAACACTACACAATGATAATACTACTAGCACTCAACATCCAAATATTAAATAAGGAAATCTGCAGAAAATAGCTGGAGCTCCACAAAGAATCTTTTAATGGTAAAGATTATTCAACAGAACAAAAGATCAAAAAAGCTAAAATTACATAAATACACATGCAAGAGCTGATAACGTTTCTGTATATGAGTTTATAAACAGAATAGATAGAAAAATACTTTTAATTAAAACGTTATCATGAAAATTAAAGGGATATTTGGTCATAAATGCGGAAAAGGATTTTACCACAGCCCATGTATTTGTAATGTTGTTTAAAAAGGGGAATATACTCACGCGAGAGCGAATGGTCGATGTATCCGGCGAGCGTGTTGTCCGGCGAGTACACGTATTTGTACACCATGCGCGGGATGAAGTCGCTCGTGTACGCGATCACGAACGCCTGCAAGACAGGTGAAGACAGGTAGAAGATATTGAGTAAGGAGTTATTAGTTCCGATGGTAACAATTAGAACATAAAGACACATACGTTCGAAACTACTGCCGCGTAGGTGATGCCTTTCAATATCCCGTACCTGAAATATAAAATAAAGTCTCAAACGTATGAGAGCAGAAAACATTCATTGTGATGTAGTATGGAGAAAAAACTATAAGGATAAGACAGTCATTAAAATAGTAGTTAGAAGTTGTAGTAGTAGAGTAATAACAAGTAAAACTATCTTAAAAAGGATTATCGAAGTTATCAAAGTATTATGTAAACAGTTAAGCGGATCGTATACCAGGCGCCGTGTTCCAGTGTCAAGCCCAGAAAAAAATTGAAGTAGTCAGTGGTATAAGCTGCACTGTAGACTCTAATAAGTTGTTAACTAAAGCGGAGGGTATACTAGGCGTCACATTCTAGTACTATAAACAAAGGTAAAAAATAGAGGCGGGTTTAAAATGGGTATGTTACCAGGCGCCGATGTCCTCGACGCGCTCGGCGAGCGGGCGGCGTGCCTGCGTGACCATCTTGTAGGCGTCGAGGCGGATTTCAGCGATGTTGTTGAGCAGCGCGCACAGCGGCGCCAGCGGGAATGCCGCCACAAAAAGCGTCACGAACCCGTACTGCAGGACTGGAACATTATAATATAAGTTATTTAGTAATATTGTGACTAAACTTTCAGTCAGAAAATTACACTTATCGTACGTACAAACTATCTGTCTGTCACACATTCAGCGATGGTTCACTAAAATTTAAAATTTCGAAATTCAACTATTTTTATTAAAATAGGAGCTGTTTCCGTATCATCATGTTCGCTACCGGTTTTAGCCCTCATTTTGTTGAAACGTCAACGGACTACAATTGCATGGCCCGGGGGATCTGATGATGCCGACTCACTCATCTCCAGGTACTCGTCGAAGAGCGCGAGGCGGCCGGGGTCCTGCAGGTGGTAGTCCATCTCCCAGGACATGTGCGGCCGCAGGGGGTCCCGCGTCACCGCGCGGTGCGACCGCTGCCGCCACCAGTTGTTCAGTTTCCTGAGGATTGATCTTGAATATTATATTTAAACTAGCTGACCCAATCAAAAGATGTTATGCCACCTAAATTATCACTTGTTGGTATAAAAATTGTTTACGACCCATTCTCAGACCTGCCGAATATACCTGCAAAATTAAAAAAAATCGATTTGTTTGTTTACAAACACTGAGACACGAGAATTTCGACCCAACCCAATATCGACAGTTACATTGGTGGCTATTCTGCTTTTGCATATGAATTGCCATTGTAAAGCAATTAGTATTTCGTATTTTATGAATTATTTTAAATCAGAGATACAACTTTTTGTGCAGCTACATATTTATCACCTCTAAACAAAATTCATTTACATCGCTGGATTACGCTAAGTGAGGTCGGTGGCGTAATACGCACGGCTGAAAGAGAAGGATATATTAATTATTTGTAAATGACTGAAATAGATAATATGGAAATAGTCACTGACGGGTATCCGAGCTCGACGAAGTTGTTGAAGCACTGCTTGCCGATCATGATGATAGCGAGCTGGATGCACAGCTCAGACAGGCAGCCGGCCGGGTCGCAGATGTCGCCCTTCAGCTTGAAGAACTCCGAGCGCCGCGCCTGGTCGTCGCCCGGGTAGTCGTAGAACCGACCCTGAAATTTTAAAACAGATTAAATTTACCGTATATGTCATGTACAATTTTAATGGAGAGAGTTAATGGAGCTGATAAAGGATATTTTATATTACCTATTCCTCAAAGAGACCATTACTTTACATAGAAGCTCATTTTAGGAAAGCATTGCTGTGCTCTTAGATTGTGGATCAACTACAGACTATGGAGCTAATGCCTTTATAAAATGGAACTAAGTTCCTACGTGAGAAGTATAGGTATGTTGAAAAAAATGGGACTGACCTTAAAGAACGCGATGTATATGAGCGAAGAGTAGAAGTTGATGAACTCAAAAAAGAAAATCTTGAAGGTGTAGGAGTCCTCGTACTCCGTCTGCGTGCGCGGGTTCTCCACGTTGGTGAGATACACTGCGACCTTGCTGTAGATCTGGAACAGGATATAATACTAAATAAAGGAATGAGATTGTTGTATCAAAAAAAATATTGTTTACATATTTGCATCAATGTCAAGTAACAAGAAAGAGATTGGATTTCATTACAAAATTCACGACGGTCGTGGAGGTTAGGATCTTGACGTGGTTTAAGTGCCACGCCAAGATCCTAACCTCCATGATGAAAAGCAACTGGAGCCGCCGTACCCGCCGTGTCATCTGAGAGAGACCATGCTGATGCGGTGAACTTCGTGGTCACTACTCACCCGGGTGAGGATCATAATCATGGTCAGATTCAGTGAGGCTGCGGTCATGGAGGTGAAGATCTTGGCGTGGCGCTTGAGGAAGAAGCCGGAGCCACCGTAGATGACAGAGACCATGCTGATGCGGTAGATAATCGTACCCAGCACCGCACCCATTACGATTGCGATCTGTAATTAGAAGAAAACTTTATGATAAACTATTGAAATTATGTAGTGCAAAGAAAAGCTGGCGAAAAGTAGTAGTGATTATATTCCTACTGTCGCCATAGCAAAATCACGCATCGACAAAGTCCGCGCTACTCTAGGTAGTTTGAACGTTCAAACTACCTAGAGTAGCATAGTAGATAATTCAGACCCTACGCGCTGATTTGATTAGAGTGCGCAAATTGGAGGAATATTGGCGACAGAGTTATCACGAATTCTTGTATGTCATCTCTATAGGTACAAGAGATAGTATTGACCATGAAGAGCACGGCGGAACTGGTAGCGACGTAGCGCACGCTCTTTTGCCAAGGCGGCAGGTAGGGCTCCTTCTCGCGCGTCACCGGGTTCGTGCGGAACGTGCGCACTGACGCCTCGAACTCCGGTCGCGGATCCTCGTCCTGATAAGAAAAGATGCACTTCACTACAGATGGATTGCTTTATAATTTGATTGATAATAATTATAATTATTTTATTTAAAATTGTGCTTTTCAATATTTAGTTAAGTACCTGATCGACGCTGGCCAAATCCCACTCCCATCTCAGGACAGACTGTTTTCGTTTCCACAATTCTAGAAATGTTGTCGCTGAAACAGTTTTAGTAATCAAAAAATTTTAACGTCTTACATATCACATAGAAAGATGTTATATAAAAAATATACCTATATAAAATTAAAAATGTAAGCAGATGATGAAATCTCACTCACCCCAAAAGGACATGAATATGGCGAAGAAGACGGTGGCGGGGTTGTCGAAGAGGTAGGTGAGTTTGGCGAAGAGGCAGGAGTCGGACAGCTGCTGGTACTGGCACGCCTTGTCGCACAGCGGGCACAGCGTCGTGTTGCCCGGCCCGGATGCGTCGCAGATCTCTTTACTGGAACATCCGATATCTCAACAGTATTGTAACAGATCGGCGCGGCGATGGCTTAATATAGGTAAAGGAAATTTGAGTAATATAGAACTGGTCAAAATTATGTACCAAAGTAATTGATCCATGAAAATGAAAATGAAATGAAAGTAGGCACAGACCTTCTTCAGCCACACCTACCAGCCAGATACCTTGATGTCAGAGCTTGTTGTTATAGATGTTGTATTGTAAGAAGTATCCAGGTATGTTGTCGTCGCAGTTCATGCTGGCGAGCCCGTACAAGAAGAAGAGCGTGCCGACGGCGGCGGGCGCGTACAGCATCTTGGTGTAGAAGCCCAGCCAGCAGAAGTACAGCGCGATTACGTATGAACATACCTGGGGATGTTATCGTCGGAGTTCATGCTGGCGAGCCCGTACAGGAAGCAGAGCGTGCCGACGACGGCGGGCGCGTACAGCATCTTGGTGTAACCCAGCCAGAAGTACAGCGCGATTACGTGTGAAAATACCTGGGGATGTTATCGTCGGAGTTCATGCTGGCGAGCCCGTACAGGAAGCAGAGTATGCCGACGACGGCGGGCGCGTACAGCATCTTGGTGTGACCCGGCCAGAAGTACAGCGCGATTACGTGTGAACATACCTGGGGATGTTATCGTCGGAGTTTATGCTGGCGAGCCCGTACAGGAAGCAGAGCGTGCCGACGACGGCGGGCGCGTACAGCATCTTGGTGTAACCCGGCCAGAAGTACAGCGCGATTACGTGTGAACATACCTGGGGATGTTATCGTCGGAGTTCATGCTGGCGAGCCCGTACAGGAAGCAGAGCGTGCCGACGACGGCGGGCGCGTACAGCATCTTGGTGTAGAAGCCCAGCCAGCAGAAGTACAGCGCGATCTTCTCGCCGAAGTAGCGCCGCACCAGCCACAGCGGCTGCTTCTTGTACCACTTGCACGGCCGCGCCCACTCCAGGTATAGTAGCTATAGTCACGTAACAAAATAAGAGCTTTAAATATAGGCATTTTAAGCAAGCTTTAATTTTTTTAACTCAATATCTTTCATTTTATTGTTGTGGTAACTTCAAAGTGCAATTATGATAATACTGTTGTTTTGTAAGTAAGCGATAACTTAAATATCAAACAATATGTTGCAGGTTTGAATTGTACTTATTTTAGTTGATTATAATTTTCTTATTACAAGGACATCATAATGAACTATGATTGACATCATTTTCAGTGTTTTATTACCTAAACCTAAACCTACCTAATTAACCTAAACAGGTCAGGTCACCTACTGTTTAAATAAAAATAGAATATAGTGAATATCTCAGACGTGATCCAATATCGTCCATAGTATATATGAGGGGTTCAAATGATTTGTTTTCATGGATTTCTTTAATTTCACGGATTGACTACATTCTACCAATCATTTATTTCATTTGATAATGTCATATTCAATGTAATATTCAATGGTCTTTCAATGTAACAGTAAGTGATACCCGTCTATCTGTTTGAGTGCGGTCGGGCGCGTCGGCATCGTAGCGGCCCTCGTGCAGCGGGAAGCACGCCAGGTACGTGCCGTCGTTCAGTAGTCGCCGAATGCCCAGCTGCAGTGAACACAGACATCTAATTTTCATCAGCATCATCAAAGTAATCATTGGTTCATTATATTTTGACCCATTAGAATCGTTCCTTTTTTTAATTTCAGTAGGTTGTGGTGACTGAACACGTGGTAAATGCCATATCTGGTTATTATCAATACCTTGGTATCATTGTTGTCATACTTGGCTCGCAGCAGGATCTGCATGACCATGAGGCTCCGCTGTGCGGGAGAGAACTGCGTGTGCCGATCTTTCACCAGGAACCTGAAATTTTAACATCTCCCGCTACTGACAGTTATCTTACATAAATGGAATAACGTTAACTGAACGAGGATGCGTCGTTTATCAGCACATTTGAATATCTTTACTTTATGATAACTACGTCATGGTCCAAATTCAAACATAGCACCGTTGTAACTTGACAGTTGTAATCAAGTTAAAAATAAAATTTAAAAATTGGGTGTGCTACAAAGTAAAATACACGTGATATGCAAGTTATAACTGTATTTTTCACAAAATTCTACTTTCCTTTTTTCATGGGACATGTAACATGCCATTGCTCCGGGCATACAAGTATTTGAGACTAATTGTCTCTGACACAATGTTTAAGTGTTTACGACCTGGGTAAACACTTAAACAGACTGTGTCAGAGACCTGTCTGTGCCAGAGTGTACATATCTCATCAGTAAGTAAACAATTCATACAAATTATCATGTAAATATGTCCAAGGAATAAAAAAAGTGTGTGTCAGCTCCGACGCACGACTGGAGTTTACTCTAAAAAGTAAAATTTTGTGTGCAATGCAAAGCGACTAGCGTTCTATGAATTCAAAAATTCGCGCCATGTGAAAAAAAGTGAAAGGTGCGCAGAATAGGTTGCGCACGAAAACGTAACGAGGTCATTCGTTCAGTAGATTTTACTCCTCATATTTTTTTCATACCGGGGGCCTTATATGAAAATCGATTCTTAAGGAGTAAACTCCAAAAGTTTCATACAAACTTTATCACCCATTAGGTGTTAACCCTTCGGGGTTGAATTTTGAAAAATCCTTCCTTAGGATGCCTACGTCATTATAATAATTTAAACAAATCTAATGTTTTCTTATGCCCACGCCAACATTATTAATTGTAAATCAAAACACTTCCGGATTTTATTGCAGTTCATTTTACCTTCCCGACGTTTCGTCTACCTTACAGTGACAACGGATGCTGTCAAGAAGCCGAAGAGTCGGGATAAAAGTGAACCACGATAAAATCCTTGATTGACTAAATATCCTGAATGTGAGTACTCACTGCTCCTCGCGGCGCACGCCCGGCTTGTCGGTGGCGGTGTAGAAGGAGGGCTCGGGCTCGATGCGGCTGTGCTCGTACTCGTACAGCTGCTGCCAGCGTCGCCGCCACCGCAACCACCACTTCTGGTCCGCCTCGCACGCTGCCTCCTCACCCTGAGGATAGGGAATTTTTGAAGGCGTCAGACAATAATTGATGTGAAACGTTGCGACCTTTAGCGACGTTGAGAGTGATATTTCATGGTCGCGTCACGTCACGATACGCGTCACGACACTGTTTTGGATATTACGTCATCATTACATTACAATCTATATATACATATAAAAGGCAAAGCTGATTGACTGATGTATCAACACACAGGCCAAACCCTTAAAGCTAGAAATATTATATTTTGCACAGGTATTTCTCAAATGACGTAGTCATCCTAAGGAAGGATTTTTCAAAATTCAACCCCCAAGGGCTAACACCTAATGGGTGATAAAGTTTGTATGAAACTTTGGAGTTTACTCCCTAAGAATCGATTTTCATATAAGGCCTCCGGTATGAAAAAAATATGAGGAGTAAAATCTACTGAACGAATGACCTCGTTACGTTTACGTGCGCAACCTATTCTGCGCACCTTTCACTTTTTTTCACATGGCGCGAATTTTTGAACTCAAATCGATCGCAAGTCGCTTTGCATTGCACACAAAATTTTACTTTTTAGAGTAAACTCCAACCGTGCGTCGGAGCTGACACACACTTTTTTTATTCCTTGGACATATTTGCATGATAATTTGTATGAATTGTTTATTTACTGATGAGATATGTACACTCTGGCACAGACAGGTCTCTGACACAGTCTGTTTAAGTGTTTACCCAGGTCGTAAACACTTAAACATTGTGTCAGAGACAATTAGTCTCAAATACTTGTATGCCCGGAGCAACATAATATGATGAGATAGTAAAAAAACTTATAATATTAGCAGGGAGAAGGGGAAAGGTAAACAAAAAACAATTGAGAGAACATTTAGACTTGTTATTAAATATTATGAATATTAAAAAAAATTACTGTTTACTTTTTCCTACATTAAAGAGATGCCACATGCCGGGAAAAAAGAAAATGAAATTAGATATAGCATAAGCAGCCTTTGGTTACTGCGCTGTAAATAATAATTGCCTAGTTGTAAGTAATAGCCGACAACAAAATTGTAATGTTATTGATATTAATAATTTTAAATTTAGTAATTTGACTATAGATAAGTATAACTTATCTTACTTTTGTAAGAGACATATAGCTAAGACGCTATCAAATGTTATATTTTTATTACAAGCCAAAGAATTGGCTATATTAACCTCTGCTTATTTTGAGCAGAGTATTAGTATTAGTTAGTAACGATTTGCAACATGTTCCAAATAATTATTTAAATTTGATTGTAAGACAATAGAGGATGTCTCTTGCAAGAAGTTACTTAATATTTTACAAAATTCTACCAAACCCGTTAATGATACTAATTTATGTAACAATAATAAGAACAATGTAATTAACCTGGTGCATCAAAATTTACAAGGAATGGTAGGTAAATAACTTGAAGTTGAGTTGTTTCTAAAGCAATTAGATATCGATGTTATATGTATTTCAGAACATTGGTTTAGAAAACATGATTTCACTTGCCATTTCAATGACCACCAGGTTGCAAGTTCGTTTATTAGAGAAAACGCCATTAGAGGAGGCTCTTTGATATTAATTAGAAAGGCTTTAAAAGTTAAGGAACGTAAAGATCCTCTCTACTGAACGAATAACTGAGTTAGCTTGTATAGAGTTGAGTCATCTTATTATTATAAGCATATACAGGCCTCCATCTGGTTTATACGATTTATTTGAACAAATTATGGGACAAATATTAACAAAAATAAGTGCATCTAACAAAAAGGTATTGTAAATGGTGATTTTAACATAAATTTATTATACTCAAACTCCACCACTATTAGATTCACATCATTGTTAAAATCGTATAGTCTTTTTAACTTATTTAATGAACCCAATAAGAGTAAGTGATACGACTGCTACCTGTATTGACAATACTTTTACTAATATTATTCCTTATAAAAAAGAAATAATTGATATGCTTAGCTCTGATTACTGTGGAAGTGTGGACAGCTGGCTTCATTTAATATTAATTGTGACAATAATCCGAAAGAAAATATTGTGTTTATCCCTATAAATAAAAAACGTATAGAGAAATTTAGAAGTAAATTAGCTGAAAATATTTAGTACTGGAATGAGTCCAGCAGCTCAGATGAATCTTTTAATAGTTTATTTAAAGTAGTAAGAACACAATTTAATTCAGTATTTACTTCTAAAACGTTCAGACCCAAGTAATAAAAGAAATTTTAATGACTGTGCAAGTGCAGAAATTAAAAAAGCAGGCAAAGATTATACGAATTATATAACGACAAAACGATAACTTATACTGAAAGATATAAAACATATTTAAAAAATTATTCGAATATTTTAAGAAAAGTATGTAAAGCATCTAAGCTTTTAATATAAAAGATAGAATCAGAAATTTTAATAACAAAATAAATACCACATGGAAAATAATTGCTAGTGAGACTGGAAAAGTCACTTGTCGTAGCTCTGGCTTTGAACTTTGCATTAATAATAAAAAGATTACTTTGAAGTTGCGACAGTCTTTGAGAAGCTTTTTACTGTCATTTCGGTCTCAACTACAAAATGCCTAAATTCTTCGCCAGCAGCTGCTGAAAAAGTATTCGGAGATAACATCACATTCCTTGACGTTGTAACGTCAATTTTAAATTTAGAGAAATTGATTCCAGAGATTTATAAATATATTTATGTTGTTAAATATTAAAAATACTACCGATCTCTGGGCTATGTCTACCAGAATTATCAAATCAATCATTGACATTGTAGCTCCTTACCTAGCCATAATATTTAATAATATTATTTACAACAAATTATATACCGATATCGATACTACTACTATAAAAAAATATTTTGAATCAACTAACAGTACACTTTAATACAAATGTATTGCATACCCACTACACAATTCGGTTTTACTAAAGGTCGGTCTACTACAGATGCAGGTATCGAGCTTCTTTGTAGTATATTCGAGGCTTAGGAGCAGGCGCAGAATGCGTTGGGGGTTTTTGCGACCTTTATAAGGCATTTGACTGTGTAGACCATGCTACACTAGTCAGAAAATTATACCACTATGGCATTAGGGACTCAGATCTTAATATTTTGAGAACTTATCTTAACAATAAGACTCAAAGGGTATTGGTTAATAGTAAAACGTCCGCTGGGACTAAAATAGAATTAGTTGTCACACAGGGATCTATTTCAGGTCCACTTCTTTTTCTCATCTACATAAATGACTTGCCTTATCTAGTTCAAGATAGGCATGAGATAGTACTCTTTGCTGATGACACTTCACTAATATTTAAAGTGAAGCGACAACAATCAAATTAGGACGAGGTAAACAGTGCTCCCTCAAATATAGTTAACTGGTTTAGGCCCGATTCGCCCAAACATGAAGTTACACGAGTGTAACTATAATGAGAATAATTTTACTCCTTCAATTTACTCTAGGATATCTTCGTTTGCGTTTTACCAAGTTACTCGAAGAGTATACTATGCTCGGTATTATTGTTCAATGAATAATGAACGAATGTATAAACCGACAATAAAATCATGTACTATTGTTTGTATTAGAATGACTTGTACGCCATAATAATTTAATTTCGTAGAGTAATACAGTAAAATGTTAATATCAAATTATAACACTTCACAATGACATTGATCGTGACAATTGACAGCCAGCTGTGCGACTATTCATTATTCTCAGTTTAATACTTTACTCCGTCAAAATCGCCCGTGTAAATATTTACTCCCGTGTAATTACCTTATTCTTGGATTAGTAGTTGGAAAAACGCAAAACCAGCTTACTCTGAGATTAGGAAACATTTATACTCGAGTAAAATTTTACTCCAGTTTGGTCGAATCCGCCCTTAGTGTTAATAATTTACTTTTAAATGCAAATAAAACAAAATGTTTAAGGTTTAGCTTTCCAAATGTTAGGCAAGTACAAACCAATTAACTACTCAATGATGAGAAAATGAACTTGGTAGACTACACTGTATTCCTAGGTATTACGGTAGACTGTAAATTATAGTGGTCCTCATATTGCTAACCTAGCAAATAGACTCAGTTCTGCAGCATCAGATGAAGAAACGGCACGCCTGGTTTATTTCGGCTACTTTCATAGTAGAATGTCTCATGGCATACTTTTATGGGGAAATGCTGCCGAAATAAATTCAATATTTGTGCTGCAGAAGCGAACTATTCGTGCTATTTATAAAATGCCCCGTTTTGAATCTCTGAGAGAAATGTTTAAAGAAATAGATTTACTGACCGTAGCTTCTCAGTACATTTTAGATAGTTTATTATACGTTAGAAAAAACTTAAGCAATTTCAGGAAAAAAAGTGATAATCATTGTATAAACACTAGAAATAAGCATAAGCTAGATTTACCAGTGATAAGACTTAATAAAGTAAGTAAATCTTATAAGGGCCAATATATACGCCTATACAATAGGATCCCAGAAAACGTTCAAAATTAATCAATTTTAAAAAGTAGTCAAAGAACGTTTGTATGCTAAAGCTTATTATAAAGTAAATGATTTTGTTAACGATTGCACACCTTGGGAATAAGATGCTCCCCTGCAAGGATGTCTCTATCTACTTGTGTACTTTTGACTTTTTTTAATATTTAACATAGATTTAAGTTGTTAAATTGTATGTAAAATATATATTTCTTTCAAAATAACAATTTTCTATCTTTTTGCTAAAAGATGCCCCCATGCGAGTTTCTGATGCCGGTTCTTCTCGGCGGGTTACTTGTTGAACCGGTGGTAGTAAAAAATAATGAATTACGTATTTCGGCTTTTTTTTTAATTCAGCCCCTAGGTGGGTAAAATAGGGGCTGAAAGTTTAAATCCTAATTTAGTACGGGCGAAGCCGGGGGCAATTAATGCTAGTATAATATAACAACTTAACTTACGGCTCAATACACAGCACTAGGTGACTTTTTTGAAATGATGAAGGCAAGATGAGAGTATTTTTAATTTTAAATGATGAATTCACTTCTGCCACATGTACTCTGTACACGTTATGTTTTTTTCCCTCCGAAGCCTCACACAAGACTGGCGTCAAGAAACAATTGCATTGAATTTGCCAAATGAGTAATAGTACCGGAGAGCGATTTCGACTTCAATTTCTAGACAAAACAGACCCTTATGAAGATTGGAATTTTATAGGTCCTATAAGTATATGACTTATAGATGTCATACGGAAAACATTATGTATTTTATGGTTCGTTAGTTTATTTATCAAGATCGCCCACTTACCCAGGCCCTAACAGATATGGTGATGAACCGCTTGGTGGGCAGCTTGAGGCCGAGCACCTGCGCCAGCCGCATCTCCGTCTTCCACGGCAGGTGGATCTTCAGGAACCACGACTTGCCGTCGAACGACAGCACCCTGTTTTCTAGCTCTAATTCTAAGCCCTCTTTGATTAGGCTTTCCTAAAAAGTGTATAAATACACATATTTTATTAATCTTGTCATTAGTGGCTATGAATACTATATTCAGTTAGACTTCAGATCCAATTACCTAACGGTGAACAAAAAGATAATTCGACCAAATTAAACTCTCGGTGTGCTTCTTTATTGTACGGTAAATAAGTGACATTTAAGTTGCAGCATTATGTGTATAATTGTTTCTTTTGTTTACGTTTGAAATTAATTGATACCGAACTGGGGTCTGTCCCTGGGGCAAGCTCCGTGGTTTCTTATAAACAGCTTGACCTTATAGCAGTTATATTTGTTTATCTGCGAGTCCGCCTGTCATCAGACATCCTAAGGCATACTTCAAGCACTAGTTATATAAATATTTAGTATAGTTTTCTTATTTTTATTTATTTTTCTTTCTTATTCAGCTTCATTAGTCGCGACATCTAAAGTCGTACATTTACCACAGCACAAACTATAAGTTCCTTCACATATATCTGTACCTGGAACGTCTTTCTGTAGTCGCGGCGGCGCGCCTCGGCCTCGGTCATGACGCCGAAGTCCTCCTCTTCGTACACCAGCACCATATCGATGCGCCGTCGCCCGTCGCGGAACATCAGCGACTCCGGGTCCAGGCCCTAAAAGTATTGAACATTAATATTTATTTATTTACACACACACATACACAAATATCTATCATCAAAGGGCAGCCTAAAACAATAGATCATATTATGAAAGTTAAAACAGTAACGCTTCCCACATATTAAGTACGCAGATCTTCAAAACAACGGATTGTAGTGCGTTAAATCACTTTGATGACAAACATTTGATTATTTCCTTATTGCTTTATCTAAGCTATCGTTTTCATAAAATTTATAATATTATTATTATTATTATTCTGAGCCCACTGTAGTCACGGGAGGATCCACATGTCTCCAATCTCTGACGTGGTGTGAAGCGTCCATAGATATTATTATTATTATTAATCTCTCCGAGTACCTAGATCACTTACCTCAGGGCTGGTTTCGCCGATGTTCTCCTGTTTCTCATTGGGACGATCGGGTAGTTTGTTTTCATTTTTAACCCCCGACGAGTCATAGTTAGGCGCCTCATCGTCAGTTCTATCCTGAAATATTATTAACGTATTTATTAATTAAATCATATAGACTAACCCCATTATTAATAAAAATATTTAAACCACGGATACGCTAATCCATGTTGCTATCTTCGTCTGATACGATGGGAAAGCCACTTGACAGACAAAGACAACACCATGAATAAGTCATTAGCGTATTCGTGGTGTAAATATATTTTGTATTAATAAGGGATCCTAAATTAAAATTATCAAAATCACGGGCACGACATTTAATGAAAACCCAATTGGTAATTCTGTGATATCTGTGGCAACACGTCTGTAGAGAATGTGTTTCCGTCACGCGTGTTTCAATTTTATTTGATTACCTACTAGAAGTTGCCGTATCAGTACGAGTATATATAGTCTCGGAGCACATTCGATGCAATCAAACAAATAATCAAATCATTCGACTTTTTAATATTAGTATAGATAATATTTATTTATGTATAGCTACATAATATTAGAATGTTCTCATAGCAGAACTAAATATTTCACCAGCGATCCTTACGATACCATAACAATTTCTGAATCCAACAGCTCATGGACTATCTGTTCCTATTATCTTGTAGTTTATCCTCATGACAAATTCCTTGAAGATCTTTTTATCACAGACTATTTTGTCGTTCTCGGAATATCCAAGCATCTTTTATGCGCTCCATATAACACTCATGTAAGTGGACCAGTTGGTACCTGCGGCGGCAGCGGCGTTCTGGGCTGCGGTGTGCTGGGCAGCGGCGTGCTGGGCAGCGACGTTGTGGCGGCGTCTACCTTGGAGCTGAAGGCGCCGGCGGCGGCGGCGTGGCGCAGCAGCCGCCACGCCGTGCGCGAGCGTCGCTCCTCTGAGCTGCTGCGAGACAGGTCGTTGCGGAGGCAAACCTGTATGTACTATGATGTCAGACACAAATCTCCATGTAATTTTAGTCGAGAAATGTGAAAGAGGTTCCAAGGAGCACTCCACTCCGCTCCTACTAAACGGGGCAAGCAAGTGATCGAAAATTACTAAGCGTCTGACACTGAAGACATTTCTATGGCAAAGACGATGTTGAGTACCTGTTTTTAAATGTCCTAGGTACGCGGCTCTATCGACGGTTTTAATATACGCATTGTACACTATGAATTGCTCGTACGCCTTCCAATGGGTTCCTTCTACGGTATACATAAAGAACCGACCCGTTTATACCTGACCTACAAAATAACGCAAATGGAAGGTCTCATTCCAGCATAAATATTTGGACTGAAATCAATTAGCGAAGCTTATAATAAATATCGAGGATTGTTTTCATTATGTGTCACAAGTCAACGCTTTCTTCTGCAATGGGCTATTTGCATTGCCATTGGAGCCAGCAAGCGTGTAACATTTATGGAATAGTGTTCTAAAACTGCGCCAGTGGGCCATAGGGCTATGAACGGCGGCGACTATAGACGGTGCCATCCAGAATGCCAGAATGCCAGCCAGAATGTATGGCTGGGACTATGTGATCTTTTATTGTGTTAGCGTAGAGTTCTATTACCAGTGCTCTGAATTTTCCCGGGCCCGCCGGATTCCGGATCATACAGTCCCAGCCTTAAGTGTAATAGACGGCACCCTAGTACCTTGTTGGCGGGGCTCTCCATGATGTCGGCGAGCGAGGTGCCGAAGGCGGAGTCGGGGGCGAGGCTGTCGGTGGAGCGCCACGCGCTGTGGTACGGCGTGCCCGGCAGCGCCGACTCGTGCGAGCGCCGCCGCGGACGCTGAGTGTTAGTTGTTAGTACTTCATATAAATCTGTGTGCCATTTACAGATCCCGGTCATTAAGAATGCACATCGACCTCTGAAAAGAGATCTCTGTAGAGCATCTCTGTCAAACGCTACCGACGCCGGACGCGATGTGACATTTGTGAGAGAACACACTCTACAACATCTCTATAAAATCATCACAATGCCGACCTGTTTTCCCCGACTGTCAGGAAGGGTATTGTTTTTCGCGCATATCTTATATGTTCGTTTGTAAATTCCTTTATTCCCACGTATCTTCCAAACAGCTGGAAGGATGTCGACAGAGGTATCGCTAGTTAAACGTCGAAGTGCATACTGTACAGTGGGGATCTGTATTTATGTACACAGCTTAAGCCATTATATTAATTTCACCGCAAGTTATATCGACGACGCATATATCGACGAACTCTGTGGCTCAGTGGTTAGCGAGTCGACGCTTAAGCCGGAGGTCGCAGGTTCGAATCACGTACAGGACCAGATATACGCGGTGCAGAAGCGTCCAGAAATATTTTTATTATTATTATTCTGGTGAAGGATTTCCCAAAGTTTACCCCCAAGGTTGGACGCGCGGTCGCTTCTGTTTCTGATTGAATTTTAAATTACAACGATACTATATAAAGAACTTTTCCTTTCAAAATTAAATAACCACCGGTTCACAAATTCGTATCAGCTGCAGGAACTCTCCAGTTTATTACGTCACGCCGTGTCGGCCGTGAGTCGTGATACGTTTTTCGAATATGGCTGAAGTTAGGGCAATTTGAAAGTTTGACAGAACAGAACTTTGTAGAATAGAAGGTGCCTACTCTAGGTGTTCTAAATATAAGTATAGCTAGGCTAGGATCGAACACTGATACCGACCGCGATGGTATGACGAGCTAAAAACTGATTAATATGTAGGCTAGGAAACTCCTATAATAATAGCCTTACAATTGGTGTGTATTCCCACTACCTACTTCAAACAATTATGTATAAATAGCGGCCGTTCGGATCTATTTTTATTTTTTAACTCTGTAGGGTGTCATAGTATGTACGTCATGCGTGGGCGCGAAACGGATATCGATGATTTCAGGTATTTATGGGTCGAGGGTACGTTAGTAAAATATATCAAATGTATATTCTGACGAGGCTGAATATCAAATAACTTAAAAGTTAGCGCCCTCACACACGCGGTGCTGCCGTATTTTGTATGGATTTAGCCATAACGCGGGAGCTGCGGCGTTTCACCGCCGGCGCTGCGGCAAAAATGACATAAAAATCCTAAGTGAACTGTGGGAACTGTGGGGCGTGTGTAAGCGTACCTACTTAAAGTTCATATTATACACTAGCTTATGCTCGCAGATTCGCCCGCGTGGGAGTGTTCGTGGCAAAAAACTCCTTTCGCAAATGTACTTACCTACTGCAGCATAGTAATAGCACAGAGTAAACATGTATAATACTTACGTAATAGTTTTTTATTATAAATCTGTTAGAAAGTATATATTTTTACTCCGTTAAAAATATATACTTTCTAACAGTTGTTGTTGTGCATCGGACCTGACTACACGTTTAATTTGCTGCGAGTAACAAGCCAGTGCTTCCCAATCTTGGGTACCAGTATATTGTAATTGCTTTTCGATTAAAATGAAGTGCGACATTTGCGATGCTACTTTTACTGATGGGGTTTTCTGCCATGGGTGTAAGCGGAACATGGACTTCACCTGTGCCTCTATTTCGGAATCAGGCTACCGCAAGCTAGGGGCCGACAGAAGGTCATTATGGAGATGTCCTCAATGTAAGCTCTCATCGAGCCCGCGCCCAAAGTCACCGCTCCCGGAAGCTGTAACTCTGGATATGATTGTCGGAGTTGCCAGAAGTAAAATCTCAGCTCAATAAGTTGCCTGAGCTCTATGAGGATGTCAAACTAATTAAGGATGATATCTCTGACTTGAAAGAGTCGTGTGACTTTAATAGTTCACGAATCGACAAATTGGAGACCAAGGTTTTGGCTGTGGAAAAGCAGGCTCTAGAATTCCAGAAGATGGAGTCAACTTTTTCGAGAGACTTGGCGCTACTAAAAAAAGATATTGTGAATCGGGAACAATGGTCGCGAATGAATAATGTGGAGATAAAAGGCGTGCCGATAAAACCTAACGAGAACCTCTTTAATATAGTTGAGATTTTATCTACAGTTGTAGGTTACTCGTTCCCCAAAACCCAAATTAACTACATAGCTCGGGTTCCTTCGCATGACTCAAAACATAAATCGATCATTGTGAGTTTTATTAATCGATACATTAAAGAAGAGTTCATCGCTGCATCACGTGCACGGAAGCAAATAAGTCTAAGAGATATTGGGTTTGGAGATGAAGACAGACGGGTTTATATTAATGATCACCTCGTTCCCGATCTTAAGAAGCTGTTAACAAGAGTTAAAGAATTTGCAAAGCAAAAGGGATACCAGTACGTATGGGTTAAATTTGGTAAAATTCATATTCGGAAAAATGACAAATCACCAGTACATATTGTTTCGAATGAAGTGGATTTAAAAAAGCTAGCTTAGTATGCATATTGCATTATTACTCATATGTAGTTATGTTAGTCTCATTTAAATATCTACTGCCTAATCACTGCTTAATTTATTGCTTAATTTCATTAATTGTTATCTTTGCTATAATATATTATGCTTTCCTGAATTATATACATACACTTTATGTCTTGCTTTTAAAAATTGTAATTAGCCACCATTAAGGTTGAGAACCGCTTGCTTTTCATTCGTAAGTTTCTCGTACCGCTTCGTGAATGTCTTCGGGCCGGTCAAACCGGTACGGATGCATGTATTGTTGCACTTTTTGTCTCACTCGCACTCGCACTTGCTTGCGCGCACGGTTGATATTTTGATTCTTGCATATTTTATTATTTACCCTCAATTTAAGTCTATCCTAAATATGTTCAATATTATTGCTTTTTCAATGCTTATTCATTTAGTTCTAAATATAATACTATTTCTTGTCTTCGAAATATTATATTGTAGAGTATTAAATAGTATTATATTCCTTGAAAAGTATAAAGAACGTAGTGTATATGAATCGTGGAACTCACGGGCTTTGTGTACTCATGTTCAGGGCAATGTTACGCTGTTTGTTTTATTTTTGATCTTTTATTATTATAATATAATCTCAAGTAGTTTCTTGAAAATAACACTTTATCATATAAAATTTAATGATATCCATTGGGATTTTTTTTTTTATAGTTACCTGCTAGCAATATCCTTTTTAACGAATTACCAATTAATAAAATTTTATAATGTTGCTAACTATGCAGGTAGCTGTTTTAATTACATTGAGGGGACATTGATAAACTACTATCATTTTGTACACATACATATCATTTAATAATTATATTTTGTGGTACGAATTAACTTATTTTAAATTGATATTCTACAGTCATCGTAATTGCTATCGTTTCCTAGGTTATATTTTAACACTGTTGTTGTTTTGTTTTTGTGAAGTTTATTACAAATGGATTCTAAAATAAGCATCTATTACCAAAATGCTCGCGGTTTACGTACCAAAACTGACTGTTTTAAAAGGAATGTATACCTCAACTCATACGATATTATATCGATAACTGAGACCTGGCTACTGGATGGTATACACGATCAAGAATTATTCGACAGTAGGTATGTTGTCTGGCGGCGTGATAGAGATTACTCATCGACCAACCAATTGTTAGGCGGTGGTGTCCTTTTAGCGGTTAGACGAGACTTCGCAGCTGTGGGACGTCCTGAATGGCACACATCGACTGAAGACCTCTGGGTGACTGTCTCTCCTATAGGTGGATCTACGGTTATAACTCATTTTTGTACGATCTACCTGTGCAAACAAAATTTGGGAAATAGTTCTTGTGAGCAACTAGAAAATTTCTCAAATAATTTATTTGACGTAGTTAACTCATGTCCTAATGATAGATTAATTATACTAGGAGATTTTAACCTTCCGTTTATTGACTGGCACCCTCAGGGAACTCACTTCGCATCAGGTGGCGTGTCACTTTCTAGGAGTCAAATAAACTTTATCGATACTCTTGCTCAATGCAATATATCACAACGCTGTCAAGTTCGCAATTACAATGATCGGTTTTTGGACTTAACTTTTTCTAATTGTGAGCTTAACATCAATGCTTGCGATGATCCTTTGGTACCTGAAGATGTACCCCACCACCGATCGTTATGTATTGACCTTGTGTACAATTCTGTTAGTTCTTTAGATTCTAAAAGTAGAGAGAAATATTTTTACAACCGAGGTAATTTTGATGAAATTTGCACCGCTTTAAATTTAGTTGATTGGCATGAATACCTGAATAATAAATCTTTGGAAGACGCCGTAAAATGTTCTTATGATAAATTATATAATCTTCGTAATTCCTACATACCACATAAAATGACTTCTGCAAAGTGTTTTCCTCCGTGGTACAATCCTGCCCTTAGAAAAGTTTTAAAAGAGAAATATAAAAACCACCGAAAATTTAAAGTTTATGGTAATCTTACTGATTACATCTCATTTACACTACTTAGGAGAAGAGCTAAATCTCTAGAGCGCTTGTGTTATGAATCATACATTCAAAGAACTGAGAATTCCCTTGCTACTAACCCTAAAGTCTTTTGGTCCTTCATTAAAAGCAATTCCAGAGCCTCCTCTATGTTTCCATCCTCTATGACCTATGAAGAAGAGCAAGCCACTACTGGTGATAAAATTTGTATTCTTTTTGCCTTATATTTCAACTCCAATTTTCTTAATTCTAATTCCCCCATTAATTTATGCATTGAAGCGCCACATACTAATCATAACTCTATAGGAGATATTCAGGTTGATCCGGAAAATTTACTTAAACTTTTAAGATCAGTAATTTTGAACAAAGGCTCCGGACCTGACGACATTCCTCTTTTACTAGTTGTTAAGTGTGCCACAAGCTTGGTAACTCCCCTGTGCATATTATTTTCACGATCTCTGAAAGAAGGTTATGTCCCTATTATTTGGAAGTCAGCCTTTGTCACTCCTGTGCACAAAGGAGGCGACAAGTCCAATATCAAAAACTATAGACCAATATCAAAGCTCTGTACTTTCGCTAAAATTTTCGAGCGAATTGTATATAATCAGGTTTATTCAACGATCAATTATTGGTTTATTCCCGAGCAACATGGATTCTTAAAATCACGATCTACTACTTCAAATTTAATTCTTGCCTATGACTATGTTAGCTCACATATGGATTCTGGTGCTCAGGATGACGTGTTATTCACTGATTTCTCAAAAGCCTTTGATCGTATAGATCACTCTATCCTACTACAGAAGCTACTTTCTGCGGGAATACACGGAAATCTATTTCGATGGTTTACATCTTATATTAACAATAGGTCGCAGGCTGTCGCCATCAATGGATTTAAGTCGAGGTGGGTATCAGTACCCTCAGGCGTTCCTCAAGGCTCGCTATTGGGACCTTTATTATTCGCGATATTTCCGAATGATGTCAGTTCTTGTTTCCACTATTCTAAATTTCTACTAACGCGGATGATACCAAAATAATGAAAAATGTTTCTTCACTTCGTGACTATCATCTTTTACAAGAAGACTTGGACAGGTTTAGTGACTACTGTATCGTACATAAATTAAATCTTAATGTAACGAAGTGTTATGCGGTGACCTTTAGCCGTAAGTCTAATTTGATAAAGTTTAATTACAAGATTGAAAATAATGAGATAGTCTTTAAGGATACAATGAAGGATCTTGGAATAATAGTGGATTATAAATTATTATTTGATGAGCACATAAATTATATAGTAAATAAGGCCTCAAAGGCATTAGGATTTGTCATAAGGTCTTCTGCTAATCTCAAATCTATTAAAGCTATTAAAATACTTTACTGTTCGTATGTGCGTAGTATCCTAGAGTACGGGTCAGAGATTTGGAACCCCTCCTATGACATTTATAAAAATAGAATAGAATCTATACAGAAACGCTTTTTAAGATTCCTTCAGTATAGGTGCTGCCTGAACCTCCCTAACTACGAATCGAGATGTAATAAATTTCACTTTCTCCCCTTATACTACCGTAGAGACTAGTAGTAGACTAGTAGATCTAAGTAAAATAATTAATAATGTTATCGATGCTCCTGATTTATTAAGTAAATTTAATTTCAACGTGCCCAGTAGATACTTTCGTTATTACGTTCCATTTCATGTCCCACCATATAAGACATTCTATCGCCGTAATTCATTTGTCTGTAGATCTAGTGCCCATTTCAATCGATTCTATACAGATTATCATGTCGAAGATGTTTTTTCAATAAAAGCACCTAAGATTTGTAGACTTTAATCCGATGCGTATTTTATCCACGGGAAATTATAATTCACATCCAATACCAATCTGTGATGTTAAAGGCTGCAGGCTGTGCGTGTGTGAGTATTTCGGTGCATACGAGAGCAATTGAATATTATACCCGACCTTTTCTGGTGACACCCGGTATTTCTTTTCTTTTTAATTAATTTTAATCGCAACTCTTGTAGCATGATGTGGTACTTTAAATTATGTTCAAATTAATAATATGTTATTATTTCTTTGTATACTTTCTGTTACAACACCTCATGGTTAAAACTTAAGTCACAACTGTATACTTAATGTCTTACCTATCAGTGAAAACTTTTAATTTTTTAAAATTTAAAAAAAACAGATTTATAATAAAAAACTATTACGTAAGTATTATACATGTTTACTCTGTGCTATTACTATGCTGCAGTAGGTAAGTACTGGCCTATTACTATGTTGAAGTAGGTAAGTAAGCGAAGTAGCGGGCAAAAGCGAACAAACAGACAGACAGACTCGACGGGGGACTTAAACTTATAATATTGCGTTTCAAAAATTTAGATTTTCCCAAAGTCCGCTGCTTGCCCGGACCCGCCACGCCACACGCCAGTTAACACGACCTTAGGCTAGGACTACATTATCGGGAATCCGATAGGCCGGGAAAAATTGTCCTGAAAATCAGTGTCGAGTGTCGAACTGTCATATATGACATTGACACACTTGTGTGTTCGATTTTCAGTTATATTCTATTATCGCAGTGTTCTATTTTTAGCGCTCTGAATTTTCTCCGGCCTTCCGGATTCCGGATCGTATAGTCCCAGAATTATCTCTTTAACCATTAGTCCAAGTGATGTGCAGTAAAAGTAAAAGATCTCATGTTTAAACACTTGACACGATAAATTATCTTATTTTG
Source organism: Phengaris arion (assembly GCA_963565745.1). Lineage (NCBI taxonomy): Eukaryota > Metazoa > Arthropoda > Insecta > Lepidoptera > Lycaenidae > Phengaris > Phengaris arion. Next base: position 17,347,720 of record OY751434.1, on the reverse strand, counting down.
ATAAAAATTATCTTCTTTAACGATAAATTATCTTATTTTTTTATATAAAATCATCTTTTTGTGACTTAAATATGCTTTTTTGCAGGCACTATCAAATTCTAAAATTACTTTTCTGTAGAAGTCAATACTCAATCTCTCATCGATAAGGCAGCGTTTCTCAAACACGATTTCGTTAGCCCATTTTTAAGGGTTCCTTAATACATAAAGAACCCTTATAGTTTCGCTCTTTCCGTCCGTCTGTCTGTCTGTCTGTTTGCTTGTCTGTCCGCGCTTCTAGCTTCCGTAATTATGAATATAAATGGATGAAATTTGGTATAGTTATAGATTGTGTATAGATTTTGATTTTGGCATCATATTATTACTAAACAAAAAATGAAAACCGACTTCCCAAGTAAAAATGCACAAAAAAGTATGAAATAAAACTAATTTTCTAAATAATTCCCCTTTTAAATTCGTCTAAAATTTTAACTATTAAAACTATTAAACTATTTCTCTACTATAATATATTTATTTAATGCTTACTGAACATCAAAATTGAGAAGATAGAAGGTAGAAGTCATAATTTTGAAGTTTAAATAAATATAGTATTATAGTGATGATGATGATCGGGAATATAATTTTAGCCATAGCAAAATTTAAGACATTGATATCGGTGCACAAAACTCTGATGAGTAGTGAGTACCTATGTCATTATAATACTTTGATGTTTCTTGTGAAGATAGTGGTGATGGTGATGATGATTACTGTAAGTAGTATGATGGTATAATGCTTGCATTCTTTAAACGACGCCGGCTTCCCGAAACATGTATCTATAAGAACTCAGGAGTTTTATTTAGTACTTTTGGATCCAGGGTATACCTTGGTACAAAAGCTTACTTTTTGGTAGCATATGCCTGGAATACTTCAGAAAAAGTCAAAATCACTATATGTATTTATATGAATTTCGAGGAGTTCCCTCGACTCCTCGTGGATCCCATCATCAGGTAACCACTTTGGTGAAAACGGGACCAATTTGGGATTATATATACCAATTTGGGATTATATATACCATTTACAATAACAAAACAATTTTACAAATAGGTTCACATACGGTAAAGTAATCACTAATGTTTAAAGATATCCGTGTCGGTGTAAAATACTATGAGAAGTACCTATTATATCATCTTAAGGTGATGATGTATGGTGTGATGATGGTGGTGATGATGATGACTACCGTAATTGACATAGTGGCATATGCCGCATATGCTTGCAGTTCTTTAAACAACGCCGAAATCCCCAAACATGTATCTATAAGGAGTCGAGAGTTCTGTTCAGTACTTATGGATCCAGTGTATACTTTGGTGCAAAATCTTATTTTTTGGTAGCATACCTATACCTAAATTTCGAGGAGTTCCCTCGATTCCTCATGGATCCCATCATCAGGTAACCACTTTGGTGAAAACGGGACCAATTTGGGATTATATATACCCTTTACATCAATATATATATATATATATATATATATATATATATATATATATATATATATATATATATATATATAGTCGAATGCATAACTGCCTCCTTTTTTTGGAAGTCGGTTAAAAAAAAATTATTATATAATATTTTAAAAAAAGTATATTTTAAAAAAATAATTATTTTATATTTTAAGGAAGGCATTCCACAGATGTGAAATGGGGATGAAAAATATCATTCTACCCCATCGTGATGGGCAAGCAAGCCCAGCAAGGCAAGCAAAGAACCAAGCAAGGTTTTGTACAGGACTCTTTTACAAAGTCGACCATTTTCGAGTAATCGACCTCCAAAGTGGTTTATAAGTTGGTTCTCCCGTGGCATTTCTAAACTATTGGAGTTAGAAATTTGGAAGTTTCTATGCTGATAGATCATGCTAAAAACTCTAGGAAAATTATTCTGAGTGAAATCGGACAATAACTTTTGAAGTAATTAAAAGAAAACTTATTGCGCGTTGATAGTTACGGAACCATCCTTAGATAGACATGCCCTGACATGCTCTTGGTTAGGTTCTTTTCAATTTATTTTGCAAATCTGACTACCACGGAAAATACTTAACATTATTCGGGTATGACACCCACAATTAATAATGTAGCTTTCTATTGGTAAAACAATTTAAAAAATCTGTTCAGAGATCCAGAGATAAACCCTTACAATCTCGCTAAGTCACAAACTCACAAAGAAACAAACTTTACCTCCTTATAATAAAACAGTCCAGATTTTAGCCACGACTTCGTACGCGAAAAAAAAATCCGAGAGAATCGTACTGTTTGCTACGAACAAAAGTAACCTATGTGTTAATCTAGAGACTAAACTACAACCATATCGAATTTCATCAAAATCCGATCAGTTGTTATTGGGTGAAAGAGTAACGAACATCCATACATAAAACTTTTTTAATATTATAAGTTAGGATATCTTCGTCGTCGTGTTTTAATGATTTCGAAAATCTTTTAAATTTAGGCAAACGTTAGTAGGTATTAGGCGTATAGATTTTGACCTTAAACATATTTGGGATTGCGGCCACCCATCCTAGTTGAATCCACGACCTGCGTTGCTTAAAATGAGTTAGCGCTACGACCATAATAGAACTTCTCACTTATTCCTCCGGGTATTAATACACATCAATGATTAGATAACACACACCTACGTAGACTTTCAGCCAATTGAACTGATCAGTTATTCTGTAGGATTGATATGCAATATATTTAGACTAACATGACTTTTATATTTATGAACCGATTGAAATGAAACAATCACTAAATTTTTAGTAGAGCAAACCAAAACGCATTAGTGAAAACTGCATTCAAACCGGTTAAGTCGTTGACTTCGTACGCGCAGACACAAATATTGCGGTAACTGTACATTTTTCTGCAATAAAAAGTAGCCTATATATCATAATCCAGAGACTAAACTACTACGGACAACCATACCAAATTTCATAAAAACCAGTCCAGTAGATTTTGGGATTAGTGCGTACAAACGTACAGACAAACAGATAAACTGACAAACCGAAAAAAACTAAAAATCATTGTTTTGGGTTGTATGTCGTTCATAAAGCCTTGTAATAGTTTTTCTTATATATCTTCCAAATACAGACAGCGACCAGTTACGAATTTATTATATGTATAGTTAAAGACTAGTACATAACTACCTGTACGTGTAATAACGACAAGCTGTCGGTAACACCGCGGTTGTGAGTCTTATAACATCGCAGCAAATGCTTTAGCCACAGATTACTATCAGATAAAAATCGTATGTGACTTTCAGCGCATATTATCTTCCAGTGATTTATTACTATACGATGTTGGATCAATCAGGTAACGTGTTGGATTTCTATCAATGTAATATGACTTTGTATGACATTGAGCACTTCGAAAATAACTTTAAGGTTAAGTTGGAAATAAAACAATTTCATTTTAATAATGCAGGTGTCAAGGGCATCTAAAAATCCAAATGTTAATGCGTAGTGCCTACGTATTCTTTCATTTCTTTCTTATATTACCTCGTCGCCACCATCGGAGAGGCTGAGCTCGGTCTTGGTGGTGGAGGTGGAGCTGGCCAGGTCGCCCCACGCGTTGTAGCTCGACACGGACGCCGTCGGCGGCTCCGAGCTCGTGCCGTCTGCAGTAGTGGTTACTCTAGCTCACTTTATGTAAAATTGTGGTCTCAATCTGGTCCAACCGGCCCATACGTGCTAAAGCTCGTCAGCTCTACATAGCTCTACAGGGTGTGTAAGACGTAAGCATCCATGCCATCGTTAAACAATAAATTATTAGGATCAGTTCACACCGCGACGATACGCGATGTTACGCACCGCTGTGGCTATTCAAAATTTACCTTTAATCACTACACAAAAAGATACATGTTTCTTATGACATCAGTCATAACTCATATTATACATTGCACATGCGCTGTGCAGCGTGGTGCAACCTGACATCCGAACTCTTACAATGAAACGTGTACCTTCTAGTGTAATGAATAAAGTTCATATTTCAATTTTAAAAGGCTACTTATCTTAATAATGCAGCGCCATGTCGCGTATCGTTTCTTTTCGGTGTGAATTGACCCTTACCAATTATAAACCCATGGAATATTAACAATGTAGGCCTCATACCGTCTCTGAGCGTCTCTACCCTGCGTCTATCTTTATCACGGCGGCTGGAGTTCTCGCTATGACTGCCCCTGGCGCGCTCGGTCTCGTACGTGACTCGATCGAACAGGGCCTGCTCCTGCCCTTCCTGTCCCTCCTGCCTTTGCCCGGTCCTTCCCAGGTCCTCGGTCTTCAACACCTGCCCGAGCCTGCTCAGCTGCCGCACTGACTCTGACGGCCCCAGCTGGTTCAGCTTTATGACCCGTTTTACTAGTTTCTCTTTGCTGGAGCCATTGTCCATGATCTAGATTCTAGAAAAACATGATGTACATTGTTAGCTCACGTTCGCACAATTCGCGCTCTAATACCGCGTAATAAAAAAGCGTTAAAATTTAACAGCGCTGAAAATAGAACACACTCTTTATAAAGACGACGCCCGTGTGCTTTTCGCACTTCACATGCATAAAAAGACATATTTTGTTCTTTTTTAACACACATAATAAAAGCGCTCGTGCGAATAGGGGCTTTGTCTATATTTTTTTATTTCAGACACATAAAAGCAAACATATTGTTGGTCAAACGAATTCCGGGTCAAATAACTACAGCACCCAGGATAACACTCTTCTAATTGGTATTTTAACAGCTATATGGGGATGACCTTGACATACAATGTACCCGCGTTTGATTACCGATACGTGGTATTCATTATTACTTAAATAATGCCGTATGTGTTACGACTTACGACCCATCTACGACTATGCGTGGCTGGAAGCAGGAGCAGCCCCCGTATACGTGTCAACTACAAGTCGCTGAGACTGAGAATGTATGTTATAAAACCGACGAGAGCGAGTTGGACTCGCCCACCGAGGGTTTCATACAAAGCAAGAACATCATAAATAGTTCAAGATTCGAGTCTCGCAGTTTTATTGGAGCCCAAAAATGGGTGATCTAAATTTGTATGGAGAAACTATGTAGAAACAATTATTTTTGTCACTTATCATTTTTACCCGACCTAACCGGTCGGGTAACCCGACAGGATTTTCGCGTGTATCTTGTATGTATGTATGTTTGTAAATTCCTTTATCTTATCGTATCTTCCAAACAGCAGGATGGATTTCGACAATTAAGGTATCGTCGTCGCAGATTAGTCTCAAAAACCTAAGTGTCCTTAAATAGCTAGATAATAGGTCTTTACCTATGAAATTGCCATTCTACAGTATTGACCATTTCAAATCAAAATATTTTTTGTTTGGATTGGAGAATTTTAATTTCAAATTAATTTTATTTTATAAACATGGAATTCTTTTCCCAAAAGTAGTCATTTGTTTATTGATTAGTGTTACATTTTCATCGCATTTCAATCTTTTTAGTCATCATGGATACGTTAAAAATGTACGAAAAACGAGTAATTATGGAATATGAGTACCGTCGTGGCAGCAACGCGGCACAAGCGGCACGCAACATCAACGACGTTTACGGAGCTAACACTACAAACCAACGCACCACCTGTTATTGGTTTGCTCGCTTCCGTTCTGGAAATTTCGACCTGAAAAATGAACCTCGCGGTCGTCCGAAGACTTTGGTCGACAATGATGAATTAAAGGCGATTGTGGAAGCTGATGATACACAATCTACGGCTGAATTAGCAGCAACTTTCGACGTTAGCGCCATAACAATATTGGTCCATTTGCATCAAATTGGCAAGGTAAAAAAGCTTGACAAATGGGTGCCCCACGAACTCAATGATCGCCACAAACTAAGGAATTTTGAACCGCATTGTTACCTGCGATGAAAAATGGATACTGTTTGATAACCGCAAGTGCTCAGCAAGTTGGTTGGATCCTGGTTCAGCACCTAAACAATGCCCTAAACGAAAACTTACCCCTAGAAAAGTGATGGTCACTGTTTGGTGGTCTAGCGCCGGTGTGATTCATCACAGCTTCTTACCAAATGGGGTGAGCATTACTGCAGATGTGTACTGTGAAGAACTCAATACAATGATGGAGGAGCTGGCACATCTCCAACCAGCATTGGTCAATCGCTCGTCTCCGCTGCTCCTGCACGACAACGCGCGACCTCATACTGCACAGCAGACGGTCTTCAAGTTGCAAGAACTGGGGTTGGAAGCTCTCCGTCATCCACCCTACTCACCAGACCTTACGCCTACAGACTACTACTTTTTCCAGAATTTGGATAACTTCTTGGCGGAAAAAAATTCAATACCAGAGAGGCAGTACAAAATGCCTTTGAAGAATTTGTTGCCTCCCGTCCAGCTGGTTTCTTTAAGAAGGGCATCATCACTGCCACTGCGTTGGCAAAGATGCATTGATTGCATGGGTGATTACTTCGATTAATACAAATAAAAAATACATTTAAAAAAACAAAAAATTCGTTTAAATTTTTTCATACAAAACGGCAATTTCATAAGTAAAGACCTAATAAAATAGTTAGTAAAGAAGTAGTTCAAAAAATTTTTTTATTATACCCATCGAGTAGGGAATCAAAATAAAGAAAATTAAAAGAAGATTTCAAAAATATGTATATATGTTATACGTTCGGTTGTAATATATAATATATATATATAAATATATATATATATTATTTATTTTGTATTATACTATTAGAATTTTGTAATAAATGCATTCAAATAGTCCTATTATGGATTTAAATCGACCAAGTGTGTGTTAGATAAACTATAGAAACTAAAATAAAATAATTAATTAAAAAAATAGAAACCCGGCTGCAAAATAGACAGATACCTAAGCAACGCAATAAAAAGACCAAAACAAGATTAATATGAGCCTACTATATACCTACGAACAAGATTACACTATGAGCTGAAAGTAAGCAAATAAAAAAATATTTGGACGTCGTTAACTGCGACAAAATATGCGCACCAATGTAAAAATGTAACACCTATATGTAACCAACCATATTTTCACCAAATAAAGCATCATTTAATTTCATTTCAACTGAAGTAATTGACATTATATTTGGTAGCAAGGGACCCATTTGCAAATTATAAATCGTACGAAAATAAATGGGCCCCGCCTGCTACCAAATAGGTACTCGTAGTCTGTTCTTCCAATCTTGTTTCGATTTTTTAGTGCGTTGCTTACAACCTATATACCATATATACCATATGTCTATTTTGCAGTCGGATTTTTTTTTTTTTTTTTTTATTAATATAAAATAATGCTTAGTAAATTTGTAATAAATAAATAAAATATGTTTTGTAATGCTCACATCAAGCCATTTCATAATATGATAGATACTCCATTTTAACTAGTTGCTTCAACTTGCGACCCCCTATTTAGACCACCTATTTTTTGTGATTAAATTATAAATTTTTAGTTTTTAGATTTTTTCTTGCACTTGTAGGGTATAACGATGATACTTGCCGAATTGCATAGTTCTAGGTCAAGGGAAGTACCCTATGAATTTTGATTCCCTTGAGTGTCGAAATATGCGTTTTTCGTGGCAAAAAAGACCGTATCTTTTTTTCGTTAACTTAGATATATGATTTTTTCACACCTTTAAGGGACCGTAGACCGTATGCTCAGGGTATACGATTACGATCACGCGCTCCTGAAATAAAGAGGTCAGGAGTTGAAGACCCAAGGTACGCAGGGACAATTCCGTGAGTGTTTTTTAATAACCTATTTGGAAATAAAAAATTTATTGACCTCTTAATTACAAGTTACAAGATAGACGGACGGACGGACAACAAAGTGATCTTATTTAAGGGTTCCGTTTTTTCCTTGTGAGGTAAGAAAGCCTAAAAGCGACAAACTGATAAGGTTTTGAACCTTCTCAATTTTCTCGCGCTTATTGCGCAGACGATTATTAAAAGCGTAACATACCCATCACACATTTTGTTTCCCTATAGTCTATTCGATTAAGTGACAATTTAAATATAATCATCGATGTAGATGTAATGGCCCATCAACATCGGAGTAACAATTATACTAATGCGGGGTGTGGGAGGTATGGGAGGTGTGGCCGGGGGAGCACGTGTGGAGTGTGGGCACGTCACGTGTGTCCCGCTGTCCATGCTATTGACCCATTTGGTGCAAAGTACAGTCGCATGCATGAAATATATTGGGCCATTATTGGTTATTTCTCGGGAGCATCAAATGGAGGAAAGAATCTTAATACTGAAAAGATAGTCAAATTAATTGACGCTCAATCGCTCGCTCCTTGTCATTCCACCTAGCGGAGACAGCGACAGCCTGTAAATGGGAGGACTCTTAATTTTGATTAGCGTTACGGTATTCGGCCGCTAGCAAATCATAATTATATCGGTAAACTGAGTAGTTGAGCTTATTGAGGTCAATTTTATGTCAGGCTTAAGGCTAGGCTAGAGCTAACTTCACAGATACCAAGACCTAATAAAATGAGTGCCACATTGATTAAGTTGCGAGTACCCAACTTAATCAATGGATACGTGACGTGGGAGACGGGAGGACAGAGGGTACTGCCCCTGGCCTCTCGTCTCAACTAGCTAAAGTCGATGTGTCAAAACGCGACAAAAGCGGTGTCGCTATTTGATATCTCGAATCTCTTGCGCCTATCGCAGCAAGCTTAATGGCAGGATGGCAGAAGGTTGCCGAGTGCTGAGGTGGTGCAGAGTGCTCACAAACTAGTAAATCAGGCCGAGTGTACACCATATCACCCGCTCGTATTGACAAATCGATACTGTCACATTTGACGACTATAAATAGAATATAATTGACGTACGAATAAATGTCGTAGATAATCCACCGTTTAGCCATTAGCGATGACACAGTGAACTTACTACGAGTAATAAAATACGACCTGGATAACTACTGAACGGAATATGGATACGGGAAAAACTAAAGTTCTCAATAATGAACTCAGCTGCTGCAAAAGCAGCACATACAAAATCAGTCCATACAAAATCAGTCGGATCGTCCGATGCGAGCGAGTCTCGTCGCCCATGATACCAGCTAGGTGCAACACATATTATGTAGTCCGTTCGTCGGTCCTTGGGTCTACGGTGGTAGGTCTCACTCATTGGGTGGCGCCTTTTATTAACATTTATTAACCTGATTGTGATGTGTGGGCCGCTCGGCACAGGTGGGCGGGTAATGGCATGACGATCGATCCTCCTCAATAATTCACGCGTGCCGTGGGAGACGAGTGGCCGCGCTCAGGTACTATCGTATCGTAGTTGAAGGACGAGCAAATCGTAGCAGCAAACATCTTAAGGTCAATTTACTCCGAAACGCGACGGGACGTGGTGCGCACTTTTTAATAGCGTTACAAAATGGAAATCGCACAAGGTGTCGCCCGACGCAGTGATGCGACAATGCGACAATGCTTGATCGTTGCTTCCCGTCGTGTCTCGGTGTGACCTGACTCTTAATTTCCGACCTACCGTCTAAGTTTTAACATTATACATTATAAAACATCATACGCGACTGCAATGCCGGCTGATCACTTGACTGTCTGATAAGAAAGATGATCCATGCGTCGGATGGGCATGTAAAAAGTCGGACCTGCACCTGATCTCGCCAGTCGTGTCCGTCATCCGTCCCACAGAGTCACGAGGATAATGGAAGAGCACTCTGCTCTTGTGTATTGCGCACACACTTGGACACTACAAATTTACTCCTCCATAGCTGGCCTGGTTTCATTGAAACCGGCCACTGACGCCGAAATCTGAGTTTGAGGAATTATATTAGATTTTTATACAGAGGTATGATATAAAACAATTTTTAAATGAAGGCTTATCCAAGGCCGTGAAACCAATGTCCAATGTTCATTTATCGTCACGCACACGCGAGCTCCGCGACGGTTTCGGGGTAGCACTGTTGAGCACACTGCGCCATAAGTAACGGCCGAAACTGGACACAAAGGGTCAATAGCGAAGAGTCTGACGCTTTATCTTATCCGTGTCTGACGCAGAGTCGAACTCGAAGCGCAGCGAAGCTGTTAAGTACCTATCCACAATACAATGCACACATTCGTTCGTAATATATTATAAAACCCGCGCGCACTTGCGCAAATTCGCGCTTCTGTGCACGACCAACGCTTCTTTTTTTATCTTAGACGGTATATGTACTTTACGTTGTGGAGAGATAGGAGTGAATCCTTACTAATAGTGTTTGTTAGTCTTTCACGCATTAACGATTGCAGCGGATTTTGATGGAATTTGGTATGGTTTAGACTGTGGATTAACACATATACTGCTTTATATCGCAGGAAGATGTACTGTTCCGACTTCCGGGGGGCTTCATATTGCGCGCACGGAGCCGCGGCGTGAGAGTTGCGCTTTGCGCGTTGCGCGTTGCGCCTCGCTGGTGCCTGGTGTAATATTATATTCACCCAAAGGAAACAAAGTTCAAAGTATCATTGAACTTTGGTTTCTTGACAGAGTAAAGACGTCATATTATTAGTTATTCTGTAATCGTACGTCAGAACGTCTGTGACGTAGACTACATATGAATAGAAAGTTAATAAATTATAATGTATGATTTAGTTAAGACGGCGGCATAGCGTCTGTCTCAGGTACCTACGATCAGTGACCACAGACCAGATTATAGAGAGGTCTTGTAGTTACATTTCAGTCTTTAACTGCTCTGTGGGTACGACTCGGGGGAAAACACTTACAACTAAAAAGTTTTAAAAGCTTATCAAAGCCAAAACTTTGTAGTGATATCAAATTATAGTTTTATGTTTTAAATAAACAAAAAAATAACTTCGGCCTTTTTCATCCGTTATTGGATAATTTATACAGTATTCTCCGAGCGAAGTAACCACTCTTGATATACTGTAGTGCCTGGGACAGTTGGTTTTTAAATGTCGTATGGTTGCCCAAGCCCACACGGCATTCTCACAACACAGTCAGCCTAGTCCAGAGGAATGATGAAGGATGGTCAATACAATGTTTCCTCACAACGTTTTCCTTCACAGTTAGAGTGTCAGTATAATATACTTGAGATCTGAAAAAGTCTCATTGGTACACGCCACAACCTGGGAATGCACCTGCACTCTCTCGAGTGCGGATCAAACCCTAGTGCGGCCTAGTGGGTAGACTACCCACTAGGCCACGCAGCTAAATAAACAATGGAGGTGGGTAATTATGTGTCTAGTGTAACGGTTTCTAACTTTCTAGAATGTCAAAGATTGATATTGAACACGACCAAAAAGAACATCGAACTTTAAAAATTGATATTCGGCAAGCATTTTTAGAGCGTTTTCACTGAGGTTTTCACTTACGAGTTACGCACGAAAGGAGAGACCGTTCGCCGTCGGCCTAGTCGGTGCGCTATACGTTCGGCCGGGTACTGTAATAATTCATTTAACCCCCTTTATAGTCAATCAACCTTTATAAATTACATTAGTACATAACTCACTGTGAAATACTGTCAATAAGTAGTTTCACGTGCCTATCGTATGATTATAACCGCCGACCTCGCGTGCCCGCCGTCGCATCCGACCGCCGACCGCCGCGGCCGCAGGTGAGAGCTGGAGGTAGCCTTGTGGCTGGAAAAGGTTATATGCACTCGGAGACGAAGGTTCCAGACAGTTCTACATACATTCATCATTGTACTGCCACTTAACAGAAGAACGAAGAACAAACCCACCAACTCAACACAGACACGTGGCGAAATGATGGTTCCCGAATCCCGACACTTCTGTATTATAGTCCCCAACGTTAATACAGAAGTGTTCTTGGATAAATGGTCTATAGAAAGTATGCACTTGGCAAATTAGGAACATCCAGAGAGTTCTATGATACGGTTTCGTCATTGCACTTGGCTAATAAGGAGTGTTCTGGACGAAATGGTTTCTCAGAGAATGGCCCCATTAGCACTATATTGATTGATAAGAACTTCTGCTTGGAGACGAGCCAAAATTGCCCAAAATAAAAATATCGATTTTTGGATATCGTTAGTGCAGTCGAATGCGAAAAATACTAAGTCTAGTACTGAAAAAATCGTCACGTTTCATAATTTAAATGTTAAATATCACATCTGAAACCACATAAAGCGTGTGTTATCTGTGTGACCTGTAAGGCTGTAACTAATATTTAAATATGTGACAAATCGTCATTGGCCAGTTCCCATTGGCATTAAGGGTCAATTCACACCGAAACGAAACGATACCCGATATGGCGCTGCATTTTTAAGATAGCTACTCAACATTGAACTTTATTCATTACACAAGAATGTATATTCTTGATCACGTTTCATTGTAAGAGTTCCATGTGCGGTGTATGATCACTGACGTCATATGATAAGTGTATCTTTTTGTATAGTGAATAATGTTCAATTTTTCGCAGTTCGCAGTGTGAACTGACCCTAAGTGTTAAAAGAACAGATTGCAGAACCTAATGTATTTAATTTTAATATACCTGCTGTCGATACTCTACACCGTAAATCATTTATAACATTCTAGGGAAGTGTATAAATAGTCGCAAACACCGCTGCGGGTTTGATGTGCCGTGGCCCGCGAATAGCCGTGACGCGGGTTATAACGTCTACTTAAACTATTGTAAGGTATACTAAACTATTACGACACGTATAATGAGGGAAAACCGCAAAATACTTCCGAATTGCGAATCAATTACACAAAATCTGGTCTTAGTTAAATACATAACTATAAAAAAGAGACACAGGATCCTTTTAATTTATGAGACCGCGGCCGTTACAACCCCAAGAGGTAAATAATATAATAATAATAATATAATAACATATATTTTCAACAAATAGTTAAAAATCTTTTAAGTGTCTGGCAACGACATAATATTATGTCGTTGTAAAATATAGTCCACTGGATCGAGCAAAACTTTGAAAGTGGTCTATGAAACAAAAGAGTCTGGGAACCACTGCTCTAAAGCCTCAAATTTTTAGCGCAATCCTGTCAGTGGATATTATGCATTTCGATCAGTCAGTAACGGTTGCCTTTAGTCTAGCATTTAATACTATTTCAGTGAACAACTGGATATATAACTCGATCTTTGTCCTCCGCAATAATCGCGCGGCAATTATGTAACAAAGGTAAGAGCAATTTATTGCACTCAATACAGTTTTTGCCGTAAGTGGGCAATTCCACGCCTCCGCTGACGTCCTAATGAACGCGAGTATTGGCAGCGAGTGAGATCTACAACTACGTGGGTTGCTAATCCGAAGTAAACTAATCCTCATCATCGTCAATCTAGTACGTCCTACGTTTCCACTGTGTACAATATCGACAAAACTCCTGCTCGACCAGTTTCTAAACATTTTCCTTTGCACTAGGAGTTAGGACTTCCCAAAATATTTAGACAAAAAGGAAGTGACCGTAATGACTGCAGTCGTGGTTGAATAATTGACGCAGTCCGTCAATCTGAATGTGAGGAACTAGCTTATAACGCTAACTACGGGTTAGTCTGTTGATCTGTTGGTAAATAAGTAGACTTCTATTATGATAGTTTCCGCTAGCCTTTGTACTTGGTATATTGTAGGGTTTCCAACTCCAAATTTAAAAAACTAGGACTTGAAGTTGGAAAAGCCAGGACAATTCAGCTTAAAAACAGGACGCAGTTATAAAGTTGCAACCGTTAAATCAGTATGTAGTGAAAATAGGTTCAATGATATACATTTAATGATAATAATCATATTTTTCATAAAAGTATTTGAATTAAATTAAATTAGAAAGAAAAATTGTAAAAGTGGCACGCGAATTTCAAAATACATGACGTTATCATGGTGCTATAAAAAGCCAGGACGCTGCTTTAACACTATCTAGGACACCCCAAGACACTGCAAAAACTAGGACAGTCCTGGGAAAACAGGACGGTTGGCAACCCTAGTATATTGTCGTAGTTATAGTACGCTTTCACACGCACCGCGCCGCAGCTCCTGCGGTTTCTGCTGCACTAAGATTTGCATGTCATTTTAGCCGCAGCTTCAGCGGTGCCAACGCTACCGCGTCAGCGCTGCTGACGCGGTCGCGTGCACGAAATCTAAACAAAATCCTGCGGCACGTGTGTAGAGGGGCATAATAATACATCATCTAAACTAATATTATAAATACGAAAGATTGGTTGTTTGTTTGTTTGCGTCGGACGGTCCAGGAGTTTCAAAGCCTATCCAATGATATCCTATCATTGGATAGGCTTTGAAACTCCTGGACCGATTTTGATGAAAGCCAAAAGATATAGAGTTCACGGTTTTATATCGGAAAAATATACATACGGTTGTTACAGAATTCGCTTTGCCGTGCACGAAGTTGTGGAACATCTGGTCTCATATAATATATATATCTCCTTCAGCAATATATTCCCAGGGCCCAGGGCCTGGTCAGCAACAGGTGATGACTGATGACACGTGTGAAACAATCGCAAGTATCTTAACTTCGCAACTGTGTCAACAAACAACAAACAACACTAGAATTACGTCGCTTGGTACTACTTACTGGTATGTATTACGTTTTATCACCGATCTTTCCGTCCATTTTCATGGAATCAATATGGGGAGAATCAATACGACAGTTAACCTCGGATACGAAGTCCGGAAACAAAACGAAAAGGATTAAGTATCTTCTACTATAATTTTCTTAAATTATTTTTAAAACTTAGCTAATATTTTAGGGTGAGGTATAATTTCGGTCGGCAGAAATTCTGCTGCATTCGGTTTCATAGAAAAGTCCTATTTGATTCACAACTGGACTGGACTTGGCCTTACTGGACCGCAACCGAAAATGCGCAACTCAAAACTCACAAAATTACGCTCGTTTGGCCTCACCTCAAGTTTTAAAAATAATTAAAGAAAATTATGGCAGTACTTAATCCTTTTCGTTTACTGTTTAGTGATATTTTCTACCGGAAGCCAGCGTGGTATTCTGTAAGAGCTGCGTCTTGTGATACGGTATTTCTTATTCTCCTTAGGGCCAAGACGTAACTGTTAAATTTATTACTTACTTTTGTGATATGATGTTTCCATTTTAACTTTTGTCCAGTACAATACCCAGGGATGATGCTGAGGTTACGCTTTAGATTGAGTTTTTATCGTTATTTAAGTTTATATCATCAGTATTTGTCAAATTGTCAAATGTAATTATATTAGTTTTATTAATATTAATATGTAATTAATTTAGATTAAGCCATTTTGTAATATTTTCAACTTCACATTGTATTTCAGCATCAATTTTAATTTTCTTAGATTTAATTAACAAGGCTGTGTTGTCAGCAAACATGTAACAGTCGTGTTTAGTGGCATCTAGCAAATCATTTATGTACAGAAGGAAAAGTGTTGGACCTATAATACTACCCTGAGGGATGCCATTTTTATTTATTTTATAACTAGATCGATGTCTGATTACGTAATGTTTGACGATATTCGTGACTTCTGTACATTGTGACCTATTTTGCACATATAACTGAAACCAGTTAAGTGCGTTGCCTCTAATCCCGTATTTCTTTATATTTTTTAACAGTATATCATGGTTGACAAGATCAAAGGCTTTGCTCATATCTAAAAAGACAGCTGCTATATTTTCATTTTTCTTAAGTGCTTCTGTTACTTGCTTTACAAGGTAAAAGCACGCCAGAGCTGTTGCACTACCTTTGGTATAGCCGAATTGTTGTTTATTTAATATATTTTTATGATTTAGATACTATGCTAATTTAATTTGCATAGCCCTCTCGAAGATTTTAATATCATCGTAATGGGTCGATAGTTTGACATATCTGTTATATCTCCTTTTTTATAAATGGGTTTTACAATTGACTGTTTCATTTGACTTGGGAAATATCCTTGTTCAAACGACAGGTTTATAATGCACTTATATATCTTGCAGACAGTTTGAAACTTTTTGTGTTTATGTCATCATATCCGCTTGCTTGAGTACATATTATTTAAGGAATTTATTATTTCGTAAATGTCATTAGGTACTAGTGGAGATAGATATATAGTGTTAAGTTGGTTATTTTTAGGAACGTCCTTATTATACTTTGGATGTTTACAGTTTTTATTATTTAAATTATTATTATTTTATTTTATTCGATTTTTAATGTCAATGTAATAGTTATTAAATAATTCCACAATTTCCAATGTTTTTGTATACAGATATTTTTAAATTTTATTTATTCAATATTTTGCTTATTATTTTTACTGTAAAAATTTCTATTAATTATTGCCCACGTTGCTTTGCATTTATTTCTTGATCTATTTATGTAGTGACTGTTATATTTCTTTTGTGCTGTATTTATACATTGTTTTAAAATTTTAGTGTAGTTTAGGTATTTTTTCCTCATACAATTTCTATGAAGGGCTTCGTGGGTATATTTAAGATAAAGGTTTCTTTGTCAAAAATCGTGTATTATTGATACCTTTTGTTAGCCAACGCTTTTCTGTTGAACTTTTTCTTCTGAAAAAGTTCTTCTGAAAGTTCTGAAAGCATAATTATTTGTAGAATAAGTCGTACAATTTGTAAAACGATCGAAATGTCTCTGCACATTTCGTATGATTATAAACTTCAGTAAAGTTTATGATGGAGACATTTAAAATGTTATCCATAATACTAAAGTCCCGTTTTTTATGAAGTAGAAGTTAATTTTATTTACTTGTGTGTTCGTATTGTCATCAATTGTAAAGGGTAAGCATAACCTTGCCGAGAGAGACTTCAGTCTTGACCCCCAGCAGAATATTGAGCGATAATCCTGCGCGCACACGACATTGAAATTCGCGAGGAAAGCGTGAATTATTCATCTTCATAAAGATCCTGGCAGGAATAAATATTATGATGGAGAGGTTACTTTGATTTTTTTTACTTTTTTATGGAGTTTTGTATGGAGTCAAAGGCAAACGAGTAAAGGGATCACCTGGTGGGAAGCGATTAAAGTCGCCGATAGATACCCGAAACACCAGAGGAGTCACTAGTTGCCGGTCGATGGAGAATTAGGTCTCCGCCAAATAAGAAGTCTCTGAGTCAGAGTCCCTAGTTTCTGATGTACGGTTGCCACCAAACCTGTGTACCACTTTTGGACCTTATTACCATAGTATTTAGTAATGAGATCGGAAAGTGATACACCGGGTCCGTCGGCTACTGTACCTCAAACTATTCCAAACAACTTAGATACACTATGAGCTGAACTAAAAACTAGAACTGAACTAAAACTCGTAACTACTGAGTACGATGTTAGTTTTTGTTATTAGAAAAAACTGTTTTGCATTTAGATAAGGTTTGGCTTCGCTAAATTCGGTCGTAACCACCTAGTGCCAACACCGAGCGGACTCGTCCGTAGTAAATTAATTTTTTGTTCCGACTTACGCCGCGGTTCAGACAATGCCTCGGTAATTGTTCTTAGAAAAAATGAGTAACATGTAATGAGCATCTCGTCATCCACGATCACCATCATCAACGTCACTGCCTCTTTCTTTAAGAACTACTCTCACTCTGTTGATATCTCATTCAATATAAACGTAAACAAATTCGACCAAATCATTGTGTTACTCGTTTTGTTTCATATTTCACGGCGAATGAGACATTTAAATTGGTAGCGTTATAGTACCATATTGTTCACGTTTAGATTAAATTCGATTTGAACAGAGTACTTATACAAAGAATGTGCTTAAAGTATTACATTTATGGTGTAAATAATACTTTTCTGGAGAAACAGTGAAGACTGTAGGAGAAAATCGTGAACTTGCAGTACCTATCTACTAACTGTATCTACTAGCACGTATTGCCTGATGATGATGACACTCCACCACGGGGAGTAGCAAGGACAGGTCACTCAAGGTGCAGGAGCGTGGCATTATCTGCACTATTACCGATATCGACCAAGTAATTACACATATTAAACATTAAAAACCAATATGACAATACCCAGTAAGAAATTTAATCCAAACGTAGAAAAATAGATAAGTATCGTCATTTTTATTGCACGGCATATAAGTAACATTAAAAATTGGTAGCATCGCCGATACATATGAATTACGACTTTGCTTAAAACATTATAACGATTTACACATCTCTTTTGTTCATAATTATAATGTGATTTTCACAAAATAAATCATGACGTGTATGTGTATATAGTATGTACCTACTAATAGTAGGTACTTACCAGTTACCACACAGACGCATATAATAATTAGTTTAAAATATAGGATTATGATATAAGGTCTTTACCTATGAAATTGCCGTTTTGTATGAAAAAATTTAAACGATTTTTTTAAACATTTTTTATTTGTATTAATCGAAGTAATCACCCATAGAATCAATACATCTTTGCCAACGCAGTGGCAGTTTATTGATGCCCTTCTTAAGGAAATCAGTTGGAAGGGAGGCAACAAATTCTTCAAAGGCATTTTGTACTGCCTCTGGGGTATTGAATTTTTTTCCCGCCAAGAAGTTATCCAAATTCTGGAAAAAGTAGTAGTCTGTAGGCGCAAGGTCTAGTGAGTAGGGCGGATGACGGAGAGCTTCTAACCCTAGTTCTTGCAACTTGGAGACCGTCTGCTGTGCAGTATGAGGTCGCGCGTTGTCGTGCAGGAGCAGCGGAGACGAGCAATTGACCAATGCTGGTTAGAGATGTGCCAGCTTCTCCATCATTGTATTCAGTTCTTCACAGTACACATCTGCAGTAATGCTCACCCCATTTGGTAAGAAGCTGTGATGAATCACACCGGCGCTAGACCACCACCAAACAGTGACCATGACTTTTCTAGGGGTAAGTTTTCGTTTAGGGCATTGTTTATGTGCTGAACCAGGATCCAACCAACATGCTGAGCGCTTGCGGTTATCAAACAGAATCCATTTTTCATCGCAGGTAACAATGCGGTTCAAAATTCCATAATTTGTGTGTCTGTTGAGCAGTGCAAGGCACGTCTCGACGCGTACTTCGCGCTGGCGATCATTGAGTTCGTGGGGCACCCATTTGTCAAGCTTTTTTACCTTGCCAATTTGACGCAAATGAATTTGACTAATATTTTTTTGACGCTAACGTCGAAAGCTGCTGCTAATTCAGCCGTAGATTGTGTATCTGTGTATCATCAGTTTCCACAATCGCCTTTAATTCGGCATTGTCGACCAAAGTCTTCGGGTCGTCCGAAGACTTTGGGCGAGGTTCATTTTTCAGGTCGAAATTTCCAGAACGGATGCGAGCAAAACAATAACAGGTGGTGCGTTGGTTTGTAGTGTTAGCTCCGTAAACGTCGTTGAAGTTGCGTGCCGCTTGTGTCGCGTTGCTGCCACGACGGTACTCATATTCCATAATTACTCGAATTTTCAACGTATCCATGATGACGAAAAAGATTGAAATGCTATGAAAATGTAACACTAATCAATAAACAAATAACTACTTTTGGTAAAAGAAATCCATGTTTTTAAAATAAAATTAATTTGAAATTAAAAATTCTTTGCCAAACAAAAATTATTTTGCTTTGAAATGGCCAGTAGGTACTGCAGAACGGCAATTTCATAGGTAAAGACCCATTATATTCAATAAACGTCTATGACTTTAACCAACATTTATGATGAGAAAAGAATTTTAAAATCTAATTATTTTCATACTTTAACTTACCTAAATTGGTTTTTTTCAACAATTTAATAAAAATACACAACTACACAACACAGTTCAACTTGTAATTAATAATAATTAGATTATTCATTATTAATAATAAAAAATCAAACTAAACTTTGAGCAGTCGGTCACGACTCACGACTACTTCCGCGCGCCACGTAGTTTACATTCTCTTTGCCGTCCGCGACGTGCGATTCCCACAGCGTTCGATTTTCAAATAAATTATCCGATATGGCTGATATTGTCAGTATTCAGTCATAATAATATAATATGATTGTGGTGAAACTACTGATGTAAAAGGTACTCCAATGAAATACTAATAATTTATCGATTTATTGAGTTACTGACTACAGACAGTTACAACTTTTTACCCTTTTTCCTGAAGTTTCAAAATCGAGCCTGAAAATTCATCTGAGAGAAGGTACAGGTACCTACTTAGTTGTACGAACTCGGATTATAAAACAGTAGGTGTAGGTAGGGATTGAATGTTTAATTATTTATGGATTTTCTTTCAGTTATAAAAACTTCTCTGTGTTTAAACATACCTAATACACACCTACACGCCCAGGACCTGAACCTCAATTCTCGTAATTAACTTGCACTTTTATTTTACTTTTATTGACTTACAAGTGAATCGTTTTGATATCATTTAAAACAGATTTTTGGAGTTTGGACCAATCAAAATGGGTTTGTTGTTGGTTTGACGTTTATGGAAATACCTTTTTGCAGTTTTAACATCGGAATTGGATCGTAACTGTATTATTGCAGGTTTTAATTAGCGGAACCTACCTTCTGGGCCTGGACCGCGTACAACCGGGTCCCAGGTAGATGTATGGATACCTCCATACAGTGGCATCACCGGCCACATCATCATCATCCTACACCTACCTACTTACATCCACGGATTACGAGAAAACTTTAATCAATCCCTGTACCAAACTGTTTATAAACTTTTCCAAATCCAATCAGATCACTAACTAACGAGATTTTTTGATTGATGAATTCCTGAGATTAATAGCGCGTTAAATGATTGAAACAAATAAAAAACTTTGTATTATTTTCTGCAGTCCCATCTACTGGTCAATTATAATAATAAATAAATAAAAATAATTACTTTTGCAGCTCCACTAAGCGCCATCTAGCGATCAGTAGATGGAATATAATATCGTGCTCGGGGGTCGGGGCCCGCTCGTGCCCCCGGCACGTCTGTAGTGCCGGAGGCCAACACGAGCCAAGCGAAGCGCTAGGGGATATTATAAAAAAACATCTATCTTCGAAAAGTAGAAATAGTTTCAATAAAAGTAGAATTCATTTAGAACTATGTACTGCAATTCTGATAAGTATTGCCTAGTGTTCAGTAGAAGGTCTATTCGGTCAATTTCAAAATATTATTTGTATTAAAATATTATTTAAAAATACACTGCTAGATAGCAAATTGCATAATTATTATAATTTTAGATTTAATTTCGCTTACTTAATAGCCAGTAGGTAAGTTAAAAGTGCAAAATTATTCTTTTTTTATGACCTGTAGTTTTATTATTGGTAACAGAAAAACATAATAATATGTTAAATTTCAACTACCTAGCTATCTAGTACTTACGGAAACCTAACAATCAGTAATTAATATATTTGTCTAGCTTACACATTGTGACTGTTATGACTGTTACATATTGTGAATAGTTAGCCGGGCCTAAGGTATGCGAGCGGTGGGCATAACTTCGTTCCATCCGGGTGTCCCTTGACCTCCCTCTCAAGGTTTTTACATTTTATTTATATATGTTCTGTATATTATGTACGGCTTATTATAAAATAAAAAAAAGGCTAAGAAACATTTGCTTTGTATATTATTCCGTTTTTATACTAGTAATTATAACTTGTATCTGCATGAGGTACCCATGAAATTAATGCATGAGTCATTTCCTACACTGGTCGCTATCAGGTTTTCACTGAACATCTGCTCCATCACTGACGTTGGCAATTCCTATTACAGGGGAGGCTATGCCAAAAGAAGAATAAGAGTTTCAATGTGTGATGTTGTGGATTTTGTATGTCCTCATAAATTTGTGTTATTTCGGTTCTTAAGTGAAACTTTTATTACATCATCTCAAACTTTTTCGTCTGTGTGTTGCATGTCGCGTGACGGTCGGCCGCGGAGTAGGGATAAAGTGAAAGGCGCTCGTCAGAGCAGCCGAGGCCAATATGGCGGCGCCTATAGTTCGCATTAGCTGACCGTGTAGTGTATAGACTAGTACTCATTTGTGCCAGTGCTCCACGCTATTTTGTTATTAAGTTTCACTTTTACCATGGTTTCATAAAACCACACAATCCTTTTTGTGTAATATTAGTAGAATATTAACCATTAAATATTCGTTATCATGCACAAGTGCGTGTTCCCGCCAAAACTCCCTAGGAACTTTCAGTAAAGCTTCTACCACTTTACTGAATCGACTTACATGACTCATGGATTGTACTGACTATTTATTTGGACTTTAACTAGACTTTAGACTTGACGATATAGGAATACGGTGTTAAAAATTGAAATGATTGTTCTATTGCCTGCCTTTTTAACTTGACACTGGCAAATGGTTATAAGCCGATTCCATATATAAAAAAATATTAAAATAAAAAAAAACAGCTGCCAAAATTGACAGCCAAATTAAAGTTAGAATTTGTAGTTTTTTGTAAAAAAATACTATAAAGAAAAGTTGCTATTACAAATGGAAAAACCTCCTTCAAAACCTAAACCAGTAAAATCCTTAACAAAGGATGATTTTTTGAGTATGGATAAAAATGTAATAAAAATTAAAATCTTCTTTTTCATACATAACCTCTACCGAGTTTTAAAACATTGGTTAATACTTTATTTTCAGGAATTGATTGAAAAAATAATGCAGTTACAAGCACATAACAGTCAATTGAAAAACATAATAAACAAATCTTTGTCAGATAGTAACAGTGCTGAAGAAAAATCAAGCAGTAAGAAGTTTGATTTCAGTAAGTATGTATCCTGTTCTAACATAGGAATAATTTATGTATATAAAGGTTAAATCTTTTACATAATGTTGGTAGTATACTTTACATTAAATATTTAATTAAAAGGAAATATTATGCATTTATACAACTATTATAATCTATATCTAATGCTGATTCTTATTTAATACATGGAGACTAGACATAAGCTAAAGAAAATAATAATGTTGTTGTTTCTTATATAACAATGAATTTGTTCAACAAGTATCAGATTGACATTAGATTCTATTAATTTTCAGATGTCACTATCGCCGTGTGTTACTACAAATAATGTACTATGGGTGGGACTACCAAGGTCTCGCTGTGCAGGAAGACTCCACGCAAACAATTGAACATAACCTGTTTCAAGCCTTGACTAAATCATGCTTGATAGAGAGCAGGGAGACCTCACAGTATCACAGGTGTGGACGGACAGATAAGGGTGTGAGTGCATTTGGACAGGTGAGCTATTTGAAGTTTAATACAATTAGACTGTATTGCACTAATATTGATGAGTGAAATACAGTCTCATTGTAATTAACACTTTATTGTCAAATAATATAAAAAGTTTGCATTCAAATTACAATATATTTTATTAAATGCTTTAGAGGTATCTTCAGTACTTTGATTTATTTATTATATTTTTTTCCTACAATATTTTAAATATTACAGATCATATCAATAAGACTCAGAAGTAAATTTGAGCCCCTTGAACAAGATTATCAGAAATCCTTAAATACTGAGATGCCATATTGTAAAATACTTAACCGTTTGCTACCAAAAGAGATCAGAGCTGTCGCGTGGATGTCTATCCCACAAGATAAACCAGAGTTTAGTGCAAGGTATATTGTTTAATCTCAATATTATAACTTTGATTTGGCTACTAAAAGATTGTTTGTATTATATCAGTCATAATTTTTTCACTTTTATTTGTATTGAATTTTACAAATGTATTTTACATTCTATATATGTATTCCAGGTTTGATTGTCAGAAAAGGCAATACAAGTATTATTTCCCCCGCTCGGTGCTGAATATCGCCGCTATGCGAGATGCGTGCGAGCAGCTGGTGGGCTCGCACGACTTCCGCCATCTTTGCAAGATGGACGTCGGCAATGGCGTCACGGAGTTTAGGCGCGAAGTACTGCGAGCTGATATACTGCCAGTGGACGAAGATTCTGATGATCGTAAATATTTTTACGTACATTAGTTTATATGTATACTAGCTGATCCAGTATAAGTTCTGCTTCCATTATTTATGTATCACCTTTTATAAATCGTACAAAATATAAACAAAAAAAATCTTAAAAATCATGCAATTCGTTTTCAAAAAATTATAGTGGATACTAAGTCAACATAATATATTTATTTTCAGCCACATGTATGTATATTCTCTTGATAGAAGGCAACGCGTTCCTCTGGCACCAGATCAGGTGTATAATGGGTGTGCTGTTGCTTGTGGGAGAAGGCCGGGAATCTCCAAAAGTTATGGCAGACTTACTCGACATCGACACATACCCGTGGTAACTATGTCATGGTTTTTGAAATGAATAATACTGCAGGATTCTTGATATTTAATATTTCATGCAACAAAATAGCGACAATAAAATATAGAAATAACTGCATACATCTACAGTTAATCTATCCGGTGGTTTAAAATCGACTACGGATATTTTGGGAATATGATCTACTGCTTATATTCTAACGATTGTTACTCTTATTCTATGTCAAGACGTTTAGGTTGAAGAATAATTAATAATGACGAAAAAATAATTATACTAAATAAAAATAAATTACGCTCTTTGCGGCGCTGTTAAGGTCATTGACCACAAGCAACAGATTGATTGATTTAGGCAAAGTCTGCTTCCTCTTTAAATTACCTGATTCTGTGAGGTTGATGACCTCAGCGCCTTAGAGAGAGCAATGTAATTTTATTCGGTAGAATTGTTTTCGAAAATGTGAATTATTTTTCTGCCTAAGCAGTTGATCATATTCCCAAAATATCCGTTATTGATTTTAAACAACCTTATTCTTTTGCAGTTTATATCTGATAGTTCCAATACAAGTAAGATTATTGTCATATTCATTTTTAAGGCTTCATTTCTGATTCGCGTGTTAACTACACGCAGCTAATAAATACAAAGAGAGACTAATGAAATGAGATACACATACATAGGTGCCCCAAAGGAATAGTAGGTGCCCCAAAGGGAGATCTCCGACCGAGCGAGGATGCTTGGTCAGGCCGAAGCCCACTTGTATGAATTTCAGATGTCGTATATATAGTGCCGATCATAGAAAACTTCAATAGCGCGATTCAGGATTATGGCGCTAATTGGTCCGCCACATCACTTCCCCCCGAAGACCTGAAGTCGAATCTTGAGTCGTCTTGCTTGAGTCGCCAGTGCCAGAGAATCCCAGTGAGTCGGAACTGTGCTGCTGCTGCACGCGCTCCAGTGAGTCGGAGTGCTGCCGTGCGGGCCGATGCTACGTGCTAACCAGGAGAGATGTGCTCTGCTTGCTGACCGATCGTTGTAGTGAGTGTGCCCGTTGAAGCCGATGAGGGTTCGACCAGGCCGCGGCGCGTTGAGGCTGGTGGTCGAGGTTCCCGATGAGGCTGAAGCTGGCTGGCGTGGTGCGGAGGGGTGGGGGGAATGATGAGAAGGAGGCGTGTTCTGTCGAGGATCACCAATGTGGGAATAGTAGATGCCCCAAAGGGAGATCTCCGACCGAGCGAGGTGCTATGCTCGGTCAGGCCGAAGCCCACTTGTATGAATTTCAGATGTCGTATATAATATAGTGCCGATCATAGATAACTTCGATAGCGCGATTCAGGATTGTGGCGCTAATTGGTCCGCCACATAGGCCTAATATGTTCAATACTTCTATTGCCTGTGTAGGTTCAATACTTCTATTGCCTGTGAAATGCTCACAGAGAATCATTATACACTAACTGACATATTTTGTATCCAGCAAGCCGCAGTACAACTTGGCGCTGGACGTTCCACTTAACCTGTTCCACTGCTCGTACGAGCTGCCGCCGCGTTGGGTGTACGACCGCGCCGAGCTGCGGACTGTTATAGCGCATGTGCAGGCGCAGTGGACACTTTGTAGTGTGAAGTGAGTTGTATTAAGAAAAGATATAAGGCTCAATTCATACTGGCTCTAAGTCGAAGCGACGCATCGCGTTATTGTTCATCGCCAGTGTGAGTTAAGCCTTAATCGATTGTAAATCATAACTTTCAACTTAGAATTACAATATTAAAAAGAGCGCGAATTTTTCCTGTTCCGTAACCTGTCGGCTATGTTTACAAGAATGGAGATAGATATATGTCACTTATAATATTACCACAAAATGATATTGAACAAAGTTGACTGACTAATTTATGAAGGGTGCTTAATAAATAATAGCGCTAGCTACTCAATTAATGTAATACCTATTTATATTTATCTTTCAGGGCAACCATGATGAAAGACACACTTAAGCAACTACAGGATGTCTACAAGGATTTGCCGAGTGACGACTGCCAAAACGAGATGAAAGATAGTAACTGCACAAAAGAAAGAGACAGCATCAATACATACACTGACTGCTTATTACAAGGCGTAAAGCCAAAAGTTTACACCCCACTACTCAAAAGGGAGACTTGCCGTAAGTGTTACAAAGTACAATATGACCACTACGGATGACGACTAGTACGGATTGACAATTTCTATAAAAACATTTTGTGCAATAAATTCAAACATATTGCCACACTATAAGATTCAAGCATAATAGCAAAAGACGTGAAAATTTTGAGGAGACTATGCCTAATCCAAATTAATTTTTAATATTGCTTGCTTTTAAGCTGATTCTATCCGCTGTCTTGGGGTATTATATATATATATATATACTCACGGGAGTGACAGTGAGGCGGCAAACATCAAATCTTTCAATGGTTGCTGCCTCACGGGCGACACATCAAAAGATTTATTGCTTCTCAATTATTCTAAACTAGTTCATTCCAGATTATTCCTTCATTTTGCCTATATAAGCGGGTGGATGGCCCGAACGTTAGTTCAGTTATATTTGAGCTACCGAGGTGATAACTTGGACAAGCGATATCCTAGTAAGCTGCTCGAGCCGTCAACTTGTTTTGTGACTTTTTGTGCATCTTGAGTGGTTACTACCTATAGTTTGTTATTAAGTTTATTGAACGAAAAGTAAACAAAAATGAATCCATTTCAGTAATGAATGAATTCAATATAAAGAGGCATTACTCAACTAGGCATGCTACGCTGCTCGCACTGGACAATTAAGAACAAACAAAATCCAGAAGCTTACCGCAAATTTGGAAAAACAGCAACAAATGTTTCATAAACAAAGAACACAACTTGATAATGTTGTGAAAGCTAGTTTTATAGTTAGCTCAAAATTGGCAAAGGCATTAAACCATTTGCCAAAGGAGAATTTATCAAGGAGTGTATGTTAGAAGTTTGCGGTATTTTGTGTCCTGAAAAAAAAATGAATTTGAAAAAAATTGTTTGTCAAGACGAACTGTTGTTCGACGTATAAAAATTATGGTTAATGATATAAAAACAACATTGACTGACCGTATGGCTGGTTTTGAATCATTTTCCATAGTATTAGACGAGAGCACCGATTTGTCTAATACAGCTCAACCGGCTATATTTATTCGAGGTGTTGGTAAGTAGTTCACTGTTACTGACTATTTGCTTGCTTTACAGCCGCTAAAAGTAACCACTACAGGAGAGGATATTTTTATTGAAGTTCAAAAGGTTTTCACAAGTTTTGGCTTGCCGTGGTAAAAATTAATTGGAGTATGCGCTGATGGTGCACCTTCTATGGTCGGCTTACGTAAATGTGTCATCGGAATTTTGAATGAAAAAGCAACAATTAAATGTGCAAAAAGATGATTTGATAGTCCTTCATTGCATTATCCACCAACAGTACTTGTGTTCTAAGTCCATTCGACTCCAGAATGTTATGAATGTGGTAGTAAAAACCATCAACTTCATTCGATCCCGAGGGCTTAACCATCGTCAGTTCAAGGCGTTTTTGGATGAAATATCAGCTGAATATAACGACGTAACATATTATTGTGTAATCAGAGGGCTGAGCAAAAGAAAAATGTTGAATCGGTTTTACGAACATAGAAATGAGATAGCATACTTTATGAAAATAAAAGATAAACCACTATCTGAATTAAGTTACCCAAAATGGATATGTGACAGCATTTCTGGTCGATCTTACAGGCTATTTGAATGATTTAAATTTGAAAGTTCAAAAACAAGGACAGTTAGTAAATTATTTGTACAGCCATTTGAAAGCGTTTCAGATCAAACTACGCTTGTGGGAGTCACAGATGCTGTCTGGTAACAGTTACAATTTCAACACGCTCTCTGCGTATGAAAATATTCCTTATGCTCAATATGCTGAAGAACTCAAGTTACTGCCGGAACAATTTTCGAACACATTTAGCGACTTCAAAAACATGGAAGACTGTTTCAGTTTATTTGCTACTCCTACAAAATGTAATGTATAAAATGCTCCAATACACTTACAAATGGAGTTGATCGAGATTCAAGAAAACTCATTCCTAAAATCCAAATTTAAAGACGTAGAGTTGTGCGATTTTTACAAAAAATACCTAGAAAAAGACAATTTTCCGCAGCTTAGAAAATTCGCAAGAAGATTGATTTGTACCTTTGGCAGTACTTATAAATGCGAACAGTTCTTTTCATTGATGAAAGTTAATAAATCAACACATCGTACAAGACTGACTGACGATAATTTGGAAAATTCTTACGTCTTTGTATCAGTGGAATTAATCCAAATATCGATGGATTAGTTTCCCAAATTCAAGCTCAACTCATTGATTTCGGTGTATTTAACTTTCTCTACTCTTAGATTTATTACGCTGGGACTATATCACCTGGAATCCGCCTGGCTCTAGAAAATTCAGTGCACTGAAAATATAACTCTGCGCTTATACAATAGAGTTGAAAATGGAAGTTACATTGTAAGTAATAAGTTGACATTGCCATTTGTTTCAACATTCATGTGTTCGATTTTTAACTCTATTGCATTAGCGCAGAGTTCTATTTCAAATGCTCAGGATTTTCTTCGGCCTTCCGGGTTCCGGATCATAATATAGTCCCAGACTTACACGATAATTCTGTTTCACTTGACAAAATGTAATGAAAATGAAATGAATATGCATGTGACACCAAATCAATTTTGGTGTCACATGCATATTCCCTATTGTTCGCATTGTAGGATTTGTTTCATTTATCCACAAAATCGACAAAAAACAGCCCTTTTATGTCAATATACATTTGACATAAAAGGGCTGTTTTTGTCGATTGTAACAAGAAAATTAACTTCGTTAATTGGTCGTTAGATGTCATTAGTATTCTAACCAGCTGCTATAGTAATGTTTAAATTTTACCTCAGTAGCAAATGAGTCCATTTTGTAGAATTAGTTTTAAACATAAATGTATGATGCAGTAATTTACTGTATCTATAATAGTAACAAAGCAATATTATAATTAAGTTATAGATGTGTAAATCGTAATCAGAAACTAAATATTATGTTTGTTTCAGTGAGCTTGGAGGATAGAATAGAATATTACAAGAAGAAACGAAAAACTGGAGACAGCTAAAACTAATGAAATTAAAAAAAAAACGAACAAGTTGCTGTGTTTATTTCATTTTTATTTCAACCCCATATTTCAGTGTATCTTTTACACATAAAACTTAATAGTTTTACCTAAAGGCAATGATGAATTGGTTTTTCTAAAAAGGTGTACGTACCTTTGTAGAATTTGTATTCTGGAGTAACTGATTGTCCATTATAAAAAATAACTCTGAGGCGAATTGGGAACTTAACTTTTGTTTGTGCAAAAAATTACGCCTTTCGAATAGATTAGAAGCGCATTGTACACATAATTGTTATTATAATGATTATGGCATTGTAGGTGCATTGTGCTTCGTGGCTAAACCGGCCGCGCTGAGGCGAACGGACAATATTTTACTATCTTACTGTACATTACGTACGCAGTGTTAGAACACTGCTCGTTACGGCTAGCGGTCTCCGCTACAGTCATTTCGCATACGTACATACAATTTATGTAAAGATAGTTATTATTTCGCTTAAATGAATAGGAAATTTGAAAACTAAAAGAGTCTTCCGGAAAATTCATCTGGGGATGAAAATTATGTAGTCGAGTGTGGTAATTTTTTATAAAAAAAAAGTTGATGACTTTGACAGCTATTATAAATATTTACAAATTCTACATACTATTGTGCGAGAGGAAAAATAAAGCACAAGTTTATTATTAATTCATTAGAAACTGCTAAAAATACCAGTAGCCGGTGAATTTAAAATGTGATAAATAATTGAGGACAGATAAACCAAGGTTACAACTATTAGTTTAATAGGTAAGTGAAGTGTCACACTGAAATTGAATTTCGAGCCTAAGTATTACTGTAAGTTAGTAATAAGTTTTGCATTATAGTTATTGAAGTTTCTGTTCGTAGTTTGTATTGGAATACTATACCTAACATTGTATAGAAATTATATATAGTACTTGAAATTACTAAAGTAAATAGGAAAATGTCAATATACAGTGAGTTTATAGTTTAATTACTTAAAATTGTATTAAAAGAATAGTTTTGAAAAGATAAAAAACTAGCATGATATTTTATTTCATTAATTGAACCCAAAACATAATATGTTAATTATAAGTGTGAGTCGGACTCGCAAACAAAGAGTGTAAAATGGCTAAAAATTTACATTTTTTGTATGGGGAGCTCCACTCAAATAATTATTTTATTCTGTTTTTAATATTTATTGTTATGACGGCAATGGAAGTACACCTTCTGTGAAAATTTCTTCTCTCTAGCTATCGTGGTTGGTGCATGAGATACAGCCTGGTGACAGACAGGCGGTGGGATGGACAAACAGACCGACAGCAAAGTCTCAGTAGTAGGTTCCTGATGTTACCCATTGGGTAACAGAACCCTAAAAATGCTTAAATACGTTTTTTTTATTTCAGCGTGTGCGGCATGTGTGACACACACACATACTCGAGAAATGTGTATTACAAAATAAAATGGAGCTAAATACTGAAACTGAAATGCCCTAGCACCAGCTCCGCAGTTTGCCAGTAGTGATGTAGTCCGTATGCTTTTAGCAATTAATATGTAAAGTAAACTTTGTTCTCTACCCTAAGGCCAGTATTAGTTTTATGTAGTGTTAGTTAGTGATATGTGTAATATATTGATGACACCGTGATATGACGCTTCTCTTCCACATGTAAGTTATGTTCTATATTAATTTGATACATTTTTTTTTAAAATGTTGACTCACTTTATTATTAAAATATTTTAAGGGCTAAAAGCCTATACAATGATTATATTTTTAGTACTTACCCACCTCTTATTCATAATTAAAATTGAAGATAATATGCAAAAATTGATTGGTGGAGTGTATTTATTATGGTAATGTTATTAGCACAAATACTGATACAAATTAACAGTATAATAGCTAGACTGAATAAGAGAAGTGCTGTAAATGTGTGTTGTCTCGAAGCAAAGAGATTTCAACACGAGGTTTTATTTGTAGATATGATTATACCTTTTATCTGCTGTTAAAAGCTCTTTGGCTCAAAACAACACACGTTGTATTATTTTGTAATGAAGTAAGCGATTACCACCATGGCACCGGCAACAGGGGAGTTGCGAGTGCAATGCTGAAGGCATAGCTTTCCCACAGTCAATGTTTATCTTATGTGTGTTCCCTTGCAGCTCTGCAGAGATAACACCAGACTGGAAAACGACACTTAATGGTTTACATGGTGAGTTATCCGGCAAATAATAGTAGCTAATTCAAAATAAATAATTTAAAAAATAAAAACCCAACTCCCATTTGCAAATTATAAATCGTACGAAAATAAATGGGTCCCGCCTGCTACCAAATATAATGTCAATTATTTCACTTAGGCTTTCAGCTTATAGTGTAGTCTGTTTTCTCAATCTTGTTTCGGTCTTTTTAGTTTATTGCTTAGATATATCTGTCTTTATTTGCAGTCGGGTTATAATTTTTTAAATTATTTATTTTATAACAACAAAGCCAAAACACCTGATTATGACAAAGACGATTGCAGAAAAAAAAAATTTTAGTTTATCCAACACACACTGGGTCGATTTAAAGCAATAGTAAGACTATTTAATTAAATGCATTGATTACAAATTTATTTGAATGATTTAATTAAAATGGTTGTAACTATTCCTGATTAAATTTAAATACATGACATATGTATATTTTTGGAATCTCCTTTTAATTTCCTTTATTTTGATACTCGATAAATTTGGTTAAAAAAAAATTGAACTGCTTACAATTTGGTGCCAAAATCCGCCATTTTGTATTATTTTTTGTGCTAGCTATCTCTAAGGATACTTGGGTTTTTGAGACAATATAACTTAATTGTTGAAATCCATCCAGCTGTTTGGAAGATACGTGGTAATAAAGGAATTAACAAACATACATACATACAATATACATACAAGATACGCGCGAAAAACATAACGCAGTCGGTTTTATTAATTTGAATTTTTTTTTTACCCGACTAACCAGTCGGGTAAAAAAATCAAATTAAAATTCAAAAAGTTTCATTTCATCACTTATGGAATTGTCCCTACGTGATGCCTACCACCGATTCGGGAACTAACCCGGTGAGCAGAACCGGCGTAAGAAACTCGCACGGGGCCATATTTTAGCAAAAAGATGGAAAATGGTTATTTAACAAAAATACGTGTGGCGCTCGGGGACTGCCGCGGTAAAGCTATTGCATAGGTAGTAAGTCTACAGACTACACGCATACGTCTAGTCGCACGCACACAAACACCGTGCCAAAGTCTGCCGAACTGAAACGACGTTAGACGATGCACGGTTTTCAACGCCGCGCCGCACCGCCGCGCCGGTCGGAGTGGGGGGTGTTAGGTTTATTTTCGTTACGGAATTTCTTGATTCGGTCGCCGCGCTCAAAGCCCGCGATAAAAACTATGCAATAGCATAAAAATGTACAATATAAAAAACTTAGTAGTACCTATTTAATATAAACAGAAGTCAGATACATATAGTACATGGAAGCCTTACAGCACCCTAGAAACACCGAAGAATCGACAAAATGACAGATTGAAGAAACAATAAAATACTATTCGGAGCAAACTAGTTCTTATTGTAAGGCATCGTCGTTATGTGAAACAACATTTATTTTCTTCCCGAGCATAAACTCACAAAATGGCCTCTTTTGACAGCTAAACTAGAAACGTTTTCATAATTCAATGTCAAATAATCTTTCACAATAATGTTAACTACTTCACATCATGGCGGTCCTTGATAATTTTTGACAGAAGATTTCCCGGCATTTTAAAAATATGCCTATTTAGAAATGTTGACATCTATTGACGACCTTGTTACCATAGAATAGGAACTATTTTGCTATTAACTGTTTTGGATAGAATATTTCTTCTTTAAAATTATTTCTTCGGATCGCCATGCTAAGCCCGCCCATGCCATGGTGTGCGATCGTCAATAAAATCATTGACCCTATAATAAGCTTTAGCACACAAACGTTCTTTAACTACTTTTTAAATTTAATATTAGACAAATTTTGGACGTGTTCTGGGATTCTATTATATAGGCGTATACATTGACCTTGAAAATATTTACTAATTTTACTTAGGTAGTCTGATCCCCGGTTACATATATCTAGTTTGTGTTTATTTCTATTGTTCATACAGTGATTATTGCTTTTTGTATTGAAAATACTTAATTTTTTTCTAACATACAACACATTGTCCAAAATTTATTGAGAGAAGCGATGGTCAGAATACCTTTTTCTTTAATCTTTTCTCTCAGAGATTCAAAGCAGGACATTTTGTCAAGTCTAAGGGTCTGTTTCACAATCTAACAATAAGTGTCAGATAGCTTATTGACAAGTTTTGTCTCTGTCGCTCAGTATGAAGTAAGCAGCGACAAAACTTCCGGATAGGCTATTTGTCACTTATTTGTAGATTGTGAAACAGGCCCTTAATGTAATACATTAAGGGTTAGAGTTTACATGCAATAGAACTAAAACGTTCAAAATTACATATCTTTCCCGGTGATTCTCTGGCAAATTTGAACTTTAAACCTTGGTAGATGTACCTACTGTTTAAAAAGTTCCTAAAGTTAAAGCTTTTGTGTATATTTAAATCCTTTCCAGTACAAACGGCGCTAATTCCTTCACTCACGACGCGTGGCGACGCGTTACATCACCACGCGTTCAACACAGATGGTCAGGAGCTTGTTTCAATGTAAAAGTTGTATTATCAATAACAATTGTAACTAATTCAACTATAATGCTAAACCGCGCGGCCGTTGAAGTCTTAAGGCCCGAAGAGACGAAAGGCCGATCGTTTCAGTTAGAACTGACGTCAGTTCGGCCTGAATAGATTCGAGAACATACACGGAAAAAATCGCATAGATGTAGGCGTAAGCATTACATACCGACACGCACACAAACAAAACTTTAAAGTTGTGGAGTGTGTACAGATTCAAGGGCCAACTGTTGCTCTTAAAATTGGAATTATTGTATTTGTTTTTCTTAATATCGTGAGATGTAAAAATATAACTTATATTTCATTTTATACCATCTAAACACGATTTGTGAACATTATTTCTATTAAATTGGTATTAAGGAATTTATTAAGGATTATCTTAATACTGGCAATAATTTAAATTGATAGTTAAGAAAATCAGAAAATATTAAAAAAGTTGGAACTATTAGTTAGCCATGAATTTTTTTAAATAAATTTATTATTACTAGTAACACTTTCACAATTCACAATTGGGCAGCAAGATGGCGATATAATATAATTTTATTTTAAAATGTTTTAAATATTTGGCTTAAAATATGTCAAATTGTTCGGACATAACATTTCATACTTACATATGAAATGTTATGTCGAATTTTACGAAGCTTTTTTAATTCTTTTCCGATGCATTGTGACACCCAATAACGACACAAACCGTCATAATATTTTTAATAGTCGGAAATGTATGCACTAGTGCTTGACCTAGACAACTGTCGGGTCGTTCGAACAAACTGAGCCGATATGGCTCAGTATGATTCGCTTCACTTTTGATGCGCCTTCTAGGTGTTTTAATCTATGGTTCGGCCTGAATGGATTCGAGCACATACATGGAAAATTGCCGCGAGCTTCGGTCGTGTTTTTAAGGTTCCGTAATATTTAAGGAACTCCTATAATTTCGCTCTACCCCTGCGTCTATATGTCTGTCCGCCGCTCTCCTAGCTTCTGTAATAACTTTATAACAATAACTTTTAAAGTAATTCAAAGAAAACCTATTGCGCGTTGATAGTTACGGAACCCTCCTTAGACATGTCGTGACATGCGCTTGGGTAGTTTAGGCTATCATTTTATTTATTTATTTATTGTATTTTGCTGCAACTGTAGTCACGCTATCGACGAAACCGAATTAATGTGTCATACATTTTTCCAGTAATATGTTATAGAAATCATATCTCTTTTTTTAATAGTCTTTAGATTTTATCAACCTTAATTTTTCAATACCTTAATGAAGTCTAATAAATATTATTTAAACCACGTGCCATTTTTAGGGTTCCGTACCCAAAGGGTAAAAACGGGACCCTATTACTGATACTTTGCTGTTCGTCCGTCTCTCGCAGTAACCTTCCTATACCGTGATACGAGGGCGGGTCAATAAGTCCGTGACTTTTGGAATAAAACACAGATTTTTTGATAAATAAATCATTTTATTTTTCAACGTAGTCCCCCTTGAGCTCTATACACTTTGTCCAACGCTTCTCCAATTTTTTTATCCCTTCCAAAAAATATGATTTGTCGAGGGTCTCAAAATAGGCCTTTGTTTGCGAGATGACTTCATCATTGGAGTCAAATCTTTTTCCACAGAGCCATTTTTTCAAGTTTGGGAACAAGAAGTAGTCACTCGGAGCCAAATCTTGAGAATAGGGTGGATGTGGGAGCAATTCATAGCCCAATTCATGGATTTTTGCCATGGCAACTGCACATGTGTGCACCCTTGCATTGTCTTAGTGAAAAATAACTTTTTTCTTGGCCAAATGAGGTCGGTTTTTTTTTCAAATCCTCATTGAAGCGGTCCAATAAGTTGGCATAATATTCCCCATTAATTGTTCTTCCCTTTTGAAGATAGTCAATTTGGATTATCCCACGTGCATCCCAAAAAACAGTCGCCATAACATTATTGGCTGACAAACCCACCTGGGCCTTCTTTGGCGCCGATTCACCCTTAGAAACACACTGTTTTGACTGTTGTTTGGTCTCTGGTGTATTGTGATGGATCCATGTTTCGTCCACGGTTAAAAAACTCCTCCATATTGTGATTAAACAACGCCAAACCTTCCTGTGAAGTTGTTACACGATTGCGTTTGTGGTCGACTGTGAGCAAACGCGGCACCCATCTTGCGGAAAGCTTTCTCATGCCCAAGTGATCATTCAAAATTGAAACCACTGAACCATGCGAGATGCCTATGGCTTCCACAATCTCTTGCACTTTCAATCTTCGGTCGGCCAACACCATATCGTGAATTTTTTCGATTGTTTCGGGTGTAGAGACCTCAACTGGGCGTCCAGGACGTTCGGCATCTTCATTGCTTGTAAGGCCACAACGAAATTCAGTAAACCACTTTTTTACCATTGAAATCGATGGTGCAGAGTCCCCATAGTATTTATCAAGCTTAGCCTTGGTCTCGGTAATGGTTTTTTTTCGCAAAAAAATAATGCTTAATAAGCACACGAAATTCACTTTTTTCCATTGTTTCCTTAAGTTACTGGATAGTCTGATAAAGATAGCTGTAAAACACAAACTAACTGACGCAGCAAGTTCAAATTTTGATAGGAGTCAACTGACAGATGCCTGTTAACAGGAGTAGTGTTGCTTTTTCAGTAAGGAGGTTAGAAATTCAAAAAGTCACGGACTTATTGACCCGCCTTAGTAGCTTGACAGTTGAAATTTTCACAAATGATGTAGTTATTTCTATTGCCGTTATAACAACAAATACTAAAAACAGAATAAAATAAAAAATTGAGGCTCACATACAACAAACGTGATTGTTTCCGTTTTGTACGGAACCCCTCTTTCCGACTCGCACTTGACCGGTTTTATTTTACACTCGAATTTTATTACCGTTCAGTCTCATTTTATTACTGTTCAGTCCATCCGTTCAGATCAGAATTAATTTTTCCAACTTAGATGTTTTACAAAGTTTTACTACTAAATTTAGTATTTTATTCCCTCTTTGGCATTTAGTTGTTAGTAGTGGTTTTGTAGAAAATAGCTAGACAGTAATCATAATATACAAAATGGCGTGCTATGTGCTATTATGACACCTTATCATAATAGCACATAGTAGCACGCGTCCGTAAGTCGCTTAAAACTACCGATTTAATTTCTATATACTATACGTAATATTTCCTACTATATATTTTTTAATTGAACTAAACTAAAAAAACTTTAAATTGTCATATTTTCAATTTAATATTAACACTGTTAACACAAAAAACCACTGTATTTTGTAGACACAAAATCCCTAAAAAAAATTTTAGGGATTCCTAAGTTTAGTAGCTTTTTTATAGTTATCGGTTTACCCGCGAAACGCGAGTTTAGTAGTTTCGCAAAAACAGAGTTGGCCACACTGGAACGAATCGCTTCAGTCCATACGGCCGACTGATACGATCTCGAAATTGCACACAGACAATACGATTTTGCATCAGTTCAGGCCGATCTAAAGGAAAACCGGACCGTGTATGGGGCCACTTGGGCCGCGCCGGCTCACAATTATTTTATTTTATTTTGTTAGGAAGACCAACAGCTATCAGTAATAACAATATAAAACTATTCTAATCATTAGAAAGCCAATTACAGGTCCTCACATATAGAAATCATGTTAATTGCTTGCTCGACTGTCAAAAGTGTATTGTGATTGTAATAACGTATACTTCTTTCTATACATAATATACCTGCTGGCTGTACTCGACACACATTGTTCTGTTTTATATATGAACTGGAGTAAATAGCTGCACCATAGTCCATACACCACACGAGAGTTATCGAATACTGCGGGTTGATTATTATTACAGTACTAATATCGCTGTTACTCAAGGGGGTTGGTGTTGGAAAGGTGAAAATTGAGGGTTGATTATTTTATGATTAGGCATTCACAATACAAGAAATATATTTTTAATGCCAAATAATTAAATAAAATATGAATTGAATGATTGATGATGAAAATTGAATGAGAATGACAAAAATATAAAACTTTGGGGTGGGGCAGCCTTATCACTTAGGATAATACAATTTGTTTACAATTCATTCTCGTACTTATCAAATACAATTCTACAAAATTTAATTAAAATCCGTCAAGCAGTTTTTGTACCAAACAATGTGACACCAGAACTTTATATGTGTATCAGACTAGATGTTGCCCACGACCGAGGAGACCGTACATTTTGCCGCGATGAAAAGTGGCCTTATGTGTCTTTTCCTGTGGTCTAATCCTATATCTGTGCCAAATTTTATTAAAATCGGTATAGTGGTGTGTAACAATCAACAAACGAATCTATACTAATTACTAATATTATAAAGAGGATTTTTTTTATTGTTTGTTAGTTTGCTTTGAATAGGCTCCGAAACTAATAGATCGATTTTGAAGTTCTTCTCTATATCTGTATCAAATTACATCAAAATCGGTCCAGTTGTTTCGGATCCTATTTGATACAAAAAAACATACGAAATATAAAAAAATATATCTTTTGATTTAAATTTTGATTAGATGTAAAATGTATAATCAGAAGTTGGTCCCGATTTCACCAAAGTGGTGACCTGATGATGGGATCCATGAGGAATCGAGGGAACTCCTCGAAATTTATATGGACACATGGTGATTTCGACTTTTCCTAAAGTAGTCTAAGCATACGCTACCAAAAAGTAAGATTTTGCACCAAGGTAGATACCCTGGATCCAAAAGTACTGAACAGAACTCTTGACTCCTTATAGATACATGTTTGGGGACTTCGGTGTTGTTTAAATAACTACAAGCATATGCCGTCATACCACTTACAGTAATCATCATCATCATCACCACCATCTTCACAAGAAACACCCACATATTATGATGACATAGGTACTCACTACTCATCAGTTTTGTGCACCGATATCAATATCTGAAATTTTTCTATTGCTAAAATACTTTTCGTGATCATCATCATCATCATCATCACTATAGTATATTAAATGCTTACTGCTACTACAATGGATAATAATAATTACTTAGTAATATAGTATCTAATCATTATCATCACTGGTGATTGTTTAGTAGGTCTACAGATAGGAAATGCTTATTTGGGGAAATACCACGGCCTGTCAGAAAACTGGCATAAAATAACGCTTGAGCTTAAAATGTGTTAAGGATAATATAATAAATATAAAAAGAAAAAAACTTGAGAGGTGTCAAGGGACACCCGGACGGAACGAAGTTATAATATATATATTATAATATAAATATATAGTTGATAATGAAGAATTGAAGCCCATTTTAGAAGAAATATATATATACATACACAGAGATTAGGCGGAACAAACACACAGACTGACAGACGGACAGAAAAATGTTAACGATTTATATTTTTTTGTAATTACCGATCATACTTTTAAATGCATTAAGTGAAAATAAAAGCTGTTAATTTGAAATTACAAACAGACACTTCAATTTTGTTTATCTGTATAGATATAATTTATTATATTATGCAAAACAAATAGTTGAACTAAGTATATATAGTGCGCGCGGAACTAGTTGGCCGCGCCTTAGGTAGGGACAGGGTTGAGGGGGTGGGTTGCTTGCTGCTCGCAGTGTTGCCGCCGCGAAGTCCGGCTCCGTACTGAGTAATAACATCAAGCCAGTGTGACCATATTTATATTACAGATCCTGCCTTACTTTGGTGAAAAAGCTGCCAAAGCCTGTAGTAAAAAATGCCTAAATACTGCCAACTTTATTTACTGTTGTTTTACAGTATGAAAAATAAAAATACACTTTCATTTTCGTTTAATTTAATATTGCAATTTTTTTATTAAATTAAACATTCGCATCGTATTCTTCCATTTATTCATCTTTATACATAGATTTGTTCATGCGATTCAACATTTCTTTTGTAGGTTTGAAAGCAATGCAATCACCATGCTCACCAATGCCTTGCTTAACATGCAACATGTTTGTTTATAAAACGGTTCCGAGTTTTTGTCTTTATTAAATTGATTTGGGAGAACATTCTTTCGCATGAAGCGTTAGACATTGGTAAGTATAACAATCCCTTTGAAACATTTGAAATGTTTGCATATTTCAACTGTCCGTTAGAATTACGCATTTTTCCTATTGCACCCCAAAAATTATCTACACTTAAAACAGAATTTGAATGACTACCACCAGATTCTAATAAATCACTAACTTCTTTGTCCAACTTTAACTGTCGGTACTCGTCATCAATTTTCTGAATTTTTGTTTCATCAGCGAGATTAGGAAATTGATTTATAATATTTACTATTGAATTAAAATCTTTATACACAACGTGTTGGGGAGATAAGAACTATAAACCTTCAAACAGTGTATTCAGTGGCAAAGGGGTTTTTAATTGACTTGACAGTTAATCCAAAAAGGATTGCATACGCTCGAGAAACGTTTGTATTGCATTTTTAGGGTGCTGTCCCTTGCTAGGCGAGTTATTTCCCTGCTAACGTTAACACCTAAGTACATCTCCTTGAGCGGCAAAAAATTTAAGTCAGATCTAGGATCTACAAGCAGAGGGTCGGTGTTCGTAATGTAATTATTTTTCATGTAGCAACTTAAAAGCGCCATGTACATTTCAGAAACATCCTTATATACGATGTGTACAGTTGCGTAATCCGCTTGGAATGTTATATTTAATTTATTGACAATTGCCAAAAGATAATCTAGTGCATAGAAATATAGTTTCAACACATTGTCATTAAACTGTTCATATAAAAATTGAGAGGAGATGTTTTTATCAATCGAATATTGGCCTTGGAAATAGATTTTTAACGCATCCCATTGCTCAAGAATCCTATTCACGCACGAGTGTAATGACAACCAACGAATGTCAGTGTTGCAATATTTTATGTTTTTCAGTATTTACAAATTCTTGAAATTCTGAAAATTTACTTTGTCTTTTGCTGCTGTAAGCAAAATATCCGTAAACCTCTTTCACAACTTGATTTACTGCCCTAGGTAACGTGTCTTTACTAGCGTGACTAACCGACAATGCTGTAGAATAGCAGACACATTTAATAAATATGAAATGTGGATTGACATCCCTAATCTTGGCAATAATTCCACCACGCTCACCAAACATGATATTGGTAGTATCTGCACCGAAACCAATTGCATCTTTAATGTT
Source organism: Phengaris arion (assembly GCA_963565745.1). Taxonomy (NCBI): domain Eukaryota; kingdom Metazoa; phylum Arthropoda; class Insecta; order Lepidoptera; family Lycaenidae; genus Phengaris; species Phengaris arion. Next base: position 17,306,535 of record OY751434.1, on the reverse strand, counting down.
TAAATTTACATTATCTAGTGCCTTCGTAAGAGCGTCAAGATTTTGTGCGGATTCCCCCTCTAAATCAACCATGGTTAAAAATTTTGTTTTCACAGCTGAAAATTTTTCAGAATAGTATTTGGTAACAATGACCAGCATTTTATTGGACGAAACATCTGTACTTTCGTCAATAATTATGGAATAAACTGATGCCTTAGTACTAATATCCTGACATGATGTCAAATCTGCGTGCATTTCCCTCTCCAACTCAGGCTTAAGGACATTGTATGTTATAGCAGCTGCTTTTGTTCTTTTACAGGAAAATGGTTTTGCCACCTCAGGAATACTAAAACATTTGTTGATTATTTCACTTAAATGGTCCATGATGCGATACGGTAAATTATGTTCCACTAAAAAGGCACACATATTCAACTCTGCCTTTTTAACTTCTTCTAGGTAGATTTCTTGAAGAATTTTTGAACCTGAAACAAATCAGTAAATGTATCTTAAAATGCAACATATTACGTGATTAGACACAGACTTCACATGCACATTGTAGTGTGTGTAATGTTTAATTTATTAAAATTATGTATGATAAAAGCATAATTGCCAAAAGTTTGCAGAAGTTGATATCAGATGGCGCAGTGTAGCCATCAATTCACATTAGAGTCTTCAAAAAATTCTGCGAGGGGGCTCTCTATATCCGGTGTATGTATTTTATTTCTCTATGATTTTAAAATAATATTGGCTTGATGCACTCCTTCTTCATATAAACTATAACTGTGCAAAATTTCATGCTTCTACGTTTCCGCATTTTTCGTAAAAAAGGATCCAGTTTTTCGCTCGCGTATTAATATATAATATGAAGATTATGATGATGATTACAATCTGTTTAGATAGTTCATAAACTTACCGATGACTGCCCACTGAATCCACTCATATTTTTTAGATGTTTACTAGTAGAGGCATGTTCCTTTAAAGCTGACAGCCGGGTTGTCAATTTGCAGTTTAGGCTTTACAAAAGGCTACGTCTGGATCATCTTTAGCTTTGGAGATCCACGACGATAGTTTTGGATCTTGCTCCCACTCCGCTCTATACGCTCTTACATATTTTCGCTTCATCACCACACCACCACCAGAGAGTTGTTAGTATAATGCCACCACCAATAATAACTATCACCCACGATACCACACAAGATGTTGTCAATGAAACTATGATGATACTCAGAATCCAAGCATCAAGCAACTATGACTGATAATATCGACCACAAACCCAAGATTACATACACACAGAATACAGATATAATTGATAGTACACGAACATAACAAGAAGTACAGGGAAATCCCCCGTAAAGTATCTAGGGTTGCCATTGTCGGAAATTTAAAAATAATAACATTTATTTTTCATACCCCAATTCTGCCAAAACCTGCCAAGTTTTTAAAACGTCAACCGATCATGCCATAGGCCAAAATAAGACGCCAATCCTGCCAAAAATGGCAGGAACCTGCCACATATGGACACACTGCATCAAGCGCTCTCCCGCTTAGTCACAATATGTAACAGTCATAACAGTCACAATGTGTAATTGCAAAATTCTACATTATTGTCAAGGTGATAAAGTCGTTTTTTGTATCATTCTTAATAGTCGTTATTACATTGTGATTTCGAGTGGCAAAAAGTGTCGTGCCTATATTAATCCGTCTAGCCCCAATACAATTCGCAACGCGCCATTTTTTCAAACAAATTTTTTCAAACAAAAAATGCAAAGTAAAAATGCACAAAAAATATGAAATAAAACTTATTTCCTAAATAATTCCCCTTTTAAATTCGGCTAAAATTTTAACTCTTTCTCTACTGTATCTTCATATCTTTGAAGTCGGTACCAGCCAACTTAAACGTGAGTTCTATAAAATATTGTTTTATCGGGATGTTGTTCGGGCTGTCACTTAAATAATTTAGTGGCCATACATGTAACGCTACAAACGCTGTAACGCTACATTCTTAATGTCCTGCCGAGTGACATAAGGAAGTTAGATCGCCGTCATTTTTCTATGGAAACGACAGACAGTGAGAAAACGACGATTCCCGAAAGACACCAAGAACGTGGTTGTGCTGCACTTTGGCATTTTAACATTACCAGCGTAGGAACATTTGTTGAATAATTTCCACGTATACATGTTAATGCTCGCGAATGTAACGGCGCGGGCGGCCGGAGGAAGCACATGCCAACAGGTGCAACACTGCACGCTCGATTGGCGCGGCACAAGAAGCTGCTGTGTGCAAACCGTACCGGGCACCGATATGGGCATATGTTGATTGCGGTATATATTAATATATTTAGTTGTAATGCGCCCGCGCCGCCGCGCTGCCTCGGTGAGCCGTGACGAGGGCTCGGCACTAGCTGTGCTCGTGAGTCGTGTACCACCCGCCGAACCCTGGTGTTTTTTTTTTTATTATTAAATAAGGGGGCAAACGAGCAAACGGGTCACTTGATGGTAAGCAACTACCGTCGCCCATGGACACTTGCAACATCAGAAGAGCTGCAGGTGCGTTGCCGGCCTTTTAAGAGGGAATACGCTCTCTTCTTGAAGGTTTGAAGGTCGTATAGGTCCGGAAATACTGCTGGTGACAGTTCGTTCCAGAGTTTTACAGTGAGCGGCAGAAAGTTACGCGAAAAGCGCACGGTGGAAGACTGCCACTCATCAAGGTGATGAGGATGGTATGTTTTTCGCGTGGGACGATAGCGAAAAGTTGCAGGTGGTATGATTCCGAATAATTCCTCAGAGCACTCCCCGTGATACAACCGATAGAGGATGCAGAGTGAAGCTACGTCTCGGCGTAATTCCAAGGGGTCCAAGCTGTTTGAAACACTATGGCAGTCAACAATTCGAGCGGCCCTTCGTTGGATACGATCCAGAGGGAGCAGTTGTTATTTTGGCGCCCCTGCCCAGAGATGAGAACAATATTCCATATGAGGCCGAACCTGCGCCTTGTAGAGTTGTAGGCGTTGGTCCGGCCTGAAGTACTGTCTCGCTCTGTTAAGAACATCAAGCTTCTTCGAGGCTAACTTGGCCTTACCCTCTAGATGATATCGGAACTGGACTTCGCTCGATATGTTGACGCCAAGTATCTCAATGCTAGGGGAGATGGTTAAAGATGTGCCCTCGAAACGAGGATATACAAACATTGGTGACTTTTTAGTGGTGAAAGCGCAGACTTGTGTCTTGGCGGGGTTGAATTTTACTAAGTTACGTCTACCCCATTCAGAGATTTTCTCCAATGAATTCTCTATTTTAGACACAAGTTCGTTTCGACTCTCAATGACATTTAGCCGAGAAATATTGGGCGAGCCGGTATATACAGCATCACCTGTACTATCATCCGCATAGCAATGAATGTCGTTGGTCTGTAACATGTCATTGATATGCAGTATGAATAGGGTAGGCGATAGCACACAGCCCTGAGGGACACCAGCATCAACAGACTGAGTTTCCGAGCATTCGCCGTCAACTACGACCTTTATGCTTCTATCTGCTAAGAAACTAGTGACCCACTTACATAATTTCTCGGGCCGCCCGTATGATGGAAGCTTTGATAGCAGCGCTTTATGCCAAACCCGATCAAAGGCCTTCGCAATGTCCAAACTAACAGCCAATGCCTCTCCCTTCGACTCAATTGCCTGAGCTCAACGATGAGTTAGGTACGCCAAGAGATCACCAGCCGAGCGAACCTTACGGAACCCGTATTTTTTGTCGCTTAGTAATCCCTGGCCGTCCAAGTATCGAAGAAGCTGGCTATTGATAATGGATTCCATTATCTTCGAGAAGAGAGAGGTTATAGCGATTGGTCTGTAGTTGGAAGGATTTGAGCGATCATCTTTTTTGGGATCAGGTGCACCAAGGCTGTCTTCCAAGAAGTCGGGACTCTGCCAGAAGAGTAGGAGAACCGAAAAAGACGCGTCAAGACCGGAGCCAACTCTGGAGCACACTTTTTCAACACAATAGGAGGGATTCCGTCAGACCCACTCGACTTTTGGATATCAAGGGAACGGAGGGCATTTCGCACTGAGCGCTGATGAAACCGAATATCCGACATGATGCTCGCGATCGCGGTATGGTCGGCGATTTCTGCCCCCTGTCATCCAGGGTCAAGTTTGACGCAAAGAGCTTGCCCAGAAGATCGGCTTTATCTTTTGCGTCCTGGGCCAACGATCCATTTCCTACGTGTAGGGATGGTAGGGTTGGCTTGCAGAAATTTTCTTCAATATGGCCAGAGACCAGAATGCACGGGTTCCCGAGGGGAGGCGCTCAAGTCTCTTACCAATTCTATTGACGTGCTGATTCTTTGCCCGAGTGATCTCTTTCTTGAGGGACCTAGAGGCAAGGTTGTACTCCTTTTTATATGTGCTGGTATTTAAATCCCGAGCAGACACTGCATTGGCCCAGGATTGGTAAGCCTCCTGCTTTCGGCGAGCTTTTTTGGGGGATGAACCAAACCAGGGACGAAATTTGCCGCCAGTTGGTACTACAGAGGACGGAATGAAAAGTTCCATTCCTTGCATCACCACATCGGCAACAGAGTTGGCAGTGTTGTCGGGATCATCCGGCGAGAAGCACACGTTCCCCCAAGGATAGGATGCAAAAAACGACCGCATCCCATCCCAGTCTGCTGACTTGTAGTGCCACACACGACGGTATTTAACAGCACGCTGTCGTAACACCGTCGTAAGTGGCACAGAACTCCTAATAAGGCAATGATCCGATGAACCAAGTGGTGCGATTACGGATATTTGGTAGCCGTCAGGATTTGAAGTCAGCAGAAGGTCCAACAAGGAAGGATTCTGACCATCCACATCTGGGATTCGTGTAGGCGTAGTAACCAGTTGTGTCAAGTCGTTCGCAAGGGCAAAGTTGCAAACAGATCTCCCCGCATGATCAGTTTTACTGGAATTGAGCCAGTCGGCGTGGTGGGCATTAAAGTCGCCAAGTATTATGATCTGTGCGGATAGGATCTGCCGCTGCACAAAATTTGAAGCAGCTTGCAGGTGTTCCAAGAGTCAGTCCGTCTCGGGGTCACCACTATGGGACCTATATAGGCACGCATTGACGCGAGGGTGGTCGTCGCAATCTATGCGGAGCCATAACGTTGACAGGTCCCTGTCCTCAAGATTGCTGAGGCGGCGAGAGCTGATATCATCTCTGATATACACACACTCCAGCTTTGGGCAGAAAGGAGTGCTCGAGAGAATACCCTGGGTGGGAAAGGTATGATGTGTCACTCGGAGATGATATCTGCGTCTCGGTTAAAAAAAGCAAAGCCGGCTTTGCTGTCTCAAGGTGGTAATGGACGGCATTAAGGTTGGAGTGTAATCCCCTGATATTACAAAAGTCCATGTTTAATATCGAGGGGGGTGCCTTTGTGCGTTTGCTCTTGCCCCGAGCAGATTGGAGCGCAGTTTTGCCCTCCCCAGAATACGAGGGGCAGCCAGGATGTCCACGTTCAGTTCCAGGGGTTCCTGAGCATGGACGTCCAGAGAGGGATTCTCCAACGCAGTTGGTACCCTCCTGGGGTAACAAATTGCTTTTCAACTGCGGCATTTCTAGGGGGGTAGGGGATTGGGCCTCTGGTAAACTCACTCACTCGGCGAAACACAGCGCAAGCGCTGTTTCACGCCGGTTTAATAAACTTTTTTTTTGTTGTATGGTTTGGTAATAATAAACGAACGAGCTATTGCCGGGGCCGGGTTCCCACGAAGCAACGCTCCGTCCACCACGGGAACCCGGCCGACATACAATCCGATACATCGATACGTTTAAAGTTTATACAGGTTTCCTAGCCAGGTTTAGCGGGAAGCTAAATAGAAAAGTATTCGTGTACTGCACATTGCACGATCATTATGTTCATCCGATTTTGCTTAAAAATATAAGAATTAATTAACAACCGTACATCCTCCTTCACACACACACACACACACAAGTATCACTATTACTACTACATATAATCCTCCTACTATTGTAAATGTGAAAGTTTGTGAGGATGAATGGATTGATGTATGGATGGAAGTTTGTTACTCTTTCACGCAAAAACTACTGAACAGATTTTGATGAATTTCAGTATGGTAGTAGTTTAAGCTCTGGATTAAACATTAATACATAGCTCCTTTTTATCCCAAAAAAGTACAGTATTCCCGTGGGATACTGTACTTACGCGAGCGGAGCGTCGAGCAAAGCTAGTATTGGAATAATTATTTTCCTTCAAGTTCTATACATAAAACCCGTGTCGTGTGACGCGGAGTCTGCGCGACCATCCGCCCTCCGGCAACCTTCACCCAGAGGCGGAGGTCGCCGCGAGGTCGCCAGTGTACAGCTAGGCTGCTAGGAAAAACCATAGCGCGCCGCATTCTTGTCTTCTTGTCCGCTATTGTCTTCACTTCTGTCGACACTCCCGGAGTGCTACTTTTTTATAGATTTTTTTGCCAAAAATGGCCGAACGTCGACGTCGTCATTCCGTATGTAACAATTGAATGTTTTTTCCAAGAATTAAATATCGGCTCTTTTTCTCGCCTAATTTTATATAATATTTGTCCTGTTTAAAATAAGACAAATTTCATTATATTGTGAACTATCCATAGCCTTCCCTGAATAATATGTGTCGCTAACTCGCTACATACAGTTCACCTGCTGGCGAGCAATTCTCAAACGTGCCCTCGTACGGCGTAGTCTGTTTTTCCTCATTATCGCCTGCGCACGCAGAGACCAACGGCTACAGCCGTATACGGCCGCTAGTCGGCTATTAATCACCAACATGATGAACTAACGAAGAGGCAGACCTCCGTACTTCCGTAATACATCAGCGGTGTTCCGATGCTTGCTGCACGTTTATGTGTATTCGCCTAATAGGGAATCTTGCGTTATTTACTATTCGAAATACCATAATAAACAAGCATAATGGATAATGTACACTCAATTTTAAATGTAAGCTATAAATTGATATATAATTAAAATAAATTTTAAATGTGGTCTGTACTGTAAGTCTGTATATTCTCCGTGGAAAAAAATTCATCCGTCAATTAGTTTTCAAGATATTTGACTTTATAGTGACCCAGGCGGTAACCTGCGTCTAAGCGGTGCGTAGTACGACGTAAACTTCGGGCTGTATGGCCGAGATGTAGCGTGACGTCACGCTACTGCCAGCGGGATTCGAAAATTTTGCAACTTTGAACGCGTTAAAAATCATGACTACTAAATATTTTTGAATAAAACAAAAACGAGTGTATCTGTATACATTATAGCTTTACTGTCACAAAGCTTCAAGCGATTTTACACACGCAAGTAACATTCTCCATTCTGATTAACGCGCAAACCACGCAAAGATATAGAATAGAAACGAGACCAGTGTGCGCCGAGCCTTATTACGTAACGTGTGTGCCGGCCCTTAGTGCTAAGCGATGGCCATTCAGCCATATTCTTTTAAAGAGGACATTGTACAGTGGTGAAAGCAAATGTTAGGTTCCCACGGTGCGCCGTCTCCCTCCCACGGCCGCGCGCCGCTTAAGGGAGACAAGAACGTGCGACTGCTCCAATTCGGGCCTTTCTAACCCTCATCCTTGTGGGCAGTTGCGTAAGTCTCCCGCGGGCATCTACCGCCGATGCATCTCTAGATTACTATTTACGCAGATTGACTCGCATAAATTAGTTATTTCTCGGTAACGGCATCAGCTGTCCTGGCAGTTGGGAGCGCTTACGGACCAAAGCAATAACAAATACATCATTTCCAACTCAGACCAAATACAAAAGAGAAGACAGAGCTTTATTACACAAAAACTGAGGCCGGATTTTTTATGTATCTAGTGCGCGTATGGCTACGCACTACATACATAGGAAACCACACACCGCGACAGCTGCTTGCCTTACAAGGTAAGGCATAGTTTTGTTACATGCGTGTGCGTGACACTGTAATTACACGGCGAGGCGTATTTAAGACTAGCCTCACTGTTCACAGAATTCGCCCTTCACTTTTTATTTGGTCTGAGATTCCCAATACATAATTCTATGCTATGATATCATTTTAATATGTGGCTTTATTTGAACGCTACAAATATTGCTTTTCTACCTTCCGGTTTCTACCGGGAGAAGGAGATAGAAGACCACACCCAACAGCTAGCTATGGTCTGCCAGGTTTCACGTTAATTACATAATATACTTGGACTAATTAGGACTTAGGCGTATATCGAATACTTTTCGTGCCATTATCGAAATCAGTCTGTCGGCGTGGTGATGTAACGCTTTGTGTCGCCAGTAGGTACGTACACGAAGATTTGGGCAAAATTTAAATGAATGTTAGGAGTCCAGCAAAGGCTCGTTGGTTCTTCTGGGAGTTCACTGCCAATTTTCCAGTGTTCTTAATATTAGAATGCGATTACAGTGCTAATGTCATGTGTTGTTGCAGGACGACAGAGGGGGCGCGGGGCGCCGCGCCAGCGCCGTCCTTCCTACCACCATAGAGGTATGAGATTATGAGGATACCGCTTATTTACTATTAAAGGGTTTTTCATTAAGGGCGCTCGAACTTTGAAATGAAATAAAATAACCTGTTCAAGTGATATAACCACATTTTTTTATAATATTGTTAAGAAAATTCGATAACAATATACGTAACGAATGTCAAATAATTTCAGTCCAAATATAGCACGGTAAACGGAGAACAGTAGAACATCTTCATACAAACGTGCCGCGATCGGTTAGATAGTGTGCGTGCGCGATGGGCGCCTCGCCTATCCACACGCAGGCACACCTCGCATAAGGAATGATAAGGCGCTATCAGTGCGGGCTGTGCCGTGATCACACGCATTGAAGTGCGACGGCTCGCGTTAGCCTGCATTATTTTAGCATTTATTTGACAGCCCTTGCGCCAACGCGAGAGTAGGCAAATAACTCGCCGGACGGCCTTAGATGTCCTCCAGTTCTCTGTTTACCGTGCGAATAGTCACCGCGAAAAAGGCAAAATTTTGATTACAAATAATAATTTCCACGCGTTTTTGACGCGTGTAGCTTTACATGGTAAAATGCCATCACTTAATGTGCACTCAAGCCATCGCTTTACTAAGATAGCCTCCATGCGCAAAGTTCGAGCGTCTCTATTGAGATCCCCTATTTACTATTATGTACATACAATTACAAGTTTACTCGTATCAAAAAGATTTTGTATTAATATGTTACGATTATATACGGATTATATAAACTTTAACCTTCAAGGAGCGTGATCAGTATTCGATTGTCGTTCCAAACATTATTTAACATGGGACCTTAAATTTTGACCTTCAAAGCCGGCGCGGCGGCGTACGGCAGTGTGATGGTGTCCAAGTGTCCATACTCCACACTCGGTAAGAGTTGTCAGGAAATGTTAATAATGTTATTTTTCTGTAGCTAACGAGAATCGGTAGTCATACACACTGTCATTACTTACGTAATATTGTGGCTTAATGTTGGACAAAATATATAATTCGAAACTCGATAAAAATACACTAGAATATACAGTACGACCACGAGCTCAATGTATTTCGGGAATCGTTGTTTTCCCTAAATCGTCTGCAATTTCAACGGGATATCCTATGGGATTGTTTATTCATAAGAGATGGTTTCACGGCAAAATTAAACTATGGTGCTATTGACGCCTAGCAACAAATTTGGGTTGATACTAGGCTATTATCACACATTTATGGTCGAACTAGATGTTGTTCGCGACTTTGCTGTGATAAAAAGTAGCCTATGTGTCAATCCGGAGTCTAAACTACCTACTACCATACCAAATTTCGTCAAAATCCGTTCAGTAGTTATAAGGTGAAAGAGTAACATCCACACATCCATACATACAAACTTTCGCGTTTTTAACATTAGTACCGATAGGACTTTCCCAAAAGTTAGGTAATCACGATAAATGACGGCCTATATATTACATAGTGGTGCTCCTATTACACAATAAACTGCGTGACTTTTCATCGCCGCGCGCCGTGTAAGGCATATCGGCGGGTAATCTGGAAGTGACAAATCAATACATCAATTAATGTTATCTGCCCGTTACCCGTCGACACTGCTCGTTATATCGATACCTGATGATATCGATGTTTCACAATTGCTACATTATCGATATATTTTACGATTATCGATTTCGCAGTTCGCACGATCATTAAATCCTCGCTAATTGTTGTATCAAAAGGTTAATAACTTCATTTCTCTTGGAAGTATGCGTAAGTTGTAGGCGAGAGCGATAAACAACTCAGAAGTAATAATTCGTCCATGTGTAAGTTTCACCAGTCACCACCAGTTGATAAGCCATTAGGGGGCCAACACAGGGGGGCCATTTATGTGTAGACACTTTTTGCCTCGACTTCCCTCGTTTATAACATATACGTCTATACGGACCCACTAGTTTTTATTTTATTTTATTCAAAAATATTAAGTAGTTCCCAAAAATGTATCACCCTTATGCCGCTAACTGTGGCGTGACGTCACGAATTCACGATACAACCCGGCCTTGATTACTCGAAACTCGAAAGTGGTTCACATACCTCATTAAAATATGATATGTATTACCAATTGGACGGTTCATCCCCACTTCGCATGTATAGGATCCACCTCTAAAATTTTTATAATGCCAAAAACAAAATCCATACGTTCGCAATACGTACGTAAATACATACGTACACAAATACATACGTACGCAAATCCATCTATAGCTGTACCGAACATAAATTGTTACTCGGTGTATCGCGTGGCCATGCATGGGACGCGGGCGGCTGAGGTGGACGTGGAGGGTTGTGTGTGACGTCACCGCCTCCTGAACGCGAAAGGCCACATTAAATTTAAATATCTTGGAAACTAATTGATGTTTTTCAACGGAGAATACAGAGAGCTTACATTTAAAATTGCTGAACATTCTCCATCGCTGAAACATGCCCAGTGCCCTATTTCAAACATTTGGCAACTGTGGTCTTCCTAGTACTCGCCACTGGGTATAGGTATATCGCGTGGATTATTCGATTTCTAATCTGCACTTGCGCTGGCATCGCGGCAGCCGGCTGATGGCAAAAACATCGGAAATTACGAAACGCGCCGCGCCCGCCCGCGGCCGGCCCGCGAAATGCGGGACACGCCTAGCAGTGATGGGAAGGGAAAGAGTGACTTATCGAGCATTTATCACTCGGGTGTTTTCCGAGGCGTTTTAAATCATTCCTTGACTATTCTCTGTTCAGATCCAAATTAATATTTTGGTAAAGAAAATGTCGATAATACACTATAGCGCTGCCAATTATTTGTATGTCACTTATCTATTTACCGAGCAATAATGAAATACAATTGCACATTAATTTGATTAGAAAAACATTAAATTGGATGTGAACAGAGTATAGACAGTTAGACATAAACAACTGCTGCGGAAAATTTCCTCGACTAAGAAAAACCCACCGAAAATCGTCGAAATTTTTAGGTAATGTAATTTATAATTACGGCGGAAAATTACGATCTTAATTCTCAATAATATATGTACTAATCATGTAATGAATGCTAATGTTATAATTGCATATGATGAATAGTTATTATTCGTGTTTACCAAGAAGTCTAAAGGTTTAACGATGATGAATCGCCGACGTAGCAGGATACTGCAACTTGCAAACGAGTAATCAGCATGCATTATTATGTATGCACTGTTGGCCAATTATTATGATACTCCTAAAAACGTTGCAAATGTTTATATTTTTAGACTCGAGCGAGTCCGTTACGCTAGGATCTTTCCCGATAAATTGTGATCATCGAGCGTGTCACGCACGTCACTAGTGTGGTGTGTGAGGACGAATAGGTCGCGCGAATTGGTAGCCATAAGGTAGTACCTTATTCCACCAATAAAACCAATGAAATACCAATTCGCTCTATATATGAACTATGAGGTATGAACGATTACGTCGCCGCGTGCTAGACCGGTCCTAGTGTGAAGGCACTAGGCAGGCTTAGGGTCAGCTCACACCACGGGGATACGCTACGCGGTGCTGCATTTTTAAGATACCATCTATTCAAAATTAAGCTTTATTCACTATACAAAAAGATGTCAACACGTTTCATATGACATCAGTCATACACTGCACGTGCGCGGTGCAGCGCGGTGCAATCTTCTCCTTAGACCTCTTACAATGAAACGTGGTATCTTCTTGTGTACTGAATATGGGTATATAGTTCAATTTTGATTTTTAACAAAGTAAAAATTAAACCGCTGAAAAAACTAAAAAGCAAAAATAACAAACCTTTTTAGAATTTTATTGTGTTAAACCTGCTAATATACAAACGCACGGTAGTGTGCTTTGTGAGTGAGTGTGTGTAACTTTATTAATTTTGTGTATTCATTATTTATAAAATATTAGCTTTCTGCACAGCTTCCTCCATTTAACTGTGCCAAATTTCATACTCCTCCCGTCGCACAAGTCTCGTAAAACTGTACTTAAAGTTTTTACTTCACTTATTTATATACATATATCATTATTAATCGTTGGCAAAGTAGCCCTAATGCCTATCATAAGATATATGCACTATCGAGCACAGCAGTCGGCATACCGTACGCGTAATGAGCTAGATGCAAAAGTGAGAGACGAGGGCGTGGCCGCGGTGTGCGCGGTGTGCACGGGCGCGGCCGCGGGGCACGATCACACGTCTCGGCCTTACGCAACTGATCCACGACTCTTCTTCAGATAAGGAGTGTGGTACCAGTGACAGCGGGCTACTGAAGTAAAACTGTCAATTTATAAAGTCAAGTAGCCACTTCATATAGTCAATAAAATATAGAATAGAATCATAATCAGGTAGGTATGGGTCACAATTTCTGTCTCTGTCCAATTGTCCAAAAATTTGAAAACATGGTTTTCAAATTATCTGTGTAGATTATGTAGAGTGGTATTTTGGTTTTTGTATTATGTCCGTTATGGGCTTTACTCTTGAATTTCTTTGTCAGGACCTAAATGTAATGGCTGGAACAATTCAAGCCCATCAGCGTGACGCCAAAGACAGTGATGAGCCTATCGAGGACGGTCGTGGCGGAACGTTGCGCAAACGCAGCGCGCCTCACGCCGTCACTCGCGCCACGCCACGTGCACGGGCGCGGCCGCGGTGCACGATCACATGTCTCCTGATCCACGACTCTTCTTCAGATAAGGAGTGTGGTACCAGTGACGGCGGGCTACTGAAGTAAAACTGTCAATTTATACAGTCAAGTAGCCACTTTATATAGTCAATAAAATATAGAATAGAATCATAATAAAGTAGGTATGGGTCACAATTTCTGGCTCTGTCCAATTGTCCATGAAGAATTTGAAAACATGGTTTTCAAATTCTCTATGTAGATTATGTAGAGTGGTATTATGATTTTTGTTTTATGTCCGTTATAGTTTTTACTCTTGAATTTATTTGCCTGGACCTAAAAGTAATCTCTGGAACAATTCAAGCCCATCAGCGTGACGCCAAAGACAGTGATATGCCTAACGAGGACGGTCGTGGCGGAACGTTGCACAAAAGCAGCGCGCCTCACGCCGTCACTCGCGCCACGCCCGGGCGTGAACAAGCAGATTATGTTGAACTATAATAGCGTTGATTATTTTTAACCGACTTCTTAGTAAGAAATATTTGACTGAACAAGCTTGCTAGGTCATAGTCTCGATCGGATAAATACTTCGGCGTGAAATAACGCTTGCGTTGTGTTTTGCCGAGTGAGGACCAGGAACGTAAGTGTAACTCCTCCTCTGGTGTTACGAGTTGTGTGATCAGTGCTCGTTTCCTGGTCCATTTCATTAAAATAAATCTAAGCCAGCCAGTACATATAATACACCTATACGTTATATACGAGTGTTGGACTAATTAGTGCCCCGTGCCATCTCATTGAAAGGGTAGATTCTGAGTCCCAACTACATAATAGGAAGGATTGTGAAGAGTCACTCTAGCTGTAAGACTCAATCTTAGTATATCTAATGTATCAATTAGCCTACCTCTCGGATGGCCTACATCGTTAACTCTCGTTTTGCCTACTTCGAGATTTGATTTAGGCATAAGGCGAGTTAGTCGTTTTGCGAATTAGGTATGCCAAGCGTAAAGGGCTGGGTGTTATGCAAAGTTATTAATATTTTCTCAATCAGTATAGATGTACTCGTAGGAATCATATGGACTAGGGGATCATTTCCTCTGGTCTTTTTCCATACGCTTCTATCCCGGTAAAGAGAAAGTACTTCCTGATGATACGGTCGTGCGCGGGGCGCGTCACGCATCTGTCTCTCGCGCTAGCATATTACGACCGCGACGCCGCGTCGGGTGTGGCGGCGAACATGACCCGCTTACGTAACGCGCTCATCTTCAGTGGGATGTGGCGTCAGTGCCAGCGTGTATTATAGCGTTAGCGGATTCTCAGGGCAAATAAAACGTGATCACGAAGCACCACTAAATTAATAGAAGTCTGCATGTGAGGCCAAAACAATAAATTATATCAATATCTTAAAGCAAAATGTTTTAATACTATGTGTACAATTGGAGGGGTTATTAAAAGTCGAGAAGTTTCCAATAAATTAGTTTTCCTTTTATTTCATTTAACAGTAAAACTTCAGGTAGCAAAAAACCGCTAGCACGTCCCACTTCTAGCACTATCTAATGCGAATTGCAAAACAGTTTAAATAGCGTTTTACATGAGATAAGTAGGTAATTATTACAAACAGTAAACACCTCGTAATACCGGCAGCGCCAAAATTAAATATCCGTTATACGCCGAGCTAATGATGTCGTGTGTGGTGTGTCGACTGTCGTGTTGCAAGTGGCGGGCGTGGCGGGCGCGGCGTGCGCCGGCGCACGGCGGCCTTTGCACAACTGTCCTGTGGGGCCAGTGCGAGCGAACACATATCGTAAAAACATATTCTATTGATATACATACGATGGAGTATTATATATATAATCAATTTTAATGTAAAGCATTATTATTAAGCGGCTAGAGCCGGGTTTCTGAGTGTAGTCAGTTATGGAATCAGTAAATAATAAATATTGTTCTTTATCTTGCCACTAGATGTATCTTTATTAAATTTGTGCATAAAATTAATTTTATTGTTTTTATTCGGCAATGTAACCTTTATTAAAAACTTGATACCTTGGAAGTGAAATATCGCTTCAAACTATTTTTAACTAAGAAAAATTATAATTTTGTGTAAAGTTTTCCACTTCCCTTCTCTGTAGGAAACCTGTCAGTGCCGCGGCCGTTATGGAATCGACAAACGAGATTGGTCAGCTAAGTTAACTTAGTTTAAACGTCACTTTTTTGTTCGGAAATCCATTTTCACAAGCTTTCAAACCAAAAGCGCTAATGAATAGATAAACTACCGACAAATTAACTTTAGAAACCAGAAGCTCCATTCTCGTATTTAAAGTAGACTTTCATTTTACATTCATTGTATGTATTATAAGTGAAGCTAGTTGTTATCCTAACTGACTTTGTGAAGTTTGGACCAATCAGAACGCGTTTGACACTAGTTTAACGTTTACGAGAATACCGGTTTGGCAGTTTAAGCGTTTCGGGACTTGATTGTAATTGTATTACTGCAGGTTTTACAGCAGTATTGACCCTCTGGATTAGTGATAGTTTATGTAAGATCTTCAGAAACCGGGCATGAGAGAACTTTTATATTATGCAAAATATCTCTCATGTGTAAAAATCATCTATGTTACATTGTGTAGGTTGTCTGTTCAGATCCAATTTAACCTAAACGTAAACAAACATATTCGAGCATTTCACGGTAGATAAGTGACATTTCAATTGGTGGCATTATTCAGTGCACTATTATCTTTATGTTTACGTTTACATTAAATTGGACCTGAACAGCAGGTTTAAAGTGGCCACATTATGCCAATCGTATTATGAAACATCATCTATGATGTTATCATCACTTAATGCAGTCATTTTAGACCTGCAGAATGGAGAAGATGATCACACAAGTGAGTGTAACTAAGACTCGGGTCCCGGGCCCATAAGCTCCCATTAATATGGTCTAGTCGGTGTCGGAATACATAAATCTTAACTTTCTAACTGCAATAGTCTTCGGAGTTCGGAGGCATCATGGCTATCAGCATCTGTTATAAATATGGCGCGTGGTATATTGTGTAATATTGTAGAACAATAGGCTACTTGACCTTGTTTTTATTTATCCTGAACGCTTCTTAATTGTTTCATTACACAAAACAAATATATAACATTATTTTGAAACCTAAAAACCTACAAAAAAAATATTTAATAAACCGCCGAAAACACTATTCGCCATCTTGGTTGATAGATTAATTATCTGTGCTGTGACGTCATACTAGTACTATTTGTGATCTGTGCTATAGTCCGTAGTAGTAAAATGGCGGTGTTACGTTCCGTTTGACGTTTTGACATAAATATCTTTTCTATTTATAGAATCGTTCCGTTTCACTACTACATAATCCCCCTTGCTAATAAAAAGATTTACACAACGGATAACTTAAACAACGTTGCTGTCTTTGTCTAATGCGTTGGAAAAGTCACTTGGCAGACAGCAGCGTTGTTTATGTTATCCATTGTGTAAATCTTTTTATTAGTAAGGGGGTTAATGTTTAGTGTGTTTGTGAGGTCACATACTTGCAGGATGTTACTTTGAGGTGTTTCCATCACTAGAAATTAAAAAACATAAATACATATTTTAAATCAACTTTATTTATCAATCTTAATTTTTAATTTATGATATTATCGCTAGAATATGTTTTCCTAAGCCAAGTAGTAAAGGAAATACTCCTTCAATGTATGAAATTAAATATGAGTCAATGCGCTATTATAGGATAGGAAACACCTGTTTTTTTTTCAAGTAGGAAAGTTGATATCATAGTAAAAGTTGCTTATATTTAAGAGTATATTCACTCCTGAAAATTTGGACAGAGACTCAAAAAACACCCTGTATATAAGAAGATACATAATTAGAAACAATGTTGCTTATCATTGCAAAGGACTTCTTAACAAAAATATCACAATCCACTATCTTTGCTGGCTAAGAGTTTTTTGATGCATATTTTCTCTAACGTTTTGCAATTAGACTTGTAGAGTTTAGCCATGTAGAGTTAGAAGTTTGATAGAGTCAGAAGCTTGGTTTTACATGAGATCTGATAGCTTTTTGACAGTGCGAGTCATATGGTATCGTCTTGGCATCACTTTTCATGAAAATGTTTTTGATTTTTTTTAATTTTACTTCTTAAAAAAAATTGATTTGAAATTGATTGAAAATGAAAAATTATATATTTTTAATATAATTAGTGACTCTAGACGTACAGTATTTGAATAATTCGAAATTATTTATTGTACTGATGAAATTATTGACCCATTTTTCCACCCACGTTATACAGGTTATTTGGTAGAACGTAGTCATCAGTTAAATGGAGATGCGAGGGATGAATCTGCTATAATATGTATGGCCGATATTGGACTGTGTCTAAGATATTCACCATTTTATATTTTTTCAATAGTAGTAGGTGACTTACTTTATAAGAACACTGAATATGGTTTCAATTGCTCAAGTAGTAAGAAGTACAATAAGCAACCCAATTTAAACTTGTATTTTTTTATTAATTCTTACTTACGAAAGACGAAATATACTATTGCAATTTTAATTTTTGGGAAAAACTGTAATTTTAATATAACGGCCATTTTAAATCAAAACATTTTTGTTTGGCTAAGAATTCTAAATTCAAATTAATTTTAATTTTAAAAACATGGAATTCTTTTTCCAAACAGTAGTAATTTGTTTATTGAATAGTGTTACATTTTCATCGCATTTCAATCTTCTACGTCACAATGGATACGTTAAAAATTCGAGTAATTATGGAATATTAGTACCGTCGTGGCAGCAACGCGGCATAAGCGGCACGCCATATCAACGACGTTTACGTAGCTAACACTACAAATCAACGCACCACCTGTTATTGGTTTGCTCGCTTCCGTTCTGGAAATTTCGACCTGAAAAATGAACCTCGCGGTCGTCCGAAGACTTTGGTCGACAATGACGAATTATAGGCGATTGTGGAAGCTTTAGATTAGCAGCTGCTTTCGACGTTAGCGTCAAAACAATATTGGTCCATTTGCGTCAAATTGGCAAGGTAAAAAAGCTTGACAAATGGGTGCCCCACGAACTCAATGATCGCCAGTGCGAAGTACGCGTGGAGACGTGCCTTGCACTGCTCAACAGACACACAAATGAAGGAATTTTGAACCGCATTGTTACCTGCGATGAATAATGGATTCTGTTTGATAACCGCAAGCGCTCAGCATGTTGGTTGGATCCTGGTTCAGCACCTAAACAATGCCCTAAACGAAAACATAATCCTAGAAAAGTGATGGTCACTGTTTGGTGGTCTAGCGCCGGTGTGATTCATCACAGCTTCTTACCAAACGGGGTGAGCATTACTGCAGATGTGTACTGTGAAGAACTGAACACAATGATGGCGAAGCTGGCACATCTCCAACCAGCATTGGTCAATCGCTCGTCTCCGCTGCTCTTGCACGACAACGCGCGACCTCATACTGCACAGCAGACGGTTTCCGAGTCGCAAGAACTGGGGTTGGAAGTTCTCCGTCATCCGCCCTACTCACCAGACCTTGCGCCTACAGACTACTACTTTTTCCAGAATTTGGATAACTTCTTGGTGGGAAAAAAATTCAATACCCGAGAGGCAGTACAAAATGCCTTTGAAGAATTTGTTGCCTCCCACCAGCTGATTTCTTGAAGAAGGGCATCAATAAACTGCTACTGCGTTGGCAAAGATGCATTGATTGCATGGGTGATTACTTCGATCAATACAAATAAAAAATACATGAAAAAAATTAGTTTAAATTTTATTCATACAAAACGGCAATTTCATAGGTAAAGACCAAATATTTATAACATGGTACGTACAACAATTTTCAGACATCTAAAGTAAAAATTTGCGTCGTGCAAATTTTCATCCCCTAGTTGATCTTTTATTTTCCGACCCCTTGTGGTCGGAGGATAAAAGTTCCAAGTTTTATGTTGTTCATGTGCTAATACTAGCTTACATACCAAGTTTTAGCTTTCTAGGACCTCCGGAAGTACCGTATAATTTTGTTGATCATCAGTGAGTCAGTGACGAAATCAGGGGTTTTTAGATATCAATAAAATCTAAAATATAAGACCTATGCAATCAAATCTTGACATGTTTAATTAGTCTGCTACTAGGAACATATCCTGAAAATTTCGTTCATCTGGTATAATAAAATAAACCCAAGTTATGAGGGCTTAAAAATCGAAATGGTAGTGCCCTTGCTTCGGTTAGCTCGTCTTGGCGGGGGCACTACTGTGCCCCCAGATTTCAATCAATTGAAATCAGCTGTGGTCAATGACCTTATCAGAGGTGTGGACTCGTTCATTTTCGATCTTCAATTTTTGTCTGCCTAAACTTAGGCAGTAAATCATTTCCCAAAATATGTGTAATTGATTTTGCCAAACGTTATATTATAATACAGAGTGTTGTGGATAGAATTGCAATTAATGTAAATAAGACTAATCTGTGTGTGTACCTTGTATATAATGTATTAGAATATGTAAATAGTTGTAAGACATTGTATTGTATCGAGTTTTTAGGTATAAGGTAACTTTTTATGCATCTAGCAATCTGTGGGGCTTAACAAGTTACCGCGAACGAATACGTGAGTGCAAGAAAGAGACGCACTGCGCGAAACGAGATAGCATGAAACCATGACACGGGGTCATGACCTTGCAACCCTTCGGAGCCTCCTAGATTGCGGGTAGATATATAGCGCCGAGATCCGGCATAATTCACTGTTAAATCAGTCGGTCTTCGGTCCACATGACCAGAATACGAAGAAGATCTGGAAGAAACTCTGGAAGAAAACTGGAAGAAAATAGTGCTCTATGTATAGTATCAGGGAGAATAAAAACGAACGTGCGTTTCAATCTGTCGTTTCAATCAAATTCCTGAGCTATCGAAGAGGAAGAATATACAGTCCACATAGGACCAGGTGTTGGTTTCGGCCAGGATTAAGTGTGCCAACCAATACATCTGCTGGTCCAGTACACAGAGATATTGTGATAGATTCTTATCTTATACCTAGCTAAAACTACAGTTAAGAGCAATATACACTTCTATCTTACACCTACCGTAGTAAAATTTTGTGGAAAATACTTAAATTAGGTAAATTATACACTAACTAAAGTGAATATTTGCCTCATTAATTAATTGAATTAATTGTTGAGAACCGATTCATAACTACTCGGAAATGAAGGCGTTCTCACGGCGCGCGGCGGCGCGGCGCGTGCGCCGCTCCTCGTCCTGTTCCACGTACTTGTAACATGTTTAAATATCGGGGACTACGGCTTACATAAGCAGCTACTTAGTAAAGATTTTGATAGAAACTGTATGGACTTGACGACCTCTTGGGCTCGGTGGTTGAGCGTGTTGGTGCTCAAGCCGGGGGTCGTAGGTTCGAATCCCGCCGAAGGAACAAAAAGTTTTTCTGTGTTCCTGGGTCATGTATGTGTATTAAATAATATATTAAATATTTAAATTAAATATGTGTATAATATAACAAAAATCTTTAATATATTATGTATAGTATAAAAAGTATTAAATATCTTTCCTTGTCTGACCCGTAACACAAGTTCTTCGAGAACTTATCATGGGACCAGATTAACGTGGTCTGAAGCGTCCATAGATATTATTATTATTAGATATTATTTATGTCAAAAATATGTACTAAGTAGATGCTTAAGTAAACATTAAAAATCTCTGAGTGCGGCCGTGAGACAAATTAAGTTTACAGATGATCGGTTAACGTATCGCGTGTAAACAGTATTTGCAAAGAATATATATCACTGACGTAAAGAACCGCCATTCGATAGACTTACACGATTGACAGCTCGCAGCTATGTGTGAAGTGGCTAGACGTATGCCGGGGGTGCGTGCGACGAATTTTTTCCAGGACTTTCGTTCACGGGGCTGGTCGCTGATCGTTTCGCGCTTTGACATTATAATTTCACAAATTGACAGTATAATTTCACAACATTTGTGATAGATTTGTCTGATGCGACGTTTAAAATTATTTCGGTGTCAAATTTAGTCTTATGTCAATGTCAAATGTTGTAGCGGCAACAGAAATAGATACATAATTTGTGGAAGTTTCATCTGCCTAGCTGTCTAGCTGTCACAGATAAGGAGTCTAAATACTAAATAATATAAAAAAAGCATCTCCTCTGTCTCTATTTAATATTATATTGCTTTATATGTATTCAAATGTCATCTCTGTTGTCTCCAGGCTTGTGAGGCTCCGATCCAGGTGGAGCCGGTGGACCTGAGCGTGCGCCGCCCGCCCACGCCGCGCCGCCGCCCGCGCCCGCCCGGTGAGTCAACATTGTATTGCACCGGAGTAGAGGCTGATGACGATCATGGCGCAGCTAGACACCATGATCACTAGCTAGTACGAGTCCTGTACTAGATATACACTTCGCCTTGCTTCACTAGCCATATTAGCCAAGTCGCTGTAGAATGCAGCTTTATCTCCTACGTTGAGAGACCCGTGCGCCAGTGGATTATAGATTGACTAGTATTAATTGCCCGCGGCTTCGCCCGCGTGTAATTAGGTTTAAAACTTTCATCCCCTATTTTACTCACCTAGGCGCTGAATTTAAGACAATGCTGAAATATGTAACTCACTATCTTTTCTGTACTCAATTCATACGAAATATCATGCAAATATGTCCAAGGAATAAAAAGTTTTATACAAACTACCACCTACTTTATCCCCTTGGGGATTGAATTTTTTCTTTGGTGAATGCCTACGTCTTATGAGAAATATGTGTGCAAAATTTAAAATTTCTGGCCTTAAGGGTTTGGTCTGTGCGTTGATAACATCAGTCAATCAGCTTTGCCTTTTATATATATAGATAGATATATTAGGAGAAAAATGGACGGATGAATGAAGTCTTAATGGACGAGAGTCACGTCATTAAGACTGTAGTGCCCTACGCGTTAACGCGATAGGACGTTACTGTATTTAAACAAAATTTTAAAAATTGAAGTTTCCCCACAATTGTCAAGCAGTAACCGCTCCTGCTGATGATGAATTATAGCTAAGAAGTAAGAAAGATTATTCCGGACCCACGCCCAGCAGACCATAGATAAATGTCAAACACGTACCCCCTTACCAATAAAAATATTTACACCATTGTGTAAAGTTATATAGCTTATCCATTGATAAGCTATACAATTTTTTGTCCTTGTCTGTGAAGCGACTTTTCCAACGTATGATTTGTGTGTGTGTAAATATTTAAGACAGTCACAGTGTTGCCAGATGGCAACACTGTGACTGTCTTTTCTATAGGTATTATATGGTAGATACCATACAATATATAACAAGAGCACTTGATCATGTCAGCTTTGAAATATAAAAAAAGAATCAAAATCGGTTCATCCATTTGGGAGCTGCGATGCCACGGACAGACACACAGCCAGACAGACACGTCTTTGCCCTTTATCGTAACACAGAACGAATTAACAATAATGACTGTCTTGATCTGTAAATACGAAAATTCTTAGGCTGGGGCCTGGGACTTATAATCCGGAATCCGGAAGGCCGAGGAATATTCAGAGCACTGAAAATAGAACTCTGTGCTTATACAACAGCGCTTATACAAATCGAAGTGTCGACTGTCGAGCTGTAATAATATAATATGATTATTGAGACTTCTGTTTTCGATTTTCAGCTCTATTTGACTAGCGCAGAGTTTTATTTTCGGCGCTCCGATCTTCCTGGCCTTACGGATTCCGGATCATATAGTCCCGGCCTTATCTTTTTTCCGAGTTGTACATCACGGACCACGGTGTCGCAGGAGGTCGTAAGTCGACTGTCGAGGCCGAAGGGACGACCCGGTGCCGGATGCGCGCTAGGATCTCGCCCGGTGATTGTTGCCGACTTCTTAACGTGATATAGAATACTACAATGTTAAAATGTATGAATATTTATATACGGAGGATAGGATCTTTGTGACGTCACCAAAGGTTGTAATGGATCAAGATCAGTGTCTTGTAGTCCTTGAGTCCTTATTTACTTCTGTGGGATAAGTATGTAGAGGTGCGGAGTGATGATGTCCAGAAGGTTGCATGTTCAATGTTCATATTATCACGTCGGGGTGGAAGCCCCAAAGGAAGGCCGAAATTCCACTGTAGACTTTTCAGATGAACCTATACCTACTTCTGAAAAGACTAAATGTTTCATGTGGTCATAGAAGGCCAAATCCGAAACGATAAGGAATAACGAAAAATGCTGAAAGGAGTTCCGAGCCTAATTTTGATAAAAACTAAAACTGCATCATTAGATTTTTGATAAATCAATATTCCAGGATCCAGGAATCGAACCGCTGATTGTAATTTATAATGGAAGTCAACCCGCAATAGGCTAGTGTAGTGGACGGTAGTAGTGTAGTGGAGGAGAAACCCCAGTAGCTAGTGGTCGGTGACGATGAAGTACGCCTGAGGCTAGCTGTAAGCGTGTGAATATTCTAATGATGGCCTGGTCTGGCATTTGTGCGTTATCAGGGCGGTTGCGCAATCCCGTGTAGCTGCTGGCGGCTGGCGGTAGTTTCTAGTTAATTAAGCCGGAGAGGCGCTAGTGAAAGGCGCGATACGCGGTCCGACAGGACTAGCACAGCTGCAGTCGACACGAGAAATGTCAAAAGCGCGCCGCACTAATGGTTATTCTGAGAGAGGAAAAAATGTCAAAATTCTACAAACTTTTTATATAGTTTAAAGTAACAACGGCGCGTGTGCTCTAATTACTTTGGCGTATCGACTCCGATTGTGCTAGACGGGCTGCGCGGGCGCATGTAGCGGGCTGCGGGGCAAGCGCGCGAGCGTCGTTTATGGAAATGGCCGTGTTGTGTTGCTTAATTACTGTGATTTATGACGATGTACGCTTATGTGCCGCGTAGACCCTGGCCGGGCCTGGCCGGGCAATTAAACGAGTTATTGTTAGTCGAGAGAAATAGCTATTTCGCTATTTCCAAGATTATAGAAGCGATAAACACGTCAATCAATATTAACGAAGATAGTTTTGGTGTCGTTACTTACATCTTGTGTCATCACCGGCATCAGCGATAATATAAACTAACCAAGATCATGTCAGGACACGTCTAAGGAGGGTTTCGTAACTATCGATGCGCAATAGGTTTCAAAGTACTTTAAAAGTTATGGTCCGATTTCGTTCAAAATATTTTCCTAAAGAGTGTTTAACAAAAACTTACCATGTTGATAATAACTTATCAGCATGGCAAGTTTTTGTCTTTATTATAAGAATGTATAATGTTTAGTAGCAGTAATAAATAATAATAATAATTGAAGTATAGCTGTCAATTTTTACAGCAAAAAACCAAGCCAAAATCTTTAATTCTTATTTACCAAAAAACAAACTCTTGAGTTTTCATTACTCCGGGTGTTTCGCGTTGTGACCTATTTCCGCGTTGCCCGCAACACGATAATCCATGTCGCCTGTCGCCGCGACACGAGGCGGCAGCTGCCGGACGCCGGTGCGTGCATTCCGACCGCGCTTTATTGCTGCAGGGTATGATTTATTAATTACCTTGTTAATTATTATGGGGATTTAGATTTTAGAACTTAATGAGGTGACCTCGTTATATCCTTGCTAGTGCTTGCAATATCGAATCTCGGAATCGCGTAATATCGGAATCTCGGAGCGTTTGGTCCGATATTGCAATATCGTAATTAGTTTTTATTTTATTTTAGTTATTAAAAACGCTTTAACTCACGCTTAGTATTAGTGCAGTAACTGTATTCGTGTGGCTAGAGTCGCGGAGCACCCCACCTCTCCCTGCGGCAATTTAAAAGAAGCTGAAGACGACATTTTTCCAAAATCCTTCTAATGAGGAAATACGTAATACTGTGAGCATATTAGAACGTTTAAAATAAAAAAATAAAAACTAGCACTGTCGTTCTCAAAAAAAAAAAACAGATACTCATAAATCAGCAGTTGTGAATTCTTCCAATGAAGATGACCAACCTCTTAATAGTTTTGTTACAACCAAACTCACTCTCCAACAAAATATAAATAATAAAATAAGAAGCTGCAAGCAAAGTGGCAAAGCATTGTCTCAATCGGATACATTAGATCTACAGGGATTCGAAATGACTGAGAAAGCCATCTATAACAACGGAGGAAAAAGAGCAATGTATTTGACACAAGCGAATAGATATTTAAAAACTATTTTGCCGACCAATGTCGAAAGTGAGCGTGTTTTTTCGTCAACTGGATATTTTTGTAATAAAATACGCAATTCTCTTTCTGACAAAATGTTAGATGACTTATTATTCTTAAGGACACATTTTCGAGAAAAATGCATTGAAAAAATAGACGCGAGAGTATGATATTATATTTATTAATTCACGTCCTTGGCTAATAAATTATTGTTAACTTAAATAATTAGTGTTATGTTACTCTAACTGATTGTTATTATTAATATCTAAGGACCCTTCACACCACGTCAATCTGATCCCGTGGTAAGTTCTCGAAGAACTTGTGTTACGGGTACCAGACAACGGAAATATATTTAATACTTTTATATTATACACATATTTAAGATTTTTATTATATTATACACATAATATTTAATACACATCCATGACCCAGGAACACGGAAAACTTTTTGTTCCTTCGGTGGGATTCGAATCCGCGACCTCCGGCTAGAGCACCAACACTGAGCCACAGAGGTCGATTGTTGATTATGTAAATTATTTTTTTTAAAATTGTAAGACTTTCTATAGATTATAGTAATAATTAAAAGAAATAAACATTGTACCTGATTGTAAATTTAGTAGACTGATATTTAATAATACTAAGAAGTTTTTGTACTTACTGTACTTATTTTTGTACTAACAAAATTCTGTTAATTTCGTTGACTGATAATATTTATCTTTAAAAAGTTAAAGAAGTTTTATTACTTATTACACATTGCTGTAACATGTGTTGTACCTGATTGTTAATTTCGTTGACTGATTTTAATGATTGTAAGAAGTTTTTATGTAAATTATTAGTTATCTTGATTTTGAGATACGTTACTAAAACTTGGTTAAATCAATACTAAGAAAACTGTGATTAAAACAATGATACTACTCAGTTTAGGACTAAATTAAAATAATCAATTCCGATATTGAGGTCTAATATCCAACTCAATATCGGAATTGAAAACCTTCCGATATTACATGCCCTAGTCCTTGCTTTAACGAGCGTCGAAAACTGCAAACAGTTGCGTGGTAAACTGTTTGCAGTTATTTTGGAAGTGGCGAGAATTTATTGTAGCTAAAATGCACCCTTAATACTTATAGATGTCGCCCGCGTCTACGTGTGCGCAAAAGGAAATCTCGCAGGCACCGTACATTTTGCCTCGATAAAAAGTAGCCTATGAGCTATGTTTTACCCCGTGGTCTACTATTATCTGTGTCAAGTTTCATCAAAATCGGTCCATTATTTTCGGAGCCAATTTAATGCAAACAAACAAACAATCAAACCTTTCATCTTTTGAATATCACCCCGATAGGCCGATACTAAGGGCAGACAGACAGCAGGGGCGTGCGCTCCTTGTAGGCAGAAATGCAGTGCTTTACTTGTCATTCACAGATATTTTAATGAAACGTTCGTACGTTTTAGATGACTTTAATTAATAGTAAATAAATTAATTTAAAAAATATAATAACTTAAAAACGCCTAATATTTTATAAATAGCAACTAATGCCGGTAAGTTCTGCAGGAAAAATCATCGCATGTGTGTGTAATTTTCATACTTCGCAAACGCACACATCCAGGAATATCGACATGATTATATACCGGTACCTCCCGCGGCAGGCGATGGCCTTCGGCTTCGGTTCGGCTATCCGATCGCTTCCGAAAACCGCCGAACTGGCTTGTCGGAAATTATTCGTTGCCTATAATCCGACTAAAAATAATACCGACGTGAATCTAATGAATCATGTGTAACATTATGCATTTTTGTTTAGTAAGGTTTTATTTATTTAAATAGAAGAAACATTTTGTGTTTCGCGGGGGCCATATTGCATATTTCATGTGATAAGCATTGTTTACAATTTAATCGCTCCTGTTTATTTATAGTTTTCTTAAAAGATTTTTCATTTTAACATTTGAAAGTGTGTACATTTAACAGTTTCTTACTGAGTTTCTATAATAATTGTAGTGATTAGCTTTTACTAATTTTACTTTGTTGTTTTTTTTTAAATGTTATTTGATTGTAAGGGTTTGCGTTGATAATGTGTGTTTATTAAAAATTAAAAATAACAAGTTCTCACAATTGTCATTCAGTGAAAAGATTCAAATTCTGTCAAGGTAGGTGTGTACCCGAGTTACAACAATTAAACCAGCAAAAAAATAATGTAACTCGAAAATTTCATGTTAAAAGTTATGAAACGTATAACTAGCTGTGTGGTTGTGTACACACGATTAAATTATATTGTTTTCCTTGCATATTATTTAGTAATTCTAGTACAGTGTGGACTGATTCGGGATATTCAGATTTAAATAATTTCTATTCCGCGGCCTCACTCACTTGGATAAGATATTTGAGGTGGCCGAAATCTTGCGTTTATTTACATCGGGATATAGTAATCTCAAGTAACCGGAACCTTGAATATGTGA
Source organism: Phengaris arion (assembly GCA_963565745.1). Classification (NCBI taxonomy): domain Eukaryota; kingdom Metazoa; phylum Arthropoda; class Insecta; order Lepidoptera; family Lycaenidae; genus Phengaris; species Phengaris arion. The sequence continues at coordinate 17,278,796 of OY751434.1, read as the reverse complement.
AAATTGAAGCTGACTGACTGGTGAGTAGTTATAATATTTTAAAATATGCTTATTATTTTACTTATTAGAATTTCTTCCGCCGCGACGATCGATCGCTGTTTTGTCTGCGTTGTCGTCGAAGATGTACATGAATAGTAGTACATCTAAGACTTGCTTTGTTGGCATGGTTTCGACTTAGAGATCCGTCGCTTGGCTGTAGCTATGCTAAAAATCTATAAACGAAAAAGTTTTTGTGACCGAGTACTTCGCCGCATACCCAGTGTCATAATCCTGTGCACTCCACTGACAGACAGACACAGACATACGGACGTCAACGGACGGAGTCAGGCCGACGGACAGAGCGAAACTATAAGGGTTCCTTACAAGGAAAGTATTACTATAGTAATACGAAACACGACCTCTTTTTGTAAATTTTGGGTGAAAAGGTTTTGGACAATTGTTTTTGCTATATTAAAAATCATATTTTTAACCAATTTTACATAAAGAATTGTAAGTACTCTCTTTGTGTTACATTTGTATGATTTGGTTTCATTTGGTCCCAAAATCGACTGAAATACTGCCCTATTTATGTCAAATTTATACAATCGCCCTTATTAAGTCTATAAAACTGTTCACTGACTGTAAATATACAGTAGAGCTCGGAACATCCCAGATTGTCGTCGAATTTGACTACATGTGCGCCGTGCACAGGAATTTGTCGATCAACTGCCTTCATTGTCCGACATTCCGAACTAATTGGGGAGACTGAGGACCGCCGGATTGAGATTTAGCAACAGAAGCCCTGCGATTCGCCGTACCCTGGCCTTGTTAAGACAATTGGGCAGTTGATGTCAGCCATCTCAAGCTACTGTCGACCCTATACGCTTGTGGCATGTCCGAATGTCGTGTGCCGTGGACGACGTACGACAAATGCTACCCTTGTTAAGACAATTAGGCAGTCGATACCAGAGTTATCTCAAACTACTACCAGCTCTATTCCATTGTGATATGGCTGAATGTCCCATGCGGTGGCTTACAAATGCAACCAGTCATGTTCATATGCGAGATGAGATCTGTGATCTGTCGTATAACAGCCTCGTTAACTATCGCTGAGGAATTCTTCGACATTGTTGCTGTAGTTGGCTTGAGCTACATTTGGTGCCGAACGTTGAAGATTTTAAACCATCCAGCATCCTATATGCTTCATAATACGTAATGCTCTATCATCAGCGACTAAGTCGAATTTCCGGATTGACAGAGCGCCGAACACCATTTAAATTACTTCTCGCATTTAACTTACACTTTCATTTCACTTTTATTGAATTACAAATGAATCTTCTTGATATCAACAGATTTTTGGAGCTTGGACCAATCAAAACGGATTTGGCGTTAGATTGACGTGTATGAGAATACAATTTTTACAGTATTATCATACTGAATCGTACCTGTATTATTGCAGGATTTAATCAGCAGAATCTACCTTCAGGTCTCTCCTCTACGTGTGGAGAATTAGTCAGCTCCTACCGCGCCACCGTAATGCTGCTTGGCAGACTTTACCTGCCTTCGAGGATTGTTATAGTGTTATCTTTGAGTAAGCGTCCGCGCGCTTAAACAATAACTAGAGGTAAGAGTAAGACTGTACTCAAACTTTTCGCGTATTAATCTTATACTTCAAACTGCAAATATTTACATTTTTAGTATGCAGGGAGTTTTGGGGAAGGGAAATCGGTTTAGCTAGGTTTTATCCCTGGAAAACTGCGCATTTTTAAGATATATATGTTTTTTATTTCGTCATGCAACAATATATAAATAATTTCGACTCTATAATGTCAGTCCGATTGGCAGCAGTTTGGTTAATTTTTGCGTTGTTGAGAAATTCGGAATGTGGTGTGTCATTATAAGGTATAAGGGTGGTTCGCAACTGCAACCTCTTGCGAGAAACTGAAGCGGCGTACCGACAACCGTATTTTATTGCTGCAAAGTTATTTTCACAACGAAATATTTTTTTATTAAAAAAAATAAGAATCCGTGTAATAAATAGTTGTGTTCCAATGCAACAGCGCGGCGGTGCAATTACAATATATTATTAATATGTAGTGTGTATAACATTACAATACATTACACGCGCCGCGCCGGCGGGAAGCACGTTTCTACTGTAACTGACACACACACGTAGCGAGATGTCCGACACCCGTCAAACCAACTTCCGATACAAAGGCGGTTTCATGAGCAGAGTCTAAATAAAATATGTCATATGTATCCTGAAATTTTTTTAAGGTTTCGCAGTACTACATGGAACCCTTATAGTTTCGCTCTGTCCGTCCGTCTGTCTGTCTGTCCGCCCTTCTAACTTCTGTATTTTGAATAAAAATGGATAAAATTGGCTATAGTTATAGATTGTGTATGGATTTCGTTTTCGGTATCATCCAATAATCATAATTATTATACGTGGTCGGGTCGGGGTCCATACGTGTGAAGTGGGGACGAAAAAATTTTTTCATTGTACCCCACCGTGTATAATAAATAAATAAAAAGGCTTTTATTTCGTATAAGATACAATACAAAACTAATTAGTGTACATAGTATTAAAATAATTAATCTTCTAGAACCTCTCTTCGGGTGAAGGCCTCTAGAGAAGCCCAATTTTCTCTATCTCTTGGTTAAGTTAATTCGTCTGACTGAATATGCTAATGTGGAAGATAGAGTTTTAGACTCTAGTTTTAGATAAGTAAACGGACACTCACACTTCCTATCGGATATTAGCTCCCCAAACCGATGTCGATGACGGTGGCCGGTTTCATTGAAACCAGACCAGCTACGCAGGAGTTATTTTATAGTGCCCAAGTGTGTGCCCAAATCGTAGTACACAAGAACGCTCTGTGGGATGATGTCGATGGTGTCTTAGAAGTGGAGTGGTATGAATGGCCGATACGACTGGCGAGAGACGAGAGTTCAGGCGCAGGCCTGATTTTTTACATAACCATCCGACGCATGGATCATGTCAGACAATCAGGTAATCAGCCCGAATTGTCCTAACCAGACTGCAAAACTACATTTTTGTTGTTCCAAAGCGGGTATCGAACCCGTGGTGGGTGGGTTCTCCGTAGTCGAGAGCCAAGTTCTAAACTCCTGGATCACGGAGGCGTCATTCATATGGAATGCTTACTAACTCAAATTAGTTTAAATATTGTCACCTAAATCGGCAGCTTATATTTACAAACATTACTGTCAATAGAAAATTGCGTTGTCAGTGTTTATGTTCGCGCTGTTCGGCGACAGATGGCGACACTTGTATGCAAGTGCGTTTCGAAAACCGCATTATGCCCAATAAGTGCAGCGCTATGTGACAATAGATATTATATGCGGTATGATTAACAGGCTTGTTAGCGTCGCTGGGCGAATTTATATCTTAATCCGATATGGGCTGCGCTCGCGCATGTAGACGCAGCGGGTAGCGGGTAGTTGGCAATTGGGTATTGGGACACATTCGAACATTTGAGACACCGTGTTAAAATATCTATTTTTTAGTCATTTATCATTCAGTAATAATGAGGTATAACAACTTGATAAGATTTTATGTGTAGTTTTGTAATTTGGTGCATTTCAAAGTTTTAAAAAGGTTTGAATTTTGTTACAACATTAGGTTATAAAACCTATATAATAACATAAACGCATAAGTTTCGGAGATGTTATAAATTGTGTGTATGTGACAATACATTCCATAGCAACTCACGAGCGTGAAAATGAAAAATCTTTATTTCCAAATGAAAATTTTAACAAGCTTTTTTCGGAAAGTCAACAGAGAAAGCTAGCACTGGTTCAACCCTAACCCGCCGAAAAGAACCGTAATAAAATCGCACGGGGCCATCTTTTAGCAAAAAGATGGAAAATTGTTCTTACAAAAGAAATATATATTTTACGTTGTAAACTGAAATCTGTTAAATATAACAAAAATCAAAAGTACACAAGTACATAGAGAACGACCTTGCAGGGGGAATCTTATTCACAAAGCGTGCAATCTTTAATAAAATCATTTACTTTCTAATAAGCTTTAGCTCACAAACGTTGACTATTTTTTAAAATTTATGAATAGAAAGGTTTTGAACGTTTTCTGGATCCTTTGGAATGGATGGAATCCTTTTCAAATATTTACCTACTTTACTAAGTCTTATGGTTAGTACATCTGGCCTATTCTTATTTGTAATGTTTATACAATCGATATCGATTGTCGCTTTTCTTCTTGAAATTGCTTTTTTCTAACGTACGAGGGCGGGTCAATAAGTCCGTGACTTTTGGAATAAAACACAGATTTTTTGATAAATAAATCATTTTATTTTTCAACGTAGTCTCCCTTGAGCTCTATACACTTTGTCCAACGCTTCTCCAATTTTTTTATCCCTTCCAAAAAAATATGATTTGTCGAGGTCCTCAAAATAGGCCTTTGTTTGCGAGATGACTTCATCATTGGAGTCAAATCTATTTCCACCGAGCCATTTTTTCAGGTTTGGGAACAAGAAGTAGTCACTCGGAGCCAAATCTGGAAAATAGGGTGGATGTGGGAGCAATTCATAGCCTAATTCATGGATTTTTGCCATGGCAACTGCACATGTGTGCACCCTTGCATTGTCTTGGTGAAAAAGAACTTTTTTCTTGGCCAAATGAGGTCGGTTTTTTTTCAAATCCTCATTGAAGCGGTCCAATAAGTTGGCATAATATTCCCCATTAATTGTTCTTCCCTTTTGAAGATAGTCAATGTGGATTATCCCACGTGCATCCCAAAAAACAGTCGCCATAACTTTATTGGCTGACAAACCCACCTTGGCCTTCTTTGGCGCCGATTCACCCTTAGAAACCCACTGTTTTGACTGTTGTTTGGTCTCTGGTGTGTTGTGATGGATCCATGTTTCGTCCACGGTTACAAAACGGCGCAAAAACTCCTCCATATTGTGATTAAACAACGCCAAACCTTCCTGTGAAGTTGTTACACGATTGCGTTTGTGGTCGACTTGCGGAAAGCTTTCTCATGCCCAAGTGATCATTCAAAATTGAAACCACTGAGCCATGCGAGATGCCTATGGCTTCCACAATCTCTTGCACTTTCAATCTTCGGTCGGCCAACACCATATCGTGAATTTTTTCGATTGTTTCGGGTGTAGAGACCTCAACTGGGCGTCCAGGACGTTCGGCATCTTCAGTGCTTGTACGGCCACAACGAAATTCAGTAAACCACTTTTTTACCATTGAAATCGATGGTGCAGAGTCCCCATAGTATTTATCAAGCTTAGCCTTGGTCTCGGTAATGGTTTTTTTTTCGCAAAAAATAATGCTTAATAAGCACACGAAATTCACTTTTTTCCATTGTTTCCTTAAGTTACTGGATAGTCTGATAAAGATAGCTGTAAAACACAAACTAACTGACGCAGCAAGTTCAAATTTTGATAGGAGTCAACTGACAGATGCCTGTTGACAGGAGTAGTGTTGCTTTTTCAGTAAGGAGGTTAGAAATTAAAAAAGTCACGGACTTATTGACCCGCCTTAGTATAATAAATTATTCAAAATATACTGAGAAGCGACGGCTAGTACACCTATTTCTTTACATGTGTGACAACACATTGCATTACAACTTCTGTATGGGACGTTTTCACAAGACCCACAAACAAGGAAATCCGCAGTTTCTTTGAAATTTTTTATTTTTGTTATACTATTCCATTGTAAACTTTCTTTTTAACCAGTTCATGTGATCACTAAAGCAAACTCTATTTTTGAATGTAGAAAAAAACTTTTTCCATCATTATGTGTCGAGATTAGAAAGACGTATCCAAATATGTATGGAGATTTTGAAATCTGTGGACTAGAACAAACACGGTCATTAACCATCATGGATCTAGAAAGGCATTCGGAATTTCTCAATGTCTTGCTGAATCGTAACTAACACGTAGAGGTGTTCTACAAGTGTCGCTCCGCTCGTGAGCGTGTTGCACCGCTACCCGTCTGTATGGGCCGTTTGAATAACACCTAACTCGCAAATAAATAATTAGTGTCAGCGGACAGACACGTTGAATATCACTGCTGCTGCGCCCGCGCCGGCGCAGGGCATCGCTATGTACTTAAAGTCTTTACCTAATGTCATAGACTAATGTGAAACTGTTCGGTATTGTAATATCAATGCAATAGTGACTCTTAGGTTCAATACAATATGATGGCCACGGCAGATCACTATAGTAACTAGTAGATACTCCCTAATAAGTATTTGTTTTGTCCTACTACTATTATAAATGGGAAAGCTTGTGAGGATGAATGGACGGATGGATGTTTGATTGTTACTCTTTCACGCAAAAATACTGATCAGATTTCGATGAAATTTGGTATGGTAGTAGTTTAGGCTCTGGACATTTTATCCCGAAAAAGTACAGTGTTCCCGAGGGATACTGTATTTACGCGGGTGGAGCCGCGGCCAACAGATGGTAGGCAATAAAAAAAACAATAAACCTCATGATACTCCGTTGATCCAATTTAATATTAATGTAAACAAAAATGTTGAATTGGACCGAGATAATGTGTGTTGTATTTCTGTATTGCACGGTAAATAAGTGACTTTTGAATTGGTTTCATTATGGTACGCTATTGTATCTTTGTTTAAGTTTAAACTGGATCTGAATGTAGTATAGTGATGATGATGCTCATTAATCGATATTCTGATTGAAATCGATATCACAACATCGATATTAAACTGCTAATTGAATTGATTAACGACAGCGATACCGATTACGGGATTATATCTGAATGTGAGGAAATGTAGCGCAAATGTACAAATTGATTCTCACACTTGTTCCTTACACGATTTACGGCGTTGTGACTTGCGCCACACGGCACACCGCTCTCTTCGACGGTATACCGTGTAGTGGCGTGGGGTTCCTCCATTCCCATCGGCTTCACTTACCACTTACCTTTTGAAGACCCTCATCCAAATCCTTACCTATTATACAGGCTAGGGCTTCCTTAAGAAGGAGAGCCAGCCTTTGCCACTGATACACTATCCAGAATTCAGACCCAATTTAACCTAAATGTAAACAAAAATACAAAATTCATTATTAACGTGTCATTGTATCATCATCTCTATTGCACGGTACATAAAGTGACATTTACATTATAGCGCGATATTGTATTCGTTTGCGTTTATTCGCGGAAGACAGTGAAATGTCAAAAAAATACAAAATTGTCCAATGACGCATTATGCCGTGTTCACATTGACCAATCACAGTAAGATATTTTGACATATTACGTTCGCCTGATTTATTGACATATTCACTGTCTTATTAACGCGCATAGACTATAGATTAAATTGGATCTGAACGGAGTATAGTGTGGCCCAGCCGTAACATTATAACGGTAGTATAGCTCAGCGATAATGCACGCTGTTATAGCAATCGTGTTAGTTATTAGAATGTGTTGTTGAACACGTTTAAGTGCCATACGATTTAGTCCCGATTTCACCAAACTTCTTAAAAGGCGCTTAAAGCTAATTGTGGGAGAGCCACGCTTTGGAAAAAATGGGCCGGCTCGATCAGGTAAATACCACGGCCTCACAGAAAACCGGCGTAAAATAACGCTTGCGTTGTGTTTCGCCGAGTGAGTGTGGTTACCGGAGGCCCAAGGGGGGTTGGGGATTTTAAGGACTGGGAACGCAAGTCACAACACCAGAGGAGTTACAAGTGTAACCTCTGGTGTTGCGAGTGTCCATGGGCGTCAGTAATCGCTTACCATCAGGCGATCCGTCTGCTCATTTCCTGGTTAATTGAACCATAAAATAACAGAAATAATAATAAAACACCCGGATTCTTCTCTCGTTCAACGTTAAAACAGGACAGACAGATCGAACACTCAGTCAAGCTCAGTCCTAAGGCTGGGTCAGTGGTGGCAGTCCTATGATCCGGAATCCCGAAGGCCGAAGAAAAATCTGAACATTGAAAATAGAACTCTGCGCTAATACAATATATTTCAAAATCGAATACATGAGTATCGAGTCAAATGTCAATGTCATATATGACAGATCAACACTCGAAACTTCCATTTTCAACTGTATTGTATTAGCGCAGAGTTCTATTTTCAGTGCTCTGAATTTTCACCGGCGTTCCGGATACTGGAGCATATAGTACCAGCTTAAACGTCGGTTCAACGCCTTGGTGAATATCGAACCTCGTAAGTACAAAAACGCTTCGTTAAGAAACTAATAAAATGGTTTTTACATATTATGCTCGTATATGTGACACAGCAATAATTAAGAGCAGAGATTATTATCCAATTAAAGGGTTAGAAATTGTGTAGTGTACTATTATATAGGTATGCTTCTGGTGACTGATATCAAACTAAAGCTTGTTTTCTTTACTGTTTAATGCTAACTTCGAGAATCTAGAACAAATGCACTCCTCAATATTTATTTGAGACAGCGAGACTAACACGGGAGAACGCAATGTTCCCAAACAAATCTAGCTCTGGAGTACTACGCACAGATAATAAACCGTACTATCTCGGCCCTAACTCGGCTCAATCGCTCCTATCTATATGGACACTACCACTACCTCGCGCTACAAGTTTCCTCTGGTCCGCCAAAAGCTGCGCTATCGACAACTATAACACTTTCACCTGTCGTGTTCTCGGATCGATACTCATAGTTATCTCCGCATATCGGGCATTATGGACCAATTTACTGTATCGCTGTCTCTCGCACTTTAAACATCTATTAACACAACAAAGTGCTTGTGCTTTTCAATTCTATGGTCCATATACTCTGCATTCGTGTGTATTGCAGACATTGTGTTTCGTATAGCTATGTTACTTCTATCCTCATTGGCTCTAGTTCTAGAGCTATGGCACAATTCATAATATCTGCGTGGTCATAATTATTTAACAGGACAGTGAGCTTAGCGCGTATAAATGAAATCATTCTAGGCACGAGTAGACAAATTGGTTAGGAGAGAAATCTTTTACTTTAAACGAGACATTCTTGTATATATAAAAACGGAATCTTGGCAACGGCTGCAAGTATTTACATGAAATTTAGTATGCGGGGAGTTTTGAGGAGAAAAATCGGTCTAGCTAGGTTTTATCCCTGGAAAATTGCGCATTTTTAAATTATACATGTTTTTTCTTTCGTCGTCCAACAAAATATCAATAATTTCGAGTCTATAATGTCAGTCTGATTGGCAGTTCGGGTTCGAACCCCGGTAAAATATTTTTGTGATTTTTTTTTTAATCTACTAGAGCTCCGAGCAAAACTCGGTTACCCTGGTACTACTTTTAATCCAAGGTAGCAAGGTCATCAATAGAAGTCAACATTTCTTGGCAGCGGTGATTTTAATGTCTACTTCTGACAAAAATGAACAACTTTTGATATAAATGACAGACCGGATAGAAACCGTTTTCTTGGACCGCCACGATGTAGACTATTCGACATTTCTAAAAAGAAACATTTAACTATGCTGTCGTGTGAGTTCGTGCGAGGCCGTGCTTGATCGTCGATGGAAGAAAATAAATGTTGCCTTCTCATGACGACGATTTTGTACTGCCTGTCTATACTTTAGCAAGACTGGTCGTCATTGCGTATTGCACACTGATTCTGAGGATAGCTTGCAACATGCATCGCCTCGCTTCAGCCGCACCACGCCTTAACTCAGATCGTTATCGGGCGGTGTCAGCAGTGTATTAGCAGTACATCAGCTCTGCCGCTGTATCTACTATCTACTGAAGCTGGACCCGCCTGCAGCTTACAGCGACGTGTGGGAGGTATTTACAAGTGCGAATACATTTCGTGTAACAATACACCGGGGCCGTTTAGCTGACTTCAATAAACCATTCGACCTTATTTCATTATAGTATCAAATATATTCCTGTTTGTCCCTAAACATATCGGTAGAACATGTAGTTGTGTATCGGGAATCAGGACATCTAATTCAGCGTTTACTTTTTTTAGCTAAACTTAAAACCACGAGATCTTAATAAATTTTGTAAACAATGATATCTTTCACAATCATTTATTCGTATATTCAATTAACGTTAAGCTACATTACATTCCAGTTACATACGTGTCATTTATAAAACTATTTAGCATCGCTTGGTTGGATGTTGGGTGTTGGAGGTTGGTTGGGTATCGATTTATAATTCAAAAACGTTGGGTGCACTACCGGTAATTTTTAAGTAAATACCGGTTTATTATTCAAGTAAATGACGAATTGACGAAACTATTTTTTAATTTAATCCAAGATATAGTAATTTTCGCGGTGTCGCATCGCAATTTTGTGTACAAGCCGTTAGGTAGTACAACATTATCTTGTATCAACGAATCTACCCGAGCCCTACAGGGCGCTAAATCGTCGGTAAATCGGCGTGGCCGATGAGAAGTCTGAACCCCAATTCACGTATTTAACTCAGACATTCAATCAACTTATCGTGAACATCTTTAACGCCCTTTTACTAGGCTGTTCATTCCCAGACATTTGGAAAGTAGCCATAGTATATCATAGGTATACACAAACCGGGCAAACCCCGGGTGGAACCTACTAGCTACCGACCAATCATTCTCATTTAAGCTCCCTTGGTAAGGTATACGAGCGAGTTCTTCTGAGGCGTCTCATGACGTCATAACAGAGAAAAAGCTCCTACCAGACGAGTAGTTCAGTTGTGCAGTCCGCGGAAGGCGAACCGCTCAAGTACACCGCCTAACATGCGCCGTTTTCTTCGATATCGCAAAAGCATTCGATTCTTGGTGTACCCAATTGTCTCGTACTGATAATTAGTAATTATCTAAGAGACCGTAAATTTCGTTTCCGAGTCGAAGGCACACACTTGTCCCACCAGACCTAATAATAGTTCAACCGTAGCTATCCCTAATACCCGGTTTGCACATCACCCGCAGGGGGGTGATGTAGGAGGGGGTCAGACTCCCTCATCGTCTGCCCACCAAAACGACTAGCCAACCGACAGTCATAGTCCGATGGAGCTAAAACGGCTTTCCGGCCATTAGCATAGGCCAATTCGAAAAAAAAATATTTTCATTAATCGTCTTGATATAATAAACAGATTTTAGGAGTTTGGACCAATCAAAACGTTTTGATGTTGGTTTCACGATTATGAGAATAATTTTTTTTCTGTTTTAACATATCGAAACTGCATCGATACTTTAGTATTGTATGACCGAATTAGCGCAATCGACCTGCAGGCCTGTCGGTTTTTGCGGCGATGTCGGAGTGACACGGGCCGACACCGACTTCGCGCACGCGAGCCTGCGTGCCGCCCGCGACGACGCTTTTTGTGACCGCTCCGCTGTTATTTGGTGTACAGTTCACAGCGATGTCGTTGACTGTTATAGTAGCTACTAGCTAGATTAAGTAAATTATTTCTTTGCTACTGCAGATTTTATGCCTTTTCAATAATTTACCAACTAATCATGATGTTTTAGTGCCAATTTCACCATAGCCTGTTAAAGTTGATCGTTGATTCAATATCATGCTTATTATATCTCTCTCGTTCTTCGTATTAATGAAAGAGAAGGCATGATATTTAGGCAAACGATTAACACTAGCAGGCGTTGGTGAAATTGGGACTTATGCCGACTTATGGGCTATGGCCGAATACTGTAACGATAATAATCAAAGTTAAGAGCCCTCCTATTCACAGGCTGTCGCTGTCTCTGCCAGCCGAAACGACAAGGACAACATGTGACTTGAGTGTCACTTAATTTAACTATCGTCCCAGTATTCGGCCGTTTCTACGGGAGAACCATTGGCTTAAACAACGAAGTTTAGCTTGCAGCTTTAACGGCGCGAGATCATCTCACCGACATTAGTTCTGTGTCGCCGCCAATTTCGTTTTGGCTACCAAATCAACCACTGTGTGTGGGTGACAGCACCCTGGTGCCCAGCTTATGAGCGAGGACCCTTACCATAATATCATAATATGAGCAATACAATACAGATATTAATGTTACATGGTTTTTGGACAAAAAAATGCTAATAAACTGTACATTTTTAAATGTAGCTTACAAACATAGAGAACAAATGCCTGACCATTTCTGTCCACCGTGATTATTTATATTTAATGAAGTGCTTGAAGTATAAATTATAAAGTATAACGAACAATATAAAACGCTGCTGTAATTATATTGTAATGGATGGATTTGTGGATCGTTCGCGATCATCGAGCATAGATGCCGTGGTGTCTACAGATTTTATAATTAAGTGTACCTGAAAAAATGGACACAACTTATAGAATTATATTCCAGTGGCACGAACAATATTGAGTGGCAAAACTGGGTTATACTATAACATTTTGCAAAATCAATTGTAGAGACTTTGGGTACGTAATTATTTACTGCTTGTATATTCTTATGATGCTTGTATGGTCCTTACATATGAAATTGGCGTTTTGTCGTACTGGCCACTTTGATCTCAAATATATCTTCTTCGGTTAGGAATTCCAATTTCAAATTTATACAGCTATTTACTCATGCCTTTGTGTTTCGAAAACCGTAATTCATTTGTTTTTTCCTCTTTTGGTTTTTTCTTTGCGTCACTGTTTACAAAATGGAAAAACTCAAAATATAGTTTTTTTTTTTAAATTAAATAAGGGGGCAAACGAGCAAACGGGTCACCTGATGGTAAGCAACTACCGTCGCCCATGGACACTCGCAACATCAGAAGAGCTGCAGGTGCGTTGCCGGCCTTTTAAGAGGGAATACGCTCTCTTCTTGAAGGTTTGCAGGTCGTATAGGTCCGGAAATACTGCTGGTGACAGTTCGTTCCAGAGTTTTACAGTGCGCGGCAGAAAGTTACGCGAAAAGCGCACGGTGGAAGACTGCCACTCATCAAGGTGATGAGGATTGTATGTTTTTCGCGTGGGACGATGGCGAAAAGTTGCAGGTGGTATGATACCGAACAATTCCTCAGAGCACTCCCCGTGATACAACCGATAGAGGATGCAGAGTGAAGCTACATCTCGGCGTAATTCCAAGGGGTCCAAGCTGTTTGAAACACTATGGCAGTCAACAACTCGAGCAGCCCTTCGTTGGATACGATCCAGAGGGAGCAGTTGGTATTTTGGCGCCCCTGCCCAGAGATGAGAACAATATTCCATATGAGGCCGAACCTGCGCCTTGTAGTGTTGTAGGCGTGGGTCCGGACTGCAGTACTGTCTCGCTCTGTTAAGAACACCAAGCTTCTTCGAGGCTACCTTGGCCTTACCCTCTAGATGATATCGGAACTGGACTTCGCTCGATATGGCCAAGTATCTCAATGCTAGCGGAGATGGCTAAAGATGTGCCCTCGAAACGAGGATATACGACCATTGGCGACTTTTAAGTGGTAAACGCGCAGACTTGTGTCTTGGCAGGGTTGAATTGGACTAAGTTACGTCTACCCCATTCAGAGACTTTCTCCAATGAATTCTCTATTTTAGACACAAGTTCGTTTCGACTCTCAATGTCATTTAGCCGAGAAATATTGGGGGAGCCGGTATATACAGCATCACCTGTACTATCATCCGCATAGCAATGAATGCCGTTGGTCTGTAACATGTCATTGATATGCAGTATGAATAGGGTAGGCGATAGCACACAGCCCTGAGGGACACCAACATCAACAGACTGAGTTACCGAGCATTCGCCGTCAACTACGACCTTTATGCTTCTATCTGCTAAGAAACTAGTGACCCACTTACATAATTTCTCGGGCAGCCCGTATTATGGAAGCTTTGATAGCAGCGCTTTATGCCAAACCCGATCAAAGGCCTTCGCAATGTCCAAACTAACAGCCAATGCCTCTCCCTTCGACTCAATTGCCTGAGCCCAACGATGAGTTAGGTACGCCAAGAGATCACCAGCCGAGCAACCCTTACGGAACCCGTATTGTTTGTCGCTTACTAATCCCTAGCCGTCCAAGTATCGAAGAAGCTGGCTATTGATAATGGATTCCATTATCTTCGAGAAGAGAGAGGTTATAGCGATTGGTCTGTAGTTGAAATGATTTGAGCGATCACCTTTTTTGGGGATCGGGTGCACCAAGGCTGTCTTCCAAGAAGCCGGGACGATGCCAGAAGAGTAGGAGAACCGAAAAAGACGCGACAAGACCGGAGCCAACTCTGGAGCACACTTTTTCAACACAATAGGAGGGATTCCGTCAGGCCCACTCGACTTTTGAATATCAAGGGAACGGAGGGCTTTTCGCACTGAGCGCTGATGAAACCGAATATCCGACATGATGCTCGTGCATCGCGGTATGGTTGGCGGTTTCTGCCCCCCGTCATCCAGGGTCGAGTTTGACGCAAAGAGCTTGCCCAGAAGATCGGCTTTGTCCTTTGCGTCCTGGGCCAACGATCCATTTCCTACGTGTAGGGATGGGTTTAGGTTGGCTTGCAGAAATTTCCTTCAATAGCTTTGGCCAGAGACCAGAATGCACGGGTTCCCGAGGGAAAGTGCTCAAGTCTCTTACCAATTCTATTGACGTGCTGTTTCTTTGCCCGAGTGATCTCTTTCTTGAGGGACCTAGAGGCAAGGTTGTACTCCTTTTTATATGTGCTGGTATTTAAATCCCGAGCAGACACTGCATTGGCCCAGGATTTTTAAGCCTCCTGCTTCCGGCGAGAAGCTTTTTTGGGGGATGAACCAAACCAGGGACGAAACCTGCCGCCAGTTGGCACTACAGAGGACGGAATGAAAAGTTCCATCCCTTGCATCACCACATCAGCAACAGAGTTGACAGTGTTGTTTGGATCATCCGGCGAGAAGCACACGTTCCCCCAAGGATAGGATGCAAAAAACGACCGCATCCCATCCCAGTCTGCTGACTTGTAGTGCCACACACGACGGTATTTAACAGCACGCTGTCGTAACACCGTCGTAAGTGGCACAGAACTCCTAACAAGGCAGTGATCCGATGAACCAAGTGGTGCGATTACGGATATTTGGTAGCCGTCAGGATTTGAAGTCAGCAGAAGGTCCAACAAGGAAGGATTCTGACCAGCCACATCTGGGATTCGCGTAGGCGTAGTGACCAGTTGTGTCAAGTCGTTCGCAAGGGCAAAGTTGCAGACAGATCTCCCCGCATGATCAGTTTTACTGGAATTGAGCCAGTCGGTGTGGTGGGCATTAAAGTCGCCAAGTATTATGATCTCTGCGGATGGGATCTGCCGCTGCACAAAATCTGAAGCAGCTTGCAGGTGTTCCAAGAGTCGGTCCGTCTCGGGGTCACCACTATAGGACCTATATAGGCACGCATAGACGCGAGGGTGGTCGTCGCAATCTATGCGGAGCCATAACGTTGACAGGTCCCTATACTCAAGATTGCTGAGGCGGCGAGAGCTGATATCATCTCTGACATACACACACACACTCCAGCTTTGGGAAGAAAGGAGTGCTCGAGAGAATACCCTGGGTGGGAAAGGTATGATGTGTCACTCGGAGATGATATCTGCGTCTCGGTTAAAAAGAGCAAAGCCGGCTTTGCCGTCTCAAGGTGGTAATGGACGGCATTAAGGTTGGAGTGTAATCCCCTGATATTACAAAAGTCCATGTTTAATATCGAGGGGGGTGCCTTTGTGCGTTTGCTCTTGCCCCGAGCAGATTGGAGCGCAGTTTTGCCCTCCCCAGAATACGAGGGGCAGCCCGGACGTCCACGTTCAGTTCCAGGGGTTCCTGAGCATGGACGTGTGGAGAGGGATTCTCCAACGCAGTTGGTACCCTCCTGGGGTAACAAATTGCTTTTCAACTGCGGCATTTCTAGGGGGGTAGGGGATTGGGCCTCCGGTAAACTCACTCACTCGGCGAAACACAGCGCAAGCGCTGTTTCACGCCGGTTTTCTGTGAGCCCGTGGTATTTCTCCGGTCGAGCCGGCTCATTCGTGCCGAAGCATGGCTCTCCCACGGTAATGTATTTTACCACCACGGTCCATCCACGGTATTTTCGAGTACGAGTTCCACGTTACATTACTCAACCGGCACAATAATGAAGGGATTTTAAATCGAATCATTGCCTGTGATGAAAAGTAATTCCTGTACGATAGTCGGAAACGCTCATCGCAATGGCTGAACCCTATCGAACCAGCCAAAGCCTGCCCCAAGCAAAAATTGACTCAAAAAAGTTACTTGTGTAAGTTCAACTGGCGCAGTTTCTGAATCGCAAAAGTGTCATCTAGTGGTCACTAGAGAGATAAATCCTGTTTAAATTCGAGGATAAAGTTATTTTGTAATGCTATGATTCGACAATGTAACTAGTTTTATGAAAAACATTTCTTACTTTGGGAGTAAAACGGAGCTTTAAAGTATTTAACTAAGAAGAACAATATTTTCTGTAACGTTTAACGTTTCCTTTCTGTGTCAGCGCCATCTATCTGTAGCTATATCAATTACCAGTTATGGAATCGATAAACGGTAATTTCCACTAAGTCCAATTACAGCAGCTAAGCGGTCAATAGGCTAGTTGACAAAATTTGGAAATTCGTTTAAAACTATAGCTTAGCATCTATTTTACCCCAAAAATATATTATTTTAAGAAAAATAGGTATTTTACATTAGTATTTTGGAGTTTTTAGAAATTAACTTGAAATCGACCGCGAAAAAGGCCAAGACTGTCATGGCGTCTTGAATGACGTCACACCTCGCGAAACAGCCGTGTTTGTTTATGACAGTCAATAGTGTTTTTTTATTAAATAATGAATTCCTCGTTTTATAAATATTGTGTAGTGCCTCAATGTAAATAAGTGTAGTCTAGTCATAAGCGTGGGTAGTCACACTGTAAGCAGCAATTTTAGTGTGTTTCGTAATTTTTATTTGTTTTCAAAGTATAAGTTATCTATTTAAGTTATATTATGTGTTAATCGTTTGTGGGACTTACCTATACTCATATGCCAACAACAGTTTCCTACCTATTTTGCACACAAAATAGAAAATTAAGTGACTAAAAATGGATACTCATAACCTAGAAACATTAGGCAACTTTTTCGAATCACGCATGAAAGAATATGAAATGAAGCTGGAGAAAGTTGCTCACGGATCTACGGTGCACCCAGATGTTGCTTCACTGTCAAAGGATTTCGCAGATTTCAAAGAGTTGATGTGGCAAATATTTTCTAAACTCAAATCTGAACTTCAATATCTACCTCTTGGGCTTGATAGACATGAGATGATTATGAGAAGAAAAGTGTTGCTTTTCCATGGTGTGCCTGAAAATCATAGTGAAAAGCTTCCAGAGGTGGTCCATAAGGTTATAAGCAATGACATGAAGCTTGCCAATATATGTGTGGAGAATTTAAAAGTTTGTCATCGTCTTGGGGCTACTTCAACAAACAAAACGCGACCCATATTATTGCGGTTTAATGCATTAGAACATAAGCAAGCTGTCTGGGATGCAAAAACATCGCTCAAGGGTATTGGTATAACCATCTCACGAATTTTTGACAAAAACCAGACATCAGATCTTCACTGCAGCACGAAAGCATTACGGCGTGAAAAATTGTTGGTCAGCTGATGGTAAAGTTGTCATAATTCTTCCTGACAAATCTCGACGTAAAATCGAAACCATGGCAGCTTTTGAGGGAATCCTATTGCAATTTCCTATTAGTAATGCTGTGACCGAATCCGGTCAGGTAACGGATCCCAAAACAACCAGGACTGCCAGACCAACGAGAAGGCGACAATAAACTTTTGTCAGCGTTGTGCAAGTTCATCTTTATAATGTGACGCATCAAGTGATCATTGTATAAGTATTTCACCATTTTTGTTATCAATCTCTTTCTGTCATAATAAAATAAGCAGGTAATAGTAAATTAATTTTGAAAACATTCAAATCACTTATTGCAATTCTATTTTTACTACATTTCACACACGTCACCTGTGACAGTTGACAGTTGTCAACTGTCACAGGTGACGTGTGTGAACTTTTTTTTTTCTTTTTTTTTTTCTCTCTATTGTGATCTGAGATGTGAGTGCCAATAGACCTCTTTTTTCTTTTTTTTTTACACGCATATATTCTTTTTATTTCTTGTTTTTTCAGCTTATTGTTGGTGTTTTTAAGAATGATGAAATAACTATTAATAAATTATTCACACATTTTAGTCACTTACATTTTTACATAGACATTTCTTAGTTTTAAATTTTTTTTTTTGTTATACTTCTGACACTTGAACGCCTCACATTTTCTCATAAAAATATCTGTCTTCTTTAATTAATAAAGCTTAGAAACCTTAAGCGCTATACTCGCCATCCAGCCTGCAAATTTAAGGCCGCGGACTTGTATACAAAAGTGATAAATGATTGACGCTAAAAACTGCCTTTAGTACCGGTGTTGGATTTGCATGCTGGACCGCGAGTGAGGAGTTTTTATGTTGTGACAAGCGTATAAACATATACTATGAGTTGTAAGTTCTTGCAATTAGTATTATATAAGTCTATAGGTAGATAATAAGAAACCTTATTTATATTTATATTAGGTATATATATATTTAATATTTTTATAATAATACATAATATCATGTATAACAGTGATGATAATTTGAATGACATAAATTGTAGCTTTGTATCGTGTTCTTCCTCTTGCAGCTACAAAAGTGCCAACAGTACGTCTTCCTCAACTCCTATTACATTAAATGATAAACTTTCATCGGTATTTGACAACTATAGATCCAATTTCAATGTGGTCCATATAAATGCACAAAGCGTTCCCAGCCACTACACTGATATCATGGCATCCTTTAGTGCAACACATATTGATGCCATTCTGATTTTGGAATCTTTTCTGAAACCTACTCTAAAATCCACTCAGTTCTCTCTTCCAGGGTTCATTCTCATACGAAACGATAGAATTGGCAAAGGTGGTGGCGGGGTTGCTGTCTATCTTCGCTCTGATATTCAGCATAAAATTGTCGACATGTCTCCTTGTTCTTACACTGAATCAGTCGAATATCTTGTCCTAGAAATTACGTCACACCATAGCAAATTACTTCTTGTCGTTTTGTACAGCCCTAACATGAACATTGACTACTTCGATTGCCTTGATAAATTACTTAATGATCATTGTATGTCCTACAGTCACGTTATAATGATGGGTGATTTCAACACTTGTTTACTTAAAAAAACGTTTTGTACAGCCTCCGTGGTCTAATGGTTAGAGCTTGGCTCTCGACTCGGAGGTCGTGGGTTCGATTCCCGCATTGGAACAAAAAAAATGTTGTTTCCAAGTTTGGTTAGGACAATTCAGGCTGATCACCTAATTGTCTGACAAGAAAGATGATCCATGCGTCGGATGGGCATGTAAAAAGTCGGACCTGCGCCTAATCTCTCGCCAGTCGTGTCAGTTATCCGTCCCACTGGGTTACGAGAGTAAAAGGAGGAGAGAGTGCTCTTGTGTACTGCGCACACACTTGGGCACTATAACAACTCCTGCGTAGCTGGCCTGGTTTCAATGAAACAGGCCACCGTCACCGAAATCGGTGTGGGGAGCTATTACTATTACTTAAAAATAATTCTCGCTCTTTTAAGCTTCAGTCTCTTTTATCTTCATATAATCTCCACGTACTTCCAACATCCACTACTCATCATTTTCCAAATTCTATCCCTTCTCAGTTAGATCTAATGGTTGTCTCTTCTTCTAATAATATCTCTATTCACGGTCAACTTACAGCCCCATTTTCATATCATGATTTTGTTTTCCTTTCCTATAAAATCCGTCCCCCCAAAAGAAAGCCTCAATCCGTACTACTTCGCAGTTTCAGAAATATTGATCAGGATGCGCTACAGCGAGACGCTTCAAATATAAATTGGTCATCTGTACTTAGCAGTCAAACAATGGACACAAAAATTTACACATTTAATAAAATTATTTTATATCTATTTGATCGACACGCTCCACTAAAAAAGGTGAGAATAAAACATGACCCAGCTCCATGGATTTCAGATTCTATCAAGGATGTAATGGCTACTAGAGACAAGGCTAAAAGAAAATGTAAGAACCAACCTGACGACACGAACGTTAAAAATTATAAAACTTTGCGAAACCAGTGCAACAGTCTGTGTCGTGCTGCTAAGCGTCGTCACTTCTATGCGTCTATTGAAAATCGTACATGTGCTGACACCTGGAAGTTTCTGAAGTCTATCGGTATTGGGAACAGGAGCACATTGTTCATAAGCAACTTTCTTCCTTTCTGTACAGTAACAACTTAATTAGCCCGATGCAATCGGGGTTTCGTCCAGGTCACAGCACATGTTCGGCATTATTAAAGGTTACTGACGACATACGTTTAGCCATGGAGAACAAAACATTGACTATCCTCATATTTTGATTTCCGAAAATCACAGCTACAACTTACAAGTGTTTCGCGAGGTGTGACGTCACGCTTCTCTGATTGGTGTTTAATGTCACGTGATAAAACGCCTCATTATGTCGATTTTATTTTCCAAAAATATTAATAATCTTTTATTATTTCAATAAAAAAGTTGTTTTTTTGTTCACTAATTATCATGGTTAATCATTAGAAACTCTAAGCCATCCGATTTATTCTTAGTGGAAACAAGCCTATTACAGCAGCGAGCAGACCCGTCATAGCCAGGGCTGCTGCGACCTCAGCGCAGCGGTCAGCCGCATTAGGCGGGTGAACGGTGAATTAATCATCGGCATTGTTTTTGTCCTGACAGATGACGGTGTTTGCATCAATGCGTTTCTTTTGCCATTTTCTTCTAACCTCCTTCTATTACCTTTCGATACTCGATAGAGATGTTGCCTAGTATCGTATATCACATTTTTAAAAATTAAAACAGTTACAGTTAAAAGGAAAAGTTAGGTTGACGCAATTAAAAATTATAAGCAAAAAAAAATTTGCCCATCTCTTTCTCGCAAAACTATTGGTGACGTCACAAGCTGCTACCGCTATACATTGTTTATCAACAAATGTATGGCAGAAGCACGTCGTGACGTCACAGGTGTATCGCTCTGTTTCTTATTGTGAATTTGAATTGTTTATATCTTCGTTACTTTTTAAGATTTACAAAAATGGGTTTTAGATTGTTTATTATCATGTTGTCAGACGAAAAATATTTTTAGTCAACATGATTCTATATCGAGCCTGGGAGTGCAGAACAATCAGATACTCGTAGCCCTCCATCGCACGAGCGAACACATAGCACGTTTTAAGCTCGCCAAAAACCCCGTTGGAATAGAACATTATAATTTGCAATTCCAGCTATTAACACGGGCGTCGCGTTTATAAAACGCTACCGTATGTTAGAGTTTCGCTTTTAAATCGCGTTGGAAACGCGTTGAGTACGCTCGTTCGTATACCAGGTCTTATGATTATAATAAGTGACTAACGTATGTCTGTGACAAAACTGTAAACACATTGTATTTTATGAACTTGTGATTGTGTATCTGTTCCAGGGTCCTCGTGTTCCACGTCCACCAAGATAACACGGCTAGAGACATCTACGGCCACTACACCCCTACTGTATGTATTTGTTATAATATGGACTTGAGCTTATAATAATAACGTTTGTATTAATCGAATGATGAAAGTAGTTCGGAGTTCTGACGCATGCGGAGCCTGTGCTGTGTGTGTGTGCTGTGTCTGTGTGCGTGGTGATTCCCGTATGTGCTAATTAGACATTATTAATTACTGCGATACTACTACACAAATGAATAGTGCTCTGAAAAAACCGACTACCGCGAATCCATATATACTTCCTTTTGGCTATAATAATTTTGGAAGTCTATGTATGTTTGTTCCACCGTAGCGCCTAAACTACTGGTCAGATTTTAATAAATGAGGTGTCAATAGATTCGTAATAATAGCCCTGGTAACATAGGCTATATACATATTATTTACGTAGTCGGACTATAGTTTTTTTTATAAAAAATGTAGTTAATACATGTAGGCAAATACCCAGTCACTGAGGCCGGTTGAGTGTTGAATGACTTTAATTTCCAACAAAATAACAGCAATTAATTCACTCAAATGAATAAAACATTACAGGTCAAGTCACACAGAACAAAAATTAAAAGTGGGCCCGGACCTCCGCAGCGCCCGCAAGGTGAAGCATGTCAGCAGGTACGAGCTCCGACCGTCTTGCTGCTGGTCCTACACTCGCAGCTAATGGCGAAAAACAGCCCCTTCTTAGCCCTATTGCAACTGCTCCACTGACGGCCGAATACTGAAATCAAGAGCCCACCTATTCACAGGCTGTCGCTGTCTCTGCCAGCCGAAATGACAAGGACAGCATGTGACTTGAGCGTCACTTAATTTAACTATCGTTCCAGTATTCGGCCGTCTAGTTCTCGCCCATATAATACAAATAATAATTAATGTTACATGGTAACCCCAGTTCCCCACAGGGGTAAGCATACACTGCAATTTAACTGCGATCCACTGAAGTATTTGGGGAATCATACAGTGAATATCTTATATATTCAATCTATACCTATTTACAAAATATTCATAGTACACGAAACAATTTTAAATTATAATAATAACGAACCAACAGTTAAGAAACATCCTCAAATCAAGTACAGTGCGACTAAGTTCTTAATGGTCCCTGGCAATCATCGTTTTTCTATGGAAGTGACCGACGATGTATGAAAAACGACGATTCCCGAAAGACGAAAGAAGAAGTGGTTTTACTGTATGTTTAACATAATTCCAGAACCAAATCCCCGCCGGAGCCGTGTCCGTCGCAACTCGAACTGGCTAAACAGTTCTTCCCGCTCCTGCCGCACTACATGGCCTCCCCGAAGCCGGGCGCGGACGAGCTCAAGTCCCTGCTGCTTAGGTCGGCGCTGCAGTCGCTGGGCGCGGCGCGGGGCGGGGGTGAGGGGGAGGCGGAGGCGGGGGGCGGGGACCCGCGCCGCCTGCACAGGTGCGACGTGGCCGACTGCCACAAGGTCTACACCAAGAGCTCGCACCTCAAGGCGCACAAGCGGACGCACACAGGTATAGGCCCTATCAACTCTTAAAATTAACCCTATAAGGTTTGGAAAAAAAATGTTAGGGAAACTTTGGGCACACATTTTGAAATCATCTGTATGACAGTTTGAGGTTAATGAACATTTTCTTGTAATTTCAGGCGAGAAGCCGTACGTGTGCGCTTGGGCGGGGTGCGGCTGGCGGTTTGCGCGCTCGGACGAGCTGACGCGGCACACGCGCAAGCACACCGGCCACCGCCCCTTTTCCTGCCCGCTGTGCCGCCGCTGCTTCGCGCGCTCCGACCACCTCGGCCTGCACATGCGCCGCCACTGAGCTGCGACCTGCGCGTGCGCAGGTATAGAGCCGACATTATGCGCGTGCGACGCCACTGACTATTCTGCTCGTAGAGTCAGCGACAGCCTTATACATCATATGCGACGATCGAACAACCACTCTAAAATACTCTTGCCAGCTCGCAGGACCATTAACGCCATTACAATGGCTCTTACATACACCTGGGTACCCTTACACGTTACGACATAGAAGCGATAATAGGGCAGCCCGTTTATTCACAATGGGTAATTAGACTCGAATTCGATAACTACCCTGCGAGGCAACCAATAAACGCTTCCCGCGCTAGGCGGTGGCAAAATATAAGGTTTGGTAAAATCAACTACGGATATTCAGGCGGAAAAATTATTGTCATACTCGAAAGTTAAAAAATCATATCATAATGGGTGAATCTCCGCTCAACGCAAACTCGCCTATATAAAGGAAGATTTTGTTTTTGATCATAACAATTATATTTCTGCCTAAACGTCTATACATAAGCAGTAGATCATATGCCCAAAATATCCGTAGTTGATTATAACGGACATTATATAGCCGCGTGGAAAGTTTTCGAATGAGAATGGATAAATAGTCCCGCAGGTTACGTTTGCAGTAACCTGCTCTAACAAAAGTAATCCATATAATCAGTATACTTAGTACATCATGAGGCTGTCCGTGTGTGTCAGTGCTCAAGTTGCTATGAGTTCTTACACATGGCAACTTGTATAATGTCGAATCCGACTCCGACCAGTAATGCCATGACTTCCCGAGTCTTGCAGTGTATATTACGAATGACGAGTGCATTTGCAAACAAATAAACCATCAGAAGAGTATTTTAATTTACAAGAATTTGAAACTTGCAGAGTCATACGCGACTAATAGTACGTAACAATCGTGACAATCGAAAGGCACACCCGGGGTAAAAACACTCCAGCCAGTATTATTTATGAACAAGGTCTAGTAAAAATAATTATTCTTCGTATTACTTCGGCGCTACATTGTGCCAAAAACGAGATCTAAATTAGAAAAAATAAACAGCAAATATATTGTATGTAGGATAGGTACTTCATTTGTGGCATTATTTTGTATTTTTATTTATATTGAATGAGGCTAGTGCGCATACTTTGACTATACCTGATTATTATTAGCAGATTGACAATTCTCATAATTTGACTGCGTTATAATGACTAGAGGTCGGCTTGTGGTCAAGATTCGCCCACAATCATTCGTATATTTTTTTAAGTTTCAACTTTGTAAGGGATTTGCATCTTAAATTGAAAAATAGATGGGAAATGTTGTGACAGATTGTGCTAATAATCTGAGGTAGTGCGCGTTGCATTAATTTCATGTATTTCTAATCATTATTTTGATATCATTGTAAAGATATCCAAGATATGATATACTCTAAAAGTACCTGCATATTCCCTATTGATAGATAAATAACAACATGCTAGCTTTCCTAGAATATGTCATATTTTGAGAATGCTTATGAAACGACAATATAATCATTGTTATTATTGTATACATATGCAAGATTTGTCTTACTGGACGATTTAAAGACGAAGCAAAATACTTTGGTAATATTTGAAGGATATTAAAGTTTCCTTAGTCCTTAGAGTTACTTGAGTTCACTGAAAATGCCGAATTAATTGCAATTAGCACGGAGCTACACAGCCAGCTGGACTTGTAGGTGATAACTAATAATTATATCATAATGAAACGTAGGAACGCGTGCAAGAATTAGGAATGTTGCTGCCAAACTTTTCCGTTAGAGGCGCTACCGTAGTATAACGTAAATCACATCGAATACAGGTTAATACTTTTTTTTCTGTGCACCAAAATTATCGAGAAAATAGCAAATATTCATCGGTGTCGTGCATTTGAATTCAATTATTTCTGAAAGATCAAAACTTGCGTAAGCAGTGGAAAAGCTATAATACGTCTTAAAAACTTCCCGGCTACCGAGCACTCAATACTGTGTTCAGATCATATTAAAGCGGAAGATTATGTTACTGTAGGAATTGAGACTCAGGTAAGTGCAAAATTCAATGTTTATATTGTTTTGTTTTTATCAAATCTTTCCAAATAATTGAGTATATATGAAATGTTTAAAACGAGAAATTATAGAGTTTTTGTTAAGATCTTTGTTGTTGTTTATATCCGGCAATAATAAAGAATAAGTTTGCTCTTTATTCCCATCATCATCCTCAATATGTAATAACGAGGAAGTTCACGGTTTTACCACAAACTTTCACATTATTTGCGTCACATAGAATTAGCCTCACAATAAGTTCCTTTTTTCCCTTACGCCGCGTGTTCGGAGCAACAATTTTATTAGCGGGATAATTAAAGGTCCGTAATTGTTATCCATTTTTGATAATTATATATTAAAAAAATATCAAAAACTCTTATTGAAACTTTAGAATGTTACCGCACGTAATACTGTTTACATTATGGTTCGGTTGCGCCCTCTGTATTTAGCTTTGCGTAATATCCCTAATTATACTAAACATAGGAATACATTGAGTATTAAAAGAAGGAGTGTTTGTTTATGAAAAATGAACGTTATGCTCAAATCGATACAGGGCGTGAGTGGCAATAATAGCGTAGAGAGTTAAGGCGGAGAATACAGATGTTACTGTAGTGGCTAGTGTCTAAGTCAACTGTAAGTTCAGTTATTAAGAGATTTCAAGGAATGGAAGGCCAGTAAATGTAGTATAATTCGATGTTAATTACGTTTAAGTAGGAATATATATATATATATATATATATACTAAGGGCATTGGAGTCTAGATTATAAGAGTAATATTGTATAATATAATATAATATAAGAGTAAGGTTTATATTTGTAGTTAAATATTATTATTACAGATGTCACTATGGTGTTAAGTATTTTTACTACGAAATTGTGATTCTCCTGTTTGATACTGTGGTATGTGATTTAAGTGAATATTATATTAGGCACAAGCAACTGTAATTATTTTTATTGTTTTGAATTTTAAGTAGAAGTACGAGCCGAGTTATCTGTTTAAAAGAAAGATAAAATAAATTGTTTTAGTAATTGTATTTTGATACAACAGTCGTTTAATAAGGTGCGAACGGATCTGACCATCACTAAGGTCCGGTTGAGCATTTTCGTGAATTACTGTACACTGTATGGGGTGAATTTTGCAACTGGGCGTGGTAATAACAAAAGTGTTAAAAGGAGTTGCGAGCCCGATTTTAGTAAAAACTGCATCATTAAGTATTGATAAATATAACTTTTCATGCCAGGAATCAAAGACTGATTTTGGAAAAAATTCACACCCTGTCCTGTATGTTCAACACAAGACTCTAGTAATGCTCAGTGCTCAAATCTCTCTACTGATATTTTTTATGTTGTGTGTGACACGCATATAAGAGAATATTATTGTTAGTTTAGATAATAATTTTATACGATGTTATGTTTCAGATGTTTATCGTGTAGGCTAGCGAAATTAACTCAAGTATTTGAGGCCAGTATTTTTGATATATTAGAATAAAATGCAGCTGAACAGTTTCAAGTGACGCGGCCGAGTCGCGCTAGTGAGCCGGGTCGCGGGCCGCGCGGACGCCCGCATTCCAAGTTGTTTGGACTTCGAGCACGAGCGTAAATGTTTCTTTTGTGCCAGACACGATCACGTTCGACTTCGTTGAATCATTTGGGGAGCTAATTTTGTAACCGTAGCTGGTAATTTTATAATTTTGGAAACGTTGGAAATTATAAATTTTCAAGGTACTCTCAACATGCTCAAAAGAATAGAAATTTACTATATTCGCGTGAAGAATACAGTCAGTCGTCAAGGCAAATGTCTAAATGTCTAACTTCAATCAGTAAATGTGAAAATGGATTAAGCTTCATTGATTAATTTTGACATGTGCACTGATGACTAGCTAGTAAGTATAGTAAATTCTTGTTCTACTTGTACCGCCCGCGCGCCTCGCACCGCCCCGCGAGCGTCTCGCATGATCTCATTGGTGAATCTTCTCTCTACGTGAAATTGATCTCAACTTGTCAACACTTTGACCATTCCTATATTATTTTATGTATACACTCTAGT
Source organism: Phengaris arion (assembly GCA_963565745.1). Classification (NCBI taxonomy): domain Eukaryota; kingdom Metazoa; phylum Arthropoda; class Insecta; order Lepidoptera; family Lycaenidae; genus Phengaris; species Phengaris arion. The sequence goes on along the minus strand of OY751434.1, from coordinate 17,251,476 downwards.
ATTATTTCTTTCATTGTCGCTTACCTTAAATGTTCTGTTTGTAGGAATACACGCGCGCCACAGCTCCCGCGGCGCCGCTGTTCTAGGATTTGCATGGATTTTGTGCCGAAGCGGCGGCAAAATCCGGCGGCGCCGCGCGAGCTGCGGCGGAGGCACTTTAGAAACAAAAAATATCGCAACTTTGTATCAATATTATTTTAAATACTACTTATGAATATAATTTTCTTTTAAACTTAAGGTTGAACTGTGATTATAATATTCTAATATTCTTACCTGAAAATTTTTATGTTGCCCGTGTACTTAATTTAAAAAGTTCGCTAGTTTTAAGTTTTAAAATGTTATCGATTTATTTAACCCAAATCACAAGCTATTTGCAGCGTTTAGTCCGTCCTTTAACAATTTTGTTTGCCAGTTTTAGAGCATAGTCGATTAGTTTGTAATATTTAGTAGGAGCGATCAAAGTCGATACTATAGTTTGTTAGTAAGTAGAGGATTCGCGCAGCAATTCGCCGGCCAGTTGATATACAGATAGATTCCTATTTACAGCACACCTAGCGCTAAGTTCATGTTGTTCAACGCACCCAAATATATGACATGTCTGAAGTTAGCCACGTCTCAAAATCTGTGTGTAGTTCATTATTTTCAAATAATTATGATTTTTTTTAATTATTAATATAATGTGTTATTTGGTTTTATAATGCCTACAGGAAATGAATGGGAGAAACCAACATTTGTAATTTGGCTGCGGGGCTAACTTCAGGTCGGCGGGTATTTGGTGCTGACAAACGCTCAATAAAGTTAATTTTGGACATTTTGTGTTTCATTTTATAGGATAATTCTTTCTCCTACATAACAGATATTTTATTCTTATCGGTTGTCAGTTGTCACAAACAAATAAACCATACTTAACATTTTTAAACGACTGATTAGTATGTGCTGATTAATTCTGACATCTTTCACAACATCTTTCAGAAACAGCAACATTGTCATAACAAAAAAAAATTAAACAATGAAAAAATCATAAAAGTTTGAAATAACAAAAAATAACATGGATATGGAGTAAGTTGTACAGTTAAACACAAACGTAGTTCTTTTTGCTGCTGAAGTGCATTCGAGCTGCAGTGTATAGTGAGCAGGCGCAGAAGAAACACTTCCTGTGTGCGAGTATTTCGAGTCCGCCAGTCGACGGCTCAAACACATTGCGGCACGCGGGGAAAATGCTTGTTATTTCTCCTAACATCGGGGAAAAAGGATATAACCATAAAATAGTAATCTATACTTGTATGAGCAGCTATAGTGCACACATTTATACCGCTTTCTAAAGTATTATAAAAAAGGCGTCCTCGAATTACGCTAATCGACACTCGGCTCTTGGTGGTTTATGAAAAAACTAAGTATATAATATTATTACCTGAAGTAAAGTTATCACAACTGCTGAACAATCAAACTGTGTCGGTACGTGCTCATTTCATTATTTTAATTCTTCGTTTTATTTTATTTACGATTAAAGTTGCGGTGAAAAATCGATGTTTGGAGGCTTTTATTTTCTATAAGTACTTATTGAAATCTTAGAAATATAAGCACATACCGACCTAGACAAATGTAATAAAAATCGATATTAGGCTAATATTTAGGTCTACAATGTTTGAATTTAGAGTAAATCACCAGGAGCGTTTGTATGGAAAAACCGACTTAGTAGTAGTACCTACAGCGGTAAGCACTAACACATAGGAGGACTAGGGGCTAGGGGCTAGGGCACGCGGCACTATTTAGCTCCTTTACATTACGCCATCTATGTAGCCCTAGCCCCTCCCTATAACAGGGCGGTGTCCGGCAGCTGCTCGCACTGCGACGAGCCCGTGCCGGCGGGCGGCGCGACGCGGTACCGCGGCCGCAGCTACCACCCGCACTGCCGCAAATGCTGTGAGTACCCGCCTTCTACAATGCAAATAAATAACACTATTTATTTAATCTTGCGAACAAAAAATAAGCTGGCGACTGCACATGAGCATACTGTATTACTGAATTTGGCAGCGAATTAATATGTTGGCGACTAAATTACTAAATTGGCGAAGGCACTCGGGTGCCAAAAAAGACAAAAATCGGCAGATAAAAGATGGCGAAATTTAATCCAAACTGGCACCGAAATTTATAAGTTGGTGACTTAATTTCCGAGTTTGAGACCATTATACGTTGTAAGCAGCTATGGTTTCATAGCTGCTTTGCTTGATTGGGTTGGCTACGGAAAATCGCATTTTGGTCTACAAGTTTCAGTATTCGCAAATACTGTTGGAGTTTTTTTTGGTATGGGTGTCGTTTTCAAGGTAAAATTAATATGGGTGTCCTTTTCCAGGTTTCTAGGGTTCTGATTACAAAATTGTCTTCCAACTTCAATTTCCAAAATAGAGAATTTTCATTCTTCGTAAAAGTGACATGAGTAAAAGTAAAAGTTCTGGGGATGCTGATTAGGATTGATGATTATATTGATTATATATGATTATATATCAGATACCAGCTATGTTAAAGCTATAGAAAAAAAATATTATCATAACGAAAGTACGTGGTTATGGGGTTACTTGGGGGAGGAAGTGATTATATAAAAAAAAAACAATTATCTATATTGAGTCACAAGCGATGTATAAAGTAATAGAAATACTATAGAAATATTGGAAAATTCAGGATTTTCAAAATTCTTTTCCCCCATCATAAAGAAAATATGTGGATGCAGGTTACTAAGGGGAGCAAAATTTCATATTTTTTTCAGTAGGACGCACTTTTTCCGAGATAGAAGAATTTTATAGAATTAAAAATACATCCGCCATTTTGAAATATCAAAATATCTGTTTTTTGGAACGAAGTTCCTTATCGCGCGTTGCGATGACGGAAAAAATTAAGACTAAAAGTTGTAACGACACTTTTTGCTATAGTTGTAAGCCATGCGGCGTTCGTGTGTTTCTCTGTATCTCTCTCTCTCTCTCTCAATTATTACTAAAATTAAGCCTACTGATTAAGTTTATATTACATTATATTTGTTAATAATAAAAAATATTATTATAAAAAAAAAAAATTACAATTCCTTCAGTAATTAATCGAAAGGAAGTTCGTTCCATCCAGGTGTCTCTCAAGTTTTTTTTTTGTAATTTTCATCCCCTTAAACCTAGAAAAGGACACCTAGATTCATTTTATTAAAAATAAATGTCCACTATCTTTGAAATTCAAAATGGTTATCATTTTTGTACTCAGCACCCCTGAAAACCTCAAAGACGACACTCATGTCAACTTTACAGAAAAATAAATATTCGTCATTATGAAATTTCAAAATGAATAAATTTTTGTAATCAGCACCCCCAGAAACCTACAAAAGGACTCCCATATTAATGTTTATAAGATGAAACATGTCCGCCAGCTTGGAATTTCAAAATGAATGTGATTTTCGTATCCAGCACCCCCAAAAACCTGGTAAACGACACCCATATCAATTTTACGAAAAATAAATATCTGCCATTTTGAAATTTCAAAATAAATGTTTTTTTCATTTTTCTAATCTACACGCCCGAAACCGAGAAAATTAAAAAATGGGAATATTGTACGCTCCTTTACGTTTTTTTTGTGTGCGCTCGTTTTGCAGCCTATTATATTTTTTGAATTACCTACATCAGGGAAAATATATGTGCCTATTCTTAAATGTGTACGCTCAAATTATTGCCAAGATGATTATTTGTCCTCCAAAATAATATCTGTCTGCCAGTTTGGAATGTTCAGTGAACAAAACTGGTATTATTTAGTCGCCAGATTTGGAATTTTTTGTTTCTTACATTATTTCGCCAACTAGGTAATTTAGTATTCCATATTCGGTTTTTTGCACCCAAAATTTGTTTGCTTTGTCGCAAGTTTAAATACATGCTATAAATAACGGGAAGGAAACAGGAAGTTAACTTTTAATATAATCGATATACCTTCCGTCCCCAGTCGTGTGCAGCGAGGTAGACCTGCTCAATGCGGAGACTTTTGAGGGCGTGATATTCTGCAGCGCGTGTGCCGAGCGCATCTTCACGAAGTGCGCGCGGCGCCGAGAGTTGGAAACGCCGACCGTGCTCTACGCCAACACGTGAGAACACAATATTTTATACAGCAATCTTGGTTCTCAAAAGACGCTTTAGCACAGCGCGTACTCGAAGCTGCCCCGTGTGAATAACAAACTTGAAAAAAATATTTATTTCATTTCAGTATCCCGGCATCAGTGGACGTGCTATCTCTGGATAAGATCACAGCGCAGGTAAGTGAATACTGAATAATTAGTTTTGTTTGCCGTGATAAGTGCCCCCTTGAACTTAGATTTTCTTGTGAATTTGGCTGTGATTAAAAAGATAAAATAAGTTAAATCACAACAATATGTATCTGTTTCAGGACGCAGTGGACACCAATACAGAACCTGCCGGTAAGTCTAGCTTACGGAAAACACTTTCTCAAATGAATACTAAAGGTTTTTTTTTTCTAGACAACAAGACGTCGTCGCCTGCCCCGCAACACCTGGTGCAGGTCCCCGAGAGATGCGGCCAGCTGGAGACGGGGTAATGACTAGTTTTCCATCCGCATGTACGACTGTAAAATGCCTATTCTCTATTGATATAACAATGTTACTACGACAGGGACGTGCCCGCTCCGCCAGGTTTACCGACCAGTAGAAGCGCATGTACGGTAAGTTTAATTTTAAACTAATTAGCAACGGTTAGAACTGATACGATTTATTATTATTATTAGGGTCCCGTATTCAAAGGGTAAAAGCGAGACGCTAAGACTCCGCCGTCCGTCTGTCTATCACCAGACTGTATCTAAAAAAATTCAGCTGTACTTATAGCTAATTCAAGCTATTAGCTATACAGTTGAAATTTTAACAGATGATGTAATTCTGTGGCCGCTTTAACAGCAAATACTAAAAATAGATTAAATAAATAAATATTTATGTGGAGCTCCTGTACAACAAACTTGGTTTCTGCCGTTTTGTACGGAACCCTTCGTGCGCGAGTCCTACTCGCACTTGTCCGGTTTTTAGATAAGTACATACTACACTGTATTTCAGGAGCACAAGTCAACGGCCGCCGACGTGGGTCTCGCGGGTACGCTCGTTACACGTAACTATTTATTAGTCTGTGGTTATAGTCCGTTCAGTTAACTCTGGTAATTTAATCTACACGTAAACAAACAATTTCGCGCTGTAAATTATAATGCTATCAAGTCAAATGTCACATGCAATAAAAAAATACAACGAAGCATTAATTTCACGTTTTTGTTAAGATTAGATGAAATTGGTTATGAACAGAATAGGTATTTCACTGGTTTTACACGGAGTTTTACGTTTGAATGTAAAACGTTTGAGTTATTCCATCTTTTTGCTAACGGCCCGGCCCGCGCCGAGTTTTTTACGCTGATTCTTCTCGCTGTTTCCGAACCGGCGGTAGCTCAACAAGTAGGACAATTCTAAAAGCATTTGTTCCAAATCTATTCATTTTTTTTCTTTTTTTTAACAGAGCTGGGCGCGTCGGTGGAGCTGGCGCAGGTGGCGCTGCGGCGGCCGTCCAGCGTGAGGCTCGTCATCATGGCGGGGTGAGTACTATATCAACAGAGCTGGGCGCGTCGGTGGAGCTGGCGCAGGTGGCGCTGCGGCGGCTGTCCAGCATGATGCTCGTCATCATGGCGGGGTGAGTACTATATCAACAGAGCTGGGCGTGTCGGTGGAGCTGGCGCTGGTGGCGCTGCGGCGGCCGTCCAGCGTGACGCTCGTCATCAAGGCGGAGTGAGTACTATATCAACAGAGCTGGGCGTGTCGGTGGAGCTGGCGCTGGTGGCGCTGCGGCGGCCGTCCAGCGTGACGCTCGTCATCAAGGCGGAGTGAGTACTATATCAAAAGAGCTGGGCGTGTCGGTGGAGCTGGCGCTGGTGGCGCTGCGGCGGCCGTCCAGCGTGACGCTCGTCATCAAGGCGGAGTGAGTACTATATCAACAGAGCTGGGCGTGTCGGTGGAGCTGGCGCTGGTGGCGCTGCGGCGGCCGTCCAGCGTGACGCTCGTCATCAAGGCGGAGTGAGTACTATATCAACAGAGCTGGGCGTGTCGGTGGAGCTGGCGCTGGTGGCGCTGCGGCGGCCGTCCAGCGTGATGCTCGTCATCAAGGCGGAGTGAGTACTATATCAACAGAGCTGGGCGTGTCGGTGGAGCTGGCGCTGGTGGCGCTGCGGCGGCCGTCCAGCGTGACGCTCGTCATCAAGGCGGGGTGAGTACTTTATTATTGAAACAATTCAATTTCATAATATATGTACTACTTACGTCACGAAGAAAAGCGACAATTCAATTTCATATAATACTTCATGCTGACAGTACATACAGGTATATCCGACAGGCATAATAGAGTTAAATAGAGTAGACGCTATAGTCTATTCGGGTTAAGAAGATAGTAAAATGTCAAAAAAATATAGAAATTGACTAACGACTTATAAGGCGTGTTCACATTAGCCTATCATAGTAAGCCATTTTTACATAGGTATGTACGCGTAATATATTAACATTTACTGACTTCTTAACGCGAATAGACTATAGACACAGTGGTACTATGATAACAATCTACCTAAACGATTTAAAATTTCCTTCGTCTATACTTATTAATACCTATTATAAAGAGAAAATATGTGTTTTTATTTAACATTGAATAGGTAGTAATAAGGAGGTTCCTTACTGGAACTCCGACCTATTCCAATTTTCATGAAACCACGGGGAAGGACAGGTTACTTTTAATCGCGGTTGTACGGTTCCGGCGGGCTTTCCTTGTGCGCGCACGAAGTCGCACGCAACATCCACTATTATCTAAAGTTTAAGTGCCAATTTGCAAGTAGAAGTCATATTTTTAACAAAAGTTTATTATTTCAGATCCGCCTTCAACCTCGAGCTCAACAAGAGTTTGCCGCAAGACTTCAAACCCGGTAAATTGTTTATTTTATTAATGGAATTTACCAGGAAATGAGCAGGCGGATTGCCTGATGATAAGTGATTACCGCCGCCCATGGACACTCATAACACCCGAAGAGTTACAAGAGCGTTCCCAGTTCTTAAAATCACAACCCCCCTTGGGCCTTGGGTAGCCTCCCTCACTCGGCGAAACACAACGCAAGCGTTATTTCACGCCGGTTTCTCTAAGGCCGTGGCATTTATCCAGTCGAGCAGGGCATATTCGTGCCGAAGCACGATTAAAATTGTTAATTTGTGCAAAGAAAGTCAAATTTTTTTATTCAAAATTCGTATTTTTATACTTTCTGATCGGCGGTCTACATGATGCCTACCACTGGTTCGGGAACTATCAATTAGCCCGACGAGAAGAACCGGCGTAAGGAACTCGCACGCACGCACGCACGCACGCACGCTCGCACCTTTTAGCAAAAAGATGGAAAAATTGTTCTTTTCAAAAAAATATTTTTACAATAATAATATCTATGGACGCTTCACACATCGGAAATATATTTAATACTTTTTATACTATACATATATTTAAGATTTTTATTATACTATACACATTGTTTTAAACACTTACGCAGTCGTACCGCAGGTCAGACCTCCCGTGACCACGGCTGCTGGAAAGTAGCCGAAATGTCGGGAAAAAGAAAAGTGCACCGCGACACAATCCGTAAGTGTTTAAAACAATGAACAATATTCGCGTAAACATAAGAAATCAATATATTATACACATATTTAATACACATTCATGACCCAACACAAAAAAACTTTTTGTTCCTTCGGCGGGATTCGAACCCGCGACACCCAGATTGAGCACCAACACGCTCAACCACTCAACCACAGAGGCCGTCCTGTTATCCGATCCGTCCGAACATGTGCAGTTATCTATCAACTTTACATTTATTTACTACTGCACTCAATAACTAAGCCGCTATTTACAGGCACGTCGGAAAGCCAAGCTATATCATACTCCAGCGCGGACTGCGAGCGACCGTTGGGCGACGGGATCGGCAGCTCCTGGCGGAGGAAACGGTTCAGCAGCGTGCTGAAGATACCCTTCAAGTTGTGTAAGTCACCTATTTTCCTGAGTACTACACCTTGTTAATTAATATTTTGCAGGCCTCTATTCATAAAAATCTACGCATATCTGGAACTGAGTTCTGAAAAATGCCTTCTTCAATTCATCTCTTCAAATCCATTAATCTAAGTAGGTAGATAGATGGTGAGGGTCTGTTTCACAATCTTCTAATAAGCGTCGGATAGTGTTATTGCATTTCTGGACTGTATTGGTAAATCATACTCATGTGCTTCACTCCCACCGGTCACCTTTAGGTCTATTATGGTAAAAAAAAAAGGTTTTTTTTTTTATTTGAAGTGAAATCGTCCATTGTCTTCATTGAAGTGAGTCCGTCCGTCCGTCGCCCGCGGTGGGCTAACGTACGACTAGGACGGCTGTCGAGTGCCGTCTCATTCGCTCCCACGTAGTGACGAGCATGTACCACAGAGTAGAAGATATATTATATACTTACGTACAGAGAAACAGCTTTTGTAGAACGATTCAAATTTTAAAATTTTGACGTCCTCTTCATCGACCCGCAATATTTCCACACAGTTATGGACACTACTACAAGCAGTAGTAGTGTAATCAAATAGAAAGCTGTTTATCTGTTCGTCTTTCTATAATATGTGCATGTGTGCATTTTGTCGCTGCTCACTTTATGTCGAGCGACAGCGACAAAACATGCAAATAAACCATCTGATTGTATTACAAGATAACCTGTCAATTTCTACCTGTTCTGTTTCAGTCAAGAAGAACATTTTGGACAAGAGCTCTTTCATCACAGTGTACACCCGCGCCGAACATCCTGGGTTAGTTTTTTTACCCGACTCCGGCAAAGCCGAAAGGAAGGCATATGTCTATATGTTTGTTCCACTGTAATGCCTAAACTGCTAACGTAATAATAGCCCGGGATAACATAGGCTATCGAAATGTCGGGTTATAATTTTTAACTTTTTTAATATTAAGTTAAAAGCACGTAAGCCCGAAGTCGCGTGATAAATCGTGCCGTAGGAACAAAAAGTAGGATGTCTATGGACAGTATTACAGTCATAGAAGTGTTAAATATATACCTCCCATTGTCTGGTCCCCCGTCCCTGTAACACGAGTACTTCGGATACTTTTCACGGGGCCAGGTTGACGTGGTGTGAAGCGTCTATAGATATTGTTATTATTTAATATGAATCACTTTAGTTAAAGTTCATTTAATAAACCTTTTCCCACACCTGAAGGACCTGTGTCCAAGTGATATGCGATCTCCACTTTAGGGGAAATTTTAATACTTTCTAAATACATTTAGAGTTGTTTTATTAACAAGTTTTTTTATGCTTAAGTTTATCTTCCACTAGCATTTTCCCGCAGCTGCGCCCGCGTGGGAAAGTGCTCGTGGCAAAAAACTTCTTTAGCATTTGCTAATATTGTATATTTATACCTACTGCAATATAGTAGTAGCACAGAGTAAAAATATATAGGTACTTTATAATAAATTTTCACACGTACTTTTTAATTTTAATATTTCCTACATATAATCCCCTAGATAAGGATAGTGAAATTAAGTATCCGTCTAAATAGCTTCTGACAATACCACATTATTTCTGATCATTCTTTTAAACTTGGGTTGGGTATAGTCTATCCTTAAAAGATAGACATGTCTATGGCATCGCGGACTTTTTTGTAGACCTATAAAAGTGAAACAATCCCACCATGCATTGTTTTGTTATTTATCTCAAACGGGTTACGTTAGGCAGCGTATTCGATAAAAGTTCCCAGACGGCTTGATTTCCACAAAACCTTAACAAATTATTATGGACCTAAACCTTCCTAAGGAACCACTCTGTAAACGGCATGAAAATCCTTTCAGTAGTTTTTGACATTATCGCGAACATACAGACAAACGGACTCGCCGGGGCACTTAAGTATCCTGTGTCCGTCTCCTGGTTGTAAGCTACCTCCCCACCAACTTTCAGCCAAATCGGTTCTGCCGTTCTTGAGTTATAAATAGTGTAACTAACACGACTTTCTTCTAACGACGATAATTGTAATGTGTATTGTTCAGGTCACCGCCCAGCGGCCTGCGGGACCTCTTTCACGACGAGATATCGAAACACCACAGTAAGATCTTGTCTACCTACTATCGAACAAGTTGTCGCTCGACCAGGCATAAGATGAAAATCGATTAACATCGCCGTTGAATCGTGCGCACGCACACCAACTATGTGTCAATACGTGGTTCAATCACGTCTGCAGGCGTTGCGGTCACTCCATTTAAATATTTTGAGGCATCCTAGTGCAAAGGAAAATGTTTAGAAACTGTTCGAGCAGGATCTTTGTCGATGCTGTGGCTGTTAAATAAACTAGAACCACATACAATGAACTTCATATGCCGCTAGTTCCGCCCTACCACAATAATTACTGATGATCGCAGGTCGCGGCGCGCAGGTCCTCTACAGCACCATCAACCGGCAGTCTGCTCCCTACAAGCTGGGCTGGTAGGTAGTTACTAACTTCTACAGATACAACATTAAGGTAAGACCGCACTAGGCGGCAGCGGAGCGACCCGACGCGTCGCTACAAGTAATACCGCAATAAAGTGCCGCGTCGCGAAATGCTGCTGCCGCGTAGTGCGTAATATCTCGTACAATTTCATATAAATATTTGGTCGTGTCGCGTCGCGCAGTTCCACTGCCGCGTAGTTTTGCCTAGTGCGGTCTCACCTTTAGGCTACAATGTAACAAAATTAATGACAGTATGCATAACTTAAAAAAGTTCGTAATTAACAGAAAAAAACATGATTAATGTTTCCTGACAACTCGCACTACGCACTACGCATGAGCACCATCACACTGCCGTACAACGTACTGACTTTAAAGGTCACGCGTCTGTCGCGCAGTATCGGCCACACAAAACTAAATCACAATGGGTTCAGTCGTGAACTGAACTGTGACTGAACCACATTGACTGCTGCCACAAACAAACATACAGTCGCACACATACATAGACACGTCAACCTTTGAAATACCCCAATTTACGTCGAGGGTTAAAAACAAGGCATAGGTACACACTACCTGAGTTTATCAAAATAGGCCATGCTTCAAAATCTATACTGAAATATAATATTATAAAGAGGAAGGATTATTTGTTTGTATGTTTGCTTGTATTAAATAGGCTCCGTAGCAGCTGGACCAATGTTGATGACATTTGGCAAGGATATAGATTAGACCACGAGGAAGGACATAGGCTACTGTTTATCGCGGCAAAATGAATTGTTCCCGCGGGATTTATTTTTGTGCGCACGAAGTCGCGGACAACAGCTGCTAGTCTCTTGATAATGTTATAATTTGTATGACGTTTCAGGGTCCATGCTGCGACGTGTCAAACTAAACGCAAGAGGTGTGACACTTTATTTTATCTATGCAGTAAAACTAACAGCTTCTTAACAAGTTTTTTTAAACTTATTCTTACCTTCTTTCTTTCTTTCACCCCAGATGTCGGCATTACCGTGCGTCGCACGATTACCGCTGCCTGCGCGCGCACGTCATGAAGCGCGCCGGGCCCACGCGCAGCGAGTGAGTCTGCTTCTCATATTACGGCCCTGGTCTTCCCGCGTGCGGGTCTCGGCCGCACGCGGGTGATAGGGTGTTCCAGTTCGCGCCCAGCCCGCGGGATACCAAAATGTATGACATGACAGGATGCGGCAGCGCGCATGCGGCCAAAACGCCTGACAGGAAAAAGGCCCTTCTGTTCAGATCACTAAACAATCCCCGCGACCCGCGTTGCGCGAACGGTGGGCATGGCCAGGGAACCTGATTCGCTGGTTTGCTGGTCGCGGTCGCGGGTCGCAGTCTCGCGTCGCCTAGCCATGAAGGCTACCCTCAGTTTCTCATTACTGACTTCTTGTATGTTCATAGACTGGAGCAGCTTCGTGGTAAGATCAAGCAGTTTATTACGGGCGCGTTCGTCTTTCGCATGCTGGAGGAGGCCAACCTCACGGTAAGCGATCATTTCTAGTAAGAGCATCCATACTTAGTTGGACTATAGGCCTTTGTACCTTTACCTCTTCTAAGGGTTCCGGGACGTGAATTGCGGAACCCTAAAAAGAGGTATAAAGGTCCGTAGTTCACGTCTCGGAACCCTAAATGATTCGTCATGTCCGTCCGTACGTCCGGCCTTGGCTTACCTTCCAAACGGTTAGTGCTAGAAACATGGATGTGTATTTAGCACGCCGACAAAGTGCTAAAGTAAAATCACGAAAAAGTATATTTTTTGGGGTAGGTACCTCCCCTACACGTAAAGTGGGGATAATTTTTTTCTAACGTCGACTCCATAGTATGGGATATCCTAAAATAAATCTTTTAAAAACATTGAGAGGTTGAAAAGATGTTTTTTTTGTTTTAGCTATCCGTTTGCGAGTTATTTAGTTATTTAACTTTAAAACTTTGTTAGTTCGGGAGTTATAGAAGATATATTTGTATGAAAACCTTCGTACAAAAATAACGATATAATAAGTAAGGAAACATACAGTACATTGTAAAATAAAAACAATAAATGAGTGAGTACGGAACCCTTTTACTCGCACTTTGCCAGTTTTTTGACTAACAGGGCTTTTGGAATTACATTAGTGATGGAGTTATGTTAGGTTTGGCTGTCAATGATTTATTATATTAAATGACTTTTACCTTTTGCAGGATGCCCGGGCTGGATGACGAACGCATCTCAACCGAATGTAGAATAGGTTCTACATTCAATTATACAAACATATTAAATGTATTACTTATTACAATGTGGTTGAAATTCGCCCGTAAAAATTCATTTAATTTTTGACCGACTTCCAAAAAAAGGAGGCGGTTATACGATTACTCCGCCGTCTGTGGACCGATTTTCAAAATTATGTTTTTTATGTAAAGGCGTACTGTTATGTATTCTGTGGTAAAGGGTATAGTCCGAAGTTGGTCCCGTAGTCACTAAAGTGGTGACCTGATGATGGAGTCCAAGGGGAATCGAGAGAACTCCTCGAAATTTATATAGACATATATAGCGATTTTGACTTTTTCTGAAGTAACTTTAGCATATGCTACAAAAAAGTAATTTCTTAAAGTACCGAATAGAACTCCTAACTCCTTATAGGGGTTTTGGGGTTGTTAAAAGAACTGCCGTTTGTGGACCTATTTGCAAAATTATTTTGTTGTTGTAAAGGGTATATTCGAAATTGGTCCTTGAGTCACCAGGTGGAGACCTGCTGATGGCATCCATGAGGAATCGAGGGAACTTCTCAAGACTTATAGGGACATCTATAGGGATTTGACTTTTGTAAAGTATATGCGACCAAAAAGTAAAAACTGCACAGAACTACTCAGTCTTTAAATATACGCGTTTGAAAATTTCGGCATAGTTTGAAGAACTGCAAGCATATACCATTATGTTGGCGTATCGTGTGAAGATGGTGGTCCATCTTCACACGATGCACCAACTTATACAACACCTAATGGAAGCTTGGCGCGTATAGGTACTGCAAATCTACATTCGAACGCTTATTTTGAACTTTCTTAAAATGTGGTAATAATAATATAGATAATTGTTTCTTTTTATCAATTTTATGTATTTATAAGCATTATTTTTAAAATCAATATTTGCTTCCCGCACACCTTCGTCCGCGCAAACTTTGAGTTGCCGGCCAAATTACTGTACTGTAAGTTTTGCTTCACGTATTAATATAATAATATATTTTTTAGTAAGGTATTTAAATTTTAAAAATGAAACAAAGACTTTGTGTGTAATAAAATTAATTTATTAAAAAATCTCATTAACAAATCAATAAGGTACTAATTTTATACCTAATCGCCAACTTATCCTTTCTTTCTCCCATAACAACCTTTGAATTCTCGTAAGTACACAATTATCTTACATTCCTCTCGAAATATTACCGCAGGGACAATGGGCTCACAATCTGCATCTTACTCTAAACACCCTACTGGCCTTACAACAAAACTGTTTCTGATTTCCATTGCAGTGATCAGTGATCATGAAATGTCTTACAAGACGTAACCTTAAATTAGAAACGTTAATTTAAAACTAGTGTCAACATAACTCGTTTAAATAAAAATGGCTTAAAACAAATGACTACCTACTACATCCGATACGTTTGCTGATCATAAAGTCGTCATTTGTCCGAGTCCGTCTTTAAACGTATACATTACTGTGACAGCAGTGTACAGAGCACACAGTACAGTTTATATGAAGTTGTCTTCCCCGGGCGCGCGCTTGTAGAAGGCACGCGACACGTCCACCGGCCCGCGCAGCCCGAGCCACGTGAAGTAGCCCCGTCTCCATAGCAGCATCAGCGTGAACATGATCGGCACTGCCAGCAGCACGCCTGCGAGTCGCACGGTAGTGCAGATTAGATATAACGAACTAAAAAGGCTCGCTCTTAATCTCTCTCAAAATACTAAATAGACTTCAAAGTAAATTGCACATGTGCCGGTAGATGTCGTGCAGGTGCCGCATGGTGTAGCCGCGCATCTCCACCGGCCCCGGCATCTGCGCCGTTTATTAGCAGGAGACAGAATGACTCACCGATGAGCACACCCAGCAGGATGGAGCCGTCCTTCTCGGGGCGATGGCCGTACTTGCCCACGCAGCGCATAGGCCGGTGGATGTCATGCAGGTGCCGCATGGTGTAGCCGCGCATCTCCACCAGGCCCCGGCATCTGCACCGTGTATTAGCAGGAGACAGAATGACTCACCGATGAGCACGCCCAGCAGGATGGAGCCGTCCTTCTCGGGGCGATGGCCGTACTTGCCCACGCAGCGCATAGGCCAGTGGATGTCGTGCAGGTGCCGCATGGTGTAGCCGCGCATCTCCACCAGGCCCCGGCATCTGCACCGTGTATTAGCAGGAGACAGAATGACTCACCGATGAGCACGCCCAGCAGGATGGAGCCGTCCTTCTCGGGGCGATGGCCATACTTGTCCACGCAGCGCATAGGCCGGTGGATGTCGTGCAGGTGCCGCATGGTGTAGCCGCGCATCTCCACTGGCTCCTGGCAGCTGTAGAGTTAGGTTATGAAAGATTAAAATGTCTTACAAGATTAAAATGTCGTACACAATATATTATGAGGAGAGGAGTCGGAGCTTAAATCTTTTAAGTTGTTATAAAAATCCGCAACCGAACATAAAATCTCCGTCTTTGGAAGTCGGTTAAAAAGTCATCAGTTTATTATTTGCTAAAGCGTAAATGTTCCAACATTTCATAGGTAGGCTCTATATTATAGTCGTGAATTCTCAGCAGGAAGTGATAACCAATTCTAACCCTGAACACCTGAAAACGCTATTTACACTCAGTCTACGCCTGTTTGCGTAACTTCACAGCCATATTGTTCAGCCGCAGTTACATAAGACAGTAATTTTACTTGATCGAAATTCCTTACATCATATTCATAGAGGCATTAGGGTTCTTGGCATCGACAATGGGCACCAGCATGTCGACCATCCACTGCGTGGAGCAGTCGCACAGGTAGGGGTTGTCGGAGAACTCCAGAACTTGCACCAGGTCCCAGCGTGACAGCAGGCGCGAGTCGATCTCTGACAGGTTGTTCGACTGGATATAGATCTGATGATACAAAATTTTGCGCTTATAGAAAACAATAATATATAACAACGTGTAAAAATTTAACATAAATACATAATAGCGTCAACAACAACAACAAAAACTCCAACCAATTGCTCATAAATACCCAGTTATATTAAAGTCATACTGTTTGTTAGCTGATGGCTACTGTCTTAACAACCTTGACCTTGCCATTTAGCTACAAAGTTTCAGTTAATATAAAATATCAATTTTATATTATAGCAATAAGAATGTATAATGGCTGCTAACCTCCTTGACAAGCGGCCAGTCAAAGGTCTCGCCGATGTCATCAGGCCTGGCGAGCGCGCGCGGGTCGATATGCCGCAGCTGCGGGTTGTGACTGAGATGCAGCCGCTGCAGCGACTGCAGGCCGGCCAGCGCGCCTGCGCCGATCGACTTCAGCGCTGGCATGTTGCACATGTGCAACTCCTGCAGCTTGCGCAGCACCGGGAAACCGCTGGAATATATAATTTATTATACCCTTTGTGCCAAAGTTAGTGCCTCAATCACCTTAGGTTTAGGTGAGACCCAATTCCCAGCATTGGGGACGTTAGTGGCTGGTTATTAAGTTGAATTGCTTTTGTACCTGGATATCCTGAACCCTTTCTTATTTAAAGTTCTTCTTTAATTGTTTTTCTGCTCGTAATTCGTTTAGTTCCAATTTTATTAGTAATTTATTATTAAAGTTACATGCCAATTTTGTGCCAAAAACAATTGCTATAGGTAGGGTTGCCAGGTCGCCAATCCTAATACCTGGACGAACCAATCAGTTTGGCCGAACATTTGGGTAAAAACGCCGGACACCCTACATTATTGAGAATTATATCTCAGTCTTAATAAGTATGGCAATAAAGTAATTTATAAAAAACAAGTTTTTTTTTTTAATTTTTACCATAGATCTTAAATTCTAAATTCTAATGAAATATACATAAGATCGAATGTTAAGTGAGTCTAAGTACTTTATTATAAATCAGATTTTAGTATAAGTATATATATTATAGAATAAGTATTGTTTTAAAGGCAGCAATTAAAAAATAATTCGAGATAAACATTAATTATTAACATTTTAAATTCTAAAATTCCTAACAAAATTCCTAAAAAAAAAACCAGCCAAAATAAATGGTGTCCGAAGCCGGACACCGTTTATTTTGGCCGGACACGCAATCGAAAAGCCTAACTATGTCCGGCTTTATCCGGACGCCTGGAAACCCTAGCTATAGGTAAATGTGTTAAAATAGCTTATAGAGTTCCGTCTTAAACACTTACGGGTGGTCCTCGGAGGCCATATCTAACTCGGGTATGGGGTTCTGGTTGAGGTTGAGGTAGAGCAGGTTCTTGGTCTCATCCAGCTCCTGCGGCACGGCGGTGAGGCTGTTGGCGCTGAGGTCCAGCCGCTCCAGGAACCGCGGCGTGTGCAGGAACTTGTCCGGAATCTCCGTCAGCCCGCAGTCGCGCATGCGCAGCACCTACAACACCCAACTAGTGTAAGGCTTTGTCAAATGTTGGAAGATAATCGGAATTATCTGAAACTGAACCACTTGATCTACGTGGAGTTTGTTAAACACACAATGTAGCCATTCAACACAAAAATTTGCTAGAATTTTTGAGAGACGAATCGCCTGATGAGAAGCCACTAAAGTTGTCAACTAGCGTGCGTTGCCGTCCAAAGCTAGGTCAGGCTCAAAGCATATCTGACCTTGAGCATGGGCAGGCTGGAGATGGCGATGAGCGTGACGTGGTCGAGCGTGGCGAGCGGGTTGCCGCTGAGATCCAGCTCGGTGAGCTCGGGCAGGTGCTCGAACAGGTCCTGGTGCAGCGAATGGAGCTCGTTGTAAGCCAGGTTCAGCACGCGCATCGCGCCTAGCGGCTCGAACTCCTCGGGCGAGAACCGACCCTGCAAGTTAAAGGGAAATTATGGTACTGACACGATGGAAGTAAAATAGAAAAATTGAAGATCGAGTTGACTCGTAGGAATATATCATAAGATTGTTTACGCAAATCTTACTTCGAATTCGGCGACATCATATAATTATAATATTAGCATTCCGGCAAACTACTCGTAAAGTTATGGAACGCTTAAAATTTGTGGCTACAGGCGGAATACCCAAATGCTACTTCATCAAGGAGGAGCTGAAGTCACATGCTCTCCTTGTCAGTTAAATACCAAATAGTTTTGCCTGGGAATTCAATGGGTGACGCTGTGGATTTTGCATTTCTTTCATAAATTTGTGTTCTTTCTTTCAAAAAATGTGTAATATTGATAGAATATTAACCATTAAATATTCGTTAACGTGCACAAGGAATACAGTCTTGAAAATTGAAACGAAAGTTTGATTGAAACGAAGAAATGGTTATAAGCCAATGCCATATATAAATGAAAAGAAACAAGTGACAGCAAGTGGACCTACCTTCCCCCCCCCCCCCCTGTTTCAAGTATGCCGTGATTCTCTTAGGTTGAATTCACACCGAAACGAAACGATACGCGATTATGATAGCTATCTGCTATTCCAAATTGAACATTATTCATTACACAAGAAGATACACGTTTCATTATAAGAGTTTGAATGTCAGGTTGCACCGCGCTGCACAGATGTCATATGAAACGTGTATCTTTTTCTGTAGTGAATATAGTTCAATTTGGAATATCTATCTTAAAAATGCAACGCCGCGTAGCGTTGCGGATTGAACTGACCCTTAGAATTTCAAGTTCTGCTTAACCGTACCTCGAAAGCGTGCGGGCTGAGTCTCTCCGTGGTGAGCTTGTTGTGGCTGAGGTCGAGCACGCGCAGCGTCTGCAGGTCACGGAAGGCGGCGGTCTCGATGTACTCGATCGCGTTGCGCGACAAGTTGAGCGTCTGCACCGGCAGGTCCGCGAAGCTCGACACGTTGGTCAACAGGTTGTCGCTCAGGTCGATGGAAGTGGGCTTCAGCTCGGATACATCTGGAAGGACGGTATCCAAATTAATGTGTCATTATTACTCGGTTTATAAGTGACGTAATCATTTTGCTAAAATTATTTGATCAAAAACTTTGAAGGTTTTTGTTATTTAGCAAAAGAAACCATATCATCTATCCTAATTTTATGTATTGTATTTAAAATGTTTCCAAATTAAAGATTGATTGAAAAGAAGATGTATCCATGGTCAAGAATAAAATTAAAAGAAAACACTTGGATGTGGCCTTGGTGACAGTGACATTCGGATAAATGACGTCATCCAAAGTCTCTGATTGGTTTGTTCCGTTTTCACTACTTAACTTCCTGACAAGTAGTGAAAAGGGATTATAATTCGTTTTTTTTCCGTTTTCACTACATTTTATACCAAAAGCCTTTTTACACTTTGAAATAATTCCCAACTTTTGTAACTACATAGTCGAACGAAGAGTGCAGGACATTATCTCCCTGCTGAAGCAGACGGATCCAGACAACATGTTTTTTGGCGA
Source organism: Phengaris arion (assembly GCA_963565745.1). Classification (NCBI taxonomy): domain Eukaryota; kingdom Metazoa; phylum Arthropoda; class Insecta; order Lepidoptera; family Lycaenidae; genus Phengaris; species Phengaris arion. The sequence continues at coordinate 17,232,354 of OY751434.1, read as the reverse complement.
AACCGGCCTTTGTGGCGAAAGATCTCCACAAGCTGCCGGTGGTAACGATGGACCTCGTCGACGTCTCCAGCCTGCTGAAGAACTTCAAGAGTATGAAGGAATCTACCATCAGTGACTTACGTCGTGAATTACTACAATTAAAATGTAATAATTCAGTAAATAGGTCACCCGATCATTCAACCGCCTTTGTCAACTCTTGTCGTTGCAGCTACCGCCGCCCCCACCTGCCTTCCCCTCCGGATTGTACAGACGCCGAGTCAACAAGCGACTCAGCATAAAAAAATTGCGACTGTCGCCGGTCGCCCCGCACCTCCCCCGCGAGCGAAGATAAAGGGGGAGAAAGAGAGTCACATGGCTGTGGAGAGCCGCAAGGCTCAGCCTCGTCGACCTGGTAAGGACGAGAGCAGGACGCGATGAGGAGGGCTTCATACTGGTGGAAAGAAGAGAGAAGAGGAAGCCCGCCGCCCGCAACCATCGCGGCACCGCACGCGGCGCGGCACGTACCGGAACTGCGCCCTCGGTGCGAGGCACCCGCGACGCCGTTGTACGTATCCCGCCATGAGGTCAACTTCAGTTCCTTTGTGGTGAGAGTACCGACGCAACTTTTGTGGACCTTCGAGATGGAGGAGTTTTCCTCTTCTTTCTTCTCTCCACCAGAATGAAGCCCTCCTCATCGCACCTCCTACTCTTGTCCTCGACCGGTCGAAGAGATTCAGCCTTGCGGCTCTCCATGGCCTTGGGGCTCTCTTTAGCCTGGCGGCTCTCCATCTTCCCCTTTGATTACCGCGGGGGTGCGGCGTAAGCGGCAACACTGACATACTGTTTCTGCTGAGTTGATGAATTTTTCAGCTTCAGATCGATCGCTAGCGACGAGACTTCGGCGGTTGTTGACTCGTCAAATTCCGCTGACATGACCGCTGAAATGACAAATGATGCATCCAATCTACATCGCATCTCGTCCAGATCTGTCTTCAAGGAGTTAGACTTGCAGGCTGGAAACGTTGACGTGGTCCATGGTAACCACCGGCAGCCAATGGATATTCTTAGCTAATAAAGTAGGAACGTCGTCAGGATCCATCTCCTTCAACAGGGTGATGATGTCCTGTAAGCTACGTTCGCCCCTATTTCTTCTTCGTGATGGTAACATCTGCGTGGTCTTGCCGAGCGCTTCACACAGCATCAGCTTGCCCGTGAAAATCTCCTCGTTGGTATAGGTGGACTTGCAGAGCTGCACGATGCTGTCCTCGTCATTGGATATGAACGGAGTTTACGGCAAATTCCGTACTTACCTGCCCACTCGTCATTAGTGAAGAAGTCTGTGAGGCTCTGGTCGAAGCAGTCTACCTTCTCGTCTCGGCAGAGACACTTGCGGCAGATGCCGGTCTGTCGCCACGCGGCGTTCCGCGCCGGAGCCACAGTGCTGGTCTCTATAAAATATAATGAGTAAGAAACCACGAGGAAAAATAATTTATGTAAATAATGATCATCTCACAAAATGAAAACAATCTTAAATTCTATCAACCCAAAGTTATTAGTTGAGTTACTTATGTAATTTCGTAAACATAAGTAATTTCACTTGGTCGTATTACCTATAATATTTAGCATCTGATACATGAGTCCATCCATCAATGCGGTGGCATTTTTTATTTTTAAGTATATTTCGCAGTTTGTTTAAGTAGTTAATGACGATTCAATTTTTTTTAAATTTTATCCTAAGCTTACGAACCCATAAATGTTACTAGTATTTTGTCTCGTGACCTCGAGTTTAGTTACACTATACGCTCATAGATGGCCCTGCGACACTTGATATCTGTTTCATATTCTACAAATTTTAGCCAGATAGTCTACACAATAATACCTTTTAAGCAAGTATATTCTTAAGTTAAAATTATTAAGAATTATACTATCGCTGAAGCTACACACCACGTCAAGCTAGCCCCGTGCTAAGTACTCGAAGAACTTGTGTTACGTGGACCAGACAACGAGAAGTACCTATATAATACTTTTATACTATACTATACATGTAAGATTTTGATTATATTATACTTCGGCGGGATTCGAACCCACGTTCCCCGGCTTAATTACCAACGGCCTCAACCGCTGGGCCACAGCGGTCGTTAAATTATAAATGTTATGTATAGTGTTCCGAATTTGAAATGAAATGATAAAATAATAAAAGGTATTGACTCACCATCGCAGCTCACTCCGACAAGGACAGTCGTTACGAGGGCGGAAATGAATCGCCAGCCCATTGCCACTGAAATAACACAACAACATGACTATAGCGCGCTATCTACCTGGTACAGGCCAGGAAATTGAGCGTTTAGCTGATGACATACTTTTGAAATTAGTTATGATATATGCATGTTATCTTAACATCTTCGGAAGGCTATCTATCTAGCCTTCCGATCTAAACGACCACCGCGACCCGCGACCGCGACCAGCGAACCAGCCAATCGGGTTCTCCGGCCACGCTCGCCGGTCGCGCGTCGCGGGTCGCGGGGATTGTTTAGTGCTCCATATAAATTTTAACTAAGCAGGGGCTCCGAAACCCTGTTTCGGTCTCGCGTCGCGCGTCTTCTCCCGACGGTACGCGACCCCACGTCATTAAAATGAAAACTAATAATGAGGGCGGCCAAACTACTTAATACTTTCTTGTCCTGAGTGTTATCTTGTTTTGGTATCTTAGTTTTATCTCGTGCCCTACTAGATAAAGGAGCATCCGATTGTGTAAAGGATAAAAACGGAGGAACTTGACTTAAATAAATAAAATTTCAAAAATTAAGTAGCTCGTCCCGAATCGTCAAGCAATGATCGAGCTGATGATGATGAATTACTGCTAAGAACACTCTCGATCATGTCACTTTTAACAAGAAAAAAACTAGATCAAAGTCGGTTCACCCGTTATGGAGCTACGATGCCACGGACAGACAGACATACACGTGAAACTAGTAACACACCTCTGTTTTCGTCGGGGGCTGAAAATCATCGATCGCAAGGCGAAGGAGAGTGGATGCGACTTTAAATTACAAAAAGGTTATTCATGTATATTTTATTTTGGATGTAAAATAGACAGTTACAAAGCTTCTATTCAATATTTAAAAATAAAATTGAAACATTTCGCTTTTGTAAATAAGCCAAGCGTGAACTCAATTCCGAAGATAACAAACGTCGTCATCGTCACAATCACGTTATCATTTTTCACTGCACCCATTTTCACTCGGAAAACAATTAAAGTTATAGAAACAGAATTCTCCAAAATATGCGCTAAAGTCTAAACAATTTAGCCTTGCTTGTAATACATATTAAGTACATAGTGTACCTGTCTATAAAATTTAACTTGGGTTCGGAACATGAATGTGTTAAAACTTACCTATTTTATTATATCTGAAAATGAGGTTAGGTACTTAGTCTTGTTTTCAGATACCTACCTAAGTATCTAAATATACATTCACTATGCACTAAAGAGTGTGTATGCCCCTCCTCCTATATCCTGGGTAAACTTCCTTTTTCTAGAAATCACACAGTACCTGTATCCACTTAAAACAAATGTCTTTCACACTATGTACTTATATTGTGACATGTAAGCCAAGTGCTATCCGTATTCTAGTGTTTTGAGCCCAAGATGGCTGCCTGCTATCTTATCACTAGGATTTTATCACCTGCGCGTTATCAGCGGGCGAGGTGCGACAGTCAGCGGTTAACACTTCCGCCGCAGTCACCTAAGCGATAACGTTTTGAAAATAAGATACAGAAAATGTTACGAATGATAGGAATCTATACGATTGTTTTGGTCATGTTTATCACTCGTTATGTGAGTTAAATTGAACTATTTTTAGGGTAGATTGTGAATTGCGATCTGGTAGAAACTATATTATAGATCTATAATATTATGGGATTTACATGGGTCGATTTTCGCCGTGCGATGAGTCGCTTGACAAGTCGTCTTGTACTTTTTGTTGGCGAAATTGGTAATTTAGACGGTCGATTGGAAATCGTGCGGCTTTAGTCACCCGTGTAAATCCCACATTACCTAATGTTACGTTAAATGAAACGTAGCACTCACGTTACAGTCTGCCGAATACTGAAACTTAAATTACTACGACACTTAAATTAAGTGTTTTACTAAGGTATAATACATAAGAAATAAGTAATGTTTAGCCAGTCATTTACTATGACAACTTATATGAACTTTTCCGCCAACACAAACGCTGGAACTGTTCGCACACCGCCGCGTGCCACAATCGATATCGTTTCAATAGATATAATATTTCCGTTGTACCGACACTCATTCTGGGAAATACGATAATTCATGACGCATACCCAGCGATTATATTTTCACCAGAATATAATGGGTATCGCTGTCCAGTCTGCGCCAACCTCAACAACTTCTATCGTCTATGTTCTCTGATACACAGATATTAACAATAGTAAATTACAAGATATGTAAAGAATTTTGTTGGATCTCTATAATTGGAACGTGCTAGGAAACGTTGGTTCTGGACTCTGGTTACTTTATATCATATGCATGGTGCATATTTATTATTGTTAGGACTTGTTTCACAATCGCTCAGTAAGTGTTTAATAGACTATCCGGAGGTTTTGTCGCTGCTTACTTTATACTGAGCGACAGAGACAAACTTGTCAATAAGCTTTCTGACACTTGCCAGTAAATTGTAAAACAGGCCCTAAATTTAAGTTTACTGTCCTCGGAACATTACAAGACGTATAAACGTGGGAGAGCCATGCTTTGACACGAATGGGCCGGCTCGACCGGATAAATACCACGGCCTCCCGATTCACAGAAAACCGGCGTGTAATACAATTGCGTTGTGTTTAGCCGTGTGAGTAAGGTTACCGGAGGCCCACGGGGGTTTTGGAAACTTAAGGGCTAGGAACGCAAGTGCGCAACACAATCTATCTACATCTACAACTTACAAGTGTAACTCCTCTGATATTGCGAGAGACTATGGACGGCGGTAATCGCTTTTCATCAGGCGATCCGTCTGCTCGTTTCCTGGTCCATTTCAGACTACGCCACACTACAACGATCAGAAATCAGAAGCAAAAATAAGAATATTAAAAAATTTTATTAAATACTTATTATCTAAGATACTAGATTACTATCTAAGATACCTGAATCATGACAATATTTAGAAAACATTAAGCCCTCCGCTCCCATGGCGCGGAGCTCGTCGCAGCATCTCCCGGAGCGGCGGTGCGGCGCGGTAATGCGGCGCGCGTCGTCAGGCGCTCAACGTCAATTAGTCGCGATCTACCCGCCGCTAGATGGCGCGCATCGGATTACCGCCCGCGCGTAATGAGGCGCGGATGTTATAATTACGCCGAATGATTCTTAGCGTTGTTAATTAATTTAATTAATCTAGTTTTTGTAATGACTTTTAACTTCAGCTCCTCATTAGATATACTCTGTTCAGATCAATTTAGTCTAAACGTGAACAAAGAAAACAATAGAACATAGTATATTATAATATAATGCTACTAATTTTAATGTCACTTAATTACGGTGCATATGATAAACAATGCCACAGTCATTTGGCCACTTATCATCTTTTTGTTTACGTTTAGATTAATTGGATCTGATACTCTGTGTACGCTTAGGTATACGGTATACGTTTCCCGACAGTTACGTAGTTTGATGTATATTATAAAACGCTGCCAGACGACCACTCACCCGGGCATCTTAATCAAGCCACCGTCAAAAGATCTTAAAAAATGGAGATTAATTGTTCGGCGCCCTCGAGCTGGTGCCGCGGGAATGTGGACCTTGTGTCGGCGGCGGTAGGGGCGAGGGCAGGCAGGCTGAGCGCCTGTCCGGGTAAGGGCCGCTTAGGGTCTGGTGACAGCTCCTAACAAGCGCCGCGCCGCGCGCCGTAGGGCTTGCACAAATTATCTTAATAATACTAAATAAATCTTAATAAATAATATAGTAATACAGTTTTATGTAGAATGCTATCATTAGGTCCATGGATCAACTACAATGCCATTGGTTATTTGCCTAGCCGCCTAGGAACAAGTCAAAATTTAGTTTTTTTTTAAACAATCTGAAATAATTAGGTGCTTACAACTAATAACGAGTTTGAAGCCGGTTACAAAACAATATTAATGTTTCACATTCGCCAAGAGTCATGAAGCGGCTCAATGTATTTTCAATTATTGTCATAACAATATAAAAAAACAATTTTAAAATATAACGCTGAGATTACCCCGCGTATAGACCAGAACCTCGATTCTCATTAACTTATTTACACTTTGTTTTACTTTTATTGAATTATAAGTGAATCGTCTTGATTTGATAAACTGATTTGCTTAAGGCTCAGCCCTGCTGTCTCCGTCGTCGTGCTCCTGCAGTGTGCCGCCGCCGCCTCGACACTGTCATACATCTGCGCTGATACGGGGCGCGGTGTTAGAGCTACTGAGACCACTTTAGGTGTTTCATATATTTTATTCATCTCATATTATATGCGCCATTTTACGCATTTCTATTGAAAACTGCCAACATTAATGTTTTCTAATACGATGAATTCAGATAATTCATGTAGCCATTTTACCATTTCACGATTTTTGTAATCAATAAATGTATGAAACAATATTAAACACCTAAAGTGGCCTTTTTAGACGCCCCGAAGCCCAATTCTCGCAACTATTTGTCATCATAATCCTGTTGCGGCCAGATGGTTTCCCTTAACCCGGAAACAAAATAAAGTATGCTCCTCTGGCCTCAACGAACCTAACTAAATTTACTTGAAATGTGCTTATTAGCTATACTATACTTACGTGAGATGCGACGCGCTGGACTGGAACTGGACTATATCCTGCTACTATCCTCCTACTATTATAAATGTGAAAGTTTGTGAGGATGGATGGATGGATGGATTTATGTTTGTTACTCTTTCACGCAAATGCTACTGAACGGATTTTAATGAAATTTTGTATGGTAGTAGTTTAGGCTCTGGATTAAAACATATATCTTAGCAACAGCAGCTAGTAATTTATACTTACCTACTTTTGAAGATATTCTTTAAAATCCTTTGGTATCTTACGAAATCGGCATCGATTTTAAGTACAGATGTCCTAATCACCACTTTCATTTACCTTATTTCAAGCTTTTTTTTCAAGCAATGTTTTGGCCTTACTATCGAGATTATATCAGTTATAGTGACGACTGACGACATGTGTGTCTCGCTGCTTGCGCGAGGCTGGCCTGAGGGTCACAAAGGTTAAGTACCCCCGCGTGAGGTGACATTCTGCACCAGGGGGCGAAACATTCCCCGGCTAATGTCAACTAAACACTTGTTATAAACTATTGAGTAACATCGTTAACTATTGTTAGATATAAATATAAGAAAGTTTACCTAGTAATATTTGCTAGGTACTTTATTTTCGAAGTATATTATAAGATATTTTATAAGATATGTAATATATATTACCTATAGAGGCTATAGCGAGGCAAGTCGAGGCCAATGTGTGTCGACGCTTAAACTGCCCCACTTTGAGGCTGTTTCGTGTAGTTGAAGTTTGACACATTAACAAATATGTTTAATCAGTTCGCAGTTGACAAAATCTTCTGAAATCAAGATGGCGTTACATTTTCTTGTATGAAGATTTTTTCTGTGAAATGTACCCATAGCCCATTCTAAATTTTGAAATCATTGGTGGCAAGTGGCAACACTGTCTATGGTTGTTTTTGTAAGAGCGTTTTACAATACGCGATACGAAAGCCGATATCGCACTGGAAAACGCTATTACGTCGTCGACATAAGAGCGTTTTCACAGTGATTAGGTGCGCTATCCGATATTAAGTTTCAATCATAGATTTTATTTTAATATAAGACATATAGCTGACTCTCACATTGTCGCGCGCGATATCGGATATCGTGATCGCGTAATGTGAAAACGCTCTAAGTGTGAGTTTGCAATCTGCATTGAAGAGAAAAAATACGTTTTCTACTGTTTCTTAAATAAGTTGTTTTCATTCATTTTCAATCATTGTTAGATAAAACGCTACAAATTGGTAATGATAAACTTTGACGAAATGAAATGAAAAATCGATCGAGCTTGGTCTTATCCCAGAGGAACCCTTTCACTTCTTACAATATATATTTTTCTTTTGATAAGACATGAATTATTTCGCTTTCATTAGGTCAAGTAGCCTATTAAGGCTACTTGACCTTGTTTTTATTTATGTCCTAAACGCTTCATAATTGTTTCATTATACACAAAAAAGAATATAACACTATTTTGAAACCTAAAAACCTACAAAAAAAATTAAAATACACTTTTTAAAAACCGACGAAAACCCTATTAGATTTCTGTGCTATTAGCCATGTTGGTTTATAGATTATCTGTGCTGTGACGTCATATTGGTACTATTTGTGATCTGTGCTAAAGTCCGTAGTAGTAAAATGGCGGTGTTACGTTCCGTTTGACGTTTTGACATAAATAACTTTTTAAGATGTCATGAACTATTTATTTACAGAATCGTTCCGTTTCACTTCTACGTGTAGTACGTGTTTAGTGTGTTTGTGTCGTCACATCCTTGCCGGAAGTTACTTCTTAAGTTTTTCATTTATGATATCGCTAGAATACGTTTTCCTAAGCCAAGTACTAAAGGAAATACTTCATCTATGTATGAAATTAAATATGAGTCAAGTAGTCTATTTTCAAAGCGCTGTGGCTAAGTTTTTGCGTTTTTTGCAAATTGGTGTCTCGGGTTCGAGTCTCGGTCAGGCAAATATTTTTATGACTCATTTTTCAAACGCTATCTATTAATTTTTACCGTTTTATTAGAACTCCGAGCAAATCTCGATATTTAGAACCCCGGTATTTAGTACTTATTGAAGGAAACATGAGGTACACCAATGGGACCTGTGGGTACAAATTTACAACCCTCTACACTATTTCTGTACAAGTGGTATTCCCTGATATTTTCTACATGAAATGCCGTCCATGGGCACTAGTCACACCCAGAGTTACAAATGCGTACCCAGTCCGCAAACTACGTTCGACACACGGATGTCAGACTATGACAAACTGATCATGATGACGCGTCTACACCGGCCGCCTGCGATATTATTACGTCGCACAAAGTGCTATATTGTCCTTAATCATTCTATTATCCTCCCTATAATAAAGAAAATGTTCGCAAATCAACTCATACTAGATCAAACCAGTTTTAACCGAATCAAAGCGGCGCATTCCGGATTTCGGGCTTGTAATAACTTCGAATTAGGATCGAGCAAGTTTACTCAACACTTGATAAAATTATCATAGCTCTTATTATGTAATGCGAGGGTCGAAAGTCCGTTGGCATATAAGAGGTACCCGGCAGCTTCGTTGGTCGTCACTTATAGGAACGCCATATTGAGTTGTCGCGGGGTTGCGGGGTTGGAAAGGGGATGAAATACAACTCTTTTAATTTTACGAACTGAAGCTTCTATGAAATGATTTGATTATGGGTGGGATGTGTTTATGATACGGTGAGTAAGTCAAAATAACTTGTCGAAGTTATTTATTTTCTTAAAGGTTATTATTTATTATGAAACATATCTTGCATTATTATCTCTCGCTGCACTCGCGCAACTGGACGCGATACGCAGCCTGCAGAGATGCTCTAAAATATACTTAATCTATATTAATATTATAAAGAGGAAAGGTTGGTGTGTATGTTTGTTTGTTTGCATCTGCAGGGACGACACAAAAGTCCACTCTTGGTTCCAAGTCATTTCACTATTATATATCTAATGTTAGTTAGTCAGTCTAGTCCTAGCCTCCGATCTAAATGGTATATTAAGCTAAACGTTGTTCGTAAATAATATAAGTGAAAAGTCAATGTAATATTATCGGGACTCTACTTTTCATTTATGTCTCCAACATTATATTATGTTCCCCACAGCATCGCATGGGCGCCAAAACTACAGAACTAATTTTAATGAAATTTGGCATAGTTATAGAGTAGACCACGGGAAGGACATAGGCTACATTTTATCGCGGCAAAATGCACGGTTTCCGTTGGATTGTCTTTTGCGCGTACGAAGTTGCGCGCATTTAGTATTGTAAAAACGAGACTGCCTGACTGCCGAGCTCCTCCCGCATGACGCGGACCACACTTATCGGTTGGAGGCGCGGCGGGATCCTTTGAAGGTGTCACCTCCGCCGCCCGCCCCACCCGCCCCGCGCAGCGCCGCGCGCCGCCGCCGCCCGCCCTGTCATTACACCGCATGTTGTTGTGAGTTTGAGCTTATTACACTTTATTACACGATTCCTGTTGTTAGGCAACACTTATTAGTCTATTACGTTCGCAAGTAAAGCGCTTTGAAGTTATTTTTAAAGAGATTTTCGCAAAATGACGAGCGTGAAACCTTCACAGCGTTAGATGGTTTGTTCGTCAATTCGTTTTTGTATGTAACTACCGATCTATCCCGGCTTTGCACGGGTGCTATGTACATATTATACATATGCCTAGTACGCCTTTACCTTCCTCTTGAATATCTCTATCTATTAAAACTTGTTTAGTAGACAGTAGTCGACAAGTAGTAGACAAACATAAAACTCCCTCATCACAGCCACACAAAAGTAAATAAGTTATTCAGTCGTGTTTGCAATATTATTCTGTATTAATACACCCCGACTTTATGTGGCGTTATTAGATCAAAACACCCCACGGGTGAACAAAAGAGTCAATTGTCCGCAACCGGCAGTTCGGCTGTCGGCACCCGGCCGTCGGCGGCCGACAATCGGCAATCGGCCGTCGGCAGCCGACTCAGGTAATCTCATCGTCGGCACGTGTCCGTCCCAAGCTGGTGTAATTACGCGACTAATCACTGCAGTTTTCTTACTAAATTAAACAAATTGAGTGGGAACCAAAATTAAACTTACGAGGGCGGGTCAATAAGTCCGTGACTTTTGGAATAAAACACAGATTTTTTGATAAATAAATCATTTTATTTTTCAACGTAGTCCCCCTTGAGCTCTATACACTTTGTCCAACGCTTCTCCAATTTTTTTATCCCTTCCAAAAAATATGATTTGTCGAGGTCCTCAAAATAGGCCTTTGTTTGCGAGATGACTTCATCATTGGAGTCAAATCTTTTTCCACCGAGCCATTTTTTCAGGTTTGGGAACAAGAAGTAGTCACTCGGAGCCAAATCTTGAGAATAGGGTAGATGTGGGAGCAATTCATAGCCCAATTCATGGATTTTTGCCATGGCAACTGCACATGTGTGCACCCTTGCATTGTCTTGGTGAAAAAGAACTTTTTTCTTGGCCAAATGAGGTCGGTTTTTTTTCAAATCCTCATTGAAGTGGTCCAATAAGTTGGCATAACATTCCCCATAAATTGTTCTTCCCTTTTGAAGATAGTCAATGTGGATTATCCCACGTGCATCCCAAAAAACAGTCGCCATAACTTTATTGGCTGAGAAACCCACCTTGGCCTTCTTTGGCGCCGATTCACCCTTAGAAACACACTGTTTTGACTGTTGTTTGGTCTCTGGTGTGTTGTGATGGATCCATGTTTCGTCCACGGTTAAAAAACTCCTCCATAATGTGATTAAACAACGCCAAACCATCCTGTGAAGTTGTTACACGATTGCGTTTGTGGTCGACTGTGAGCAAACGCGGCACCCATCTTGCGGAAAGCTTTCTCATGCCCAAGTGATCATTCAAAATTGAAACCACTGAGCCATGCGAGATGCCTATGGCTTCCACAATCTCTTGCACTTTCAATCTTCGGTCGGCCAACACCATATCGTGAATTTTTTCAATTGTTTCGGGTGTAGAGACCTCAACTGGGCGTCCAGGACGTTCGGCATCTTCAGTGCTTGTACGGCCACAACGAAATTCAGTAAACCACTTTTTTACCATTGAAATCGATGGTGCAGAGTCCCCATAGTATTTATCAAGCTTAGCCTTGGTCTCGGTAATGGTTTTTTTTTCGCAAAAAATAATGCTTAATAAGCACACGAAATTCACTTTTTTCCATTGTTTCCTTAAGTTACTGGATAGTCTGATAAAGATAGCTGTAAAACACAAACTAACTGACGCAGCAAGTTCATATTTTGATAGGAGTCAACTGACAGATGCCTGTTGACAGGAGTAGTGTTGCTTTTTCAGTAAGGAGGTTAGAAATTCAAAAAGTCACGGACTTATTGACCCGCCTTAGTATAATATAGGTATCTTGTTTTTGCAAAATTTGTATGGGTATATAAATTGGCCATTCGGGTCGGCTAGTGGACGAAATTTGACCATTATTCATGTTTCAATTTTTTGATTCAACTTTATTAGGGTTCTTTGACCTTATATACACAATAGAAATATGTAAATGTTAAGTCTATGGAATGTGTAGGAATATATTATTTTTTATTAATTAAAAAAATATGTTAGCTTCCTAATTTTAAAAAATATTAGCTTTCTGCACACCTTTCTCCACATAAACTTTAACTGTGCCAAATTTCACACTCCTCATCCAGATCCATGATGATGATGATCTAGTTTATTGTAAAGTAAGTAAATTAAAGTATAGCTGTGAGTAGCATATTAAGATCATACTAAAAAGGCATATTAAGATCGTGATTCATAATAATAAATAAATAAATGTTTATTTCCACAAAACAGTTTACAGTAGCTAAGTACAACTCGTAGTCAGCCAGAGCCGTACGCCGTTACGCCTGTGTAAGGTGACGAGGCTCTTCCACAGCTAATATTACTACAAAAAATCTTTAAAAAAACTATCAAAATATTATAAATTGTGAAACTTAGTCACGAGAGTACAACAATAAAGTTATGGGAATTTTAAAATAACAAAGCGCTTTGTTGAACATCTGGTACCAGCGCAGCTCCAACATTAATGTTACACAGTTAGATGTTAATTAACAAAATGTTAATTAACATCTAACTGTGTGTGTGTGTGTGTGTAAATACATAGGCTGCACTAAAAGTATCGGGAATGGAATATTTCCACTGTTCCTGTCATATTAAAATCTTTTTAATTTAAAACTCCTTGGTTTTAAAAATCGAATACCGTTTATTTATTTTAAAAAATATTCTCGGTCTTGTCACAAGATCTTGTCAAACTTGTTTAGTCGTTGAGAAAATGGAATTGACTTGAGAAAATTCTAGAGCGATGATTTATTATGACTTTCGAAGTGGTTTAACACAAAAACAGTGTGTTGACCGGATGATTTCTGCATTTAGTGATGAAGCCCCATCCAAAAACACAATTTATTGCTGGTTTGCTGAATTTCAACGTGGACGTGTCAAGCTCAGTGATGATCCCCGTCAAGGTCATCCAAAAACTGCAGTCACCCAAGAAAACGTTGATGCTGTGCGTAAGCTGATTGAGGAAGATCGACATGTGACATACCGCGAAATTCAGGCAACTTTAGACATTGGCATGAGTCAAATACAAATAATCTTGCATGAACAATTAGGTGTAAAAAAGTTGTTTTCCCGATGGATACCGCATTTGCTCTGTGAAGAGCAAAAAGCGGCTCGCGTTACTTGGTGCGTCAGAACTCTCGAAAGATTCCACGCAGGATCCTCAAATGCTGTATACAACATCGTATCAGGTGACGAATCCTGGATATATGTGTACGAACCCGAAACAAAAAACCAGTCACGAGTTTGGGTGTTCGAAAATGAGTTAAAGCCATCAAAAATTGTTCGTTCACGGAGTGTTGCAAAAAAAATGGTGGCCACGTTTGTCTCCAAAACCGGCCATGTTGCGACTATTCCTCTTGAGGGACAAAGAATGGTTAATGCAGAATGGTATGCTAACATTTGTTTGCCACAGGTCGTTTCTGAACTCCGTAAAGAGAACTGCAACCGCCGCATCATCCTCCATCACGACAATGCGAGTTCTCACACCGCGCACAGAACAAAAGAGTTTTTAGAGCAAGAAATCATAGAATTATTAGACCATCCGTCGTATAGTCCCGACCTAAGCCCTAATGATTTCTATACTTTCCCTAAAATAAAGAATAAATCGCGTGGTCAGAGATTTTCATCACCTGAAGAAGCTGTGGACGCCTACAAAACGGCCATTTTGGAGACCCCAACTTCCGAATGGAATGGTTGCTTCAATGATTGGTTCCATCGTATGGAAAAATGTGTCAAATTTCGCGGAGAATACTTCGAAAAGCAATAAATACATTTTTAAATAGTAATGTTGTGTTATATGATGATTATAAATATTATATTTATGTAGCTTTGCTCCCTTTGGCATAATCAACAAATTCAGCATAATAGATTTATGGTATAAGACAGGTCGCACACTGGCTAGGAAGTAACCCTTTATCATTAAATACCGCTAAAACGCATTACGAGTATATGTGTTTTAGCATCCTTAACAACCTGAACCGGACTACACTATAAAAATACATACCTGCCAACCTAATATATAGTGGCAGTTTATTGATGCCCTTCTTAAAAAAATCAGCTGGACGGGAGGCAACAAATTCTTCAAAGGCATTTTGTACTGCCTCTCGGGTATTGATTTTTTTTTCCGCCAAGAAGTTATCCAAATTCTGGAAATAGTAGTAGTCTGTAGGCGCAAGGTCTTGTGAGTAGAGCGGACGACGGAGAGCTTCCAACCCCAGTTCTTGCAACTTGGAGACCGTCTGCTGTGCAGTATGAGGTCGCGCGTTGTCGTGCAGGAGCAGCGGAGACGAGAGATTGACCAATGCTGGTTGGAGATGTGCCAACTTCTCCATCATTGTGTTCATTTCTTCACAGTACACATCTGCAGTAATGCTCACCCCGTATGGTAAGAAGCTGTGATGAATCACACCGGCGCTAGACCACCAAACAGTGACCATCACTTTTCTAGGGGTAAGTTATCGTTTAGGGCATTGGTTCCGAACCTGGGGGTAATTACCCCCGCGGGGGTAAAACAGCCAGTCTATAGGGGTAACACAGGTGGTACCTAAAAAGATGAAGAGACAGAAAAAAAATTGTTTCAAATAAAATAACAGTAGGTACGCAGCTTGACGCCCTCTCGCGTTCATAAAATCGCGGTGAGAATTATGAACTCTGTACATTTAGGCGAAAAGCAGCTTCAGAATACCCTGTCATTGCTAAAAGAGTTCTGAAAATGTTGGTACCATTTTGTGTCACTTATAGATGTGAGAGAACGTTAGTAACAAACTGGTATTGTAAATGTGCATTTTTTTATAAATAAAGATATATGTTGGTACTTGCTTTAAATCATTTTTGGGGATGGGGGTTAACTGGGGGCAAAATCTAACAGGTCATAGGAGTAACAGTTCTGAAAAGGTTAGGAACCACTGGTTTAGGGAATTGTTTAGGTGCTGAACCATCAAATCAAGCCAATCAATCAACCATCAAGGATCCAACCAACTTATCAAACATATAGTTATCAAACAGAATCCATTTTTCATCGCAGGTGACAATGCGGCTCAAAATTCCATCATTTGTGTGTCTGTTGAGCAGTGCAAGGCACGTCTCGACACGTACTTCGCGCTGGCGATCATTGAGTTTGTGGGGCACCCATTTGTCAAGCTTTTTTACCTTGCCAATTTGACGCAAATGGACCAATATTTTTTTGACGCTAATGTCGAAAGCTTCTGCTAATTCAGCCGTAGATTGTGTATCATTAGCTTCCACAATCGCCTTTAATTCGTCATTGTTGACCAAAGTCTTCGAAAGACCGCGAGGTTCATTTTTCAGGTCGAAATTTCCAGAACGGAAGCGAACAAACCAATAACAGGTGGTGCGTTAGTTTGTAGTGTTAGTTCCGTAAACGTCGTTGATATTGCGTCCCGCTTGTGCCGCGTTGCTGCCACGACGGACTCATATTCCATAATTACTCGAATTTTTAACGTATCCATGATGACGAAAAGGATTGAAATGCGATGAAAATGTAACACTAATCAATAAACAAATGACTACTTTTGGAAAAAGAATTCCATATTTTTAAAATAAAATTAATTTGAAATTAGAATTCTTAGCCAAACAAAAATTATTTTGATTTAAAATGGCCATTACTGCAGAACGGCAGAAACAAATTCAGCATAATAGATTTATGGTATAAGACAGGTCGCACACTGGCTAGGAAGTAACCCTTTATCATTAAATACCGCTAAAACGCATTACGAGTATATAAGTCAAAAGTCAAAATTTTTATTCAAAATAGGTATTTTCATACACTTTCTGAACGTCGATCTACATGATGCCTACCACCGGTTCGGAAACTAGCCCGGCGAGAAGAACCGTCGTAAGAAACTCGCGCGGGGCCATCTTTTATCAAAAATATGGAAAATTGTTCTTTTAAAATATAAAAAAGGCATATATAACAATGTTATGACTAAAACTACATAACAAGAGTACAATAATATATGTAATTTAGAAGTAGCCTTGCAGGGGGTCACCTCATTCCCATGGTGTGCTATCATTCATAAAATCATTAACTTTATAATAGGCTTTAGCACAAAAAACGTTCTTTAACTACTTTTTTAAATTTATTGATTGATTGATTGATATGATTGATATGTGATTTAGCATCCTTTACAACCTGAACCGGACTACACTATAAAGATACATACCTGCCAACCTAATATAATATCATCTCCGTCCCGCTGTAACTTATAGAAAAAAAGTAGACAGAAAAAATCTAGGAGTAATAAATAGTTAACCAGAGGTTATCTTGGCATCAACAAGTGGCTTCTAGAATTAGAAGCCTAACCTGGATCTTCAAAACTTTACGACACGTAGTGCCCAATCCAAATACCCAGTCAAATGATCACCACTCCTCTCGTAATGTTTTGAAAGAAATATATACACGTCTCTAGCAACTAGCTGAGTCTATCATGATCTCTACTGCATACCTGGATTGGGGGTGCGAGCGAGCTCAACGTTCGATATTAAAAATTATATTTATATTATAATATATATATTATAACTTCGTTCCATCCGGGTGTCCCTTGACACCTCTCTTTTTTTTACATTTATGGGACGTGTGGCAAAGGCAGTGCGGCGGTAAGTATTTGCGTTAGTCGCGTCGCTATTAACTTGGATCGGACGGAATTATATAGGGAGTAGTGACATTATGGCCGTAGGGGTGGATACATGTATTCTGTTGTTATCTCGGCGAATTCACACGTGGCTGTTTATTAGTAATTTGTTACGGGAATACAATTCCAAATAATAATAATGAATTCACTAATATTAATCGATTATAAAGTTTGTTAGTATAATAAAGCAATGTTGATTATTCGCATTTTATATAAATGTTCTTTTTGTTAAGTAATGAATTAATTTATGATTAATATTCTTGTTATACAATTAAGTTTCCACTACTAGCGCATTAGGGTTTGTCTGTCTAAATAAATAAATAAATAATAAACTGGACACAACATCTGTAATATTAGTTTATTGAGCTCGTCTGTATATTTACAAAGCTATCCTTATATACTACTTACTGATAGAATACAAATTGCACATGTTTACCCGCTACAATTCGGCTAGGTTTAACGTAAGGCTAAGAACTCGGGGAAAGATTTTCAGTCAGGCCCGAGCAGGCCAACTCACGAGTTACGGTACCAGACGCCGCGGTTGCGATCGCATCGCAATCGCAAGACTGCAAAACGGACAAATCTTAACATAAGAATTTCTTCCACCAGCCTCTCTCTCTGCGATCAGAGTACGCGGGCGCAAATCGCCGAGGCTGCGTGATCGCGGCCCGTGCGATTCTACTGGTCGCCCGCCGGTGCAGCGACACCCGCAAACGTTCGCGCACGCCGCGGGCATAAATCGCGTCGTGAGTTGTGCTTTACTTTTTTACATATATATTTGCATTCTACAGAAGCTGGGGACCCGCCATAGCGGCGGGCGCGACTGCAAATCGCTCCTCGAGTTCTAAGCTTAAGGGTGTGGCCAAACGTTTTTGCATACTAAACTACAGCTCATTGTGCGTCGCCGTGAATCAAATAAGTATTTGATATGAATCCGAATACAGCAGAATTTCTGTTGATCGAAATCCTGCGACTGTCGACTTATTACGTTACGGCTTCACCCAAGTGCCCACACAGCAGCTAATATAGGTACCAAACTCCAGCGAAACGGTTAGACAGATTTTTATGTTTTTTTTTATAAAAATCGGTCGAACAAAAATGTTTTCAGATTTTTTAATTTTTCGTATTCACAGGAACAAAATGTATGGATACAAGTTCACTGATAACTTCGTAATTTTTATTTATTTTTTTAAATCTCATAAATTGAGAAGGGAGGTTATTTTAGGTTACAGTAGATGCTTCGGGACGAATGGACCCACTCGACCGGATAATTAAGACGACCTCACAGAAAACGATGGGAAATAGCACTTGCGTTGTCTTTCACTGCGTGAGGAAGGTACCGGTGTCCCAAAGAGGGTTTTAAAACTCCCAAACGCACTTGTAACTCTTCTGGTGTTGCGGATGTCCATGAGCGGTGGTGAACGTTTTAATTATGGAATAGATCTGGAAATGAGCAAACGGATCGCCTGATGGTATCAGTTGTAGTACTTTCTTACCATAATGTGATCCGTTTGCACACTTAGACAACTGCAACACCAGAGGAGTTGGAGGAGGAGGAGTGCATGCAGGTTTTTTTCAAATCTATAAACCCTACCCTGATCAAAGAAGTTGTAGACCAAAGGGGGAGGGGGAGTAATTGATTCGAGAACGCACGCGTAGTTTTCTAGAAACAAGCAAATGGACTGCCTGATGGTAAGCAATCCCGCATCAAGACATCCGCAACACCGGTGAAATTAAAAGTGCGTTCACGGTCTTTACAACCCCAAATTCGTTGATCTTCGGGTAACGTCCAAAAAGAAATGAGATCCCACAAAAACATGACCTAAATGAAAAAGAATATTTGGTATAGATATTATATACATAAATATTTCATGTAATAAATTATAAAACTTACCTACCTAACTTAACACTTACGGTGGCAATTTTTATGAGTGACTAAGTAATAAATGGACTATCTTGAATTTCACTTGGTCTCTACGACATCTCATAACTTGTTGCGAAGGAAATACTTGGCTTTTGTCGTTTAGGTAATGTTGTTGTGGGATAGCGTTATTTAACAGTGAACTGCCCACGACCACTCCCACAGTAGCCGACGCACCTACCTACACGTACAGGTGCTAGAGGTCATTGATGCTACTATTATCTTTTTTTATTTTAATAATAATAATCCGTGACCTAATTACACACAAAAACTCTTAGCGAATACTTATGTACACTTAACAATTAATTCTAACTGCTTTACAATTGTAGCGTCTTATTGAGATCGAGTGACTAGGGTCTCGTAGTGCAGTATAGTGATCTACATAGAGCACTAACGTAAGTAGCGTACATAATGATATCGGTTTATAGTCTGATCCAACTTCATGTAAACGTAAGAAAAATATTAGATTCAACTAAATGAAGGTGTCATATGTAAGCTTATTGCTTTAGGTTATATATATATATATATATATCTCTTTTTGTCTCTTGGCGGTATTCGAACCCGCGACTGCGTCTTGAGCGCCAACGCGCTAACCACTGAGCCGCGGAGGTCGCCATTGTTCTCTTTGTTTACGTTCGGACTTTAGATGAAATTGGATCTGAGCGGAGTGAACACGAAATGTGAAGCGTGAACTACAAGAAGAAGAAATACAATGCGTAAACACAGGTTAAATATTCTGAACAATTGCTAAGAGATACGTGTACAGTACAAACGCGCTCTTATTGTCCTCGGTAGTCTTCGTTTTTTGTACGTCGTTTGGCATTTCCATACAAAAGCGATGGCTGTCGAGAGACTCTGGAGAGTTAGTTACAATCCGAGTCGTGTGTCGTTATGTATTGTATGAAGCAAAGGTGTAATGTTACATAGGTATTGCAGGGAGATCTAAATTATTTTATTTATTCTTTAACAAAATCTATGTCGTTACCTATATTTACAGAACATTTCGGCTTAAGGCGGTTCACACATATCCATCGCTCCCCGCGCGCTACTGCAGGAGCATACTCGACATGTGAGAATCGCCTTTGGGTCAATTCATGACATTTCCCACAAGCGAAAACGTAAATTATAGTTCAGACGCTGGTGCCCACAACTACGTTCGATTAATTAATTAATTTAAAAACTCGCGTAGAACTTAGGGATACGGAACCCTAAGATAAAAGTAGTCTAAGTTACTCGTTATAACTCAGCTCACTCACCATTGAAAACGTCGTGAAAATCGGTCCATACGTTTCAGAGATTAGCTGGAACAAACAGACAGACGGACAAACAAAAAAATTCAAAATAGATTTTTTATTGTGAGTACCGTCTATACTTTCATGAGCATTTAGTGAAAAGCTGTCAATTTAAAATTACAAACAGAAACTTCAATTTTATTTATTTGTATAGATTGACGCTTCGCTGCGCTTTGATTTTGCGTCAATAAGAATTGACCCTCACTCGGCAAAACATAGTATTGTCGTGTATCAATTACGACGGCCATCACTACAAGTCGACGCGCCGGCACCAGCGCTGCAGCGGCGTGGCTTACGGCGGCATGGCGTAGTGGTGGGCGTAGGGCTGGTCGCCGACGATGTCGATGTCGCTGTCGCTGTGCTCCGTGTCCGACTCCGACGTGTGCGACGCCGATATTCGATGCTCGTCCTACGCAGAAAATACTCATTACTCAATCAATAGATAAGAACTAACAGCCTCTGTGGTCCAGTGGTTTGGAGCTTGGCTCTCGATTCGGAGGTCGTGGGTTCGATTCCCGCATAGTTTGGTTAGAACAATGCAAGCTGATCACCTGATTGTCTGTCAAGAAATATGATCCATGCGTCGGATGGGCATGTAAGTCGGACCTGCGCCTGATCTCTCGCCAGTCGTGCCTATCATCCGTCCCATTGGGTTACGAGAGAAATGGAAGAGAGAGTGATATTTTGTACTGCGCACACACTTGGACACTATAAAATAACTTCTACGTAGCTGGCCTGGTTGCAATGAAACTGGCCGGCGTCACCGACATCGGTGTGGGAAGCTACAATTATTATTAGATGAGAACTGATTTTAAAGTAGCATCAGGTTTCTTAATGTAGCAGGCACATGGTGTTTTGTTGGAGCTGTCTCCAAGCTTCTCTCTATCTAAGATCTCTTTATTCTCTTCTCTCTACTACTTTATCTTGCTCCATCGGTGATGACAAAATTATTATTAGACTTCACAACTATTTATTCTTTAACATTGTTCTATAACATCAGACCAAATAAAAAACCGACCAAGTGTGAGTTTGATTCGCGCACGTAGGGTTCTGTAGGTATAGCAACATTTTACATGTTTATTTATTATTTCATTATTTTTGTACGAAGTTTTCCATGTAAATGCATTTTATAAGTTAAGTCTCTATAACTACGGAACTTACAAAGTGACTTAATATGGTGTTATAGTTTTCCTTTAAAGTTCATAACATGGACTATCAACATGAATCTTTTCAGATTTTTCGAGCTATCCGTTTAGCTTTTAGAATGGGGGACCCTATTTTAACAAAATAATGCTCTTTAAAGTTGAATATCTCGCAAACAGATATCTAAATCAATAAATCGTCTTAAAAACTTCTCAATGTTTTTAAGAGACATATCTCATAACCTACTAATGGGTAGACGCGAGAAACAAAAGTCATTCCCACTTTACGTGTAGAAGAGGTACCCCAAAATGAAACCTTTTTCGGGATTTTATTTTAGTACTTTGTCGACGTGGTAAATACATATCCATGCAAAGTTTCATCTATCTAGCACTAACCGTTTGGATGGTAAGTCGAAGACGGAAAGTCCGAGACGTGAAGTAAAGAACCCTAAAAAGTGAAGACGGCGCTTTATCAAACAGAAACTGAGGGCGGTGTTTTATGCATGTGGTGCGCGTGTAGCCACGCCTACATTATATATAAATAAAAAACCACATACCGCGACAGCTCGACTTAAAAGGTAAGGCGTAGTTTCTATGTGTGTGGCGTCACACTGTATAATTAAACGGCGAGGCGTAGTTTAGACCGGCTTCACTGCGTGGTTGGTGGCGGCGACAGAACTCTGTCGTCACTTTTTTATTCGGTCTGAGCTTGTAATAATATTATTATACCTTTCCATCTGAGGAGCGCGACGGTCCCTTGTTGGTGAAGTCCACGGCCGCGGCACCTGCAACACACCACGTCGCGACACATCAGCGGGCACTAGCGACTAGCGACTAGCGACTAGCGACTAGCGACTAGCGACTAGACCACACTACATACATCGTACATTTATTATTTACGTGATGTTACGCGAGAAGTCGTACGCGCAAATAAAATCCCGCAGGGCCGTACATTTTGCCGCTATAAAAAGTAGCCAATGTCCTTCCCCGTGGTCTACTCTACATCTGTGCCAAATCTCATGATGATCGGTTCCAAAGGACTTCCGAAGTAAAAATCCATAAAGAAGTATGTTTTTTTTAATTAATTTTAATTATTTCTCTACTCTCACAATCTTCATATTTTTGAATTCGGTCGGCATAGACATGTCTATATTTTAAGAATAGGTTACTAAACCCATTCTAATTTTTAAAAATGATCACAAATAATGTGGTATTTTCAGAAGCTATTTAGACGGATACAATATTACCTAATCCTTATATAAAATTATAATAATATAATAAGTACGTGTGAAAATGTATTATAAGTATATATTATTTCTCTGTGCTACTACTATATTGCAGTAGGAATATTTGCTAAAGGAGTTTTGTGTCACGAACACTCTCCCACGCGGACGAAGCTGCGGGAAAAAGCTTGTATCAAATATTTTTACATATATCTGTTTAAACGTAATAAAATACTAGCTTTATATTACCAACTTATAGAATACTAAGAGATTTTTTTAATAAGAATGTAATCGACTAAACCAGATCTCTAAGTTCCAAAGTGGTTTTTTTCCACGTTAGCGCTATTCATAATATTGTGGAAAATCTGTTATTGGCTTATAGTATTATAAATACTAAACTTGTAAAATTATTTGTGTAAAACTGCAACCTTTGCAACCAAGGGTTTCAAATAAATAATTAAATAAATAGTTATAATAATATTGTCAAGACAATAGCAACTTTTTGAACTACATACCTTCTATAATAGAAAGTTAAAAACTAAAACCTGACAACAAAAATTGTATAGCCTATGACACCCGAGCCATTATTACGAATCTATCACAACCTATATTTTGTTACACAGTGGTTTAGGCGCCCCGTTGGAACATACTGGACATACATAGACTGCCAAAATGCCATTATCTTTCCTTTTGGCTTCGACGTAATCGGGTAAAAATAAAATCTGCACGGTGCCTATGTTATCAGTCCAAGAGCTTAGCATCAAAACGAAGGTCAAATCAGCTACAAGCGCGGGGTTGAAGACCGAAGTCTCTCTTTAAGTTCAGTTTCTATCAATATTAAATCATCAAGTTTTATAATCATATATGAATTGCTTAATACGCGTCAACATATTTGATGACAGGGAATTGGAGCGGCTCCCCGCCAGCACCGGCTTACGATGTAGCTACGGACCCCCAGTACTCACACGCCAAACTACAGCTTATATACTACGCGTGAGAAAAACACCGATAGCGCGATTCAGGCCGTCGGTTGTAATCACCAAATACTACGCCTAAATAGAAATTAAAGTTATCACAAACAGTAAGAAGTAGTTTTTGATGAATTTTTGATCAAAAATCATGATATTTGTATGGTAATTCATTTCATAGTTTGGATTATAACGTTACAAAAATTTCTTATTGGATTTGTACGCGAGTGAAAAGGACGGCGAGTGAGCTGTCACAGACCTAGAGCGCTATATTTGTGCCGGCACCGGAACTCTACGTCAGCACTACGTGAGATCATCGATCGCTAGACAGAGAGAGGAATACAGTAAACGCTGGGATGGAAAAAGACAGCTCTATATTGTACGGTCCCTCTAATATCACGGCATAATGTAGCACATATTGTATTATACAATGATTATTACAAATTATTGTATAGTTAAAAAATTTAGGGTAATGAAAATCATTGTAGAGAAAAAAGTTCACTTTTATTTGAATCAATAAAGTATTAGAACCCTGTTACAAACATATAGCGCCTGCGAGAACTCTACCTTTTGCTTTTGACGACGTCTTTGATATTTTTATATAATCAGGATCACGGAAAATAATGATTATTCAATTGTGTTTAAAATATTAGTACCTGGGTAACTGAGCTTGGCCCGGAACTCTAGTACCTAGATTAAAAATATCACAAAAATATTTTACGGGAATTCGAACCCACCACATTCCTAATTTCCGAACAACGCAAAAATTACACATAGATACGAATACCAAACTGCCAATTCGACTGACATTTAAGAGATTCAATTATTGATATATTGTTGAACGACGAAAGAAAAATTATATATAACTTCAAAATTTCCCAAGGATAAGACCTATCTAGTTCGATTTTTCTTCCCCAAACTCCCTGCATACTACATTTCATGGAAATACTTGCAGTCGTTTCCGAGCTTACGATTATATATATATATATATATATATATATATATATATATATATATATATATATATATATATATATATATATATATATATATATATATATATAAGATGAGCTCGTTTAAAGTATAATATTTGACATGTTAATAACTATGCACTTATAATAGCTAAAAATATAAAACATACCCACCAAAAATATTGTCAAACGCTAAATGTAGAGTTCTCGCAGAACCTATAACTTTTCAACTAGAGTTTATGTAGTGACTACTGTCCAATTAATTACGAGAGATGGGGTTCTGGTCTACCAACACCAGTAAAAGTCAGACCTTCATTTCAGATGCATCTTTGGGATGGGAGGCTTGGGAGGAATAAATGATCAGCTTATATAATATCTATAAAATATAACTGACTGGAATATATTTAAAACATTGCTGCAATTAAGGTGATGAAATCAGGAATATAGTTTTAAAGAAGTGACTCCTAGTTTAAGTGTTGAGATAAATTGTGATGACATTTCGAAGAAGAATGTTTGTAAATGCTTCAATATCAGCCAGTAATGATGTACGATAACAAGCCCAGCACACCAACAAGTCTGCAAACTACCCCATCTAATAATACAAATCGGTCTACACTACATACTTAACCCCAAGCTATACAAATAAGGTAGAATTTTGCTTGAGCGGTGATCGAAGACGTTTCGTCACCATGGCAACCAAGACGTCGGCCATCTTCCTCTATTACTGAATTACGGAGCGTCTTGACTCTTGAGTTATTTTACCTCTGACAGGACCTTTATGTCGAGGACATAAAGATCACTATCATAGATACCTCGCGATAAAATATAACTGTTGTATATGAACGTCTTGAGTTGCGGCGCGCGGGCGGCACACGCAAATTCAATTCCCCGACTTTGAGGTTTGCTGACACCCATTAGGCGCTGTGTGCTGCCTTCTCCTATACCTTCATGAGCATAATTATAGTTCTAGGCTTTATTTTCAAACTAACCAAACCAAGAGCTTGTCAGGACACTCAATAAAAAAGTCATGTATCAAACCTCACTTTTATATTTTTTTAAATATTCCATGATACCTACATGATGGGTTAGAATAAAAAAATACATCCCCATTACACACACCTAAATAATAACCTAGCCTAACCTAACAACAGTATGTGAGGAAATTCGGACATGCTTAAAGCTCCGTAACTATCAACACGTAATAGGTTTTTTAAATTATTTCAAAAGGAACTGTCTGATTTCGGTATTGATTTGTACCGATAGTATTGATTTCATTTTTAACTTGAAAGCTTGTTACAACGTAGCGGCGCTACGCCTAATACTACTTAATTATTAATTATAAAAATTAATTTACATCAAACTTTGTCTTCACGAGAAGACATAATTAACTGACTTTGTTGACTGACTACATTAAATAGGAATCAAGTTCCGCGAGTTATCTTTACTCTTTACATTAAATTAATCTCAACAACATGGTAACATGTTAACATGTTGTTCGGGCAGCTACGAGCGACGCGCGAACTTACGGAGAAGCGCTGAATATTCTGTATATATAGTTGTTTCTGTTCTATTTTCCAGTTTTAAAGCTCTTTAATAACTTATAACAATCAATACCATTACATGTTACGCATCAACCATTAAAGTTTAAATTATTTTTAAACAAAAAATGAAAACCGACTTCCAAAGTAAAAATGCACAAAAAAGTATGATATAAATATTATTTTCTAAATAATTCCCCTTTTAAATTCGGCTGAAATATATTAAAATATATTAATATATTAATAAATTTTGAAGTCGTTACCAGCCCGAACAACATCCCGATAAAACAATATTTTATAGAACTCACGTTTCAGTTGGCTGACCAACTTCAAAATTATGAAGATTGAGTAGAGAAATAGTTAAAATATTAGCCGAATGTAAAAGGGGAATTATTTAGAAAATAAGATTTATTTTATACTTATTTGTGCATTTTTACTTTGCAAGTCGGTATAATTTTTTTTTTGTTTAAAATAATATTTTTTCTGTTTTTAGATAAATTATAAATACAAAAAAGCCTCCGCTATTCTCACTCTCTCGGCAAAACAAACTCGAGCCTTATTTTATGCCAGTTTTCTGAGAGGCCGTAGTATTTCCTCAAATAAGCATTACCGATCTGTGGACCTACTCAACAATCACCAGTGATAATAATGATTAGATTCACTTATTAGTTATTTAATAATTATTATTATCTATTGTAGTAGTCGGCGAAAAAAAAAATTGCATTAAATATATTAACTATAGTGATAATGATGATGATTACTGTAAGCGGTATGATGGCATATGCTCGCAGTTCTTTAAACAACAAACATGTATCTATAATCGCCCAGGAGTTCTGTTTAGTAATTTTACATCCAGGATGTACCTTGGTACAAAAGCTTAATTTTTGGTAGCATATGCTTAGACTACTTCAGAAAAAGTTGAAATCACCATATGTGTCCATATAAATTTCGACGAGTCCCCTCTATTCCTCTTAAATCCCATCATCAGGTCACCACTTAGATGACAAAAATATCAATTTGGAATATATCCTACGTCGAAGTAATCGTTGAACTGATATATATATATATATATATATATATATATATATCCGTGGTAAAGTGGTTTAGAGCTCGGCTCTCGGCTATTATTATTATTATAATGCAGGCTGATCACCTGATTTGTCGGACAAGAAAGATGATGCGATCCATGCGTCGGATGGTCATGTATTAAGTCGGACCTGCGCCTGATCTCTTGGTTTCCACTGATGATGATCCACTGGGTTTCGATAGTAAAGGAAGAGAGACTGATCTTGTGTACTGCGCCCAAACTTGGGCACTATAAAATAACTCCTGCGTAGCTGGCCTGGTTTCAATGAAACCGGCCACCGTCACCGAAATCGGCGTGGGGAGCTATTAGATTAGATTAATCTAGAACAGATCCAATTTTTTCCAAACGTTACTACGTAAATTATAAAATGCTGAAATTAGACTAATAATTTAGTCGAATTTCATTGTCCCGCAATAAATAAATACGACACATAGAAATATGTGTATGTGTCACTGTATTTCTTTATGTTCCATTGTAAAGTGAATCTGAACAGAGTATCGTCATTGGACATCCGCAACGCCAAGCAAGGGTTGCCAGCCCACAGTTGTATACGGTGGCCGTATGTGCTAGCACTTGCGTTGAGCACTACGCCACTACGCGCGCGCCGGACAATGTCGTAGTACACGCGAACTACAGACGTATTTTGACAACGTAGTAATTTTGCGGCCAATAAGCTCTTTCTGGACAACTCTTAAAATACTGCCACCACCTACCTCGCTGCTGCTGCTGCTGTTTCCGCAGCTGCTTCTTGTGCTTCATACGGCGGTTCTGGAACCAGGTCTTGACCTGCGTTTCGGACAGGTTGAGCGCGCCTGCCAGCTCCACGCGCTCCGGGGTCGACAGGTACCGCTGCGACTCGAACCGCTTCTCCAGACCTACGGCAGAGTATTACCTTATAATTGTTGTTAAACCTGCTATGATGTCATTGCGATATATCATGTTACAAACTTTCAACCCCTATTTCACCCCCTTAAGGGAGGAATTTTTCAAAATCCCTTCATAGTACGCGTCTTCGTTGTTAATTAAAGCTACTGTTCTAATTTCACGCTTCTACTATTAGCGGATACGGCTGTGCGAGCGTCTATACGTCAGTCAGTGGGGACATCTCCATTAATAGGTATATATACCTAGATAGAAAGAAGTAGAATAATTACTATTATATTTGTATATCGAAAAAGAATTCCTGTTCGTTCCGCTCCTCTATTTTCCCCGTGTCAGTCCTTTGGAAGAAATATAATTGTTACATTTTTATGGTGTATGAGCACATCGACAGCCAGGTGACATGATGAAGACGTTATTCGACAACAGTCTCTCAAGTTTCCGTGAAAATTAGTTCAGTACAAATTTTAAAATAGTATAACTAACTACTACCGGGGTGGAATAACAACACGCGGACATTTTTTATTATCAAATATTATGATTAGTTAAGCCCTTGGACCGTTTTCCCACTTCTGTTCTAGTGTTAGTAGGGAAAGAGACTTATCCAGAAAGAGCAAATTCGTCGCGATTGCGCCGCGAAATGGTAGCTATATGCATAGTGAGTATTGACTACGCGCGAGTTGAGATATTACTAGCCCGCTATGCATGACGTTTAAGTCTAAATGCAATGCGCATATTCGTCGCGAATTACACCCGTACCTAATTCGCCCATTGTGGACAAAGTCCTAATGTTACGTGTGGTATAGTTACCGGTGAGCTGCGGATCGGAGAACACGGTGCGGGCCTTGCGGCGGCGGCAGTGCTTCAGCGCCGACAGCGACAGCTCGGCCGGCGTGAAGATGGCGTGGTACGGCACCCCTGGAGCACGGAGGGAGGGTCACTAACTGAGATCAGTTAGATTGCAGCTGCTTACTTCGTTCAGATCCAAATTAATCTTAATGTAAACAAAAGACCAGTAGCGCGCGTTAATGCTACTAATTTAAATGTCACTTGTTAAAATGCATTAAAATGCAATAAGGAAACACAATGACAAATTAATGGTCGAATTTCATCTTCTTGATTACTTTTAGTATAGATTGATCTGAACAGAGTGTAGCGTTGAGGTGAGCGGAACTGGCGGAATACTTATTAGTGTGTGTGTGGAACGTGGGATCTACCTGAATTTCCCATAATTATATCTACTAATCAAGTCTGGGAATTTGTAGAAAGATAGTTTAAAAGTTACAGCCCTCAGGGTGTTGTCCCTCCGTTCAGACACCGCTATTTCCAGATCACAAAAAAGTATCTATAAAATTACGTTTTTCTGACTACAAATATTTAATAGAACATTCGTAAAGATGTCTACAAATTTACGGACTATAAAGCATTAGACATAAAAAAAAGCTGTAACCACTGCAGTGTCACCGCGTTCACACAAAAGTGAAAAATCGTTTCGCGAAATATACATGCTTTTTATTACCCCACTGAGTTTTGTTTTTCGCGCGTATCTTGTATGCATGTTTGTATATTCCTTTAGATTTGTCTCAAAAACCCAAGTATCCTTAGATAGCTAGTTCAAAGAAAAAATAAATTGCGGATTATGGCGACAAATTGTAAGTAGTTAATTTTTTTTTTAACCAAACCTATCGAGTAGGGTATCAAAATAAAGGAAATTAAATGGAGATTTAAAAAATATACAATATACATATATGTCATGTATTAAAATGTAATCAGCAATAATTACAACCATTTTAATTAAATCATTCGAATAAATTTGTAATCAATGTATTCAAATAGTCGTATTTTTGTACTTTAAATTGAACAAGTGTGTGTTGGATAAGCTGAAAAATCTAAAATAAAATAAACAATAAAAA
This sequence comes from Phengaris arion, assembly GCA_963565745.1. Classification (NCBI taxonomy): domain Eukaryota; kingdom Metazoa; phylum Arthropoda; class Insecta; order Lepidoptera; family Lycaenidae; genus Phengaris; species Phengaris arion. Next base: position 17,202,369 of record OY751434.1, on the reverse strand, counting down.
AATTAAAAACCCCTACTGCAAAAAAAGACAGATATCTAAACAACGCACTAAAAAGACCGAAAAAAAGATTGAGAAAACAACTACATTATGAGCTGAAAGCCTAAGTGAAATAGTTAACGTTATGTTTTATAGCAGGCGGGACCCATTTATTTTTGTACGATTTATAATTTTCAAATGGATCCCGCCTGATACCGAACATAATCTCAATTACTTCACTTAGGCTTTCAACTCATACTGTAGTAGTCTGTTTTCTCAATCTTGTTTCGGTCTTTTATAAGAATAAGAATATTTTATTTGCAAAAATATGGTACAACAAGATGGTACAATGTTAAATGACACTCATATTTTGTCGGATTTACCTCGACGTGCAAATGTTTTGGGAAATTAAATTTAATATAGCTAATAATAAATATTAACATCAGATTAAGGACAAATTAAGGGCAAATTATTGTAAAGTTAAGATTAAATTATAATGATCACGTCATGTTATGAACGATTAATTAAATTAATAAAATAAAAAATAGTGAAATAAAATTTATTAAATAAAATGTCAGTATCTGTTACAAGTTTGATATGTCAATATTGAAAATTGATAAATGTCAAAATTTAAATGTTATATTAAGTTTTTATCATTAATAAATTCATCAACAGTGATGTTTGTCATTAAAATTACAGTGTTATGTGAATTTTCTCTTCATTTTTACTTATGGTTTGAAATTGTATATATTTAGTTTTACTTATATTAATGTTCAACCATTTAAGTACTTTACTGAATTCCGTTATTGCAATAATCTCTAAATTATTTCTGTTTCCACATTTAACTACCAGGGTTGTGTCATCTGCAAATAGTTCATCATTCCTGGTCCGTAACAACTGGAAGATCATTAATGCATATCAGAAATAATAGAGGTCGCTACGCTTCCTTGTGGAACACTGCAAATACTAGTGAGGAAGCCAGATGTATACTTTTTTGGAGATGTTCTCTATGGTAGTTATTTCAACACTTTGTTGACGATTTTTAAAGTAACTTTCTATCCAGTTTAATGCTATTCCTCTTATCATATCTCTCAAGTTTCTGAAGAAATAATCTGTGATTTACACAATCTAAAGCCTTGCTCATATCTATAAATATAGCTAAGGCGGAAATTCCTTTGTCGAGGCCTTCAGATATATGCTTAACCAGATTAAAGCAAGAAAGGGCTGTTGAACTATTTTTTCTAAAACCGAATTGTTCATTGCAAAGTAAACCATCAGACAAAACAAATGTCTGGATTTTATCTGATATAACTTTTTCAAATATCTTTGATATAATTGGGATAATAGAGATAGGTCTGTAATTACCTATTTGATCAGAAGGACCTTTTTTATGTAATGGCTTTACTATTGTAGTTTTTAATGTGGAAGGAAAATACCCTTGACTCATTGATAGATTTATAATATGTGTGCGGTACGGTACGGCTAATTCTTTGGCACATTTTTTAATAATTCTAGTACATATTTCATCGTATCCTTTAGAGTGCGTATTATTCAAATCTTAAATTTTTTTATGTATGTCATTTTTATTCACCGTTGTTAAGTAAATAGATTATTATATAATAGATAGGGGTTGCCTCGCGTGTACCTGGAACGCATGCCTGGCGCCCGCCTTAAGCCTATTTCAACCGATTTAGACAGTGAGGACTGTCCCTCGGACACCAGCAGCGTATCTAACATATCGCACGACTCCGAGGGGCTGCCCGCAAACCCGGACAGGACTGCCCATAATCGGCGTAACAAGGACGAAGACATGGCGCCGCCCATCAGTAAGGAGTTGGCGCCCAAACCTAAAAGGCCGGCCGCCGACGACTGGCCAAAACGTTGGCCTGTACAAGGCAAAGGCCGAATACGACCGGGAAAAGGTGTAGTCCCTTAGGCTGCAGGCCGAAGAGGAAATCGCCATAGTGGCTCGGGGGGCGAGGAAAGCTGGAGCGTCCATCCGTTCTGGCCTCTCCCCCACCAGACTCCCCGCTACTTCTCCTGCGGGAGAAGAAGCGACGGAGCGAACGAGCACTGCGCTGGTTGGAGAAGTGCAGGCTTCGTCGAAGATCATCTGCATGGTCGCCACGAAGTCCTCCAACTTGAAAGGCGGTGGTGACAATCGCGTCGGCCTTCAACGTACTGCGACAGAGGTGGTGGCAAAGCTGGAGGCCCATAACGCGCGCCTCGAAGAGCAAATGGCCAAATTGCGCCAGGAGCTCGACGAGCTGCGCAAACAGGCCTCCCGCCCCATAGATCGAGACATGCGTGAGCTGTTGTCGGAGGTCTCTCGTGCAAATATAGAGACCTTCGGCAACATGCTCAATGCAAGGCTGGCCGGCCTGGAGTACCGTCTCCTGCCGGAGCTAAGAAGGAGACCCCCGCTGGCGGCGGACGCTGCTGACACCTCTGTCAGCGCCCCGCCGGCGGCCATCGGAGGTAAGAAGGCGCCGAAGCCTAAAAAGATGACGGTGTTAGGCTGGTGTAGCCGCCCCCTTCTTCTTCTTCGCCTTGCGTGGACCTACCTTGGCCCACGGGGCCTCAGCGGGGGAGGAGTTGTTAGTGTCCTTCCCTTGCGCCGCCTCCTGAGCAGCCATTGATGGCTTCTTCTTTTTGGCCTGCAAAATGGCAGCGCAAGGGAAGGACACTAACAACTGCTCCCCCGCTGAGGCCCCATGGGCCAAGGTAGGTCCACGCAAGGCCATGAAGAAGAAGGGGGCGGCTACACCAGCCAAAGCAGCCCCAAAGAGGCAAAAGTCGAAGCTTCGACCCCCCCACTGCGGCCGTCACCCTCACCCTGGAGGCAAGGGCTGCGGAAAGGGGGTGACATACCAGAAGGTGCTATGTGCGGCCAAAGCGGCGATCGACCTGGGTGATCTCGCGAAACGCGAGCACGTATTCTCTCAATCGCCGGAGAGGGCGCACAGAAGGAGGACGCATTCGCCGCAAAGCTGAGGGCGGTCCTAAGCCCTGAGGAGGTAAAAGTCGGTCGCCCGGTAAAGTGCGTAGAAATGCGCATCACCGGGCTGGACGACTCGGTGTCGGCCGCCGACGACATCCAGGCGGTCGCACATTTAGGAGGTTGCTCGGCCAGCACTGTAAGTAAAATAGTAGTGGGATCCAGGGGCGACGCATCTCTGTGGATGCGCGTTCCCGTCGCGGCCGCCAAGAAACTTTTTTCTGGGCGGCTGCATGTCGGCTGGATCTGGGCAAAGGTGGTGCTGCTGGCCGCGAGGCCCACGCGTTGCTACCGATGCCTGGACACCGGCCACGTGGCGAAAAAGTGTGTGTGCTCGGTGGACCTCAGCCGAAGCTGTTTCCGCTGTGGCAAACCGGGCCACAAAGTGCCTGAATGCGGGGCAGAACCGAACTGCCCTGCGTGTGAAGCACTATAAAAGCCGAAGGGGCACGTGCTGGGGGCTGCCGGCTGCATAACAGCGACCCTCCTCTCCCTCCAAGGCCCTGCTTAAAAAGCCCAAGGTAGGCGCAAGGGCGGTTCCACCCGCCTCCGCCACTATGGAAGTGGAAGCTTAGACCCGTGGGTGGCGATCGGGGGATCGTCACCCATACTATGGCTCCCGAAAGTAAGGCTCCCCTATGCCCGGGGAGCTCTCGGTGAGGCATGCGGCGGCACTCCATCTAGCCGCCGCAACAGAAGAGGGCCGGTCGCGGCACGCGCTGCGGGGTCCTGGAACCATGCTCACGCGATATCCACGGCCTCGCATTGGCGCAGAAGGAGGGCATCAGGGGGTTTTAGTCGGTAAACCCCGGTGCACACCATCTCGCACCGGGGGAGTCCGACATACACCGGGGGAGTCCGGGAGATTCGTAACGAATTTCCCGTAAAAAATATAATGTATGTGATTAAATGAATTCGTATTATTTATCATGTCAATTTTATTTAACTTATCATGTCAATAAAAAAATATTTAATTCGTTACAAATTGTAGAGATGTCAGTAATTTTATTATTATTTAAATTTATTTCACGAATTCCTTTATTCATAGTTTTATTCTGAGAATTATATTTTATCAAATCCCATGTATTTTTGCAAGCATAATTTGATTTTCTATATGAATCAAGTCTGTACTTTAAATATAGTCGACGTTTATTGATACAGCATCTTTTTATGCCCTTAGTAAGCCAGGAGTTTTTATTTGGCTTGTCAACTTTTTTCACGTTTATGATTGGGAAACATAAGACGTAAAATAAGCTCATGAAATTTGTTAAAGACGTGTTAGGTATTTATTTTCTCTAAAACTTCAGAAAACGACAAAGCGGACATGCAGTCATAAAATTAATTTATATTCTTAGAGCCAATATCCCTCTTCTTCCAAACCATACATTTTGGGGTTTTTTATACACTTATCTATAACATTCAGATTAAAAGTAAGACTCTGTCCTGTTTCATGATAATGGATGATGGATGATGATGATGAACAAAGATAATGGATTTTAGCTGTTTCAATTCTTGCAAGGTAGGTTAGGTTTTCTTCTTCTTACCTTCTTTCTCTTCTTTCTTCTTCATTCTTCTTCAAGTCACTAACAATTAAATCAAGACAAGATTTTTTTGCGTGTAGGTTTAATTAATGTGGTCTACAAGATTATAATTAGCTAATATTTCAATCAGTTCCTTTGTTACTTTGGTGATTGTTAATATATCAATATTCCAATGAAATAATTTTTTTTATATCCAAATGAAACTTAACAAGCTTTTTTCGGAATGTTAATAGAAAAAGCTATCACCGGTTCAACCCTAAACCGACGAGAAGTACCGGCGTAAGAAACTCGCAATAATCACCGCATAATATAGTGTTTTTTTTATTTCTGCGTAATATGACGTATATTATTATAAGGGACTCTAAATTATTTAACAATGTCATAGTACTAGAATTTTGTGGAGTTTTATATACACAAATTACTATTTAATTAAATTTTAATATTTCTACACAACATTAAAAAATACATATAAGGGATTGATTCTTTAATGTCAAGTATTTTAAATTCTATGTTATTTGTTAAGAATATACAGGTACCTCCCCTCCGTTCATATCTACAAAACGCGGACGCAATAGTATATCCCCTTATTTTTAATTTACTAATAGAGCCTTTCTTAATAAACGTTTCGGATAATCAAATTATGTCCATGTCGTCTAGTTAAGTTCATTTAATGTAGCTTGAAACAGATGTTGTTTGCTCAAAATGCTTGCTATATTTTGATGAAGAAGTGTATTTTTTTCAGCGAAAAAACATATTATTATTGCGACTGGTATTTTTTTAATCCCGTATCGGTTCGTCAATTTTTATTTCATTGAAATAAGATAGTATTGTTTTTAACTGATAGATTAGATAGATTCACTAATTCCAGTGGTTGAAATGCTGTTGGTTATTCTGTTTTCCATGATGAATATCATTTGTATGTCCGTCAGGGACACTCACGGGACGTTAGATTCCTAACACTATGAATCAGTGGCGAAGGCTGGTCTAGCCCTAGCCTATTTAATAGGTAAGGATTTGGTCTTTAAAAGGTAAGTGGTAAGTGAAGCCTATAGGAATTGATTTATAGATACCCCACGTCACTACTATAAATATAGTGTTAGAAATTTTCAACAGCTTCAAGTATCTACTAAAATCTCTTTTCGAGAAGTTTTCCTCAATTGAGTCTATTCTACGGTAGTTTGAGAAGTTATAGTGGCAAACGGCTTTATGAAAGTTTCGGTTAAATTAAATGCCTTTGAAAAGGACTGGCCGATCATAGCAAAGGTTCGCAGTTTATGGAGTAATAGAGAGGAGGGCTGGTGCACAATCGGTTAACATAAGAATATTGTCGGCTTACCCTGCGAGAGGAAGTACGGTGCCTCCACGGGCTTGTACGTGGGCGCGTGCAGATAGGCGCCGAGCGCGCCCATGGCCACGTGCAAGTATTCCCGCCGCTCGCCCCCGCCGCGGGCCCCCCAGCGCTCCTCGCCGCGGTACAGGATGTCCTCGATCAGGAACGACGTCTTGCCACTGCCCCGCCGCCCCCCCGCCTCGTGCGTGCCCCCCCGGTCCGGCTCCATGGCTCAGCACAGCTACATAGCGCGTTCAACTCATTTTAAATTTTGAAAGAAGGTAAAAACTCAACAAAACTTCCTTTAAGATTCCAGAAAACTTTCGAATTATTAAAAGAAAACAACTGTTAAATTTGTATTTAAGCTTATATCGATGCTGATTAATTTGTCGGTGAGATCCGAGCCTGTTGATGTAAAGCGCTAATTATGACGTTAATAACTGTCGGTTTGCTCGTTGTTTGCCGAAACGAGGCGATTTGCTCCGCGGACCGAGGTAAACTGTCGTCGCGGGGCGCGGGTGTGGGGCCGGCGTCAGGGCTCCGCCCCCTGCCGCCCCCGGCCACCCCCGACCGTTCCCCGATCGCCCCCAGGAGCGGACGTTTATTTCTATCCGTAAACCGATTTCGAAAATGCAATTCCGCGCCTGATGGAGGACCCGATCCGCGCGGAGGATGATCGAATCAAATGGAGCCACTTACTACACTAGCGGTATTGACACGCAGGAATTCCCGACATCATGTTGAGGAACAGAAGAGCAGTAGATACGACAATATACCTGGAAAGTTGAAACTAGACTAGATAAGCTTACGTGTTATGAAAAAATACAGATTTAATTTCCTTCGACACGATGTTGGTTACTTTCGTTCTGTTTTGAAATTCGAGAGAACTCTGCGTTGGTCTTACTACGTAATCTGAAACTTTTCACACATTCACACATTGAACGTAATCCACCAATTAGCTCTTGTCTTATCCTTGTGAGTGAGGTCGGTAATACCGAACAAGTTGTCGCTCGACCAGGCATAACATGAAAATCGCTTAACAGGGCCGATAAACCGTGCACACACAGGTGAAAATACGTAGTTCAACGTTGCAGTCGTTGCGGTTACTTCCTTTTTGTTTAAAGATTATGAGGCGCCCCAGTGCAAAGGAAATGTTTAGAGACTCGTCGAGCTTCCTGCTCGATATTATACGTATGGATTACGTAGGTGCCTATTACTGTCGAAATTTGTGAATTACCCTTTGTCACGAAAACCCAATGTTACGTAAAGCGCTACGCCGAGATATTCTACAATTAGTTCGGTTGTCAGGTGCGCGGGTCTCGCAGACCGAACATTACTTCGGCTACTCGAACTGTTGTGTTACAACTTTTTCGTGGTTACTTGTTTTATACGAAAAAGATAATAATAGTAGAAACGTTTTACTATGCTATAATAATTCTCACACAATTCTTATAGCTCGAAGTAGAGTCGGACGCTCGGTCTAGTTTCGTTGAATTAACGACTTAGGGACAATCGCCAACAAGTGACCCCAAATCTGACGCTTATAGCCGTCATTGGATGAACCTTATTTTGTTGCGATAAAACAGAGATATTATTTTGTACAAGTCAACTGGCTATTTTTACTCAGCAATGTGTTAATTAAATACCTTTGTTCTTTTTTTTTGCTACTGTTCTGGTACAAAATAATGTATTTGTATAAATTATTATAAAGTAGGTGTATGCATGCGTATGCTTTATTCGTAAGTACTAAAGCCCGCTACACACCTAACGTTTTATCGTTGCTAATCCAGACTGTGCAATTTAATCGAACGCTCTAGTCCAGTACCACCCAACCGATACAACAGTGTCAATCGTCAATTTAGTTTTCTGTAGAATTTCGCGACACTTAAATGTCTTCCGAATACAATGATAAACTCGGGTTTTTGGGTCTGATAAATTATTATTTGTTTGTTTATATGAGAAAAAAAGTCATCCTCACTTCACATTACACAGACACACTACCCTTAATATATAAAATGTTATTATTTTTAATGACAAACGTAAAGTATATAATTTAAATTTCATGCAATTACAGAAGAAGAACAGCCTGTAGGTACAGACAGATAGTGTGTGACAGACACTGTGCAGGTGCCGGCGACAACGGTGTATATCTCAGATAGTTGCAACTTGCAACTGCCAGCGACGCACGATAATTCGTAACGTAATCGTGCGATTTGGTACCGCCGTTTTATCGCTACGATGAATCGTTAACTCCTTACTAATAAAAACATTGAAACAACGGTTATCTTACACGACGTTGCTGTCTTTGTCTGATATTATGTTGGAAATCGACAAACCTCGTAGCTTATTATTAGCAAGGTTTCTAGTATAATTTACGAGTATTTTTTGCGTGTAATATTAATGTTATTGTATAAAATAGTGGATTTAATTATTTTTTTCCAAATTTTGTTTTTATGGTTTTTATGGTTTTATAAACATTTGTTGTTATGGTTTAAATGTTTTGAGCACATAATTATGCTGATTTGATGTATTGTTACTGTCGATAAATATGTTAATAAAATTATTAGCCAGACGTCGATACGTAAGCGGTGAGTGTGGTCGTCGGCGCCTGTGTATCCGACAGTATTGCCGGAATTATGCCCCCTCCTGTGAGCATCCATCCCCTGTTATCCGCGGGGGAGGGGTGGATAATCCGCTCGAGATGTAGAGGGATTGAGTGACGTTGATACTTGAAGTACCTTACTAGGTTTTTAAGGAAAAAGTTGCAAAGCTATCAGACAGTAGCACTTGAAGTCTTTTTTTGGGTTTGGGATGTAACATTGAGTATTTGAATTCTCGAGTAGCTATGGCAGAGATTATTTCAATCGACATCAGGTCCTCAATGATACCAACGCATTTGAGAAAGAAGAAGAAAAACTTGCGTTATTAGTATCATATTGGAATTTGTTTATAACTACGCAAAAATTGATAGTAAATTAAATCCCAAGTACCGAGCGAGTACCAAAACGGATTATCTCTACCCCCACCCTCACCCTTGGGGCGTGTCTGTGGGCGGGAGCGGGTAGGGCGGGGTAGGGCGGCCAATAGCGCGGCGGGCGGGGATCAATTGTCGCTAACTGCGGGTTAGCGAGTTGTGCCCGTCGATGCTTGTTACAATATTGAGGATAATTAGTTCTGCTCGAGTGATGTTGGGAAAAGTGGAAGTGGCGGTAAACTAAGCACCACAAATATAAGTTTTGGTAATATCAATTACGGATATTTTGGGAATATGATCTACTGCTTATGGGTCATAAACAAATGAAGGTGTAAAAAAATAAAAAAATAAAACATCCAATTTTTAAATAAAAAATCAGCATTTATTAAAAAAAACTCTTAAATAATCAACTTAAAAATATAATTCGAGATCAAATTCTTAATTTGCACTAATTATCACAAATTTTAATTTTTTTGTGTCCACGGAGTAGACTACAAGTCAACAGAAAAGTAATAAATTGTTCCGTGATTTTCGAAAATACAAGTAAATAAAAAAGTATTTTTATAATCTTATCAAGTTAGTAGTTTTTTATTTTTATACATTAGAAGTAAGTAAAAACAATATAAACTTCCTTAAAAAAATAATAAACTATTTTAGTCCACAGAAAAGATTTCTCTTCGGTGGACTTACAACTTAACATGATTGTCAAGAAGACTACGACTGGTCAAAAAAATAATAAACAAATAAAAGATTATCAAAGTAATAATAGACTATAGAATCTTACTAATTATACAATTTGTAAGTAACATTCATAACAATATTGATCAATATTAATAGGCTAGAAAATAGAATCGTCATCTTCGCTGCCAGAGTAGGGCTTTATAATTTCTTGTTCCGTTTGTGAAACTTTGTTTGAATTTAGAGGAAAAAAAATACGTTGTGTAGAAAAAATGTCATCGGAATCATCGGAATCCAATGAGAATCTTGTTTTATAAGGACGAGAAGGAAGATCCTGAGAAGTACCTTCTTCGGGGGTAACTAGGTCTGACCTATAGGTCAAGGTAGATGCATTTTCCGTTTCTACACTTCTGGGAGATGCATTTCTTGCATCACCTAAAATCGAGGGGCTATACGCTCGCGTAGCAATAATTGGAACCTTTATCTGACCAATTTCAAAATGTGGACAAACTTCATCAGTAGCACAAGACAAACAACTGAGCCTCCTAGCGTGTAAAATATTGGGCTCATTTCGATTCCAAGATAGTTGGTGTATCTTAAATGTTCCTTTAAAAGCTTTCATGGTATTTGTATTTACCAGTTCTTCAATGTCTTCAACATTCGGGTCTTTAATACCAAAAATCTCAATACCCTTACAATTTTGATTTAAACAGTACATGAGAGAATCATAATCGCAGACATCGTTACCCATCGCCACCGCATTGTCACACAACCTTTTAATGCAACCACCTACTCCGTCAGGAGCACCTTTCCCATGTCCTTTCTCGCTGAAATGCCATATAATATTGCATACATCACTTAATTCCTGGCTTATAAAATTTACGATTAAAAAAAACATAGACTTATTTCTGTACTGCGTGGTTGGACCATCACTCAGTATATGCAGATTTGTCAAGTTTGGACTCTTTTCTTTAATCCTTTGTAGGATTGGTTTAAGGTGGGCACATATAAGAACAGGATCATGTCGTAAATTTTCTGAGATAGAGCACATAGATGTAGTTACGAAACCACTATTCGGAGAATCTGCCATGCTGTAGTAAACACATGTGTGAAGGGATAATTGAGGCTTAGAGCCACCAAAATGAGCAGACTGAATCTCAGAACTATATTTACAATTATAATTCTCAGAGAAATCTATGTGCAATAAACCTGTAGCTGATGTAAGTTGCTGCTTAACTGTATGTATCGATCTTATTTGGTGAATCATATTTGCTAAATGTTGCATAAATGAAGGTAAGTTGGAATATAATAACTTCACTAGGGAGCCTTTCGTAGTTTTAATAGATTCTTTTAGGGTTTTTTTACATTTCTTTGGCCTACCTTTTATAATAACATCTACATTTTTGGTTACCCATCTATCGTAAACAATATAATCGCTTTCATTAAAATTGTTAATTTTAATTTCATTATTTAGGCAGTTCGGGCATTTTCTCTCTAAACAATTTGGATTTAATGTATTGTTGCAACACAATACTTTCGCAGCATCGGAAGCAGATCCGTATGAGACAACTTTTGACTTATGAAGTGATCGAATTATTTCATCATTGTTTTCATGCAACGCACACAGACACGTGTTTCTAGCGGAAAATTTAGGAAACAATACCCAGAAAGGTCGATATCTTCGAAAAGTTTGGTATGAAATCTTTATCCCCGTTTTAGTGATAAATATTGTATGTAAATTTAAGAGTGTATCATTCAGTAATCGAATTTGTCGTTTGCTTTTTTTCCTAGTTATTGTCTCATTTTTTCCTGCAGTTAATCTACTATATTCATCTTGTATCAAAAAATCATGCACAGCTTTTCTAACATCTGTTTTTATATTTTGTTCTTCATTTGTTTTCGAATTAACCACGCGGGATGTTTTCTTTATATTTTTTTCCAATCTACGTATACGCATCATGTATTTTCTTAATTGTTTCCCTAGGTGTAATATCTTCCATTTTAATGCCTTATTTTCAGCTCTTCTCATTATTTTATTGCGTGCAGCTACTGTACGTCCAACTTCAACCCGCGAGAAAGACGAAGATGGACTTGGTGGGGGAGTGTTATCATTTACGAGTGCAATGGCAGCTTTTCGCATCTTCATTAATTCGCGTCGTTTCTTTGATTTTTCACACCACATTTTTCTTATTTGTCGTTGATGCCTAGGCGTATACTGATCTATTGTTTTGATTTCTCCTCTATTTTTCTTCTTGTGATATCTTTCTCTGTCCTTTTTGCGTATCTCCTCACGAGCTTGTTCGCTTAATTTTGCCCGAGCTCGACGCATACTTAATTTTTTTTGTTCGCGACGTCTTTTCTTTTTTTCTTCTTCGGTCAATTTTATTCTAACTCTAGGCATTTGGATTTTCTGAAACAACGACATTAAAGCATACGTATCATACCATGCTAAGCATTAAAAATACAGTTAGTGAATGCAACTTAAAATTTTAAAAAAATAAAGCAGTTAAAATATACCAAGTGCGAGTGCAGAGATAATAATAATAGGTGTAAATTATGCTTTTAACATGCCGTGCCGATAAAACCATAAGCACTCAGGATTTTACATAAAATTTATTTGCAATAAGCATGACAAATTTCGAAAAGTCACTTCTGTGGACATGTGGTCTTTTCCGTGGAAGTGTCCACAGAAAAGACCATGTCCACAGAAGTGACTGTCCACCGAAAAGATTGTCCATGGAAGGGAAAATACATTACAAAAAGTAGTTTAGCACCAGTAATTTTTATGTTAGCTCACAAACAAATGCGGTTTTGAAAATGGCGACCGAGAACAACCTATGCTCATATAATTAAATAAATTTGAATAGAATACTTACTGTAATATCGAAGACACAGAAAAGATGAATGATCTTTGACGAAAAACAAAAGTAAACACTTTTTCTGACAATATTTCTATTTTAATAAACGCACCGCAAAATCAGTTAGTATCCATTTTTAACATGAACTGACAGATCGAAATGTTGCCATTTCAAAAAATTATGTGTTTGTGCGTTCCGTTCATCGCCGATTCAATTTAATTATTTTTGTTCCACGGAAGGAGTCGTGATTCTGGTAACAGGTCGTTTATGTAATATAGTGCAAAGTAATCTTTAGTAAATATTACAAAATCTTGGAAAACAAAACTTAATTATATAATGAACTAATAAAATTGGCAATTTACTTACATTTTTAAATATTTTTATTACAAAAACAGTCATGAACTTTGAAACCCAGGCTGGTCACGGTCCACGGAAAGGTACGAAAACGTTCCTTTTTTTGTAATATTTTTCAAACTTTTAATATTATTGTAAAAAAAAATATGTACGATCGTCGTATACGCTGATGGTAAAAATATAAAAATATAAATATGTTTTGTTTAGATTGTTTTAATTGTTTTTTTAACTGCGCACACTTTTTTCTCGTGTTCTGTTTATGACCCTTATGTAGAGACAGAAAAATAATTAATGGCGAGTTTATACAGAAAAATAATTTAAAAAATTCGAAAAAGTTATTACTGATTAATGTTACGTTTGTTGCGGCGTTACGGAGGCCTTTGACCTCACACAGCTGACTGAATTGTTTTGGCAAAGACTTTTAAAGTCAGCTGTTTCTGTTAGGTTGATGACCTCAGCGCCTTAGATAGTGCAATGAAATTTTATATTGTATAATATATTTTATTCGAAATTTTAAATTATTTTCTGCCTAAATGTCTTTACGTAATCAGTAGATCATATGTCCAAAATATGCGTAATTTATTTTACCAAACCTTATATATAAAAGCTAACTTTACTCTGTCCAATATAATCCAACTTAAACAAAGAGAACAGTTGAACACATAATACTACCAATTTGATGACCTCTGTGGCTCAGTGGTTAGCGCGTTGGCGTTCAAGCCGGAGGTCACGGGGTCGGATCCCTGGCAGCGATACAGTTTTGTGTTCCTGGATCATGTATATTAAATATGAGTATATATTATAAAAATCTTAAATATTATAAAAGTATTAAATATATTTCCATGGTCCCCGCAACCCGCAGTACACGCAACACAAGTTCTTCGAGAACTTGCTAATGGCCCTTGGCAATTGTTGGTTTTTCTATGGAAATGATAGTTGACTATATATAAAAAACGACAATTGCCGAAAGTCATTGATATCGCAGTTGTACTGTACTTAACATGACTGACATGTAACTATATCCATTACTGTCCAGGTCGGGTCATTTGTCGGATTGTGTCGACATGACGTGAGTGAGACGATGCTCCAGTCGACATACTACTTCATTGCTTCTGGCGCTAAATTAATGTTCTTGTAGTTTTTGTTGATTACAAACATTTTCTTTCCTCATAATTTATTTCCTCTTTCCTAATAATTTATTAAAGAAAGTGCCATATTTTGTTGTTAAGTATTATTTCGTCTCTTTTACAATTGTATCAAAAACTAAAATTTTATTTATAACTCCACTCATAAGCAACGTATTGACAAAAATATTGCACTATATTCCGATAACCGTCATTTCAAATTTAAATTTTATTCAGTACACGAAGAGATACACGTTTCGTTGGAAGAGTTCGAATTGCGAGCTGCACCGCGCTGCACCGCGCTGCACCACGCTGCGCCGCGCGACGCCGCTTTTGCAATGAAACGTGTATATTTTTGTGTAGTGATTAAAATTCAATTCTGAACTGATGGTTATCAGAAGATGGTGCTGAGCCACGTCTCGTCTCGGTGTGAGCTGACCCTAATTCATTAGCAAACAACACCAATAATTTATGGCGCATTTCAATTGCATGTGCATTGAAATGCGCCATAAATATAAATAAATTGCATGTTGCATTGCATTGCAACAATGTCCAGTCCTGCCGTGACCACGGCTGCTGAAAAGTAGCCGAAACATCGGGAAAAAGAAAAGTGCACCGCGACACAATCCGTAAGTGTTTAAAACAATGAACAATATTCGCGTAAACATAAGAAATCAATATGCAAAACAATGTATTCGGTAGATTTGACATGAATATCTAGAGATACTATAGAACGTCCAACAATACTCACATAATATTGTCGAAAATATTATATTGTATCTGTATAGATAGATTAATTAGGGATTTTTGTGACGTCTATGTGCCACGTAGCATACACGTAGCAGCACTACGGCGTCACGTAGCAGCACTACGGCGTCACGTAGCAGCACTACGAAGTCACGTAGCAGCACTATGTCGTCACGTAGCGGCACTACGGAGTCATGTAGCAGCACTACGGAGTCACGTAGTATCACTACGGCGTCACGTAGCAGCACTACGGCGTCACGTAGCAGCACTACGGCGTCACGTAGCAGCACTACGGCGTCACGTAACAGCACTGAGGCGTCACACAGCAACACTACGGCGTCACTTTGCATCGCTACGGTGGCTACGATTAAGTAGAACCACTACGATCTTACGATCTTACTACGAGATTAGGGTTCCCTACCCAAAAGGTAAAAACGGGACCCTATTACTCGGACTTCGCTGTCTGTCCGTCTGTCTGTCACCAGGCTGTATCTTCTTAACCGTGATAGCTTGTAAATTGTTACAGTAGCTAGAAATTTTCACAGGTGTATTTCAGTTGCCGCTAAGACAACGAATACAAAAACCAGAATGAACGAAATTTATGCCGTTTTGTACTTTATGCCCGAGTTCAACTCGCACTTAGCCAGCTTTTTCATTATGATCGCTATTAATGCTTTTGGAAGGTCAACTTTAAGCTGCCGAGAACGAAAAATCTACCAAAAATAGAAATGCTCAATATGATAGTACGAGTACAGGTATACGCCAATACAGCTAGTTAGTGGATATGTTTATACGCCGTCACGTCGTCTCGGTTGAAGTGTTTATTTGTACATTATCAGCGGGCGATCGGCACTCGGCGCGGGCTAATTGCGCGGCGATCGGCGATACGGCACGCCCGGAGCCCGGCGCCCGGAGCCCGGAACCCGCTCACAACACACAGGGCTGCTACTCATTTTATTAGTTACTAGATGTTGCTCGCATGAGAAGTAGGGATATCAGAATCAGAATCGTTTATTCCAAGAAATTGGTTACATAGATGTTACATTTTTATAATTGATCACAATTTCGGCCCTTATGGGCATGTAATAACATTAGAACATAGTTTAATAAAAACAAATATAATCATATTAGTGAACAAAATATTTCAATTGTCATCAGAATCCCAGTACCATAACAATCAATTAGTAATAATAATGTATGCAAAGAATTAAACATTAAAATATTCCCCAACGGCCAACAGTCATGAAATATAAGATTATACAAACATACAAAGTTCACTTATAAACTACTTATACTTATAGCTATTATGTCATAAAAAAGGATTTATAGTGTGTAGCTGTAGTGTCAGAATAAAAAATTATAACTAGAAGAGGTTAAAGCATCATGGCTCAAACGTGGCAAGGGCACAATATTTTAACATTTTAACCCTGGAGTAACTAAATATAAATTATAAGCGATAGAGAAATCTGTTGAAGTGTCACATCTTTTATTCGAAGAGCTATTTATCTTATTATCAAATATAAGGTTTTGGCGAGACTCATGCTACCTTCCGCCTAAAGTGCATACATTACAGGTATTTCATATTAAGTTTTTTACATTTTCATTGTATATTTACGTACTACAAATATTAATACTGTAACTGTATATATATTTATTTATTTATTTCAGCACCCCAAGGGGGTGGGTTGTTTTTCTAGAAGCTACTGGCGAATATAAAACAGTTTCATTATATTCCTATTACCACCATATATCACATTTCAAGCCTCGCAAACAATAAAAATAATCCCTCTTATTCAGCATGATTAAAAAGAAATGTCATATTAGTGTACCAATTTAGAATACATACAATTTTTCCTAATTCGAATACATAGAAGAAACATAAGATCATAATATTAAATCACAATCACACACTTATTAAATAAATTGGATATAAAATTAGATGTCGTACAATAATAATTAAAATGTCAATAACAGTTATTAAATTAAAAATGTCATATAACTTTATTACTATTAATCCGTTTTAATTCATATTGTAATAATAGTTATTCATGATGTCCTAAAAAATCATTAATGGTGTAATAACATTTTTCAGTAAGCCAATATAGTCTTCTTTTAAATAAGTTACCAGTAAGCTCTTTTAAATTTTCAGGAAATTTATTATATATTTTTATGGACATACAATAGCTGTTTTTACTTAAAAATGTTGTTTTTGTAATTGGTAATACTAGCTTGTTCGGGTATCTAGTATTGATTTTAAAGACTTCAGGTTTTTTAATGTAAAATTCAGCTATATACTTTCGAACGAAAATACTTATTTCAAAAATATACAAACATACTAAAGTAAGTAATTTTTTTTTTTTTTAATAGAAGGCGACATGATAGGGCTCGATTAGAAGGTTTCGAAATGTGGTGCCACAGAAAGATGCAGCGGATGATTTGGAAGGAAAATAAAACTAATGAAGGAGTGCCATAGATGATAGAAGAAAAGATAAACATATTAAATAAAGGAAAATAGGAAGGGAAAAATAACGAGGGCATCTTGTAAGACATGACAAATTTACAGAGGACAATATTAGAAGGAAAGATAGAAGGAAAGAGGGGTAGGGTAAAGGCTAAGGAAAAACGTCATGTGCTATAGGGAGCTGAAGGTACTAGTGTAGGACAGAGAAGAGTGGCCGAAACTCCACCGCCGCGCGCGCCCTGCCCTTAAATTAAAGAAGATGTTGCTCGCGCCTTCGGACGCTCAAAAGAAAATCCCGCGGGAATCGTGCATTTTCCCGCGCTAAGAATCTACTCTATGGATGTTTATCTCAGTCGGCCCAGTAGTTTCAGAGCCTATTCAATGCACAAACACAAAACTTAGGCCTTTTCATCCGTTATTGGATGATTTGTACAGTATTCCAAATATATACTTTAGCGCACACAAAATAGAGTTAACTTTTCCGCAAAA
Organism: Phengaris arion; assembly: GCA_963565745.1. Taxonomy (NCBI): domain Eukaryota; kingdom Metazoa; phylum Arthropoda; class Insecta; order Lepidoptera; family Lycaenidae; genus Phengaris; species Phengaris arion. The sequence continues at coordinate 17,184,839 of OY751434.1, read as the reverse complement.
CATGACTGTTTTAGTATACGGTCATGTTTTGCGGAAAGGTACCTAATAGAGACCCTATTTCGCGTGCTCTAAAGTCGATAATCGGAATGCAAATGGTGGAGGAAGCAGAGAATTTAGTTGCCAGCGCGTACTGCTCGTTGTTGCGCTTGATAGTAGCAGCATTTTCTATAAAAATAAAAGTGAAGTCAGAAGAAACGTCTCGTTCATCTTTCAATGGTATAGCATCAACTTATTGTTTGTAGTTTTTACAAAAGGGACCTCCGCCGACCAGCTCACACTAATTATGAACACCGATGTAGAGACAGGGGATCCGTCTTATAATCCTGCTACTATTATAAATGTGAAACTTTGTATGGATAGATGGATGGATGTTTGTTACTCATTCAAGCAAAAACTAAAAACGGACTTTGATGAAATTTGGTATGGTATTAGTTAAGGCTCTGGACATGGGCTTCTATTTATCCCGTAAGTTTTGTGAAAATTAAGCGAAACAACACGAAAAATGTTCGAATCGGCTCCACACTATCTGCGGATGAACCCATCCGTGCTGTCGCAGTCTCAGCTTGGCAGAATGGCCGGCATGTGAGTTGTGACTAGAGTGCTCTTTAATTAAGGTAGCGTTTAGGTTGAGAAGTCACGTGTCTACGTAAGCAGCGAGGTTGAGAAGTCACGTGTCTACGTAGGCAGCGAGGTTGAGAAGTTACGTGTCTACGTAAGTAGCGAGGTTGAGAAGTCACGTGTCTACGTAAGCAGCGAGGTTGAGAAGTCACGTGTCTACGTAAGCAGCGAGGTTGAGAAGTCACGTGTCTACGTAAGCAGCGAGGTTGAGAAGTCACGTGTCTACGTAAGCAGTGAAGTTGAGAAGTCACGTGTCTACGTAAGCAGCGAGGTTGAGAAGTCACGTGTCTACGTAAGCAGCGAGGTTGAGAACTCACGTGTCTACGTAAGAAGCGAGGTTGAGAAGTCACGTGTCTACGTAAGCAGCGAGGTTGAGAAGTCACGTGTCTACGTAAGCAGCGAGGTTGAGAAATCACGTGTCTACGTAAGCAGCGAGGTTGAGAATTCACGTATCTACGTAAGCAGCGAGGTTGAGAAGTCACGTGTCTACGTAAGCAGCGAGACTGAGAAGTCACGTGTCTACGTAAGCAGCGATGTTGAGAAGTCACGTGTCTTCGTAAGCAGCGAGGTTGAGAAGTCACGTGTCTACGTAAGCAGCGAGGTTGAGAAATCACGTGTCTACGTAAGCAGCGAGGTTGAGAAGTCACGTGTCTACGTAAGCAGCGATATTGAGAAGTCACGTGTCTACATAAGCAGCGAGGTTGAGAAGTCACGTGTCTACGTAAGCAGCGAGGTTGAGAAGTCACGTGTCTACGTAAGCAGTGAAGTTGAGAAGGCACGTGTCTACGTAAGCAGCGAGGTTAGCTCTGGCTAAATTAGCTCTGGCTGTCGCACATACTGTATGGTTTTCAGCATTCTTTGTACATGACGTGAACTATACCTAGTACCGAGTACCGACACTTAAATACCTGAGTAATAAATACTCTCTCAACTATGTATCACATCCAGTCTCTGTACATCGGTGGTGGCCGGTGGGTGGTGTGGCGCGCGGTGCGAAGTATTGCGCCGGTGGTAATGACCGCCGCGTCGCTCTCACATCAAGCTCCTCAACACGCTTATCTACATCTCGTTTAATATTGTAAATGTTAAACTAAGCATTTACCAGTGTAAGTTTCTCTCTTTTCAATGTTCAAGGTTAACGTACAAACACGCTCGTATTAAGTATTCAATTCAGTATTTTCAATTCAGCTTCAATGTGTGCACAAAATAATGATTTTCTGGAACAAGATCGCTTAAAGAGGGACAATGATCAATTGATACGTACCTATATATATAATATGAAAAATTAACACTAATGTTTGTCCCACTTATAACCATCAAACATTTTTTAACATAAGTAGCTACTATTTGACGACCTCTGATGCTCAGTGGTTTAGCGCGTTGGTGCTCAAGCCGGTTGTCGCGGGTTCGAATCCCGCCGAAGGAACAAATTAGTTTTTCTGTGTTCCTGGGTCATGAATGTGTATTAAATATGTGTATAATATAATAAAAATCTTAAATATATGTATAGTATAAAACGGGAATAATAATATATGCCAGAAAACTGGAAGTATTAAATAAACTTCCCGTTTTCTGGCATCTGTAACACAAATTCTTCGGATACTTAGCACGGGGCCAGATAGACGTGGTGCGAAGCGTTCCTATATGATATTATTATATTATTATTGGTACTTAGGTACCTTCCTACACTAATATAATTGATTTCTACAACACGATTATTCGTTAGCGATTAAACAAAAATGTTAGACTCATCAGTCATTTACTCACTTTAAACGCTTAATGTGAGGAGTTGACACTAGTGGTGCGTTCGTCCCACACCTGCTATAACAACAGTAGGTGTTACTTTGTCCCACGGGATCGCATCTGCGACGCGCATCCGTGAAGTGTCCTCGAGCCCCCGCGTGCGACCGCCAGATAACATCAGACCTAGTCAACGAAACGTGTGTGTACACTATACACACACGTTAGTACATTGTAAAATTATACACCGAAGTAGGTAAGTTGTAACTTTTAAGCGTACACCACATGGCCCACACCTAACTTAGTTATATCGGCCAAATATGATGCAGTAGCTTCGAAAGTTGGAACTAAATCTTTGCTATACTTAATCTATTTCTGATGGTGAGTGGACTTGAGGCCGCCGGACGGACCGGACCAAAGGCCTCGAGTAAGTCAAACAACAATGACGAATTAGACTTTGGATGTTAGGTTGTGTTGTCGTGTTAGGTTGTTGTTGTTCTCCTCCGTACTCCCCGTCACAACGCTCAATTACTACAATCACAACATGAGCCGCTGATTGCCGGCACGCGCCGAGCGCCCCGCGCCGCCGACCGCCCCGCGCCGCCGCGTGCGCCACAAACACAATCACCGCGTCTCATTACAAACAATTACACGCGAGCCCCCGAGACGCCGAATGACGTTTACTACGTTATGGCGGCCAAATTAGATTCACCTACATAATGCCCGGCTGATTGCGCCCATGGGAATATTTTGGTGCGTTTTAATTTTGTTCGGTTTCTAGTTACGGTCCCCATGGCTTAGTACGTCGCGTCTTAGTTTATCGTGGCGTGTGTTGTTAATAAACGTTTGTATTCTTAACAATACCTACGTCTGTAAAATAACTGTAAATTACTGTATAATCCAGACTACAGTTTTGAGACGCTATACTATGACAAGAATAATTTTTATTCCTAATCCTAACAAAATTACCTATAGGGGAAGAGACACTTGATCCCCTTTTTGTTTTTTATTTAACTGTAATATCCATGAGAAAAGTCCTATTTGAAAAAAGCACATCTTAAATATAGTTTCAAAACAACTGTTAAATCAATATAAAAACTTACAAAATAAAAGTTGTTTCCAACGAAATACATTTATCGACCGAATTTTAAAATTTACCGAGGTACTTATCTGACAGTTCTATTCGCTTTAAAAAGTTTGCCGGTATCGTCTACTACTCCCATAAGGATTCAAGTGTCTCCTCCCGTACTAATTTATCTTACACATCTGAAGAAGGTATTAGAAAAGCTTCCTTCCGAACCTTCCTATGTTAATAAATTCATCAAAACCTAATTGATATTGTTTGTCAAGTATCCGCTCAGCTACCCAGCACCACTCAACATAAAGAGGACATAATACACGGATATCCTCTCCGTATACTGCTGTATACATCTTACGCGTCACGTCGGCTGTCGAGTGCATCTTAACGCTTCTCTAGACGCAGGAAGCACGACAAAGGGCGACGTAGTGACACCCGAGCCGCGACACGCGCGTGCCACGCGGCTAGTAGCGGAACTAACCCCTTGATACTTTTTTGTCTAATGAGGGACGCTAAGCGGATTGTCGACGGTTCGGGCACAAGTCAAGTTTTAATCCCGATTTTTTGTTTTTTAATGTTTGATAATATATTGTTGTTTGATTTATATAATAGAGTTTTGTACTCTTTAATTTACTAAGGTATTTCAATTACAATCCGTCAAGCCCGTTAAAAGGTAGGTAGTCTGTATTCTGTAATAGGCTTTTTACAGACTAAGTACTAACCAGTATAATTTACTGAACACTTAGGGCTCTGTATAACGACACCAGTGACCTTGAGCGTCAAGTCCTATACTAATTTTGTAGGCGACAAGGGCGTATCGCGCCGATCGGAGAGGATTGAAGTCGGATAAAAACAGCTATAAATATTTGAGTCATAATTTGCAAAAACTAAAACGACCTTCCCCTGTCTTGTCTTACTTAAAATTCTAAAATAATTTTGACACTCGTGTGACTTTAAATAGAAGAAGAGAAAAAAAATGGTTTTAACTTAAAAAAAAAAGGGTGGACTTAGCATATTTTTGTATCAATATTTAAATAACATTTATTTAAAAAAAAAACTCGGCTAAATAGAATGCAGATTAACATATTATATTGTTTTGGGATTTTTCAATACGACCATGACCGAGAAAAAATGTTTCAAAGAACTCCAATTTTCAGTTCTATCCAGCGCACAACCCCTTAAGTCTTATACCAACTTGGTTATCCTAGAATATATATCCATGGGTAGAATACTGAGCCTGGCAGGGTTCATGGCATGTCCCGCTATTCCCTGCTATATAGCAGGGACAAGGAACTAGCATAGAAATCGGTTTTGAAAATTGTGGCATCTAAAGTAGTGCCATCTTGTAGAGAGAATCTCGGGAGAATTTTAAAAAGGCAAGTTAGTTTTTGAAATCTCGATTACATGTTTAAGTGCCATCTAGCGTTTTCTAAGAATTTAATAGTTACGGTCCTACCGTGAGCGTCGTGTATGGCTGCCCAGCTGCGAGTTTCAAATTTGTTCCACAGATGGCGCTTATGTCAAAAAGTAATATAAAATATTTTTTCCTAAACCTTCGGTCAGGCGTCATCCCAATTAGAGGGGCTTACCCCTGATGTTGGTATCCGCCGTAAGGCCCTTTTCAGAGGCCCGGCGTCGAGAGAAGAGTCTCCTTCGGTCAGTTGACTGTTCACACCGCAACTATAGCTGTTCAAAATTGCACTATTTTCACCGTGGTATTCACTAGACAAAAAGGTACATGTTCCATATTAAATAAATTCGAACTCTTACAATGAAACGTGTATCTTCTTGTGTAACGTACAAAAGTTCAACTCTGAATAGCTATCTTAAAAATGCAGCACTGTGTCGCGTATCATTTCGGTGTAAATTTACCCTCAAGCGCCCCGGCGCCGTTGCACTAGAATTTGTAAGGATTTTTCCGCCGCAGAAGCTCCGATGTTTCACTGTGCCGCTACGTACTAACAATCAGTTAGGCTAGTTTTATTGGTCCATGGTTAGGCGTAGCAGTCACCGAGTACCAATTTTCAGCATACAGACACAGAACTTTGCGTCAGATATTATTATTATTATTCCATAGATATTAGATTAAGTACTTATAATAATAACACACAGGACTTCTTGCACTATTTCCACTTTAATAAGTACTTTACATTAATTTTAATACAACACTACCGGTTTAGACAAAGTCATCATCAGGTGTAGGTAGATTAAAATTTTGTAAACATTGTGCAAAGGGTTGCCAGCATGATGAAATTTTTAAAATTTTGTGCAACGTAATTTAAATTTTCAAGTTGATTCGAAGTATTCAAGTTGAAATTAACAGATACAACGAACGTGGGATCTTACTAAATGACGATACATGCCTTTCGAGCTCCCTAATATTGCAAGACATTTAATTTAATTTATATTTATAGGTTATACTATGTTCTTATGTTATGACTTTTTGACATTGGTATTAATTTTGGATGAATTTTTGACATAATTTATTAATTTCAATTTTGACATGTTTTAATTTCATATAATTTATTTGCCATTATTTATAATATCTTAGATTCTTATGTGTTAAGGGCATTTTAATTTAATTGAATCATTGGTGATAGTAGTATTTTTAATTTTATATTCTGACATCCATTCTATATAATTATATAATTCTATGACATTACAAATCAAAAAATTATTAGTTTATCAATCTAACGTGTTATAATATTATAATAATATTAATTTGTAATATACAGTAGAAAATATAATAAGTTGGTATAAAATTTTTATTTACGCTGCACTAAATTGTAAAAATTTCATGATGCTGGCAACCCTTTGCACAATTTTAAAAATATATTTTAATCTACCTACACCTGATGATGTCTTTGTCGAAACCGGTCGTGTTATATAATAAAATTAATGTAAAATACTTATTACAGTAGAAATAGTGCAAGAAGTCCTGTGTGTTATTACTGTGAAACATGAATTTCCACCAAGAACCTACAGTACAATCAATAACATACAATAAGAAAGGGGTTACAAATGAAACACACATGGCATGCGATAGATTATATTTTGCTGCGAACTGTACACGAAAGTTATAGGGGCTGTCTGTGGCGGCGGCGCGGCGGGCACAGAATAGTAAATAGAATAGAAAGGCTCCTAGAGACGCGCACTGATCGCTAGATTATCCTACGGATAAAAATGTCCAATAAAATGTAATGTTGGAATGTTCTCGAATTCTCTCGTCGCGCCGCCGCCGCAGGCCGCCCCGGCTTTGAAAAATACAAAAATTAGTAGCGATACTTTTGACTAGTATACATTATGCCTTACTCATAATCAACTTGAAATGTCTTTCTAAAAAAGCGTTACAACTATAGTATACACTACATGGACTTTGTTATTCTATAGCGGTTATTCTCGGGCCGGGGGCGGCGCTAGCCTCACATTCGTTATTATTCTTTTTGCTAATCGCCTCATCACAAATGCGACATTTCACGCTGTATACTTTATACGTTTTACTTCCAAATGGCAAAACTGTGACGCTATGTCGCCGAATGACGATAGGACGCTTTAACATAATATAGCAGCGTCAACGTATAAATATTTTTTCCGCCACTAGACAGCATAACTTATAGACTGGCAAGTGCTCATCGAACCTCGACAACCGACAGCAGACGCCGCAACAAGCGCCGCACCCGGCGCGAGACAGACCTGTAACCACTTAACCTAGCGCGTGTATAGATAGATTTAAAATTGATAAAAATCTTTCACAATATTTTACGTATATCGTTTCCGTCGTATATCATGTCGCTTATCTACACACAACCAGCGGCCATTTTGGCCCGAGTGGGCGTGCACAATATTGCGTGCCCACTATCGGTGGTTGTCATATTCTGCGATCGCACTCTTCTCACGAGCGTAATAAACATGCGTTAAAATTAAAAAAGTGCTTAAAATAGAACTCTAATAGAATAGATTTTAAAATAGAACGCTAATAGAATAAAACTGAAAACCCAACACACGACAGCGCTTTAACAACGAGACGCTCGTGTGAACAGATAGATTGATACGCATTTGTTCTATTCGAACGCTTTTTTATCCCGAAATTAAAAATCGCTCGTGCGAAGAGAGCTTATGAATAATTTTTATATTTATAATTGCAGGCGCATACTGACTTAAAACAGCAGCAACTTCTCAAGGAGCCGACAAACATTTTTGCAGTAACCACCTCATTTTTTGGAAGACGGTTAAAAATTTACCTTACACAGAAATAAACAAAAATACATGTTACCAAATAAAAGTCAGAAACTATACACTTTTGTTATAGCGTGTTCTTAGAAAACAAAGAAATAAGCTACCGTCAGCCCCTCGATTAAGTAATATTATTGAAACAATGCCAAGTAATACTAGTACACCTACATATAAACAAAAGCGTATTTATTGGTTTACATAACAAACACATTACAAAATATCATTTTCAACCAGAAATCACAGATAAACAATATTTTTTAAGGAAATGCAAATCTTATTTCTAGCTGTCTTGCTCGCAATCATATTTTTTTGAAAAGCGAATACTTTGTTGTTGTTGTTTCACAATTTTTACACACAAATATTAAAACAAACGTCAAGTCTTCTCTTCAATATAATAGGTCCTGTATAAAAATATATAAAATCAGAGCGATATAATACTTTACGAACTAAACCTATGAAGTATCAGTAACATCCTAAAAAAATATAAAATTTAACATAAATTTATATAATATACTTTCTATTATAACACAACTTTCAATATTTATAATAAGCCTATCAGTATACAGTAAAATGGAAGCTTCAAGTACGTACAATGCGGACTGTGGCGTCCGCGGCGCACGTTGCACCCAACACGCAAATTATACAAACTAGAGGTAAACGTCACATTGTCTTTTACAAGTACACAGCAGCGGCCGCAGACGGCTGCAGTTTCTCTGCAGGTCCGACAACATTAATATTAGACACATTGTCCCATTCTTATAAAAATTTCGACTGCAATCCAAGGCCAAATACGTCGTATCAGTTTTGGATACATTACGCAATTGCTGCTGGCTTAGAAAATACATATTTTGAATACGTTACAATACCTACAATTAAAAAATTTCCTAATCGAATACTGTTTTTAAATTTACATCTAGTTTTTTTTAATCACGATATCTATGCACGTATACGAATTTGAATCGAACGGTCGGTCGGTATACAAGAGCTATCCTACACTAGTATGGCGGCTTACGAAACAAACTTACTCGTACAAATAAATATAATTTGTCTATGGACGGTATTGTCTATAGTTTCATGAGATTTGGTTTCAAAAATATTCCTATGTCTATTTCACGTTCAGTCGAGTGGGGCGGGGGCGGGGAACTACGTTTACTCACAACCGGTTCACGAAAATTGACGCACAAGCGAACGCTAAATTATATACATGGTTAAAGCTTTGTCGAATGATGGCGAATTTGTATAGTAAAGTGGCAACATTTTGTTTTGTTATGTCAATCAACTCAGCATCCAGCTCACAATAATAATAAAAAAATGTATATGTGAATCACTTTCTCTTCAGAGAAATTTATATTTCACCGAAACAGGACCGAATGTTGAAATAGAATACTGCCAGTTTACCTATTTTTATACACCTAAAACGTTGGCTCCTGCCTGATACTATTAGAAATGTTTGCAAAATGAAGCGTTAGAATTTACAAACTGACAGCGCGACGTTTCTATAATACTGATTACATCTAAAGTAACACGAGAATCTGTTCAGTATCTGACTATTGCGTATACGGTCGTTATCACTAGACAAGAGCGTTGCGATCACAATTTGCACAATATGGAGTGAATATAAAACATTACACCGTGAAACGACCTCGAAACTCTAATCCCCTTAATAATAAAAATATTTACAGTAGTTGCGTTTTTGTCTAATACATTGACAGACAATACATATAAATGACAACAACATGGATTGTGAATCCGTGGTGTACATATTTTTATTAACAAGGTGGTTAGGAAGTGTCTTAACTTCTATTATGGTTGTATATTGTATTTTGTAGTACCGGACAGAGTTTAGGGTCAATTCATACTAGCGTGTATTGGAAGCGCATCAAGCGCGCGCGAAATTCTGAAATTTGATACAGCCAACCACTTTTATTAAATTTCAGTATTTCGCTCCGCTGCGCCTCTACGCTAGTATGAATTGACCGTTAGTGTGGCGGTCGGCGACACACAAGCGCTACAGTAGTGAGGTAATATTTACGTATACATGTCCCTTACGCTAACTTACGCTACGGTATACACAGTATCTCCGGCGACTGTCGGCGGCCGCTACTGCTGCCTGAAACATACAAGTGACTCGTTTAAGCAGTTGAAAGTATAGGTAAATTTAACAATGTTGGCATGATCGCATCTCGCACTCACGAGATTTGACAACTCTACACCATTTTCAGCTCCATTGCATTAGCGCAGAGTTCTATTTACAGTGTAGTTCTTTCTATCGCGACCACTAAAAAACACTAGTGGGAACGTACAGTCATGCAATTTCACTATACAGCAGGATAAATGTTTTGTCATGTCAATATTTCACCGGAACCAATTTTTCAGAAGACAATTTATATGTAAACCTTCACATAAAAAGTATCGATTTGACAAGTGACCGCCATTAACTGCTAAATTAAGAAAATATTTATCACGCTGTATTTGTAAACAGAACTCTAAGCTGAGCAAAAACAAAAAAACAATTGTATCCTTCATACTCAAAAGCTTATATGCGCGCGAGTGTGACAGTGTGTGTGTGTGTGTGTGTGTGTGTGTGTGTGTGTGTGTGTGTGTGTGTGTGTGCGTGCGTGACTGCGTGACTGCGTGACTGCGTGCGTGCGTGCGTGCGTGCGTGCGTGCGTGCGTGCGTGCGTGCGTGCGTGCGTGCGTGCGTGCGTGCGTGCGTGCGTGCGTGCGTGCGTGCGTGCGTGCGTGCGTGTGTGTCATACACACAAACGTAACTATCTATATGTAGACGTGCCAATAAAACTATATTTACCTATAGCCCTAATGACTAATGAGATAATATAATGAAGCCCATAAATTATTATTGATAGTGTGAAGGATTCAAGTTATTAAAAAAGCAAGATAAAATACCCATCCTGCGCTCTTTGGCTGCCTGCTGCCTGTGGCTTTGATTTTATTGGTAAATTGATAGTATGTTGTATGTAATCAACTTAAGACTAGGTTTAGCCAAGATATAATTTGTGTGAAATAAAATCTGTGTTTAATTCTAATTCGTTCCAAAGATTACATTATTATTAAAATATATAAAAAAAAATTTCTACGTTTTTGCTTTATATGTGTATATGCACATTATTAGGATAGTGGAATGTACCTCAATGCATGGTCTGCGGCAGAGAGTAAGGCGCGCGTTCGCCCTCGTCACCGGAGCCCTCCGCGCCGCCCTCGCCCTCCGCCCCACCCTCGCCCTCGTCCTCGTCCTCCGACGACAGCAGACCTGCAACACAAGGTGTAACCAGTGAGCTGTGGTACGGTGTAAAGCTTGTAGCCGACCAACAACTGGCTCGATCAGCGTCCTTGTCAGACGACGCGCGACTCGACACGGAGTATTATGATTAAGTTTAAAGCGTATGAGTAGAAAAATATCCAATAAAGCTTTATCATACTCTAATCAGATTCAATTTGATCTTAAATATTTTTGTAAACAATTTTTTTGTAAAGATAGTACACCACAATATGCTACCAATTGAAATGTCCCTTCTTTACCGTGCAGTAAATATATTAATTAATTAATTCATAGGGTCGATTTTGTTTTGTTTACAAAAAGATTTATTTGGTAAACAGAGTACAGTATTGAACAATTTTATGTTTAGCAAGATTTTTGAATACTTTTATCTCTGAGTGTAATGTGGGTCTGTATGTGTAACTCGTTTTGATATAGCGAGGGACTGAAACAAACGACGACTACACATGATACGTGGCCTGTTCGTATGTAGCCTTCGTTTGTCTCAGTCTCTCTCTTCGTGTGGCGGGGCGACGTACCGGCCGTGAACTGCGGGTTGGTCAGCGCGTCCGGCCAGTAGCGCTTGCTGATCGACGAACCGTTTTTACTTTTCTTACCGCCTGCAATTACGTATTAAATTCAATATGACTATTTTTCCAATAAACATGTTTACACTATTTTTAATACATTCACCTGTATACATTCACCTGTATATATTAAGCGTGTACGTGTGTAAGTGTACCTCCCTACATGCGTGTGAGCGCTTGGACCTACCCGGCACGTCAGCGCAGTCAAGAATGTGCTGCAGCATTAGACGGCGCGCGTGTATGTATGTGTGCACGTGTGCGTGTGTGTGCGTACCTACGCTAACCCTGCTTGTAGGCGCAGTGGAGCATGGGCTGCAGGATGCGGCAGCCTGCGTGTGTTCGTGTGCGTTTGCGTGTGCGCGCGCATGTGTGCGTGCCTACGCTTACCCGGCTTGTCGGCGCAGTGGAGCATGGGCTGCAGGATGCGGCAGCCTGCGTGTGTTCGTGTGCGTTTGCGTGTGCGCGCGCATGTGTGCGTGCCTACGCTTACCCGGCTTGTCGGCGCAGTGGAGCATGGGCTGCAGGATGCGGCAGCCTGCGTGTGTTCGTGTGCGCATGTATGCGTGCCTACGCTTACCCGGCTTGTCGGCGCAGTCGAGCATGGGCTGCAGGATGCGGCGGCGCGCGTTAATGAACCAGTTGTTGACCTGCAGCAGCGTGAGGCGCGTGGCCGCCGCCAGACTGCGCTTCTCCTCCTCCGTGGGGTACGGGTGCTGGAACACGTACACAGAGAAGCGTGTATTTATTTTATAATTCAATTTATTTCTTTAGTATTTGTGTGATTATGTGAATATTGCATAACTTGCATTTGGAAATTAAAGCTTCCTAAACGTTCGGGCTCTTACGTCGCAGAGCGCATAACATCATCATAGCCAACGTCATCTGTACGCTTTCCTATTATGCATTACACGTATGTTCAATGTAGATTGATGGTTATCTCTCTACGCATCACATAGGAGTCTGAATTTTATTTCCAAAAGGGATAGATAGATAGATATGCACTTTATTGTCTCACATTAAAGTAGGTACAATCATTTTTCTAGAAACTAAACTTATAACTAAATGTGGGCGAAAGCGGCCTTATCGCTATAAGCGATCTCTTTCAGGCAGCCCTCCAGGAGCGGAGAGGTAAATTAAGTAAACATATAGCTGGGTAGTAAAAAAAAAGACAAGGACGACCAAGTAATTGCAAGAATAATAATTGTTTGGTAGAAAATAAATCAGGCCCAAACTTAGAAACACTGTTTATTCGGGCAGAGTAACACCCTTTTAACAACCGTTACAACAAAGGCACCAATAACAGATCTGCGCGCCCTTTTATACTAAAAGTAATCAGTTGACATCCTCTAAATTACAAATTACAATAATTCATAATTAAATTATAGTAATGTATATTTTACATAATTATTAGAACTAAATCAAGCATTATATATTTTAAATAATAAGGTAAATTAAATCACCGGTTCTATCGGTGAGCAATTATAAGTGTGGTCAATAATGTCCCCCTCACATCCGCTTAGTATTTCCGGAAGTTGGTAACAATCGTCAATTATAATGAGCAAAAGCCTGCAATCGGATTACAAAATTCGTAATATATTATAAGATATTATAAACTTACATGTAATTTATTATAAACAAATATACATGATATAAAATGAATTAACAGTTAATTTAGCAAGCGACTTTGTTCCGTAGCCATCTACGGAACATCTATGTAGCTTCGACTTGAAAATAGCAAGTTACTTTGAATCTCGAATGTCACGTGGTAGATCATTCCACAGGTACGTAGCCTTCACAGCAAAAGAATCCGACAAGTAACCGGACCTAGTAAATGGCACGAGAAGTTTATTGCTGTACTCGGAGCGTGACACACGGCTTTGGTCAGCACTACGATACTGAAAACACTCCTTCAGGTAGGGGGGAACGCAAGGGTCATGTAGGACATTGTACAGGAGAACTAGTACATGCTCATCCCGACGGAGCCTGATGGGCAGCCAACAAAGCCTCTGTCGATATTCAGAGACATGATCAAACCTGCGCATTCCATACACGAGTCTGATGTAGATGTTTTGTAATATTTCTAACTTGTTAAGGTAATTCTCATTGAGATCGATCAAACAAACATCTGCATAGTAGAGAATAGGTAGTAGTAAAGTCTGCGCAAGTTTGACTTTTGTCATCAAGGGAAGTAGATTCTTCCAAAGGTGGGGTCTCTTAACCGCAGCTAAAAACTTACGACTTACCTCTGAAATGTAATGAGACAACTTAAGAGTTGAGTCGAAATAGACATCCAAGTTCCTTACCACATCGCTGCAAGATAATGTTACGTTATCAAAAGTAATACTAGGCAGGGCTTCATAAGTAGGCCGTTTAATTTTCTTCGATCCTCCAATGACATTAATTTGCGACTTGTTGGGATTGACCATCAAGCCATGGCGTCTCCATCTTCTCAGTCGTCGTCGTCGTCGTCTCCGTCATCGCGACTCCAATGAAGTATTGTTGCAAGATCTTTATTAATTGATTGAAGAAACAGAAAAGGAGGGGAGTGAGGAAATTAATAAAAAAATAAAAGGGGACAAAACACCACCCTGAGGCACGCCAGCAGACATGTCACAAAACCTAGATACTCGATCATTAGCCCGTATACATTGCTGTCTCCCAAAAAGATAGCTGCGAAATCACTCCAGCACAGGATCAGAGAAGAGATTCGTACCTAACATAGCAAATAAGGATGTCATGGTCTACGGTATTAAAAGCATTACTGAAATCTAGTAGAGACAAAACAGTAAGTTGCTGATTAGACATGGCAAAGCTCATATCGTCAGAAACCTTGGTTAAAGCAGTAACGGTACTATACCCCAGATTGGAGAGGACTGAGCAAACCATTGTAATTAATGGAAGGTACTTAACAAAGAAGGTAATTAAAGAAGGAATGTAAGAATGGAAATGGGTCGGAAGTGAGAGAGTAACGTAAGACATTTTACTTTAATTATAGTACACTTTAAGTATAACTGCAGCTTTGCGCCAGCAGCTGGGAAATGTGCTGGAGCTGAGAGAGAAATTGTAAATGTGGCAGAGGGCAGGTAAGATAAGGTAGGGCAGGTAAGCAGAGAATAATCATTCTCCGACGTATGCCATCGACACCCTCAGCGTTAGATTTAATGGTTGTGATGGTTTTCTCAAATTCTTGCATAGAAACGTTTTAAAAACGAAAGGAGAAAACGGAGGATCTGGTGTAGGAGAGGTTAAAAGGGCATCAATGGACTGCTGTTTAAAAGAGGCCAGGATTGGATAGGTAGTGGTGAGGTGAAGATTGAGGGCATCAAGATCAATATTGGGTGAAGGGGAGGGCTTTGCCGATACCAAGAGAGTTAAGAAATGACCACGCCTTAGCAGGATCATCATTATTTACAGATTAATGAATGTGGCAACGCTGTGCATCTCTGCACAATCTGTTGCATCTGTTTCGGAGCTCTTTATATCTGTCACGATTCTGATCAGTAGGGTTCTTTCTAAATCTAACCTTTGCTGCATTTCTTTTGGCCATGACACCTTTTATCTCGTCATAAAGCAGGTGTGCATACGTGCAGGCAGGTGTTTTAACCTAATAGGTCGAAGAGGAGCGTGTAAATCAATGACGTTCATTAGGAGTGCGTTGAAAACTTCCATATTCTCATCTGCAGTGGGAGCAGTATAAACCACAGTCCAATCAATAGCACTAAGATCAAAATAGCAAACACTGCAGGCAAGTAGCACTATTTATGCATATAAATTATGTTAAATTATATACTGTAAATATTTTAACGTCAGTAAATTCGAGAGCTAGTTAAAAATGTTGTTAACTTTTCGAATGTTAAATTAAATTAAGTTAAGTTAAATATAGGAGCAATTCATACATCCCTTTTTTTGTTTGGCGGGGAAACAAAAAAAGGGATGTATGAATTGTTCCCACATTTCCCATAATTCCCACGATGGATGTTGGATTTGCTGTTGGACTTACGGACATTAAGGGCGTGAACGAGTGTAAGTACTGACCACTAGGTGCTGGAACAACCAGGCGCGCATGACCTGCGTGGCGTGTCGTGGCAAAACGCCGCGCTTGCCGCCCTCCTCGCCCTCGTCCTCGGCGCCCCCCGCCCCGCTCGCGCCGCTCGGCGGCGGCGAACCGGACACGGATGAGCACGAGTTTGAGTTCGTGCCTGGAACGTACATGGTGGTACACTATTAATGAACAGTGTTGTGTGTAATGCTATGCATGTGGAGGCAAAACGACATCTGCTACATTGAGCGCCTTCAGGCAGCTGCTTCGGACACAGCGGCGACTGTTTGTCAAATCCTAGTGTAGCTGAGCCGCGGGAGCTGCGGAGCGTATGTAAGCGTACTTTCTCTCTTTACTTTCATCTCCATAGACTTACTAACTAAAAAACTACCAGTCTTTTAGTAATTATATTGCAGTACATATTAGGTAATAAAATTCAATAATTCTGAAGAATTTGCTTTGCAATAACTTTTATTAGCTAAGTATAATACGTACCCGTGAACGAATCCGTGGGCAACAGGCCTGCTCCTATTTGACTGATCGGAGTCGAACCTTGGACCACGTGGGACGCTGAAAATATTACCAGTGTGATATTCAAGTCCTATAATATAAGTCCTATAAGTCCTATAAGCTGGTAATAAATAGATGAAATTGCAAAGCCTGACCATTTATATAAAAACCTGGACTGCGGCCACTTCATTTCTTATTGAAGCAACGCTAGGAAAATCTGAGATGTGTTTGGTTAAATCTCAAAACATTTATGACGTATTAAATCAGTTTCCTGAAATGTTCCGCAACATAGCGAGGTATTTTTATTTCAGGTCAGAATTTAATACAACGTTTTGCAAAATCAATTACAGAAACTTTGAGCACATGATTTCCTGCTTATGTAAAGACATTTGTGCAGAAAAAAATTATAATCTCGAATAAAAAACTAAATAAAATACACCTTTTACGAGCTACGAATCTGACACTGCTGATCGACCTCACAGCTGATTTCAAAATAATTTTAATAATATTAAATTGGAATCAGCTGTATGTGGTCAATGTCTTTTCAGTGCCGTACTCAATTTTGAATGCCTACAGAAGTGATGGCGAACCTATGAACCTATCCCAACCAAAAAACCCAAAGTAGGAAAAACCAAATGAATTACTGTTTTCGAAACACAAATCCATGAGTAAATAGCGTTATAAATTTGAAATTGGAATTCCTAACCAAAGATATTTTTGAGGTCAAAGTGGCCAGTACGACAAAACGCCAATTTCATATAGGAACTAATATTTTGATTCAAATCTAGTGATGTTAAGGGCAATTTTGTTCACCATTATTTAAACTTGGATAAAATTTAACATAATATTTAGTTGAATAATGATGAATATATGAAGCTGATAAAACGCCTTTTTACAGATATAATTAATTACGAGTATTATATTTTTTCGAACAAATTTGATTCCCATAAAAAGGTTTGAGCATAGAGCATCCAATTGGATTAGTGCTCTAAGGGTTTAAGTAAAAAGAAGGGCATATAATATTTAAAGTTGCGAAAAATACTCAAATTTTGGGGCGTAATAAAACCGAATATGGCATACTGAATTACTAAGTTGGCGAAAGAATGCAACGCAAATAATGCTATTTTTCTTAACCTAAATAGTTATTCCAAACCGACAGCGAGAATCGACATATTATTATTTTGGCGAACAAATATGAAATAACAACCTTAGCAACAACTTTAAAGCACACATTTTATTTACGAACTAGCTTTTGCCCGCAGCTTCGCCCGCGTGGGAGTGTTCGTGGCAAAAAACTTCCTTAGCAAATATACCTAGTGCAATATAGTAGTAGCACAGAGAAAAAATATATACTTTATAATAAGTTTTCACAGGTACTTTTTGATTTTAATATATCTCCTAGATAAGGATTAGGTAATATTGTATCCGTCTAAATAGCTTCTGAAAGTACCACATTATTTGTGATCGTTTTTTTAAACTTAGAATGGGTATAGTAACCTATCCTTAAAAGATAAACTTATCTATGCCATCGCGAACTTTTTTGTAGACCGGTGTCTACAAAAAACCGTCGGTACCGACTAAAAATATGAAGATTGAATAGAGAAATAGTAAAAATTTTTGCCGAATTTAAAAAAATAATTATTTGGAAAATAAGTTTTATTTCATACTTTTTTGTGCATTTTACTTTGGATGACGGTTTTAATTTTTTAATAAAAATAATAATTTTTCCCTTTTTAAAGTGAAACTTTTATTACATCGTCTCAAACTTTTTCGTCTGTGTGTTGCATGTCGCGTGACGGTCGGCCGCGGAGTAGGGATAAAGTGAAAGGCGCTCGTCAGAGCAGCCGAGGCCAATATGGCGGCGCCTGTAGTTCGCATCAGCTGACCCTGTAGTGTATAGACTAGTACTCATTTGTGCCAGTGCTCCACGCTATTTTTTTTGTTATTAAGTTTCACTTTTACCCTGGTTTCATAAAACCACACAATCCTTTTCTTGGTTTACAACCCAAAAATACTTCACATTAGTAACGCCCTCATAAACATCTTATGCAAATAGGTTCGGTTTACCTATAGCGTGATCTAGCGGCAAATCAGCGCCATCTAGTATGCCATATGAGAACCAAAGTTCCTTAAGAAAATTAACTTAAAATCTAACGCATAAACAGTCTGTATATTGATAAATACCGCATTTAACTCGTTATGTAGTTCACGCGAAGACACAAGAAGCGCATTTTATTGTTATTAAGTATCACTTTTACCGTGGTTTCATAAAACCACACAATCCTTTTAGTTATATTTATTATTATTAACACATTTTAAAAAGTTATTAATACAAAAAAGCCTCCGGTATTCTCACTCTCACGGAAAAACAAACTCAAGCTAATTTATGCCGGTTTTTTGAGAGGCCGTGGTATTTATCCAAATAAGAATTACCGATCTGTGGACCAAATAAACAATCACCAGTGATGATAATGATTAGATACTATATTATTAAATAATTATTATTAATAATCTATTGTAGTAGTCGGCTGAAAAAATGTAGCAGTCAGCATTAAATATAATTAAGTGCTTACCTATAATATAATTTTGGCTATTGCAAAATTTCAAATAGATTGATATCGGTGTACTAAACTATGAGGAGTACCTATGTCACCATAATAATATGTTGGTGTATCGTAAGAAGATGGTGGTGATGATGATGATGATGATGTTTACTGTAAGTAGCATATGCTTGCAGTTCCTTAAACAATGCCGAAAATTCTAAACATGTATCTTTAAGGACTGAGGAGTTCTGTTCAGTGCTTTTGGGTCTAGGGTACACCTTGGCACAACATTTTACTTACTATGAAAGTCGAAATTACTATAAATGCCCTTATAATTTTGTGGAGTTATCTCGACTTCTCATGGATGCCATCATCAGACCTTGTCGACTAAGGGACCAATTTAGAATTATATTCTTTACAACAACAAAAGAATTTTGAAAATGCTTCGACAAACGGCAGAGTAATGTTCAAACATATAGGTGTCGGTGTAAAAGACTACGAGAAGTGCATATTATTATCATCATAATGTGATGGTGTATGGTGTGATGAAGGCGGTGATGATGATGATTACTTTGATTGACATAGTGGCATATGCTTTCAGTTCTTTAAACAATGCCGAAATCCTCAAACATATATCTATAACGACTCGGGAGTTCTGTTCAGTACTTTTGGATCCAGGTATACCTTGGTACAAAATCTTTATTTTTGGTAGCATATGCCTGGACTTCTTCAGAAAAAGTCGAAATCACTGTATGTGTCCATACAAATTTAGAGGAGTCCCCACGATTCCTCATGGATTCCAACATTAGGTCACCACTTTGGTGACAAAAATACCAATTGGGGATTATACCCTTTACAGCAAAAAAAGATTTTTGAAAATAGGTTCACAGGGACCTAATAATTTGAAACACTTTTATCTTTACACCTTAACCTAAACACTTATGTTTGAAACTTATTAACATAGGTAAACATTATAAGAAGATGTTGCTTACACTTTTTTTGCTTTTTTAAAACGCCGTAAATAAACACTGGTCATTTCAGAACCAAAATAATATCGTTTCAAATAATTGTACACTTTATATAAACACTTATATTTATAGCTTATTTGAATAAAATTCCAGAATGTTGGGGATCTATTTTTTATGTATGTCAACATTAATACACCCTCCACACGCGCACGCAGAGAAATTACAAATTTACAATAATATAGGAATAGTACGCTAGTCGGTTAGGTACCTATTATAAAAATGCAGCTTTAAAACCTTGAGTTGTTTAGCGCCACCTATTGATTTTTTTTTAAATATTAGATAACCTATAACGTGCTTCAAACATAGTCCTAGAGATGGCGTTTTTATTTTATATTAAATGGCTAATTTTGTAGATTCGATACACTCGTGTCATCTAACGGTCAGCGAGAGAATTAAAGATTATGTATGTTTTAAAGTATGGGCTAGTCACTCTTTAGTAATAATTCCTCCATGGTTCTACCAAATAACCTGTATAACAGGAAAATGTGTCAATAATTTCAGCAGTACTACAAATAATGTCGAATTTTTCAAATATATTTAAATATGTAATTTTTCAAATTAGTAACCAAGATTCGAAAAATTAGAAAAATCCGGATTTTCATTTAAAAATCCGGAGTTAATTTAACGGCGATTTGTCGTCAGAATTTTTCGAATTTCAAAGTATCCGGATTGCAACCCCTAGTCAGTACTGACCGGCGTCGCGGTGTGCGGGGTGTGCGGGGTGCGTGGACAGCGGGTAGGCGTCCACCAGTCCGGGAAAGCCCGCCGCGAACGCGCCCGCCCCCGCGCCGCCCGCACCACCACCGGACTGAAACATTTATTTATTTATTTACAATATAGATTATAAGCTTTAAATATGTCCAAATAGTTTTTAGCGGTACACAATATCGTTGTATCAGAGAATGTGTCGCAGCCCGAATGAGCAATTTCTTAAGACATATTCAATAACCAATAAATGATGAGCATTTCATTATGTAGTCTTCGAGACAAATTTAGTAATGGTAGGGATGTAGTATATTAATACAACATCACCATAATAATGTTTTAACCATTTTTATTGACGGTTGAATACCAATTGTTTACTAGTATGAATTGTACAGCGGTGGTCACCTGGTACTGCGGCGAGTTGGAGGTGCTGGAGTGGTCGTCCACGCCGCCCGACAGGTTGTTGTTGCTCTCCACGCCGCCTGCGACGCACACGCAGCCATTAGCCCTCGTTCGCACAAGCCTTGTTAATGGCAGCGCTAGTAAAACCAGCGCTGAAAATAAATCTCTGCGCTATTACTACAGATCTGAAAATCAAGCACAATAGCGTCTTGTTTTTAAATTGCTCTTGTGTCCGATTTTCAGGTGTATTGCATTAGCACAGAGTTCTATTTTCAGCGCTGGTTTTACTACCGCCGCGATAACACAGCTCTCGTGAGACCGAGGGATAGATAATAACGTAAACTAGGTACTACCATACAAAATTTCATAAAAATCCGTTCAGTAGTGAAACAGTAACAAACATTGATGTATCCATCCTCACGAACTTTCACATTCATAATAGTAGCAGGACCTAACTGTGTATATCTTCACTACACAGTAAATAATAATGATAATATAATAATATATGGACGCTTCACACCACGTCAATCTGGTCCCGTGGTAAGCTCTCGAGGAACTTGCGGCACGGGTACCAGACATCGGAAATATTTTTTATACTATACATGTATTTAAGATTATTATATTATACACATCCATGACTCAGGAACACAGAAAAACTTTTTCCTTTTCCTTCGGCGGGATTCGAAATGAGCGACATTGTAACTCGTAGCATCACAGTGCGCTATTGTTCTCTTGGTTCGACGTTAAAGGAGATTACTACGGATTAGCTAAAATATCGTGTTTAATAGTATTGTAGTTTAGATTTCTATAGACATTACCTACCATTAATAGTAACACTTAACGATATCACAGAACGGATGAGCAGTTCCAGCTGTGCGGCGAAACGGGTGACACCCCGTCGAGTTAACGTCTTGACGTACAACAAGCTGGCCGTGTCCATGACACACCAACACTCTATTTTATTTTAAACTAGCTTAGATGTTGCACAACACTGTGGCCGCGATACAAAGTAGTCTATATCCTTCTATTTATATGTGCCAAATTAGACTGTGCGCGCAAGAGGAAATCACGCAGGAGCAGTACACTTTGTCACGAAAAAAATATACTCGTTATCTATGCCAAATTTCATTAAAAACTTTTCCCTATTTAATGCAAACAAACAATGAAATCTACTCAGTGAGTACCGGGCGTGTAGTCGGTGCGCAGCAGGTTCTCGCTCTGCATCTTGGTCTTGAGGCAGGCGATGTAGCGGCCGCAGAAGTCGCGGCACAGCTCCTGCACCTTCTCCAGCTCCAGCAGGTGGATGCGCAGCACCTGCACACGATACGCGTCAATATCTCGCAGTTCAATGTGAACTCGAAGTAATAATGAGCGCAGGGCGGGTAGCGTTAATAAAGTCCACAATCCACACATGGCAATTGGCGACCGGCGACGCCGCGTTCACTAACTTTACTCTTTTACGAGTTAAGTTTTTGTCCCCCGCTGCACCGCGTGTTGCTCAGCCACGCGTAAACTATAGTTTCACTCGCTTCTGATACGACACAGAAGTTCCACTTACGCCTTATACAAAATTCAATCCAATTTCATTAACAATGTGACTTGTAGTCAAATCGCTACAAACCGTTTGCATTGTTATTGTATTACGTAGTGGCTTTGGCCTCATGTTTTCGTTCGCGTAAGCCTACCTCGAATAAAGGACTATCGAATGCAGAAAGCCAAACTTTATGAAATGGGACACGTTATTTGAAACAAAAACCAAACTCTTGCGCTTGCGCAAACTAAAAGTACTTCGATAGAGCAACGAACGTTCTGCGGACTGATAAAATTCACACACCTGTATGCTCTTAATCATGAGGCCGTCGATCTCGGGGTCGTCGACGAGGAAGGGGCGGCGGTCGCGTCGCTGGTGCTGCACGAAGGCCTGCAGGTCCGCGCCGAACGCCTCCGCCGCCGGCGCCTCCGCCCCCGCCGTCGCCTGCTCGCAGCGCTCCAGCAGCAGCGCCAGCAGCGGGAACAGCGGGTGTCTGCAACATCACGTCACACGAGGTGCATATTATATCTACCTACAAGGAACACGCTGGACAAAATATATTAATGTTTGTATAGTGAGTGGTATAGAGGGCTCTAGGGTCAGTATAATTGTCTCACGTTAATCACAGGCGATCCCCACAAGAGATAGTAGACCGCTTGTAAATGTCTACTGCTGCTGTGCTATGATACCATAAATAACGTAAAATAGATCTTGGCCTCCAACACGACTTTTCTCACGCCGCGCGCCGGAGGACCGACCTGTACTGATTTTAATAATATTTCAATTTTATTTTATTTTATTTTATTTATTAAATACAGTAACAGGCTACAGACTATAACTAACATAGAACATTTTTAAACACTACAACTTATATAAATCTGCAGTCCAATTCTAACTGTATACAGCTCTGTTTATCTAAATATTTTATTACATACAAAATTATTGCTACACGCTACCTAACACTTTTAAACATAAAGAAAAATAGGAAAAAGCAAAATAGAACAAACAAAAAAGACGAGCAAAAGCTGTTAATGTTTACAATAATTTATACAGATCATTTCGAAACCCATTAATGTTACTGAAAAACACATCTACCTTAGGACATATTGTGTTATATTGGTTGCACATTCTAATTAGTGGACTATTCATAGACACATTGTTATTATTAAAAGGAACATCAAATACTTTCGGAGTGCGTACAGATCGAGTGGGAGTTTTAAAGTGTAATTGGCTTAACAAATCAGAATCAAAGTTACCTTTAACTATTTTATGTAACGTACATAAATCACTGATTAGTCTTCTAGTTTCAAGGCATAACATGTGGAAGTGCGTGAGTCGCTGGCTGTACTCTGGTAATTTGCGTCTCAGACCGTATTTCGAACACAGTGATCTGATAAACCTCCTTTGTATCGATTCTATACGGTCTTTGTGAGCATTATAAATTGGAGACATTGAGTTATAATGTACTACGTACTAGAGAAGACGCCTCAACTCGATTGTGTGTAACACGAGTTAGAGCGCGCGCACTCCAACTCACTTAGTCTGTGCCGAGCGCTTGCTGCAACGTGACACGTTTGAGTGAAGTTTTGTTTTTTAAATTATGCCTTCGTGTGCATTGAGATACTGTTCAAACAACTCCAGAAACATAAATAAAAGTCAAGGAGTGACTTTTCACCAGTAAGTTCATTTATTACCTTTAAAACACGCTTAATTTAACTATAATTTTTCAATTGCAACGCGTCACCGCGGCGGCGGCCATGTTTACGTGAGAACATAACACCCCCCGCTTGTCCCGCGCATACCCCTCCGTCATTAAGTGCGCGCCCTATCTTTTGTTTGAGATAGCTTCTCTAGTACGTAGTACATTATAATTCAATGATTGAAGACCACACCGATGAGCAGTACTCCAATATCGACCTTACCAGGGAATAATACAATATCAGTGAAGTCTGCGGTTGCATGAATGATCTGGTGTAACGCAGAACAAAAGACAGTGTACGATTAGCCTTACTGCACATGTAATCGTAGTGTTGCCTAAATGATAGAACAGAGTCGAACATAACGCCGAGATCACGTACAACCTTTACTCTGTCAACATCTACGCCTCTAATGAAGTAATTAAATTTGATGAGGTTTTTGCTGCTCTTGGAGAACGTTATGACCTGACATTTTTTAATATTATAACCATAAGATTTTCATCGCACCAATTTGCTATTGTATTGATGTCAGCCTGAAGGGCCTCGCAGTCAGAGACATCTAAAATGCGTCTGAATATTTTAATATCGTCTGCGTATGCAAGGCATTCGCTTTTTATTAAACCTATCAAATCATTCACAAAAATCAAAAATAATAACGGGCCCAAGTTTGAACCCTGCGGCACTCCAGAAGTCGCCACAAACGGCATGGAGTCATATCCACTTAGAGCTACTAGTAGTGTACGATTTAACAAATACGACGAGAACCATCTATATAGACCCCCAGTAGTTCCAAGATGATATAATTTTGCCAGCAATATTAGGTGGTCAACTCTATCGAAGGCCTTCGAAAAATCCGTGTAGATTGAGTCTACCTGAACATTTTTTATTAAATGAGTCGGATAAATAAGTTGTGTAACAAAGTAAATTAGAATTAGTTGATTTACCAGTAATAAATCCATGTTGTCGTGAATCTAGTATGTGTTTTAGGTGTGTATACATGTGCTGATATACAAAGCTTTCAAAAATTTTGGCAAATGAATTCAATATACAAATGGGCCTATAGTTATTGACATCAGTTTTATCTCCCGATTTATAAATAGGCGTGACTTTTGCAATCTTGCATAAACTTGGAAATGTACCTTCATTAAGCGATTTATCGAATATGATTGACAGTGGAGTAACCAGGGCATCTGCGCATAGTTTAATGAAAATAGGCGGTATACCATCGGAACCCCCGCTTTTCGAAACGTCAATATTTTGCATTGCCTTAAGGAGTTCATTTTTAGAAATGGTAAGATTGCTAATAGGGTAGTTAGATGGTGGGAATTTTGTAGTGTAATTATTATTATTGTTTGTCTTATTATTACAATATACTGAAGAAAAGTGACTTGCAAACAGATTAACAATGCCTATACCCGTATTTGCCGATTTGTCACAATAATGCATACAACTTGGGATGGTATTCGTTACGCGTTTGCTCTTAGTGTAGCGCCAGAAAAACTTGATGTTAAATTTAAGATCGTCTTCGATTCGGGTGATATATTCCTTGAAGCAGTGTTTGATGACAGTTTAAGCTCTAGCCCTCAACATGGAGAAGGTGTCATAATCTCTGGGATTACCAGAACGCTTAAATTTAGAGTGAGCTTTGGATTTAGATGAGAGTATCCGAATAAGGCTTTTGGAGAACCAAATTGGGTACTTATTACTAGGGACTCTAGACTTAGGGGTATGTTGTTTAATGATTAAGTATAATTTATTATAAAAGAAATGTACAAAGTCATCACAATTCATAGTCTCTGCAAATTCCGCCCATTTTATTTGCGTTATATCCTTTTTACAGCTTTCGTAATCGGTTTTTCGAAAACAAAGTTTTTCTAGAAACCTATTTTGATCTAATGTAGAAGCACAAGTATTCCCATTAAATGTAAGTTCAAATGGGGGATGGTGCAAATCGAGCCTACCTATTGGAGTAGTAGGTGATATAGTGAAAAGGTCAGGACAGTTGGTAATAGCCAAATCTAATATCCTACCATTATGATTTATAATATAATTAAGCTGGCTAACAGTTGTAATCTGGAACAAATTGTGCAACGCTGTAGATTTTGCACAGTTGTAGTTGAGTGGACAACCCGTCTCATTAGACCACTTAATATCACCCAAATTAAAATCTCCTACTAAGCAGGTTACACAATCATCCAGTGAACTATCAAAAATATTTTTACAGTTATCGAAGAATTCACTAACAACGCTTCCTTGCAGATATTCTGGAAGATAAACAACGCACAAATTTATTTAAAGAGACCCTTGTGCAACGATTTGGATCCACAAATCTTCCAAAAGCTCAGATTTCCATTCTTGTTTTATCGACAACTGAAGTTTCTTAGAAAAAGCTATAAGCACACCTCCACCATGACGTTTGCCATACCGCGAGCGAAATAACGAATCTCCATCTCTACGCACAACTTGTCTTTGACGAGCTTTTCAACCATTTTCTTCATATCATCATGCATTGCACTGATAGTATCGACCGAATGACGAAAATCAGTCATATCTTGCTTGATTGAAGAAAGCTCCGTCTTCAAGACTTTGGCAATCATTACAGGCATTTCAGCTTTGCTTGTCTTGAGCACGCGTTCGCTAATCGCTGATATAAGATCTTCCCCCTTTGAGTCAGTTACCATGCCCTGCGAAGACATCTGCAGTGGTGTCACTATAGCCAGGTTTGCTTAGACCCTCATCATCCTCCTTTAAGTTACGTACAGGGGTATTTGTGTTTCCTGTTTTTGGATGTTTACTTTTACATTCATAACATTTCCACTTGTTTTTCGAATCCTTAGTCATGGATGTAAATATTTTCTTATCGAGAATATTGACACATGAGAGATCGTAATATTTATGGCACTTCATGCACTTGAGGTACTCATTATTGCTGATGATATGAGTACAGCCACCACAGGCCACATTTTTTGACGCCATCCTCTAATTTTTTAAACTTGCAACACTCCTTTGAAGCTGGTGTCCCTATTTATGGTCAAGTTGGTTGTCATCTGTCACTGCCACTCTATGGCGGAAGTGGAGTTGTCAGTGTCACCTGCCACTTGACACTGTAATTTTGTTTTTAATAAAGTAAGAGGGTAGATAATTCTTGATTAACTTACAATATTTTATATTCACACAATATTCTGATTAAAATCACTGTTGTTGTAATGGGTTTCAATTTTCAAAATGATTCTGATGGTAAATAGTTTATTTAAATTTACTTTTTTAACAAGATAGCACTGTTTTTCGTTACTTAATGATATTATATGATAGGAGCAAATAGCACAGATGTTCACTCTCATGAGTTCAGTTATGCAAAAAAAATGTGAGATATTATGGAGTCTTAGACCTCTAAATGATATTCTGCGAGAGTTTATCCATTACGCTGATAATGATGACGAGAACCTCTGCTTGTGATGTGCAGGGGCCTGTATTACAGGATAGAATATAACATGTAAGTGTTAGGTACTTGTAGACCGCCCGCTTGTCCGCCTCGAACTGCGCCTGGTCGGCGTCCGCGGCTGGCGCGCCGCCCCCGCCCTGCATCCCGCAGATCACCACCGCCCCCGCATCTGTGAACAGGTAATGCAGATTAGCATTGGTCAGTACAAAATGTTGTTCCATGACAGTTCATGGGAAAACATTTAATGAAACCAAAAATAGCCCTCACTTTTTGGCGTAACGATGAAATATGTAAGGGGAACCGTTCAAGTATTACGTAAGCACTATTGGGGGGGGGGGGGGGGTTTGTCATTGCTTTGCTTATTTTTGATTACATGGGGGGTGTGGAGATCTAGATGGTGATTACGTCAGCAGTAATTACTAACTTTTTTACACGTATGGCTATCCACAAATTGTCTGTGCTTGAAATGTGCGTGAAATGCATTTTCGGAGATTCCTACAAATAATGAATACTTTTAAGTACTCGCTTAGAACTGAGTAAGGGTATTACCACGCGATATTCACTTGTCTAAATTTTTTCGTCAATTTATAGTTTTGTTTCGATACGATTGACGATTTGACGTGTTGTAAGCAAAGCAAGTTAATGTTTGTGTTACAGTTGATCCACTTTCGCCAAAGCAGAATTGTTCAAGATGTCGTATCAAATAGACACATCCCAGTTATAACAAAAATTGTTCGAAAGTTTTAAAAAATCTCATACAAATACAAAAGTACAAAATGTACAGAAAATACTTGATTCGTTAATTGTTGCAAGCAAAGTCCGTCAAGGAACTTGATATTATTGTTTCTAAGAGAATTTAAGAAGAATTGCGAATAGCGACTAAATCCAATCTACTAAGTTTTTTTCCAAGGTAAGTGATGAAACCATTTTAGGTATGAGGACTAGAAAAGTAGACCTATAAGAGTGGCTGCTCGTCATGCTAATGAACATTGCATCAAGACGTTGAATGGCTCGATGAGAACGACGTAGACATTCTGAAATCGGATGAAAGTTGAAACTTTCATCCGATTTCAGAATGTCTACGTTCACACACACAACATTGAGCAGCAAACATCCAATGTCATCGAAAACATTGAATCAGGGATTCGGGTGTCATGGACTGTTAATTGGTATTAATATGTATATCAAAAAATTTTAAGATGTTTGTTTTGTTCGTAATATTACTTAAGATTATAATGTTTGTAAATTACTCTATGTTGAATACCGTGTCAGTAAAGTAATATTATGTGCGTTACAGTCCCCTATTCCAAACCTATTCCTTATTTCTAGACTTAGAACTGCTGCGCATGAATCAATTAACTATACCAATGTTTACGTAAGCATGGGAGGGGAGGGGTAACAGTTTTGCTTACTTTTGCTGACTTTGATTTCTAATTTTCTAATTATTAACCAACCCCTCACCCTGGAGGTTTAATAATTATAAAAAATCTGCTTACGTAATACTTGAACGGCCCTTAACATCCGGCCTCACACAATAGGCTAAGTAGTTGACCGATTTTTTTATTGCTTAAATGAATACAACGCTCAAATATGAGTAACTTCTCGGAAGAAATAGTATATTAAATAACAATATAAGCATAGCCGGGCACCGTTAAACAAATAGTTAACTTCGTTAATCCGCTAAAAAAAGGTAGCTTCGTTAAACGTTAAAGCGTTACATATCGGAAGAATAAACGCAAGTTAACGTTAATCGTTAATCCGTTAATATGTGTAAAATTGCATCTTTATATCGTTGCGTTAGTGAACTTATAAAACCTGTTGGTTTAGGTTCTAATTCATTCATCAATTATCAACAAGCAAATGATCACTGACAGTAATTTATAATAACAACAAACAAACAAACAAACAAACAAACAAACAAACAAAACACTCGTCACTCTAAGCACCGGCGCTAAGTAATGAAATGATCAAACGAAACAAATCTCTTCGCAGTTTTCTTTCTCACTCGCACGCGCCGGCAAAATATATCTAGTTTTGTTTTTGTTTCACTCGCTGCCACGCGCCGCCCGGCACTTGTCGGTGCCGTGCGGTAACTATTAGGCATTTGATTAACGATTAACGGACTTCTGCATATTAACGGAAGTTAACGTGTCCGTTTGCATTTTTAAAAGTTAACTTAAAAGTTAATCCGTTAATCAAAATGTTAACTTCGCTAATTAACGATTAACGGATTAACGAGTTAATGCCTAGCTAAGCTTGCCACAATGTAGGTACTAATTACTTTTTCGAAAAATTTATGCGTTTAGACGTCTGTATATATAGGTAGGTATATATAGGTAGGTAGGTAGCAAGAACTAATATCTCCGAAATTGTATTTCATGTAAATAAACTAATTATGTAGGTTTTTTACACCAATTATGTAAAAAAATGTTGCAACTTTTTTGTAACTTTAACATGTCATGACCTAATTACAAAACTCCACATAAAATTATATATTTTTTACATTTATCAAGACTCACGTACCTACTATATCAATATACATAAAATAAACTAAATATTTTACATAAGGTCAATGCCTGTAGACGCAGCCAACGACAAAAATATCTTGAACTACTGACGCGAGTAAGCTTTGTCGACGCCACGCGATTTATTTCTAGTCGCACCTACTCACAATTTAGCGAGGGAGCCCCCATTAGTTTATGCTACGAGACTGAAAAAAGAATCACAACTGTATAAGACAAAACATTGTATAATTCTATTACCATTTGCAGAACGTCTCCACTCTCCACAAAGACCCGCACGTGGGCACGTAGTTTCTCAATAAGCAGCACGTCACAATACATACATCATGCTGCGGCGCGGGCAATAAAAACGGATATTAAAAACCAAAAGGAGCATTTATCGCAAGCGGCGCGCGGCAGCTGTCGGAGATGGCCCGCCCGCGCCGCCGCACGCAGGACCGCACTACAATACGTCATTCCCGCGCTGACGGTTTTCCCAATTTAAGGGCGGTTTGATTTGCTACTAAGTAAGATATAATAGATATTTACCTATGAAATTGCCGTTTTTGATATGAAATGGCCAGTACTGCAGGTACAGGCCATTTCATATCTTTTCATTTCATATCATAATTGAAAATGATTTGTCGAGGTCCTCAAAATAGGCCTTTGTTTGCGAGATGACTTCATCATTGGAGTCAAATCTTTTTCCACCGAGCCATTTTTTCAGGTTTGGGTACAAGAAGTAGTCACTCGGAGCCAAATCTTGAGAATAGGGTGGATGTGGGAGCAATTCATAGCCCAATTCATGGATTTTTGCCATGGCAACTGCACATGTGTGCACCCTTGCATTGTCTTAGTGAAAAAGAACTTTTTTCTTGGCCAAATGAGGTCGGTTTTTTTTCAAATCCTCATTGAAGCGGTCCAATAAGTTGGCATAATATTCCCCATTAATTGTTATTCCCTTTTGAAGATAGTCAATGTGGATTATCCCACGTGCATCCCAAAAAACAGTCGCCATAACTTTATTGGCTGACAAACCCACCTTGGCCTTCTTTGGCGCCGATTCACCCTTAGAAACACACTGTTTTGACTGTTGTTTGGTCTCTGGTGCATTGTGATGGATCCATGTTTCGTCCACGGTTAAAAAACTCCTCCATATTGTGATTAAACAACGTCAAACCTTCCTGTGAAGTTGTTACACGATTGCGTTTGTGGTCGACTGTGAGCAAACGCGGCACCCATCTTGCGGAAAGCTTTCTCATGCCCAAGTGATCATTCAAAATTGAAACCACTGAGCCATGCGAGATGCCTATGGCTTCCACAATCTCTTGCAGTTTCAATCTTCGGTCGGCCAACACCATATCGTGAATTTTTTCGATTGTTTCGGGTGTAGAGACCTCAACTGGGCGTCCAGGACGTTCGGCATCTTCAGTGCTTGTACGGCCACAACGAAATTCAGTAAACCACTTTTTTACCATTGAAATCGATGGTGCAGAATCCCCATAGTATTTATCAAGCTTAGCCTTGGTTTTGGTAATGGTTTTTTTTCGCAAAAAATAATGCTTAATAAGCACACGAAATTCACTTTTTTCCATTGTTTCCTTAAGTTACTGGATAGTCTGATAAAGATAGCTGTAAAACACAAACTAACTGACACAGCAAGTTCAAATTTTGATAGGAGTCAACTGACAGATGCCTGTTGACAGTAGTGTTGCTTTTTCAGTAAGGAGGTTAGAAATTCAAAAAGTCACGGACTTATTGACCCGCCCTAGTAACACTACAAACCAACGCACCACCTGTTATTGGTTTGCTCGCTTCCGTTCTGGAAATTTCGACCTGAAAAATTAACCTCGCGATCGTCCGAAGACTTTGGTCAACAATGACGAATTAAAGGCGATTGTGGAAGCTGGTGATACACAATCTACGGCTGAATTAGCAGCAGCTTTTGACGTTAGCGTAAAAACAATATTAGTTAATTTGCGTCAAATTGGCAAGGTAAAAAAGCTTGACAAATGGGTGCCCCACGAACTCAATGATCGCCAGCGCGAAGTACGCGTTGAGACGTGCCTTGCACTGCTCAACAGACACACAAATGGTCACTGTTTGGTGGTCTAGCGCCGGTGTGATTCATCACAGCTTCTTACCAAACGGGGTAATCATTACTGCAGATGTGTACTGTGAAGAACTGAACACAATGATGGAGAAGCTGGCACATCTCCAACCAACATTTGTCAATCGCTCGTCTCCGCTGCTCCTGCACGACAACGCGCGACCTCATAGCAGTATGAGGTCGCGCTGCTGTGCAGACAGCAGACGGTCTCCAAGTTACAAGAACTGGGGGTTGGAAGTCCTCCGTCATCCACCCTACTCACCAGACCTTGCGCCTACAGACTACTACTTTTTCCAGAATTTGGATAACTTCTTGGCGAGAAAAAAATTCAATATCCGAGAGGCAGTACAAAATGCCTTTGATGAATTTGTTGCCTCCCGTCCAGCTGATTTCTTTAAAAAGGGCATCAATAAACTGCCACTGCGTCGGCAAAGATGCACTGATTGCATGGGTGATTACTTCGATTAATACAAATAAAAAATACATGAAAAAAATCGTTTAATTTTTTTCATACAAAACGGCAATTTCATTGGAAAACACCTAATATTAAGCCCTCGGAACATTCCGATTGCCTGATGTAAGCGATTACCGTTTACCGCTGTCCCCGAACCCCGTGAACACCCGCAATACTAGAGGAGTTACAAGTTGACCCCCAACCCCGAACCCTACCAGGGTCAGTTTGCCGCGAGCTACGGTCGTGTTTATTAATTGTAAACTTACTACGCTTGTACACGATACACTCCCGCGCGGCCGCGACTCTGGCGAGAACTGAAGCGATTTGTCACACATGGTCCGTTCAGTCCATCCGTTCAGTCCAGAATTAAAGTTGCCAACTTAGTTATTTTACAAAGTTTTATTACTAAGTATTTTATTCCCTTCTTAGTAGGAATTTAGTTGTTAGTAGTGTTTTAGTAGGAAATAGCCAGACAGTAATCATATGCAAGATGGCCTAGGTAAGGCACAAAAAAAATATTTTTTTAATAATACATCGTAGCATTCTTCCGTAATTTACTTAAAACTACCCGTTTAATTACTATATACGTAATATTTCCTAGTATATTTTAATTTAACGATAAAATTTATAATATTAATGAAATATTAATAAAATTTTAATATAACAAAACATAAAATGCAGTGGTTTTTGGGGCTTTAGGGATTCCTAAGTTGAGTTGATTTTAGTATTATTTTAGTAGAAATCTACGCGAGTTTAGTAGTTTCGCAAAAATAGAGCTGGCAACACTGGAACGAATAGCTTCAGTCCATCCGGCCGACTGGTGTTATCTCAAAATTATAGACAGACGATACCATTTTGCATCCGTTCAGGCCGAACTGAAGGAAAACCGGACCGTATTTGGGTCCCCTAATGAATAAATAATAATAAAAAATTAAGAAGAACAATAAAGTTATATTTTGTATCGCTATCTTAAACATGTGCGCGCCGCGCCGCGTCGCGTCTCAATGTGAGCGCACCTTAACAAGACGCGTAGCTGTAGCATGACCGCCGTATAAATGTGTCTTGTCGGCAGTCTACACAAGAATAGACATAGTGACAGATTGCATGGACAAAATGACACAACTTCCTATATCAATCTGTTATGATTGTCTATTCTTACCTTAGAGATTCATACGGAAGAAAGAAACCATTTGTACAGCGCGGTGGTCACACTAAGCGTGCAGACGTGAACAACACTTTTAGATTGACCGTTGTACAGGCAATATATTAAAGCACACATTATTAGTATGTATTAGGTTTTCAAATATGTGAGTGATAATTATGCGCTAGTTGCAACTGTAGCGTTCCAAAATGCCTTTCGTTTACTTTTGCTATTAAAAGCATAGGTTAGGCCTTCGACCTTCGGAAGAATCACTTATTACCTTTTCATTAATAAAAATTTTCAAATGGAGGTATTATCAATATCATCAGCAGGCTATGAGGCTAATGATGTTCGTTCCGCTATGATTTACGCAGAAACGGTATTAAGATGTGGCATCCCTGCAGAAGCCGGCGCTACTGCACAATGTTCAGGCCTTCAGGGTAAGGGCGGCGATACACTTAACTCTGCGTCAAAGCTTATATTATATCCCCCTTACTAATAAAACTATTTACATAACGGATAACTTAAACAACGTTGCTGTCTTTGTCTGATGCGTTGGAAATGCAACTTGACAGACAAAGACAGCAACGTTATTTAAGTTATCCGTTGTGTAAATATTTTTGTTAATAAGGGGGTATATATATTATATAATCGGAATCTCGGCAACGGCTGCAAGTTTTACCATAAAATTTAGTATGCAGGGAGTTTTGGGGGAGAAAAATCGAGCTAGCTAGTGTTGCATGTCAATGTCATGTTGACAGATGTCATGAAGTAAAGGCTATTTAGTTAGGTTTATTTTAGTTATGTAAAAGGCTATTCTTGGTGTAGACCAGGGGTTCCCTAAGTGTGCGCCGCGGCGCCGTGGTGCCGTGGTGCGCCGTAGAAAGTAAAGAGGGGCGCCGTGAGTCGATCCTCTTATTATTGGACACCAAAAATATTGGCGGGTACCTTTTTGAGTGTTCGCATAGGAAACGAACATAGCGTCGTAGAATTTTTTTTCGTCGTCGCGTTGCGTTCGTTCGCTCGCTAAAGTGCCTACTCGCTTGAAACCGTTGATGCCATACCCCTCCCACGTCTTCACCCGCCCGCGCTCGCTCGCTCGCATCGCAACACATGTACACAGTACAATGCACGGTCGAAGACAGAATCGGTGTACATTTCTAGGGTTCCGTAGTAAAAGGAACCCTTATCTATTAGATCTCGGTTTTGGTATCATAAAATTATAATTCAACAACAATTATATATTTTAGCAGTGGCTCTCCATAGTTTTCATACATGTGAAGTGGGGATGAAAAATATTTTTTCATTCTACTCCATCGTGTGGGGTATCGACGAATAGGTCTTTTTAAATAAAGGCTTCTTCGAGTAATCGGCCTCCAAAGTGGTTTATAAGTTGATGAATTAGGAATGCCACAATGAATGAACCAGGCATTCCTAAACTATAAGAGATAGAAATTACTTTTAAGTTTTCATGTTGATAGTTCATGCTAAAAACTATTTAGGAAAATTAATTTGAGCGAACTCGAAAAATAACTTTTGAAGTAATTTAAAGAAAATTTTTTGCGCGTTGATATTTACGGAACCCTCCTTAGACATGTCCTGTCCTAGGTTAGGCTTTTCGACCTGATTTATTACTTGGCACATGGCAGTTAGGTTCAAATTGGTAAACCGGATCTGACGGCGACTGTACTTATTATAAGCCGTTGTGCCTGCTCTCTGCAGCTCTGCTGTGCTGAATTTTCAGCTCTGCATAGTCTGTTCTGAACTCAGATCCAATTTAAACTTTTTGTGAACAAAACAATACTGTAATCACTATAATGCAACCGATTTAAATCGCTTATTTACCGTGCAATAGAGAAATAGACTGACACATTAATTCGGTCGAATTTCATGTTTTCTTTACAAAAATATTAATTTGGATCTGAACAGAGTAATATTAGAGCTCGTTAGAACACTTGGACTAAAAGACCACTTGACAAATTATAGCACCCATGAAAATATTATTATGTTCGGGTCCTGATAATTTTCTACAAACACAATTCTTAGCTAATTCGCCAAGATTAGCAATTGCTAATTAATCTGTTAATCTCGGAGCAACACCGGCCTTACAACAACAGACACGGCTTTTCCCTTTTTTGTTGAGACATAAACGAGGAATAATGGACGTGGGGTGTCGAGGGGTGTGGGCGGGGGGAGCTGAGGGACCCCTCTGCTCCCCCTGCAGGGGGTCCAGGCCGGGAATTAGCCTGATTACTTTGTTCATTCATAGAGTATTACTGCCCGCGTATAATAAACAGCACGCCACACCCGGGCAACGTAATGAGATAATGATCCCGAGCAAGATATTCTACTGGTGTCAGATAGGTATATACCTACGCAAAGTTTTTACAAACACAAAGGACATTGGGTTTTACTATGGAACAATAACCCGCGGCGACCAAAGGCAAAATAAGGTTATATGTAAACACTTGGATCACAACGGCTTACGGGCTTAGGTCGCATATCTGCAGGATATTATTTACCTATTATCTTCACCTCACCATTGATCTGAATTAGTAATAAAATTACGGGAAATGAAATGTAGGTAAATGAAAATTGTACAATCTAATGGTGTTTGGTTTGTGGTCGCCACTTTTTTTAAAACGGCTGATAAAAAACGCTCAATGTCTTTTTGGCGTGGTTCTACCGTCAGTCCGTAACTAACGTAACCCTGGGACAATAGCTCTTTTTAGATCCAATCTAATATAAACGTTTATATTAAATTGTATGCTCGACGCGCAAAAAATAGCCTATGTCTCGTTTCAGTTACAACTGATGTCAGTTCGGCCTGAACGGATTCGAGCACATACACGAAAAAAAAATCGCAACCGACGCAACTGACGTCATTTCGGCCTGAACGGATTCGAGCATATATACAGGAACGTTCTGGTTTGCCGCGAGCTACGGTCGTTTTTATTTATTGTAAACTCACTACGCTCGTACACGACACACGCCCGCACGGCCGCGGCTCTGGCGAGAACTGAAGCGATTTGTCACACCTGGTCCGTTCAGTCCAGAATTAATGTTGCCAACTTAGTTATTTTACAAAGTTGTAGCGAAGCTACATTTTAAATGTAGTTAGTTAATATCGCTAATAACGACACTCCTAGCGTCATCTATTAGCTGTTATTGCTATAACTAATTTATACTAGACGATGCCATCTATTGGAAAACGTTTCTAATTTCTTCTCCAATATTTCGTTATTGTGGCATATTATATAGATTATGTCTTACCTAGTTGTCTAGTTAGGCTAGTTGTCTACTAAAAAAAACAAAATGAAAGTAAGGGTATTTAATTTATGTCGCGAGATTACAGTTCTTTTAAACAGAATCCATATCAGTGGATAAATTATTCAAGTTTTTCTGGATACAACGTGTATAGTATTTCTTAATCCCGTTTTACGGTGAGTTTTTTTTATATCTGTGTTGTGAAGTTTTATTTGGTAAATCACTAGCTTGTAAAATCAGTTGTCAAAATTTGATTAGCCGAACACGTGCTCATTCTAAATTTTTATCTTTCCATTTTTGCATTGATATAATATTAGGATGTTTGTATCCATACTTTAATTGTTCTTCATATCCTCTTTTATTTTGCTTACCCTTTATTTTGTGATGGTCACACAGCCCGTGATTTTGATCGTTTGGGGTTAAGATCATGGCGGCTGTGGGATTCCAACTCCACATGCTTGTATGGATTTTCCACCGTTTCGCATGGAGTTATTGCTAGTTCAACATATCCGGATTGTGCACCGGCCCAAGGACGATCTACGTTGCGGCGAGCATACCGGTCTGAACGTCGAACTTGGAGACGCTATAGGAAGTTGGGCTTCTAGCGCTACGTGCTGTCTACATCCCGGATCCAGCTAAGTGCCCGTGTGGTTTAAGCTTCTCCGATTCCTACAGACACTAAGAGGCTAAACCAGATCACTCGGCCTCCTACCCACGTCCCCTTATTTAATATAATATATTTGTTGCGTTGGTAATCTTCTTTTTATTTAAATAACCTGTAATAAAGTTTTACTACTAAATTAAGTATTTTATTCCCACCTTAGTAGGAATTTAGTTGTTAGTAGTGTTTTAGTAGGAAATAGCCAGACAGTAATCATATGCAAGATGGCCTAGGTACATATGGTTAGGCACAAAAAAATAAAATAAAAAATTACACCTTATCATACCTAATTATACATCGTAGCATTCGTCTGTAATTTACTTAAAGCTACCCGTTTAATATAATATACGTAATATGTCTTGGTATATTTTAATTTAACGGTAAAATTTATAATAAAATTCAATCAAAATTAAAATTTTAATATAACAAAACCTAAATGGCAGTAGTTTTTTGAGGTTGCTTTTTTGACAGCTTTCAGTATTATTTTAGTAGAAATCGACGCGAGTTAGTAGTTTCGCAAATACATAGTTGACAACACTGGAACGAATCGCCTCAGTCTTCAGTCTTCGGACCGTATATGGCGACCCTAAAATTGGTAGCATTACAGGACGCTATTGTTTTTTTGATCACGTTTAGATTATAATATTGGATCTTTGCAGAGTAATATTTACCTGTCTGAAGCAGCTGTAGGAGCGTTACGATCGCGATAGTATGTTGTCCAAATTACCGATACGCGGCTCCACTTTTACGGCCTCTGCGTTCACGCGGATTCGATTGCTTTTCTTGTTTATTAATTGTACGTTAGTATACTTTAGTAATTTATTTAATTAAAGAACGCCTTGTAATTTCCTGTTACCTTGTATAATTGCAACACGTTACACGACAGAAGAAACGCGTTAGGTTCTCGCGAATTCAAACATTGCACGACCCACGCTTATTTTAAGGGTTCCGTAGTTCACATCTCAGAACCCTTTGTCATGTCCGTCTGTCCATCCGTGTGTATTTACCACGTTGACAAAGTGCTAAAAGAAAATTACGAAAAATACATATATTTTTGGCCTGTACCCAGTACAGTGGGGATGATTACACGTATAGCGTGTACCCCATATTGTGGGCCGTGGAGTATCATTAGATAGGTCTTTAAAAATATTGAGAGGTTGTTAAGACGATTTTTTTACATAGGTATCCGTATGCGAGATATTCAACTTTAAAGCGCATTTTTTTATATATGGCGTTTTCAGAATTTTCGCCTTCGACTGCGCTAACGCATACGACTACCTATCCACTATCCAGCGCCGCGCCGCGCCGCGCTCCGCACTCTGACCTTATTTTTTGCGTAGGTGACTCACGTTACACGTCCCAATACATCAAATATTTAGGTTCCTACCATATAAAATTATCATACCGTACAGTTTACTCTCTCCAGATCCATCTTTTATCTCAACATCAACAAAGGGAACATTAGAACCCATAATACAACCAATTTCAATGTATTTTGAATGTATCTGAACGATAAAGAAACGATGAGTGATTGATTTGGTACAATTTTTAAGTGTACAAATTGTCAAACGCTTCTAAAATTTAAGAGGCTCTCAAGTTGCTGTCCTTGTATTCTGCAAAACAGAGATGTAACCAGCCTGGGATTATTGGGACCATAGTATAGTGGAATGGAAATTTGCTTAAAATTTTATTAAATTCTCCTCGCAATGAAATAATAGATAATGTTATTGTACATAACTAGCAGCAGCCGAGAAGCCTATGAGTTGCCCCGGGAGACTCGAAATAACTTTAAATCAATAGTTACAACCGCTACCTACTTACAGTAGGTATTCCAAGTCCAAAAATAAGCTATAATAATTTTAAATAAATAACTTTTATTTCAGGCTGCATAGGCCCATATTATTTTGTACCAGGCCATAACATTCGTTATATTGTGTGATTTGCCGCGATGTTTTTGGTGGTGGTGGTGGTCCACCGTCGAGGTGGACCGCGGCGCGCGGCCGCGGCGGCACCGTTATGTCCGGCCGCCGCGGGCAAACACACTTGACGTTGTATATTACACAACACTAATTATACAGCAAGAAGTATTAACATATATTGTGATATGCCCCGAGGGTATCGCATTAAAAAGTTAACGCCTTCTCTAAAACTACCACACCCTGATGGAAGTGCCAACTGACGCAAATACATTCCTTTCAAAGATCTACCTTGAAGGAATTTGGTGCTAAGTTTAGATGTCCAATTGTCTACTATATTTAACCATTCCCAAGTCCTCCTACAATTATAAATCTGAAAGTTTGTGAGGCAGATGGATGGATGTTTGTTACTGTTTCACGCAAAAGCCACTGAACTGATTTTGATGAAATTTGGTATGGTAGTAGTTTAGGCTTTGAATTAAAACATAGCTAACTTTTTATCCCCAAAAAGTACAGTGTTTCCGTGGGATACTGTATTTACGCGGGCTGATCCGCGGGAAAAAGCTAGTTTCCTTATATTTATGAAAACTACTACGAACCTCTTCAACTCTCGTCAAGTGCGAGAGTCGAGACCCTACACTGCGCCCTCAGTAGTCTGTACCTAAGCGTATTGTAAATATTCAAAATTCGAACACCCGCGCCCGCGCCAATGCGAGCGGCATCCAAATTGCCAACTTATCCGGCGCGCCGATAGTGTCGTGTTGCCAGCTTATCGATGTCCGTCAGATCGTAATCGATAGATCGTATCAAGCAACATCACTTACTGTTAATTATTAAAATGTTCAGTATCTTATCGATTCAAAATATTAACGCATAATTATCTAAACACATAATTTTGGTTAGTTATTTAGTAAAATTATGTTTAACGGAAATATGATAACACAAAATAAATGGTTTAGCAATAATTTCATCAATTTTAATCAAGTCTTGAGGCCATGTGTTGATTAGGTAATAAATATTTTATTGGTAATTTTTAAATTAAAAGCACCTACAAAAATCCTTTTTTTTCCAAATTTCATCAAAAAACATTATATTATATCATCATTAACTTCAAACGAGACAATATTGTATATATAATCGGTTTATTGGCAACGGCTGCAAGTATTACCATGAAATTTAGTATGGAGTTTTGGGGGAGAAAAATCGATATAGCTAGCCTTGAAACTGCGCCTTTTTAAGCAATCTTTTTTTTTCTTTCGTAGTCAACAGCATATCAATAATTTCATTTGAAATGTAGTGGGTTCGAATCCCGGTCAGATATTTATTTTTGTGATTCTTTTTTTATTCCTATTTATTAGAACTCCGAGCGAAGCTCGGTTACCCAGGAACTTAACTTTAAACGAGACGCGACTAGATGCGTACAGCATTAGCAGAGGTCAACGGTTATTAAGATATAAATAACATGGGGTCCGACAACTTTCTTCACAATATTCTCACTCTCGATAATAATATGAATCAACGTCGGATGGAACATCACTCGTGGCTCTGTACACAAAAGTAAGATTTTAGCCGATATCTCTTGTAATAATTTTGTCGATGTTGTTCTAACGTTTGAGATTGCAACTTTTATAAGGATCTTTTTTCTTTTAATTTCTCGTATATTAATATCATGAGATATATGATCATGCTCTTTAAATTTGGTCCTCCCTCTCAGTCTGGTCAGTCCCTAAGAAAGATCTTCTTTCTCCTAATTATGTATATGAGTACGCTAAGCTGCCAAGTCCAACACGATAAGCTATTTTACGAGTGAGCCTTCGAAGACTATAAGTCTTCTAAGAAGTGGAGGACGGAGATTTATTAATTACTACGATCTTCTACCGTTTGGGCATAATGTAATTGGTACTCGCCACAACTCGGTTTTAACCTTCACTCTGTTTGGTGCAAGTGGAATCCAAGCGCTCTACCACTAGGACTCGGACGCTCACTGCTACAAATGTTCAAGTTAATGTAAATTGCATTTTAACAAGTGCTCATTACACACAAGCACTGTCTTCACGCTATAATTAAAAAGGGGCCGTGTTGGGCTGTACCGGTGCAAATTAGTTCAATTTTCAAACGGCGCCGTCGAGTGGTGCCAGCGCCGCGCCGGTGCTACAACTTATTCGATTTTTCCCACTTTGATGGCAAATCATTATAGAATTGATGATGACAATTGGAACCTAAATGTTGGTGAAATTAATTATGTTATATGATATTATCACAATTTTACGCACTCAGTATGAACAGGGCAAAAACCAGCATAAAATAATGGCAAAAAAAAAATCTCATGGAATATAACATCTGAAAATCATCATCAGCGTAATATTTGGTTTGAATTCCTGCAACGCAAACGGTAAATATTATACACATAAGCCTACAAAATTAGACAGGTATAAGAGAATGGAGAAATAAAGCAGATGCCACTGACGATTATACATACAAGCACATATGATACTACTGCTATGCATGAAGCTGCAGTATGTGCGCATAAGTTACACAACCGCAGCGGGTCGGAGTGGTCCGAATCAATTTGAGCCGTTCTTGCGCTCTTGTATCGTTAATTAATAACTCATATTTCTCCGCTGGCCCGACTCACAGGCGGTTAGCGAGTCGATAAAATTCCTGAGTGTGAGACTACTCACACCTTTTCAGCAAATTAATGGACAAAATATTTGTATGTATAGCATTAAATTTGTATAATGTTTTTTTTAAATGTAAGTATGTATAAAGATATAGTCTTGGTTACATTTTCACAATTTTCGGGTAACACGATACGTCTAACCAAAAAAAAAAAAGTTACTCCCGCTGACGCCTGTATCTAAAATCCCTCCGGGCCGACGCGGGCCACACGCGGCCGCCGGCCGGCCCAACAAGTGGTGGTAATTGACGGTAACCGGCGTAATAGTGTTAACGCTGCGCCCGCCTCGTTAACCGTTTAGCACCAACCCCGAGACCTGGCTCAATACAAACACGCAGCACATATACTATAGACAGGTTAGGCTGGACCACCTAAACCTGTCTATCTCTGATCACCATTACCTGCGTTGTTGATTATCGACTGAATTTCATACATGTATAATTCTTGGCTGTTGCTTAACGTGTTATCACTTGTCAGTGATCTTCATCACGTGTCAGACGGTGGTTTTCTCACTCCAGGGACTAGGTCAACGAAATATAAAGAAAGCCACGGTGGAATAAACCATTTCCTCAAGATTCGTAATGTAGCTTACATACGACAACAAATACGTAGGTAACCAATACTGCAGTATTATCATAATACAGTCAAATTTCCTAAGGGAACTTTGAACAAGTGGTTCGAACAAAACTTTGAGTATAAAAACTAAAAAGGTTGTCCGTGGGCCTGTATCACGACCGGAGCCGGACCGGAATCGGACCGGAGAGCTGGGGGTGCGGAATTTATGTTAATATGCGTTAAATAATAAAGCGGGCACGTATTAAGAAACAAATTCTTGTTCCGAGGGAGTTGGACCCGGTGAAAGGGTAAACAGGCCAGGGCTGGCCGCAAGGGAGTTATCGATGTCGATAGCAATGGGTTTTTGCAATGGCTGACGGGAACAGATGTAAGACGGTAGGTACTGACATTAACTGACATCAAAAAACATGTTGTATCTACAACATAATATATACAGCTATGTGTCAAATATCAGTTTGTTAATAGATTAAAGGTTTAAGATAAGTGTTTTAAATAAAATAATTTGATTTTTACGATACATGGTTAATTAATCAGATGAAAATGATTAATGGTCCAGACTCCAGTCTTATCTATGTTAGTCCGGTATAACTGTTATCTTATTCCTCGTCTAGTTTCGAAACGTTTTTACTTTGGTTCTAACAAAATCAATTAAATAACATGCGAGTTGTTTAACAAACTCCAACCGAACTAGATTTCCGTCAGTAAGTCCAACAATCGAGTACATAGAGAGGTATCTTGAGATAGAATAGACTATCGACACTTGAATCCCTCCCCTAGGCTCCGTCGACATTTCCATGTAGGTCGCATAAAAATAACATTTTCGCACGCCGCCCCGGAGCACATATGCTCAAATATTGAGTGGCGCGGCTCGCACGCCGCGTGAATTTACTATTTACCTCCCAGCCCTCCCTCCCCTCCCCCGCGAACTACTCAACTATTGATACACGGCACCGGACTAAGGATCACTTGTGATACACTCAGCGTGCGTGGCCAATAGCGGTGATACGCTGCCAAACAGTTCAGAAATGGGACCTCATAGTACATGTTTAATTTAGTAGAGCAACGAGCCCAGCTGCCCCCAACCCTCATAACTACATACAGGCTGAAAGTTTTATGGTGAGTATCAGCAATTTATTGGCAGTCTATGCCACCAAAACACCTTTAATATCATATTAACAACCCATATTTAAACATATTTACTGTTTATGTACAGTATGTAGCCAAAAAATATAGTGAAAAGAATATTCTGTTGTTTCGTCGACTACGCACTAAATTATTTATTGATGACATCGGCCCTCACAAAATTCGAGTTTAAAAATGGAGCATCCACTTAACCCCGAGATTGGAGTCAGCAGTCGGCGCTCCGCTGCGGCAATCGTCCCTTTTCGATACAATACGGAATTTGAATTCGCAGTGCGGAACGTTTCCGCCGGGGCCGGAGATAGAGCTTTTCAATATTTTATATTCCGCCGGCGTCCCCGGCTAGTTTTAATTCTGGCGCATCGCCTTTATTCTGCAGAACACTCCGCTGTCCGCCGTAATGAGCTCCTCCCGGGTCACTAAACAAGGAAAAATTCAATGTTTCCTCGAGATACTTAATTAAAATCCAGGTTACTGAACTTTTAAAATAATATAAAGAAAAATGATCCTAGTTCTGTATTCTTCAAGTTCTTCTTGTTGTTGAGTTGAGTTGAGTTCTTCAAGACTCCTGTAACCTGTCAATTTGAAGGAGATTTTGTCATCAAATTGCAACGAGTTTCCAACACAAGCATTCCGTTTCGTACTCATGTTTAATAGATCATATCACATATTATATAAAGAAATAAATTAATAAA
The DNA here is from genome assembly GCA_963565745.1 of Phengaris arion. Classification (NCBI taxonomy): domain Eukaryota; kingdom Metazoa; phylum Arthropoda; class Insecta; order Lepidoptera; family Lycaenidae; genus Phengaris; species Phengaris arion. Next base: position 17,140,271 of record OY751434.1, on the reverse strand, counting down.
TATTTATTTCCAAAAATAGTTTACAAATTATTAAGTAGAACTCGTAGTCACCTAGTAAGCTTACGCCTGTATCAGGTGATTAGGCTCTTCCACAGCTATCTGACCTATCAAACTATAATACATTATGAAACTTATTTACAAAATTAGAGTTAATAGTAAAGTTATGGTCATAATTAAATAACAAATATATATATATATATATATATATATATATATATATATATATATATATATATATATATATATATATATATATATATATATATATATATATATATATATATATATATATATATATATATACACTGAAGATGCCGAACGTCCTGGACGCCCAGTTGAGGTCTCTACACCCGAAACAATCGAAAAAATTCACGATATGGTGTTGGCCGACCGAAGATTGAAAGTGCAAGAGATTGTGGAAGCCATAGGCATCTCGCATGGCTCAGTGGTTTCAATTTTGAATGATCACTTGGGCATGAGAAAGCTTTCCGCAAGATGGGTGCCGCGTTTGCTCACAGTCGACCACAAACGCAATCGTGTAACAACTTCACAGGAAGGTTTGGCGTTGTTTAATCACAATATGGAGGAGTTTTTTAACCGTGGACGAAACATGGATCCATCACAATACACCAGAGACAAATTAACAGTCAAAACAATGTGTTTCTAAGGGTGAATCGGCGCCAAAGAAGGCCAAGGTGGGTTTGTCAGCCAATAAAGTTATGGCGACTGTTTTTTGGAATGCACGTGGGATAATCCACATTGACTATCTTCAAAAGGGAAGAACAATTAATGGGGAATATTATACCAACTTATTGGACCGCTTCAATGAGGATTTGAAAAAAAACCGACCTCATTTGGCCAAGAAAAAAGTTCTTTTTCACCAAGACAATGCAAGGGTGCACACATATGCAGTTGCCATGGCAAAAATCCATGAATTGGGCTATGAATTGCTCCCACATCCACCCTATTCTCCAGATTTGGCTCCGAGTGACTACTTCTTGTTCCCAAACCTGAAAAAATGGCTCGGTGGAAAAAGATTTGACTCCAATGATGAAGTCATCTCGCAAACAAAGGCCTATTTTGAGGACCTCGACAAATCATATTTTTTGGAAGGGATAAAAAAATTGGAGAAGCGTTGGACAAAGTGTATAGAGCTCAAGGGGGACTACGTTGAAAAATAAAATGATTTATTTATCAAAAAATCTGTGTTTTATTCCAAAAGTCACGGACTTATTGACCCGCCCTCGTACTATATTAAACATATAGTACCAATACCAATACGTGTAATAAATTCTAAATTAACATCTAACTGTATGTGTGTGTATGTGTATGTCTGCATGTGTTCGTGTGTATGTGTATGTGTGTGTAATGTTTAGGTGTGTGTGTTGTGTTTGTACATATATATAGTATGTTAGTGGTGAATTTATGCAATATTTCCTGTTATAATTTTATAATTTTATTCACACACTCGATATCACATCAACGAAAAGAGTATTCTAAATTCTTTTATCAGTCCTTAGTGATGACTGGTGGTATGAGAAGAAATATTCAGTCTTAATATTTCATTAAGCCCAACTCCAAAAGCAATATAATAAGTCACTCAATCATGTCAGCCACCTGGCAAACACAAGTAAAGCGCATAGTAAATCCAAATATCTGCTTGACGATATAGGTATATATATATATATTTTTATACGTTGCAGAAAAAATAGAGACGAACAAGCAATAAGGTTGAGGTTGAACGTTATTAAAATCTGTCCATAACTCGCGCTCGCCAATTATACCGCCGGCCGAGGCGTCACTTGGCAGTAATGGCGGCCGTTCCCGCCTTTTTCGCTGTCAAAGCGGTTTTTTCGCGGGAAAACCACGTTTAATTCTTCGTTCAGTTTCTGCATTTGCGACAAAACGTGTTATTTAAAATTGTCGACATATTTTTCTAGAAATATAACGCCACTCTTCAACCATTCATCTTATGATTATTTTCTAACAAAAGATTATAGCCTGAATTTTCCGGCGGGAACCACTTTTTTCTGTTTGTCTGGTGATCTGTATAATGCTTTCATTTAAATGATTATTTTCTAACAATTAAATGAAAGCCTTTATACAGATCACCAGGCAAAGAGAAAAAGAGGTGTTAAGGTATTCTCTCATTGAGGTATTTGCATGTAGGTACTCCAAATGGAACATTTGTGAATTCAAAATTCAGATTAGAGTTTGAGCATAATGCTAGCACATATACACGTAACGGTATAGCTGACAGGTCTGCCTTTACAGGTTTGCCTGTGCAGTGTACAGATAAAACGGAACGTGTATAACCTTCACGGCAATGATGCAGGTTTCCACACAGTATCAGGCTATCAGCTCAAGCTTACCTGACAGATATAACTGTGCTGGAAAACCTATCAGGTAAACCCATACGTGTATGAATAGCTATAAGCTAGCCAAGCACGTAACGGTATACCCGATAGGTTTGCCTGTACATGTTAAAACCGGAGCGTGTCTGTAGCACAACTGTGCAGTTCTCTATACAGCTTACCTGACAGACATAACTGTGCAGGAAAACCTGTCAGGTAAGCTCTTACGTGCTAACTTAATATTACAATACTGCCTCCCTGACTTGTGGAGTTCTCTTCTCTCATCAATTTAATACGCGAATCTGATAAGCCACTGCCTCGATTTTCGCGGTAACTGTAGTCTGTAACCTTACAGACTCGAGCATTACAGGGTAAGCCCTGTAATGGTATGACCCCTGTGGCGCCTGCGCGCGTAGCTGTGATGAACTCTCACTGGAGTTCATCACAGCGTAATACCAGGACATGGCATGCGTGATAGATATAGTTTAGTCGTAGAGGTAGACAATGACGAAAGTATGTAGATGACGGCACGTGGCTTAGGCTTCAAACACACACGTAGACCGTAGGAATCGTCAAGTACCCTAGGGTTAGCTGTAGCGATTTTACAGTGGTAAAATCATTATAACTTTTTTAAAATTAAATATAGAGAGCAAACGAGCAGGCAGATCGCCTGATGAAAAGCGATTACCGACGCCCATTATCGACGACGCACACCTATAACACCGGAGAAGTCGCTAGTGCGTTGCCGGCCTTTCAAAGATAAATATGCTCTTAATTCTTGAAGCTTTGATGGTCGTAATAGTCCGGAAATATCGCTGGCGACAATTCATTCCAAAGTTTTATTGTGCGCGGCAGAAAACACCGGGTAAAGCACACGGTATAAGACTGCCACTCATCAAGGTAATGAGTATAGAAGTTTTGTCATTATTTGAAGTACTTTGACAGTCGACAATTCGAGCCGCCTTTCGTTGGATGCGATCCAGTTTCCAGAGGTAGAAACTGGTACTTTGGCGCCCCTGCCCAGAGATAAGGACAGTATCCCGAGTGAGGCCGAACCTGCACCTTTGTTTACCCTGATAAGAACACCAAGCTTCTCAGAGGCTGACTTGGCCTTACCCTCTCAATGACATGACGGAACTAGACCTTGCTCGATATGTCAACACCAAGTATTCCAATGTTCGTCATGGAGGTTTTCAAAACGAGGACATACGACCATCGGTAACTTTTTAGCGGCGAACGCGCAAACTAGTCCAAGGTCTACGTTTAGACAGATTTATAAATACAAAAGGAATCTTTAAAGATCTTTAAAAAAACAAGAAAAGTTCCAACAAACGCCAATTCGCCTCAGGAAGGCTCTGCTTAACCCTATTGGGCTCAGACGCTAGACCATGGTCACTGCCTATCGACCCCTTCTGAACAATAAGTGTGAGCATGTGTATGTGTATAATATATAAGGTTTGGTAAAATCAATTACGGATACTTTGGGTATATGATCTACTGCTTAATATAAAGACGTTTAGGCAAAAAAATATTCAGATAAATATTCAGAAAAAAAAATATTCAGTAAAATATATATAAAGTTCAGTGTTGAAAAAAAATGTGGAATACATAGATTTATTATTAGTTATCAATGGTGGAATATTAAAAAAATAGTCAATGTTTGTACCTTCATCCATACTTATATTATTCTTTTACCACAGTCTGAATTTACTTTTATTCTTTCCAAAAAAACTACGACGAAACGAAAGTTATACTTAGTATTATTAAGTTATATATAGTATACGAAAGTATGAATAATATTTCGATCAATGCCAACTTAAAGAAAAAACACTTGTTAATTTTCTGCCACTGAGTTGGTATCGATTGCACGCATCATGCGAAAGCAGTACTTTGGAGAGTGCCCGATTGTGCGAAGCGTTGCTGTAGTTGAAACATTCAACGTTGAGCATTATGCCGCATAATGCACTTTCGTGCTGCAATTGGATAACTACCTAAGATACACATAATAAGCAGTAAAAATAAATATATTTTCACCTAACATTGTCACTGTACATAGCAAAACATGCAAGCCACACATTTGACTAAGATGTAGATATTGTGTAATTAGGTTTTGTAGAGCCAAGGGGTATAGAGTCAGAAGCTTGACTGTAGATGAGATCTGATAACTTTTTGATAGTATCATTTGGTCTCGCCTTGGCGTCATTTAATTTTAATGAAAATGTTAATTGTAGGATAGTGATATCTTCGCACTTCACAGACATTATATATTGCAGACAGTTGGGACTAAATAGTATGAGGTATTAGCCAGTACATAATAGTTATAATGTTTGTATTTAGATACAACTTCATACAAAGTCGTCTGATTTACCAATTACAAAATATATTATAATTTATCTACAGTTCATTTCATAATTTAATGTAGAATATTTAAATAATTATTTTAGTTTGAAAGAAAAGCGTTCACACACTTATTCTATTTACCCCTATTGGTCTGTGTTTTAGCCAGTTTATGACTGTAAATGGTATTACGTTGTCTGTCCATTTCTATTCTTCGTTTACCCTTGCATCTCTTCTCTACTGATCCTGTCCATGTTGTGGACTGCAATACCCATGTTCTGGAAATATGCCTACAGGAGATCAAGGCCCTTCTCTTTGCTGGTTACCTACAGGTTGACTAATATATTCCTGGTAAAAAGTTTCTCCTATGCCGGGACAGTGCGTTAGCCAGTGACGATGGACAGGATAAAATTCATTAAGGTACTTTAAATTATACAAACATTTTTAATCTCTTAGATGACAAATATCAATTTATGAAACACGATAAAAATGCTGTAAAGTTTCTGTAGTTTAAATTATTACAGAGTTTGACCATTTACCATAGACCCAAATATTATATTCTACACATGGCATGTCAAGGCAAAAAGTGTCCATACTTAAACTGCCCTATTTTTGGGTTTGTTTGGGGCAGTTGAGGTTTGACATTAGTCATCTTGATATTTTGACATTTGCTTTCTGAAGTCTAATCATTTGTCAAAATTGACAAAATCTTCTGAAATTTAAGCTGGCCACAGACATGCTGAATTGCTTCCGAATTCAAGGATCTTAATCGATAGACATGCTGAGCCTGGCCACAGACATTCTTAATTTGACATTGTTTAAGTTTCAACTAACTTATTAACAAAAAACATCTCAGTTGTAATTCGTCAGATGTCATAACAGAGCCGCGGCGCCCGCCGACCACGTGGTACGCCAAGGTCGAATTTATGTTTTCAACTTGTCAAGCGCGCCGTGTGATAAATTAATTCCACGAGCTGTTATCGCCCGGCGCGCGCCCCGTTCTCGACCCTACCGCCCCGACATAAAGCCCAGAGTAGCTCGCGCGCCCCGCTCACGCATAGTCGCCAACCCAGGCAATATATCTTAGGCCGTATACTGGCCGTGACAGTTCGTAAACAAACTAAGCTCCCGCAACACACGACCCGTGGATGTTTACGGTGCAAAATAGACGAACAGCATGTCCACCACGCACAATAATTCTAGAATAATGAAGACTTTACATATTTATAAAAGAGCACAAAGACAAAAACACGTCCCCACGATTTCACAATATTCACATAAAACGAGCTTACCAGATTGAAAACACCGAGGATAATGTGATGCAGAGTCATCTGTAATACATCTTGCACTTATTGATCACGTCTTGCAGTTCTCAAAAACACTAAGAAAAAAGAATCAAGTGTGCAATAAAACCGCAAACACACGATAAAATATTCACTCGGCTTTTCAGAGACGCGGTATCAAATTTAAACATAAAAATATCGACAAGAATTCCTATAAAATAAATAACACGTTAAAAATTATTCACAATCAAAATAAAAATCAACACAAGTGACTAGACGCAGCGTCGACTACCGCGCCACAGTCTGTCTGCCGTGCTGTCAATATTCGTCAAAATGAAAATGGCGACACCCCCGCTCGACAGAATACGATCACCTCCAGCGTACTGTAGTGTCGCCGCTCTCGCTCTAATGCGAATGAAAGAAGAAGATACACAACCGACATGTGTTTTTGACATGACCGGTCCTGATTTGTGAATTTTGTGATGTCACGACTACGTCGCATCGTAGCGTAAAATAATTAAGAAATAATAATTTTTAGGCATTAATAATTAAACATTAAAACTAACTTTTTCGAAGAAAAACACACAAATCAGGAAAAAAACTTATTTCCTAAATATTTCCTCTTTTAAATTCGGCTAAAATTTTAACTAGGTATTTCTCTACTCAATCTCATAATTTTGAAAAGGGAATTTATTAGGAAATAAGTTTTATTTCATACTTTTTGTGCATTTATAATTTCGAAGTCAGTTTCAATTTTTTGATTAAAAATAATATTTTTTATCTTTTTAGTTAAATTTATTACATATCTATATGAACACATTTAACGAAAGTTATAAATACAAAAATGCCTCCGCTATTCTCACTCTCTAGGCAAAACAAACTCAAGCGTTATTTCATGCCAGTTTTCTGAGAGGCCGTGGTATTTCCTCAAATAAGCATTACAGATCTGCGGACCTACTAAACAATCACTAGTGATTAGATACTATATTATTAAATAATCATTATTATCTATTGTTATAGTCGTCGGCAAAAATGTAGCAGTAAGCATTAAATATACTTTAGCGATGATGATGATCACGAATATAATTTTGACAATAGCAAAATTTCAGACACTGACATCAGTGCACAAAACTCTGATGAGTAGTTAGTACCTATTTCATCATAATGTTATGTTGGTGTTTTGTGTGTGCTTTAAACAATGCCGGAATCGCCAATCTTGTATCTATAAGGACTTAGGAGTTCTGTCCAATACTTTTGGATCCAGGGTACCTTGGTGCAAAATCTTACTTTTTGGTAGTAGGTATATGCTTGGACTACTTCAGACAAAGTTGAAATCACTGGATGTGTCCATAATTCCGTATAAATTTCGAAGAGTTCCCATGATTTATCATGGATCCCATCATCAGGTCACCACTTTGATGTCAAAAGGACCAATTCGGGATTATATCCTATACACATAGCTGGGCATTAACTCGTTAATCCGTTAATCGTTATTTAATGAAATTAACATTTTGAATAACGGATTAACTTTTAAGTTAACTTTTAAAAATGTTAACGGACACGTTAACTTCCGTTAATATGCAGAAGTCCGTTAATCGTTAATCCAATGCCTAATAGTTACCGCACGGCACCGACAAGTGCCGACCGGCGCGTAGCAGCGAATGAAACAAAAATAAAACTAGATATATTTTGCTTGTTTGTTGTTATTATAAATTACTGTCAGTGATCATTTGCGTGTTGATAATTGATGAATGAATTCGAACCTAACCCAACAGGTTTTATAAGTTCACTAACGCAACGATATAAAGATGCAATTTTACACATATTAACGGATTAACGATTAACGTTAACTTGCGTTAATTCTTCCGAAATGTAACGCTTTAACGTTTAGCGAAGCTAACTTTTTTTGTAGCGGATTAACGATTAACGAAGTTAACTATTTAATTAACGGTGCCCAGCTATACATTAAATAAAAGAATTTTGAAAATCGGTCTACAGACGGCGGAGTAATCGTTGAACATACAATATATAAAACACCACGTATATATATAATAGGTCTTTACCTATGAAATTGCCGTTCTACAGTACTGGCCATTTCAAGTCAAAATAATTTTTGTTTGGCTAAGAATTCTAATTTCAAATTAATTTTATTTTAAAAACATGGAATTCTTTTTCCAAAAATGAACCTCGCGGTCGTCCGAAGACATTGGTCAACAATGACGAATTAAAGGCGATTGTGGAAGCTGATGATACACAATCTACGGCTGAATTAGCAGCAGCTTTCGACTAAAACAATATTGGTCCATTTGCGTCAAATTGCTAGCTTGACAAATGGGTGCCCCACGAACTCAATGATCGCCAGCGCGAAGTACGCGTCGAGACGTGCCTTGCACTGCTCAACAGACACACAAATGAAGGAATTTTGAACCGCATTGTTACCTATGATGAAAAATGGATTCTGTTTGATAACCGCAAGCGCTCAGCAAGTTGGTTGGATCCTGGTTCAGCACCTAAACAATGCCCTAAACGAAAAGTTACCCCTAGAAAAGTGATGGTCACTGTTTGGTGGTCTAGGGCCGGTGTGATTCATCACAGCTTATTACCAAACGGGGTGAGCATTACTGCAGATGTGTACTGTGAAGAACTGAACACAATGATGGAGAAGCTGGCACATCTCCAACCAGCATTGGTCAATTGCTCGTCTCTGCTGCTCCTGCACGACAACGCGCGACCTAATACTGCACAGCAGACGGTCTCCAAGTTGCAAGAACTGTCAAGTTATCCAAATTCTTCCAGAATTTGGATAACTTCTTGGCGGGAAAAAAATTCAATACCCGAGAGGCAGTACAAAATGCCTTTGAAGAATTTTTTGCCTCCTGTCCAACTGATTTCTTTAAGAAGGGCATCAATAAACTGCCACTGCGTTGGCAAAGATGCATTAATTGCATGGGTGATGACTTCGATTAATTCAAGTAAAAAATACATGAACAAAATTCGTTTAAATTTTTTCATACAAAACGGCAATTTCATAGTTAAAGACCTAATATATGCTGTTTCATACAAAAGGGCTACGGCATAGATAGCATTTTGTAGGAAACAGCTGTTTTTTTAGAGTATATTTTCTTCAAGAGTATATTCACTCCTGAAAGTTTGGACACTAACTGGGAAAACACCCAGTATATACATTAAACAGCCGAACTTATAACTGCCTCCTTTTTTGGAAGTCGGTTAAAAAGTGCAATAAGTTTTTACAACCTATTATTATATAATTATTTATACAGCCGAACGTATAACCACCTCCTTTTTTTGGAAGTCGGTTAAAAATACTATCGATCTCTGTGGTATGTCTACCAGAATTATCAAACTCCTTACCAAAATATTATGGATATTTAAAAATTGTATAAAAAGTGGTGTATTTCCTGACATACTGAAGCACAGTAAGGTTATGCCTTTTTTCAAAGCTGGAAATAAGTCTGAACCTAGCAAATTATAGACCGATATTGATACTACCGACTTTTAACTAAATATTTGAAATTATCTGAAATGAACTAACAGTACACTTTAATAGAAATAAATAATTTATTGCATACTACACAATTCGGTTTAGCTTCTTTATAGTATATTCGAGGCTTGGAAGGAGGCGCAATATGGATTAGGGGTTTTTGCGACCTTTCTAAAGCATTTGATTGTGTAGACCATGCTACACTAGTCAGAAAACTACATCATTATGGCATTAGAGATTTAGCTCTTAATCTTTTGAGTACTTATCTTAACAAGAGGACTCAAAGATAGAGGTTTAAAATAGAATTAGGTGTCCCACAGGGATCTATTTTAGGTCCATTTCTTTTTCTCATCTACATAATGACTTGCCTTATCTAGTTCAAGATAGGCATGAGATGACACTGCACTTTTATTTAAAGTGAAACGACAACTATCAAATTACGACGTGGTAAATAGTGCTCCCTCAAATATAGTTAACTGGTTTGGTGTTAATAATTTACTTTTAAATGCAAGTAAAACAAAATGTTTAAAGTTTAGCTTGCCAAATGTAAGGCAAGTACAAACCAATTTACTACTCAATAATGAGAGAATGTACATGGTAGACTCCACTGTATTCCTAAGTGTTACACTAGATTGTAAATTATTACAGTGGGGTCCAGATATTGCTAACTTAGCAAATAGACTCAGTTCTGCAGCATATGCAGTGAGAAAAATTAGAGAAATTTCAGATACATAAATTTAATACTTATGTATTAAATTTAATTCAATATTTGTGTTGCAGAAGCGAGCTATTCGTGCTATTTATAAAATGTCCCCTTTTGAATCTCTAAGAGCAAAGTTTAAAGAAATAGGTGTACTGACCGTCGCTTCTCAGTATACTTTAGAGAATTTATTATACGTTAGAAAAAACTTAAGCAATTTCAAGAAGAAAAGTGATAATCATTGTATAAACACTAGAAATAAGCATAAGCTAGATGTACCAGTGACAAGACTTAACAAATCAAGTAAATCTTTTAAGGGCCAATATATACGCCTATAGAATAGGATCCTAGAAAACGTTCAAAACCTTTGTATTAATACATTTAAAAAAGTAGTCAAAGAACGTTTGTGTGCTAAAAAAGTTATTATTTTGCTAACGATTGCACACCTTGGGAATAAGAAGAGAAGAAGAACCCTGCAAGGTTGTCTCTGTGTACTTGTGTACCTTTGACTTTTTTATATTTAACATAGATTACAATGTAAAATATATATTTATTTTAAAATAACAATTTTCCACCTTTTTGCTAAAATATGGCCCCGTGCGAGTATCTTACGCCCGCGCGGTAGAACCGGTGGTAGCTTTTTCTGTTGATTTTCCGAAAAAAGCTTGTAAAGTTGCATTTGGAAATAAAATTTTTCATTTTCATTTTCAAATTTTATTTGCGCATTCTTTACTAAACGCATGCAAGACAAATCTCATTATTCATTTGATTTTTACACATAGTTACGTATACATTTTTATTACTTATAACTTTACTGCATAACCAGGTTCTTAATGTCTTTCGGAAATCGTCGTTTTTCAAACATCGTCTGTAATTCCCATAGAAAAACGACGATTGCCCAGGGACATTAAGAAATTCGTTGCACTATGCGGTATCTTATTACATATTACAAATAATATTTTATGCTTCTAGTTATTTATTTAGTTTCTATAAAAGGGAATGGGATTCTTTTTTCCTTTTATAGGCCCTAGGCTCCGGAATGTGATCTCGATTCCAGATCATATTCCATGTTTCCATTCCATTCCATTCCAGATCATAAGGCTGGGACTATATGTTCGGGAATCCGGAACGCCGTAGAAAATTGAGAGTATTGAAAATAGCACTCTGCATTATTACAATAGAGTTGAAAATCGAAGACGTGAGTGTCAAGTCACAGTGTCAATGACATAATGACAGCTCGAAACTTCAATTTTTAACTCTATTGTATTAGCACAGTTCTGTTTCAGTGATCTAAATCTTCCCCGGTGTTCCGGATTCCGGACTTTATACTCCAGAATATGTTCCGGAATCCGGTGGGCCCGGGAAAATTCAGAGCACTGAAATAGAACTCTGCGCTAACACAATACAGTTAAAAATGGAAGTTTTGAGTGTCGTGTTGTTTAGATATTTGACATTGACATTTGACTCGACACTCATGTGTTCGATTAAGAAGTCTTATTGTATTAGCGTGGAGTTCTATTTTCATTGCTCTGAAATTTCTACGGCCTTCCGGATTCCGGATCATACTGTCCCAGCCTAAACTGTATAAGCTAAAGCGCCATACTCATGGTCCAGCCTGCAAATCCAGCACCGGTACTAAGGCTACGTTCCCACAAGCGATTGTAAATAATCTAAATAAACATTTTAAACGATTGCAAAAGTATTAATCGATTAAAATTTTTATTAAGGAGGGTAGAGGCACAGTAAAGAGAGAACAGTAGAACATCGTCATACAAACGTGACGCGATCGGTTTGAATGTGTGCGTGCACGCCATGCACGCACGCTCGCACACACCTCGTATAAGAAATGATAAGGCGCTCTCAGTGCGGGCTCTCAGTAGTAATACTTATCATCTATGGTGCGGGCTGTGCTATGATCGATCGTGTACGATCGCGCGCAATGAAGTACGACGCGACGGCTCGCGTTTGCTTGCATTATTTTAGCACTTATTTAATCATGAGTTCGAACAGAAACAAAAAATATTGTAGTGTATATCTAGAAGCTTTTTACTAAATGAATACGTTTACATAGTCATGGTTGCACATGAAGACCATAAAGCGTTTCGAATATGCAGAAACAATCTAAAAATTTCAAAAACCTTTTATTCGTATTTCATTTATGAATTGGTAAAGATTTTTATTATAGAATTAAAAACCAAGTGCTGTTCCATGATTCGGTAATTAAAAATATGAAGTAATGACTAACAGCCCTTGCGCCAACGCGAGAGTAGGCAAATAACTCGCCAGACGGCCTTAGATGTTCTACTGTTCATAAACTGTGGTAGAGGTAAGTAAGTAGTTATATAAGGCTGGGACTATATGCTCCGGAATCCGGAACACCGGTGAAAATTCAGAGCACTGAAAATATAACTCTGCGCTAATACATTAATGTTGATAATCGAACACTTGACTGTGGAGTCAAATGTCAATGTCATATATGACAGATTGACACCAGCCACTTCGATTTTCAACTCTATTGTATTAGTGCAAAATTCTATTTTCAATTCTCAAGATTTTCTACGGCCTTTAGGATTCCAGTGGATATAGTCCCAGCCGTAAAGTTCCAAAAGGCCATAATGGCGCTAGGCATAAGAAGCTGTGATATGAAGTTAGCAATAAGAGATAGAATGAAGTTAGTTGAGTATAGTTAATTAATTTTTTTACCGACTTTAGTAAATCATAGTCCTTCAGAAAATCATAAAAAGTGGAATTACTTACTCTTGTTGTCGAAAATATTTTTATAAATAGATGAATAAAAAAGATGAAAGATTTAATTCTCTGTTTAAATTTTGCCACTTTACCTCCTTGCGACGTAGCGCCACTATTTAACGCTTTTATACGGATACATTTTCCATTTGTATAGGGATAGTTCTCCTTTCCTCTACCCTCCATAATTTTTACCTACTAGTCCGCGGCCTTGGATTTGCAGCTGGACCGTGATTAATTGGCGCTTTACTCTATAGATAAAATCTATGCTCCATGGGGAAATCTGTTTGTCTATGGTTTATTGTCATCATGAAGCAATCTTGTCATATGCCAATTTTCACTGTCAATTATTGTCAAAAAAAAATTCAAGAATCATCGTTCGTTTCATATTTTGTTGTAATAAGTACTTAAAAGATAATTAATTCATTGATTGAATACAGAAAGGACATTAACCACATAAAATATGGCTGATAAACAAAAAGTAGACCTCGGTCTGTTGGAAGAGGACGACGAATTCGAAGAGTTTCCTGCAGAAAGTGAGTGACATAAACACGGACATTGGAGTCTAGTAATATTGTTATTAATTAAGTAAACTATTGTTAGAATATCATTTCAGATTGGGGAACGGAGGACGCGGACGACGAGAGCGTGTCTGTGTGGGAAGATAACTGGGAGGATGACATCGTACAAGACGACTTCAACCAACAGTTGAGGTTATACATTATTAGGCATATAAACGTATAAATTATAGACGAGGCATGTGAAGTAAAGTCTCTCCAGTTAAATGCCCCCACTTTTGATTTTTGGAGCCATTTTGACATTTGAAGTATGGTGAAAACCAAGATAGCGTAATTTTTTTTGTATGAAGTTTTGTTCTGTCAAATGTACGTCATACTCATAGCCTATCTTGAGTTTTGAAATCTTTGAGTAGGTAGTAAGCCCAAGCACGAACAATTGCACACCGGCACACAAAAAAAAAATTGTCTGTACACCGGGCGCCATCTATCTACGGGCATGTTTTTCGACCCTCTGAATGGCCGGAAATGAAGGCTGGTCGGCCTAAACTGACTTGAAATTCGTTCAAGTCAGTTTAGGCCGTCCAGCCTTCAATTTGAAGTAAATTGCAAAAAACCCCAAAAAATAGCGAAAATTCTAAGGCAAGCATAATTTTCATGTATTTTGATCTGTTAAATACTAATTTCGATCGTACTTTAATCATAAACAGTTTTAAATCTAAAAAAATTGTAAAAAATCATCAAAAATTGCTAAAATCAAAGAAAATTGGGATTATCTTGGTATAAAAAATTGAAGGCTGGACAGCCTAAACTGACTTGAAATTCGTATTCAGCAGGTCGAAAAACATGCATGTAGATAGGTGGTGCCCGGTGTACAGACAATTTTTTTTTTGTGTGCCGGTGTTGTCAACGAAGTCTTCATATCGTTATTGATTGATTATCTGCTGATTATTTTAGCTATTATACCTATAAAACTTTCATTCAATAAATAGTTAAGTAATGAAAATTGTATAGGTATAATAGCTAAAATTCAACATAATAGCATTATACATAGCATTCAAAACAAATAGTTACTTTGTGCTTGGGCTCCAGTTAGATACATGAAAACAATATTATAGCCATAGGCAAACACTTGAATTGCTAGCATAAGTCTTATATTTTTAAATACTTAAATTATATTATATAAATCAAATCATGATTACATTACTTCAAACTGTTATACTCTGTTCTGATCTAATTTTATCTCAATTTAAATCAAATCTAAAAAGTTGAACTTGATCAAATGAATGTGCTCCTTATTGCACTGTAAATAAGTGTCACTGGTTACAGCTTCTGTACGCTATTGTTAATTTGTTCACATGTAGATGTAGATGTAGATTTGTACTAGGTCTGGTAGGAAAGTAATGAGACTGATCTTGTCATTCTTAAAGTTTTTATGTTGTTCAAATATTATTATCCGAGTTTTCATTAATACGAAATGTAATGGCGCAAAGTTCCTAATAATACTGCTGGTCCATTTTTCGTTATGTGCATCCTAAACACGACTCCATAAAAGCAGTTACAAAAATCATCTAGTTCGTGGAAGGAGCTGCAACTAACACTGAACTTATGGGTGGTCCTGATGCCAAGTGCTGTATGTGGGACTACAACGTAGCAATATCAGATTGCCTGCCGAGTCGCTAGTCTCATTACTTTTATGCCAGACTGTACAACCAACCAAGCCAACAGATCCAGTGTAGCACTTTCGGATCTTATTTATATTAGATCTGTCGGCCACTGTACATTGGACCTGAACAATTATAGCAGCAATACTTAAGTAGAATTGAGTAGCAATGATTTGTACATTAATGTATATTTTTATATTTACAGGCAACAACTCGAGAAGCTGCGAGAACAGAACAAAGGATAATCTATCATATCTCATTATAATATTAAACTATAATATTAAATAACAATCTTTCTTTACACTGTTGGGTATTGTTTTTCGAAATAAAAATCTTTATCGTCAAGAAGCACCTTCATGACTCAAAAATTCAAATTGGTACAATGTCTAAAACATAATAAATATCTGAAAATATAACTTATTTTGCTTAAAAATTATTTGGTTACTTGATAGTAAACTGTGACAATAATTTTAGAAATAATAGAAATAAAAAATTATTTAATTATGGCATGGTTAATCAGACTATCTCGTTCAAGAGCGATTGGAGCAACATCAAAGTAAAGTTTGAGTGATGGTCCAAAAATACATTGAAACAACATTGGCCATACAGCACACTACAATATTGCCGGCCGCATTGTGACTGCAATTTGTCTGGCCACGCTTAAAACGCCCCTAGGGAATAAAGCGCCATCTCTTGTTATAAATTATATTATACTTGTATGTAGGTACTAACAAAAATTAACACGTTTACAATTTTACATCACTACACAGTATAAAACAAGTAGCTTCATCTGTCTGTCCCTACGTATGTATGCTTAGATCTTTAAAACTACGCAACGGATTTTGATGCGGGTTTTTTAAATACATGAGAGTGATTCAATCGGAAGTTTATATCAAATCAATTTAGATCAATATGGCCCTTTACAGCGTGTAATTTAAATTAATATTTTCGAAGATATTATAGATTTAAAATGCAGGGACATCCGCTGGAGATGATAGGGTCCCGTTTTTATCCATTGGGTACGAAACCCTAAAAAACATTTTAAATATTGTAATACAGAAGTATATTGCAGTGAGTAGAGGCTATTTGCTGAAGAAGTTTATTCTCTAAGAACACTATTCGACGCGAGAGAAGCCGCGGGCAAAAGCTAGTTATGTAATAAATTAGTGTGAATATTATCAAAATTTATTAATAAAATACATTTATTTTTTAAACAGCTAGTAATTCCAACCTAGAAATTCTGCAAAGACTGCAAAATAAAATCCTAAGATCAAATTCCAACTCACCATGGTTTGCCAGAAACAGTGAAATACACGAATACTTAGAAATGCCAACAATGTGCTAAATACAAGGAAAAACTAAGTAATCACACAAACAAACTGGCCAGAGACCTTATACAACCTGAAAAGTAAACAAGAAGACTAAAAAGATGGCAAATACTAGAACTTGACTAACGTCACTAGAAAACTCCTAACTTGAAAACCCCTAGGAGGCAAATGCTGAAATGCCCCTATAAAAAAGAAATCCTAACAGGCAAAACATCTGATTATGACGTCGTCGATAGCAGATTACTAGATTGGAAAAAAAATAAAATTTTATAACTCCTCCTGCGATCTGTCTTTTCGACATTAAGCTGGATTTTAAGATAAATATGTCGTTGGCGTATATGGTACAATATCCAGTGATATGTCTATATTGGTGCTAACTCCTCATGCAATCAGGTCTTGCGGAGCACGTCTTTTGTGCCTTTCCTTCAACTTGAAGGTTGAATTTCGCTCTTTGCTCATACAACATCCTAGCCAGGAGGATGGGGTGATTATATTATCTATCCTTTTTGAGTATTAATTATACATATAAATTGTAATATGCAAAATATTACCAATTTTTTCAAATATGATCAATTTATCTTGTTTACCGCGGAATAAAGGAATACAATGTCACATTAATTTGGTAAAATTTTATCTTTTTTTAACTTAAAATCGAATCTGAATTGTTTTTAACTATTTATTAGGATCAAAGTTTACAAGAGATGGAAAGTGTGAGTGATATTGAAAGAAGAGTGAATGCAGGAAACAGGGTGAATGGAGCTTTGCACTCCTTTATGAACAGTCGGAAGGTGTCTAACAAGGCTCGTTTGGCTGTGCATGAGGTTTGTTGGTTCCGACACTCATGTACGGAAGTGAAAGTTGGTTATGGCAGAAGAAAAATGAAAGCAGAATAAATGCAGTTGAGATGAGAGCGTTAAGAAGTATGATAGGAGTTAAACTGAGTGACAGGATGAGAAATAGTGAGATAAGGAAACTTTGTGGTCTGAAAGAAGATGTAGGGACAAAAATTGAGAAAGGTATGCTGAGATGGTTTGGCCATGTCGAGAGAATGAATAAAGAACGATTGACGAAAAAATGTATAAGGCGAGTGTGAATGGAAGTGTTGGAAGGGGTAGACCTAGGCGGACGTTTCGAGACCAAATCAGGGATGTCTTGAAAAAAGACCAGGTCAAGAGTATACCCTAAACTAAACCGAAGAGCATGTATGAAGGGAATAATGAAAGTAGACGAAGCGAAACGAGTATGTAAGGATCGTAGCAAGTGGAAAGAAGTGGTCTCTGGCTACCCCTACGGGAAAGAGGCGTGATGTATGTATTTATTATCAACGTCATCTGTTGACAAATAGTGAAAGTTCTTATAAATGTATTATTTATTTTGATTAATGCCATCTGCTGGCAAATAGTTAAAGTACTGATATATGGAGCTTAACCGTTAAATTGTTTTTTCCATAACGCCATCTGCTGGCGAATAGTATAAAATGTTAAATAATAATACTATTATTATTTATACTAGATGGCGCTCAACAGCTAATGAAGTTAACATTATTTTGACATCGAAATCTATTCTCTCTATTATTATCATAATTATGTTCTCATTATTAGGCTGTAGTTATGTGTCCGCGCGACTGAGCGGCTTGGCCGCTACACCGCGAAATTACAAGCAACTGTACGCAACGATTTAATTGAATAGCGGAGCATCGTTGCATACAGTCGCTTGTAATTTCGCGGTGTAGCGGCCAAGCCGCTCAGTCGCGCGGACGCATATAACAACAGCCTCATACTAGATGGCGCTCAACTACCTTAAAGCTCTTATTCAATAATTAGCCACAGGACTTCATAATATAATTGGGACAAAGAAAACAACAAGAATAATAAAAATGTTGATTTATCAAGATAAGTATATTACAATCAAATAAACTAAATTAAAAACTAGAGTAAATGTTCAACATCTACGAGACCAGCTCAATCAGATTGTGTTGGAAATATTAAGGTTTTATAAGGCACCACTATCGTAACAATGATATATAATAACTAGAGACAATTTTAATTATATACTAAAAATTACTAAAAACTTAAATAAATGTTTAGAACTGCATTAAAAGTTCCAACATATTTGGAGGAACATAATATAAACCTAACCTACACATCAGTCTCAAAAGTTGATATTGTTGGGGCTGGCGGTGGTCCCGAACTGGTACTCGCTCCCGTTCTCCTGAGGCTGGGCGTTCTCGTCCCCTTGCTCCCCAAAATAGTTGTCCAATATGTCCAAGCATTTCTTATATATCTGTGAAAAAAGGAGCAACATTTGAATCTTGCTACCGATAAATGAGAGTTTTATGGTAACTTTTAATAATATGGGTGGGCTAGAGGAGCTCGAGCTGCCGCTACGAGCGCGACAGTAGAGTTGTCAGAATGCGACTAAGTAAGGGAAAGGTCGAGCATTTTTAGAATTGTGCTACCGCATATTTTGATATTTCAAGTACTTGTATGTTTCACATTACCTGTTCATTCTCATGCTGCTGCAGTGACTCGATGTTATCCAGAGCTCCAATCTCTTCCAAATTCATACACAGGGGCTCCACCTGACCAAACTTGGCCGCGGCCTGCAATTTTTAAATTAATTAACTTATTTATAACCATTATCGACTTAATGTCGTGTGTGTATGTGTAAGTGAGCACCTGTAGCAAGTTGGCGAGGCCGTCCAGCACGACGGTGACAGCGCGCTGGTCGGGCGCGGCCAGCAGACGGCAGTAGGGCTCCAGGAAGCCGGCGTTCACCAGCGCGTCCAGCTGAGCCGCAGACCCACCCAAACACAGGTTCGTGATCGCCCACGCTGCCTCCTTCTGGCATCTGCGTCAATAATGCGCTCGGTGAATAAACAAAATTAAAAATCGTAAGTAACCAACCCTCGATATTGTCAAGCAGTAAATAAGCTGATGTTGATAATTTATAGCTGAAAACACTCGACTTAATTAATCACCTTGAATAAAATATATTTGTGTAGGGTGTTAACAACACTTTACACCTAACTTCAGCGTGATTACGCTTGCAAAGTTACGCTAGAAACACTGAAATTTCGTAACGAAGTACGAAAAATTCGTTGTTTGGGAGTAAGATCGGCTGGGAGTATAATTTATTCAGTTTTTTGTGGGGGCACTGTAAAGATATTGAAAAATTGTCATAAAAAATGAGAGTTAAAATATAATTAAAATGACAAAAAAGGTCCGCACATTGCATATTTTATCATACGAGATTGACGTAACGTTGCGTAATTTATGTTTACAGTTTACACGCTAAAACTTACTTGATATCCTCTGTGGAGAGGACCTCGACGAGCGGCACGAGGATGCCCTTGTCGATGGCGGCCTGGATCTGCTCCTTGGTGCCGGCGAGAATGTTGCTGACGGCCCACGCCGCCTCCTTCATGAGCGCGGGCTTTCCGCAGCGCAGCAGTACCGTAAGGTCTTCGATGCACCCCGCTTGGATGCAACGGTCAGTCTGTAAGTTTTATATAAAAAAAAATACATAATATTATTAAGTAACAATTTTTATTTGCTACTTTATCGACGTATGGGAGAAATTTTATAGCAATGAAAAAAAATTGTAGCGTTTTTCTGTAACGCGTCATTTTTTTTTCTAAGTCACATTTTTCTGTTACGCGCCATATTTATTCATGTTTTTTCTTTCGTTGTGTAATACAAATAAGATATGAGTAATTTTAAATCTAATGTCAGATACGCGTAGCGATAACTGCGCTGGCACTGGATTTTTGACCAATTGGTCTCGGGTTCGAATCTCGGTCAGACGAAATATTTTTATTTCTTTTTCTTTTATAATTTTTGATGTCAAACTTTTTTTTAAATGATTATTCTTCAGACGATGAGAGCATTTTTGGATTTTAAATAATGAATGACGTTTCACTTCTGCTACGTGTACTCTGTACATGTCATTTCTTTTTTTTATACCAATATAGATTGATAATATTTAAAGGAGGGCTTTGTGTGGCCTGTTCCCAGTGAAACTGTTTTAGCAGTTTAAGTACTAAAATTCTTCCTCTGCATACCGACACGACATCGCGCAGTATCTTTATCTAATTTCAGCGAACATATGCAATCGTATGCAATAGGCATCAATATGAAGCTACAAAACCGGCTAAAACTGACGACGGACCTGCACGTCGGAGCCGGTGAGCATATTGCCGAGCGCGCGCAGGGCGGGCGTGCGCACGGCGGGCGACTTGTGCTGCAGCAGGCGTGCGAGGCGCGCCAGCAGCTGGGGCGTGGCCTGCACCGCCTCGATGCGCTCGTTCGGCCCGTCCGTCAGGTACGACAGCGCCCAGCATGTGTCGGCTGCACATTATTATTATTTAATAGAGAACTAGTAGTGCATTGCTGCACAATTTCATATGTAATGACCTAATATAATTAAACTGTAAAGTACAAGTACAAGTACTATACGATTTTTAAATTAAAATTTCAGCTCACCTAAAACATCGGCATCGTTGACTTCCAGCAGCTCGGCCACGTACGGCAGCGCCGGGGCCACCATGTCGAACTGCACCAGAGGATTCTTGTTTCTGTTTAAAAGATAGCAAATTATTTTAATATATTGCAAAGATTACAAAAACTACGATTACAACATCGGAAAGAATATTTATATGAGGTATTCCAAAGTTTCATACTGCTGGTAGACCAAGCTTGTTAAAGCTGCTGCATTTGTCATGCTGATAATCCCTGGAGACTTTACTACCACAATACAATATAACGTACAATAATAATTACTAGCTGACCCAACAAACATTGTTATGCCATGTAACTTGTTATCTAGGGATATAAAGTTAGTGTGCAACATATCCTCCGAACTACCGAACATATATTAGAAATGGGACGTATAAGGCTGGCACCTGCACAGGTTGCTGAAGGTCCAGGCGGCGGTGCGCAGCTGTGTGGCGGGCGCGGCGGGCGCTAGGTGCGGCAGCAGCGCCGGCAGCGCGCCGTGCCGCAGCACCGTGTCGCGCGCCGCCGCCCCGTCGCCCGCGATGTTGCCGAGCGCCCACGCCGCTTGCTCGCCCACTGCGCCGCCCGCGCCCAGAAGCGCCACCAGCTTTGGCACCGCGCCACCCTGGTACATTTATTTTGTTTACTGTGAGTGTGGCATATTGAGCATTCTATAGTTGATGCACGTTCTTCTCGCCGGGTGAGATCCCAACTGGTGGTAGGTCATCATGCAGACATACACAAAACATTTTTTTGCAAATTCACTTTGGATAAAAAAGTTTTGAATTGAATTTACGGACAAATACTCCATAGCTTTAAGACAATTTTTTTTCTATATCATAAAAAGTATGTAAAAGTTTAATCATTGCTCCCAAGACGGATGTTGTTGACGGTATACAGTTTTATCAA
The DNA here is from genome assembly GCA_963565745.1 of Phengaris arion. Classification (NCBI taxonomy): domain Eukaryota; kingdom Metazoa; phylum Arthropoda; class Insecta; order Lepidoptera; family Lycaenidae; genus Phengaris; species Phengaris arion. Next base: position 17,118,438 of record OY751434.1, on the reverse strand, counting down.
AACTAGGTCAGCTAGAACACTATCTGTCCCTATATTCTCGAAACCTTGTGGGATGGATAGCCGACACGACTGGCGAGAGATCAGGCGCAGGATCGACTTTTTACATGCCCATCCGACACATGGATCATCTTTTTTTTTTGTCAGATTAGGTAATCAGCCTGCATTGTCCACACTAAACTTGGAAACAACATTTAAGTTGTTCCAAAGCGGGAATCGAACCCACGACCTCCAAGTCGAGAGCCAAGATCTAAACCACTGAACCACAGAGGCTGTAAATATAATAATAATAAAGCTATTAATTCCATATCAAAGGTTACATAATGATTTGTAATTATTAGTTGTGTTAGTTTATTGCTATATTTATGTTAGTATGGTAAGTTAGTTATTCTCCTCCCCGACGTGGTCCTTTTTAGGGTAAAAGCATCCTCCGATGCCTGTGGGAGGCATTGGGACACTACCCTAAAAGGGATTTCTTTTTTTCTATCTGTGGCTAAGGTTTTCCAATTAGTTCCTCCTGTTTTCTGGGGGTGCGTATGATAGATAGTTTTTTTGTTACCAATTCCCATTTTCAAAAGGGCAGGCAACTCTTTCTGAAATTAAATAAAAAACAATAGTTCATAATATGAGTACTCACGTTCACGACGGCCAGAGTCTGCTCATGGGTCCCGGAGGCGATATTGGTGAGGGCCCAAGCGGCCTCAAACTGGACGTCTTGGCTAAAAAGTAACAATATTTTTAAGCATAATAGTATCCCACAAAAACAATTAAATTAAAAAGGGCCATATGGGGTTTCTTTTTATTGTTGGAGAGATAAATGTAATGTATAGGTCCCGATAATATTATATTGTCTCTTCACTTACTACGTACATACAACGTTTAGCTTAGTATACGGTTTAGATCGGAGGCTAGTACGAGACTGGCTACATAACATTGGAAATATAATTATGAAATGACTTGGAACCAAGATTGCAAGCATGCACTTGTGTGGTCCCTACATCATCCTCCCTCCTAGTGAAACAGTCTTTTTCACGTAAAATGTTTTGAGATATCGTAGAAACCAAGTCTAATTTAGGTTAGTCCCTAATTTATTAGTTATGATTAAAATTTATTTATTTTATTTTATTTTTATTTTTTTTTATATTTTGTGACTGTATGTGGATAATTTTATATTTTAAAATAATTATTATAGTGACTTGGCAATGAGCATTGAGCACTATTTATCTATGATGTGGTTACCGGAGACTACTTGCGTCAAGATGTGCCAGTAATTAATGAACAATGTTGATCGTCATATTTTATTATAATAACTGAAAATCGCAGTCATTATTTGTGTTCATTAAATTTGTATACAAATTATTAGTTAAAACTAAATCATTCATTTAAAACTCAGTCGTAACTTCTTTTTACCCGACTACGGCGAAGATAAACTGCTGAATTAAGAAATGAATTATAATGAATGACGTGTTTTAGATTCGCAATAATGGCTCGGTAATCTTTATATATATAATTCTACTGTACGTGTGTATGTCACTGAACTCCTCCTAAACGGCTGGACCGATTCGAATGAAGTTTATTGTATGCGTTTGGGTGGCGCCCTGGATGGTTTAGATCAGAGACTCGACGGGGGCCTACGTTGGACGTGACAAAAAATGGGGGTCTACAATCGTAAGCAGGGGTGCATGAAAATTAATTTGGTTTCGATAGTGAAGAACTAAAATGTTGGCTTGTTATTTTAAATAATATGATACCTAAATTAAACCTTCTCAATAAGACATTTTATAAATAAATTGAGAAAAAATGGATAGTTTCGAACTGGGAGTCGAACCCAGACCATGTCGGTATCGCACCGAGTGCTCTACCAGTTGAGCTATTCGGCCCTATGCCACTTTCGTTTTTCAATTTCATTTATAACTTATTGGAGCCACATCGTCCATCACACGGTAATACAACAACACAAACAACATAATACCTAAATTAAACCTTCTCAATAAGACAATTATCTCCTATTAATATAGGCAGATAATATTTTAAGAAGCTCAGCGACTGTTACTTGTAAAAACTTGCATATTCCATATTCAACGTTCATAGTACAACGCGTCGAGACTTGTTGCCGCGCCGGCCGCCGCCGCGCCGTCCCGTCCGCAATGCGTGTTCAAACGTGCAAATTAATACGACTTGTGGTGTATGTGCTTGCAATCTTGTTTAAACGTGTTTAATTCTTCACCAATATAAATACGAATGTCAAGGATAAACGTTACTCATTTGTTTCCGAAATTTCATAAAGTGAATCGATATTAGTGAAAGTACTTACTTTTCCGACACTGGTATGTCGGAAAAGTAAGTACTTACCTGCCTATTTGTATACCTACCTACCTGCCTATATAATATGATATCGCGTGCCTAATGCTAAAAGGGCGCATTTTTCAACATTTTGTATTAAAACTTGAATTTTTTTATTCATAATTTACAGGTAGGTAATTGATACGAAACATGACCGAATCTAAGAAGAAGTGTTGTCAGTACAGTGTTGAATATTTCAAATTTGGTTTTCTTCCATCACAGGCAGATAAACGATTGCCCACATGCCTTTTATGCAACAAAGTTTTGAGCAATGACTCTATGAAACCTTCAAAGCTGGAAGACCACCTAAGAAGGTGTCATCCTGATAAAATAGGTAAAGATTTAAAATATTTTCAAACATTAAAGGAAAAATATGAAAAGAGACCCACCGTGCATAGTATGTTCGCTTCTACGTCTGAAAGCAACGATGATGGCTTGCGGGGCATCTTACAATATCTCATTACTTATAGCAAAATCTTGAAAACCGCAAACCATTGGAGAACAGTTAATTTTACCTGCTATTGAAGAGGTTTTAAAATCTGTTCTGCACAAATCTTCATTTGACATACTCAAAAGAATTCTTTTGAGAAACAACACTGTACAAAAACGTATTGATGAAATGAGCTCTGATGTTGAAAGTTTCTTGTGTGATTATCTGCAAACAACTCATTTTTCTATTCAACTGGACGAGTCAACTTTACCTGGCAATGAAGCATTATTATTGGCATATGTTCGATTTCTTATGGGCGAAGAAATTCATGAAGAGCTACTATTCGCGAAAACTTTGAAGACGGACACTAAAGGTGAATCAATATTTAATGTCCTGAGTGATTTTTTTAAAGAAAAATTGATTCCATTTACAAACGTTATTTCGGTGGCAACAGATGGAGCTCCTGCCATGGTCGGGGATATCGTGGGTCTATAGGCCATCTTAAAAGAATTATACCAGAGGTAACTGCAATTCACTGTGTTATCCACCGACAACATCTAGTAGCGAAAAATTTGAGTGATAGATTGCACCAATAGCTTCAATTTGTGATTAATGCAGTTAACAAAATTAGAAGCAATGCATTGAATACGCGCTTATTTGCACAATTGTGCGATGAAAATGATGAAAACTTCCAACGATTGCTGTTCTTACCGAAGTACTCTGGTTGTCGAAAGGTGCATATTTATCAATATTTTATTCACTTTTTGACTCAGTTTTCGAATTTCTGGAAAGTAAAGATCCTGATTAAAAAAACCTAATCAATTTTAAAGCAGACATCGCCTATTTGACAGATTTGTTCAAAAAATTTAATGGCCTCAACTTACAATTACAAGGGGACGGCCTTAATTTAATAAAAACAAAGAGTGTAATTTCAGCTTTTATTGGTAAATTGAAATTTATGATGAAAAATATTGGTCGGCGCGAATTTTCAGTTTTCAAACTTATCGCAGGTAGAATGCCTTGATGAAGATATTCAGACATACGTTCAACATTTGCATGATGATTTTAAAATCAGATTTGAAGACATTCTGTCGACGGAAATAGCACCATGGATCATAAATCCATTTGATGAAATGGAAGTGGAGAATGTACTATTACAAGAGGAGCTACTCGAGCTTAGCACTAATGAGAAGCTGATAGTGACATTTAAAAGAGGGTATCAAAAATTTTGGCTGCAGGCAGAAATACCTGAGAAATATCCTGGACTGTGGGGAATCGCGCAAAAGCTTCTGATAGCGTTTCCCTCGTCATATCTCGTCGAAAAGTTTTAGTGCCGTTACAAACTTATTAACAAAAAAAGAAACAGATTGAATATCACAGAACGGGGAGATTTGCGGTTATTACTTACAAAACTCAAGCCAAATATTGATAATTTGCTGTCAATCCATCAAGTACATCCATCTCATTAAAATTATATATTTTTGTTGTAATTACCATTGTAGAAGTTACATTACGTTATAAATAAGTGTTTCATTTTGATTATATTACGACTGTTCAAACAATAATAATAATTATTAGTGTAATAATGTATATATTTTAATTTATAATATTAGGTGTTTGCCAATGAAATTGCCGTTTTGTATGAAAAAATTAAACAAATTTTTTTCATGTATTTTTTATTTGTATTAATAATATAAATCTAGTAGTAGTAATCACCCATGCAATCAATGCATCTTTGCCAACGCAGTGGCAGTTTATTGATGCCCTTCTTAAAGAAATCAGCTGGACGGGAGGCAACAAATTCTTCAAAGGCATTTTGTACTGCCTCTCGGGTATTGAATTTTTTTCCCGCCAAGAAGTTATCCAAATTCTGGAAAAAGTAGTAGTCTGTAGGCGCAAGGTCTGGTGAGTAGGGCGGATGACGGAGAGCTTCCAAACCCAGTTCTTGCAACTTGGAGACCGTCTGCTGTGCAGTATGAGGTCGCGTGTTGTCGTGCAGGAACATCGGAGACGAGCGATTGACCAATGCTGGTTGGAGATGTGCCAGCTTCTCCATCATTGTGTTCAGTTCTTCACAGTACACATCTGCAGCAATGGTCACCCCGTTTGGTAAGAAGCTGTGATGAATCACACCGGCGCTAGACCACCAAACAGTGACCATCACTTTTCTAGAGGTAAGTTTTCGTTTAGGGCATTGGTTAGGTGCTGAACCAGGATCCAACCAACTTGTTGAGCGCTTGCGGTTATCAAACAGAATCCATTTTTAATCGCAGGTAACAATGCGGTTCAAAATTCCTTCATTTGTGTGTCTGTTGAGCAATGCAAGTCACGTCTCGACGCGTACTTCGCGCTGGCGATCATTGAGTTCGTGGGGCACCCATTTGTCAAGCTTTTTTACCTTGCCAATTTGACGCAAATGGACCAATATTGTTTTGACGCTAACGTCGAAAGCAGCTGCTAATCTAAAGCTTCCACAATCGCCTATAATTCGTCATTGTCGACCAAAGTCTTCGGACGACCGCGAGGTTCATTTTTAGGTCGAAATTTCCAGAACGGAAGCGAGCAAACCAATAACAGGTGGTGCGTTGGTTTGTAGTGTTAGCTCCGTAAACGTCGTTGATGTTGCGTGCCGCTTGTGCCGCGTTGCTGCCACGACGGTACTCATATTCCATAATTACTCAAATTTTTAACGTATCCATGATGACGAAAAAGATTGAAATGCGATGAAAATGTAACACTAATCAATAAAAAAAGTAGTCAACTTTTGGAAAAAGAATTCCATGTTTTTAAAATAAAATTAATTTGAAATTAGAATTCTTAGCCAAACAAAAATTATTTTGATTTGAAATAGCCAGTACTGCAGAACGGCAATTTCATAGTTAAATACCTATTATATATACCTACAACACAAGGAAATATACTATATTTCTTTTTACCACTCCGAATGGGACGTTTTCTAAATAAAATTTGTGAGAATTAATTGGTCCTTGTGCTGAGTCACTGTAGATTTCAAAAAAGTAAAGTTGGATGGAGTCACGTTTTTGATTGGCCAACTTTGCTTTTTTGACATCCACTCACAACACAATGAATTAAAATTTAATTGAAAATTTGTTTAGTGTAGCTACTTTATTATCAATTAATTAACCCTATCAAGCAATCAATTCTAACCTTTTTTTCGAAAACTGTTAATTCGTCGTTGAAACTCAGCCACAACTCAAGTTTCCATAGATAGATAGATCTAATCTTCACTTTTTTTCGAGATTAAGAAATTGGTAGTAATGTAGATATGCAGGGGGTCCACCGGATCCAGCAAATTTTTGAAAGTGGTCTATGAAACAAAAGAGTCTGGGAACCACTGGTTTAGATTCACAAATCAGCCCGTCAGGACAACGTCTGTCGGGTGCGCTCGTATAAGCTATTTAATTTGCGTAGTTGGCTGATAGTTTTTAACTTTTTGATTATTTATTACTCCATTTTGCTGAAAACGCAAAATGTTTTCAGTAACTTTTGTTGTTGTGTATAAACATGCGCTCAGGTACTTTCGGTGTACCACTTATGAACTTTATTGTCATAGTAAAGGCGTGACTCCTGCACATGTTTTTTCGAAACGTTACACAGAAAATATGAAACAAAACATTTATTTTCATACAAAAGCTGTCTCCAGCTATACAAAATATTATTGATTGACACAAAACATTTTGTGTAGACAAGATCACGAGGAAGACGTAAGCACTCGCAGTTTTAGCGATTGCAGATACAGAATGTAGGAGAAAACACAGGGGGTCTAAAAAGGCCACTTTAGGTGTTTCATATATTTTTTTCAACTCATATTATGTGCCATTTTACGCATTTCTATTGAAAACTGTCAAAGTTGATGTTTTCTAATATGATGAAATCAGATGAATCATGTAGCCATTTTACTATTTCACGATTTTTTGTATGGAAAAAATACATGAGACATCTGAAGTGGCCTTTTTAGACCCCCAGATTTCGAGTTAGGCTATATTTACTGACCCGTAATTTTAGTAATTATCAGGAGTTACAAAATATAGAATACCGATTTGGGATTGATACATAATTTCTTTCGTATTTTTATGTTTAATCGTCATGTAAAGTGGTGTAAAGGCGCGTCTTCTGCTCATGTTTTTTCGAAACATTACACAGAAAACATGAAACAAAAACATATGATTTGATTGAAACAAAACATTTTGTGTAGACAAGATCAGGAGTTTCGATGAGGAAGACGTAAGCACTTGCAGTTTTAGCGATTGCAGATGCAAAGTCTAGGAGAAAACACAGGGGGTCTAAAAGGCCACTTTAGGTGATGAAACAACACATATTTTTTTCAACTCATATTATGTGCGCCATGAAATGCATTTTTATTGAAAACTGACAGAATTGATGTTTTTTAATATGGTGAAATCAGATAAATCATCTAGCCATTTTACCATTTCACGATTTTTTTATGTAAATAAATATATGAAACATCTAGTGGCCTTTTTAGACCTCCAGATTTCGAGTTAGGCCATATTTACTGACCCATAATTTTAGTATTTATTACTAGTTATGAATAGAAGACTGATTTGGGATTGATAATTTTTTTTTCTGTATTTTTATGTTTTGGTCATGTGAGTGGTGTAACAGTTGATAAGAAATGAAACATTCCTTCCCCGCTCTACCCGCGCGGGGAATCTTTCCGTCCGTCTCGGAAGACAAAAATATTGTGTACCTATTCATACGCAAATGTGTATAGCCACGCCCCAATGTTTCGATGCTTTGTGTAATGTTTCGAAAAAAAAAGCCCTATGAGGGTATAGAAATTTTTTCTGGGCTTATCGTCTATTGTACAATCAAATCAAATCCTTTTATTGCAAGAATGTTGTAGGTACAGTAGTCTTACAAAATGACTTATTGTTCTAACATTCTGCCATCACAATGGCGTGCAATATGCAATATTACTACAAAATAAAACTAAAAATGAAATTAAAACTCAAGAAATTATGAATTATTTTAAATTTTTTACAATATAGTTTATTAGAGTATCCACATTATTAATGTCAGATAATTTTTTATAATAATTTGTGTTATTAAATTGGTATTTATTGTTGTAATGTCATGTCAGATTTTTTAATATAAATCAAATTCATTACAATAAAATTAATTATTTAAATGTCATATTATATTCATTTAATGTGTAAAAGCAATTATTTAAGAGTCAATTTGTTATTTCTCTTTTAAAATTATTTCCATTTAAAGTTTTAAAATGGTCAGGTAACTTATTAAAAATGATAATGGCGTTGATGTACACATTTTTCTTATAGACATCAAAGCGGCATTGTGGCAATGTGCAAAATGTACAAGGGTCTATTCTACCCTCTTTACATTATATTATGAACATCAGTCTATGGTTTTTGTTTTTGTCTGTGCTCATTACATTTTAATAGATAGGTCAGGTCTATTGTTATGATGACTACATAATGTAAATCAAAGTCCTCCATAGTCTTTGTCTGTTTGTGATAAACTCAAAAATTACTTCACGAATTTCCATGCGGTTTTCAACAATAGGTAGAGTAATTCTTGAGGAAGGTTTAGGTGTATAATTTATTAAGTTTTTATATATTTTTTCTTGCGGGTGAAGCCGTGAGCAAAAGCTAGTTTGTTGTATTCAGCATACTTTAGTATTCTCATGACTATTATAGTTGTAAGTCTATAAGACATTTGTTTTTGTATCTCTTCTATAAATAAAACGATTACCGGCCGCTCATAGACATCCGCAACACCAGAGGAGTTACTATTGCGTTTCCTTACTTTACCTTACTGACGCAGCGAAACACAACGCAAGTGCTATTTCCCATCAGTTTTCTGTTAGGGCATCTTATTTATCTGGTCAAGTCGGCCCATTCGTCCAGAAGCATCTACTCAAACTTAAAATAACCTACCACTTCTCAATTTTTGAGGTTTGTTATATAAATAAGGATTACAAAGTTATTAGTGAACTTGTGTTCATACATTTTGTTGCTGTGAATTCGTACAAGTGCGCTCCCGGTGTTTAACACCAACTGCCCCTTGGGCCACTGACACTCTCTTATGCGGCGAAACACAACGCATGGAGGGTTTGGGGTTTGAAAACCGTGAACGCACTTGTAACTCCTCTGGTGACACGGATGTCCATGAGCGGTGGTAATAATATTAATATTATTATGGAATATATCTGGAAAGAAACAAACCGATTGCTTGATGGTAAGACATTGTAGTAATATCTTATCATCAGTGGCTGGTAGTTTTAAGGACTGGGAACATACGAGGGCGGGTCAATAAGTCCATGACTTTTGGAATAAAACACAATTTTTTGATAAATAAATCATTTTATTTTTCAACGTAGTCCCCCTTGAGCTCTATACACTGTCCAACGCTTCTCCAATTTTTTTATCCCTTCCAAAAAATATGATTTGTCGAGGTCCTCAAAAAAGGCCTTTGTTTGCGAGATGACTTCATCATTGGAGTCAAATCTTTTTCCACCGAGCCATTTTTTCAGGTTTGGGAACAAGAAGTAGTCACTCGGAGCCAAATCTGGAGAATAGGGTGGATGTGGGAGCAATTCATAGCCCAATTCATGGATTTTTGCCATGGCAACTGCACATGTGTGCACCCTTGCATTGTCTTGGTGAAAAAGAACTTTTTTCTTGGCCAAATGAGGTCGGTTTTTTTTCAAATCCTCATTGAAGCGGTCCAATAAGTTGGCATAATATTCCCCATTAATTGTTCTTCCCTTTTGAAGATAGTCAATGTGGATTATCCCATGTGCATCCCAAAAAACAGTCGCCATAACTTTATTGGCTGACAAACCCACCTTGGCCTTCTTTGGCGCCGATTCACCCTTAGAAACCCACTGTTTTGACTGTTGTTTGGTCTCTGGTGTGTTGTGATGGATCCATGTTTCGTCCACGGTGACAAAACGGCGCAAAAACTCTTCCATATTGTGACTAAACAACGCCAAACCTTCCTGTGAAGTTGTTACACGATTGCGTTTGTGGTCGACTTGCGGAAAGCTTTCTTATGCCCAAGTGATCATTCAAAATTGAAACCACTGAACCATGTGAGATGCCTATGGCTTCCATAATCTCTTGCACTTTCAATCTTTGGTCGGCCAACACCATATCGTGAATTTTTTCGATTGTTTCGGGTGTAGAGACCTCAACTGGGCGTCCAGGACGTTCGGCATCTTCAGTGCTTGTACGGCCACAACGAAATTCAGTAAACCACTTTTTTACCACTGAAATCGATGGTGCAGAGTCCCCATAGTATTTATCAAGCTTAGCCTTGGTCTCGGTAATGGTTTTTTTTCGCAAAAAATAATACTTAATAAGCACACGAAATTCACTTTTTTCCATTGTTTCCTTAAGTTACTGGATAGTCTGATAAAGATAGCTGTAAGACACAAACTAACTGACGCAGCAAGTTCAAATTTTGATAGGAGTCAACTGACAGATGCCTGTTGACAGGAGTAGTGTTGCTTTTTCAGTAAGGAGTTTAGAAATTCAAAAAGTCACGGACTTATTGACCCGCCTTAGTACTTGTAACTCCTCTAGTGTTTCAGATGTATAAGTGTGCAAACAGATCGCCTTATGCTTACCATAAGGAGATTTGTTTACTCGTGTCCAGATCTATTCCATAATATTTGAAGCGATTACCGCCGCCCTTGGATATCTGCAACACCAGAGGAGTTACAAGTGCGTTGGCGATTTTTAAAACCACCAACCTCTGATGATAACAAGATATAACAATTTCTAAACATCAGGCGATCGTTTTGCTCATTTCCAAATTAATTTGTAAAAACTTATTACAATTTCATACCAAAGGGTGATTTGTCTGTTTGCTTGTTTCCAGATCTATTCCATAATTAAAACGATTACTGCCGCTCATGGACATCCACAACACCAGAGGAGTTACTAGTGTGTTTCCGATCTTTAAAACCCACTTTAGGCCAACAGTATAGGTACCAGTATAGGTTACGTCCGCATAAAGACTAATGGCCGGTTTCAATAACCTGTCTACCAATAACTATTTGTTAAAAACAATGTCATTCAATCATTTGCCAGTTTTTTGCAATACAAATTTTGATGTTTCTAACAAATAGTACTCAGTAGATAAGTTATTGAAACAGGTGTATGACTTGGCGATAGTGTGGCCGCGCTATCCGATTTCAATTGGGGCATTTTATGTAACATTATCATGACAATATTTCATTTTAGATTTTATTTTAATCATATTTTGTATTTATGTAGTTACAATGTATATAAACATTTCTTACCATTCAAATAAATCCAACGCAGTGACCAAGGGCTTTATAACACCTGCATCCACCAGTTTGGCAATAGGAGGGTTTTGTTCTTTGGACAGAATCCGCCGGGCTGCACGGGCTGATACAATCTTTGTGGCAATATCTTCGGATTTTAGACCTGTTGTCACAATTACATTATCAGTAAACTATAATGATTAATGGACCTTTGGATTAAAGTCAACCTGTAACTATCCCATAGCAAGTATTGTAACACATACAGATTATTGTTTGACTAGTTGTTCCAACAGACAACAACAAGAGACAGTGTTCCGTACTACACCTACTAACATCTACACCTACATGGGAAAATTCAATTGTCGTTTTTAGTATTATCCCCAACTTTTTAAATAATTCTCACTGTTTCTTCTTCTTTCTTCCTTCCACAATTATTTTAAGGCCAAAGTTGGACATTTTGGTCCAGTTATTCTCGAGAAATTGGAATTGCATCCAATTTCTCGAGAACAACTGGACCATCAATTTTTATTTAAGATAAAATTTTTCAGGAAAATAGTGTCCAAGTAAAAAACTTTTTTAAAAATCACAGTTGTTGTTGGGTTATAAAATAGCAAAGAATGTTCAAATTGATAAGTATCCTGTACCTCTCATAATTTCTTCCGGAGACATGAGCTTCTCAGTATCCTGAGTGATGTCCTCGCCGTCAGTGGGCGACATGGCCCGACGCTTGAGCAGCTGCTCATCGCGGGCCTGCTTGCGCAGCGATACGCTCAACTCAGCCCTCTTCCTACGAAGCTCCTACAATTGTGATGAGAATTATGGATGCCAAGTCTTTGACACATGTACCATAAGTTCTTACAACTATTTAGATTATATGCTTATTAAGCATTATTATAAAGTTCAATGACTTCTCGTCAAAATTGTAAATAACATAAAAAAGAACGAAGACCAGAAAGTACTCATAAAAAACAAAGGGTGTGGGTAGTGTCGATTGCAGTTCAGGATTTAAAACAACGGCGCCCCAATTAAGTAAGATGTGTAGAAATCAATCGCCTGGTTGATAATTCTGTCGTAAAACTTATCAAGTATCATGCGTAAAACCTCTTACCGTCGCACCCTGGCAAGCATTTTTGTACGAAGCCAGTCTTGATGTCCGAGTTTTGTCCGACATATTTAATACTTGATTTAATGATTAAATATAAACAATGATAAATATACTTTAATATTATCGTGTAATATAATTTACTGGAGGTTTTTAATTCGTCTTCCCAGTTTTAAAATTTTTATGCCAACGGACAGAACCATAGATGATAAGCACTACTACTGAAAGACGGAACCATACTCCATAGACAAATTTGTTTTTTTTAATGACATTCAGCATGCCAGTGTCAAGGTAAAAAGGCGCGAAATCGTCAAGTGTTAGTCAAGTCAAATTCTAAATAAATAGTCAGTACAGTCAATTAATCAAGTCAGTCGATTCAGTAAAGTGGCTTTACTGAAATTTCCTAGGAAGTTTTGGCGGAACACAAAATACCAGGCTTTTTGAAGTTGTACCACTTGCCCAAACTTGTGCACGTCAACGAATATCTAATGGTTAATCTACCAATATTACACATTATGAACTGAATCAACACAAATTTTACAAAACATAGAAAAACAATACGTCGCACATTGACATTTCCGGCAAAACTTCGATTTATATATAAATATGGCATCGGCCTGTAACCATTTGCCAGTGTGCCAAAAATGGCGGGAAATAGAACTTTCGTTTCAATTTTCAACACTGTATTCTTATATCGTCAAGTCTAAAGTCTAGTCAAAGTCCAAATAAATAGTCAGTACAGTCAATGAGTCATGTCAGTTGATTCGTAAAGTGGTAGATGTTTTACTAAAAGTTCCTAGGCAATTTTGGCGGAAACACAAAATAGCACGTTATTAGAAGTTGTACCACCTGCCCACACTTGTGCACGTTAACGAATATTTAATGGTTAAAATTCTAAAAATATTACACATTAAGAACAGAACTAAGACAAATTTATGAGGAAATACAAAATCCCACAACGTCACCCATTGATAATTTTTTTTGGAATTTTATGACCCGGTGTTTACAACCTTTAGGTCAACTCTTATTATTCATAGACGTATATTACGTATTTTCATATCACACAATTCACATCCCATTAAATTGTTTTAATTGTATTCTTTATGTAATTGTAGATGTGCTTGTATGTAAGTTCGTCTTGTAACAATTGTTTTAATGGCGGCGGGCGAGTAATAAATCACACTTATTTTCAACATCACTAAGTGATACAACAATACATACATACATAGATAATGACAACTACATATTAAGTAATAATCTTGCATACGGTGATACCAAGGTCTTGCAGGTAAGCTTTCTTGTATTATTATTTTATTATTATTTGTGTAACCACACTAGCAGCCATTAAGCTGATGCGTGTGTGTCAAATCGTTTGAAGATTTCGTCTCCCAATTGGTCCAGTTTGTTTTTAAAGCAGTTCACGGAGGTTGCCATTACAACGCTTTCAGGAAGTCTGTTCCAGCCCACTTCCACTCGGTTAGGTAAGAAGTGCCTTCTAGGTAACTTCTTGCTAGGACTTTGGCATAATTTTAGAGAATGTCCTCTTAGGTGCTTATTCGCATTCAGGGTGTATAGTTCTCTGAGACGAGGCACATCATAAATTTCGTGCAGTATCTTATAAGTCTCGATGAGACTTCCCCTCTGTCGACGCTGTTCGAGTGAGGTAAGGCCAAGGATTTCGAGTCGCTGTTCGTAAGACTTATTGCGTAATGTGTTTACCATTTTTGTAGCTTTTCTCTGTACATTTCCAGTAACTTGACGTCTTTTTTAAAATAAGGATCCCATATTACATACGCATACTCTAAAAGTGGTCTAACATAAGCCTTGTACAATTGAAGGAATGTTTTGGGTGTCAGACACTTAAACGCTTTACGAATGATATAAAGGATGGAGTTTGTTTTCTTGACAATATTCATTACATGCATTTCCCATTTTAGATCCGAAGTTATTGTTACGCCTAGGTCTTTTTGGGACTCGACATGCATCAATTGTTTAGGTCCAAGGTAGTAGTTTCTACGGGGGTTGTTCTTTCCAATGTGTAACACTGTGCATTTTTCAACATTAAGGGTTAATAGCCATTCTTGGGTCCACTTGTATCTATATACATAGCATTCAGATCGTTTTGGATATGGTGATAATGGCTACATGGATTTCCGAAAACTTTAGTGTCATCAGCGAACAAGGCGAAAGGCTGTACAAGAACGCTTTCCAGGTCAGTTAAGTAAAATATAAAGAGTATTAGTCCAAGAATGGATCCCTGTGGCACACCACTGAGTACTTTCCTAGTTTTAGATAAAGCTTCACCAATCCTAACCCGATAAGTCCTATTAGTGAGAAAATCTCTTATCCAGGCTAACAGTTTTCCGCGTATACCCAAATGTTCAATTTTACGAATTAGCCGTTTTATAGGTACACGATCGAATGCCTTCTCGTAATCTAGGTAGATGACATCGGTAGGATTTCCTTCGTCGAGGTTTTTTGTCCACTTATTCAGGCATCTCAGAAGGTTTGTAGATACTGATCGACCTGGTACGAATCCATGTTGTTCTTCCAATATAATATGCTCCTTTGTTAGGAAGTTTCTTATTTCGTTAGCAATCACTTTTTCCATTGTTTTGCACAATAGGTACACTTGTTAGACTTATTGGTCTGTAGTTAGATGGATCAAGTTTGCTTCCTTTTTTGTATATGGGAACGACAGTAGCTATTTTCCAGTCTGCTGGTAGTGCTCCATCCTCTAACGATTTTTTCATTAACATAGTAATGTTCCTTACTAGAGATTTTGAGCACCTTTTTAATACTATTGAAGGTAAATCGTCTGGTCCAGTAGCTGTGGTGTCATCAAAACCGAGTAGAGCCCGCTGTACCTTATCTGTTGTAATATCGATATCATCTATAGAGTTTATTACACTGTGGTGATTAATATTTGGCAATGGTCCATCAGGTTCTTTGACAAATGCTTGTTCGAATTGATCAGCAAATGCTTCAGATATCTGATTATGGGTAGAGTGACAATTTCATTTGTTTTATTTTTGATAATGTTAGGTATGCAAATTTTGGAATTAAGCTGTTTTCTAATATAGTTTTAGAACCGCTATCTATTACTGATGACTCAAAGGCTGCTCTTCTAATTCTACTTACTGTTAGTATTTTATTATTAATTTTTCTATATTGTTTATATGCAATATCGTTTGGATTTGTTCTATATATATTCCATAGTTGTTTCTTTTTCTTAATCAACTCTAGTATTTCCTTATTTATCCAGGGTTTATTCTTAATCTTTTGATTTTTGTATTTTATTGGAGTGTACATAGTAATTGCATACTGCACCTGATTTTTTAAAGAAAGCCACATATTATTAATACTACTATCTGTCTCAACTAGGTATTCCTCAACAGTTTTACTTATCGCATCAAAGTTAGCTTTAAAATAATTATATTGCGGTTTTATATTAGTAATATTTACTTCAATTGTAGCTGTTAATACAAGGTGATCACTTTTACCGATTGGTGGGTGATATTCAATGTCGCATAATAAATTTTCTTCGTTACAAAGGATAAGATCCAGCAATGATTCTTCTTGGTTTCTCTTTCTTGTAATTTGCGTTACTAGTTGGTGGAGGTTGCTGTTAGTATACATTTCTATAAACGCTTTATGCATGGTGTCACATCTATACAGACTTGGGGAGGGCCATTTTAGACCTGGTAAGTTAAAGTCACCTGCAATAAGGACTGTTTTTTCAGTAGCTGCCTTGTAAATTGTGTTAAACAATATCTCGTCTGAACTAGATATACTGTTTGATGGTGGTCTGTATATACATGCTAACAAAAAATGTAATCCTCCATATTGGATATCAAGCCAGAGCCCCTCTACACTGTCGTTATGATAAATGTTATTTGTTTCAGATATTAGGGCAATACCATTTACTTCGTTTGCGACATATATTACAACGCCACCTCCTCTTCTGTCGTCTCTGTCTAAGCGGTATAGTGTGTACCCAGATATATTTATAAGACTATTATTAATTTTAAAATTTAGGTGGGATTCCGTTATAAGAACAAATGCAGGTTTATGGATATTGACTTCAAGAAGGAAAAGATCAAATTTTGCCGTTAACGATGCCAGGTTCGTGTATAGTATGCGCAATTCTGAAATAACCGCCGCAGTTAGTTTTTTATAGGTGGCGCGCTGGAGCTGATAATTCTTGGGATTTTATTAATATATTTGATGGTTAAATTTGACTCACCATTATCAGTTCTAGTAGCCAATTCGTCACGTAGTTTTTTAAGCTGGTCTCGCTGATAGGGCGTCATATCTGACTGCACTTTTATTGTTTAGTGAGCTTACCTTTGTTTTTTAATATATTTATTGCACATTGCTTGTTATTTAGAATCACCTTCAAGGGACGCGACTTGTCATTATTATCTACAGGTTTACCAAGACGAATAGTTGCCAAAATTTCAGGTTTCGATATGGGGAGAGCAGCAAGTGTATACGAAACGAGGTCTTTATCGTGAGCTTTGCGATCCTCCACGGCCACTGACTTTGATTCTGGTAGTCCATGTAGGATAATATTACGACTACGGCTCTTGCGATTTTCTATCTCATTAATTACTGCATCCAAGTTCACAGCACAAGCCCCCTGTTCTTTCAATCCTTGGACCTGATGCTGAAGTTCAATAACAAGCTTTCGCAGCTGAGGAATTTGCCTTAGACCTTCCTCACATTCTTCGCATAGGTACGACAGTTTTGGGTTCTGAAGACCGATTACACGCATTTCGGTTGCAGACAAACCAGAGCACTTGACACATATTACCCTGTTACAACCCGTGCATAATATTTTTGATCCCTTGTCATCTTGGACTTGGAGTTTACATTTAAAGCACTGAGCCATATTTTGTAAATTATCCCGAGTATATTATAGTTGGAATTTTTGCACAGTGAAGTGGCAGCACCGATTGTCTATGATTCGCACTTTTGACAATCACTGACAAATGTCAATTTCAAATTGGCCGCTATAAAATTGTCCCGAGTGGGTACTTCGAAAACTATGGCCAAGCACTAATGTCAAATACTAATTTTCGGCACAGTTTTAAGTTATTTTCCACACGATTCAAGCTGGACTTTATTGTTCACTATGTTCCAAAACTACTAATCTTCAAACGTAACGTAATTAACACTTCGATTGATCACTTTTACAAGAGTTTACGAATAAATTTGCGAGAGCTAGTAAGCGCGATGTTTCCCAGTGACCCATGATACGGAATCTTGTATGCTTCCATACCATTTTCCTTTCGTATCTTGATCGTTTTTCCACATTTCTAACCACAACTTTTGAGTATTCTGGTCAATACATTGCAAGTAATCGGACATAGGAACACTCATTGTATTTATAACGTCAACAGCATTAATTCCTTCATATGCAGTTTTATCAGCCATTTCATTGCTATACCTTTATGGAAGGCATAGGGCATAAGGCTAAGGAATAAAAAGAAAATTTGGATATTTTTATTGTGGTATTGGTAAATTATTTGTTTAATGAAGTATAGGATATAATTAGACTTGAATTTAACTGTGAGGGTAGTTAAAGATGTGATCAAACTCAAGGAATCAGAAATTAAAAAATAATTAATGTTATTGATTTCGCGAATACGCATTAATGCCTGATACACTGCATATGCCTCTGCGGTAAATATAGAGCAGGGTTCATGCAGAATAAAACTTGAAGAGAATTTTGCTTGTGGATCATATAGAGCAGCATGTACATAATCACTTGCTTTGCTCCCATCAGTGTAGATAACATAGTACATTGTATTTTCCTCCAAAAATTGAAGTCTGTTTGAACTACATTAATTGGATGTGAAATACACTGATAAGAGAAAGAGTAACATGGCCGTGAAAACTGTTTTCTAATTTTTTTTAAAATATTGTCTATTTCCAGAAATATATCGGACAGTGTTGGAGAATTACCACATAGTACACCTTGTGCTGTTGTTAATGGTCTTCTTGGGGATCTATCTATATAAGGTATGATTTTGTTTATTACTTGAGTGTTGTTTGATGCTATTAGTTTGAGACAGTATCTTTTAGCAAGTAAGATTTGCCTCAAAATCAAAGGCATCACTTTTGTCTCAACTTCCATGGCCCTTATGGGAGTTGAGCACATATCACCAGATATTATTCTTAAATCCTTATTCTGCAATATATCTAATTTATTTACATGCGAACTATTCATATAAACGAGTGAGCTATAGTCTAAGTGACTTCTAACAATACTTTTATACAATATTGACAATATTTTAGGGTCTGCACCCCATGTTACGCCACAAAGTGATCTGATAACATTTAGTCCTGTGTGAGCATTTTTGGATATATATTTAATATGTTCTACAAAAGTTAGCTTTGGGTCCAGTATTATTCCTAAAAATTTCTTTGAAGTGACTCTATTTATAATTGTTTTAAACACTTACGGATTGTGTCGCGGTGCACTTTTCTTTTTCCCGACGTTTCGGCTACTTTCCAGCAGCCGTGGTCACGGGAGGACTGAGGTGTCAAAAGGTTGAAGCCGCGGCTTCAAGATACTGTTAGTATGTTTTGCGTGGATCGGAACACAAATAATAATTGAAGAATCTTCGGGTAGTTTGAATAACTTCAACAAATAGGACAATTGACACCTCAGTCCTCCCGTGACCACGGCTGCTGGAAAGTAGCCTAAACGTCGGGAAAAAGAAAAGTGCACCGCGACACAATCCGTAAGTGTTTAAAACAATGAACAATATTCGCGTAAACCTAAGAAATCTATTATAATTTCATTATTGTAAATAATATTTGAATTTGGGGCTAATTATGTATTTGGCAGCCGAGGATGTTAAAAAAACCAAAGAGAGAAGAAAAAGAGTTTATTCTCTTCTTAATTTCTAATTTACAATTTTAAAATATTTAATTAAACTTAAATTTAATACTAGATACATATGAACCGATTCGAGGCTCGATTCTATATGATGCAAAAATAATTTAATTTAATTACAATAAATTCCTATTGCTGATTATACATTATTGCAAAACCCGAAAGTAGAATACACGCGTCGCGGCGATGCTGCTGCGTCAGCCATCTTCCTTAGGGTTGAACATGTAACTCCTCCATCCCCAGAGCAGCAACTATTTGAGGACTTTCAGACAGAATGTTGCTGGCAGAGATTCATGATTTTTGGCCGGAACTGCGTAGACAGGATGATCGGCCCGACTAGCTTGGGAGATCTCTTCACTTGGTCTGCTGTCCTTTTGTCGGCGCAAGCGGCGATGTCGAATAATGACAATGAGAAGAATTGCAACTATACCAGATACTGACGTATATAAGGGCAACGTTGTATGGTACAGTGAAGAAGATATTTGGTTTAATTGGACAGGACTCTGTAGAATTACTTTGTCTTCCAGGCGATGGAGATTCTTCAAGTCGAGAGAATTAAGGGTTATATGGGGAACATCTTTGTCCGTGACTACGAGATTTTCTTGGATTTCGATGATCTTCAAGGGTTGTCCTTTGATTTCGTCGTTAGTGTTGAGTATGTTGAATGAGTCCGTCCACAGCGAACATTCATGTGGAATTGTAGCGAGGTAACTGCCGGATACTGTTATGTACTCCTTCCGTTCACATTGCACTTGGATTTTAGTTGGATTTGGGATAATTGTGGTGTAGTGCTTATCGTCCAATTGGACGATAAGCACTACACCATGGAGCAATTGCTCCATAGCTTCCTTCGTTAAGGTGATTCTCATGGGGCGGCATGACTTATCTAGTGATTAATTGATGATGATGCTTTGTATACAGTCAGGGCTTCCTCGGGGCTGATAGTAGTTCATATTTTCTTCGCAGAGAAGGTAATCGTCAAACTTCGGGCATTCAGCCTCTATGTACATGAAAAATTTCCCATCGGTTGCTATATAAGGATGTGGAGGGATAAATGTTTATATATGGTGTGTCTATAAAAATCTGCTTACAACAGTAAGCAGATCCTCTGCTTACTGTTGTAAGCAGATTTTTATAGTTTATTAAGACTAATATGATTATTAAATTCCGAAACTAGTTTATGTTCATTTTTCTATAATAATTCTATTGCGCTATTATACCTTTCGGCATCTGAATGATCCAAATTACCAGTTACACCTTTTATAAATGATCCTAAACCATTAATTATTCCTCTACGTACTCGATTAGGTTCGAGACTTCTTAGCTGTGTATTTACTTTAGCTAATTTAGAATATAAGTAGTCAATTTGAATTTCAAATATACTTAAAGAACCGTTATCCAGTTGAGTCCTAAAATAATCTATTTGACCATATACCGACTCAATACGTTTCTCTAGGTCAGTAAGTTCCACGTATTGTATGAATGAAAGATAATGAGTGATGAACTTTGCTCGACCGAGTCTAAATGGTAAAAGTCCAGGTCCACTGTCAAGTTCTTCAAGTCTTATGTCTGCTGCCATGGTCAAGTGTATTATCAGCATCAGTCGAAACCTGTAACAAGTTTTTAATCTTAGGGACGCGCTTAAGACGAGCCTTCGCGATGGGGCCCTTTTTCTTCGAGGTGTAAATGTGAATTGGTAAGTCTGCTAAAACATTGTCATGAGTGTATCGGGGTGCTAATTTTTGCCTATTAGCCATGGGGTTTTTAATAAAAACTTGCTGGTCTGGAGTGTGTTCTATTTCTGGTTCACGATTTTTGTTCCTATTATTCATTAAGTTTGTACGATCGCGTGTAGTAGATTCGTTAATAATTTCATAAACTGTCTTCATTTGATCTCGGTGTGTCAAAATGTACTGCTGCATTAGATGTTCGGTCAAGTTAATGTCTAATGGATCCCTAGGATCAAAATGTCCTCTAATAATGTCGTGGGGCCTACATTTCGTAAAACTATGTACAGAACTATTATATGCTAATATTGCGTAAGGCATCTGGTTAATGGTTGGTTCGTCTTTCTGTTTAAGTCTTAATATTCGAAGATGTTCTAAAAGAGTAGAATGGAAACGCTCTATGATCCCGTTGTCATTAGGTGAATGGGGCAAAGTTCTATGGTGAATTATTTTATGTAATCTAGTGAATTCAGAAAATAGTTGGTTGGTGAATTCGGTTCCATTGTCAGTTACAATTGTCAAGGGTAATCCATGGTGTGTAAGGTACGTAAGTAGTCCCTGAAGTATACTGACTGCTGTGCCGTCACGTAAATGGTAAGCTTGTATTTAGAGAATGAGTCAACAAAAGTAAAGTATTTTTCATTATGTACTGTGAATAAGTCTAGATATACTATTTCAAATGGTTTTGTTGCTGGTGGTACGATGTTAAGTTGAGGTTTGATGAGATTTCTATCATATTTGCACTGTCCACTGATAGTACATTCATTAATATATTTTGTTATTTCTTCACGCATTTTAGGCCAATAGTATTTACGAGATAAAGCTAAATAACACTCATTTATACCTCTTATGATTCGTTTTTCCTTCGTGATAATGTTTTATTATATCCTGTTGTCGCAAATACTCTTTTACGTCTTTCAACTCCGTTTTTGCTAAAACAAGATGCATGGAGGATGATTTAAACTTGCTTTGGAGTATCGGTATTATAGAGTACATACCTAGTGGAGGTGTAATTTTGAGGGCCGTTTTTATCTTGGGATTAACGTACTCCTTTATAGCATCTACTACGTCTTGCTCTAAATTTGACTCAGATACTTGAATATGTGTGCGTGTCAAATGGCTTAGTCACAGTCGGTCGTCGTTTGATGTCACCTACGATAGTAATACAGATTTGTCTATGAAATTTGTTAAGTGGTTCGTCAGTTATTGGGATCTCAAGTATAGGGTTTTCAGCTGAGGAATGCGCCGTGTCAGTGGAAGACCCAACAGATGGTTCAGATCTTATAGAAAGGTCAATTCCACATTCTGTGAGAAGGGACTCGATTTCTTCGTTATTAATTTGAACTCTAGATAGGGCGTCGGCGTTGGTATTGCACTTGCCTTTCTTATATACTACAGTGTAGTCGAACTCACTAAGTTTGGGTCGCCATCTAGTAAGTCTCGAATTGGGTTATTTAATATTCATGATCCACTGGAGGGGCTTATGGTCAGTAACTATCTTGAACTTTCGTCCGAATAGATAGGGTCTAAAATATTTAGTAGCCCATACTGTGCTGTAATTCACTTCGCTATTACTTAAAGTTCTGGATGCGTAGCTAATAGGTTTGTCAGCTCCAATTGGGCCCTGAGACAGTACGGCGCCTATAGCTACATTCGAGGCGTCAGTGGTAAGTATAAAGTCTTTTGTAAAGTCAGGGTACTGTAATATTGGGTCGTTGGTCAACAAAGTCTTACATTTTTCGAAACAGTCGATATATTCCGAATTCAAAACTATTTTTCTTGTCTTTTTTAAGCATTTAGTCATCGGTTTAGTAACACGCGCAAAGTCAGGTATAAATTTTCTATAGTATCCTAGTAAACCTAAAAATTGCTTTATCTCCCTACTTGTTTTTGGTAACGGATAATTTTCGATTGCCTTGATTTTGTCAGGGTTAGGTTTTATACCTTCGTTACTTATGATATGGCCTAGGTATGCGGTTTCTAATTTTAAAAACTCTGACTTGTCCATTTGTATTTTAAAGTTTGAATCGCGTAATCTACGGAAAACTTTCTCCAAGTTCACCATGTGCTCCTGAAGGGACGTGCTGAAAACTATTATATCATCTAAGTAAACTAGGCAAATTTCATTTTTTAGACCTTTCAGAATATTATCCATAACACGTTGGAATGTTGATGGCGAGTTCTTTAATCCCATTGGCATACGTAAGAACTCAAAGTGTCCGTGCTCTACATTGAACGCGGTTTTAGCTATATCGTCGGGGTTCATTTCAACTTGATAAAACCCAGACGCCAAATCTAAGGTGGTGAAGTATTGGCATCTACCTAGTTTATCCAAAACGTCAGTGAATATCACTGACGTTTTGGATAATTTTTAAAAAAAGGGGATTGGATACTAATTGTCATCGATAGTCTTGTCGTTAAGTTTTCTGAAATCAACTACCAGTCTCCATTTCTGTTTCCCGGAAGCATCGGCCTTCTTTGGAACTACCCAAATAGGTGAACTCCAGGCAGAGTCTGGGGGTCGTATTATACCTTGGTCTAACATTTTCGCTATCTGATCCCTAACTTCTGGTCGATGTATAAATGGGTAGCGATAACTCTTGGTATATACTGGCATTTCGTCATGGGTCCGTATAGTATGCTTAATTTTGTTGGTAAAAGTCAAGGGTTCTCCTTCAATGTAAAATATGTCGGCGTAATTCTTACACAAACTCTCTAAGTTAGCTTTTTCTTCAGGATTCAGATGGTCAGTCTGAAGTCGTTCTAATACATTCTTAATTCGAGTCGGGTCCTGAACAGGTTCAGTACACTCAAGGTTACAAACGTCAATTTATGTAGGCGAATTAAACAAAATTACGGAGTCGGTGTCTGTCAAATTTTTTATTTCAACTAAAGCGATCTTGTCAGAAACGGTCGTAATACATTCGTGAATAACGAAGTTACATAAAAATTGTTCCGGTATATAGACTTCGCCGTCGTCATGGTCAATTGGAATGCTAATAAGTTTGGATGAATTTGCAGGAATAGTTTCTTCTCTAATATCTCTCCTACATTGATATCGCAAAAGTGGTAATTTCGCACTATCTGTTATTAAAACGTTATCTTTGAGGTCTATTTTACAATTTTCTAGTAAATCTAATCCAATCAACCCGTCAAAGTACCTAGTTATGAAATTTAAATATGAAAAGCTTTAGATTCCTTTTTTCGTTAAATTCTGAAAAACTAGGAACTATAATAGAGTGTTCGTGTACACTCGTTATGCGTGAATTAGTGACCTCGAAAGGATCAAATATTTTAGGTATATGAGAGAAAAAAATTTCAACGGCTTCAGGGCTAATAAATGATTGGTTAGCCCCCGTATCTATATGAAATTTAAGTTGAGGATTATGAATCTGTATGTACAGCAATTCTTTTATTGACTGTAAATTTAACTCTATTCTGGTGCGGTGTGGCTTCTGCGTTTCTGAAAACCCTGCTTTTTATTGCTAGTACTAGGCTGAGCTAAATCATCAGAGTGCTATGTCGGATTTGAATATCTGGGTGTATGTTCTATATAGGGTACCGGTGTATTTTCGCTATAATAATTATAATTATACTGATCGAGTGCAAGTTGTTCGTCAAAGTCATTATAGTTACAATAGTCATTATATTCATAGTCATATTCATAGTCCTGTTAGTCATAGTGACTATAGTCAGGGTAATAGTCGGAAAATTCATTGTAATTCATTTCTCTACTCTTAAAATAGTTAGATGGCGGAGGGTTTCCAAACTTCTGCCAATCATGGCCATGGATTCTTGGTGGCATGGGTTTCGTGACAAAATGGCTTACTCCGCTCATGGGCTTTGGCCCTGAACTATTAGGCGGAAAATTCCTTTGAGGAATTCTAAAACCATGACTATGATTCGGTAAAGGTGCCCTAAACATTTGTTGTGTTCGAGTCGGTTGTAACGAGGGACGCTGAGGTATTTGGTGATGTTGAAAGGGTGGCGTAAACGTGGGTTTCTGCCAACTAGGTCCAGGTAACGCTCGCGGTACGTTATTAAAATTAGCTGGAGGCATTTGAAACTGTGAGTGTGAAGGTGGTGATGATGATGATGATGATGGACGAGGAGTATTTCTTTGTCGCAAATACATAACGTTTAACTCGTCTTGGACAAATTACAATGTCTTTTCTATCGTCTCAGGTCTCATACATCTTATGCGAGAGCCGAGAGGATCTTTCAAACCCCGGACGTACGCTTGTAAAGTTAGTTTCCCATATAATTGTCTTTTAGCCTCAATGGTGGTGGCTAACGTTTCATGTAAAGAGACGTACGTCATCGTGGTACTGAAAAGGTTTTGGCACCTGTCGTCAAACTCTTGAGAGGTTTCATTCCCTTGTGTTGCAAGAGCTAAATCGTTGTAGAGGGCGGTTTCATCCCTTTGGTCCGCATAATTATTAATCAATGTATTTCTTATACCTAGCCAATTTTCCGGAATCCCGTTTGAATTAATTGTTCGGGCCGCGGGGCCTGTAATCTTATTTAAAATTCCGTTTATAACGCATAAATTAGATAACTCGTATCCTGGATCATCTTTAACGCATTGTACGACAATCTGGACAAAACAAATCCTAATGAACCTAGTAGGTATATTGGGGTTCCCGTCGAATTCGGGAACTGGTAGAAGAGCCTTGTAAACCATATCCGGGTTCATGGTACTACGATAGTAATACATATAATACATATACATAGTAATACGATAGTGTATTACTATGTAAATCTAAATTAATATTATTTTAATTAATTAAAAGTTCCTGCTCGTTTAAAATTTCTTGAAAGCAATTTGAGCTCTCCGAATCGAAAAATAAATTTAAATGTAAGCTATCTTCGTCACTAGAATCAAGTAGAGGGCGATTCGAGCTCTCTCCCAAATTTCGATTTAAATCTAATATGCTATCCCTACGTACCTGCCTTGAGGAGGCGGGCCTATCACTATTTTTAGTGGGACGGATAATTTTGGACGTGGAAAGCAACACTTATGAGAAAATAATCAATGTACTCACATACTCGTCGACTTCTCTGGCTTTTTCTCCCGCTGCACTGTAGTTTGAATGCGCCCCGGCTGCTTACTCTTTTTGATGTTCGTAGCTTCGGTGAACGCTTAAGAGCGACAGCTAGAACGACCGCGCGCGGTGTCGATTCTAGACCCCGGAAATCTTCTTTTTCACGATCGCCGTACCCCCGAAATTATCCTACCGACTGCGCCAATTATGTATTTGGCAGCCGAGGATGTTAAAAAAAACCAAAATTTTATGACGAGTTTCTCTTCTTAATTTCTAATTTAAAATTTAAAAAAAATTAATTAAACTTAAATTTAATACTAGATACATATGAACCGATTCGAGGCTCGATTCTATATGCCGCAAAAATAATTTAATTTAATTACAATAAATTCCTATTGCTGATTATACATTATTGCAAAACACGAAAGTAGAATACACGCGTCGCGGCGATGCTGTTGCGTCAGCCATCTTCCTTAGGGTTGAACATGTAACTGGCTTCTTTGCCAAAAAACATAACACTACTTTTAGAGGGGTTAATTTTTAAATGTAAACGATCGTTATAATATTGTAATAGTTGAAATAAGCATTTGTTCATATTATCTATTGTAATATCTAAGTTGTAATTACTGATGTATAATACAATGTCATCAGCAAATTGTAAAATATTTACATTCCTATTATTTACATATTTACAAATTTCACTTGTGTATATATTGTACAGTAATGGAGATAGTGCCCCTAGTGGACCCTGCATTGTGCCTCTTGAGGCACATTTGGGTCCATGTAAAATATTGTTATGCCTAGCATAGATTGTTCTGTTGTTCAAAAAATTAAAAATCCACTTACATAAGTGCCCGGGCACACCCAACCTAGACATGATTTGAACTAGTATACCAGAATCGACACTGTCAAAAGCACTTTGAACGTCTAGGAATACGCAAACAGTGTTTAATTTTCTATGTTTTGCATTTTTCAGGCCAGAGATTAAAGAGGTGAAACTGTCTGCACTATTACGCCCTCTACGGAAGCCATATTGTATATGTGGAATGAAACACTTGGATTCAACATACCAATCAAGACGGACTTTCACCATATTTTCGAATATTTTACCAAGACAGGATGACAAGGAAATTGGTCTATAAGAACTAGCAAACTCAGGAGATTTGTCGGGCTTAAGTATTGGGACAACACACTGTGTTTTCCATGACTGTGGAATAGATTTATTATGCCAAAGCAAATTGAGGATGTTAAGAAACAACTTTTGGGCAGATACATCTAAGCTTTTAATTACCATGTAAGGATAATCATCTAAGCCAGGAGTTGTATTTCGTCTAGAGTGCAAGCTTGCTAAAAATTCAGACCATGAAAATGGATCCAGTAAAAATTGAGAATTTGGGTTATCATTGTTGATTTCAAAAAGAATGTTCAGTTGATCTACTTCAATTAAGTTATTATCTGATAATTTATCCAAGAGTGGAGATATAAACTCATTTGTATATTATTTATTCTTAGGTCTTATGCCTTTGAACATTTTCAATAAATTCCAAATTTTACTTATGTGAGTATTTCTATTAAAAGTGTGACATAAGTTATTCCATCCAATTTTTTTCTGTTCTGAAATTGTTCTCTTTTTCTGGGCATTTTTACTTTTATAATAAATATAATTTTCAATAGTAGGCTCTTTTCTATATAGTTTTAGTGCATTATATGAAGCAATAACACTTTGTTCACATTTATCCAACATCGCCCAACGACGTTAAATTCAGTACATCAAGTCTCTTAAAAACACAAATAGTACAGGCAATGATGATGTTTCTACGAAAGTTGTTAAACATGTGGCGTCTACCATAGCTCCTACACTTAGTCACATAATAAATCTCTCCATGTCTCAAAGACAGTTTCCTAATAACCTAAAAAGGACTATTATTAAATCACTTTATAAAAAAAGCGACAAATTAAACATAGAAAACTATAGGCCTTATATCAGTTTTGTCATATTGGTCTTATATCAGTTTTGTTCAAAATAATTGAATAAGCTATATATATGTATATGAACTTTTCTACAATTACTTTAATAAATTTAATCTATTTGCTCCTCAACAAATGGGTTTCGGGAAAAATTTCACGATGATTGCTGCAATTTTTAAATTTCTAAATGAATTGATGAAAATATTGACAGAAGTTTTCTATCTTGCCCTCTATATATGGATCTAAAAAAAGGCTTTTGACTATGTAGACCACGATATCCTGCTTCATAAAATGTACTAATATGGCATAGTGGGAAATGCTTTAGAACTAATACTTTCAGTAGTAGTTCTTATCATTTATGACTATTGAATGATACAATCATACTTAAAAAATAGGTCACAAGTAACTAGTATACAGCGAGTTAATTAATAAAGAAATCCGAAAAAATACACTATTCTAAAGCAAAAACAATTTACTTGGTTTTCCCCAAGGAAGTGTGCTCGGCCCTTTATTATTTGTAATGTACCAATGACGATATTTGTTTACGATTGTAAGTTATTATTTTTTGACGATTGTAAAACTGATTTTGAACAAAATTTATATCTCTCTAAAAAAATTATAAAATGAGTAAAATATAATAAATTAATTTTAAATTTTGACTAAATTATGACATTTGTAAATAAAAACAAAAATCGGTCAATATTAAAAGTTAATTATGACGAGCTTATGATAACAGAAATTTCTGAAACCAAATTTCTGAGGCTTCATGTTGACGACGAATTAAACTGGAATTCACATATCGAAGCAGTATGCACTAAACTACAAAAAATTTCATAAGCATTGCATATGTTGTCAAAAGTAGTAATCTTGAATTGGTATGGAATTGTCTTGAACTCTAATTCCACAAACAATGAACGTAGGGCATAAAAAAGATGCGTACGATCCATTTGTAACCTAAAACAATTAGAAACTTGTCAGCCTTATTTAAAAAAACTAAAGATATTAACTTTCCCGTGCATTTTTATTTATGAATCATTAGTATTTTTAAAGAAGAATAATATGCAATTATATGAAAATTTCAGTAGTAGGTATGCGACACAAGCGAAAACTGAAAATACCGTTATCAAAAACTATGAAATTTAGCAAAAGTGCATATATATTGATGCCATAACTTTACAATAGATTACCGAATGACATTATGGAAATTGACGATTTGAATAAATTTAAAATAAAATTAAAATAATTCCTAATGGATTTTTCATGCAATTAAAGAATATTTAAATGAAATAGTATAAAAAGCTTTATAAAAAGTATTGTCCTTTAGTGTTCCTTTGAATTTACATATAGTATCTAAAATAATAAATGTTATGTGTTATGTAATAAAAACAACGAATATAAAATAAGAATAATAAATGAATAAAAAATTTAAAATTTAAAATTAAGGACAGCGGCCTCGTAACGTAATAATATCAGTGAGTTGAAATGTGAACGATTAACAAGTGATTTAAAACAGTACATAAACTACAACGGTGAACATTCAGTGACAACATATGTATAGATTTCTATAGCATCAGTGTGAAATAAGTTGTGCTAAATAGTGTTTTACGAACTTGAGGTTATTTTATTATATATTTTAAACTATAGTGAATTTTAACGTAATTTTTTTATGTTATGTAGATAAACATAATACCTAACGTAAAGAACAACAGTTTGGATTATATAATAAATAGATAGTACGTTAAGCGAATAGTGGTAAAAATACATAACATTTCATAGATGGTATACCTTAGATTATGAATATCTTTAGTATTAAATAAGATTGTTAGTAAATAAGGCTTTATGTATTTGGGAAAATGAATAAAGAGTTTCACACAATGCGTTTTACTTCACCTGGCTCATGGAAAATAGGGAAAATTATGGAAAATAGCCGTATAGAGAGGCAAAAGCGAGACGGCAAATCGGCCTGAAAGAGGCGTACGGGCGCGGCTCTCTATACAGCATTGCCATGAGCCAGGTAAGTAAAGCAAAACTTGTGATGAAATGTTCTCCTCAAAATTAGTATTTTATTATCGCCCCGGCTCTGCCCAATTCGGTGTAACCTTGCTATCTTCGAGTCAAATCTGAGCCGGCAGTTGAAACCCTGTGGAATAATACAGTCCTACAGTAATGTAGGTACCTATAGTAGGTTGTAATATTTGCATGCCAATAAAACGGCAAAACATGCACTATATTATAAATTTTAAATTGTCCCATCTTTAATAACATGTTTTATGCGAATAAATTATATGATATAAATTATAAGATATTGATTGATTGATTGATGGTTCGTAGCGGCCTCACTTTTTGTAAATTTTGCTTAAGTTATTAATTAAACCCAGAATTGCAGAGAAAGATGTTCATAAAATGCGCGAAGGCACTTTTTTGGGCTCCTGGATTGAACTACTGTTCTATGCAAATGAAATAATAAAATGAGAATGTTATCTCCTACATAGTCGTATACTTCGTATTGATTCAATATAGAAAAAATCTTATTCTAAGCCCAAAATCTTCGAAAATAGTTTTAAGTTAACTGTGAATTACTCCTATCTACGATAATATTATTAAGCAACATTTATACCAGAACAATTGTTACTTCATGAGGAATAAAGATTTTATAATTTTAATGCATGAATTTATTAAACTATTTCAATAAAAACAATAAATACAACTGCAAAATTACTACAAAATGCGAAATGTCGGGAACGCTTCAAATACCGAATCTCGCAGAGTGCAGATTAATAGGGCTTATTACAATAATAATATAATAAGTATTTAATATTACCCTTAGTCTTTTACAAATTTTAAAAAATACACTGTAAAGTTGTAGTACATATAACAAATTTATTGCGCAACCCCTACACTAAGAGTCTCTTGTGCTGGAGGGGTTGCCTGCTCTTCAATGTACATTTACTAGCAGGTTACAGTATGAAGACATCAACAGTGATTGTAATAAAGGTAACATAATTCTTTTATATATTTTTGTTTTATTCTATTTTTTATTTTATTTTATTTTATTTAATAATTTTAGAAGCTTTTGTGTGTTTGGTATGTGTGTGTTTGGTATGTGTGTGTGAGTGTGGGAGTGTGTGTGTGTGTGTGAGAGTCTGTGTGCGAGTGTGCGTGTGAGTGAGTGTGTGTTTATATGTTAGTGTGTGTGTATGTGTGTTTGTTTGCTCTGTATGATTAAATATTATGTGTGCGTTGTGTTTAATTTTATCAATTTATTTTACTATTTCAATTAAATTTTCAGTTTCGTTGTATGTAAGTCTGCTAAGCCAGCGGTTAACTGCAACCTTAGCGTCTCTGGTGGTCAACGTGTTAAAATTCTCAATCTCTTTGTTGACGTGATTATACAATAGTGGCCCCAGGAAATATTGTTGGCGCTGCGCTATTACACTACTGGTTTTCGGTACTATGAACACTTTATCTTTTCTTCTTTTATTAATATAGTTTTTAGTTAATTCTTGATTACTAGTGTGGCTGTGGTGTGTGAGTCTTTCTAATAAATAGTTGTCTGAATATTTCTTTATTTATTTATTTATGGACCAAAAACAGTTTTGCATCAAAAATAACGTAGAATAATAAAGTACATTCAAATTTACAGCTAGATACAATAACTAATTACATTTGGCCTCTACAGACTACATGCATTGGACTAATTTACACTAAAATTAAATTAGGTACTTTATTATTTTTTATTTATTTATTTAATAAAATTATGTACACATAGTAAAACATTGACATTGACAACTTAAAAACAGAAAACAGTTTTGTACAAAGGCGCTGCTTATTCCAAATTGGAATTTCTTCCAGCAGACCTGATACAGGAAAGTTTAGTTATAAAAGTAACAATATATGGTGCGTACTACTACAATTTACATATAACAATAATAATAAACGAATGCATATATATACGAATACTTACATAAATATATTATAATAAACTAATATATATCATAATCATTACAATTGCAATAAAATATTGGATAAAAATTACATACTTATAAATAATAATCAATCATACTATATAAGACTTTAATTAAAAGCTAAGCTGAGATAGTACTCACGCAGCCTTTTCTTAAATAGCCCAAGTGTCTTACACTCACGTATCTGAGTTGGTAAGATGTTCCAGAGCTTAGTAGCGTGGACCGTGAAGGAGTAGGCAAAAAAGTCAGTACGATGGGGAATGTATCTAGAAGGGTGCGTCTAAAGGGTCTACAAGATAAGTTGTGAAAATTAGGAAAGGAGAAGTGCTCTTTTAAGTAAGAAGGAGATGAGGGACTAAATAAAGTATTGAAAAGAAAACATACTATGCTATAATTTCTGCGATGGCGAATAGGAAGCCACTGGAGCTGCTTTCTGTAATGGGATACGTGGTCTCGTTTCTTTAATCCAAAAATAAAATGTATGGAGAGATTCTGCAAACGTTCTAACTTGTTTAGGATATCTTCATTTGCATCCAGGTAACAGACGTCAGCATAATCGATTATAGGTCGAATAAGGGTTTGTGCCAAAAGAATTTTAGTAGGAGCTGGAAGGAAGTTTTGGAGTAACTTGAGAGAATGGAGGGTGTGGTAAACTTTACGGCTAACATTGTTGGTATTGGCATTCCAAGACAGGTGAGAGTCAAAGATAACTCCCAGGTTTATGGCAGAGTCGGAAAAGGGAATCAATGAACCGTTTAGACTAATGGGAGGAAGTGTTGATTTATTTATTAGTGCTAACATCCGTTTGCTACCTATTAATAATGCCTTTGTTTTAGCAGGGTTTACAAGTAGACCAAAGGATTGTGCCCATTCACTTATTCGACTAAGATCATCATTAATAAGAGCTATAGCGGATGCTGCATGAGGAATAGTGAAATGACGGTATATCTGAAGATCATCAGCATAAAGATGATATTTAGCCACTATTACCTTAGTAATAAAGTTAATGAAGATTGAGAAGAGAAGAGGAGAAAGCACCCCATCTTGGGGAACACCCGCATCAAGATAACACCAATCTGAGAAATCATCATTGACTTGCACTCGCTGCGAGCGACCCCGAAGGTAGGAGTTAAACCAGGACAGGACAGAAGGGGACTTATTGAGAGACTGGAGCATACCGACTAGGATATCGAAGTTAATGGAATTGAAGGCATTGCTAAAATCTAAAAGAACGAGGGCACTAAGAGATTTATTTTCCATAGCCCACCGAAAGTCATCAGTGACATTTACAAGTGCAGAAACAGTGCTATGACCAGTACGAAAGCCAGATTGTAGTGTACTTATTAGTTTATTTTTAATCAAAAATGAAGAGAACTGCTGGAGGACGATATGTTCTAAAACTTTAGATAGGAATGGCAGTATAGATAAAGGACGAAAACATGATAGAGAAGTAGGATTATTAACTTTTGGTATAGGAAGGATATTTGCCATTTTCCAGGATTGTGGGAAACAGCAAGATGATAAAGAGAAGTTAAAGATATGAGTTAAAATAGGCAATACAAAGGGGAGAATCAGTTTAATCATTTTAGAACAAAGCTTATCTTAACCAGCTGCCTCAGAAGAAATTGATAAACCTGCCAATCTGACCTTAGCTTCCGTACAAGAAAGAAAAGTAAAGGATGGGCAGGTGATAGGTAAGTTGGACAGAGATTGCAAAGTATTGATTTTAGCACTAGCACTTAAAGTCACAGGGGGCTGAGAGAAATGTTTATTGAGGGTATTTAAGTCACAATCTTTGGGAGAGGAAACAGGAGTTTTGCCAATACCAACGGATTTAATAAATTTCCAGACATCTGCAGTGTCACGGTCAAGGAGAGAGGAGTAAAAATATCATCACTTGGCATCACGACATAAATGATTACAGTGATTAGGTAGAATTTTGAACTTGGTGTGGTTAACTTCGTTAGGAAAAAGCTTAAATTTCCTTTTGGCCCTATCACGTGCTGCCATTCGCTCCTTGATGGCTTCAGTAAACCATGGAGCCGGGTTGTGCTTTATTTTGACTCTCTTGACAGGTGCGTGGTGATCATACAGCTTTAAAATTATATTGTTAAAGCTGTCAACTTTGTCGTTTATATTCGAACTTTGAAGCATAGATGTCCAGTTAAAATTTTAGCATCTAGCTCAAGCGCTTGGAGATCAATATTATTAAAACTACGTAAGAGGAAGGATTGGGATTTACGTTTAGGGGGTTTAATTTTATAAGACAAGAAGATAAGGTCATGATAGAAAAAGGAGCATCAAGCTGTCCATGAGTAGCTACGTTATTAGGAGAAGAAACAAATCAAAATCAAAACAAGAAGAATCAAAAGATCCTATAGAGAGGGGGTACAATCAGAAGAGTAGTGGGTGGGATTAGAAGGAAGGACATGCAGGTTGTAGGAAGTTAGAAGCGACTGCAGTTTTTCTGACCGTTGATTAGTCTTGAGCAGGCAAGTGTTGAAATCACACAAGATTATGACATGTTGATAATTTGGACGAAAATTAGTAAGAAGATTGTCAAGAGAATCAAAATAATCGATACGAGAATTAGGGCTATATAAAACAATCAGGAGCAATTTGGTATGATGAGCGACAATTTTAATAGCCAGATATTCCGCTGATTCTGAGTAAGGCGAAGAAGATATATTCAAGATTGTATACTCAATGTCAGCACGGAGATATATAGCAACCCCACCACCACCCTTACCCGTTCTGTCATTGCGGATGAGGACAAACCCGTTTATAGAGTATTGAATTGAAGGAAGAGAAGGCTTAAGGAAGGATTCGGATATAAAAATGGCATCAAGGTTAGCAGCGCTGAAGGAAGCAAGGAGTTCAGGATAATGACTAGGAATGCTTTGGGCATTATGTGTGTGTGATATGATAAGGTTTGAATTGTAGTGACAGAAAATATTAGAAAGTTCATCACACAAAGTAGGAGGTGAATTAGAGTGTGATGAACTGCGTGCACTTTCAAAACTCGACGATGAAGAGCAGGAGAAAAAGCTACTATTAAAGTCAACCATACTCAAACTAGTATAATTATAGATATGACAATTATAATATAAAATTTAAATATTAAGATATATATATATATATATATAAGATTCCTACTAAATGCTAAGATTTGGTAGTGAAACTCACTAGGTACTCATCACAAAACCATTATTTTACTAGGTACATTAAATACATTTTTAGTTTTATAATAAAAATACAACAAAATTATATCCAAAGGGAATGATCTAAAAATAATATTAGTAACAGGTAGGTAGATAGATCAGTTTATGAATGTACAAAACACGTTTATGGCAGGTACGTACAAGAGAATCGTCCAAATAGCAAAACTGAAAGCAAACAAAAAAGAAGAAAAAGACAGCTGTCATTTCACATCTGACAAATCTCAAATTGAGTTTCGCCGGGGAATTCAATGGATGGCGTTGTGGATTTTGTATTTCCTTCATAAATTTGTGTTATTTCGGTTCTTAATGTGTAATATTGGTAGAATATTAACCATTAAATATTCGCTAACGTGCACAAATGTGGGCAAGTGGTACAACTTCAAAAAAAAAAACCTTCAGTAAAGCTTCTACCACTTCACTGATTCTACAGACTTGACTCATTGACTGCACCGACTATCTATATTATCTAATTGGACGTTGACTAGACTTTAGACTTGACGACTTAGGAATACGGTGTTGAAAATTGATTTTTTTTTATTACCAATTATAAAACAAGTATTAAACAAATAATAATAATATTTACGGATATGACGCTTCTTGTGTAGAAAAAACATAATATCGCGATATTAAGTTTTTTCTAAATTTGTTTGTTCTATACATAGATGAGACTTAAGACTTAAGAGCCATACTCACCATCCAGCCTGCAAGCCCAAGGCCGCGGACTTGTAGGAAAAAATATAAACGATTGATACTATTGACACAATGACGGCTATAATTATTAGTACTGGTGCTGGATTTGCTAGATGGGCCGTGAGTATGGCGCTTTATACCTGTTCTATCCACAGAGTACATTTATTTATTTAGAGGGTGAAGTTCTATCTATGGGTATCCACTTTGAAAAAACTTCGATGTTTTTTTCGATTTGATTAATCAGAACTTACGTAGTAACTAATAATTAATCTGTGATCAGAACTGTACATCGATGTCTTTCGACGTATCGGGTGTAAACATTGATATTTTGTACGCATCGAGTACTTTTTAGGGTTTCGTACCCAAAGGGTAAAACGGAATCCTATTGCTAAGGTTTCGCTGTCCGTCTGTCACCAGGCTATATCTCATCAACCGTGATAAATTTAGACAGTTGAAATTTTCAGAGATTATATATTTCTGTTGCCACTATAACAACGAATACTAAGAAATAGAATTCACATGACACAGACCAGATACACTATGTGGGAATAAATAGTGGCAAGCCCCAAAGGGAGATCTCCGACCGAGCGAGGTGGTATGCTCGGTCAGGCCGAAGCCCCGCTATACCGCCGATAGTGTGGATAAAGTGCCTTCGCGCATTTTACGAAAATCTTTCTCTGGACTTTTAGGTTTAATTAAAAAGTTAAGCAAAATTTACAAAAAGCGAGGCCGCTACAAACTAGGATAATAGCTATTCTGCACTATTCAATATGTCAAAACTGTTAATGTATCTTTGTTTCTGAGATCAAGACCGCCATAATTGGCCATTTTACGCAATTATCACAGTCGAGATGTAATATACCTCTTAAGAGCACAGGTTTTTAGGTTTTTGAGGGTGCAGAGTTGCAGATTACAAAAAATTCATCAATTTTGAAATTTAAAAATGATGGCAGTTTATTTTGTAAAATTGATATAAGTAGGTGTCGTTTTTCAAGTTTCTGGGAGCACTGAATTCGAAAAAAAAAGATTCCTTTCATATTTTATTTAACGTAAAACGGATAGGGGCTCCTCAAAAGACTATCAATTCATTTAATTACAAACTCAATTCATTACAAAAAGTCATCCACTTCAAAATTTCATGGCTTTTCAAGGTTACCTTGAAATTTTTAAGTTTTTGAAGTGGATGACTGATAATCCTGAAATTTCAAAATTTCTATAGCCTAAGAGCCATCCTGGCCATCCAGCCATTTTTTCTATGATCGCTTCTATCTCGGAACCGGTGCATCCTACAGGAAAATAATGAAAATTTGCTAACTCGCCCAACACCACATATTTTCTTCATTATGTAAGAACAAAAATAACCATTATTAATTTTAATAAAAATAACTGACCACCACCCGTATTTTTAAAATGGATGTCATTTTCGTATTCAGCACCCCAAAAATCTTGATGACGACACGCATATCAGTTTTGCTAAATAAATAATATTTAGCAAAACTGATAAAGTTTAATTTAGAGCAGATACAGGAGACTTCAGGCAGAGAAATTACATAACTTGAATATATTAATTTTATGTTTAATTCTCAAATTTAATATTTCGTAACTATTTTGTTCACCATGGAAAGTATCCTATTCAAACCATATATTCAAATTAATAAATCAGATATGATAAAAATTCGAAAACTTGATAAAATAAATATTAATAGTTACAATATATGTATTATGTATATTACCTCCCTTACTAATAAAAAGATTTACACAACAGTTAACTTAAACAACGTTGCTGTCTTTGTCTGATGCGTTGGAAAAGTCACTTGACAGACAAAGACAGCAACGTTGTATTAGTTATCCATTGTGTAAAGCTTTTTATTAGTAAGGGAATAAAAATATATAGTGGCTTTCATATTACATTTATATGAATTAAATTTTAAAATTGTCGATTAAAGATACATAAATCTAAAAGAAATAGGCATTTAGATGGACCCGATAAAAAATTATAAGCAAATAAAAAGATTTCCCATCTCTTTCTCGCAAAACGATTTGGTACGTCACAAGTTGCTACCGCCATACATTTTGTGATAACAAATGTATGGCGCGTGCATCTTGTGGCGTCACAGGCCGATATATCGCTCTCTTTCATATTGTAAATTTGAATTGTTTGTATCTTCGTTATTTAAAGATATACGAAAAACATGCCTACTGATTACTTCATGATTAGGGTCAAAGATTACAAAATTATAGATAGGTTATGACCATCTATGACGTGACATTTAACAGAATAAATCTCCATACAAGAAAAAGTTACGCCATCTTGGTTTTCACCATACCTCAAATGTCAGTCATCTTGATTTCATCATACTAAAAATGTCAAAATGGCACCAAAAGCTCCAAAAGTGGGGCCATTTAAGTTGAGGGTACATAAATGTAGTTGTAAGAGTCTCCGGTAATATGTTGTAGGCGGCAACTCTTAACAAACGGCCTATACCACTTGTGCTGTAACAATTGGTACTGACTCCTGTATAAGGCTGGGACTATATGCTCCGGAATCCAGTAGGCCGTAGAAAATTCTGTGCATTGAAAATATAACTCTTAGCTAATAGTGTGGGATAAGGAAAATAACAATACAAGAGCATCCGTTCTATGTCCGAGCTCGACTGACTTTTTGCGAAGTGTCAACATTTATTTATTTTTAATTTTAAGCTTACATTATGTTATAATTTGTACAGGTAAGTAAGTATTTATTTTACAGGTTTTTACGCCACAATACCCCCCTACCGAGATCGTTTCACGATCGATAGTGATTTTAAATTCAAATAGTAATTTGATGGTAATAGTGCTTTGGGAATCTAACGGTTCTACCACTACGGGTTTTCCTCACGGGTGCTTCGGCCTCGGTAGGGTTCACAGGAGAACTAGAAATATTAGAAGATGGTGGACAAGATAACAATTGTGATTTTTCAGTGTTATTATGTGCCATATAAGCTGGTTTTAATCTATCAATGGTTACAGTGATTTCTTTTCCCTGCACATTTATTACAAATGTCTTTTTATTTCTTTTTAGGACTTTATAGGGACCTGTATATGGAGTTTCAAGGGCTTTTTTTACTGGGCCCCGACGGAGGAAGACATAATCTGACATAAATAGATTTTTGGGTATGTAAAACGTTTTATCATTGTGACATGACGCAGGAGTGGGGGAAAAATTGGACATATTATGTTTTCGGATACGATCGACTAAGTCAGCTGGATCAACAGTGAGGTAAGTAGTAGTTGGTTCGAAAAATTCACCTGGTAATTTTAGAGGTTCTCCGTATACGAGTTCCGCAGCAGAAGCTTTTATATCTTCTTTCCAGGCGCTTCTTAACCCTAGGAGAACAAGTGGAAGTACCTCTCTCCATTGGGAATTTTTATGACATGTGATAGTAGCTTTCAGCTGGCGGTGTAGCCTTTCCGCTAGACCATTACCTTGAGGGTGATATGCTGTAGTAGGGCAAAGTTTGGCACCGATGAGAGTGCATAAGTTCTGAAAGAGTTGTGAAAGGAATTGCTGACCTCTGTCTGTGGTGATAATGTGGGGGCAGCCGAAACGTGCGACCCAGCCTTTTAGGAATGTACTTGCACAGGTCTCGGCAGTAATATCTGCCATGGGGAAAACCTCAGGCCAACGCGTAAGCCGGTCGACAATTATGAGGCAATACTTAAAACCTGCTGAATAAGGTAAAGGGCCAATTATATCCATGTGGATATGTGAGAAACGGTAGGAAGGAGTTTGGAATTTTGAAAAGGGAGAAATGGTATGACGATTTATTTTGCTAAGCTGGCATTCTGTGCATTGATTAGTCCAGTCTCTACAGTTTTTTCTCACGCCTGGCCAAACAAATCTGTCAGATACGAGTTGCGCTGTAGCCTTCGCGCCAGGGTGACTTAATCTGTGTAGGCTGTCGAAAATTTGCCTTCTGTAAGCTGGCGTTATATATGGTCTAAGTGAACCCGTAGAATGATCGCAGTATAGGTTTGTATTTGGGTCTTTGACGAGCTTCAGTGCGGTTCCATGCGTTATGAGTTTCTGTAATTCTGCGTCATCTCTATGATCACGAGCAAGCTCTTCATAATCGAATGTCTGCAGGATCTCATCAATTCTGGATAACGCGTCAGCAACGACGTTCTCCTGTCCAGCTACATATCGAATATCTGATGTGAATTAAGATATGTAGTCTAGATAGCGGAATTGACGCGGGGAACATTTATCTCTGTTTGTGCTGAACGCAAATGTAATTGGTTTATGGTCTGTGGAGACAGAAAAGGTTCTGGCTTCGAGCATATAGCGGAAGTAGCGAATTCCTTCATAGATTGCTAGAAGTTCTCTGTCATATGGGCTATATTTATTTTGAGATGGAGATAGCTTTTTGGAGAAGAAACCAAGAGGTGTCCAAATATCACCTTTTCTCTGTTGCAGCACTGAGCCTATGGCATCGTTGGATGCGTCAGTAAAGAGTGCTAGCTCTGCTTGAGTGTCAGGGGGAGCAAGTAAAGTAGCTTCATTGAGAGCATTCTTGCAATCATCAAAAGCTTTTAATCTTGTAGCATCTATATCTACTGGCTTTGATCCTTTTAGGTTTCCGATTAGAGCTTCGTGTAAAGGTTTTTGAGTTTCTGCAGCGTGTGGAATGAATCGTCTATAGAAATTAAGCATTCCAAGGAAACGTCTGAGTTCACGAGCTGTTTTTGGAATAGGATAGTTCTGAATGGCTTTAACCTTTTCTTCCAGAGGAGTGATTCCATTAGGTGTTACGTGGTATCCAAGAAAAGTAATGTTTTCAATGCCAGAGACACGCTTAGATGAATTGATGAGTATTCCATAATGCTTTAGTCGTTGTAATAGAGCTTCCAGATGCTGCAGGTGTTCTTCCGGGGATTTAGAAAAGATAAGTATATCATCCAAATATCCGTAAGTGAAGACTAGGCCTTGAAGAACTTCATCAATAAATCTTTGGAAAGTTTGTGCAGCGTTCCTTAGGCCAAAAGTCATGAATGGGAACTCATACAGTCCGAATGGGGTAATTATTGCAGTCTTAGTTATATCAGCACTGTCCACAGGTATCTGGTTATATGCCTTTATGAGATCGATTTTAGAGTATATTTGTGTTCCAGCGAGTTGATGAGAAAAATCTTGTAAGTGGCGAATGGGATATCTGTCCGGGATGGTTCTGGCGTTTAAGGCTCTTTAATCGCCACATGGTCGCCAACCGTTATCTTTTTTACCAGCGAGATGCAGTGGCGACGACCACGAACTTTCTGAACGACGAGCTGTGCCATTTGCGAGCATTTCATCAAATTCTTTCTTTGCTATGAGCAATCTATCAGGAGCTAGTCTGCCGGCGCGAGCAGAAACTGGTGGTCCTGGAGTGGTTCTGATATAGTGTTTGGTGTTGTGCTTGGGTTCAGTTGGAGCGCCGGCTGGTTTAGTTATCTCTGGAAATTTACGTACTGTTGTTCCACTTATTGATTTGATGACTTCGGCTTTGTCAGGCATTTGGTCAGAATGAGGGGTATTGATGGAGAGTTTAGTAAGATCGTCGATAAGGCGATGATTTCTGCAGTCAACTAATAAGTGAAAGTGGCTTAGAAAGTCAACTCCAATGATGGGCCTTGATACATCTGCGACAACAAATCTCCATGTGAAGTCTCGCCGAAGTCCCAGGTTCAGATGAAGTGTGATGAACCCGTATGTGTTGATAATTGTGTTGTTGGCTGCGTACAGCTGATATTCAGTTTTGCTTAATGGACCTCTTGTCAAAGATTTCGGGAAAACGCAAAGGTCAGCTCCGGTATCAACAAGGAACTTAATCTTTGTATTCTTTTCTGTGACGAAGAGGCGGCCATTACATGTAAGGCAGTCGTTTGCCGCCACTAATGGCTGCCTTGGAAGTTTCCCGCCTGAAAATTGCACTGTTTGGTACATTTCTCTGCTCGGTTTTTGAATCTACGGTGGTACCAACAAATACCGCTCGTGTCACGGAATTTAGATCGAGAACGGGAGCGTGAGTTAAAGCGACGGCGGAATACTGGCCTACTTCTTTCCATCTTGAGTTTGCGTATTTCCTCTGAAAGTTGGGCGATTTGAAGTGCCATGGCTTCCATTGCACCAACCGGCTGTTGTGGTGAAAAGCGAGAAGGTGTACTGGAGCTCGGTTGTACATCTGGTTGTTTTATTTCGGCTACGATATTAGCGGATGGTGCAGTTATAGCGTGTATTTCATAGGCCAACGTTGCAAGTTTTTCTACATTTAAGTCTTGGTGAGATGCTATGATGGGTTGCAACTCCTTCGGTAGCCTACCTGCCCAAAAAGTGCGCACGAAAGTTCCGGGTACTTCAGGGCCAGCAAGATTCATTAGATGGCGTAAATATTGTGAGGGTTTTCTGTTTCCCATTTCTTCTAGTTCAAGAAACTGTCTCACCTTTTGCTCTTTGGTTGCAGATAGACGGCGGATGTCTTCTCTTCTAAGAGTTTCATACATGTCCTTCTCAGGTGGATTTGTTATTAGGTCAGCTATTTCCGAAGCGTATTGATGTTCTAGTTACGCGATGGCAAAATAAAATTTTGTGCTGTCACTTTTTACGCCGGATAGAATAAATTGGCCATCTAATTGTGAAAACCACAGCGCTGGACTATTTGGTTAGAAGGGTAGTACCTTTACACCAACACGAAACAGTTCCGGCAAATTTTCAGTTGCTTCCTTATGCGCCATACCCGTTGCGGTACTTGAGGTTCCAGGAACATCGCCGATGTTTTGCTCTGCGTTCGATTTTGAATCTTGAGACATCGTAATCGACTAATCACTGTACACGATAAGGTTGCTTGTTCTTTGTCGAGGGTCACCAATGTGGGATAAGGAAAATAACAATACAATAGCATCCGTTCTATGTCCGAGCTCGACTGACTTTTTGCGAAGTGTCAACATTTATTTATTTTTAATTTTAAGTTTACATTATGTTATAATTTGTACAGGTAAGTAAGTATTTATTTACAGGTTTTTACGCCACAATAGTATTAACTATAGAGTTGAAAATCGAACACATGAGTGTCGAGTGAAATGTCAATGTCATATATGACAGCTCGACACCTGACACTTCCATTTTCAACTCTTTTGTATTAGCGCAGAGTTCTATTTATATTGACATTCTATAGTTTATATTGACATTTGACTCGACGCTCATGTGTTCGAGTTCCGGAGCTTATTAAACTCATAGATCATAAGTATTACTGCATATAGTCCCAGCCTAAAAGAAGCAAGCAGCATGTTTTCTTGGGTAGGTGCTTGTTTTTTTATTTAATACTATATAGTACACGCATCTCCAATGTGTTAAAGGTAAGCTTTCACATGGCTTTCAGGTCTAAATAAGGGTAGTTAAGGAGACGAAAAAATATAAAACAGATAGGTATTTAAGTATTACACATTCAACTTTATTTTGTTATAATAAAAACACAATATTGTCATTGGTGTATAACTACACTAAACACATAAGTAGGTACGTCGATTACATAAGTAGGTACCTAATATGCCAAACATTAAATATCACACCACGCCGTCATTTTGTAATAAAACAATTGAAAGTAAATCCTTAATCTAATGTATCACAAAATATCACATTATATTATTACAATCAGACTACAAGATCTATAATTTATAAAGCCAATGAAATAGTATGACTTTTAAACATAATCTTATAATTATGAAATTGGATAATAATAATATTTTGCATTATAGTTAAGAAGGTAATTAGGTAGGTAAGTATAAAATATGTTACCCAACGTAATATGATTTCAATGAATAAGGGAGATGAATAAAAAGTACATAGAAAACACAACTTGAAAATTGTATACATAGTGGGTACCTCTACACTCCATAATAGGAGTATACATAGTTCCTATAAAGGAAATGATTATTTTATTCAGTTATCCAATTCCGAGTGAGTTGGGTTTCTGCATTCCATAAATACGATACGAGAAATTAAAGATCTTTTTAATTATTAATTCTTTCAGCCACTGTTTATTTGGTTATTTATACTGTTCAGACTTCAGAGTACTGTTAATTTGTGTTGTATGTTTCATAAGCATAGCGCACCTAGTTTACGATTTTCGGGTACAATAAAGGCCTACAAAATAACGGGTTCCGTACATCCGAGGTACCGGGTATGAGAAAATTTATTCAAAACTCAAAATATTTAATACCTTTTTATGTGGCATCTCAAGGCGTTCTGCCAAAATTATACTTATCTAAAAGTGCTCTAACTGTACTCGAAGAGAAGGTAGCTGCGGAGGGTGGGGGGCACATCGAGGTCCGGTGCGATCTTGACGACCGCGGTGCCGAGGAACCTCCGCAGGAAGACGCGGGCCTGCGCGAGGAGCGAGAGGGGAGTGCGGGCGCGAAGCATGAGCTCCTGGCGCTGCACCGGCGTCAGCACGCTGTTGCGCTTGATCATGCACAGGTCGAAGGCCTCCGCGGCGTCCAGCAGCAGCGTGAACACGTGCTGCGTGTCCGGCGACGTCACGTGCTGCAGGTGGTTCAGGATCCCGTCCGGGTCGCGGAACTGCGTCTTCATGATCACCTGCAAAGTGTAGGACAGCTGTAAGGTCAGTAGTCAGTACGACAGTGTATTCGCGTACCAATTTCTCTTTGTTCAGATCCAATTTAATCTAAACGTTAACAAAAATACTTTTAAATTGGTAGCATTATAGGTCACTATTGTTTCTTTGTTTACGTTTAGATTAAATTTTATCTGCCTGGCTATTCACAATCGTCTCGGGTGCGTAATTCGACACGTCACACGAACTTCCCCGCGCGAGTATTATTGAACAAACGCTCGCCGCGCTAAGCGTTGACCAATAACTGCGCGGGTAGATTTCAAATCCGATGCGAACGTTCGAAATCGATGCGAAATTGTGAATCGTGCTCACCCGGGCGCCGTGTCGGAGCAGCGCACGCACAAGGTGCGCGCGGGGCGCGGGGTCGGAGGCGAGGTACTCGGCGAGCGGCGGCCGCAGCTGCGCGCCATCCTCCACGCTGAACACCTTCAGGTTCGGC
The DNA here is from genome assembly GCA_963565745.1 of Phengaris arion. Taxonomy (NCBI): domain Eukaryota; kingdom Metazoa; phylum Arthropoda; class Insecta; order Lepidoptera; family Lycaenidae; genus Phengaris; species Phengaris arion. The sequence goes on along the minus strand of OY751434.1, from coordinate 17,073,660 downwards.
TCCGCGCCGCTCTCCAGCAGCACCTGCGACACCACCGATACAAGTACTCATATGGAACAATATCACCACATCTTTCAAAGTTCCCTTTCTTAGACATAGACCGCGTATTTGGAGATCTAACGTTTTCACAACTTACTTTATTATTGCACTAGAAGGTTTGGTGGTCGCACTCACCCTAACGATTTCCTTTCTGTTGGTGATGCTGTCGGAGCAGGCGACGTGCAGCGGCGTGCCGATCACCGAGCTAAATGCGTTCACGTCTGCGCCTGCGCACAATAAATCCCAACTCCTTATCTAGCAGAGATTACATTAGCTAATGTCATGCGTGAAGACCGCTAGCGGCTAGTACCAGGAAGTCTGTTACAGAATGACAATTATATCCCCGGTCAGATCCTATTTCATCTAAACGTAAGCAAAAAGATGAAATTAATCACAATTATGTTGTATTCCTTGATTGCACAGTGCATATAGCACAAGTGACATTTAATTTGGTTACATTATAGTGTGCTATTTGTTTACGTTATTAAAATTGGGTCAAAACAGAATAGTTAGTGGTAAGTACGACAGCAGACGAAGTTACCAGCAGACAGCAGCAGCTTGAGCATCTCCACGTCGCCATTGAGTATGGCAACTTCAAGCGGGCTGGGCTGGTTGAGGCCGGAGTCCTGGTAGTTGTCGCGCGCGCCCTGCTTAATCAGCAGGTTTACCAAGTACAAGGACTGTGCAGGCCTTACCGGCAGACAGCAGCAGCTTGAGCATCTCCACGTCGCCCTAGAGTATGGCGAGGTCGAGCGGGCTGGACCGGTTGAGGCTGGGGCCCTGGTAGTTGACGCGCGCGCCCTGCTTGATCAGCAGGTTTACCAAGTTCGAGGGCTGTGCAAGCCTTACCGGCAGACAGCAGCAGCTTGAGCATCTCCACGTCGCCCTTGAGTATGGCGAGGTCGAGCGGGCTAGGCCGGTTGAGGCCGGGGCCCTGGTAGTTGACGCGCGCGCCCTGCTTGATAAGCAGGTTTACCATGTCAAGGTTACCTGAAATGTTTGCGAATACTTTAGTAATCTTTCGTTTAATCAGCATATAAAAGGGATGTGTCGTCGTACGTCTCAATTTTGGTTTGGCAGGAGTTTTTTTAGATATATTAAAGATAAGATTACAACATGCGTGTTATAAGATTATTTAAAATAGCATTTGATATAGCAGTTCCTCATCCTTCATCATCACTCCCCACCCCTCTGCACCACGCCAGCCAGCTTCAGCCTTATCGGGTACCTCGACCACCAGCCTCAACGCACCGCGGCCTGGTCGAACCCATAATCGGCTTTAACGGGCACTCTAACTAAATCGACCGGTCAGCAAGCAGAGCACATCTCTCCTGGTCAGCACGTAGCATCGGTCCCGCACGGCAGCACTCTCGACTCGGGGGGGAGGGATGTGGCGGACCAATTAGCGCCACATGCCTGAATCGCGCTATTTTTTCACAGCTCGGCACTATGTATACAACAGCTGAAACGCTTCCTAGTGGGCTTCGGCCTGACCAAACATACCATCTCGCTCGGTCAGAGATCTCCCTTTGGGGCTGCCATCCATTCCCACACTAACAAAGCGTAATTTAAAAGACAAAAAAGTATTTTTCAGCTTTAAGACTATTGCTTTACAAGATAATTGAAATAGCTTTGCCTTTAATTTTAAGGCAAGGCTTTTAATATCTTGGAATAGCACTCGTCAGTCACTTGTATGTTTTATGGTACAATCAGATTTTTTATAACCTTAATAATTTGTCAATATTTTTTACATTGGATGTCTATTAAATGAATATCACAATATGTTATTATAACTACTCACCATATTTTTTTAACAATAAAAAGGTCGGTACTTAATTACTCAATTCATATTATTTTGCCCTACTGTAATGTTAACTGTGTGTATTATAATATACGTTTTGTGCCTTAGATTAATAATTATATTTAACATAATATGGAGGCAAATTTTTATACATAAATTATTGAAACTTGATATTTATTTTATTATTTGTGTTCATCACGAGTCTTATTACTACTCAGGGGATATTTTTGCAAAAATACAATTATTATGGGTTTTAAAATATTGTACCTTATTATATAATGGACTCTAGATTGACCATATTCTACCAGAATGCTAGGGGCTTACGTACGAAAACAGACATGTTTAAGAGATGTTACTCTTATGTACCAATACACCTGTACATAAGGGCGGGGACAAAGTCAATATTAAGAACTACAGGCCAATATCTAAGCTTCGTATTTTTGCCAAACTCTTTGAGAGCATTATACATCAACAAGTTTATTCTGCACTTAAATGTTGGTTCATACCTGAACAACATGGGTTTCTAAAAGGGCGCTCAACAACCTAAATCTTTTTCTAACTTATGACCATGTCAGTTCGGGTATGGATTCAGGCGCACAAGTGGATTTAATATTTACGGACTTTAGCAAGGCGTTTGATCGTATTGACCATTGTATCTTACTCCAGAAGTTGTATTATACGGGTATACATGGAAATCTTCTCCGTTGGTTTTCCTCATATATTAGTAACAGATCCCAAGCAGTAGCTATTAACGGCTTCATTTCTAGATGGATATTTGTACCTTCTGGTGTTCCTCAGGGCTCTCTATTGGGGCCATTGTTCTTTGCAATCTTCCTTAACGATATTACTTCTTGTTTTCACCATTCAAAATTTTTATTGTATGCTGACGACACAAAAATACTGAAAAAAATTTCCTCGTATGACGACTGTCGCCTCTTACAAGTAGATTTGAATAGGTTTTCTAACTTCTGTGTAATTTATAAATTAGACCTGAATGTATCAAAGTGTTTTGCCATTAATTTAAGTCGTAAAGTAAATTTAGTTAAGTATAATTATGAACTTAAAAATAAGGTACTCATATTTAGGAAATCGATTAAAGATCTTGGAGTTATTATTGACTCTAAATCAATTTTCGATGAGCACATTGACTATACTAGTAATAGGGCCTCGAAAGCTTTAGGCTTCATTATTATACTTGTGTAAAATTATTAACAACAAAATTGATGTACCTGAATTATTAATTCAAATCAATCTTAACGTTCCCATTAGAACTTCTCGTAATTTTATGCCTTTTTATATCCCGCCTTTTAACACCTACTATCGTCGAAATTAATTTGTTTTTAGATCCAGCGCACAATTTAACAAATTCCTAAATAGTAAACCATATGACTGATGCCTTCTTTAAATCTAATTTACAAGCTCCGTATTTAATATTTGATGTCCTAATTATTTATTAAAAACCATTTGCTGTGAGTATGAGTATGTGTGACGTGTCCTTTGATTTTATTATGATCTTTATTAATCGGCTAGCCTTTTCTTGTGGTTTGAGTATTGATTATGCTGATCATTATTATTATTATTGATTTTAGTTTTACTTTTATGCAGTGGGTCTATGTTATGTAATGTCACGATCAGATGAATAGCATGTCTTATATTAACTTTAATTTGTTTTAGACTAGTGAAAACTTGTTATTGGCATTTCGCTTTTTAATATGTATTTTTATTGTTATATTTTATATGCTGTAAGTTTTCCAAATAAAATAAAATAAATAAATAAAAAAATAATTTAAATTCTGTTTACATTAGTTAATTAAACTTCTGTTATTGCGAGGAAATTAAAACTTGCTTGATAATTGAAACCTTATTCAGTGTTTCATTATCACCCAAAGAGGTCATCCTCTTTTGAAACGATTCGTCTTCACCGACCGGATCTCCATTGCACGGGCTGACTACTGCTAGCTCTACCAAACACCCTGTACACAATTTTACACAGTTGACGGCAATTACCGCTGAGCACCGCGTAGTGCATCACAGTCCTGTAGTCGTTGCGAGCGTCTGTTATCGCGTTCACGTCGGCGCCGTAGCTGATGAGCAGCAGCACCGACTCCATGCCCTGGAAAATGTCGACAAACGGGTCAATATTCAGAAACTAATGCTGACATTGAAATGGTGGTAAAAGCCTAACCAAGACGGTAATAAACCACTAAGTGCTCTTAATTTTTTTATATCAGCTTCACTACGAAACTACCTCTTGGTTAAAATTTCAAAGATATGAAATTATACTGACGTTACAATTTAGTTTCGAGAATGGCCAGGCTTTTTTTCCTTGTCAGGTACAGGTAGCTTGGAGCAACAGAGAGGGATGGCTACCTGTCTCTGTCGAGCGGCTTTCATGAGCGGCGTGAGGCCGGCGCGGTCGCGCGAGTCGGGGTGCGCGCCAAACATCAGAAGCAGCTCCAGGTACTCGGGCTCCGATACCAGGTTGATTTCCGAGCCGAAGAAGTAGCGCTTGTTGGGGTCCGCGCCGTGCTCCAGCAGCAGCCGAGCTACGTCCTGGAAGTATCACATAGTTTCGTTAGTTAGTCTAACGAAATTATGTGCCACAAACGCTAGGCAAGCAGCTCAGCGAGCGAGGGTGGGTGCATCGCCGCCGCCGCGTAGAGCGAGCCACGCTTACCAAGCTGTCTAGCATGCACATTTAGCTTAGATTTAATACTCTGTTCAGATCCCATTTAATCTAAACGTGAACAAAGAGAGCAATAGAACACGTAATTAATTATTAATTAAAAACTACTAATTTACCGTGCAATAGAGAATTACAATGTCACACCAATTTGGTCAAATTTCAAAACTTTGTTTACGTTATAATAACTGGACCTGCGGCTATACCACAAGTCCAGGTCTAATTTAGCAGTAGGTACTTATTACTTTAACATTACTTTTGGATTTCGCGCAAATTAAAAATATCCTTTTAAGTGAGTAATAGGTAAATAAATTATATTATGATTTTATTTAAACGAAATTCATAAGTAATGTTACATAGAGTAATACCTGCTGCTAATAGACGTTGTCGCAAGGCCTCTGAACAGAGTATACAGTGAGCACGCGAGAATCACGCCGATCTATCGCCGCCGCAGGTGACACTCCACTTCGGCTATAGAAGTGATCTCAGCGGTCAGCCCAGCGGGCGGCGCGCGACGTGCAGTTGGCCGCGGTCCAGCCGCTGGCCGCCTACGTCAGCGAATGGCGACTGAGAGAGCTTACCCCAATAGTTAAACTATTGAGGTCAGCACTTTTGTTATATGTTTAGTAGTAACATACATTCGTATATTATATTTTAGTAATCTATTATGATTGTTACAAAAATTGCTTCCGTATTTGAGTGTCCGCCAAAACTTTGACATCTTTGATGTTTGAATTGAATAATTGTTCAGATTAAATTATATAATAATAATGTTAAATTCCGAGATCCTAATTATAATTTGTTATAATATTATATATAATAATATTATTTATTACTTCCCAAAATGATTGTTAAATAACGCCAGGTTAGAGGGGTTATTTCACAATAAAACTATTCACAATTCCCGTTCGACTCGGATTCGAAAACTTCCCGCGCGGCTGTTGCGGCAGCACTTGACATGGCGAGCGTTTATTTGTTGCCGCGCAGGGAGCTTATCGAATCCGCGTCGAACGGGACTTGAGTCTATGGCATCGGTCGACGATGTATAAATCAAGAAGTTTTGCGAAGGACATTAAGAGTGTAGTTATACTGTATGTATAATATTATGTACTAACATAGTGCTTGTTCCGTATGGCGAGGCGCAGCGGCTCGTCGGTGTGCGTGGTGCGTGGGAAGTGGTCGGTGGAGTCGGGGGTGTCGGGGCGGTAGGACACAGCGGCGCCGCTGGCCAGCAGCAGCCGCACCAGCTCCGTGAAGCCGCGCTCGGCCGCCAGGTGCAGCGCGCTGTAGCCGCAGTCGTCGGTGGCGCTGGCGTCGCAGCCGCGCACCAGCAGCAGCCGCGTGGCTTCCACGTGCCGCTGCCATACCGCGTAGTGCAGCGGCCGCAGGCCCTGCGTCACCGGCTCGTTCACCTGCCAAAACCAAGCACGTCACACGCAGGTAGAAGAAGAAAAAGGGAGAAGGGAGTTACATTTTTTCATAATCCTTGTTTTAATGCCTTTAAGTAGCACACGAACCTATGACGTATCACGTAGTGGTTCCAACAAAGTTAAGTATGTCAATGGATATATTCCGTTCATATACAATTTAACCTAAACGTAAACAAAAAGCAGTAGGAGGTTACAATGTTACCGACTTAAATATCGGTTAGTTGAACACGTAATAAAGAAATACAATGACACATTTATTTGTTCGACTTTAAACTTTTGGTTTACGTTTAGATTAAATTGGTTCTGCCCATCTATTGAAAATGCTTAATATTTTGACTCGTATTTGATAATATCCCTGCACGGCAAACCATAAACGCTTGCCGCGCTAAGCGTTGACCAATAACCGCACGGTATGTTTTCGAATCCGACTGCCGAGTCCAACAGGAATTTTGAATAGCCCCGCTGACCGGACTACAGGCAGCGTTTACCTTAGCCCCGCAGGCCAGCAGGATGCGGATGTCATCGAGCGGCACCATGCGGATGATGGAGTCGGCCAGCTCGCGCTGCAGCGACTTGTCCGTGATCACCTCTTGCGGCATTTTCTCCAGTCCTGTAACAAGGCACACATTTCTGAGGCCCGGACCTCGTGTGGTTAACTGTAAACAGCGGGGCTATTCACAGCTCCTGTAGGACTCGGAATCGATATCTTTAAGAATTGCGAATAGCACCGCTGGACGTTGATATAATAGTATTGGTAGTCGATTTACCATTGTCACGTGAGTAACATACGTGAGCATGATCAGGTATATAGGTACATTATATTCTTTGCCTAGGTATATCAAAGGCGAACGACCGGCGCGAGGTGACAGTTCACGTTTATTAATGGAATGGATTCGGTGAGATCGCGTGACCCTCTGTACCGGAGACAAAGATGGCAGTGGTCCAATACTCCATACAATATACATAGTACATAATGTCACCAGCAGGTAGTCGCCGCTTGCCGCTCACTCACTCGATTTTTACTACAGTAACAAATATGCGTACCAAACTACCAACTACCAGAGTCAGACAATGAACGGCACTGTAGCACCCGTCCTTGCCCCTCTGCTCACTTCCAATTTAATGTAAATGTAATCAAAAAAAATAAATTCAACCAAATTACTGTGTAATGTATATATTTATTACACAGTTAATAAGCGACATTTTAAATTGGTACCATTATAGGCCCCCTGTTTTTTTTGGTAACGTTTAGATTGAATTAAATGCTAACGGAGTGTACGTGATCTTTACAATAAACAGCAGTAATACTGATGTAGAGTCTAGAGTCTTCTTTCTACCTTACTTTGGGTCTACTGTTTTAACTAAAATAACTCGTGGACATAATGTATTCTACTTCCTTCTACTAATATAAATGTGAAAGTTTATGAGGATAAATTAGTCTTATTACACTCTTTCACGCAAAAAATACCTAATAATTTTACAGTAATAAAGCTTATTCTGATTTTTTTGATCTGAAAGAGATTCGTAGATAATAGCTATTGTATGTCGATAAATATTTTCAACATGTTGCCTAAAGACATTAGAGATATCTCTGTATTTATCAAGTTTAAAAGAATATTATTAAAGTGGTTACTGGACAAATGCTTTTATAGTAATAAGGAATATTTTGAATATTTAAATAATGTAAAAAAAATTGACATTAAATAATTACAAATAAAAATATAAAAAATATAAATAGGTACATCCTATGTATTAAATTGAATAATTGAATTGTATTAGTTGACATTACCATAATAATTGTGCTTATTGTTTTAATTAATAATTAGTTTATTTTGATGTAACCTTTAAATGCCTATTATCAATATAAGTTACTCTGAATTCTTATATGTTACTTTTAAATGATTTAAAATAATTTATATACTATGCATTAAAAGAAATCAATAATCTGAATATTTCCACACCTCTAAGAGGTAGAAATTGTGAAACTAAATAAACTTAAGAACACTGTACACCAAATTCTCGGAAATAAAGATTATTATTATTATTATTATTATAGATTCTATACTATAAATTATAAAGATAATATGTAAACTTCAATTTAAAGCGGGTGAAGCCACGGGCAAAATCTAGTCATAATATAAATGTAAAAATTCATATCTACATTATTGTTGCGCAATATTATTGTATATTCTGTGGGGCCAGTATACGGCCGCTAACGTCAAAACACATTCCAATATAAATATTACAATAAGCACACAGGCGCAGAAGTTCAAGGATAACCCGCGCAGCCAGTGCGTGTTGGCCACGCATCAATTTGCCTGCGCACACGCGCCTACTGACGACTGCCCAATTAACATTTCTAATTCATTCGAACACCCTCATTATAATATTACTATACACGCTACGGCGCGGCGTAGAGCGGCTCTACGCGCGGAGCTCTACGCCGCGCGGCGCGGTGTGGCGCGGCCTGGCGTAGGCCGTAGACTGGCGGGCCTCGAACTGCCTCCTACGATGCGCAATGTAGACACTAGACAATAGACATGTTTGTAGTACATAATATTTAAAAATCTTATTGTATTAAGATGATACCTACTTTACTATTATTTTTGTTTGCTAATGTAACATTTATAATGTCTTCATAAGGAACCATTGCTCTCGACAATCATCGTTTCGTCGTCGCCTCTCCCAAAACAATAAGTTTCTTGCATCCATCAGAACTGACATCTCGTATCAGGAAGAGCGCAACAATCCCATAACTCCTCCCGTGCTGTGTGCACGGCGCACGTCGCGATTGGCTGACGACACGACGTCACTGCCGACAGTGCCAACTGTCAACACTCAGCATCATCTGGTGTCACCCGACGTTTTATTACCTCTATTTATCTTTTATTACTTTGCCGTAGGTAAGTATCTACTGTTTAAAGCTGTCATTGGTTCTGTTCAACAGAGGTACTGTTTGAAGCTGTCATTAGTAGCACTCAGGAGTCAGGAGTCAGGAGGTGTCTGTCAGGTTTAAAATTATGTGGCTCTCGAGTCGGTCCGTGTAAATAAGGACCGAGTTGTACTGGTCAGTTACAGTTACATGGCCGCAATGTTTATAATAAAGGTATTTTTGTGGAAGCATGACTTATAATAATATAATTACAATTTAAAACATATACGTCATCGGGAAAACCAAATTAATTCGATATCGGAAATAGTGGTGCAGCGTACGATAACAAACATAGTTTAATTTTGGAGTGGATGTTTTGTGTTTTCAATCGGACGGCAATAAATTGTAGAGTGAGCGTTGTGCGCCGGCGCACCAAAACAAAATGGCTCCCAGAATAGCTGCAGGGGAACGGCCGCGGCCTTCGCACAAGTCCTGAATACTTTATTTATTTGGGCTGCGATTTGCCTTTGTACTCGCTGCCATATTTACTTTAAAGAAAACAAAAACAAATGATTTGACGTTAATGTGCTTTTTGATCTCAATCAAGCTCACGTAAACAAGGGAAATTGGAAATAAAGTTAAGGAAGTTATAAATAAGTTATAATAATATTTTAACAAAAAATGCTCTTCAAAGTTAAATATCTCGCATTCGGGTACCTAAATAAAAATCATCATTATTAACTTCTCAATGTTTTTAAAATACCTATCTCATCCCCACACTATGGGGTAGACGCGAGAAAAAAAAAAACATAACGAAAGAATATTACACTCTTTCGTTATGTTTGTACGAATTACTACATGTAAAATATGGTAGGAAACCCGACGTGCGCAAGTCCGTGTCGCTCTTGGCCGGTTTTATTTAAAGGGAAGTAACTACAACTGAACTCAATAACATCACAAGCAGTAAACTACTGCTTATGATGTTATTGAGTTAAGATTTGCGGACTGATGTCTGACGTGGCAATCTTTAGTTAAGTTAAGTTGACGGTTGACCTAAATTTTTAAGAGCGCAGTCTTAAAAATTTAGGTCAACCGTCAACTTGTAAATCGTAAAAACAAGTGTTAACGCGAATGGACAAAAACTTTTTGTCCATTCACATTGAAAATTTGTATAATAAGATGGAATTTGATGCTTCTAAATTTATGATAGAAGATGTAACTGATTAATTGAAGGGTGAAAAATGAAAAGTTTGCAGCAGTGTGTGTTAAACAAACAGTGATAGCCGCATTTCGAGCGCCAATAAACATTTAAACAATCTTGCAATGATTGATTTGTTTTGATCTGAGCCTCGGGGCCCATCTTGCCTTGTCTTGAGTGAGCAGGGTGCCACTGCCAAGTGTCTGTCACATGATAGTCGTGTGAAGGTTCGTCTATCATCTGATACTTGGTGTCTTGATATGAACGTACATAATTGATAGTGCAAGTTACAACAATTAATGTTATGAAAGTCACACTAAAGTCAATTTGCTCATCAATCCCAAATCATACCATTGTTTACAAACAGGTACTCACCTCTTTGTCCGAGTACACGCGTACAGTGAACACTACACAAGTCCTCTATTCTATCGTTCGGTAGCGGTACGCCTAAAACACTCAATTGACACTCTGCTGCCCTAACTTCTGTAATCTTCTACGCTGTGCTGTACTTTGAGTTTGCTGTGGTTCCAAAAACACTATAACATCTCCCGAATGTTCAACATGTGTGCAGTCGGACGGCGCGCGTTGTACTGCGGCTCGGGGGAAGCCAGCGCTGGACCGCGGCCATCTGGCGAGGCGCCAAGTACGAAGTAGGTACACAATATGTAACTGATGCACTGGTTGATAGTAATACTGATTAAATGTTTTGTTATGGAATAAAACATTAGTGACGTTTACATAAAACGAAATATTTCTAATTGATACACTAGGCAGTCAAAAGGTCTAAACTGAGGATGTGTCCGTCAGTCCAAATGGCGATCGCCGTCCGCAGATTTAGACTGCGGGCGGTACAATCTACTAATAAATAAATTTGAGCTGGCTTTGTGAAAAGACTTCTTCAACAGCAAAGTTTTCGCCGCTCACTCTGATATTGGCGACTCACTTAAAGGAGCCATTTACAAAAAAGAAGAAAAGAAGCTTAATTATCTATTATACTCAAGCTTTGTCCTCAAGATTAGCATTAGTTCACATGTAGTAACACATACGGTGTCGCCATCTCGCACTGAAGTTGAGGGTAGGTACTAAGGCGGGTCAATAAGTCCGTGACTTTTTGAATTTCTAACCTCCTTACTGAAAAAGCAACACTACTCCTGTCAACAGGCATCTGTCAGTTGACTCCTATAAAAATTTGAACTTGCTGCGTCAGTTAGTTTGTGTTTTACAGCTATCTTTATCAGACTATCCAGTAACTTAAGGAAACAATGGAAAAAAGTGAATTTCGTGTGCTTATTAAGCATTATTTTTTGCGAAAAAAAACCATTACCGAGACCAAGGCTAAGCTTGATAAATACTATGGGGACTCTGCACCATCGATTTCAATGGTAAAAAAGTGGTTTACTGAATTTCGTTGTGGCCGTACAAGCACTGAAGATGCCGAACGTCCTGGACGCCCAGTTGAGGTCTCTACACCCGAAACAATCGAAATAATTCACGATATGGTGTTGGCCGACCGAAGATTGAAAGTGCAAGAGATTGTGGAAGCCATAGGCATCTCGCATGGCTCAGTGGCTTCAATTTTGAATGATCACTTGGGCATGAGAAAGCTTTCCGCAAGTCGACCACAAACGCAATCGTGTAACAACTTCACAGGAAGGTTTGGCGTTGTTTAATCACAATATGGAGGAGTTTTTGCGCCGTTTTGTAACCGTGGACGAAACATGGATCCATCACAACACACCAGAGACCAAACAACAGTCAAAACAGTGGGTTTCTAAGGGTGAATCGGCGCCAAAGAAGGCCAAGGTGGTTTGTCAGCCAATAAAGTTATGGCGACTGTTTTTTGGGATGCACGTGGGATAATCCACATTGACTATCTTCAAAAGGGAAGAACAATTAATGGGGAATATTATGCCAACTTATTGGACCGCTTCAATGAGGATTTGAATAAAAACCGACCTCGTTTGGCCAAGAAAAAAGTTCTTTTTCACCAAGACAATGCAAGGGTGCACACATGTGCAGTTGCCATGGCAAAAATCCATGAATTGGGCTATGAATTGCTCCCACATCCACCCTATTCTCAAGATTTGGCTCCGAGTGACTACTTCTTGTTCCCAAACCTGAAAAAATGGCTCGGTGGAAAAAGATTTGACTCCAATGATGAAGTCATCTCGCAAACAAAGGCTTATTTTGAGGACCTCGACAAATCATATTTTTTGGAAGGGATAAAAAAATTGGAGAAGCGTTGGACAAAGTGTATAGAGCTCAAGGGGGACTACGTTGAAAAATAAAATGATTTATTTATCAAAAAATCTGTGTTTTATTCCAAAAGTCACGGACTTATTGACCCGCCCTCGTATTTGTATACACAGTTTTTTTTTTTTTTGTTTTACCCGCCTTTTGCTACCTTACTCGGTCCCTGTCCTCTCAGACACCATCATTCACATTACAGTGCTCCGCCACGATCGCACGTAAAAATTTTGTGCTGTGCAAGTAACAGTTTTCTATTCAATGTCTCGAAGTAAACGTGTTATACCTAATGAGTAAACGTGTTCGCGAGGATCCTAGTGATCCTATCGACTTTGGAATTATGTCAAAAAAGTTCAAGGAACTGGAAAGAGTGTTTTTGCACGCACAACGGAGATACGAACGGGAAGTCGAGAAGCAGCCACGGGAGCCGCCAGGAAACGCGTCTTCATCGTCTTCGTCGTCGGCTGGCTCATCCCGCGCCGCCTCGCCGACACACAGCTCCAGCTCAGGCTCCGAGTCGCGGTCGCCGTCGCGATCGCGCTCTGCCTCTCCCGCACCGCGGTCTAAGAAGGCCGACACTTCGCACCACCGGCAAGAGCTGTCAAAAGACAAAGGTTGGTTTCATCTACCTACCTTTTTAACACTTGTCATAAATCAGTTCTGCGGATAACTTTTGGGGTTATCACTTAACTGATGAACAAGGAAGATTCTTTCATGCCTATTTAGTGTTGCGGATCGTCTGTGGGACTATCACTTCACTGAACGTGGTTTATATATAACCTACATAACCGTGTTGCGGGCAATCTGTGGGATTGTCACTTCACACCGAAATAGTACTGCGGGCAGCTCTTGGGGCTGTCACGTTACTATTAATTTATTGCGACGCCTCCCATAATCTTTAAGGCTATATCTATTTGTGTGTATTTACACACGTTATCTAGTAATGCGGTCAGCTTTAGGGGCTGTCACTTTACTATGTATCAAATTACATCTGAAACATATTGATTTCAGAATGGCCACCAAATACAACCGAACCGAGGGCATCGACCATTGCCGAGAGCACCGCGTCGCCCGATGAATCAGGCCAGGCCGGCTACGCGCCGCCCGCGCCGCCTCGGGGCTCCGAGGAAGCGCCAGCTGCAGCTCCTGAACTGGATGAAGAGTTGCTAAAGATCTTAGGCGAAGACCCTTCTAAGACGAAGGCCACCGGTAAAGACATACAAACCGACCTTGCAGTTCGGCTTCAACATGTAGCTACTACAGGCTTGTCTAAAGAAACCCGCAAGGAGCTATTAGACAAATATTTGCCACCTGGGAATTGCGCTCTAATCGATGCACCTGATCTCAACCCGGAGGTAAAAGCCGCGGTCTCTGACGCAGTGTACAAGAGAGACAAGGGCATTAAAGCAAGACAGAAGCAACTGGCCTCGGCTATTGCTTGCGTTTCAGAAGCTCTAACTATACTTCTCTCTTCAGAGCAGAAGGATATGACGCTCATAAAAATTTTAATGGATGCAAGTAAGCTGCTATGTGACAGCCAGAACCAGGACTCAAATACACGTCGAAATTTTGTACTGTTTAATTTGAAAAAGGAGTTGAAGGATCAATTGCAGGAAACTAAGATATATAAATATCTTTTTAGTAAAGACTTGGCCGACACACTCAAGGCAGCAAAAGCTATATGTAGATCTGGGGCTGACATGAAACCACCGAATACTAATCAACAGGCTAAGAAAACGAATAAACAGCCGCAGAAAAATTTAAACTGGCGAGCTCCTCCCTCGACTCAGAGGCAGAAGGGGACACCGAGGAAGGAGCCTGCTCGCAAGAGTCGTCCCGACAACTACTCGAGAGCGTTGTCGCGTCCAGCGCCGCCGCCGCAACCACCAGCCAGCGCGAGCCGCAGCCGCAGCCGCCGCTAGACACGGTACAGTACGCGGGCAGATTATCACACTTCCGCGACCAGTGGTCGCTCATCACTCATGATTCTACTATATTATCATGGATAGAAGGGTATAAAATTCCCTTTTCACGCCCAGTTATTCAACACAATATCCCTATACCTAAGACATACTCAGTGTCTGTAAGGGCACAATTCGTACGCTCGATCAACAAGCTGCTATCTACTGGAGCCATCACAGAGTGTCTACCCTGTGAGGGCCAATTCATATCATCAACATTTTTGATCCCAAAACCAAATGGCAAAACAAGATTTATACTAAATTTAAAATCTTTGAACAAATTTATTGAGACAAAACATTTTAAATTGGAAGATTTACGAACAGCCTTAAAATTGATTTCTGAAGGATGCTTTATGAGCACACTTGATTTGAAGGACGCGTATTTCTTGATACGCATTCATAATGATTATAAAAAATATCTTCGGTTTCAGTTCGATAATAAGCTGTATGAATTTAATGTTTTGCCATTTGGCCTAAACACAGCCCCGTTTGTGTTTACAAAAATTCTAAAGCCAGTAGTCAGCCTTTTACGTTCATGCGGGTACATATCAACAATTTATTTAGACGACATGCTACTCATTTCAAGCACCTTCGGAGGGTGTTTGCAAAATATAAACGACACGAAAAGACTTCTAGAGGTACTGGGGTTCATTGTCAATACCGAGAAGAGTAATCTTACTCCTTCCACAAACTGTAAATTTTTAGGATTCCATATAGACTCAAAAAACTTACAAGTCAGTTTACCACCGGAAAAAATTGATAAAATAAAGAAAGAAATTAATAAATTTCTTACGCTGAGTCGCTGTAAAATAAGAGAATTTGCCAGATTACTCGGATTACTTACCTCTGGCTGTCCAGCCGTAGAATACGGCTGGCTTTACACTAAAGAGCTAGAGAGATTTAAATATCTAAATATTAGAGACGACGAAAATTACGACAACTACATGACTTTGCCACCTTCAATATTGCCAGATCTCGAGTGGTGGTCTCGGGCTATTAATAGACCTACGAATAAAATTAAACAAAATCATTTTTGTTTAGAAATATACAGCGATGCCTCAACTACGGGATGGGGCGCGGCGTGTGGTGAGGAACGGGCAAGCTAGTTGTGGTCTGCAGCAGAAATTTCAAAACACATAAACTATCTTGAAATTGTGGCCGCCTTTTTTGGTCTCAAAATCTTTGCCAAATCTCATCACGATTGTCAGATTTTGTTGCGAGTTGACAATACAACCGCGATATCCTACATAAATCGTATGGGCGGTATCCAGTTTCCTCACCTCACCGAGATTACAAGAGAGCTATGGCAATGGTGTGAGCAGCGTAACATTATTGTGTTCGCATCTTATATACGGTCCGAAGACAATAGTGTTGCCGATGCCGAATCTCGTCGTGTCCACCCAGATATAGAATGGGAGCTGTCAGATTTAGCGTTTGAAAAAATAATTCAAAATTTTGGGGAGCCCGAAATAGACATATTCGCGAGTAGGCTGAACAAAAAATGTACTAGATACATTTCATGGCACCGAGACCCTGATGCTTTTACAATAGACGCTTTCACAGTCTCTTGGTCAAATTTCTTTTTCTATGGCTTTCCACCGTTTTCTGTCATACTAAAAACATTAAGGAAAATCATCAATGACAATGCTACAGGAATTCTTGTTGTCCCTTTGTGGCCCACACAGCCGTAGTACCCTCTTTTTAGGAGTCTTCTCGTGTCAGAGCCCTTGATATTCAAGCCTAGTAAAAGCTTAATTTTTTCCCATTCTAGCAACCGCGATGTACACCACAAGACTACCCTGGTTGCAGGGATATTATCCGGACGTCTCTCTTGAGAAGATGTATCCCCCCTCATCCATACACATCATGCAAGCATCACTCTCGGAAAATTCCATAAAACAATACGACACATGTCTTAAAAAATGATTCCTGTTTTGTAAAACAAACAATATTGACCTGTTTGTTGCATCTGTCCCAAATGTCATCTATTTCCTGACAGAGCTGTATGAATCTGGTGCCCAGTACGGGACCCTAAACAGCTGCAGGTCCGCTCTCTCGTTGGTTCTAAGTCAAAATATTGCGAACGATGACAGGATAAAACGGTTTTTCAAGGGTGCTTATAGACTAAGACCTCCTTTGCCGAGATATAATAATACTTGGGACACATCAAAAGTTCTTAACTTTTTATGTCAGTGGTATCCTAACGATAGCCTTAAACTAGATAAACTATCTAAAAAACTATCCACTCTTCTTGCATTGACAACTGCTCACAGAGTTCAAACAATATCTAAAATAAATATTAAAAATATTGAATTTTTCTCTAGCGAAATTCATATAAAAATCCCAAACTTGATAAAAACATTCAGGGCTGGTGCGTTACAACCTCAGCTTATACTACCATATTTTCGTGAACGCCCAGAAATATGTCCCGTAGAGGCTCTACGCTCTTACTTAAATATGACTAAGGATTTACGCGGAAACTATGACAGTCTTTTTATCGGATTAAAGCGACCTCATATACCAGTTACCTAGCAAACCATCAGCAGATGGATAAAAGGTACGTTGAAGGACTGTGGAATTGATGTGGAAGGCATGCTGCTACTTCAAAGGCAGGTAAACTTGGAGTCAACCTGGACCTCATAAGAAAAACTGCAGGTTGGAGCGGGACCTCCAACACATTTGGCAAGTTTTATAACCGAATTATCAGTCAAAATCACACGGCTGATTCGTTTGCAAGAAGCATTATGGCTGATTCAATTAATCCTACTGATTAGCGGATTTGTTAATATTACGTACAAATACATATTAAAACTAATGTTATGTAAAACATTGAAAAAAAAAAAAATTAACAGATTGTATAATTAATAATATATCATACCTATGATTGGGAATAAGTCATTTGCTTATCTAAAGAGTATCTTGGAATGTTTATTTATAAATAAATAGCTTCTTGTTTCTTCTTCTTTACAGAATAGAAGAAGCTGAAAGTTTCTATTTTCATGCTTATAATAACTTTAAGTTATCTCTCAACATCTACATGTGAACTAATGCTAATCTTGAGGACAAAGCTTGAGTATAATTAATGATTAAACGAACTTACCTGTAAGTGAAGTTCTATAATAATTATACGAAAAGCTTTGTCCGAAGAGATTAGCATCCCACCCACCCTAAACTCACCCAAGTCTCATTCAAATATCAACTTTCTTTCTTGTCCTATAGTACCTGTGCTCTGAACTAAATGATGGTGTCTGAGAGGACAGGGACCGAGTAAGGTAACAAAAGGCGGGTAAAACAAAAAAAACAAAAAAAACTGTGTATACAAACACCTACCCTCAACTTCAGTGCGAGATGGCGACACCGTATGTGTTACTACATGTGAACT
Source organism: Phengaris arion (assembly GCA_963565745.1). NCBI lineage: Eukaryota > Metazoa > Arthropoda > Insecta > Lepidoptera > Lycaenidae > Phengaris > Phengaris arion. Next base: position 17,056,047 of record OY751434.1, on the reverse strand, counting down.
AATGCTAATCTCTTCGGACAAAGCTTTTCGTATAATTATTATAGAACTTCACTTACAGGTAAGTTCGTTTAATCATTAATCATCATCAGCTCACTTATTGCCTTACAATGTCGGGGGTTACAGAAGTAGAACACCACCACGTAGTTCCTCTCGCGTTCCTTCACGCACGTGTGTCAGTTACAGGTGAGTTTACCCGGCAACGCGCGCGTGGCGCATCACGTCGTCGCGCGTCGTGCTCTCTTCAATCAGACATACTCGTACAAAGAAACACGGACAGGCGGACTGCGGAAAACAACACAATATTTACGCGCCACTACGTACCCGGTACTCGTACCTGGTACTCGTACTCGTGTACCTACGCATATAATCAATTTTAAACACTTTTTAGGGTTCCATAATACACAAGGAATCCTTATAGTTTCGCTCTGTCCGTCCGTCTGTCTGTCGGCTTCTAGATTCTGTAATTATGAATATAAATAGATGAAATTTAGTACACTTATAGATTGTGTATAGATTCTGGTTTTGGCATCATAAAATAATAATAATTTTATATTTTAGAGGTGGCTAAATGTGAAGTGGGGAAGAAAAATATTTTTTCATTATACTCCATCGTGTCGGGTTTCGTTGAATAGATCTTTTGAAATAAAGGCAAGGTTTCATACATGACTATTTACAAAGTCGATTTTTGAATAATTGACTTCCTAATTGGTTTGTAAATAGGTCCAACCGGCATTTCTAAACCATAAACCATCGGAGAGAGTAACTCGTAAGTTTATATGCTGATAGATCATGCTAAAAACTCTTTAGGAAAATTATTTTTAACGAAATCGGACAGTAAATTTTGAAGTAATTTGAAAAAAAACCTATTACGCGTCAGGAAATGTCTAAGGAGGGTTCCGTAACTGACTAACACGTGCTACTCGATTACGAACATTTTCTCTAGAAATCTATTAAGTAGGTATACCTACTATGTTCTAAGCGAATTTAATTTAAACGTAAACAAAAATTCGAAACCAAATTAATGTGTCATCTACTGTGTATACTAGTAGTCACTGTCTACTGTGTACTTCTTTATTTCACGGTAAATATTTGACATTTAAAAGTATTGGTATTAGGCGCTATTCCTTTTTTAATAGCTGACGATAAGATTACATTGGATCAATAGAGTAATCAGTATAGTAACTTTAATTGAGAGTAGCGACCTGTACGCAGAATTTATAAGGGTTGCAACTTGCAGAAGTCGTGACGTGTAAACAATAGGGTTCTAACGCACGCGGCACGACAAGCCGCATCGTCTGGTGTGACGCAGGCTTAAATACCGTTTAGTGGATAAGATTAGCTTATGAAGGTTTCAGGGTTATGCTGTGGGTACACCGTGCACCGGGCCGATCTCTCCACGGATTAATTATTTATTACTGGGCTTAGTTATGACAAAATGAAAAACATTTAGGGGCTTGCAATCACTCATTTCGTCACTTTGTCGTAGACTTGAAGAACAATTAATCTGTCTTTACTCAAAATGTTCACCGCATGCTTGTAGTAGTGCAATCAAATCGAAATCTCATCTGTTCCTTCTTGTTAATCTGTGGTGTAGTCATGCACAGAATCTTAAGAGCTCCCGAGACGATCAAACTATTTGACTCAAACACGAAAATTTTGGTTTGAGTCAAACCAATAAAAAAAATAAAGCTCGTTTGAAGTTGAACGGTTGTCAAACATTTACGGCTTTGAAGCTCGTGTCGCTTCGAAGCTCGAAGCTGGAATTACATATTTTGTCTGCGTCACGAGTCTAATGACAGCGGCAGCGGCGGCGTACCATGGGCGCGGCGTACCGACCCAAACTGCACAGTTCCGTTTGACATACCGATCAAACTGACTTCAAACGGTTGCATCAAACACGTAGTTTGAGTCAAACCGTTCGAACGTCTCGGGGAGCCTTTATTAGACCAACTTACTTCAGATTACCAGCTAAAGTCTAAAACAACTTATGTAAAATATAGTTTTGATAGTGGGTACAAGTTACAACACGATCGCTAAATAGCGAATTTACCTTGCAGTAAGAAATTAATCTGTTTTTTTTTTAATATTTGCAGATCATCGGTGGACGTCATTATGAAAATAATTATTGATGCAGGTACGTGGTGGGTACATGCTATTTTTCTAATTCGTAGTAGGTATTCTAAAAATATAGATTCTTGAGCGGAAACTGAGGCGATCGCACGCGAATACTGCGCATTTACACTATATGTAGAATGCATGATGACGATTTACAAATTTACCTTTGCCATTGAATGTTCGGGGTAAATGTATGATGTAAATGGTAGGGGGAGACTGCTAAGTGCTAACACGTCTCATATGAAATATCGGAACGATAACGAAATTCGATAAAAATAAAATCTATCGATAACATATTGTCAATCCGTTTATTATTTTCGAACTTCGTTATCGTTTTTGTATTGTTACTTTGTTAGACAACGTAACAACACATAAACGTCCCCTTCTTCTTTTATATATATTTTTGGTAGTCAATAATAAAATAAATAATAATTGATTTAACCCCGAGCGCCCAGTGTGCCCCATGGAGGATTGGCCCCGGCTGGCGGTGGGAAACACTGGGGAACTGTACTCCGCGCCGACACCCCGAGCAAGCCGGTCGCCGATCCACCGCAGCCCTCGCAGTCTCCAGATATCATCTGATTCATTACGGTAATCACTTTGTCAGCTCGTGCTGGCGCTTTACGAGTCATTAAGTATACTCTGATCAGATCCAGTTAAACCTAAACGTAAACAAATTAGTTCAATTCGACCAAATCAATGTGTCATTGTACTTCTTTATTGATCGGTAAACCAGTGACATTTGAATTGGTAGCATTATAGGGAGCTACTGTTTCTTTGTTTACGTTTAAATTTAATTGAATCTGAAGTCTGAACGGAGTAGGTAGGTACAGTTTTACTACACTCGGCCGAAAATAAACCGTTAATATGTCGGTAGTTTGCATGAAATATAACTCTTGTCAGCTTTGCTGAGCCGAACAATTACTACCGGACTGACAATGAGTTATGAATATTGAATAATGCGCTAAATATTACGCTTCAAGGACGTGTAGCACGAGACACGACCACCGTCCGTCTCCGTTTCTAGTAGTACACCCAGCTGCCACCGTATAACTAACATCACCAGATGGTGTTCCAACGTCCGGAGTCGCTGCCGCTACCGACGGTATGGCGGCGGTTCAGCGCGTGCGGGGCGGCGCTGCGCGTGCAGGACCTCACGGAGGATCAGCTCGAGGACGCCGTGCGGCTGCTCGCCACGCACTTCACCGCCGACGAGCCGCCCTGCAAGTACATAGGTCAGTATACAGTACTAGTACCCAAAGTTCTAGAATATGTTAGAGACTATAATCCTTATTAGTAGACTAGCTTATTCCCGCGGCTCCGCCCGCGTAATTATAGTATCGGGATACCCGCGGGAATACTGTACTAATCCTGGATAGAAGGCCTGTTTTCATCCAGAGCCTAAACTACTACCATACTAAATCGAATCCGTTCAGCAGTTTTTGCGTGAAAGAGTAACAAACATCCATCCATCCATACATGCATACATCCATCCATCCTCACAAACATTCACATTTATAATAGTAGTAGGACTTTGAGACTGATATATCATATCCAACTAATATTATAAATGTGAAAGTTTGTGAGGATGGATGGATGGGTGATTGTTACTCTTTCACGCAAAAACTACTCAATGATTTCGATGAAAATTGGTATGGTAGTAGTTCAAGCATAGGCTACTTTTTATCCCGAAAAAGTACAGTGTTCCCCTAGGATACTGTATTTTTGCGGTTGCGCGATCAAAAGCAAGTCTTACTATAAGGATAATTAAATTCATGAACAAAGACACACTAGTAACTAGTAAGATACACATCTTACTACGAGGGCGGGTCAATAAGTCCGTGACTTTTGGAATAAAACACAGATTTTTTGATAAATAAACCATTTTATTTTTCAACGTAGTCCCCCTTGAGCTCTATACACTTTGTCCAACGCTTCTCCAATTTTTTTATCCCTTCCAAAAAATATGATTTGTCGAGGTCCTCAAAATAAGCCTTTGTTTGCGAGATGACTTCATCATTGGAGTCAAATCTTTTTCCACCGAGCCATTTTTTCAGGTTTGGGAACAAGAAGTAGTCACTCGGAGCCAAATCTTGAGAATAGGGTGGATGTGGGAGCAATTCATAGCCCAATTCATGGATTTTTGCCATGGCAACTGCACATGTGTGCACCCTTGCATTGTGTTGGTGAAAAAGAACTTTTTTCTTGGCCAAATGAGGTCGGTTTTTATTCAAATCCTCATTGAAGCGGTCCAATAAGTTGGCATAATATTCCCCATTAATTGTTCTTCCCTTTTAAAGATAGTCAATGTGGATTATCCCACGTGCATCCCAAAAAACAGTCGCCATAACTTTATTGGCTGACAAACCCACCTTGGCCTTCTTTGGCGTCGATTCACCCTTAGAAACCCACTGTTTTGACTGTTGTTTGGTCTCTGGTGTGTTGTGATGGATCCATGTTTCGTCCACGGTAACAAAACGGCGCAAAAACTCCTCCATATTGTGATTAAACAACGCCAAACCTTCCTGTGAAGTTGTTACACGATTGCGTTTGTGGTCGACTGTGAACAAACGCGGCACCCATCTTGCGGAAAGCTTTCTCATGCCCAAGTGATCATTCAAAATTGAAACCACTGAGCCATGCGAGATGCCTATGGCTTCCACAATCTCTTGCACTTTCAATCTTCGGTCGGCCAACACCATATCGTGAATTTTTTCGATTGTTTCGGGTGTAGAGACCTCAACTGGGCGTCCAGGACGTTCGGCATCTTCAGTGCTTGTACGGCCACAACGAAATTCAGTAAACCACTTTTTTACCATTGAAGTCGATGGTGCAGAGTCCCCATAGTATTTATCAAGCTTAGCCTTGGTCTCGGTAATGGTTTTTTTTCGCAAAAAATAATGCTTAATAAGCACACGAAATTCACTTTTTTCCATTGTTTCCTTAAGTTACTGGATAGTCTGATAAAGATAGCTGTAAAACACAAACTAACTGACGCAGCAAGTTCGAATTTTGATAGGAGTCAACTGACAGATGCCTGTTGACAGGAGTAGTGTTGCTTTTTCAGTAAGGAGGTTAGAAATTCAAAAAGTCACGGACTTATTGACTCGCCTTAGTAGTTACTAGTGTGTATATGTGTGATAAGGTGTACAGAGATCGAGAAGTTGTCTATTCATACCGCTCGTGACTGGTGTGCAGAGATCCACAAGCATCCCGGCGCGCTGCAGGAGCTGGAGGCGCTGTGGCGCGGCGCGCTGCGGGACCGGCTGTCGCTGGTGTGCGTGGAGGACCGCGACGACGCTACAGAGATCATCGCCGTCAATGTGCTCACCGTCGCCTCCAAGGCGGACAAGGACGAGGCGTTCCAGGTAACCAGATAAATGTTAGACAGAAACGGATAAGGCTGGGACTATAATTAATGTCCGGAATCCGTAGGGCGTAATTCAGAGCTCTGAAAATAGAAATCTGGGCTAATACAATAGAGCTGAGAATCAAACACACACGTGTCTAGTCATATGTCAATGTCAAATATGACGGCTCGACACTTCGATTTTCAACTCTATTTTACTTGCGCAGAGTTCTATTTTCAGTGCTCTGAATTTTCCACGGCCTTACGGATTCCGGATTATATAGTTCCAGCCACCTGAACGTAGGAAGCGCTCTGCCGACTGCCACCTTTCTTATTTTATTTTTATTTTTATCTACGATACACCTGTAATTATATTACAGGATATTTGGTAGAACGTAGACAATCTGTGAAATCCAGATCCGGGAGTGAACAAATCATTTGATGATAGATGATACTGTTGTTTTAACATTTTTCACGTTTACTGATGCTTACATTTTAGTTAATTATTATACTACTGTTATTACGGAAAAATTAAAATCATTTTCATTGTTTAATTATTAGGGTAATAATTAAACAATGAAAATGATTCATGATGACAGTTCAGGTCACACTTACTTAAAAAAAAATACAATTTGGCGAATATCGCCATACATGCTATAGTCACGTTGTACCAAACATTATGTATATCCCCTTATTACATGATATTATGTACAGACGGACGACCCTATCTGGGCACAGCTGTTCGGCGCGGTGGACGTCGTGGGGCGTAGTGTGGACATCTTCGAGCGGTACGGCGTGGAGCAGTACCTCACCGCGTACGGCCTGGTGGTGGCGCCGCGCTGGCGAGGCGCCGGCATCGGCAAGGAGATGCTGCTGGCCAGGTGGAACGTACCGAAACTCCTTTACAACTTTACTCAAAAACTATCAGATGATACCCAAAGATTTCAAAACTACACGTCTATAATGATATTACCTTAGTTGTATGTCTAATCTAAATTCGGAAAAATCGCTCTAAACGTGTCTTACACAATCGCCAAGTAGCGGCGTTAGGGAAGGCGGAGTGACGCGAGTTTGGGCAACCGCCCGGGGCGCCTCGCTCACTGGACTGGACTGAGACCTACATGATCGTAAATTCTCTAAATTGAGTACTCAACTATGAAAAATTATCCACTTTAATCTAATATTTGCAGTATGAAATCATCATTAATTGTATACCATTGCGCCCAGTGCGCTGGTAATGCTAAAACCGGCACTGACAATCGCGGAAAATAACTCAGTTTCTGTCTGTGATCCTTATTTATTATTTTAATCAGAAACACTTTTTTAATTATTTTATTTTGTTGCCTTTACAAATAAATCAGTTTTTAAGGTATTAAACAATTTTTTTTTTAAATTATTTTATTAATTAATTTTCATTCATTTTCAGTTATCTTGAAGAAATATTCAGGCCCTATATTATGGAGATAGTGACGAGAAATTGAATGGAAGGCTGAGGTCGAGCAGAGGCCTGGGGGGCGGGCGCTAATGACAAATATCAAGAATTCCCGCACCCCGGGGCCAGCGCGGCGAGCTATTAAATTCCGCCGCCAAACATTACGGCGGATGCCGCCTAGATTATTGGATTCCGATTCACACTGGCTCATCAAATATCTTCATTTTATAAACTTCGTCTGTCGATTTCTATTAAAAAAAAACACATTATATCAAACTGATGTGTCGATTTCTTAATATTATGTCAATTGTTTAGACATCTGCCAATACCTACACATTTTGAAACTTTAATATTTATGGTAATGATTTAACATAAAATATGGAGACTAAAGGCGCTAAACGAGGTATATTTGCTCGTCGACGGGCCCGCTTCGCGGATACGTCGCTGTCGATCACGGAGTTCAACGACATCCGGCTGAATCTGCTTACTGAGCGGCGCGCGGACAGCACGGCGCGGTTGCTGCTGCACGGCCGTGACCTGCACGAGCGCTTCGGCGCACGCCTCGCCGACTCAGACCTGCCCGCCGTCTGCTTCTACGTCCGCGGCAACGCGCGCATTACGCACCTCGACCTCGCCTACAACAACATCACCGACGCCGGCTTCCGCACGCTGCTCGAGCAACTTCTCGTGCACGTCGGGTGCAGCGTCACGAACCTCAACGTCATGAACAACGAGCTCACCGCCCGCTCCCTGCGGCATCTGCTTAAATTCGCCAAAATGATCAGGCTGACGCACTTGCGGCTGACCGGGAACAAGTTCGGGCGCGGCTCGGGCGAGCTTCTGGCGCACGTGCTTATGGCCAACGACACCATCGCGGCATTGGATGTCGGCGATACCGGCTTGACGCTGGCGGCGGTCGCGGCGATTGTGGCCGCGTTGCGCGGTGACCACGGCCGCAATGCCACGCTGCGGGCTCTCGACCTCAGTCGAATAATTTCCATGACCGAGCGCTACCCCCTAGAAACGATGTGGCTGGTGTATCACGTGGAGCTGCTGCTGCAGCACAACGACACGCTGAAAGAGCTGCACCTGCAGAAGAACACGCTCGCGGGCCACGACGTAGAGTACGTGGTGCGCGGGCTGCGTAGTAACTGCACGCTGGTGCTGCTGGACGTGGGCTACAACGGCATCGGCGACCACGGCGCCGAGCTGCTGGCCGACTACCTGAAGGCCGGGCCGCCGTTGCGCGTCCTGAACGTGGCAGGCAACGCGATCCGCGACCCGGGGGCGCGGGCGCTGAGCTTCGCCCTCCCTTACTCGAAGATTCGCGCCCTCGATGTCAGCGACAACTGGATTACGGACGGCGGGGTCCTGGACATCTTGAATACGATCAAGAAACCTTACTTTATGCAAATTTTGCACATTTGGGGAAATGAGGTGGGGCCCGAGTCGTGCACGGTGATAGAGCGGATGCTGCGTAGCGGCGTGCTGGAGGCGGGTGCGCTGGACGTGCGGGTGTACGGCGAGGAAGGCTGGTGGCGCGCGGCGCGCTGCAGCAACGCGGCGGACCGCGCCCGCAGCAAGCACGTGTACTTCGACGTGCTGGAGTACGGCTGCCCGCAACCCGTGCATCACATTCGCAGGGACGCGGCCGCCGATACGCAAAACTCAATATTGCTTTAGTACGCTTCTTTAATTTTTTTTTATTTTTTTTTACTTTAGTCGTTTTAATGAACTTCAAGATATTATTGTTTGTTTTTGTTTATCAAGTAAGTATTTACATACTTACTTGATTTTGGATTTTCAAAGTTGGGTTTTTACTCTTAAATTGCACATATAAGAAACAAGGGTCACAATATAACAATACAGGTTAATCACCATAAAATAATGCCTTTTCCTAAGGGTCAGTTCACACCGCGACGATACGCGACGCTACGAGGCGCTGCATTTTTAAGATAGCTATTGAAAATTAAACTTTATTCACTACATAAAACACGTTTCATATGACATGCGAGTCATACTGCATAAACCGCACATGCACTGCGCAGTGCAGTGCAACATGACATTCTCTTACAATGAAATATGTATTTAAAGGCGCGTCTCCTGCGCCTGTTTTTTTCGAAACATTCCACAAAACATCGAAACATTGGTGTGAGGCTATACACATTTGTGTAGGAATACACAATGTTTTTTTCTTCCGAGATGGACGGAAAACATTCTCCCCAAGGGTAGAGAGGGGAAGGAATGTTTTATTTCTATCAAGTGTTACACCACTCACATCAAACCATTAAACATAGAAATACGGAAGAAATTATTTATCAATCCCAAATCGGTCTATTCGTAACTCCTGATAAATACTAAAATTATTACGGGTCAGTCTATATGGCCTAACTCGAAATCTAGAGGTCTAAAAAGGCCACTTTATGTGTTCATATTATGTTTCATATATTTTTTCGATACAAAAATCGTGAAATGGTAAAATGGCTACATGATTCATCTGATTTCATCAAGTTTTCAATAGAAATGTGTATAATATGAGTTGAAAAAAATATATAAAACACCTAAAGTGGCCTTTTTAGAGGCCGTGTTTTCTCTTAGATTTTGCATCTGCAATCGCTAAAACTGCGAGTGCTTACGTCTTCCTCATCGGAACTCATGATCTTGTCTACACAAATTTTTTTGTTTCAATCAAAAACATTTTCGATAGCTAGAGACAGCTTGTGTATGAAAACAAATGTTTTTGTTTCATGTTTTCTGTGTAATGTTTCGAAAAAACATGAGCAGGCTATGTAGGGTTGCCATCCGTCCGGGGTTCCCCGGATTTGTCCCAGTTTAGAGGGCGTCCGGGGAGCGTCCGGGCCGGAATTCATTTGCTGTCCGGATTTTTTGTAGGCACATTAATTAATGAGGCGTATTTTGTTTGTTTTGTTTTGATTTGAAGAAATAATAAAAAAAGATTATCAAGTAATTAAATATTATTTTTAAACAAAAAATTAACCGACTTCCAAAGTAAAAATACACAAAAAAGTGTGAAACAAGTCTTATTTTCTCAATAATTCCCCTTTTAAATTCGGCTAAAATTTTAACTATTTCTCTACTCAATCTTCTTAATTTTTAAGTCGGTACCAGCAAATTTTAACGTGAGTTCTATAAAATATTGTAGGGTATTGTTTGAGCTGGTACCGACTTTAAAATGAAGAAGATTGAGTAGAGTCATAGTTAAAATTTTTGCCGAATTTAAAAGGTGAATCATTTAGAAAATAAGATTTATTTCATATTTTAGAGTAATTTTACCTCTGAGAGGACCTTTATGCCGAAGACATAAAGATCACTCTCATAGAAACTCCGTGGTATATTATTTCTGCGGGAATTAATATACCTAGCTATAGCGACTCCCCCCATGTGGCAGGATCCCCCTGTGCAAGGCGCTGGGTGTGCGGGTGACGGCGACAGTGTTCACGGCCGCAGCGTCGCAGGCCGTGGCGGCGCGCGCCGGCTTCCAGCTCCTACGCGAGATCTCGTACGCGGAACTCGCCGAGCGCGGCTTCCGCTTCCCCGGCGTCGAGCAGGACACCAAGTCCTCCAAACTCATGGCTCTACTCATTGAGTAATGCACAGACTACTAAGGGGATACTACGTATCAGTAGTGTCTTTAAGTTAAATAGTAAACATAACCCCCCTTACTAATAAAAGTATTTACATGACGGATAACTTATACAACGTTGCTGTCTTTGTCTGATGCGTTGGAAATGTCACTTAGCAGACAAAGACATTAGTAAGGGGGTTTATAGGTGTATTGCTTTAACTGCTTTGTTAGTAACTTTCTGTATTATATAGCCAATTTATCCCAGGCACCAAAGGGTTTACTATTATTTTATATGTATTAAAATTTTTAAGTGAAGTAAATCATACGTAAATACTTAAATATATACAGCCAAACGTATTACCGCCTCTTATTTTGGAAGTTGGTAAAAAAATTAATTATAAATTACCAAGTGCAAGGAGTATTATTATTTTAGTACCAACCTATTGCTTTTTGTATAAGTAGAAGTATCATTACTATTTAGTATTTACTAAGTTCAGTAGCGCCAGAGGCCTTATCCATTCTATAAAGTCTATAACGTCTTAGATAACGAAAGATAAACTTTCGTTAAAACAAAGTTCATGTATATCGTTTTTGTCATCTAAAACTACCCCGGCCACCTTGCCCCGGCAAGGCGGCCAAGTTTATTCTGTATTCTGAGGCGGCCAAATGGTAAATATCAAAAAGGTAAATGTCAATGCTAGTGCTATAAGATTGTCAAATATACAAGGATCTCTGGCCTGCCCCGGGGTAGATTTCAGATGCCGAAAACCCTAAACAATATCGAGAGGCGTTTTATTCTTTTTAGTTCCTTCTGTTAAAGCAAATTCAATCAGGAGTCGGAACTTAAAGCGTCAAAATCCGAAATTGAATGTTATGATCTGCGTGAATGAGAAGATGAAGAAATGTTGCTAGATCTGTCATGTGTCAAATGCAGCTTTGCCGGGGAATTCAATGTGTGACGTTGTTGTTTTTTGTATTTCTCTATAAATTTGTGTTATTTCGGTTTTTAATGTGTAATATTGCTAGAATATTAATCATTAAATATTCGTTAACGTGGATAAGTGTAGGCAAGTGGTGCAACTTCATAAAACGTTCGTGTGCCCTCCAAAACTCCCTAGGAACTTTCACTGAATCGACTGACTTGACTCATTGACTATTTGTTTGGACTTTTACTAGACTTTACACTTGAAGATTTAGAAATATGGTGTTGAAAACTTATACGAGAATTCTACTTACCGCATTTTTAACTTGACACTGGCAAATGATTTTAAGCGGTAACGCCTTCAATAAATAAATAAAAAAAGTAATGTGTCAAATGTCAAGTTCATTCGATGTTTGTCAAATAATGACAGTTTTCAAGCGGTTGTTGACTTCGTAGTATCAGTAGTATCTTCGCATTTTAGTTGAAACAAAATCTATTTACCATACAATATCTTGTTTGGCTGGACTAGAATTCCAGAGTTATATATTAATTATAACGTTAACAAATTGAGTTACTTTACTAGTGAACTGGTAATAAAATAATGTAACTTGTCGCGTAGCTCCGAAATATAATATTAAAATGTAAATATTCTACTGGTCGTAGGTCTTCCCATATACGACGACCTAAACAGAGCAATTTACAATTATTAGGCAGCGTCTACATAGGCGTTGTGCGTCTAATTTTGCGGAATTGCGAGACTACTCGGGTGTTGGTTTTTTAACGTTTTACAATTTCCTATTGCTTGACGAGCATCCGTGTTGCAAAAATCGAGAGTCGTTAGTAAGGCGGAGTGGCGAATAATTGTGAACTGTTGCAGTGTTGTGTTGTGACTTGTGAAGCAAGTGTAGTGACATGTGCTGGGCGTGTGTAGCGCGCGGAGCCCTCGCCCAGGCGTGACGCCGGAGACCGCCAGACCCCCTCTGAGAACGTGAGTTTAAATATATCACAACCGACAACATACATATTACTTCTATGTAATTTGTATTTCGTAAATACGAAATGATGTATGAAGTTTATAAGCAAACATGCTACAATAACTTATGTACCGCAGTCCACACCATAAACTTAACATGTTCTCTCATTGCTAGCTTCACATCTGTAACTTATTGTGTAAAAGTCTAATTAAGTAGACTTTATAATTACAAATAATGTAAAACTAGAAATATTACTTTATTACCAAAGTCACATAATGAAGTAATTATACAAACAATTAGATGGTTGTGGAATCCATTTCATTTCATTGGGAAATGCCTGTAATATTTTAAGAATGTAATTAAAAATATTTTGCATCATAAAGCTTTTAAATAGGAGGGATGCAATAGAATCCTTAGCTATATATAATAGTAATAGAAAAAAAAACACAATTCCTTGTGTATATGGTGAAGGAAACCACAGTGGAAAAACGTGTGTATCTATGACAATTTACAAAGGCCCATAAAGTCTGCCAACCTACTAACATTACCTTCCTCACCTTTTTTTTTTTTTTTCGTCCCCCTAACATTATCAGGGCTGCTCCCTTCCTCACCTTTAGGAGAGGCCTCCTCATTGGGGTAGTGGTCAGTGATGATACAATATTGAAGAGTTAAACACCTCTACAAATATGGCATAATATTTTGCAATAAACTAATACTAGAAATAGTTTCCCAACAGTGTTAGACACCATTTCTGTTTTATTTATTTTACAATTGCAAATAGTTTGCACCATTTGCAATTGAGCAAAAAGAGGTTTAACTTCTAAATTAGCCCCATGCAAATATACTGGCTAGTAGGTACTGGCCAAGTAACTTGTAGGTCCGTGTTTGGAAAGTGTGCAAAGTTTTGTGGTTTAATTAACACTTGTTAATCTTAAAAGATTCAAGATTGTATTAGGGAATCTAATTCATTGTTTATGACTGACTTTGACAGTTGACTGTTGTCATAATTGGTTTTGTATTATTAATGTTATTATCATCAAACTGACATGTCATTCATATAAACTGTATTGTGACCGCATGCCATTTTTATAATACAAATAAATGATGAGAACAGCACTTAATCTGCTTATGAAATAGATTCCCTGATAGAACATAAATAATTTTGATAATGATCTTCAAATCATTGAAATATATCCCTGGATAAATTGTTTTGAATTTTAATGTACATTTTCCTGCATTTGCTATCATTTGTTTCGTTTTTTATTGCAATTTCTTCCTACTTTGGCAATTTCAAAGTCGTAGAAATAAGTATTTTGTTAAATTCATGCAAATTCTTTGGAATACTTTTAAACGAAAATAAAATAAATCTGAATCTGAATCCTACCTAGTACCTACAAACATTTTCAATCATGTACTTAATTAAACCTTTTTTTATGAATTAGGCAAAAGACTTTATGCCTAGTGGTGGAAATTTAACCATAATTTATTTAATTTTTAAGTCAACTTTATAGCTCTTTTGCCTCGTAGGTACGAAATAAAAAATGTTATTATGTTGTTTATTGAATGTAAAAGACAAACTGACAAACACCAACTTGTGATAAAATTTTAAATGCATCATAGTGTGAGTTATTGTCTGAGGTTGTGTGTGTAACATTATTTTTATTAACTGTATTTTTAAGCATTATTATAAAAACAATTTAGTGCAGTTCACTCCTCCTCCATATAGATTACAAATTTTAACTGTACCTATCAAATTTCATACACCTCCATTAGTACAATTTTTGTCAAAAGGGGTACAAAGTTTTTGCTTCACATAAATACCTATATAATTTAAGATTGTTATATTTACTGAAATATTATTTTCCTCGAGGTACTTAATTTACAACACAAATTAAAAGCAAAGTAAAGCCTACTAAAAGCATAGTCAATGGCTTGAGCTACATTCTTTAAAAAAAATACAAACACTATGAATATATAACAACCATATCTAATCTACCAATTCATATTATATTAAAGCATGTATTCTTGTTATAATAAAATATGTGATGGCTTGAGTTTAGTAAAAAGCGCGTGTATGACGCAATCCTGTGCGTTTAATCTGCGGAGCTGGTCATCCTAATTGCCCTTAATTGGTGCTGCGGCGATATCGGCCGCCCTCGAGCAAGAATGTGCTTTATGTGTGGGCAGGAGGAGTGGTTATTTCGTGTCGTGGTAGTTTTATGATCAGATCATCGATGCATCATGCCGCTCAGTCTCACGGGCCATGCCTGGCCGTGATACGTCCTGTGAGCAGGGTCAGGATATACTACTAAGCTAGTGTATTGTAGTTAGAATGTAAGCTAGCTGCTTGTGGTTGCTGATGAACATTGGCAGATGACAAACCAGATGTAACGGTCATATAAATACCCGCACTCACCATCCAGCACACTGCTGCGTGCGCTCGCGCAACGTGAGTCGGTATTTAGTAAATTAATTAGTTATATTATTTATTGCCTATTGCCGCGGAGATCTCACGCTGGAGAGAAATCTCTCGCTGGTGAAACATCACGTCCGGCGCTTTCCACTTTCCTTCAAACACCATGAACGCCGAGACACCATGACGCGACGCGCCTACCTAATCACAAGTCACAACATACATATTTAACACAAACATTTCTGTGTGTTCGTGTCAGTAGCTTGAAGAGGAACAGCTCAATTAGAATTAGATTTAGTTTGCTTCAGAATTTTACGACGGGAATAATGTTCCGAGTGTAAAGTTCAGCATAGTATCCAAAGGCGATCCCGACTTCCGAGTATACTCATTTCGCCCCCAATCTACAACTACTAGAAAACTGTGTAAAGTCGTAAAAATTGTATTGCAATAGTGGAAGTGTCTATGGGTGCTATTTTCCACTCGGCTAGTTGCTACAAAATTTAAAAAATCACCCAAGCGTATATTGTTGGTTCACGCACACGGCACAGTATAATGTGGTTAAATAGACATGGATTAAACTATAGTTTTCGCTTTTTCTTCTTGTTTAATATCTTTCAGATTCAATTCAATCTAAAATTTAACAAAAAGATGAAATTCGACCAAATCAATGTGTCATTGTATTTCTCTATTGCGCGCTAAATGACATTTAAATTGGTAGCACTCTTACAGCATAGTATTGTTTCATTGTTTACATGTAGATTTAATTGGATCTGAACGGGGTACAAGTCCACCTTCGTGAATATTTTCGCCGGCCTTCATTACAATTCCGCCTGTCCTCGTGTTTATACGATGTATAAGGCAGTCTGGATTGTCTCGCGGCACAATACCACACGGTACGGCCTCGCCTTCCGGATGCCCAAGTTAAGTAAATAGGGCATAAAGGAAAGGTTACATCGCTCACCACCACACAGCCGGCTATAATATTCCACTCGATAAGAAGATATTTAAAAACAAGTTATATACGTATATTAAGGGCCTGTGTCACAATCTTCTAATAAGTGTCGGATAGCCTACTCGGAATTTTCGTCGCTACTTACTGTATATCGAGCGACGGAGAGAAAACCTGCAAATAACTGACACTATAATTATCAGTAGATTGTGAAACAGGCCCTAAATATTTTTTTATTGGTAAGGTACTCTGTTCGGATTCAATAGAATCCAAACGCGAACAACAAGAATACATTTAAATTACCAATTCAAGTGTCACCAGGTCTATTGATCGTGCTGCGTGCAGTAATGAAACACATTGAAACATTCGTTTGGTCAACTTCAATGTTTCAGTTTACGCTTAGACCTGGGGTTCGATTCTGCTATTAAAGTCCTGCAATAATACAGTTACGATCCGGTCCCGATATGTCAAAACTGCAAAATGGTATTCTCATAAACGTCAAACACGTTTTGATTGATCCAATCGCCAAAAATCAGTTTATGATTTTAAGACGATTCATTTATAATTTTAAAGAGCCTCTAGTTTCTAGTATCCTCACTCGTCGAAACACAATGCAAACGCGGTTTCACGGCAGATTTCTGCGAGACTGTTATATTACTCCAGCCAAGCCGTTCGTGTCAAAGTATGGTTCTCCTGAAAGTGCTGTACATTACCGCGCGCGGTGGAATACATCCCCCAGCGGGGCTAGCACACGTAAGGTCAGCGGGATGAGTCACGCTGACGCAACCCTTTGTCAGCCCTCAGGGTGCGACCTCGAAGTAGGGTGGGTGGCAGATAGCGCGGGAATGTTATCACTCGCCCGGTTACCTAACCACTCAACTTAAGTGCTATTCCAGGAGGAGTAATCGAATGAGTCTATATTCATTGATGAATTACTGCCGAACACTGGAACGATGGCTAAATTAAGTGACGCTCAAGTCATATGCTGTCCTTGTCATTTCGGCTAGCAGAGACGGCGACAGCCTGTGTATAGGAGGGCTCTTAATTTTGATTAGCGTTTCAGTATTCGGCCGTTAGTACCAAATTATAATAATTTCTAAAATAGAGGAAGTGAAAAAGGCGATAGCGGATATTGAACCGAAAGCAAAACTTAGTTTATCTAATTAACTTGCCGAATGCCGCCCCTACGTAAACTTGTGTGGTCTGCCGCCTGTGGCCTGTGTGATTTACAGGTGTTTTATTACATCAAACATGTTCACTGTTCAGTGTTCTGTGTAACTTGTAAGAGTTCACGTTGTGTTGTTGTTGTCCTATGTAGTACACCGTACAAGGTACAACATCTAGGGCGAAGCACAGTCATCCCAAAACTCAATAACAAATGAATAGTGACAGCTTGCAAGTGGTGACTAAATAATGATTTTACCTAGAATTCTAGAATAATAAAATGTAACAGGTTTCTTAATTTCAATAAAAGTGGATTGTCTCTATTACTTCCTTCTTCCTCAAATTAATGGGCTTATGTCCACAATACATTTAAATATCTGTTGTTCATTATATTTTATACTTACGTTATTAACTCGTAGGCCAATTTTAAGTTATCGGTAACCGATCTCCCAAAAACATTAAATGTGTTACAATGTGCGAAAGAAAACTACTGGACAGGCCCTTTTATGCCTGTCGAGTGTCGCATGGTGAAGTTTGACCTTACTTTAATTCTTGTTCTTAGTGGTACAGTCAAGTCAAGTCAATTTTTTTTATTCAAAATTGGTATTCTTATACATTGTCTGAACATCGGTCTACATGATACCTACCACCGGTTCGGGAACTAGCCCGGCGAGAAGAACCGGCGTAAGAAACTCGCACGGGGCCATTTTTTGGAATAGATAGAAAATTGTTATTTAAAAAAAATGTATATTTTTACAATATGAAAACTTAGTCTATATAATATTAACAAAAGTGAGATACATATAGTACATAGAAACGGCCTTGCAGGTGTCCATCCTATTCCCATGGTGTGCGATTGTCATTTGTCAATAAAGTCATTGTAAGCTTTAGCACACAAACGTTTAACTACTTTTTTAAATTTATTAATGGAAATATTTTGAAAGTTTGCTGGGATTTTATTGTATAGGCGTATACATTCAGTACAGGCTTAACAACGGACTCCGACTGTCATTTCACTCGGTCGTGCTCCAGTCTCCACATACATTAGTGTAATCCGTTTAACTACCGCCTCGTCAGTTGTCATACAATCACACGAACGAAATGCCGTACTTATTGCTCTACTGACTACTAATCACTCCCCAACTAGAAAGATGATGACGAAATAAAATGTTGAGACAGCTCATCTCGGAGACTATTCTCTCTCTGGATCCTCGAATCGACATTGTACTTCGTTCAGATTCAATTTAATTTAAATGTGAACAGAGAAGCAGTAGCGCGCATTAATACCACCAGTTTATACGTCACTTATTTACCGCTGCACCCTGTAGTAAAGAAATACAATGTTAGAGTATAGTATGGATTTTCGTCTCTCACGGCCTGTCTCTACTTCAATTGATATCCCTGAGATTGGTGTTTGTTTGTTTTTGTGTAGTTGGTAGCTTTATGCAATAGGTAGGGCGAAAACGATCTATTCACGACTGCGATCGGTCGCCACCGCTGCACAAATTGTCGTACATTTTGAATAGTCGCCGCTACCAGTGACACCGTGACACGCGGCAGCGTGGTGTAGCTACAATCCAGTAGCCACTGGCGGCTAGCCGGGTATAGCGACGATCAGTCGCGGTCTCCACTATTACTGCGTAGTACGCACGCATGTGTGTGCCTGGCTCCCTGCAGGCGCGGTGCACGTTTCGCATTGCGGCAGGCGGGATGTGGGTCAAGGCCCGGGATGCTTATTACCCCGGCCCCGGGCCCGCTGTTGCCGCGTCACAATGCTCGCTCCAGTTGGGAACAGGAACCACGTGGTGCATATCGATATACGCTGTAATACTGTATACTATTGAGTGCTGGTACAGAGCATTGCGGCACCCGCGTGATCTAGTTTTCTCAATGGTGGCGATGTACGAAGTGCAGTGTGTGATTTTACCTGTGATAGGTCCTTTATGCCGACGATATAAGATCATTCATAGGAACTCCGAGGTAAAATAACTCTTAACGGACTATATATACGAAAAACCAATCCCACAGAAATCATTTTCTGAATATAAAATAATGCCAAGACGAGACCAAATAACTTACCACTGTCAATAAGTTACCAGCACCCTATCATCTGGGTCGTAGTCGTAGTTTTTATGATTATGATGCTGTTTTCACTAGGAGATAAGAATTTTTAGGGTAATATTTCATGAATACAATGTTTGTCGCTGAAATGTTTTCCACGGAAGTTCGCGTGTCTATTCTCGGAATCATCTGCGGAAAGATTAATCGCCGGGAGAAAAGAAGTGTATTTGCCTCTGACTCATGATCGCATTTAGATGAGCTCCACGGTCTCGTCCTGACGATGTAATAATTGTGTGAACGCTAGTAGAGCCCGGTGTCGGCCAGTCGGTGCTCTGCAATGGTACGGTGGTCCGCCACAATGGCTTTACCGCAATATTAGATTGTAGAGTGTAGACGCTACGTTATATGAAGTAGCATTTATTTGCCCGCGTCTACTCCCGTAAATACAGTACCTTTCCCACGGGATTCAATATAAAAAGTAGCGTATGTGTAATATTCTAGAAATCTAGAAGCTCAATTCTCGTATTTAAAGTACACTTTAATTTTACTTTGATTGAATTATAAGCGAAGCTAGATGTTATCATAAACTGATTTTGTGAAGTTTGGACCAATCAGAACGCGATGACACTAGTTTAACAATTACGAGAATACCGGTTTGGCAGTTTAAGCGTATAGGGACTTGATTGTTATTGTATAATTGCAGGTTTTATTTAGCAAAATTGACGCTCAGAGTTTAAACTACTACCATACCAAAATTCATCAAAATCCAATCTGTAGTTTGTGCGCAAAAGCGTAATAAACATCCAACCATCCATCAATCCGTCGTCTTTAAATTAAAACATTCACATTTATAATAGTAGTATAAGATAGTAATAGGATGGAAAGATGTTCAGGGCTCACGTATAAACAGACACTGAATTCGAACAGGTTATTTTATGATTTATTCTAGCAAAATATATAATTTCCTCATCATAGACAGGTTTGTCTTCCGCGCGAAAGAAGTTGAGAGACATCTAGCCGCTAACGACATGTCACATGCGTTGATAGTTGATACGTGATCTGCGACTTGTTAATTTCGCGTACTCGCGGTTGTTAGTTTTCTATTGATTTTCCTTTACATAGTTTTTCCGGTCCCACAGGAGTTTTACCCTCGCTGTGAGCCCGCGGGGGAGGGGGGAGGGAGCGGGTAAACGCCGCGCAGGCGCAGGGGTCAATTGCGTGACGTCACTGTCTAGGCCCTAAGCGTGAGTCGCGACAGCGCGGCGCCACGCCGGCATCCCTGATACTAGGGCTACAGCACCACACTGATGTTAAATGATCAATATTGACAATGCTCAGTGCTCACTATAGTTCATTCGAATTGAGTTTGCAGTGGGTCATCAGTGCAAATGTCAAAATGGCTGACATTTGCACTGATGACTTTACTGCAACTATATACTGCGAATGAACTATGGTGAACGGTCGTTGATCTTCGCGATAGTCATTATCGATGTTCTCAGCTCATCTCTTTACCATGTTCCGTATCCATAAGTAACCCAGCCAATCAAAGTTAACATCTATGTATTCTAACTTCTAAGACCTTGTCCAGAAAAGGCGAATTACGGGCGTAAATCCCGAAAAATTCGGGACGAACACGTGCATACTGTTTTGTAGTGAATTCGCCCTTTCTGGACATGGTGTAACGAGCAAAATTGAGTAAATATTGTACTATCATCAGCCTCCCAACTAGCGACTGGCGAAAACAAGAGGGTGAGCGGTGGAACTGGACTGTCAGCTCTGTGTGTCAGCAGGTTGCCGGCTCGTTGCATAAACAGAAGTAGGTCCGTTATGTACGCAGATTACGTGTGACGCGACACGCCACGCGGGCGGCGGCCGGCAGGCCACGCCTGACGCCACTGATCACTGGGCACTGACACGGAGAGACGACTTACAAGTTACAACTCTACAGTAATCAATTAATACGTGATCATAGGTTGCTGACTTTGCATAAAAATAAAATTTAAACATTTAAGTAAACCCCGAAATGTCAAGCATGATGAATTATACCTAAGAACACTTTAAGTATCGATCACCTTTCAAACAAAAAAAACTAGATTCAAAGCTGTTCATCCGCACTAGGGTTTGGGAATTCCTGACAATTTCAAAGTCAACACCAGGCAGCCTACAGTCACAGTCCCGGGAAGTCCCGGGACTTCGAGACTTAAGATTTTCTGTTTTTTAAAGAGGGATAAGCCTTTTTGGAAAAATTTTAATTGAGTTAATTTTTGATGTAACGTATTTTAAATAATCTAACCTAACCGAGAGCATCTCGGGACATGTTCCGTAACTATCAACGCGTAAATAGGTTTTCCTTGAATTACTTCAAAAGTTGTTGGTCGATTTTGGTCAAAATAATTTTTCATCCTCACTTGTGAAATGGAAAGCGAAAAAAAGAAAGAAAAAATATATAATAATATTATATTTTAAAATATAAAATTATTAATATTTTATGATGCCAAAACCGAGATCTACACACAGTAGTTGATGTCATTCTACTTGTCTAACATATTTAAATCAATCCACGCTTTCTTCACGCAAATTTTGAGCTTAAGAAAGCGTTCGGCCATCACAATTACGGAATTCCACCTTGTTTATTTACTCTTTCAATTATTTGAAAATAAAAATTATTACATAACAATTTCGACAATCTTGTCTCATCCCGAAAGTCCCGGTACTCGAGACAACTAAAATTACGAAAAGTCCCGGAACTTAAAGACACGAGACGTCCCGGGACCCAAACCTAATCCACACACACAGACATACAGACACGTCAAACTTATAACACCTCTCTGTTATCGTTGGGACTGGAAGTTAAAAATGAGATAGTCGGAATGGGATAATCTTTTATTTTAATTTATCCTACACGATGGGGTAGAATGAAAAAATATTTTTTATCTCCACTTCACATGTATGGAGAGCCATACAGCCAATAACATATACAATTATTATTATTTTATGTTGCCAAAACCGAGACGACACAATCTAATAAATATACCAAATTTTATCCATTTATATTCATAATTACAGAAGCTAGAAGCGCGAACAGACAGACAGACAGACAGACGGACGGACAGAGCGAAACTATAACGGTTCCTTGTGTATTACGGAACCCTTAAAATGGAATATCAAAGCTTTCGTCCCATTAAAATTTGTTATTGGTCTAAGCATTGTTTTTGTGACAACTTTTTATGTTTTTCTCATGTCTCGTGGGCCATAATATGGGCGCCGAGGCTGCTCGCCGTCGCGCCGGGACAAGTACGTACTGTGTACATCCCTGTGATAATGCGAAATACCCTGCACGCTGGTGCCTGATGCCCGCGGTTCTTATTGCACGCTGCCCACATGGCGCGTGTGAACATACATACAAGTACAACCATACAGGCTACAGCAGCATCTAACGGGCGTACACGCAAAAATAACGAGTGTGCTTTAGACCACTGCACACGACTGAAGTCAAACTCGCAAACGAACTACTGACTGAGATATACCTAATGTGTATATATTTCATGCACTCAGTGGTGGATTTACACTAGGGGCAGTCAGGGCTAGTGCCCAGGGCGGCAAATTTTGTGGGGCGGCAAAATTTGCAGTAAAAAAATTTTTTAGAATTATTTTTTTACAATTATTATCAAAATTGCACGTTATAATAATTAATTAATTCTATTAATTAATCATTTTTTATTGCTTGTTTGAAACGAGTTAAAAACTACTTACGTTTTACAATGACTGCAAATAGTCTCAAAAGATTGGAAGAAGAAGATATTCTATGCATAGAATATGTACGTGTACGTCTACTGTAACGTTTAGATTGTGAAGATTTAATTGAC
The DNA here is from genome assembly GCA_963565745.1 of Phengaris arion. NCBI lineage: Eukaryota > Metazoa > Arthropoda > Insecta > Lepidoptera > Lycaenidae > Phengaris > Phengaris arion. The sequence continues at coordinate 17,033,216 of OY751434.1, read as the reverse complement.
CAATTTACAAAGTCAGGTGTGTTTGCCGGACAAACAAATGTAATACAATCATAAGTCATCGTTAGTGCAGAATTCATGATTCTTACAAAGATATAATATGATTGGCTTCGCTGGGCGCTCGATCAATGATTTGTCTATGGATACTTGGAACAAAAACAAATATTTTTTATATTATTGAAGTATATAATATATAATAAAATTTATGCAATGAAGCAAGCAATTAGTTATTCTATTAAAAAAAATAAGATATAAAAACTATAATTTTAAGTAAAATTTCTGTGATAGGGCGGCATTTTCTTCAGTGTCCAGGGCGGCACTAATTTTAAATCCGGCCCTGCATGCACTGGCTATGAGATGAGCTGTACTTCTTTTTTTTTTTCTAAAAAGTAAACTATGTCCTAGCCCGTCTCTATGTTTGTGCCAAATTTCATCAAAATAGATTCAGTAATTTCGGAGCATATTCAATGCGAACAAACAAATCTTTTCTCTTTATTATATTAGTGTAGAATGTAGATAATAATTGAAGATGTAAGATGTCACGTCAAAAAGTATGTTCCGCCCAACGTGGGGCTCGAACCCACGACCCTGAGATTAAGAGTCTCATGCTCTACCGACTGAGCTAGCCGGGCTGGTGCGATCGTGACGAATTATCTCTAAACAATCAAAATATGTCAGCTTTTTGTTAAACAAGTTATTTTAGCAGCATTTTTAAGTTAATTAATTTTTAACCCCTGGCGAAACAGGGGTGTTATAAGTTTCACGTGTCTGTACTATGTGAGTGTGTGTGGCATCGTAGCTCCCAAAACGGATGAATTGATTTTGATCGAGTTTATATTTGTTTGAAAGCTGACGTGATCGAGTGTTTCTTGCTACAATTCAACATCATCAGCTCGCTGCCTGCAACTATTGGCGACTGGCGACTGAAGGAAGACGTGGATGGCGCGACGCGCGACGCGGTGTCTACCTCGTAGAGCGGTATAAAGACCGCAGCTGTCAGATGATCCAATTTAAATGTCACTTATTTACTGTGCAATAATTAATTAAATACAATGACGAATTAATTTGGTTGAATTTATTCTTTTTCTTTACGTTAGCAGTAAATTTAGCTGTTAGGGCAAAAATTTTGCGTGGAGAAGCTGCCTCAATCGCGTCGTTACATAAATGACAACTTTCCAAAAGTGTGCATATCCATCGTCTAGCCGCTGGCTGTGACGGTAAATTTTTTTTTTAAATGTATTTATTCAAGTATTTTACATAATTGTTTATTATTATATATATATATATATATATATATATATATATATATATATATATATATATATATATCTAATTAAACAATATAACACACAATAATAAACTATTAATAAACTAAAAATTCAATAACAAAATATTTTTCTTCTTTTATGAAACAAAACAAAACCTTATAGTGTAGCATAATAATTTTAACATAATATAAAGTAAGCTTAAAATTAATAACAACAATCAATGATTAATTATGTGCTCTTTTAAAAAAAAAATTATTACTATTTAAGTATACTATATACAGCCTTTTTCCAAAAAATAACTTTTCAATTTTTGCTTTAACTTAGTTTTACTTAGTTTTTTACTGTCACCCCTTATAAAATCAATTTTATTGTATATATTAGGAGTCAAATATCTCCTATAATTTAACCGTGCGATATTTAACGCGACACATCACACACTGCGTAGTGGGTAGGGCCGCGCACACACAGCATAACACATCATAACAAACATAACAAACAAACAAACAAACAAAACAAACATAACAAATCATAACTAAGTAGCTGAAATGAAGACAGGCGTTTACTAGTATAAGAAATTACGACTTCTATAGTATTATTTAAATTATAAGTTATTGTTTAGTGTTAACATTCTACCAAACTACACATTAAAAACCTAAAAAACACAAATTTAGAGAAAAAATACAGAAACTGCAACGACAATCTTCCACATTACCGCCAAAACTCAGAATAGATTTTAATGGTTCATATTCTACCAATATTACACACTAAGAATCGAAATAAAACTTTATGTAAGAGGTGACCGTAATCCAATAATATTACAATAAAAAAAGTTGAAAATTAAAAAAAAAAACAGTTAATGTTGCCAGCCCTACGAGTGAAATCCTTTTCGAGCGAGTCCCCCGACAATCTGGTGACACCGATTACTTATTCATAAACGTACTAATTCTACATACACTCCGCTAACAGTATTCCGAGAATTTTAAAGGACTACTTATTATTGCCGTGGTTAGATACATAGTTAATACCCAAAGAAAATAAAGTTTATTGTACATATAATAATTCATTTAATATTGTATTAGAAAATATTTAAATATTAATTAGAATATATTTAGGTAGTAAGGAGTTAGAAAGTTGTAAGTCCAACCGCATTAAGTTTGTAAATACGAATACTGAAAAAACTTAGGCCTTTTCATCCGTTATTGGATAATTTATACAGTATTCTCCGAGCGAAGTAACCTATACTGTAGTGACTGGGACAGTTGATTTTTAAATGTCGTATGGTTGCCCAAGCACATACGGCATTCTTACAACATAGTCAGCCTAGTCCAGAGGAATGGCTGGTCAATACATCTGAGGCCAACCATGTGCGGGTATCCTCACGATATTTTCCTTTACCGTTAGAGCGTCCGTATAATGTTCTTGAGATCTGAAAAAGTCTCATTGGTACACGCCACAACCTGGGAATCGAACCTGCACTCTCTCGAAAATACTTCCAAATACTAAAAATATGGTAGTATTTATATATCATATGAAGATGATGCTAAGCCTAAGCCTGATCCCTATTCAATGTTCATTCAGCCGCACTGCACTTACCCTAGCCTGGTATTGAATTTTATGGTACATTGTCATAATTTTGATTTCGTTGGTAGTTATTAATATACCATGCATGTAATAAGTGGCATCGTATGTAATTAATGCTGCTAATTGAAAGCATATAATAGATTATAAAATATAAATCAAACGGTCGAACCGGTTCGCTTTCTAACGTCGACGCGTCGCGTCAGCCGGTTCCGGAGCCGAAGACGACGCGTGAGCTGCTTGCAAAAATATAATTATACTTGAGTAGTTTGGTTTCATAATTGGTCAAATCCCAAAATACACCTTTTTAAACTGACAATGCAGCTATATTCACTTTGTTAAAATAAACCATTATTTTTTTCTCAAACCCGGCCAAATCCTTGCGTTTGCCTTTAAAATAGACTTCAAACGTGATATTGGTATCAATAACGGTCAAATCCTGGACAGTTAATTATCAAAATTAGATAAATCCACTTCAACCAATCAGGGATGAGTTCTTAGTATGGGACCAACAGCCATTTTAAATTCTTGTCCTTGACGTAGCTTGCCACGAAGAGTGTTTCTCCGCGTTTTTTATTGAATAAAAATAGTTAAATTGTAAGATTCGCCAGAGAATATACAAGAAACAGAAGGTAATTTATCGAGAAAACGGATTCCTCAAACAAAAAAGTGGAAGTGCAATGAGAAAAAAGTTTCTCGGTAAGTAAACTTTTTGCTTCACCTCGCCGAGTATTTGCCAGCAGGGGAGTTTAACATTTTAGTTTTTGGTTACCTTTTGTGTGAATATTTGATAGAACTTGTACAATGTTTATTTTTATGAACTTACATTTCTATAATTCATGTGCTTCTAAACTTCAACTCTATATTTATTGTTATTTTATTTTGTGGTTGAAAAATGATCGCTAAAACGCGTGAAATTCACGCGTTTTAGCGATCATTCAATTCACAATCAATCACACAACATCATTCATTCACAAGAATCATTCACAAGATCACAATTCAATTCTTTGACTTTAAATGGTGAATAAAGGTAGAGGTACATAGACAAGTTCTTTTGAACCCTAACGTGCATGAGGTGCATGTTAAATTTGACCTTCTTTCCGCAATCCGATTAGGCTCAAATTTTGTAAAGAATTCATTCATCAAAAGTCATGAGGTCCAATATAAACGCTTGTTATACAAGAAAATGTTAACAATAAATTAAATTTCATTTGAAATATGTATGGAGCTGTGATTAGAAGGTTAAATAAATATACTGCATTTTTATTTCTATATTATTTTCCTTCCCATATAATGTAACTTTAATATTTTTGACCACATTTGGCAACCCCTGGCTGATACTGTCATTGAAGTTCAAAACTAGTCAAATCCTTTTATGAACTTTCAAATTCAGCCATATCCTTTTCGTGAACTTTCAAATCTGGTCAAATAATGACTGGAGAATCAAAATTAGACAAATCCAAATTTAAAACATAAATTTTGGTTCTTATTCATATAGGAACAAGGCTTTATTCCCTGTACATTTTATATTGATATCGCATTTGAATTACCCGCTTCAATCTTTGTTTGGTTGGAGGTGGCCATGTGAAAAATATTGAAATCGTGCTATTGTACAAAATGACCTAAAATGGACTTGACCAAATTTGATACCAAACCACTCACTTGTGTGTGCAGACAGAACTGCAGAACTAGGCAGTCTTGAGTATACCGTACAGCCATGACTATACTCTGTTCAGATCCAAAGAAGATAATATTGTATGCAATGTAATATAATGTTTCAGATATCTAAAAAATGTGACGCGGCACTGATTTAGTATTACCTACTAATTGGTGTTTGTTTCGCTACACATTCATAAAATACTGATATGTATAGTGCGATGTGGTCTCGAGTGATTATGCATGCAGACGTAAACCGCATTTATATCAAGTTTCATTGTAATTTATATGTGAGAGATCGGATCACGTACGCTATCGGCCGAGATAATATGGAGCTGGGCTAGAAATGAGCTTACTCGTACACAGCCCACCTTCGTTAACTATAAGCTTGTTAGTCGTTGTCGTTTAAAATCAAACGATGGGCTTTAAATAGCACACCATCAGGGTGCGATATTAGTAATAATTAAAGGGATTGCGGTTCCGACATTGCTGGACAATTAACAGCTGACAGGTTTACGAACCCAACGCATAAAAACTGATGTTACAAAGTTATATTAAAAGCCACTTTCAACCGTATTGTTTCAACCGTGAGTTACGTGTTTTACCGTTTCAGTTAATTTAAACCGTGAAGGTGGCGAAAGTGTGATAATCGCCGATCGGCTGCTGCTGCGTTATCGTTTACTTTTGTTTTCGACTGCGGCCGGCAGTGACCAATTATTAATTGCTTGTTTAGTAATTAGAAACCCTTTGATACACAGGCACAACACCCAGTTTGATTAGATGTTAACTAACCATTAAGCCGTTAGGATTCCAGTAATCCTTATTCCTAGTCAACTTCCGAAAAAAGGGTATAACTTTCTGGTAGAAATTGAAAACATTATTATTTAACAACTTATTAAATTGCTTGTCGGAAGGATATCACATGATAATATTATTACAGCCATTTATTTACAGCCAAGCCTAGCAAGTTTTCAACAATTAACATTCTTCTTTTTGTCATGCCGGTATCATTAGGTAAAGATTAAGATAGCTGGATACTTTTAAGTTCATACTAGATGTTGCCTGCTGCGGTTCCGCCCGCGTAAATACAGTTTCTCACGGGAACACTGTACTTTTTCAGGATAAAAAGTTGCCTATTTCCTTTCCCGTGGTCTACTTCATGTCTGTGCCAAATTTTATAAAAATTGGCCTAGTAGTTTCGGAGTCTATTTAATTCAAACAAACTGACAAATCATCCAAATTTATAACATAAGTATATTTAAGTTATACCAGCTGTAATAGATCCATATACTATAGCTGTATACTGAAAATTGTAAAATAAGAACTGTATAAAAGTAGTGAGGTCAATGGTCATCGGTCGTCATAACGGTGCGCATCAAAAGTGGTGACTAATCGTTGTATTAGTGCTGTTAAAAAGTTTATTCCTAATTATTTTCCTCTTACCTTTCTATAAACATTTTTGGTACCCTAATTAACTCGTATACGGCTATTCGCAATTGACTATTGTGCTAGCGCTGATACGGCCACTGCGGCCAGTGTTGTGGGCCCCAATTGTACGAACCAGTACAATATAACATTAACGGTCTATGTAACGGCAGTTGAAAACTTCTCCAGCTACAAAAACGTAATTGTACTTGCCGAACTGTAGGAGCGAGTTTTCATGACAAGTTTCGTGTTGCCTATTTTGTACATTTTTTATCCGCCGATCCACTTGGAACTGTACAATTAAAGTTTTACTTACTACTATTAATTCATATAATTAACAGTTAAACCTTGGTTAAACCAAAAATTAACGCTTGATGGTCGAGTCAATGGCCTCGCCAGCATTAATAATACCTACTCACACGACGAGGCGCTGCATTTTTAATATAGCGATCAAAAACTCTTTCAAAATCGTCTCGTCTCGGTGTAAGCTGACCCGTAGGAGGTGCCTCGCCACTCGCGTCGCGTCATGACAGCTGACCCATCACTGCGTTACCTCAGCGTCCGCGGGACATACAAGTCATAACAATAACAGCCATTGTTACCGCCAGCATAAGCACAATGGACAATGTTATGACGTAGTTTAGCTAGTATCATCATATTGGGCATCCGACACGCACAAAATATTTTTCAACATCCATACAACAACAGCAACACGATCGGCGTATCGGCGTGTCAGCCGGAAGTAACTTCTTCTTTTGAGTAAGGCGGCCTCAATGAGTTGCCAATGTCAGAGTGGTTTTATGAAGACTTTGCTCTAACTATTGCAGGTCCGGTGAAACAAATAGGGTATAATTACCTAATATTTTACAAAGCTGTTGAACTACATCTAAAACAAACACAAACATACAAGTGTTAGTAATAAAAACGTCACAATTTTATATTGTTAGAATGAATATATGTACATAAAATTTCAATAATGATTTAAAATTAATAGGGCGAGGAATCAAGGTAGGACGAGAATCATAAAGGGAGGGCTGGTTTCTTGGGCAATAGGAGAAAAATGTGATCTAATGTACCTTCGTCTAGGCCACACTCACTAATTATCCTTGACCCTGATCTTTTCAAGGAAAGTGGGTGAGCAACAGTGACGAAGTCTTACTCGGCAGACTGTTGAGCATACTGGTTTGCTACACTGTAAATATTTAAAAAACCACGGTCTAACTGGTACACTACTTTGAATGTCAATGTAGTATTTGCCTTTAATATTACTTGAGCTGGCCCACTCGGTGTTCCACCTGATAGTTAAGTGTTTTTTGGCTATGGGAATTAAGTTTGTACTGACTGAGTCGACCTGATGTTATGGCGTCTTTAGCGTAGGCATCTATACTCTCATTGCCAGTAATTCCGCTGTGACTAGGTATCTATGCTAACACAACATGGATATTCTGGACATGGCAATTCTGGAGAAGCCGTCTTATTTTCAAAATTAATGGTAATTTAGACTTAGAGCGGAACTGTTTAGCTGAAATACCCTCTAAAACTCTTCTGGAGTCCGAAAGATTAAGTGAATTGTTAAGTCCATGAGACTCAATAAATGAGATGGCCTCAAAGATGGTGAGTGCCTCGCCTATAAATACAGAGGAAGTAGGAGGCAATTTGAAATTCAAAATCACATTAACCCTCGGAATCCAGACCGCCGCTCCAACACAACCATCCACCGGAAGTTTAGATGCATCCCTAAAAATAAGCAGCCAATCCATAAAGTGCTGATTAATAATTTGCTGAAAATGACTATTCGCCAGAGAGGAACCTTTATCAATAGGTAAGTTAAGGGTAATGTTTGGGGAGAAAGTCAGTGCCTCATATGGGGTAGAAAAGAGGGTTGAGTCTGCACTGAATAATTGGACAAGGAAGTAGGGTTAACTTACGGTACTGATCAAGAGACAGGGAAGATCTTTATGTCGCCAATAATTGGATGTTGAAATTAATTGGGATAAATAATGTGTAATTTGCCTATAAGGGGGTGGGAGGAATTCTGAAATGCCTTAAATTCTATCCGAAAGGTACCACCGTCTTATATTAAGTGGTGGGTCGTCACACTCAACCTGCAGGGCATTGATTGGAGAAGATTTCATTGCTGATACTATGATCCTTAAAGACTTGATTGAATTTTGTCCAGATCTTTTAATGGAACCTCGTTACATGGTTCCAATAAAAAGGATCCATAATTAAGATGACTGCGGATAAGAGCATTATATAATATTTTTTGGGTATAAGAGTGAGAACCCCACCATACACCACTGACTGACCGTAGGACATTAATATTTTTCTCGCATTTTTGCGAAATATGACTAATTTGATAGGCGCCAGTCATCCTAGAATCCAGATAGACTACTAAAATTTTAACCCTATTCTTAACCGGGAAAACTTGTTCATTATAATGGATGTTGATATCAGGTATAATTTTGGACCGTGTAAATACTATAACGGACCTTTAGAAACCGAAATATTTAAGCCATGTAGGTCTATCCATTCAGTCAGATAGCCAATTGCAGAGTTAACTCGAGCAGAACATTCGGCAATATCCTTTGAGGCTGTACATTGTCAGATCATCGGCATACTGTAAGACCTCACAAAAACTACTAACGGATAAATCTAAATCATGGGTTTAAATGTCATACAGGAGGGGACTAAGGGGGAGGCCTTTGAAAATTAATCGGGGGGAAAGGGAAAAATTTTGAGTGGAAACTATAACAGATCTACAGGAGAGGGAATCGATAATGTAATTGATCATCTTCGCTGGGACACTCAGATTATACAATTTCTGCCTGAACACAGGAAGATGAACCAGCTTCATCCATCTTGACATATCATCGTATGCCGATGATTTGTCAAGGAACACACCCACCACATGCTCCCCTTTCGAAAAGGCGATGCGTATGTCAGTCACGAAGATCCCGAGACCGACCATAGTACTAAAGCCTTTCCGAAACCGAACTGTGTTTTGGATAAAATGCCTTTGCTTTCCATCAGCCATTCCAATCTATTTTTGATTAAATGTTCCAAAAATTTTGCCAAAGTAATAGAAAGAGCAATGGGCCTATAACTAGTTGGGATCATTGCTAAGTTTTACCGGTTTCAGTATCGGTAGAATGATCGTGTCCGCCATTCCTCCGGGGGAATCTCAGATTGGAAAATGCCATTTCAGACATTCAGGCATACTTCTTGAATAACGGGGCCGCTGTTAACTATAAAGGAATATGGTAATCCATCACTCCCTGGAGCGGTATCCTTTAATGAACTTAGAACCAATCGAAATTCCTCCAGAGAAATAGGACTATCTAAATGACTGGTAGGAGGACCAGAAGAAACATAATTTGGTTGTTGGCAAAAAGTTGGTAATAGTTTTGTTCGGTAGGGAGTCGCTAGACCTAGAAATGAGATCAATAAAAAAGATAGTCAAGTTGTCAAGTAAGTTATCGTTCGGGGCTACTGGGGAAATTTCGTTACTAGAGGTATATACGCCTCCATTAGAGGACTGAGAAGATGGTTGCTCAATTATATTTGTATGTTCCTGGTGGTATTACCCAGGGGATATAGGAGGAATGGGGCGACGAGGAGTAAACACAGTCTTTCTGTAGGATGTGGTAACGGGAGATTTCGTCAGTCTGTCTGTTTGTCTTGAAATGTTGACAGTTGCAGAAGGAGAAATCCTGGCAGAATTAGCAAAGTATCGTCTCACATGGGGGAATCGAGCCGATGCCGCCACATATGAGATACTTTCCTGACTCATAACCAATTTTATCTCTTTTTGCCTGGAATATTCCGGGCAAGAGACATCATTGGCTGCGTGCGGACCACTACAGTACGTCCAAGTAAAAGATGTTGCTATACACGTTGCTCCCTCAACGTGAACGATTATAACAGCGTGGTTGTGACCTACACTGTGCCTTAACGTGGTCAAAGCGGCAACATTTATTACACTGTATAGTGGGTAATTTATATGTCTCAACGGAGAGGGAATTATAATAGCAATAAACATGAAGGTAATTTTTGTCCAGTGACTGTCAGAACCACTGATTGGGTAGGTATCCAAATAGGGGAGTTTTAATCATTCATAGTCTCGCGACTCAACCTACGTGCCTTAACTACTTTGCCATAGCCTGACGGAACTTGCATATTTTCAACCACCCCATCGACCAGTCCACAGGGACATTGCGGACAATACCCATGCGGGATACACTGTAAGAGGGAATGGATACAATGTATCCAGCACTTAATATTGCAGGCAGGTCGATGAAAGAATTGGCGTGCTCTGGAGACTTAAATTCGATCGAGACACGATTACGGCCAATCTTCTTAATCCTGTCCATTTTAATATTCTGTACATTATTTTGAAATACAAACTGCACAAATTGAATGGGATTAAGGACAGGACCGCTATCGGTCTCAGGCTTTGATACATGTACTATATAAGGTGCAGCATCGTCAGAACCATAAACTTTTTATTTGCAAAATCTGTGTTAATATAATGCAGTTGGATTGAAGGTACCGAGTGTGCACTATTGGTAATCTTTTTTGCCAAAGGCTAGTTTTTTTTCTTGATTAGTACGTTTTCTATTCGCACTACCTCCTCCGGGGTCCGGGGGATCGGTATCAATTTCCATTTCAGACCACGAAAAGAAACTAGTTACCGGCTTAACCTACAAACAAAAACTTACAAATACTAAATACTTACGACAAGACAAACACGAATAAAACTACACACCACCAAATATAGATAAGATAACTCAACAGATACTTAAAAACCTTCACAATTCCTTAATTAACACCTCCGAAACTAAAAAACAAAAAGACGCTTGTTAACAACACACAACCAAAGAGCAAAGTCCCGGAAGTAACTTAGAACTTTTTTATGGACGACAGGCAGGCGTGTCTTAAAACAGCTTTTAGGTATTTGTTTGTTTTGACAATTAATAGCTAGATGTTATCATGGTAACACCGGCATCGACCGCCACCCGTACCGGACGTGCAGGCTGCTCCAGAGACATCATGTCTGTGGGCTGCTCAGAGCAGGATTGCTAGCTATACATTATAAATCAGATCAAATAGGTTTAGATCCAATTTTAGTTGTCATTAATTTACCGTACAATAAAAATGTTTTGTTAATGGCACATTAATTCGGTCGAACTAAATATTTCTATTATGGTTTATATTAAATTGGATCTGATGATTGTATAGTAAATTCGTACATACTTTAAAAACTATAATCTTATTTGAAACACAAAACACAACTTGCTGGTAAAGATTTTTTATATTTTACTAGATGTTTCCCGAGACTTTGAGCGCGCAAAAGGGAATCTCGCGGGAACCGTACATTTCGCCGAGATAACGAGTAGCCTATGTCCTTCCCCGTGGTTTACTCCATATCTGCACCTAATCTCGTCAAAATCGGTCCAATAGTTTGGGAGCCTATTCAATGCAACCAAATAAACAAATAAGTCTTTCCTCTTTATAATATTAGTAAAAATATGCTAGTTGCTTATAAGTTATGTTGTTTCTTGTGAATATCATATTTCTCGCGTATGCACTACGCACTCTTCTTTCGATAGTACCTATGTAACTTAAAAATAATTTAGTTTTATTATCGATTATTTTCTATACGGTAATTACTTACTTACCTACTACGTTTTATAGACACTTTTAGAATCAAAACAAAATAAATGTAAAAAATGTGTAGAATTATTTGCTTTCTTAAAAAATCTTTTTCTTATATAATCTACTTTGAACAGTAGTTTTTTTGAAAATAAAATATTACATTATAATATTTTGACCCACAATACATTCTTCCCGTATTATCTGGTGGCTGGCAACCCCGGCTGCTGCCCGGCGCGCGGAGCTGTGCGCGGGCCCCGGGGCGGGGAGGGGCGCCTGCTGAGTTCTGTTTGACTGCTGTCAAATGCGATTATTTCCCGACTTGCGTTTCGCATTAATTTCTATAGAAAAGCTATTCGCGTGTAATTTTATTATTATTTTTCTCAGATTACCGTCGCTCGGGCGGTGCCCCGCGATCGTGCGGCAGCTCCAGCCTCGGCGCTGTTACGCTGCAGTGATTGCTATTTCTGTATAACCCAGTTTATCGTAAATATTGTTTTTCGTGGCTGCGATGCAGCGATCTATACATTTTTGTATAATGTTTTCGTATACACGTAACGTCGAGGGCGAGTCCAAAAAGGTCCTAAATTTTTTTCCCTAAGACCTAAAGGAAGGTTTTTCCAAGTGTGTAACATACGAGTTGTGAGTTCGTGTCGCGCCAAAAGTATCTTATCATTAAGTATATCATATCCCCTTTTTGGGTTAATGAATGTTCACATAGTACTTGCAAATACAATAACAAAGTGGTTCCACGGACATGTGAACTGTGTTTGTGTAGTGTCACTGCAGTAGTGTTAGCACTTGTGGCTAGTGCTGGGGAGTGCGGTGTGGTGGTGCTGTAGGGTGTGAGTGATGTAGGGCCGTGACGATGAGGAAGGTACTCAGTGCGTGTGCGGACGGCTGGGCGCTCTGCGGACACAATGTGAGCTGCCACTAGCTGTATGTTGTCTGTATGTCGTTTGTTATTTTCATTTTTTCTATACCCTAACACTAATCTTTCCATTTATTGAATGTATGAATGTTACATTTTATGTTGGAATGAACATAGTTCCTAATGTACAATACTATCCTGACACTCTTGGATATACAATCTTTCACATGCATTTTTTTAAAGGACATGGGAATTTCACTATGACCATGGGGACCAAAAACAAAATTAGGTTATATGTAAGCGTAAGTACACTTACATATGACCTAATTATTACAACGGCATTGGTCACATGTCTGCATGAGGTGGGGTAACTACTATGATATAATTCATTTAAATAAAATATGGTATTTAAATAATATATTTCATTTAAATAAAAATTATTGATTATATCCAATTCTCCATGGATCTGAATTAAAATAATCACTGGAAATGAAATGGAAATGAAAATTGTAAAATTGCAGTAAATGATTGTCGTAGCCTACAATTAGATTTAAATAACTTCTTTAATTATTGTACCAGAAATGAGCTGTACCTAAACTTAAGTAAATGTTATTCCATCAGTTTTTGTCGTAAAAATAACCTTATTGTTTTCAATCGGATCATAGCCGACACAACAATAAATCAAGTAAACTCAATGAGATCGAGATGTAACCCTGGATACTAAGTTATCTTTTAATCTTCACATTGATAACATATGTAATCGTGCATATAAAATGCTAGGCATTATCCTACGTGTTGGGAAACCCTTCAAGCGCGCTTGCATTTATAAAATTGTTTATTACTCTTAAGTTAAAAGCATTCTCGAATTTTGGTAGTATTATATGGACTCCGCAATATTTAGTTCATACTGACCGCATAGAACATATTCAAAAGATTTTTCTTAAATCTCTCTGCTTTAGAACAAATAAACACTTTGACAACTCAATAAATGCCGCTAAGCATTTTCATGTATAAAAACTGGAGGACAAGATAATACTGAGACTGCATTTTTTTTTTCAACATTATTAAAAATGTAATCAACTTTCAAAATCTTATCAAATTCATGTTCTCATAATCTCTTCTAGTTGACTATGCTCACTCCAACTATGCCAAGTGCAGCTTTTTTAGACAAGTACCTAAATTTTATAATAGAAATTTATCTGACCTTGACCCCTTTTGCTATTCTATACATAAGATAAAAAACTTGCATAAGTCAAAAATGATGAAAGTAATTAATTTTTGTATGGTTAACTTTGTGATTTTGTAAACTTCACTCACACATATTATGTAATGTATATTGTTATATAACAACCAACATACAACACGGGCACACACATCACAAACACACACCTCATACTCATAAACACGGCATAAGAAACTTACGCAGGGCCATCTTTTACCAAAAAGATGGAAATTGCATTTAGAATAATAATATATAATATATAAAATAATTAATAGAAGAAAAAAGGATGAAAAAACAATGTTATGACTAAATCTACATAACAAGAGTACAATAGTACAGTCATAGAAATAGCCTTGCTGGTGGCCATCCTATTCCCATGGTGTGTGATTGTCAATAAAATTATTGACCCTATAATAAGATTTAGCACACAAACATTCTTTAACAACATTTTTTAATTTATTAATGGAAAGGTTTTGAACATTTTCTGGCATTCTATTGTATAGGCGTGTGTATACGTTTAAAATATTTACTTAGTCTGATCACCGGTATATCTAGTTTCTGTTTATTTCTAGTGTTCATACAGTGATTATTGCTTATTATTTCGTATTTTATAAATTTTTCAGAACTTGTTTCTTAATTTAGTTCTAAAAAATATAACCTTGTAAATCTTTTGATGATATTTAATAATTTATTATATATATAAGTTATATAAAAAAGGCATCACAAAAATATAAAATAGGTACATATATAATGAAAACAGCAACAAAACAAGATAAAATTATTTTAACGAAGTTATTTATTTTAACGTTTATTTTTATGAGTCTTTTGAAGTAATTAAAAAATAACCTTTAATGCAGTTATTGTAATGGAACCCTCCTTAGACATGTCCTTGACATGACGTGTTGGTTAGGTTATTTTAAACAGAGTTTAAAAATTGCCTAATGTCTTAACATTAACTTAATATCTAACAACTAAATACTTGTCGGAGTTGTAGGCCTATAATATGTTGCAATAATTGTCATCTTTTATAGTAATATATAATTTTTATGGTTATACTATGTTATATGTAGGAACTTACCAAAATCTCTAATGAAATAAGACTACAAAGCATGCATTTTGGGTTTTGTATAAATTGATATTAATATTTATAGTATCTTAGGTAACATATTATATTATTATTATAATCTAAATGATTTCTAAGAAGCCACTGTGTAAACCTGAAAGTGGGTTCTGTAGAAAAGTCATCAGTGACTTGCCAACAATATTTTTAATTTGCTGTTAATTATTACCACAGTTAAATATATTACTTTGAAATAGCACTTTTTTATTTGATACAGATAACAGAACCCCTTATAAAATCGTTATAAATAAAATATGTAATGGTATGAAATGGGATTCCATAAAATTAAAAGGTATATGTTAGTGTTCTGTTATATTAAAAGCTAAGGAACCCCAGCTGCTTTACGTATTAACTACTAAGTTACCAAGTGCATTTGCAACTGTAGTGAACAAGTGTACCAGGAACACAATAAAACAACATACTTAATGGTGGTGCACCTCGCCCAACATCTGTCTCACACATGTGACCGTCACACGATAATTTGGGAACTTTACATGATCAGATGACTGCAACAGACTGACAGTGAACCCGAGCAAGTTTGTGTTATAACTATAATTGTTCTGATAAACAAGAGAGCAACATTTACTTTACTTACGCAAGAGCTTGCCTTCGCCTCATAAGCAAAATAGCAATTTATATAACAACAGTGGAATATAAAATAATGTTTATAGTGTCTGCTGAAACTTTCTACTTTTTTACGAAGGTTGTAATAATTATAGGAGATAATAGTAATCTATTTTATGATTGTGACCATAAATATTTAAATATATTGTTACAACTATAAGTAAATAAACTACTACTTACCTACTGAGGGCTGTTTTCGGTTTCCATACCTCAAAAGGAAAAAAACGGAGCCCTTATAACAGCACTTAGTTGTAGGTCTGTCCGTTTGTCCCTCCGAAATTAAAATCGTATACTCAGGTCTACCGACGGTCCCTTGAAGCTGTAAAAAAATGAAATTATGTAGTTTTGTAATAACGTGACAAAAAGATACGGCCGTTCAATATGTCGCTAAGAACGCAAGTTTCGACACTCGCAAGTAATAAAATATTTAAAAAAGGGTTCTTATTTTAAAGTCTAATTATGGGGGCCAGTGGGTCGAAATTTAAAAGTAATTAATTACTACTAACTATTAATTACCAACAATACTAAAAAACCCGGAAGTGAAATAACATTAAATAAAATAAATTTAAAAAAACAAAAGGGAGTAGGATTTCTCATAAAACAGTATCCAGGAACACATCTTAGCACTGATTGGAATCTCTGATAGACTACCGATACTAAACATAGAAGTGGATCTCATGCAAGCATACGCGCCAACCGAGCAAGCTGATTCTGCAGTATTGGAGTCTTTCTACGATGAGATGTCACGAGCACGAGAGACAACATGGATGAACATATCCTACTTATGGTCGACTTTTACGCACAGCTTAGCGCAAGACAAGACAAAATAACGAAGAAAATGTGCTTGGCAAGTTCAAGTCGAAACTAGCCAAAATCCTCATGGAACTTAATCACACAGTACTTAATTCAACTTTTAAGAAAAATACATGAAATAAGTGGACCTGGATATTTCCTGATGGCTCTTTCAAGAACGAAATGATTACATTATAAGCAATTACCCTAAAGCCTTCACTGACACAGCGGTCATAAACAAGCTGAAGTTCAATACAAATCATAGAATGGTGCACTGTTCATTAAGGCAGCAACAAATTAAAACCTCAAGAAACCACAAAAAATTACAACAAGCAGAAAATAACTGTCACCCAAGTAAACGCAAACCACTTCGACGAAATTAAAAAATAGATCCTAAGCGAAGCATTAGGACCCAACACAAAAATAACCTAGTAGAAAAAAGACTTGAAACAAATATTAACAGTAACCAACAAAACAATAAATACCAGTTGAGCGATTTCACCCTGCAACTATTGAAGAACCGACAATACCTAATAATGATTAAACCATGAAAAGAAGTGATTAAAAGGATCTGATCTAAGCAAAAAAAAAAACAGAGAAAGTATACGAAGGGACAGGAAAACCAAAAGACTGAGGACCCTAGAACATCACATAACAAGGACTGGAGGAGTAAAAAAGGTGCTGAAAGAATTAAGAGAATCCGGAAAGGAATAGATACCTAGGCTTAAAAAGAGAACAACAACCGCCTCGAAAAGAAATAGCCACGCAGTTTTACAGTCAGCTCTATGCCAGACAAACCTCCAACATAACAAGGAAAGAAGGGGACACTTTTTCCGAACATAATCAACGAAGACCCAATACCGGAAATACTACAATGCACAAAATACCATCATATTTTACTACATAAAAGGGCAACAAGGACCATGTGGAATACTATAGACAAATCAGTTTATGTCGAATGTTTATAAAGTATTTCCTAAGATTTTACTAGACAGAGTCACTAATACACTAGACGAACAACAGCCAGTCCAATAAGCAGGCTTCCGGAAAGGATTTCACATCCACACTCTGAAACAAATAGATAGTGTCAAGCCTGAACGAAGAGGGACTAAGAATTGGATTTAGAATGAACTCAAAGAAAACAAAACTTATGACAAATAGCACCAAAAATCACATTAACATAGAAAATGAGCCACTAGTTTATGTGCAGGAGTATACATACTTTGGACAAGTTGTCTCCTTTAGAGACCAAATGGCAAAACAAAAAAACATGAGACTCGCTATTAGTTGGAAAAAATATTGATCTCTAAATGGGATAATGAAGTCCAGAGAAATGGACATGACCATAAAGAAAAAAAACATTCAACACATGTATCTTGCCATGCCTGACACATGCGAAACATGGGCTCTCACTAGGGCTCAAATAGTCAAACTCGCCAGGTGTCAAAGGGCCATGGAGAGAAGCAGGCCAGCCATAAAAGAGGTGAGAAACACCGACCTACGCACCAAAACGGGGATCATCGATGTCCTAACACGTGTTGACAGGCAGAAGTGGCGCTGGACAGGCCACATGCTACGGGACACAATGGGGAAGTGGAGTAGAGAAGTGACGGATTGGTACCCAAGGGATGGCAGGAGAAACCGAGGCAGATAGTACCACAGGTGGGAGGAGTGGTGAGAAGGAAGAGAGGAGGGTGGGAGTAGTATATTCAAAAATTGTAAATTCACAGAATAAAGGGCATTTTATTTATTTATTATTAATTACTAACTATTAGTTCAAAATGAAGTATCTCATGATAGGGCTGGATGTGTTAGCATTTCAAACATATTTAATTAATTTTTTACCAAGCATAATTTCTTATTTGCGTCTTTATAATAAATGAAAAATGTAAAAAATAATTGAAGGCTTCTTCATAAACTTGCATCACCCATTATCAGGCTCAAAAAAAATCTGCAAGACTAGTTTACTAACTATTTATGATGTTCGTACTTTAAACGGAACCCTCGGTGGGCGAGTCGGACTCGCTCTAGTCCTTATTACTGGCAATACATTGATAGTTAAAAAAATCGGAAAATATTAAAATACTTTGTCTTAGTTGCAACTATTAGTTAGCCATGAAAATTACTAGTAACACTTTCACAATTCACATTAGGGCAGCAAGATGTCGACATAATATGATTTTATGTTAAAATGTTATAAATATTTGCATTTTTCGTCAAATTTTTCCGAAGCATTTGTATTATTTTCCGATGCATTGTAACATCCAATAACGACACAAACCGTCATAATGTGTGCACAGTCGGAGATGTATGCACTAGCACTTGACCATGACAACTGACGGGTCGGTCGAACAAACTGAGTCGATATGGCTCATTATGATTTGCTTTACTTTTCATGCGCGTACCCGGTTTCTAGGCGTTTTAATCTAAGGTTCGGCCTGAACGGATTCGAGCAGCACATACACGGAGAATCGCATCAGGTTTGCCGCGAGCTTCGGTCGTGTTTTAGGATTCCTCAATACTTAAGGAACCTTATAGTTTCGGTCTGTCCGTCCGTCTGTCTGTCTGTCCGCTCTCCTAGCTTCTGTAATAACTTTATGACAATAACTTTTGAAATAATTAATAGAAAACCTATTGCGCGTTGATAGTTACGGAACCCTCCTTAGACATTTCGTTTTCGTTTCGACATTTAGATTTTATTAGTGGCTCTAAAGTTTTAAATACTTCAATGAACTCTAATAAATATTCTTTAGATCACGTTGCCATTTTTAGATATCCGTACCCAAAGGGTAAAGACGGGACCTTATTACTGAGACTTTGCTGTCCGTCAGTCTGTCACCAGGCTGTATCTTAACCTTCTTATACCGTGATTGCTCGACAGTTGAAATTTTCGCAAATAAATAATGATGTAGGTATTTCTATTGGCGTTATAACAGCAAATATTAAAAACAGAATGAAAAAAAAATTTGGGGCTCCCCTATACAACAAACAAAATTGCACACAGACGATACGATTTTGCACCCGTTCAGGCCGAACTGAAGGAAAACCGAACCGCGTATGGGACCCCTTAGTGTGCTTAATTAATGTGGTGGTGAAAAGGTGAAAAGCTATGTGTGCAATGAAAATGAAATGACTTACTAAGGGCTGTTATTTTAAATCGCATACAGATTACAAAATATGCTCAGCTCACTACACATTTACACAATAACATTACAACAAGGCTGTCTAGTATCTATCTTTTTGAGAATTCTATCATAATTGTATATTTTCAGCCATTATTTAATTTCCTGATGCTTGCTACATTGTAATATCATTAGCTGCCTGCGACGTACATTCGTAGTATGACCATACCTTTGTCATATTGAGACAGAAAATCGGTAATTTTGTCTATTCTTCTGTAGATAAGACGCATTTCACGGTGGTCATGCTACGCGTGCCGTGTAGTAGTGGAAGTGGTCATCATGATCGTTTGATATTGCAGCAGGGCTCTCCGCACGGCTCGGTGATGTCGTGCCAGTCGCTGGCGGCGCGCCCCTTCGACGACGCCGACTCGCCCTGCACCGTCACCTTCCACAGGTATGTTAATAAAACTTATAACTAAAACTTATCAAATCATAACTAAAACTTGTGTAAATGGTATGAAAGCGTAATGGTAATTTTTTACTTACATTTAGCCCTTTTCGCCTAAAACACAGGTCAACCTTATTCAGGTAGATTATATATATTTTGTTAGCTCATAAGATAGTCTAACTATTCTTTCATAATCTATTGCAATGCTCAATTTATTAATTTGAATACATAAATATATTTATTTATTAACCGGTGGAGCATGTATCGTTCCAGGTCTGTCCGCTTCAGCTCGGAGTCGAGGTGTCACCCCGCGCGCCCCAACGATGTGGAAGCTAAGAGAGAAACGCCAGGTGGGTGGTGCGATCGCCGGCGACTAGTCAACAGACTGGCCGGGACGTATACTCAATATATGCGTGTGGCAGGCTCCATATCGCTGACCGCGCTGTCGGTGGGCGGCGGGGCGGGCGCCATGTCGCAGTCGGCGCCGGCGACCTCGCCGTTTGATGCGGAGCGCGGCGCGACGTGCCGCTTCCCCAAGCTGGAGGAGTGCGCGCACTTCCACTACGAGCGCGTGGCGCTGGGTGGGCTGCGCGTGGAGCTGCTGCCCGACGACGACGCGCCCGACTCGCCTGCCCCCGCCCCCGACGACGAGGAGTGGGTGTGGCTGCGCGTACGCTCGCACGTGGCCAGCCCGGAGGCGGACGACGAGGCGCGGCCGTTGAGCGCCAGCTGGAGCGAGGGCAGCGACGTGCGCGAGTGGACGTTGGCGCGCAGCCGCGACAACTTCTTGCAGCTAGACGACATGCTGCACCGCTGCATCTACGACCGCCGTGTGTCGGGGCTGCCTGAGCTGCGCGCGGCGCGGGCGCGGGGCGCGGACTGGCGCCGTCTGGTGGCCGACTACGTGCACCACCTGTCCATCATCGCCGACGACTCCATCAACTGCGGGCCCGCGCTGAACTGGTTCCAGATGGACAACAAAGGTACCGAGCCGCGTTTACTTCTGTTCTAGCTAGTAAAGTTGTATAAACGTATTATAATAATATGCTCCAGGACTGAGGTGTAATCTTCACTTGGAGCTTAATTCTCCGCCTGGGCAAACCCTACAAGGAAAATGAAACTGAAAACAATCCTACTAATATTATAAATGTGAAAGTTAAGAAAGAAAGTGAGGATGGATGGAAGTTTGTTACTCTTTCACGCAAAAACTACTGAACGGATTTTGTTCAAAATTTGGTATGGTAGTAGTTTAGGCTCTAGATTAAAACAACGGCTACTTTTTATCCCGGAAAAGTACAGTGTTCCCGCGGGATACTCAATAGTATATTTACGCGGGCGGAGCCGCGGGAAACAATTAGTAAATAATAAAATAAAGTCATTCTGGAACTGGAACCACGGAATATAAAACACAAGTGGAAAGGGCATGTGGGCGTGGCCCGCGTGCCATAGTTAAGAACAGCGAGTCTTAACTGGACTCACTTGCTTTGTTGTTGCTTACGTATTGTGACGTGTACTGCCGGTGATTTTCATACGCGTGTTTTATTAAAAAAACTCCTTATAATGACTCGATGTTCCATCCTCGTTTCATGTACTAAGAACTTACTACGATCAGGTGTTTCTTATCATAGGTAAGTCCTTATTAATTTCATAAATAATCTTTCAGAGAATCCTCTATCCATTTAAAATATTAGTGAAAATTAAGAATGACACGTATCACTATTGAAATAAAGTATAAAATTGTATGAGCCTAGTCCGCATGTGCCATCTAGTGTCGAGTAGTACAATCTGAAATTATGCACAGGCGCGGGTGGAACGAACATTAGGGTTGTCACTTGTTTAATTTATTTTACATATAATTGTTATTTTAACTAAAATAGTTATCTATACTTCTATATTTATATCAATATTATGTAGCATATGAGATTTAACTATAAAGAAACTAGGTACTGGCACGAATTGAAAAAATATTTTTGTGTTGGATCGTCCATTTATCAAGTAAGGCTTTAAGTGACGTCGACGAAACTTGAAATAGGTTATAAGTAGTGATTGCATTAGGTAGTGCAATTTAGGGTTAACGACCTCAAACATTATGTTAGTATGGATATGCTCGTGGGATTGCGGAATTTCCGAAATATTCAATCCATAAACAACGCCGAAATCCCCAAATATTTCTCTATAAGGAGTTCTGTTCAGTACTTTTGGATCCAGGGTATACCTTGGAGCAAACTCTTACTTTTTGGTAGCATATGCTTGGGTTACTTCAGATAAAGGCAAAATCACTATATGTATCCACATAAATTTCGAGGAGTTCCCTCGATTACAACGTTGTTGCTGTTAATCGTTACAACGGGACCAACTTGGGATTATACTCTTTACATAAAAAAATAATGTTGAAAATCGGTCGACATACGGCGGAGTTTTCGTTAAACATACAAAAATATATATATATATACAGCCGAACGTATGACCGCCTCCTTTTTTTGGAAGTCGGTTAAAAACTAGCATTTACCCGCGGCTTCGCCCGCGTAAAATTAGTTTATAAACTTTCATCACCTATTTTACCAAACTAGGGGCTGAATTTTAGAAAATGCTGAAATACGTAACTCATTATCTTATCTGTACTCATTTCGAACGAAATATCATGCAAATATGTCCAAGGAATAAAAAGTTATAAGAATATTAGTATATATATGTATTATATTAATTCCAAACTTATTTTTTATTCGCACGATCAATAATTATAACCCTTTTACATATTATTATATTGATTGATTTTAGAATCAATCGATTTTCCAACATCATTAACATTATTCCCGTCCCTATTTGAGTAGCAAGGTGTAACGGTTTTGTTCAAACATTCTAGAAAAAAACAATTACGCGAGTTTGAATTAAAACCTTACATCTATGTTTGTAATTTTATTTGCGTGCAACTTTTAAGAGTGGCTATCTAGCGTCAAATAACTACTAAGTCAAAGATGGTCGAAAGAACATCGGAGGAATGCCGATAAAAGTGACAACGTGTAATTGCTAAATTCTACATTATTTTAAAGGCGTTATGGTCGTTTTTGTATCATTATTAACAGTCGTTATTATATTGTGATTTCGAGAAATTATAACAGTTATAATTGGTTAATTCTCAGTGTGCGTGAAATGTTTTTGTGTTAGTTTGGCGACAGCGGTTTTCAATGATCTTTCTAGCTATGCCGTTTCCTCTTGTGTTTTATGTTCCGTGACTGGAACATATTTCTATCTGTACCCCTCAATTTCTAACAAGATCTCATTACATTTCACAATCCTACCTCACTGACTAGTTATTCCAAAAATTCCTTTCTTCGACGTGCATGAGATCACTACAATAATAAAAAAAAACTATAACCCGACTACGTTACAAATCAGATAGAAATTCAGACATGCATATGTACAAAAATGGTCAAGTTAGAGCCGTGGTCGCACCCTCTTAAGGCATCTAAGCGTTAGTTCACACCGAGATGCGTCGCGTCTAGGTTTGAGCTGACCCTGAGGCCTAGAGAAGTTTCTAAAAGTATACCCCAAGATAGATACAGACAGCTGCGATTTGACATCGACTGTGCCGAACCATATAAAGTATATAAATATATTTATACCCGACCACGGCTCTACCTTGACCATTGTTGTACCTATGCATGTCTGGATTTCTATCGGAATTATTTTCTTGTTTCGGCTTTTTAGACCCCTTTTTACGTAGTCGGGTACTAGTATTAGTGTAGTTCTAGTCGGGTCGGGTTTTAGTATAGTTTTTTATTTTGTATTATTCCGTTTTCCAATCGAACATATTTTTGGAATAATATTAATAAGTACCTAACCCAAACACTTGTAATTAAAAATATCTTATTTACGAGCGCGGAGCGAGGCAATTTTAATTCTAGATTTAAAGAACGATAAAATATGATAATCAAGTAACGCAATTGAGAGTATTCAACAGTCAACATGAATTCACTAATTCACTGTATAATAAATGTATACTGCGATTCAGAAATATGTAAGACCCGTATAGTGACATCTATCGAACGAATAAGTAATGAAAGTGCTAATTATTTTTTTTATCTGCTTATCTAGTTTTTTGTTTGAAAGCTGACATGATTGAGTGTTTTAGGTATAATTCATCATCATCAGCTCGTCCACTGCTTGACAATTCCTGAATTGTCAAGCAGTCTGTTAAAATTTTTATTTTGTTATGTATTGTCTATAATAAATTATATTTATAAAATAATAAAAATTTATGCAGGTAGTAAGGAAGGTAAAAGGAAGGAAATATTACGAATAGGTGGAAAATTGGAGCACTGGGTCAGTACGAATTGTACGACCGCATTTTAAACGTCATATCTGTTTTTTTTTTTACATATCTGTGCAAACACATGAAACTATGTAAAATGTATACACATATTTGTGGTGTGCTTGCCAAGACCTTGTTTTTAAAACCAAACACGTGATGATTATCTCGAATAAATTTTTTTAGATGTTAGAATCTGAGGTTAAATTTTCGAAATACAAAATTTTGAAAAGAAAAATATAGCCCATGTTACCCGCGGCATGATTACGAATCTATAGACACCTCACTTATTAAAATCGGCCCAGTGGTTTAGACGGTACCAGGGAACAAACATACAGACATACATACATAGACTGCCAAAATAATTACCCTCCCTTTTGGCTTCGCCGTAGTCGGGTAACCGGCCAAGTGCGAGTCGGAATCGCGCTACGTGCGGGTTCCGTGCCGCTATACCAATATTTTACATGTTTACTTAATATTTCGTTATTTTTGTACGAAGTTTTCCGAGTAAATGCATTTTACAAGTTAAGTCTATAACTTCGGAACTAACAAAGTTATATGAGCCATTATAGTTTTCGTTTAAAGTTCATCACATGGACTACTGTCGCGAATTTTTCCGATTTTTCGAGCCATACGTTTAGCTAAATGCGCTTTTACGTTGAATATCTCGCAAGCGAATACCTAAATCGAGAAATTGTCTTGGCATCCTCTCAATGTTTTCAAAAGGTCTGTCTAATGTTACCCCACACTATGGGGTAGACGTGAGAAAAAAAATCACCCCTACACTTCGCCCGCATACGTGGCGGGCGAAGATCGCTTGACGCGCGCTTGCAAAAAGGCACATACATATAATAGGCTAAATAATTTAATAAAAACAATTTTTTTGGGTACCTCCCTAAAAAAAATCACCCCTACACGATTTTTTTTTCTCACGTATCACGTATCATATAATCTCGCGGTCACGCAGTCGTCGCGGTCTCGTGAGTTTAGATATAAAACCGCAGTTCCACGACTGTGGCGGGCACGGGATAAAACCGCTCCGGGTAAGGTAATAAGGTAAGGGTTCCGGGACAATATGAACTCCGTAACCCTAAAAATCAGTATTTTTAGAGATACTGCGGATTGGTTGAAGCGCTTTGTGAGTGTTATGAAAACGGGGCGTTTTTACAAGACGCATAATAAACACAGTTACAAAAGTCGTACAAGCTGGTGACGTCACACGCCTGTAAGCAGTGGCGTGCACAGGATTATGACACTGGGTATGCGGCGAAGTACTCGGTCACAAAAACTTTTTCGTTTATAGATTTTTAGCATAGCTACAGCCAAGCGACGGATCTCTAAGTCGAAACCATGCCAACACAGCAAGTCTTAGATGTACTACTATTCATGTACATCTTCTACGGCAACGCAGACAAAACAGCGATCTATCGTTGCGGCGGAAGAAATTCTAATAAGTAAAATAATAAGCATATTTTAAAATATTATAACTACTCACCAGTCAGTCAGCTTCAATTTTCACATATTCAAGGTTCCGGTTACTTGAGAATACTATATCCCGATGTAAATAAACGCAAGATTTCGGCCACCTCAAATATCTTATCCAAGTGAGTGAGGCCGCGGAATAGAAATTATTTAAATCTGAATATCCCGAATCAGTCTACACTGTACTAGAATTACTAAATAATATGCAAGGAAAACAATATAATTTAATTGTGTGTACACAACCACACAGCCAGTTATACGTTTCATAACTTTTTACATTAAATTTTTGAGTTACATTATTTTTTTGCTGTTGTAACTGTGTACCCGACACACCTACCTTTAGACAGAATTTGAATCTTTTCACTGAATGACAATTGTGAAACTTGTTATTTTTTATTTTTAATAAACACACATTATCAACGCAAACCTCACAATCAAATAACATTTAAAAAAAATCAAACGCACTAGTAAAAGCAAATCACTACAATTATTATAGAAACTCAGTAAGAAACTGTTAAATGTACACACTTTCAAATGTTAAAATGAAAAATCTTTTAAGAAAACTATAAAGAAACAGGAGCGATTAAATTTTAAACAATGCTTATCACATGAAATATGCAAATTGGCCCACGCGAAACACAAAACGTTTCTTCTATTTAAACAAATAAAACCTTACTAAACAAAAATGCATAATGTGCATACGTGAATTTTTAGATTCGCGTCTATTATTTTTACTCGGATTATAGGCAACGAATAATTTCCGACAAGCCAGTATCGGCGGTTTTCGGAAGCGATCGGATAGCCGAACCGAAGCCGAAGGCCATCGCCTGCCGCGGGAGTTACCGCTATATAATCATGTCGATATTCATGGGTTTGTGCGTTTGCGAAGTATGAAAATTACACATACATGCGATGATATGTCATGCAGAACGCAACGGCATGAGATGAGTTGCTATTTATAAAATATTAGGGGTTTTTTAGTTATTATATTTTTTAAATTAATTTATTTACTACGAGGGCGGGTCAATAAGTCCGTGACTTTTGGAATAAAACACAGATTTTTTGATAAATAAATCATTTTATTTTTCAACGTAGTCCCCCTTGAGCTCTATACACTTTGTCCAACGCTTCTCCAATTTTTTTATCCCTTCCAAAAAATATGATTTGTCGAGGTCCTCAAATAGGCCTTTGTTTGCGAGATGACTTCATCATTGGAGTCAAATCTTTTTCCACCGAGCCATTTTTTCAGGTTTGGGAACAAGAAGTAGTCACTCGGAGCCAAATCTGGAGAATAGGGTGGATGTGGGAGCAATTCATAGCCCAATTCATGGATTTTTGCCATGGCAACTGCACATGTGTGCACCCTTGCATTGTCTTGGTGAAAAAGAACTTTTTTCTTGGCCAAATGAGGTCGGTTTTTTTTCAAATCCTCAATGAAGCGGTCCAATAAGTTGGCATAATATTCCCCATTATTTGTTCTTCCCTTTTGAAGATAGTCAATGTGGATTATCCCACGTGCATCCCAAAAAACAGTCGCCATAACTTTATTGGCTGACAAACCCACCTTGGCCTTCTTTGGCGCCGATTCACCCTTAGAAACCCACTGTTTTGACTGTTGTTTGGTCTCTGGTGTGTTGTGATGGATCCATGTTTCGTCCACGGTTACAAAACGGCGCAAAAACTCCTCCATATTGTGATTAAACAACGCCAAACCTTCCTGTGAAGTTGTTACACGATTGCGTTTGTGGTCGACTTGCGGAAAGCTTTCTCATGCCCAAGTGATCATTCAAAATTGAAACCACTGAGCCATGCGAGATGCCTATGGCTTCCACAATCTCTTGCACTTTCAATCTTCGGTCGGCCAACACCATATCGTCCATTTTTTCGATTGTTTCGGGTGTAGAGACCTCAACTGGGCGTCCAGGACGTTCGGCATCTTCAGTGCTTGTACGGCCACAACGAAATTCAGTAAAACACTTTTTTACCATTGAAATCGATGGTGCAGAGTCCCCATAGTATTTATCAAGCTTAGCCTTGGTCTCGGTAATGGTTTTTTTTCGCAAAAAATAATGCTTAATAAGCACACGAAATTCACTTTTTTCCATTGTTTCCTTAAGTTACTGGATAGTCTGATAAAGATAGCTGTAAAACACAAACTAACTGACGCAGCAAGTTCAAATTTTGATAGGAGTCAACTGACAGATGCCTGTTGACAGGAGTAGTGTTGCTTTTTCAGTAAGGAGGTTAAAAATTCAAAAAGTCACGGACTTATTGACCCGCCTTAGTATTAATTAAAGTCATCTAAAACGTACGAACGTTTTATTAAAATATCTGTGAATGACAAGTAAAGCACTGCATTTCTGCCTACAAGGAGCGCACGCCACTGCCTGTAAGTTGCTTCGAAGTGTATGGACGTCAAAATTTCTGATATCTTCGAAGTTTGCGCGTTTATGTTTATACATACCATTGTATATCTTTTTATATTTGATGTTAGTAAACTAATAATGAAGGTTTTTTACACTTATGTTGTAAAAAAAACAACAACTTTTTGTGCAATTGAAATACATTTAATTACAAAACTACACATAAAATATCAATTCTTTTCATCTTTAACAAATTGTAACACCTAATTTCTGAATGTTTTAAAAAGAACTAAATTTTTATATGTAGGAAAATACCATTTTGTAACCTAAAACTGTGTAACAATGATATGCAGTTAATGCTATAGGCTTAATGCTACAAAATCAACTTCTTTGTTAAAAATATTGATGTAATGTCTGTTTATTCCCTTAATAAAATGGTCCGGTGTGCAGGACACAAGCTGCTGGTGGCCAACGAGGACTCGAGCTCCATCAACACGCCGGCCGTGGCCGCCGCCTACTCCGTGCGCAAGTACGTCTCGCAGGCTCGCGACGAGATCAGCTTCGAAGTCGGCGATATGATATCGATCATCGACATGCCCGGTGAGTCCTATAAACTCTTGCCACATACTTATATAATTGTAAATTTGTTGTATCTATATAATAATAAATAAATAAAAAAGGCTTTTATTTCACGTAAATGATAGTAGATAGTAGATCGTATAATTATTTAAATTCCTATTAATAATTTTTTTGTAAGTGATTTACAGCGTTATTCATAAACGTTAGATAATTTTAAGAAAGCCTTTAAATAATGCTTAACAGAATTTTGTATTCATAAACGTTATTTAGATCTAATCAACTATTTAAATAGTTACTTAAATAGCTGTCAAATTAAACAACCTAACCACGTCTCTTAACTTCTTAAGCAGCAAAATGGCGTCCAATAGACAGCTGAATCTTATCTGTGACAGCGACAGCGCTCTCGCGCTGACAAATAGACAGAAGAAAACATTACACTGATAATATGGATTTTAATTATTTTGATTTCGGTGATGATTTAAATAATTTTGAGCAGGATATAGCAGATATAAACGAATTTTGGCAACCACGTACAAAAGTTTATCAACCTAGGTTAGACCCAATGGAGGAATATGATGAAGTGGAGTTTAGAAAAAAGTACAGGTTTTCTAAAGAAAACATGAAGAAAATTATAAATATAGTGAAAGATGACATTGCGGTAGATACAAGAGGCGGCGGCATACCTGTTCACATTCAAGTAATGGCTGTGATCAGACATTGGGGGCGAAATGAAGTGAGTGCTCATTGATTCATCATCTACCTATTATTACTCAAGTACATAACTTTTTTAAAGCGAAAATAGCTATCTGTGTTTCCCTCTCGACATGGTTAAATTTCTTTAAAGATTCCATAACGAGACACTTCATTAATATTTAATTTCATGTCAACAGATTCAAGATGATAGCGGAGAATTGCAAGGCATAAGTCAACCTACCATGTCTCGCCTTTGTAAACGAGTTGGTCGCGCATTAGCGCGTAAGAGTGCACAGTTCATTAGAATGCCTACTACATTAGCAGAACAATATCAGGTACAAAGAGAATTTGCTGCTATATGTCGGTTTCCCCAAATAATTGAAGCTATTGACTGTACCCATATAAAAATAAGAAAAGTTGGTGGTGAAACTGGCCAGTATTTTATAAATAGAATAGGGCATTATTCTATCAATACACAGGTTGTGTGTGGCCCAAATATGACTATTTATGATGTGGTATGTCGTTGGAGAGGAAGCACCCATGATGCCCGCATTTTCCGTGAGAGTCAGATAAAAAGGAGATTTGAAGAAGGTGAATTTAGAGGGAAGCTATTGGGAGACAGTGGATATCCTTCGACACCATATTTGCTAACTCCAGTTTTGCGCGTTCAAACTGAAGCTGAAGAGCGGTACAATAGAAAACATATACAAACGAGAAATGTAGTTGAGTGGTGTTTTGGGACGTGGAAAGGAAAGTTTCGAATATTGCTGGAAGTTATGCGTGGTTCATATGAGACAATAAAAACAACGATCATTGCTTGTGCAGTACTGCATAATCTAGCCATTAAATGGAATGAAATTAGCGGAGAAGATTATGAAGCTGACAGTGATGATGATGAGGAAGTTGTAACAAATAAGACAATGAATATGACTCGTAACATATTTATTAATAATTATTTTAACGATGAATAATAATAACTTATTTTTGTTCATCTTGTTTTTTTTTCCAATATTCTAACTCCTTTTTCAATATTTTCATTCTCATTTCATGCTCTTCTTCCATTATTTTCATTTTAAATTCATGTTCTTTTTTTTGTTGCTGAATTTGCTGCTCTCTTCCTGATTTTGCTAACATAAACAATTCCTCACTGTTAGATGATTCTGCTGCGAATCTGGCCTGTGGATAAAATCATTGTCTTAGTGATGACTACAAAGAAAATAAGTATAAGTAAAAAGCATTTTGACGGTTGATTAGTGGGGACCAATTTCCAACATTTCTGGAACAGACCAAAATGACCACTGTCCAACTTTTCTTTCATTCTTAAATTTGATACTCACTCTCTTTTTAGTTCTTTTAGTAATAATTTTTGATGGCGTTTTATGTTCTTCGCCAGTAAGTTGCATAGTTGGCACTTGCACCTAAAAAAGAAGAGCAAATAATATGTCTTAATTCTTCTTAATTATTACTTGAGGCGATCTCCTACATCAATGACCTTGAACACTAGTGACAGTAAGTAAAAAATTAATTACTAAACTTGATGAATACATAATTTATCATAATAATTGTTTTATCATGAGTTTTAACATCATGCTCCAAGCAACTTAGGTAATTTAATAACTAGTAGATACCAACCGATGCAGATTGGCCATTTGCAAGGCTATCGCTGTCAAATATATTCCGGTCTATTTTAAATTCGTTAGGGAGGATCCATTATCTCCACATCCTCTGGAAGCGGACTAGATGGGCGAGGGCCTCCACCAGTTGCATTGCAGTTACGCCGGTATTCAAAATTTCTTTTCTTAACATTGTTTTTTGTGTTCCTCCACTGGTTCAACAATTGTGGCAGATCTCTCTTTGTGTCACTCATTGCGTTGTAACTAAAATAAATAATCACAAGAAAATCACTCAGTACAAAACTATGGCATCAGAATATCCAACCAGTCCATACCTTTGTAGAATCTCTTGCCACGCAGACTTTTTTATTTGATTATTGTTTTTGGAGACATCCTTGTTTTCTACTAGATGAATTTTGTCTTTTATTAATTGAGTTAGCAACGCCTGCAAAAATCCAAATCATGAGTAATAATTATAAGCAGCGTGGTCATTTTACGTAGAAGTAGAATGCCCCATAAAATAAATTACTTGAAATTAATTTCATACCTTGTCCGATTCACTCCAGTTCGAAGATCGGTTTCGTTTAATTTTGTCCATGTTTAATTTAATTTTCAACTACTTTTTTACTTTAAAACCTGTGATGAAACTGTAAACTCAAATCGACGAACTAAATCGAAGCGCCAACTGCCAAGACTGACAGCACACTAACAGTGACAGAACAGAACTTTTTTTAAAATGGCTTCACATTTGACGTCGCCACGCATTCAGCCAGATTGCTACCGTTTCTACCAAAAAATTGCTATGGTAAAAAATGTTAAGTGATATTTAACTAAGCAACTTTTAAGTATCGTTTATGAATATAAAATTTTTAATCAACTAATTAGGCTTAATCAACTAATTAGTTAAGTCATGCTTAAGTCGTTGATTAACAGATTTTTATGAATAACGCTGTTAATTTTATGTTAATCCTTAATTCTATGTTAGTTCCTTATTTATCTCCATGAACCCCAGTATGGGTATAGGCCTCCTCCAAGGATTCCCATTTACCTCTGTCCTGTGCTACTTTTTGCCAAATTGGGCCTGCTGTTGTTTTTATTTCATCTGCCCACCGTGTTATTTCCGTTCCATAGCGTTATTATTTTTGTCCATCTTTGGTCTGTGATTCTCGCTACATGGCCGGCCCATTTCCACTTTTGTTTCATTGCAAAGCTTAGACTGTCTTTTGCTTTTGTTATCTTTCTTATATTAGTGTGTCTAACTTTGTCCATCTTTTTTATTGGCATGCGTAAGTCAAATAAGGTAATAGGCACGAGTTCAGGACTTTTGTTTTATAGACCACTGGAATGTTACTTTTGAATATGTCTTTTAGGCTCCAATACTTGTTCCAAGTTAATTGTACTCGTATTTCTATTTCTAAGTTTTTATTTTTTCTTTCGAAACTAATTTGTTTTCCCATGTATATTTCTCTACATATTCCAGCGGATTGTTATTGACTTTTATCGGTCTTTTCCCGTTGTTTGTCATTGCCATAGTTTTATTCGTGTTAATTTCTAGCCCTACATTAGCACTAGCTTGATGTAAACTGCAGTTGAGAGCTTGTTTTTGCAAGGAGCCCTAGGTCGTCAGCGAATCTTAGGTGGCTTAAATAGGTACCGTTTATGTAGAGTCCCAACTTGCTCCAGTCAAGCTTCTTTATGACTGATTCTAGGACGGCTATAAATATTTTTGGGGACAGCGGGTCGCCTTGTCGCACACCTCTGCTTATTGCAAAGCTTGGACCTAAGGTTTCTAACTTCACTCTACCTTTATTGTTTTCATATATTTTCTTGATAGTGTTAATATATATTATGTCTTCCACTCCCTTTTCTTTGAGACTCTCCCATATACTTGTGTGCAATATTGTGTCAAATGCCTTTTGGTAGTCTATGAATGTTATATTATATTACCAGTTGCTTGCGATCTCTCTACCGTCTGAAAAATTTCTTGCCTACCAAGATGAAAACAATGCTAGTTCAAGCCCTTATGCAATATATTATATTATTAGATATTAGATATTTACTACTTCGACCTTAATGCAGACCTCCTCAACAAACTCGACCGGATTCATAATAATTGTATAAGATTTGTTTTTGGCCTCCGTAAGTACGACCACATCTCCTCCTTCCGCTCTAAGCTTCATTGGCTGCCAATACAAAACCATTTTTACTCAAACCCTCAATCCAAGTTCTGTTCGTTCTCAGTTTTAACCAAATTTAAACAAATGTAAGTTTAGAGTCCATCAAGACACCCAGATCGCGAATCTCTGATGTTCTTTTTAAATATTTCCCACCAGGTTTATATTTAAATAAAATCGGTTTATGTTTGAGGCTAAAAGTAATTACATTGCATTTATCAGGATTAAGGAAAAGGTTATTTTTCACACATTCATTTTCAAAAACCGTTATATCATTTTTTTGTGACTTTAATAAAGAAGCCTACCTACTCCATATTTGCCAGGTGTTTGATTAAAAATTAAAACTTAAAAATTTACGTCTGCGCAGGCCCGCAGGAGTCTCTGTGGTGGCGCGGTAAGCGCGGGTTCCGTGTGGGCTTCTTCCCGCACAACTGCGTCGCCGTGATCGGCGACAAGGTGCCGCGCCACATGACGCAGCCGCCGCCCATCGTGGGCTCCGTGGCCGTGGCGCCCATCAAGCCCGTGCTGCGCAAGCACGGCAAGCTCATCTCGCTGTTCCGCAGCTTCATCCTGTCGCGGCCGTCGCGGCGTTCGCTAAAGCGACAGGGCATCCTGCGCGAGCGCGTGTTCGGCTGCGACCTGGGCGAGCACCTGCTGAACTGCGGACGCGACGTGCCAGCCGTGCTGGAGGCGTGCGCCGCCGGCATTGAGCGGCGCGGCGCCGTCGACGGTGTGTACCGGCTGTCGGGCGGTGCCGCGCTCACGCAGCGCCTGCGCGCCGCCTTCGACGCCGCCGCTCCGCCGCCCGCTGCCGAGGTGGAGGCGGCGCTGGCGCGCGACCCGCACGCGCTCGCCTCGCTGCTCAAGACCTACTTCCGCGAGCTGCCGAACCCACTGTGCACGTACCGCCTGTACGACGCCTTCGTGGCGGCCGTTCAGCGTCCCACCGAGGCGGAGCGTCTGCGGGCGATGCGCGACACCGTAGCCAAGCTGCCGCCGCCGCACTACCGCACGCTGGCGCACCTGGCGCGCCACCTGCGCCGCGTGTCGCTGCTGGCTGAGTCGACCGGCATGACCGCGCGCAACATGGCCATCGTGTGGGCGCCTAACCTGCTGCGATCGCCACATCCGCAGCACGCGCTGCAGGGCGTGGCCGTGCAGGCCGTCGTCACCGAGTTCCTCATTTGCTACGCCGAGGAGCTGTTCGCCGGCGACCAGGCGGACGACTCCGGCCCCGACTCGCTCGACATGGTGAGGCGCGTCGCACACGCACACAGGAACATATACACACGAGAAGGCGTAGCGTTACAACTAACGCTGCGTGCGCTGGGTTTCAGGACAACGAGAGCGAGGTGCAAGTGGAGCTGCGCGGTGCGGAGCCCTGCAGGAGGCCCAAAAGTCTGCCCGTCAACCCGCCCACCAAGCTGCTGAGGTAGGCTCTGAGTATCATTCTAAAATCGTCAATGTAAAACGTCTTCGATAACTGATCATAAATTATGACGATGATTCAAAAGTCTTATGTCTTCTCTCCGTGTGTCTGCAGCTTGGAAGAGGCACGTCGGCGGGGTCGCGCGGGCGGCTGTCCGGCACCACCAGCGCCGCCCGCCCCCGCGCCCTGCGGCACCATCGCCGCCGCCGCGCGCACGCAGCTGCGCCCCGCTTCGCACCTACGACCCAAGTACATCGAGGTACGTCCATACGGATTTTAGCGTTTTTAAATGTCTATGTTATGATTCCATCAGACAACATCGAAAAATAAACATGAAAATAAAAATAAGTACATACGTATTGATATTATTTTAAAATTTAATTGCAGGTCGGATCCGGACCCAACAATCTACCTCAGTATCACACGGTGCTGGATCTCCCGCTACCGGGTGAGTTCTCAGTGTACTGTAATTAAACTACACATCACTACACACTGAACATAAGGCACTGGAGGTCTAGATGACTGTGTGACATAACTATGTGCACAGGTACGAAGCGGGCGCTCAAGAGGTCGCCGTCGGGCTGGCGCGGGCTGTTCAGCCGCAGCAAGCAGCAGCGGCCGCGTGCGGTTGTCGTGCCGCCCGCTGCTGCGCCGCCGCCACCCGCCGTGGTCGCCGCGGTCGCACGTGCCAAGTCGTGCGAGTCGCTGACGTCGGAGCCGGACGCCCTGGCGCCGCTATCGCCGGCGCGCGGCGAGCGCGGAGAGCGGGCGGCGCGGGCGCACGCGCGCTCCGCTTCCTGCGACTCGTACTTCGAGCCGTGGCAGGCGGAGCTGGCGGGCATGCGGCTGCGCCTGTCTCCTCAGGAGCGCGACCGCCACATGTTTAGCGAGGAGGACGACGCGCCGCCGCCGCAGGAGTCGTGGTGCTCGTCGCCCGCGTCCGGCGCCAGCGCAGAGCCGTCGCCGCGCCGCCCGCCGCCCGACCTGGCGGAGCGCAAGCGCGTGGCGCTGGAGCGGCTGGAGCGGCAGGTGGCGCAGCTGGGCTACATCGACCACGAGCCAGAGCCCGCGCAGCCCGCACCCGGCAAGCGCCTGTGCACCGATCGCGACAGCCCGCAGGCGTCCGTTGCCGCCGCGCCCGCCGCCATCAGCGTCAAGCTCAGGTACGCGCGCGCCCGCGACGACATGTGCGCATGCGTCGTGTGACAACGTTATATTTGGGTGGTGTGGCGCGACGCGCCGGGCGGCGGCAAACCAGTGATACAGCATGTTTGAAGTGCCTGGTAGATTACAAAATGCATAATACGAAATAAAAGACCAAAAATATTTTAAATGATTAATTTCGTAATTCATAAGTACTTCTACTTATTTGTAGACGGCATTTTAAGTAAAGGCTTTTTTCAGTCTATTTAACGCACGTACAGTTTTCCCTATTTTTACAAGCATTCCTTATAAGTAACTGGTATATTAAACAGCATATCATAAAATATCGGTTTGAATAGGGAATATGCATCAAAGTATTTTTTTAAACGTTTCTACTGGTTATAACATTATCAAATATATAATATGTATATATAATATTTTGGATGTGTATATATTATATAATATATAAAGACGCCATTTTCGCGCGCTTGAGTTATGTGCCTAAAATAGGCAGCTGACAGCTCAAATTATTGTTTGGCTTTAGACATACAGTCATACAATAGTTCATTGTAAACAAACAACGAAGTGATTAGTTCACAAATGTATAAAAATAAGTGATAAAATCAACTTATTACCATGGAAAAGCACAGCAACCATGTTATAAATATTGTGTCGTCCCTACGTAAATAACACAAAAACAGCACCTGACAAAGTTTATTTTCGTATGCCGATAGGTGCAAGTATGTAAGAAAAAGTGGTGCAAAGCGATGAGAAGAGACAGTGTATCTTGTTTGAGAACTTTATACTGTTGGGAAGATCAGTCAGTACGGATTCCGGATCATAATATAGTCCTAGCCTTATACGAAAATTCTGTTTCACTTCACACAGTGAAAATTGACACTGGCAATGGTTCAATACCTTCCGCCTTCAATATATATAAAAAAAAAAAGTTTTGAAAGCTGATACACGTTTGTCTGTACAATGACGTCACGTTTTGTTCAGCTAGTACATATCATTTTTGGAAATTTGCGCGGGATTTAAAAAAAAAACACGATTTGATGATTAAATTTCACTATTAATTCACTATAAATTTTAAAAACATTTGTACAGGTATGTTTTTTAGCGATAAAGATTACAAATAAAAATATTTTATCCATTTTGGTGTCACACGCATATTCCCTATTGCATATGGACGGTTTAGGAGTAGATATTAGTCAGCCTATATTTTTGTCAACTACAACTCAAAGCATACAATAGGTGTACAAAACGATATACCTAGTGTTCGCTTCCCCCGCCGCCCCGCGCTTACCGCATGTTTGTCGTTTCAGGGTAGTAAAGCGTAAAGTATTGTCGACCAACTGCCCGGTCGCCGGTCAGGTAAACTATCGCCCGGTAACCACTTAACCCTGCTAACGGCGTTTGAGTTGTATATGCGCTATTAAAAAATCATTGCGTTTACTAATCCAGTGATGTTGGTATCGACTCCCGATTTCTCGCCATCATCACCCAAATATAACGAGAGTCGAGTGTGGAGCTTTTAACCCCCGGGCGCTCGCCTCGCGAGCGATTCGTCTTACAAGGTTGTTGAAAATTAGCGGCGTCGCCGTAACTCTTTATAGATCTTAATGCATCTCCTGGCACTACGTCTCTGTTGCCTGTCATATTTCTTTGTCATCATGCATCATTAATCGAATACAAAAAATAAAATGCAACCGAACCACCGAACACACGGGGCGGACGTTCGACGCGCTTAATCGACCCTCCGATTGCAGAGAGAGAAATTCACCGCGTAAACAAAAACACGCCGGGCGATACAGCGCACTGCAGTCCGGCGGCGAGGCGGAGCGGCCCGCGCGCCTCACGTGGCACGGCCGCGACCACCACGCCACGCGCATAGCTGTGCACTGGCCCGAGCGCGCCTCGCCCGCCGCTTCTCCTTCCGCGTCGCCAGCAGCCTCGCGCGCAGCCACGCCCACTGCCTCGCCCGCTGCCACGCCCGTCACGCCACGCTACGACCCGCTCGACAGCGACTCGGAGGCTAGTGGCCACACGCGCACCATCGCCGTGGGGGCGTGCCGCGCTTGCGACCGCGGCCAGTGCCTGGAGTGCGAGCTGCGCGCCGCTGATCCGCCCCGCCTGTCGCGCGACTGCTCTGGCAGCAACCTCGACAGCTCCGCCGACGTCAGCTACCGGCAGCTAAACCGGCTCTCCGCCGTGTCCAGTTCGTCCGCGTCTGACCGCCGCGACACCGGCGCCAGCTCGCGCCCTAGCTCCTCCACCTACTCCAACGGCAGCCTCAAGCCCGACGAGCAAGTCGACGGCCCCGACTACGTCGGCCTATCCGCCGCCACCTCGCCCGGCAGCCCGCTGCGGAGCCCGCTCAAATCCACAATAAGCATCACGTTCCGGTCTCCGAACAAGTCCGAGTCGGCCGACTACGAGCCGCTCGGCGACGCGGACACGCCCACCAACGAGCGGGAATCGGTGTACGAGGACTTGGTGTTGGAGCGCAGCCTGGCCATCGTGGAGGAGGCGCCCGTGCCCGTCGCCGACGCCAGCCTGCCCGCGCAGGAGGCCTGCCAACCCGCCGCGCCTGCCGCCGACCTCGACGTCTACAGCCAGGTCAAATTTTTCAAAAAGAGTATAGAGGAGGTCAACGCCATGATCCTGGAGACGCCCGAGTCGGAGAGCGCCTACGAGAACGTGGAGTTCGACCGACCGGAGCACCGGGGGGAGACCCTCGACCCGGCCGACGGCGACGGACACAGGGACTACGAGAACATGCGCGTCGATGGACTCGCAGCGGTGGCAGAGGCTGAGGCGGGCGGCGCGGAGGACGCGCGCGATAACGGCAACCTCGCGCCGACCACCGTGCGCGAGCTCGCCGTGCGTTTTGAGAGCCCCACCGACGCTCGCGAGCCCTTCTCGTTCGAGCGGGCCGACCGCGCCGCCGGGCACGACGCTCCGCCGACGTCGCCCAACACGTACAAACTGACCAAGAACACCACCGCGCGCTCGCTGGACGAGAACGCGTTCGTCAAGGAGTTCGGCGGCGACGCGGACCGCCGGAGGAGCTACGAGGCAAAGGAGACGAGGCGGCGGCCGAAGTTCCTGCCTGACCTCAACCTTAACATGGAGGAGCCGGAGTCCAAGCCCGAGAGCGTCACGCCCACCACCGAGAACAAGATCTGCCTGGTGCAGCGGTTCGACGCGCGCAAGCCTGACTTGAGGAACCTCATCGGCTTCGACGCCGAGAGGAAGCTGAGTCGCGAGCGGATAGAGAAGTACAAGGAGGAGAGGAGGAACTTCCTGCGGGAGAAGTACGGCTCGCAGTCATTCCGGAGCAGCCCCGAGCAGCTGACGCGGCTGAAGCTGCGGAGGGAGGCGGGCGAGACGGAGGGCGCGGGGGGCGGTGAGCCGCCGGCCTTCGAGCGTCGCAACACCGTGGACCTGGGACAGCGCGCGCGCCTGACGCTCGCCCGCAGTGCCACCGACCTCGCGCCGCCCAGGTGCGTCCTGCCCGCGCACACACACGTACGCACACACTCACACATATATTACTAAAACGCTACTTAACACTACATCTACTGCATCCATTGGTTTCTTGTAATGCTTTAATTAATAAGAATATTATACATCCGTAAGTGTACATATTTATAAGACACTGATATTAGGTATGTTTTTAAGTAGAAAGTATAATATCATCAGGGTACAAATAGTACTTCCCAAGTAGACATCGACGCAGACGACCTACTGTCGAGGACTAAAGTACACACGCAAGTAGATAAACTAGCATGTAGCTGCTGCCATGTAGACCTTTATTGTAGTGACGGCACAGTGTTTACAGTTTAAAGTGTGGTGCAGGTAGTACTTTATATAGCGAGTATAAAATTATAATTTTTCAGGAAGGAAAAAGTCTCGCCATCGTACAATATAAGAGATATGGCCGCCATGTTCGAGCAGAGATCACAAAGCAACAGCAATGGCTGACACCCGGCCGCGCCGCCCGCGTGCCGCGCCACTGCTGACCTGTGAAGATGGCCGCCAACACGTTATGTTATGTTGTTTTGTTTGCTATAACATTGTCTACGGTTCGTGTGTGTTAATAGGGAACGAGTCTCGAACGCCTCGTGCGCGACGGCAGACTGCGCCCGCGACGTCCGCGCTTGACGTCACCGGCGCGCGCGCCACTGTAAATATCTCGTTGATGCTTTAATTTATTATTATTTAATTTTAGAATGTTTTGTAATAATAAAAAAAAAAAAACATCTGCGATTATCGCTTCACGTATCAGAGTGCGCAGGTTCAATGCAGCTTGAAGTCGACATAACAATTCGTTTAATTTTTAGATCGAGTATTGGTACCCAAAGTTGCCTAACGCCCGAAATTAATAATCAATCTTATTTTAGCTATCTGAGATCAAGATTTCAATACATTTCAACGATCCTTGGATTAAGTCCACGTCAATTTTTGTTTGAGAATCTAAGATTGAACTCAATCTAAGATCTTAGATACGTTATTAACTTCGGGCGTAAATTGATATTCGAAGTCGAGGGATCTCTGTAAGTAGTTAATGAATTTCGGTGCGACGCCACTGTGACATTTTAGAATTATCCATACATATTGTATTCTCGGCAGCAGGCGAAACCAGTCCAAGGGTACTAGGTTCAGACCCCGAGTAACTTTTACAAGTAAATAAAATAATCCAATACTTCATTCTAACATTGTTCAAGTAATTTACTTAGTCACTACGTAATTAGATGATAAAGAGACCTATGTAACTATGACGTTTCGTAACTCGCAGCTTATCTTGCTCGTCCGGGCGGCGCACCGCGGCCGACGCCAGCCGCCGCGCGCGTGCGCACTGACAATAACGTATCGGCTTCACGCCGCGGGGCGTCGTCGGTGGTAATATCTTTCTATGAAATGGCCTAATTGCACCGACGCGAGTCCGGGGCTGCCCGTGCGAGTGGCCGAACATCGGTAATGCCAAAATATTTGTACCCCTTTTGTAACGGACTTTTTGTGATATACTGTTGAATCTCTACTTGCGTGTAGCCGCGCCGCCAGCGGCGACCGTGGCAGCTGACATGAGCGAAGACTACAGGAAAACGTTTTATGATCCATAAATATATTTAGCCGATAATAAATTTATTAACTCTCGTCTTGTCCTACTGTCTTTGTATAGAGACCGATTTGTAAAGATATTGTACTTTTAACATGTATATTGTACCTATGCGTGTACATCGCCGCCGGCCGCGCCGCCTCACCGCCGCCGACTACAGTATTACTCGTGTAAAAGGTACACCTATTTTTTCATGATAAACTTATGTACGTATGTAGTTATAGTATTGCGATATATTCTCGCGTAGCTCTTGTTTGAAGAGTAAAGTGCTATACTCACGGTCCAGCCTGCAAATCCAGTGCCAGTACTTATGGCCGCCAATAATTGGTGTCAATAATTTTTAATTAATGTCTACTACTCCGCATCGAGGCCGCGGCGTTGGAGTCGCAGGCTGGACCGTCATTACTATTTATTATTAATGTCAGCATGTCATAGCAGATATTATTATTGTTATACATAACATTTGAGCTAGTCCGAGGGTTGTCCGTAACGACGGGCTTTATGTAGCCCGCAGCGGTAGGAAGGTATTGTAAAGCAAATGTACAAATGGCTGGAACTAAACGTGTGAGGGGTGAGCGGGGTGAGGCGTGCGGGCGCGGCGGCCAAGCTTTAAGCGCGCCGGCGAGCCCGGCCTGTAACGTGTGTAGTGTAATGGCTTCGAATTGGAAATGATATACTTACAATAAAGATATATTACTTACCCCTCAGGTTTCATTTGTGTCCTAACAACAGCAGTGTATTTTTTTTGTGCTCGACAAACAGTTTAATATGAGATGAGAGCATCAAATTTATATTAGGCAACTTGACTCATACTTAATTTCATACATTGAATGACCTTTAGTACTTCTGACTAGCGCCACTACGGCCAGTTTTGGAACTGTTATTTAACTACTTTTGTCAGAAACTTTTTAGCTTTTCTGCCTTATTTTGGTTAATTTTTAAATCGCCATCTAAATCTTCACAGTGAAAAGCGCCATCTATCTCTTCACCATGAACTTTTTAAGTCTATATAACTGAAATAGTTCATAATATGATGAAATATAGATGAAGCATTATACAAAACTTTAAAATATGATTTTTAGTCAAAAAAAATCATAAGTATTATACCACAAAACAGTTATTCATAAAAATAATAAAAATAGGTAAAAAGCTAGTTACATGATCGGCATTTTGTCCATATTATCACAAAATGCCAGCTTTCCTTTGTCATTTCTACGCTGGTTACACTAAGCGTGCAAGCGTACGGAATGCTTTGTAAATCAGACCTTTCTTCGTGTTTATTAATAACATTAGATATCTGATGTTACTTCTCGTTTGATGTGGTACTAGCCACTCCAGTGCAAGTGTCGAGTGAGGCCTGGAGGCCTGGAGCAGTGAACTTTTAATAATGAGGCCGAGAGAAAACACTTAAAATATAATAAATATTTAATAGCGACTAGTTTCTTACAGGTAATCCTGACAGCACTCAGTCGATAAAAGTCGAGATCGTTTTATATGTATTTACATCTTACACAATATTATTTCTTATTTAAACAAGCTACCTTTTAATATTGATAAAATGACACTCCATATTCCGATCCAATCCGCCTGAGTCGGATCAACGTAGGCAGTCTTCCGACAGCTTTGCCGTTTATCTGTTCGCTGGTCAGTAGTAGCAACTAGCGACACACTGACCGACCTCGGGGCTCTGGTGGTAATGTCAAAGCTATTGAAACACAGCTGTAACCTATTTTAATTATGTATTTATTACATCATATGGATTAATAAATAATTTTGTGAAAAACACTGGGTGAATTTTTATTACGTTCAAAAGCATTTGTGTCAAAGTATTTGAAAGTTGTAAAATCTTAAAAAGATCATGAATTTAGGTCACCCTACTACGCGGGCGCCGCCTCACGCGCCGCGCGCTGTTGTACGCTTTAATCAAGCACAATGTCATTGGGGTCAACAGGTGACAATTATTTGTAATTTCAATATATTTAGCATTTTTTCTGAAATACCTTCTTAAATGTATAAACTTAAAAATAATGATTTTAAATTAGTAAGCGCGATATTTTTAAACAAATTTTAACCAAGTCAGAAAAAAAAGGTATGCCATAGTATTCTACTTCATGTACCTATTATACCCCGTTTCTCTCGAAACAGAATAAAAATCACCTAGTGTTAGTTACTTTAAAATATTACCTTAAATATAAATATAATAATATATTATATTTAAAATATTACGATCTTTTTTGGTGATTTGGAGATTAAAACTAGCCGCAGTCATGGAAGTCGCGCGCGGCGGTTCGCCGGCGGACTCGCGCCCGCCTTCCGGCGGTCCCGCGCACATCTCTACAACGTACAAACACTCTCACTACAGGCGTAAATCGCTCCGTGAGTTCTTAGCCTAAATTGAATCTGAGCAGTCTCCTATGCAAATAATTGCAACAGACGTCATTCAACAAATGATTGCACTCCAGCTGTGGTAAGCACTTGCATCTCAATTAGGAAATAAGTATAAAAGGACGAGAGCATCATAAGACAGTTGCGTTACGTAAAGTTACGTTTTAGTTACATTATAATATTATATGGAATATTTGCATGCCAAAAGCTAAACATGTACTTTAAATAGTAATAATATGATTTATGCAAATAAAGACATTTTATATATATATATATATATATATATATATATATATATATATATATATATATATATATATATATATATATATATTGATACATCATAATACAATATATTACATAATATATTGTATTGTATTATGATTACTATTTATTTTCCATCCACTTTAATCTGTTATATATTAATATTTAATCTTATTGTAGTATTTACACAGGAAGTACACTAACATTATAATTTACAGCATCAGTATCGATGTTGTCAAACAATATATT
Organism: Phengaris arion; assembly: GCA_963565745.1. NCBI lineage: Eukaryota > Metazoa > Arthropoda > Insecta > Lepidoptera > Lycaenidae > Phengaris > Phengaris arion. The sequence goes on along the minus strand of OY751434.1, from coordinate 16,989,630 downwards.
ATATACATAAATCTATACCAACGTACTGTTCAAAATATCATTTGTAAATAATAAACAACCATTCATAAAATTACATCGAGGAACTGAGAACACTGAACAGCACGCAAATACTGACGAGATAAACCACACTGAAAATGAACGCCGTCCACCGCTAAAAAAACTAAGTTTAAAGAGTTAAAAAGTTAGTGGCGGGGTGTGTATTTATAGAATAGGTTATCTTTGCTCGCTTCACACACAGAGCTCGCGCCACAGACACACCACATATACGTTCATATCCAATTTAAACGTAAACAAACAAATACTATTATTATAATATATATTAATGTTATTATTATTAATGACATTACATAATTTGGTCGAATTTAATATTTTTGTTAACGTTTAGATTGGATTTGAACAGTGTAAGCCACACGTGAGCCCCGTGAGTCTACTGGTAGGGGGAGCAGTTTTTTCTGACGACAATCGATCAGTTTGATCGATTGTCCCGCTGACGTAAAGATCCGTGAGAATTTATATGCAAGTAAATAGCCTTGTCCAACAGTTCAATAACATATAAATATCATCGTATTTACACGTTATCGATTGAGATATTTCTCGACGTAAACTGAGAATTCACTCGTAAAATAGGAGCGAGGTGCCACTTAACCTACGAGAGAAGTGCGATACAATGGAAGGCAGTTCGCATCGTCAAATGTGCGGCTCACACGACTAGGGCAACACGGCATGTATTAGCTAAAACACGGCGATCTGGTCGCGCGGCACGGCGGCGAGGTTGTCGTCGAGCGTGAGGTACATGTTGAAGGAGCAGAACATGGCGGTGGCGGACAGGAAGTGCCAGGCGTCGTGCGCGTCGTACAGCCGCAGCAGCGAACACGCGCGGTTCTCCCGCCGCGACTCCGCCGGCGTCAGCTGCAACAGTAGCGCGGGCGGTGTGTTACACGCAGATGCGGCACAAGTGACGTGCATCAGTATACAGGATGTTCGCGTATGTAGTTAATCCGTTAAATGGAGATCTTCTTTCTTCAATTATTATTTATTATTTACGGCTTTAGCTCAGATAAACTACAAAGGTGATAAGAAAACACTTTTTGTAAATTTTATTCAAGTAGAGGCTCAGTGCACAGACACATTATAACGCCACGGTTTTTGTTTGGTAGGTTTTTTCAGATATTATAGAGTTGCTTACACAGGTACGGATTTGGTCTGGAGCGGACCATTATGACAGCACGACACTCTTGTGTTTGATTGCCGTTTCACGGATTGACTACCTTCTACCGAACATCCTGTATATTTGTATACATTCAGCATGTACTGAGGCGCGTCTGAATCTGACGGGAGAGTCTCACTCACCGCCCAGTTGGTGTTGAGATCGAGGTAGAAGTAGGACGCGGCGGCCCAGGCGGCGTGCGCGGCCGCGACCCAGGCCCAGCTGTGCGCGCGCAGGCGTTCGCCGGTCAGCAGCTTCATGGCGATGTAGAACAGCGTGTACAGGAACAGGTTGCCGAGCATCACCAGCAGCAGGTGCGACGCGAAGTCGCGCCCGTCCGACGTCAGCCTGATACCACAGCAACAGAATACATTTTAAATATAGTTAATATCGCTAATAACGACGCTCACAGCGTCATCTATTAGCTGTTATTGCTAGTCATAATAGCTAAATTATACTAGAAGACGCTATTGGCAAACGATTCTAACTGGAGCTTCTTCTCCAATATTTATTTTTTGTGGCATATGGATTATGTCTTACCGCTAGTTGTCAGCTAAAAAAAATCAATATGAAAGTAATGGTATATAAGGGCTGTCGCCAGATTACAGTTCTTTTTGGCTGAATCCATATTAGCGCATATATTAATCATGTTTTTCTGGATACAACTTGTATCGTATTTCTTAATCCTGTTTTTACGGTGGGTTTAAATATCTGCGTTGTGTAGTTTTTGGGTAAATATCACGCTTTTATTCAATCATTTAAAATTTTATCTGTAAATCATCATATTGTAAAATTAGTTTTCAAAATGTATTAGTCGAACACGTGTTCATTCTGAATTTTGTTATTTTAGGCTGATTGTATGCATTATGTTTTGCAAATACTGTCCTATTCTGCTTATTTTTTTATCTGTAACACAGCAAGCCCATGGTTTGGATCGTTAGAGGTTAGAAGGCATGGGTGCGGTGTGTCCACATCTCCACATGCTGGTATGGATTTTCCAGGGAAATATACTCTGGGTTCAACGCGCCAAGAGGCTAAAACAGATCTCTCGGCCTTCTGCCCACACCCCCTTTTTTAAATAAGTTAATATGTTTGTAACGTTGGTAAAATCTCTTGTTTAATTTAAATATACCCGTAACAACGTAAAGAAATAAACATTTTAGCACGATATAATTCTACTAATTTAAATGTGACTTATTCACCGTTCATTAAAGAAATACAATGTCACTTAATGGAATTAAATCTTTTTATTACGTTTAAATTGCATGTTGTTAATAATGTGTCGGAGGTCTGATCAGTGATCAGTGGACGCAGGGGGCGGGCCGGGGGTGCGGGGCCCACCCCCGGTCCGCACTCACCCGTACGCGGCAATGGCCCAGTTGGCGAGGTTGGCGAGCAGCAGCATGACGCAGCGGCCGCAGTGCGTCGGCGTCACCGCCGCCAGTCCGTGCAGCCGCAGCGCACTCCACGCGCGCGACACGATGTCTTTTTCTGTGCACACACATTTATATTAGCATCGGAAAAACGTTGTAGAGATTGCTGATACAATAGAAATCATAAAATACACTTTTAGCTTTTGCGAATAGAACATATAATATATTCCAATTCGCCCGCGTTGAGTTGGAATTTACAGATATATCTTTATAATTAACAGCCTAGTCGTTAATCTAGTGTGTAACCTGTATTGATGTAAAATGAAAAGTTTCATTAAAAACCGTTCAATCATTTTTGCGTTTCACAAACTTTCATATTAATGATATTAGCAGGATGTGTAAATGATGTGCTGGGGGACTGACCGAGGCGGAAGCGGCCGAGGTAGTAGATCTGGAAGGTGAGTACGAGGCAGGCGAGCAGGTGCAGCGCCGTGAATAGCGCCCAGAATGCCGGCGTGGCGCTCAGCACGCCCGCCACTCCCACCGAGATGATGAAGGCCAGAACGGCGAACGTGGCGTGCGCGCGCGCGTTGATATCCGGGTGCCGCGCCTGGTACAGCCGCACCATGCACAGCGCCGCCGTCACGTACATGAACGACGTGTCGAACTGGAAGTTCATGCTGTTGGGGCACACGTGGTATGCCGCCGACAGCAGCCCCTCCGCCGCCAGCGCCACGCCCAACGCGTACAGCAACCCCCGGTGCTGCGGGATGCCGCGCCCCGCGCCTCCGCCGTGCCGGCGCTGCACCTGAAGCAGGAACAGCGCGCCCAGCAGCACGTAGCCCACGTTACTGTACACGTGGTTGAAGTCAGACAGCGGGCCCAGCGGGTGTGCGCACAGGAAGTTGAAGTAGCACAGGTCCTGGTCGCCGGAGCGGTGCAGCAGGCGCTGGTACGTGAGCGCCAGCTGCGCCACGGGCAGCGTGTAGAACACCGCCACCGTCAGCACCGTCCACAGGTACAGCCGCGAGCGCGACGCCAGCACGCGCGCCCGCGACCGCGCCAGGCTCGCCAGCCACAGCGCGCCCGCCCCCGCCCCCGCACCCGCCGCGCCGCCCGATCCCTCCGACTCCGTGTCCGAACACGAGCTCGCTGTGCACACAACAGATGCATTAGGATTAATGTCATTTTTGCCTTTAGAATAGAATCCCAGAAAACGTTCAAAATATTGCCATTAATAAATTTAAAATAGTGGTTAAAGAACGTTTGTGTGCTAAAGCTTATTATAAGGTCAATGATTTCATTGGGAATAAGATCTGCAAGGCTGCTTCTATTACATAAGTATCTTGACTTTTGTTATATAAGTTACTACATTGTATCAATATTTTTTTGAAAAGAACAATTTTCCCATCTTTTTGCTAAAAGGTGGTCCTGTACGAGTTCCTTACGCCGGTTCTTCTCGCCGGGCTAGTTCCCGAACCGGTGGTAGGCATCATATAGGACAATTCTATAAGTGTTATTTAATAACCTACATGGAGAGAAAAAAAATTGACATTAGAGCTTACGTGCGCGCGCGCTGGCGCTAGCGTCGTTGAGCACGTGGCGGCGTCGCACGGGGGGCGTGCGCGCGTCCTCCACCAGCGCCGCGGTGCCGCCGTCTACACATGCACACAACATTTCAAATACGTCAAACTTTTGTAGCTCATATTCTAAGTGATAACTATTGGGGCTACATGCTGCAAATATTTGTTTTTTTTTATTTAGTAGATAATTTCCGGGTTTCTAAAGCGCATTTGTCAGTAGTTTATCTTGTATTAGCGCTATTGGTTCGATATCTTGTTTAAAAAATAACCATACATAGGCTGCAGTAAAAGTATCGGGAATGGAATATTTCCACTGTTCATATTAAAATCTTTTTAATTTAAAACTCCTTGGTTTTAAAAATCGAATACCGTTTATTTATTTAAAAAACGATTCTCGGTCTTGTCACAAGGTCTTGTCAAACTTGTTTAGTCGTTGAGAAAATGGAATTGACTCGAAAAAATTCTAGAGCGATGATTTATTATGACTTTCGAAGTGGTTTAACACAAAAACAGTGTGTTGACCGGATGATTTCTGCATTTGGTGATGAAGCCCCATCCAAAACCACAATTTATCGCTGGTTTTCTGAATTTCAACGTGGACGTGTCAAGCTCAGTGATGATCCCCATCAAGGTCATCCAAAAACTGCAGTCACCCAAGTAAGCTGATTGAGGAAGATCGACATGTGACATACAGCGAAATTCAGGCAACTTTAGACATTGGCATGAGTCAAATACAAATAATCTTGCATGAACAATTAGGTGTAAAAAAGTTGTTTTCCCGATGGATACCGCATTTGCTCTGTGAAGTTACTTGGTGCGTCAGAACTCTCGAAAGATTCCACGCAGGATCCTCAAATGCTGTATACAACATCGTATCAGGTGACGAATCCTGGATATACGCGTACGAACCCGAAACAAAAAACCAGTCACGAGTTTGGGTGTTCGAAAATGAGTTAAAGCCAACAAAAATTGTTCGTTCACGGAGTGTTGCAAAAAAAATGGTGGCCACGTTTGTCTCCAAAACCGGCCATGTTGCGACTATTCCTCTTGAGGGACAAAGAACGGTTAATGCAGAATGGTATGCTAACATTTTTTGCCACAGGTCGTTTCTGAACTCCGTAAAGAGAACTGCAACCGCCGCATCATCCTCCATCACGACAATGCGAGTTCTCACACCGCGCACAGAACAAAAGAGTTTTTAGAGCAAGAAATCATAGAATTATTAGACCATCCGTCGTACAGCCCCGACCTAAGCCCTAATGATTTCTATACTTTCCCTAAAATAAAGAATAAATTGCGTGGTCAGAGATTTTCATCACCTGAAGAAGCTGTGGACGCCTACAAAACGGCCATTTTGGAGACCCCAACTTCCGAATGGAATGGTTGCTTCAATGATTGGTTCCATCGTATGGAAAAATGTGTCAAATTTCGCGGAGAATACTTCGAAAAGCAATAAATACATTTTTAAATAGTAATGTTGTGTCACTTCCTTGATTCCCGAAATTTTCAGTGCCGCCCTCGTATAATATAAATTAGGTTTAACTTAACTGACCAATGTGATCCGTTTATCGATTACATAACTCGCAATAATTGAGCTACTGATAGATGGCGCTGAGACAGAAAGGAATTAAAACACTACATAAAATATTGTTTTTCTTAGTTAAAATGGTTTAAAGCTCTGTTTCACTCCCAAAGTAAGAAATGTTTTTCATTAAACTAACTAGTTTGTTTTTAATACTTTTTGTGTTTTTAATATGAACGTAACTACATTGCCGAACTATATCAAAAAATAATTAACTTTATCCGACAATTGAAGAAAGGTTCATCGAGTGACTACTAGATGACACTTTTGGAATTCCTAAACTCTGCGGCAGTTAAACTTAGTTTATCTCGAGTTTATGTAAACTCTTTAGAAACCGGACATTATATATTATTATGTATCATAAAATATTTACACAAATACCAGTGATTTCACTGATATTTCATGAGATTTTTTATCAAACTAGGTAAATGATCTTTATGCGACTAAGATCATTTCGAGTAGCACCTGCATCTGCGGCGGAGCAGCGGCGCTGCAGCAGCACGGCGGCCAGCCACACCACGTAGAAGGCCAGGAAGAACGCGAGCGCCGCGCCCGCGCCGCGCAGGTACTCCAAGTACGATATCGTCTCAATCACTTTAAGCCTGAAAATAACGAACGACACTGAGAATGTCGCCACTGTAGTGCAGTAGCTGTAGTACACTTAAGTACTTTCTTAATCTCCCTCGGCAATTGTCTTGATAATAATGTACGCAACATGGGGTTCTACAGTCTATTATACGTAAGTATATAACATTTTGCAAAATTACAGTTAATCAACCCCAAAACTACGTCGCAATTTTCGACAGGGTTGGAAAAAATCATGATTTAAAAAAAAAAAACCAATAAAGTACGATTTTTTTAAATCCTAATTAAACACGTATTTTTTTATTTTTTTGTTTTATTATTAAATTTAACTATATTTTTGCGCAAAACGGAACGCGCCCTCGAGGGCTTGCGCGGACACAGCGCGAGAATTTTAGATGGAGAGCTACTAGGAAATTTAGAGCAGGTGTTTGAGGCAAGCTGAAACCTTGTCCTATACCTCTCCTATTGTACCCTGACACGAGACTGCAGGACTGGCTGGTCAGAAGGGAAGCCAAGTCAATACAGAATTTTTTACATTCCAGTGTAAAAGTAAATTGGAAATGTGCTATCTTCATATTAACAACGTATAGTAGACTTGATCGTAGTTCATAAAATGACCGATAGATGTCAGAAAATCATGAATTGATAGCCAGCATATTTTCAATTTACTTTTACCGACTGGGAATTGAAAAGGGTGGAAAACTAGTTTTTTTATTCAAATATTATAATAATCATATTGATATCTCAGATTTAAAGGTATATATTTATTTTATTTATTTATTTAATAATTTATTGCACACAAGAAAAATGTATAAAATTACAATTTAACAAGAAAGACGACACAAAGAAAAGAAATTTCTTACAGCAGTCCTACGGAGAGAGATGGGATAAAAGACAGCAGATAGGACGTGCACAATTACAAATACACTACTTATATATTATTATATCCTTACTAAAATTAAATTACATACATACTTACATATTATATACATACTTAACAAATATAAAACACATAGTTGATACGATAAAATAATATTATATTATATCTATAATAGATAAATACTATATGTATATATAATAACGGTATTTATATGGATTGAATTCCGAGGTAGTGCTCTTTCATCTCTAATATAATTAATTATACGTTTAAATCTGAGATATCTTAAATAACTTAATTATAATTTCTAAATCAGTGTTATATGTTGGTTTCTGAAATTAAACATTATTAAATCATTGATTTTTATTGAAAACATAATTTGATTAAAATCGTGATTTAAATCAAAATTAATTATTCACGCCAACCCTGTAGATAGATAAGATTTAATAATTAGATTGTTATCGGGCGCTTAAGTCTCACCTGAAGCTCTTGAGGCGCGGCGCGAGGGGCGCGTGGGGCGCGGAGGAGTTCCCGGTGCAGGCCTCGTCCGACGACTTCACGATGAACACGATGTAGAAGCCCATCGGGAATGTGTCTCGCTGCACACGACACGACACTTAGACAAGCAATTCATACGTCATAATAATATATAATTATAATAAATACATAAAGTATTTTATTTATTTTATGAATTTGAACGGAAAACGAGCGGTCTGCTCGTCGCCAAATGGAAAGCGATTGACACCGCCCATGAACTTTACCAGAAGAGTTACAAGTGCGACCCTGGTCCCTAAAATCTCCTTCGGGTCTCCGGTAACATCACTCACTCGTCCAAACACAGTGCAAGCGGTAGCGCCGGTTGTCTGTGAGGTCGAGGGGGCCATTCGTGCCGCAGAGCCGCGTGAAATGTGTCGTGTGTGTGTCGGGGACCGACCGTGAGCGTGATGCCGCCGCGGCGCGTCATGGTGAGGTAGTAGCCGTCGTACAGGATGTCGCGCTCGTTGTCGAACACCGGGCACTGCAACGCCGTGTACATCTCCCATTATAAATAATTATTAAAAGTTAAATCTATCACCCGACTTCGCACAACATATAGCCTATGTTACCCGGGCCATTATTACGGACATTGGAATTCGGACACCTCATTCAATAAAATCGGATCAGTAATTTAGCCTTTTTTTTATAGTGTCAATTACACTTTATTCTATTTCCAAATGTAAAAAATACACAAGACACCGAATGTCGACACTCGCGCTGTTATAACATAACGTCTTGCAATATCAATTACAGAAATGGTATGTACAGTAGATCCATGTTGCTAATGGCACTCGGCAATCATCGTGGTTCTATGGAAATGACAGAGTAAATTATATGAAAAAAACCACGATATCCCAGCGACAAGGCGGGCGGGAACACTCACCGAGTGGTTCTGTACGGAGATGACGGCGCAGATGTCGTCGTCGGCCTCGATGGTGACGATGACGCTCCTGGAGCGCTCGAGCCAGCCCGCGCGCGGCGGCGGCGCCCGCGGCGGCTCCGGCGGGCCGCCGCCGCAGAATGTGCGCTTGCTCTCCGCCTCCCGGGCGAGGTCGAGGCGCGCATCCGGCCCCTGGTCGAACGGGTAGAAGTAGTACTTGGGCTGGCTCGGGGTCACCGTGAGGTTCACGGGCGCGTCCAGCCGCACGTAGAAGTCCGCCACCGTCTCCAGCAGCACGCCCACGCGCACCGGCGTCGCCGACGACGACGACACGTGCACCGCGGGCGCGCTGCCCGCCTCCGCGTCTGCGTCACACGGACCTCGGTCAATCATTGTGTATTGCAGAATAATTATTTTTATATAATATGTAGATAACACTTTGAATCGTTGAAATCACTGACTCCGATAATAATAATAGTTTCGAACTCAGAGGAACTCAGATACTACTTATTAGTGTCTTCTTTCTTAATACTAAATATATATTTGTTTGCGCATTGTTTTTTGTATTTAGTTGAGAAATTTTGTAACTATGTATAAAATGTTGTGTTGTAAGTTTTTAGGTAATTTTCATTTTAAATTTATTGCGTGTGCGGCGCTCACCGCATGCGCGCTCGTCCCGCGCGAACAGGTTGTTGTGCGGGCAGAGCGTGCGCGACACGTTAGAGAACTCCTGCACGCCGCCCGCCGCCTCCACCACCAGCGGCAGCTGCCACGCGAACACACCTGCAAGTGGCGACCGTCCGCCAGACGCCAGTCACAACTCAGTACTCTCTATACACGATGTGAAGCTCTCAATGAGTATGTAATAAAGATAATTATAACCCCCGACGGCCAAGATGGTCAATTAGTTTATAGCGCGCTGATGCTGATAAGTTGTAGCTAAGAACACTCGCGATTAAGTCGCCCTTGAAACAAAAAAAAAACTAGATCAAAATCAGTTCATATGTTTGAGAGCTATGATGCCACATTCTACTACTATTATAAATATGAATTTTGTGTGAATGGATGGATGGATGTATGTTTGTTATTCTTTCAAGCAAAAACGACTGAACAGATCTTGAATACATTTGGTATGGTAGTAGTTTAGGCTCTGTACTAAAACATAGGCTACTTTTTAAAAGTACAGTGTTCCTGAGGGCCACTGTACTTTTTCGGGACTAAAACTACACGTCAAACTTAACACGAGGGGTGTTTGTTTGGGTCGGGGGATAAAAAACATACAATTGTGTTTAATCAGATAGTAGGGAATAAGCCTGACCTTTCTGCTGGCGGGCGGTGATGAAGACGGGGTAGGAGCGGTTGGCGCGGTCACTGGCCACCGTGACGCGCGCCGGCGTGTCCAGCGCGCCGTGCGCCTGCAACTGTTTCTCAGGATTTTTGTCGGTAGCATTATCAATTCTATAGCGCTTTTGCTTGGTTAACGCGTTTGCATTATCCCATCCATCCGAAAGCGTTATTGAATCGATAAACTACCGACAATAACCCCAGTAACCGGGTATTAATGGTTTTGATTCAGATTGGAAGTAATACTTACTATTGTGTAGGGTGTCATAAAATATGGGCAAAAAAATATTTTTTCGGAAATTTTAATTTATTATAGTGCTTTTAAATATGAATTTGTATCTTTCTAGGATGATTGCAACCCGTGCCGACTTATTATGAAGATTACTGTCAAAGAGTGCAGTTTAGATGTCTTTAGCTTGATCTTACCCGATAAGCTCCCTGGTATTTAAGTCCAGGAAGCTGTTCTCTATAGTCAAATGTAGCAATAATTGGCAAATTTTGTTCTTTTCAATTTCGTCGATACATATAACATTTTGTTTGCTTCTGCCCTGGATTCGTACATAGACGAGAAAATCTCGTCTGGCATGCTGCGTCCAGAACTCAAAATCTGTTATCTGACCGAATCTTTTGAATATTCCATGTTATTTACAGAAAACATATAAAACAAAAATAATAACTCTTTGTTGTAAAACATTATTTGATATTGCACATCCTAATGCCTTCAAAAGATGAAAATTGAGAGAAAAGTATTTTCAAAGAAACAAAGACAGCCAGCCAGGTCGAGCGAAACCATTGTTTAAGTGGTGTAGACTAAAAAATATGAAATAATAAAGAAAAGGACAAAAAGTTAACATTATTTATTCTTCTTGTAATCGGTTTTGTCCAAGTTTTTTTCTTACTCCGGATTTTTTTTGTCTAAACCACCTGAGCAATGGTTTGGGTGACCTTGCTCTCTTTGTTTCTTTGAAAATGATTTGTCTTCCTGAATTATAATCTTTTTCAAGTTTTCAAAATATGTTTTATAATCTTAGTAAGCATATAATCTTATTATTATTACGTTTATTTAAATGGCAGTCAGTTTGACTTCATAAATAATGTAAAATACACTTAAAATAGGACTCCCAAAACTTGACGATTATGTGTTGATTTTGCACCATTTATTTGGTGGCTAGGCAGTATTTTTACCATTCTTGAATTTTATAGAAATCTTAGGTACGCAATAAACAATTGCGCAAACATTGCGCACTAGAAAACTTAAAAAACCACGTATGAAACGACAAAGAAACATTTAATTGCAGGTCATAGGATTGGCCCCTTATAACTTGTATGGGAAAATTAAAATCGCAAGTCGGCACGGGTTATCGTTTATCAAATGCGCTTATATTTTTTTCTAGGCTATATTGGGTCAATAACGAACATTTTAAGAGGGCATGCGTAAAAAAATATCGAACTTGAAATTTCTGGGACACCCTACATTACGTCACATCCACAAATCCATAAATTACGTCACACGAATTTCATGATTTTCGACCTAGTCCTCGTCACAGGTGATCACATTTGTAAGGGGTGTAACATGTATGGCTCCCTAGTGTAACGTCACATTTTTTTTCAATTTTACATTTAGAAATAATTATTGAATTAAAACATCAGTTCGCAATGCAATCGCAATTTCTTCTATTTCAATTTAAATGATTTTTAATAAAATTAACATTAAATCAAACATTGCAACAAATTAACAAACAAAAAACGATTAATCAAAGATCACAAAGATTAATGAAAGATACGATAAGAGATACCTGTGTACATACTACATAGGTAAGGTCGAAGACAAATCCGGTGTACCACTTTTGAATTTTGAACTTTATTGCCAAGAAATAAGGTCGAAAAGTGGTAAACCTGATCAGTTAAACTATTCAGTGTTCCGAGCGCGGAATGACCTAGCAATACCTAGTCAGTTTAGTTTGGTTGTTATTACAAAATTCGAACTTACTTTTTAACCGACATCCATATGAAGTTCGGCTGTATATATAAGGTCCTTACATATGAAACTGGCGTTTTGGAAAGGAGGAACATTAAGTCGATTTTTTTAAACATAATATATTTATTTAATCAAAGTATATGTCATTATATGATATATAATATCATTGCTATCTATGCACTTTTGCCATCTCATAGGTAGTTCATTGATTCCTTTACTAAAAAAAACCATTCGGACAGGTACCAATAAAATCTTTGAAGAAGCTTTGGACTGCCCCATTGGAGTTGAATTTTTTCAATTCCAAGAAGTTATCCAAATTTCGAAAAAAATGGTAATCTGTTGGAGCAAGGTCCGGGGAGTACGGTGGATGTCTAAGACATTCCAATTGAAGCTCCTCTAATTTGGTAGCCGTCTGTTGTGCAGTGTGTGGTCTAGTCTATTTATTTTTTTTTATTTTTTTTCAACTTGTTTCGTCAGTAGGTACCAGTTACCACAATATAACAATATAATCTAAAAATAGCAGAACTAAGAAAACGACGACGCGACGTGTCATCTGCGAAAGTCAATTGTGCAATGAAACAGAAACAATATCACCACTAGGTCTGTACGATGCATTTAACGGCATTTACCAAACGGTAATTATGCGGTCGGCGCGTAATACTAGTAGAGCGAGTGGCCGACAAAACAATTTGATCCTTATGTTTCTACCGATAGAGTTACAAATGTTTTTGAGTTTTTCGTTATTAGTTTAAGGTTTCGTGTTTTATTTAACACTTATGTTATAATAGATTTTTAAATGAGACGTCACGAAATTTAGATTAGAATACGTTTATTTTATCATCACACAACACACATCAAAATGAAATACAGAATAAGTTTAAATTACACTTATTATTACACAATTAAGGTACACTTTGATACATACTATGTATGTTGTGTGATGCCACAAATGGACCCTAGCTCAGCTATACGCAGCAAGCAAGCCTGCTGCACTGATATTCTGCAAGGGCAAATGAGTGACTTCACCACATAAAAACAAACAACAATTACATACGCAAGACAATGATAAGGAATTATGGCGCAGTCGAGTAATGGCTATGCGCCTTACCTATGGAACAAGCATAGGGGAAAAAAAGAACAAACAAAAGGTCTATGAGTATTTTGACAAAGTGACATTTGAAAAATTACTATCCACATTCTACAATTCATCTACAATTAATGTGGTCTGTGGAGTTTTGCCGGGGAATTCAATGGGTGACATTGTGGTTTTTGTATTTCTCATAAGTTTGTATTATTTCGGTTCTTAATGTTTTATATTGGTAGAATATTTACCATTAAATATTCGTAAACGTACACAAGTGTGGGCTAGTGGTACAACTTCTAAAAACATGCTATTTTGTGTTCCCTCCCAAAACTCCCTAGGAACTTTCACCCCCTTGTCACACAATGTCACACTTCGTCGACTCCCCCTTAACGTGTGATGTAATATATGGAATATATGGAAGTACATGTAAAAATTTAGTTTTTTTTAAACATTCGGAAATAATTAGGTTCTGCTGATTAAAGTGATAGGAAATAGTAATTAAGATTTAATGTCTAGTTTTGTAATTAGGTGCATTTCAAAGTAACAAAATTAGTGTAAAAAAACCTACATAATTAGTTTATTTACATGAAATATAAAAAGATTTACTATGGTAAGTATAAACATAAACACGCAATCTTTGGAGATATCAGAAATTTTGTAAATGTGCCCATACATTTCATAGCAACTTACAAGCGTAAGCCGTCACCTGCCAGCCTGCCAGTACAACTTTTGTAAAGGGCATATTCCCAAGACTTACAAAACTGCTATAAACAATTTATAGTTTCATTGAAAATATTGATGTTTAGTATATGGTTCCTTTTGTAAACTTTCTTATTGTTCAGAGCACTATTCAATTAAGTAATAAGAAAATTACAGGCAAGTACCCTATTTCCCCTGAACATTTGCAGCACCATAGGAACTACAAGTACATCACCAGCCATCAAGTTACACACTTACCCCGCCAAACTCCATGATGTACTCAACATTCTTACTGACTTCCACAATATATTGCACATTGTAATTATATCTGAAAGAAATATAATAATTACAGATATTACAGCTAAATAGACAGTTCACTGCACTGCTTCTATAACCACAATAGTTACTTGCTATTTGAACTTTAAACAGTTATTTAAAAAAAAAAAAAAAATTAACCTTGAAAAAAACTTAAAGCAAAGAATAACAAACCTTTTATATTTAACCATAATAACTAATTTCTTAAACTAATGTAAGTATGTAATATGTCTTTACCAATTACTACATAAACATACTTTACTTATGCTTGGCTCCCGAATGGGTTCGATTCTCCATGACATATTAAGGAGATATTAATATTATTAATACTAATAAACAAAAAAATATTATTTATCTAATTAGTGCACTGGGCCTTTCCTAATTTGCAAGTGTTTTTACAAACTTTAAATATCTGTTATTTTTTTATTTAAATTAAACAATATGGGTATTTCTTATTTTATCTTAATGTGAAAGGAAATAATAATACAATAAAACACTGACTCATTAGTGACAAACTACAATGACAGTGTTGAGATATCTATGTATTCCATTTATTTATTTCTCTATAGCCAGGTAGGTATAAACAAACTGATTTACAAGCTCAATAATAATAAGAGAACATCATTGAGAAATCTCATACAAGCCGGATGGTTACTTGTGGCCACTGATTGTTGCTCTCTTTGTAATCATACCTCATTACTACATAATATTCTAGTAGTTCAAAGTTTCTAATACAAATATCAATTTAAATATGGTGTATTTATCTTAAGATATAATTTCGTATATGGAACGACGTCTACTCACTATTAATAATTCTACAAAACATCTAATTCCAGTTTTCCAAATCCCAATATAACAACTTAGTCACATCTGGCGATGCAATTAATATTTGTTGCTTCATTAAAGTTTACGGGTACTTACGTGTTATTGTAGTTAAAAATTATTTCATCACTTTGGCAAGCAGCAAGTGTCCAACACAAACACAAAACCCAGAAAAGCATTATGTGAATCTTCTACTACACAATAACTACAAAGAAAAATAAAAGCTATACTCAATGAAACATTATTCTAAATGTAATATAAATTGCAAAAAACAAAGTATTGAAATTTGAAATAATAAGTACCTACTACTACTGAAAGTTGCTTCAACCAAACTTCAAAGCAGTTGTCTCGAACGTCAAAAAGTGAAATCGGTAGATTTGCGATCTCAAATCGGTATATTTGTACTAAAAATCAATGTGAAAAAAAACAATATAGAATCAATTTCGTCTATAATCGGTCTTTACCTATGAAATTGCTGTTCTGCAGTACTGACCATTTCAAATCAAAATAATTTTTGTTTGGCTAAGAATTCTAATTTCAAATTTATTTTATTTTAAAAACATGGAATTCTTTTTCCAAAAGTAGTCATTTGTTTATTGATTAGTGTTACATTTTAATCGCATTTCAATCTTTTTCGTCATCATGGATACGTTAAAAAATCGAGTAATTATGGAATATGAGTACCGTCGTGGCAGCAACGCCGCACAAGTATGACGCAACATCAACGACGTTTACGGAGCTAACACTACAAAACAAAGCACCACCTGTTATTGGTTTGCTCGCTTCCGTTCTGGAAATTTCGACCTGAAAATGGAACCTCACGGTCGTCCGAAGACTTTGGTCAACAATGACGAATTAAAGGTGATTGTGGAAGCTGATGATACACAATCTACGGCCCAATTAGCAGCAGCTTTCGACGTTAACGTCAAAACAATATTGGTCCATTTGCGTCAAATTGGAAAGGTAAAAAAGCTTGACAAATGGGTCCACGAACTCAATGATCGCCAGCGCGAAGTACACGTTGAGACCTGCCTTGCAACTGCTCAACAGACACACAAATGAAGGAATTTTGAACCGCATTCTTACCTGCGATGAAAAATGGATTCTGTTTGATAACCGCAAGCGCTCAGCAAGTCGGTTGGATCCTAGTTCAGCACCTAAACAATGCCCTAAACGAAAACTTAATAAGAATTAAGAAAAGAAATGGTCACTGTTGTGTTGGTCTATGACCTCTTGATTGTAAGTCCTTCGTGCGCTCGTGTGGTGACGATAATAATACAGCAGCAATTCTTATACTCTCCTTTATTGGTGCTTACCACGAATACGTATTACAATATGTAATGAGATATGCTTAGCACAATATATACGTCTACACTATGTATAGCCTTTTGGCCAACTGAAATAAACTAACTCGATAGGCTTTACTAATGACATTGACAGTTACATCTTACTGTTGATATATGTAACAACTGTTTGGTGGTCTAGCGCCGGTGGGATTCATCACACATTCTTACCAAACGACGTGAGCATTACTGCAGATGTGTACTGTGAAGAACTGAACACAATGATGGATAAGCTGGCACATCTCCAAACAGCATTGGTCAATCGCTCGTCTCCGCTGCTCCTGCACGACAACGCGCGACCTCATACTGCACAGCAGACGGTCTCTGTTTAAACCTCTTATAGGTTTTATTATTTTTATAAATAAAAAATTTTCTTAAGTCATATTCTGAAAGGTATTTAAATTTTTTGTTCTTTTATATTATAATAGATGTCAGTAATATTTTCTACATCACGCTATCAAAGCACTGAGAGTTATGTATATAAGGCAGGGAGTAGTTTGTAAGGTTGAATTGGAATACAAATCTAATGATGATACTCTCGTTTCATTTAGTAGATATTTTTGGGGATTCTGTTCATGGTCCTTCGATGTCATAAAGAATCGTTGTGGCCTGTGCACTATCCTGGGGTAAACTCTGGGGCCCTAGAAGATTGGAGGTAGACTGGCAGCCTGAAGAAAATCAGTGAGGTACTCTGCGACCGGTCGAGATTCTGCGACCGGACGAGGAACAACCTGGAGGCTGGTGGTTGGAGCAGAACCTTCAGCAGCAGCAGAGGAACCCGAGGTGCTGGAACAGCTGCCGAACTACACTCCAAGTGGCCGAGCCGGAACTCACTAACAGTTAGTACACAAGTCCCGAGTGAGTAATTTTGATCCTTATTCCCTAAAGTGTTAACAAATAGTGCAAAGAAGTAAAAAATAAATAACAAGAAAAATATAATGCTGTGCGAATTGCGAACAAAGTTATTATAAGTTTTTCCGAAGAATAGTTAGTTACTGGACATAGTCAAAGAGCACAAATATGGAGGCAATAGTTATTCAGAAAAATGTAATTTGCAACATTAATAAGGCTCAAATAAATTTTAAAAAGCCGCCGAAAGAGCGTTTAAATAAAGGATATATAGAGACCCGATTAGACACCCTTGAAAACTACTGGCAGACATTTACTTCTAATCATAATACGATTATATTAGAAGTAGAAGCCAAATACCTAGAAAAATCTGATTACATTACGAATGATTTGTACGAGCAGGCTGAAGAGTTGTACACTGATTACAAATCGCTGTTGAAAAATGCTTTATGTAATTATGTTAATACTAGGGCGGGTCAATAAGTCCGTGACTTTTTGAATTTCTAACCTCCTTACTGAAAAAGCAACACTACTCCTGTCAACAGGCATCTGTCAGTTGACTCCTATCAAAATTTGAACTTGCTGCGTCAGTTAGTTTGTGTTTTACAGCTATCTTTATCAGACTATCCAGTAACTTAAGGAAACAATGGAAAAAAGTGAATTTCGTGTGCTTATTAAGCATTATTTTTTGCGAAAAAAAACCATTACCGAGACCAAGGCTAAGCTTGATAAATACTACGGGGACTCTGCACCATCGATTTCAATGGTAAAAAAGTGGTTTACTGAGTTTCGTTGTGGCCGTACAAGCACTGAAGATGCCGAACGTCCTGGACGCCCAGTTGAGGTCTCTACACCCGAAACAATCGAAAAAATTCACGATATGGTGTTGGCCGACCGAAGATTGAAAGTGCAAGAGATTGTGGAAGCCATAGGCATCTCGCATGGCTCAGTGGTTTCAATTTTGAATGATCACTTGGGCATGAGAAAGCTTTCCGCAAGTCGACCACAAACGCAATCGTGTAACAACTTCACAGGAAGGTTTGGCGTTGTTTAATCACAATATGGAGGAGTTTTTGCGCAGTTCTGTAACCGTGGACGAAACATGGATCCATCACAACACACCAGAGACCAAACAACAGTCAAAACAGTGGGTTTCTAAGGGTGAATCGGCGCCAAAGAAGGCCAAGGTGGGTTTGTCAGCCAATAAAGTTATGGCGACTGTTTTTTGGAATGCACGTGGGATAATCCAAATTGACTTATCTTCAAAAGGGAAGAACAATTAATGGGGAATATTATGCCAACTTATTGGACCGCTTCAATGAGGATTTGAAAAAAAAAACCGACCTCATTTGGCCAAGAAAAAAGTTCTTTTTCACCAAGACAATGCAAGGGTGCACACATGTGCAGTTGCCATGGCAAAAATCCATGAATTGGGCTATGAATTGCTCCCACATCCACCCTATTCTCCAGATTTGGCTCCGAGTGACTACTTCTTGTTCCCAAACCTGAAAAAATGGCTCGGTGGAAAAAGATTTGACTCCAATGATGAAGTCATCTCGCAAACAAAGTCCTATTTTGAGGACCTCGACAAATCATATTTTTTGGAAGGGATAAAAAAATTGGAGAAGCGTTGGACGAAGTGTATAGAGCTCAAGGGGGACTACGTTAAAAAATAAAATTATTTATTTATCAAAAAATTTGTGTTTTATTCCAAAAGTCACGGACTTATTGACCTCGTAGTGTAAATAGTGTTAAGGAATCAGTTGCAACTGCGAATGACAAGCCTGCAGAAAGTTTACCTAAAATTAGTTTACCAATAATTTCGGGGAAATATTCCGAATGGGTTAGCTTTCGGGATTTATTTATTTCTTTAATACATTAAAATTCTTGCATTGATGACGTCCAGAAACTTCACTACCTCAAAAGCAGTGTCACTGGTGAAGCCGAACAGCTTTTAAGGTATATGCCAACAACCGCTGACAATTATAGTGTTTGTTGGAACCAGTTAGAAACTAGATATAATAATAAGAGATACTTATCAAATAATATTCTAGCTAGGTTAACCAACCAAAAGGTTATAGTTATAGAGTCGGCAATAGCTATTAAAGGCTATTTTTTTAATTATCTACTTCTTATCTTCGTTTTAATTTTCGTTTGTTTATTTTGACTTTCGTTTGTTTTAATAACTGTTTTATTTGTAATAAGTATTAACTGTTTTGTTTGTTTTGACTTATTTTTCGTGTTTGTGACTTGTGTGTGACTTTTTAATCCTAAAATGTCTTCGCCACCACGCGTTACTATGGTATAATGATGATGTGCTTATGCACTTAAGCATTTGGGAATGTCGCAGAGGCATTGAGGATTTACCGGAGGTGATATACTCATGCCCGCCATCTTTCTGACTCCCGTATTCATTTTCTTTTCACTTATTTTTCTTAATGAGAACAAAAAATTTAAAGTAATTAAATGTTAACTTAACAAAAGTTAGTAAATAGGTACTTGAATGTTATTAGAACTTTAAATAAACTGATGCCTTTTCATCTGTTATCGGATGATTTGTACAGTATTCTCCGAGCAAAGTAACCACTCTTGAAATACTGTAGTGCCTGGGACAGTTGGTTTGAAATGTCGTATGGTTGCCCAAGCACATACGGCATTCTCACAGCATAGTCAGTCAGTCCAGAGGAATGACTGGTCAATACGTTTGCGGCCAACCATTTGCGGATTTCCTTACGATGTTTTCCTTCACCGTTAGAGCGTCCGTATAATGTACTTGAGATCTGAAAAAGTCTCATTGCTACACGCCACAACACGGGAATCGAACCTGCACTCTCTCGAGTGCGAATCAAACTGTCTACCCACTAGGCCACGGACCTATCTAACTTTAAAGAAGGTTGTTATTAATCTATGCAATTTTCGTGGTTTATTTACTACATACGGTACAGCTGCTAGTATCAGCTGATTTTCTCCTTATACCTACCATTATATACCTCCGACCGCCAACTCCGCCCGTGTGGATATGTAATATGTAATGTTAATGGGACTAGTCATATATATATATATATATATATATATATATATATATATATATATATATATAAGTCGGGAGAATATTCATATAATCTCAGAAATCGTGAAAAAGACGCCCTAAAAAAACAAAATATGTTAAGCTAATAAGCGATTTAATATCGTAGGTTATTATTACCTTAGATGAAAATTAATGTAATCTAAGGTATTTAATAACAATGTTTAATTTAAAAAGTGTTAAAAGTGCCAAATCGTTAGATTTTATTTTATTCGCGATTTGCGAGAATTTCCTTCGATTCTCGGAAATCATGGATAAACGTTGCATTTCGGTATATCGATAGATCAGAGCTCATATCGGTAGAAATACTGAAAAATCAGTAGGTTTGAGACCATTGCTTCAAAGCAAAATCCAATTTGACACTTGGACTGATAAGTGATAAGATATTTTCTTATTTAGGGTGATACGGCATAAAACAATTGCCAGTTTAGAGTTAAAAAGGCGGGAAAATATAATTTTCGTACAAGTCCAAAGTCTAGCCAAAGTCCAAATAAATCGTTAGGTACTGCAGTCAATCATCAACATCATCAATAAGTCAAGTCAGTCGATTCGTTAAAGTAATAGACGCTTAACTGAAACTACCTGGAGAGTTTTGGAAAGAAAACAGATTACAGAATCTATGTATAGGGTCAGGTGGGGTAAATGCGAGCATGATAACTAAAATGACATATTGAACTGATGCCAACTTTTTTGTTTATTATCGTATAAATATAATAATTACCATGTGTATTAAGCATTTAGTAATCTACAATTTCACGTTATTGATTACTTATAATCGTGAGTTAACATAATTTTATCAAGGTGAAAATAAAATGACATTGACTTGTCACATTTACACCGTGAAATGGGGCTAATGTAATAATATTCATCAGTTTATTAATAATGCATATAAAACCAAATCAGGGGTAATAGTAAAAAAATACTAACATTTTATTATTTTTCAGTTTTTATTTCAGTGAGATCGAGTGAAGACTTACAAAGTTATGAACTTTTTCTTAGAGGATAAAACAATATTCTTAAATTAGTTAAAGAAATACAAAAAGGATTCTTAATAGATAATTATGTTTTTAAACTTATAATCGAAGTGTATTATACCACGCTTAGTAATATTAGGATTAGGAAGTAACTTGACAATTGCATTAGAAGTAACCAAATCAACATCGTCAACTGTAGGCCATACAAATGCTGTGCCCTTGCGGAGTACAAATTTAACCTCCCAACGATCGTGTATCATTTTTTGCACGCAACCAACGTAAAGTTTTTGTCCTTTTATCAAACTATATTTAACGATAACCCATTTATTACTTCTTATATCCAGGTCAGTCTTTTCATTTTCTATTTTATTTTCTTTATCCATTTCCTCCATTGCTATTTCGTCACCTGACTCCAAACCTTCGAATTCCTCTTCCATCCAGTCGCTTTCATCAGAATTTGCATAGTGAACCTCATTATCTGAACCTATGCAAAACCATCGCATTTACCCCATACCATGCAGTTACCTTTGCCCCAACACCAACATTTTAAGGGGTAAATGTAATAACATACATAACACAACAATTCGTAGAAGATTAGTGAAAAATCAATATTTAGATACATTCTCACACCAAATACTATCACACAATTTAAAAATAAAATTTAAAACTTACGTTTATTTCAAGATGAACTTCGATTAAAAGTTAGGTTATAAATTTGCACGTCACGCGGCGGCGCTGTCACTCGGCAAAAGACATTTCATTTTCCTGTCAAGTTGTCATACTTCCGCGGGAATTTGTCTATGGTTAGTTCAAGAAGTACTTGAGTCGCATCAGAGATGACAGCACTAGTTTCGTTAGTAAAATAAATTATGAACGCGACTGCTTACAAATACCCCGTTATTACAAATGCCCCACCTGACTATAGCACACTTTTCGAAGTTGTACCAATTGCCCAGACTTGTGCACGTTAACGAATATTTTATATTTTACCAATATTACTCATTAAGAACCGAAGTAACACAAATTTGTGGAAGAAAAACAAAACGTCACTCTTCTACATCCCCGTTAAAACTCCAAGTTGTGAACTTGTGAAGTGTTGCGACTTTGGTGACTTTATGAATTCTTTTCAGAAGAACCCTGCTATGAGAAACGCATATTTCGAGAAATAAATATTCAAGACTGTAACGCGCATTGTTAGTTGACTGACATATGATATTGTAAGAGAAATCCTTCCTGATGTAAATACACACACCCCCACCCCTGCCAATTTCACGATCATTACTTACAGGTGTAAACACAGGTAAGGGGTACAACGTAGATGGTAAAGAAGGTTTGAGCCAAGACTCCGACACCATAATACAGTCCACCGGTGCATCATTAAACGTTGTCAGAAGGTCCGAATAGTGAGCCGGAATACTTTGGGCATTGATATGAGCGATGTTAAGACAGGAATATTTACGGGCGAAAATATCATGTTTTAATTTCATATCAAGCGGAATGACGTCAATGAAAGAATCATCATCAGATAGAGTAGGTTTACTGGTGGCATGGCACTAAGGAAATCATCGGATGATGCTTCAAGAGCAAAAGCTATCCTCATAAATATTATGTAAATCATCACTTCAGTTCATATTAATAATTATATAAATATTCAATATAATATAATGTATAAAAACTATTAAATTTATGTGTAACTTAAACTATTTATAGAGATATAAATATATTTTTTTTAATAAACAGAAACATTTTTTTGTCTTGTCTGAATCCAATTTGTTTTAATGTTACATTAATTAAAAAACAATAGGGAATATGCATGTCACAACAAAATAGACAAAATATTTTTATTTGTAATCTTTATCGCTAAAAAAACATATCTGTACAAATGTTTTTAAAATTTATCGTGAATTAATAGTGAAATTTAATCATAAAAAAGTGGTTTTTTTTAAATCCCTCGCAAATTTCAAAAAAGGATATATCCAGGCGGAACGAAACGTGACGTCATCGTATAGACGCACGTGTATCAACTTAAAAAACTCTAGTTATTTTATATTTAAGGTGGAAGGTATTAAACCATTGCCAGTGTCAATTTTCATTGTGTCAAGTGAAACAGAATTTTCGTATAAGGCTGGGACTATATTATGATCCGGAATCCAGAAGGCCGAAGAAAATTCTGAGCATTGGAAATCGAACTCTGCGCTAATATAATAGAGTTGAAAATCAAACATATGAGTGTTGAGACAAATAGCAATGTCGTAACTTTCATTTTCAACTCTATTGTATTAGTGCAGAGTTCTATTTTCAGTGCACTGAATTTTCCAGGGCCAGGTGGATTCCGGGTGATATCGTCCCAGCGTAATAAATCTAAGAGTAGAGAAATCTCGACCCTCGAAATTTATGTATTTTTTTATAATTCGTATAATGAATGTACGTAATTTACGAATGTAAATAAATAAAAACAAAAAAAAACTATAAATTCTTGACACTAGCAGAATGGTGCAAAACCTTTGCAATCGCCATTGCCATAAATAAAAGAAAGAGGAGTTTTGCCGGGGAAGTCAATAAATTTGTGTTAGTTTGGTTCTTAATATTGTGTAATATTGGTAGAATATTAACCATTAAATATTCGTTAACGTGCACAAGAGTGGGCAAGTGGTACAACTTCTAAAAACGTGCTATTTTGTGTTGCCCTCTAAAACTCCCTAGGAACTTTCAGTACAGCTTCTACCACTTTACTGAATCGACTGACTCGACTCATTGACTGCACTGACTATCTATTTGGACTTTGACTAGACTTTAGATTTGACGATTTAGGAATACGGTGTTGAAAATTGAAACGAAAGTTCTATTTCCCGCCTTTTTAACTTGACACTGGCAAATAGTTTTAAGATAAGCCGACGCCATATATTAAAAGAAAAACTGTCAACTGTCTACTTTAGGTACGATTACGTTGGGACCATGGAGCATGGAGAATAGAATCAAGGAGTACCATCTCCATACATGAAAAGTGTCCGTAAAATAGCGTTAAATAGGGGGCGCTACAGACGCAGACGGGATAAAGCGGCAAAATTTAAATGTATAATTAAATCTTAGCATCTTCTTCGGTTTTATATATAAAAATATTTTCGACTACATATACGAGTAATTAGAATTTTCATGATTTACTGAATTAACTACTTTTAATCTACTAAAGTCGTCAAAAATTTTAAATAACTAAACTCAACTAACTTCACTCCATGTCTTATTGCTAACTTCATATCACACCCTTTTCTGACTCTAGCGCCATTATGGCCAGTTTTGGAACTATTATTTAATTACTTTTGTCGGACACTTTTTAGCTTTTTTGCCTTAGAGAGATGGTACTCCTTACCTCTATTCTCCATGCCATGGAGAATAGAAGTAAGGAGTACCATCTCTCTAAGGCAGAAAAGCTATGGGTAGTTTTCCAATTGCAGCACGAAAGCGCAGTATGCGGCATAATGCTCAAAGTTGAATGTTTCAACTACAGCAAATCGATACCAACTCATTTGTTTTTTCTATAGGTTGGCATTGATCGAAATATTATTTATACTTTCGTATACTTTATATAACTGTTTTTTTTTCTTGGCGCGAATTTGAAAAGGCGCGCATCTTAATGTTTTCAGAATTGAACAAAAATTTTATTTATTATTATTTTGTTTGTAAATAAGTATAAATAGCTTTATTTTAAATAAATATAGTGCATAAATAATAAAAATGGACGGAAACGAGGCGGGCGGGGATAACCCGCCCACCTCAAAGAAAAGACCTCGGCCTCCTGATGATCCTCGGGGGGCTTCAAGTGCTGGCGGCGGAGGTGGTGAGAGTAACTTTTTAGCTTATAGAAAACCAAATTATAAGAGACTATATTCCGAAAATTCGATCAACACAGAATTCAAAGTATTTATAGAAAGCAAACTAGCACAGGAGAGACTTGGAAATAAAAGTCCAATTAATCTTAACAGTATATTTTCCAACATAAAAGGAGTTGTGGCAATACGGCGTCTTAACGCAAATAAGATAGTTGTGATATTTAAACAACATAACACGGCCAATAATTTTATCAACAATATTAACATTCTCGAAAAATATGACATGAAAGCGTATATTCCAGCTGCTCAAATTGAGAAAACTGGCATTATATGATTTGTACTGGCAAATATATCGAATAAAGAACTATTTACTAATTTAACATCTACATATGAAATAATTGCAGTATGAAGATTCATGAGAAAAGTTGGTCATGATCTAATTGGTACACAAACTGTTAGTTAGTTTACCTGACAATATACAGTATGACTTATTTTCCTATAGAGTATTCGATTATGTTGCTCCTTTGCAACAATGTTATAAATGTTTTAAATTTAATCATTCAGCTAAGATTTGTAATGGCAAGCAGCGTTGCTCAATTTGTTCAGGCGAACACTTTTATAAAGAATGTAATAAAACAAATGAGATTTGCTGTATCAATTGCAGTGGGCCTCATCTGGCTATTTCCAAACAATGTCCAATTAAGATAAAGAAAATATTAGGAAAGAAAAATAAAATTACTTATGCAAGCGCTGCCACAACTACAAAAGAAAATGTTGACTTTCCTCCTCTGCCATCACGTCCCATTCCTGTAAATAAAAATGTAAATAGTGTAAATAATATGTCTCAAAGTGTAAATAAACATGTAAATAAATCTGTAAATATTAAACCTATCGCTCAAGATGTAATTATTACTGATATTAAATCTCAAATAATTGGAAACAGTGATGTACTTATGGCCCTAGTACACACTCTGGTTCAAGTAGGTAATAAAAATGATGATGAACCTATTGCCACATCATTAATTAAAGATATGCTTATTAAAAATCTGTCAACATAATGGGTACGCAATCTCGTGATTCATCATTTCTACTCATTGCGCAATTCAATGTTCAAAGGAATAAATAATAAAAAACCTCTTCTTACTAAATTTTTAAATGAAAAATTTATTGATATTTGTCTAATAAATGAAACATGGTTAAAAGTCCATCCATCTTTTCGTATCTCTGGTTATAATTTTTACAACAAAAATTCTAAAAACCCACGTAATGGTGTTGGAATATTGGTTAAACCATATTTAAAACACAATATTATAAATACAACCTTTTATGAAGATATACAAACAATAGCTATATGTGTAGGTATATACTGAGGATACAACATTGACTATTCTCTGTGTATACTGTCCTCCCTGCAGTGGGCACATAAGAATGAATAAATTGTACTATATTATAAGAGATTTACCAATACCCGTTTTTATAAGCGGTGACTTCAATGCACATCATATTGCTTTTGGATGTCTGTTCACCAAAAGTCGAGGTCAAAATTTGTATGATTTGATGAATTGATGAATTTGTTTTATGCATTTTGAATAATGGTAGCTTCACAACAGTAAATTATCCTACACGCAATCCCTCAGCAATAGATGTAAGTTTTGTTAGTCCACATTTGGCCCCACTTTGTGAATGGTTTGTACATGATGATACCATGGGTAGTTATCATTATCCAACAATTACAAACATTACAATGTGCATTGAAAGAAACGCAATCAACGAGTATGATGACAGATTTTTATACCATAAAACAGATTGGGCTAAGTATAAAGAATTATCTAGTTCAGTCTTTCATGAAATGATGGTTAGTGAAGAGGACCCAATGAAATCTTATGAGGAATTTTGTAGCAGGCTTGATAAACTTAAGCAAATGGTTGTTCCTAGATTTACTAGAACCAACTTCAGGAGTAGACCACCAGCCCCCTGGTGGAACACTATATGTGAACAAGCCATCATTAAAATCTTATGAAGCTCTGAAACTTTACAGAGACGATCCTACATTAGACAATTACATCAATTATAAAAGAATAGATGTCTAAAAAAGCGTACTATAAAAGAGCAAAAGAAGAATAGTTGGAATAGTTTTTGTAATAGTTTTAATAGAACTACTCATCAGCAAAATCTGGAATCTCATTAAAAGATTTAAGGGTATTAGAACTGGTAATAAGTCTAACTATCAGATAATTCCAATTTAGTTGATCCGAACTTATTAGAAAATAATTATTTTAATTCTAATAATGAAAATCCTCAATCAAGGTTTCTATTGGATCCTTTTACATGATCTGAATTTTTAATGAGTATATGTTCTAGGAGAAATACTAGTCCTGGTTTAGATGATTTTCCGTATTTATTAATAAAATATTTACCTGATACCATACAAAAAATATTTTTGAACATTCTAAATAGTCTTTGGCATAAAAAGTTAATACCAAGTTCATGGAAAACTCAATGTGTGATACCCATACTTAAACCAGATAAATCTCCTGATCAGGCTAGTTCATATCGTCCAATCTCCCTATCGTCATGTCTTGGAATGATATTTGAAAACATGGTGAAGTCTCGCATTGACTGGTATGCAGAATCTAATACTATTGTGGCGATGTATAGTAAATATAATATTTTATATTTTATAAATTGTTATTTGCATACGGTGCGGCGCGTATAGGTAGTACCTACTTCAGGATGCGCAGGCTTCGGGCGACCCGTTTAACAGTCTGAAACGAACCTCGGTCCAGAAGGCTGCGCGCGCACATATAATTTTACGTTATTAGTTTTTTAAGTCTAATTGTGTGTACCTTTTTCACTAAAACTGTGTCGTGTTAGAAAGTGGACAATATACGCGTATAAACTATAATAGGTGTCGATTATTTGTTTTAACTCCTATAGTGGTGACCCGATCGAACACTCGCACGTGCTTATCGCTCGCGTTCTTCCATAAAAACAATCTAAAGTCTTATCTTTCGCAAGCTTTTGTTCGCTTTATAGTAAATAGTGCAGTTTTATAACATTTACATTACGATGTCTAGTTCGGACAGTGAATATAAAGACGTTTCGGACGCAATACCTGACGAAGTGTGTCGTGTATCGGTTAAAGTTCCGCCATTTTGGTCAAATGAACCGGCGTTATGGTCGTACAACTGGAAGGGCAATTTGCGTTAGCGAATATAACTACTGATGCGACTAAATTTTACCACGTTATATCTAACCTGGACTATAAATATGTGTGCGAGATAAAAGATATTAACAAAGCCGCCAGCTGAAAACAAATACGAGAAAATCAAAACGGTATTGATATCGCGTTTGTCAGCCTCGCAAGAACAAAAAGTTCGACAACTTTTGACCCTTGAGGAGCTCGGGGACAGGAAACCATCCCAGTTCCTGCGTCATCTAAGGAATTTAGCTGGTTCTGAGGTTACCGAGGAATTTATACGTTCGTTGTGGACCAATCGTCTGCCTAGTCACATACAGGCTATTATAGCCGCCCAGGCAGATTTGCCGCTGCATAATCTTGCACAAATAGTGGACAAAATCCACGAGATAACCATGCCACCGGCACCGCACGTAGCTGCTGTCTCTAGTCACGCGTCTGCCGGGGAATCGTCATCTTCGACTGTGGTTATCGAACAGCTCACCTCGCCGCATCGATGACCTGTCACGCAAGGTGGCCGCGCTGTCCACGGGTACGCGCTCGCGTGCCATGAATCGTTCCAGTTCTCCGCACTGGCGTCGTCGGTCTCGCAGCCGCTCTGGTGCCGGCCCGAGACACTGCTGGTACCACCGCCGCTTCGGGAGTAAGTGGACGAAGTGCAGGTCTCCGTGTTCCTATCGTGCGGGAAACGAGCCGGGCAGTCAGTGAAGGCGGCAACATCTGACTACAATGGAGTATCTGGTGGCCGTGTATACGTGAGTGATAAAAAAACTAAAGTGCAATATTTAGTGGACACCGGTTCCACGTATCCACGTAAGTACATTAATCGTGATAAGCGCTGTGTTAAAACGGAATATGAGCTTTTCGCTGCTAATGGTTCCGTTATTCACACATATGGCTGGTTAACGCTATCATTGGACTCAGGCGTGATTTTACGTGGCGTTGCATAATAGCTGACGTCACAAAACCCATCATAGGCATTATTTGTCACATTTTAACTTGCTTGTTAATGCTAGATATAATCGCTTAGTTGATAATGTCACTTCACTCACTGCTTTCGCTACGCCCGCACCTTCGACTCCACATCAAATTAAATCTGTAACAACTAATACTTCACAGTACCATTGTCTACTTTCGAAGTTTCAAGACATCAGGCGCCCAGCTGGAGATCTTTCTACTCGTAATATTAAGCATAGTACGAGGGCGGCACTGAAAATTTCGGGAATCAAGGAAGTGACACAACATTACTATTTAAAAATGTATTTATTGCTTTGCGAAGTATTCTCCGCGAAATTTGACACATTTTTCCATACGATGGAACCAATCATTGAAGCAACCATTCCATTCGGAAGTTGTGGTCTCCAAAATAGTGTTGGCAAGTGAAATAATGGAAGTCAGTGATACCTCCGCCGCCAATTGTGTGATTTGCTCTAAAAATAAAAAGTAGAAAATAAAAAGTGTTATACTTAGTGCGTTATTCAAATATATAAAAAGTACTGTGGGAACTATTTAAAGTGATTATTTAAAAGAAACACCTCAAAAATATAAGACTTGGCTTAAAGGTCTTGTTGCCAGGCCATTAAATCTTCAAAAAAAATCTATATATAACTTAATAATACTATACTTTCGTTTCGTCGTTGTTTTTTTGGAAAGAATAAAAGTTAATTCATACTGTGTTAAAAGAATAAATATAAGTATGGATGAAGGTACAAACATTGACTATTTTTTTTATATTCCACCATTGATAACTAATAATACATCTACGTATTCCACATTTTTTTTCAACGCTGAACTTAGCGCACTCTACCGGTGCATTTGAAAACTAATTCACGTTCCAATTATGCTTCAGCATAATTCGGCATTATGCGCCACTGAGTCGCACTATGCTCTATAATAATTAAAAAACTACCAGTGTCCGACAAAAGTAATTAAATAATAGTTCCAAAACTGGCCATAATGGCGTTAGAGTGGCAAGGGTGTGTGCTATGAAGTTAGAATTTTTGATGACTATGACTAGTTTTTAGTAGTTAATTCAGTAAATCATGAATATTCTAATTACTCGTATAGTCGAAAATATTTTTATATATAAAACCGAAGAAGATCCCAAGATTTAATTATCTGTTCAAATTTTGCCGCTTTACACCCTTGCGTCTGTAGCGCCCCCTATTTAATGGACACTTTTCATGTATGGAGATGGTACTCCTTACTTCTATTCTCCATGGTTGGGACGTCATCACACACAACTCAAGCGCGCGAAAATGGCTTTTTAAATCGCCCAAAATTATTGTGATTTTGAAAACTTTTTCCAGCATAATGGATAATATTTTGGATGTGTTATATATTTAAAAAAACAAACAGTTTAAAAAAACATGCATATTCCCTATTGGTAAGTATTAATAATAATTATTTTTAAATTCGAGTGACAAAACATAACTTGTGATTCCTATCGCTTTTCTACTTTGCTGTACAATATGAAAGTGGATCTATAAGGAATAGGTTTTTTGAAAAGCGTATCTACAAGAAGAGTGTACCTACAAGGAATAATTATTCTACTTTTTATCCCGGTAACGTGTACGGTTCCAGCGTGATTTTGCGCGTACGAAATATCGGAAAACATCTAGTATTTAATGTAGAGAAAAGAGCTAGGTCGTCGGTAGTCCGTAGCCAGTACCGTTTTAGAAGGCACAATAAAAAACACATGTAAACAAGCAAATTTAATTATCATTATTATTATTAAATACACTATTAGCAAATATACAATCATCTTATTCACAGCAACCATCACGCCCGCCAAGCCTTTGGTCAAATCTTTACATCTACTTTTTTTGGTTAAGTTAAAAACTCTTATAAATAAATTTAAACATTTTTAAATACAACACTAAATAAACAGCACTGTTCTTTACAAAATAATCGAAAATACATACATCAATGGTTGACAATTTTGGTATGAAGATTTGACCATGCCATCTCACTATCATAATAATAGTTAATAATATTAATATAAGTAATAAGATATAAACAGAAAGCATGAGATCGATACATCTAAAGACAACCCACCAATAGGACTACCGCGAAACAATCATTCACATTAAACAACCACCAAATATTACTTGAACCTGTTTAGAGAATACAGCAATAATTACAATACAAATAATAATCATTACACAGTTAACCATTTTTTATGGTTAATATATTTCTAGTAATAAGAACAATTATTATTATAAAATTAATAATATAAAGGCAACATCTCTGTAATCAGTTGACTGAGTATTCATGGATGTTACTCCAGCATGCGTTGTGCGTTACGACAACTTTACACAATTTAATTAATATTATATCTAGCAATATCCCGCGAAAAAATACCTACACCCTGCAAGCAAATGTGTGAGTGCACGCATAAGCATGCGTACAGCACCCCTCCCTCCTCCCACACTGCTTATGCGTACACTCAGAAACAAGATCGAGCAAACACCACCACCACAGAAGCCACAATGTCAGCAAGATCGTGCAAGGCCCCACGCGTTTCGCCCCCAACCCGGAGCATCCTCAGGAAGTGAACCTGCGAACAATGTTCGTTAGTTTGACTAACGAGTTTTGCAACCTGCATGGTGTCTAACGTGTGGCCTTGCACGATCTTCCTGACATTGTTGCTTGTGTGGTGGTGGTGTTTGCACGATCTTGTTTCTGAGTGTACGCACACGCAACACATATACTTGCAGGTTGTGGGTATTTTTCGCCGGATATTGCTAGATATAATATTAATTAAATTGTATGCTATGGATTTCCGCAAAGTAACGCCTGATTCTATTAACTAACTTTACACAAACTTAAGAAAACAGCTCCGAGCCTATTGGCACCATATCTCTGTATCTACTTAAAAATAATTTAATAGTTACAAGTAGAAGGCACAAGATTTAGGTAAAGTTATATTACTTCTATCGTATCTTATAAACGACGCTAACTCATTCTCACCCCGAGTTCGTTTATAACTTTAAATAAACAATCGTTTGCTATAATCTAATTGGATGGTATCATCATATATTTTTTTCACTTACATAAATACATATTCCTACTTCTGTTATATCTGTACGATCTTAGTATCTAATGTGCGACTTATCTATACAAGGTTTATGATCTCTCCTGTTATACCAAAGCAGTAAAAATGAAATTATTAAAACAAAAGTGGACTTGCTGAATACTCGTACAAACCGTTGCGACCGGCGTCTGCGCCGGCGGGACAGTCATAAACCTAGTACATGTGCTAACGCAAAACTAAAATAATGAATATCACATACGTTTTCGAATTGGAAGATTGGTAAATGTCGATCGTATTGTTCATCACACACATACACGTTACAGTAAAACCAATTTGCTAATAGTTTTCGACAATCTTCGTTTTTCTATAGACATGAGAGACGATGTATGAAAAACGAGGATTCCCGAAAACCATTGACGTCGTTGTCGTACTGTACATCAACTAGTTTTTTGTGAAGTTAACAATTCCTACTGCTGTAATTTAACATAACATATTTTTTTTACTTGCGAAGTAATTACAATTTATAATATTATTACTTAAAAATATATCGCTTACTTAAACGTCTCTTTAGAACGTCTCGAAGAGGTGGTTAATAACACTTACAGGAGCTGCCGGTAAATGGATTAACTATGCACTTAAACACTAAAGTCTAAATCGAAACTTTGTTTTATTGACTTACAATACGCACGAATACGATCGACAATCTCTAAGGCCAACAAAGAGATAGGAAAATTATTAAGGCACTAACCATGCGTCAAATTTGTCAAAGGATCGGTTTGAATGGCTCCGTACGACAATAACTATCAAAGTCACTCTCCCGTAGTAGGTTTCTAGTAGTTTGCCGCAAGTTTCGACGAACTTATGAATATGGGCATCGATAAATTATTATTATTTTGTTTGTAAATAAGTATAAATAGCTTTATTTTAAATAAATATAGTGCATAAATAATAAAAATGGACGGAAACGAGGCGGGCGGGGATAACCCGCCCACCTCAAAGAAAAGACCTCGGCCTCCTGATGATCCTCGGGGGGCTTCAAGTGCTGGCGGCGGAGGTGGTGAGAGTAACTTTTTAGCTTATAGAAAACCAAATTATAAGAGACTATATTCCGAAAATTCGATCAACACAGAATTCAAAGTATTTATAGAAAGCAAACTAGCACAGGAGAGACTTGGAAATAAAAGTCCAATTAATCTTAACAGTATATTTTCCAACATAAAAGGAGTTGTGGCAATACGGCGTCTTAACGCAAATAAGATAGTTGTGATATTTAAACAACATAACACGGCCAATAATTTTATCAACAATATTAACATTCTCGAAAAATATGACATGAAAGCGTATATTCCAGCTGCTCAAATTGAGAAAACTGGCATTATATGATTTGTACTGGCAAATATATCGAATAAAGAACTATTTACTAATTTAACATCTACATATGAAATAATTGCAGTATGAAGATTCATGAGAAAAGTTGGTCATGATCTAATTGGTACACAAACTGTTAGTTAGTTTACCTGACAATATACAGTATGACTTATTTTCCTATAGAGTATTCGATTATGTTGCTCCTTTGCAACAATGTTATAAATGTTTTAAATTTAATCATTCAGCTAAGATTTGTAATGGCAAGCAGCGTTGCTCAATTTGTTCAGGTGAACACTTTTATAAAGAATGTAATAAAACAAATGAGATTTGCTGTATCAATTGCAGTGGGCCTCATCTGGCTATTTCCAAACAATGTCCAATTAAGATAAAGAAAATATTAGGAAAGAAAAATAAAATTACTTATGCAAGCGCTGCCACAACTACAAAAGAAAATGTTGACTTTCCTCCTCTGCCATCACGTCCCATTCCTGTAAATAAAAATGTAAATAGTGTAAATAATATGTCTCAAAGTGTAAATAAACATGTAAATAAATCTGTAAATATTAAACCTATCGCTCAAGATGTAATTATTACTGATATTAAATCTCAAATAATTGGAAACAGTGATGTACTTATGGCCCTAGTACACACTCTGGTTCAAGTAGGTAATAAAAATGATGATGAACCTATTGCCACATCATTAATTAAAGATATGCTTATTAAAAATCTGTCAACATAATGGGTACGCAATCTCGTGATTCATCATTTCTACTCATTGCGCAATTCAATGTTCAAAGGAATAAATAATAAAAAACCTCTTCTTACTAAATTTTTAAATGAAAAATTTATTGATATTTGTCTAATAAATGAAACATGGTTAAAAGTCCATCCATCTTTTCGTATCTCTGGTTATAATTTTTACAACAAAAATTCTAAAAACCCACGTAATGGTGTTGGAATATTGGTTAAACCATATTTAAAACACAATATTATAAATACAACCTTTTATGAAGATATACAAACAATAGCTATATGTGTAGGTATATACTGAGGATACAACATTGACTATTCTCTGTGTATACTGTCCTCCCTGCAGTGGGCACATAAGAATGAATAAATTGTACTATATTATAAGAGATTTACCAATACCCGTTTTTATAAGCGGTGACTTCAATGCACATCATATTGCTTTTGGATGTCTGTTCACCAAAAGTCGAGGTCAAAATTTGTATGATTTGATGAATTGATGAATTTGTTTTATGCATTTTGAATAATGGTAGCTTCACAACAGTAAATTATCCTACACGCAATCCCTCAGCAATAGATGTAAGTTTTGTTAGTCCACATTTGGCCCCACTTTGTGAATGGTTTGTACATGATGATACCATGGGTAGTTATCATTATCCAACAATTACAAACATTACAATGTGCATTGAAAGAAACGCAATCAACGAGTATGATGACAGATTTTTATACCATAAAACAGATTGGGCTAAGTATAAAGAATTATCTAGTTCAGTCTTTCATGAAATGATGGTTAGTGAAGAGGACCCAATGAAATCTTATGAGGAATTTTGTAGCAGGCTTGATAAACTTAAGCAAATGGTTGTTCCTAGATTTACTAGAACCAACTTCAGGAGTAGACCACCAGCCCCCTGGTGGAACACTATATGTGAACAAGCCATCATTAAAATCTTATGAAGCTCTGAAACTTTACAGAGACGATCCTACATTAGACAATTACATCAATTATAAAAGAATAGATGTCTAAAAAAGCGTACTATAAAAGAGCAAAAGAAGAATAGTTGGAATAGTTTTTGTAATAGTTTTAATAGAACTACTCATCAGCAAAATCTGGAATCTCATTAAAAGATTTAAGGGTATTAGAACTGGTAATAAGTCTAACTATCAGATAATTCCAATTTAGTTGATCCGAACTTATTAGAAAATAATTATTTTAATTCTAATAATGAAAATCCTCAATCAAGGTTTCTATTGGATCCTTTTACATGATCTGAATTTTTAATGAGTATATGTTCTAGGAGAAATACTAGTCCTGGTTTAGATGATTTTCCGTATTTATTAATAAAATATTTACCTGATACCATACAAAAAATATTTTTGAACATTCTAAATAGTCTTTGGCATAAAAAGTTAATACCAAGTTCATGGAAAACTCAATGTGTGATACCCATACTTAAACCAGATAAATCTCCTGATCAGGCTAGTTCATATCGTCCAATCTCCCTATCGTCATGTCTTGGAATGATATTTGAAAACATGGTGAAGTCTCGCATTGACTGGTATGCAGAATCTAATACTATTGTGGCGATGTATAGTAAATATAATATTTTATATTTTATAAATTGTTATTTGCATACGGTGCGGCGCGTATAGGTAGTACCTACTTCAGGATGCGCAGGCTTCGGGCGACCCGTTTAACAGTCTGAAACGAACCTCGGTCCAGAAGGCTGCGCGCGCACATATAATTTTACGTTATTAGTTTTTTAAGTCTAATTGTGTGTACCTTTTTCACTAAAACTGTGTCGTGTTAGAAAGTGGACAATATACGCGTATAAACTATAATAGGTGTCGATTATTTGTTTTAACTCCTATAGTGGTGACCCGATCGAACACTCGCACGTGCTTATCGCTCGCGTTCTTCCATAAAAACAATCTAAAGTCTTATCTTTCGCAAGCTTTTGTTCGCTTTATAGTAAATAGTGCAGTTTTATAACATTTACATTACGATGTCTAGTTCGGACAGTGAATATAAAGACGTTTCGGACGCAATACCTGACGAAGTGTGTCGTGTATCGGTTAAAGTTCCGCCATTTTGGTCAAATGAACCGGCGTTATGGTCGTACAACTGGAAGGGCAATTTGCGTTAGCGAATATAACTACTGATGCGACTAAATTTTACCACGTTATATCTAACCTGGACTATAAATATGTGTGCGAGATAAAAGATATTAACAAAGCCGCCAGCTGAAAACAAATACGAGAAAATCAAAACGGTATTGATATCGCGTTTGTCAGCCTCGCAAGAACAAAAAGTTCGACAACTTTTGACCCTTGAGGAGCTCGGGGACAGGAAACCATCCCAGTTCCTGCGTCATCTAAGGAATTTAGCTGGTTCTGAGGTTACCGAGGAATTTATACGTTCGTTGTGGACCAATCGTCTGCCTAGTCACATACAGGCTATTATAGCCGCCCAGGCAGATTTGCCGCTGCATAATCTTGCACAAATAGTGGACAAAATCCACGAGATAACCATGCCACCGGCACCGCACGTAGCTGCTGTCTCTAGTCACGCGTCTGCCGGGGAATCGTCATCTTCGACTGTGGTTATCGAACAGCTCACCTCGCCGCATCGATGACCTGTCACGCAAGGTGGCCGCGCTGTCCACGGGTACGCGCTCGCGTGCCATGAATCGTTCCAGTTCTCCGCACTGGCGTCGTCGGTCTCGCAGCCGCTCTGGTGCCGGCCCGAGACACTGCTGGTACCACCGCCGCTTCGGGAGTAAGTGGACGAAGTGCAGGTCTCCGTGTTCCTATCGTGCGGGAAACGAGCCGGGCAGTCAGTGAAGGCGGCAACATCTGACTACAATGGAGTATCTGGTGGCCGTGTATACGTGAGTGATAAAAAAACTAAAGTGCAATATTTAGTGGACACCGGTTCCACGTATCCACGTAAGTACATTAATCGTGATAAGCGCTGTGTTAAAACGGAATATGAGCTTTTCGCTGCTAATGGTTCCGTTATTCACACATATGGCTGGTTAACGCTATCATTGGACTCAGGCGTGATTTTACGTGGCGTTGCATAATAGCTGACGTCACAAAACCCATCATAGGCATTATTTGTCACATTTTAACTTGCTTGTTAATGCTAGATATAATCGCTTAGTTGATAATGTCACTTCACTCACTGCTTTCGCTACGCCCGCACCTTCGACTCCACATCAAATTAAATCTGTAACAACTAATACTTCACAGTACCATTGTCTACTTTCGAAGTTTCAAGACATCAGGCGCCCAGCTGGAGATCTTTCTACTCGTAATATTAAGCATAGTACGAGGGCGGCACTGAAAATTTCGGGAATCAAGGAAGTGACACAACATTACTATTTAAAAATGTATTTATTGCTTTGCGAAGTATTCTCCGCGAAATTTGACACATTTTTCCATACGATGGAACCAATCATTGAAGCAACCATTCCATTCGGAAGTTGTGGTCTCCAAAATAGTGTTGGCAAGTGAAATAATGGAAGTCAGTGATACCTCCGCCGCCAATTGTGTGATTTGCTCTAAAAATAAAAAGTAGAAAATAAAAAGTGTTATACTTAGTGCGTTATTCAAATATATAAAAAGTACTGTGGGAACTATTTAAAGTGATTATTTAAAAGAAACACCTCAAAAATATAAGACTTGGCTTAAAGGTCTTGTTGCCAGGCCATTAAATCTTCAAAAAAAATCTATATATAACTTAATAATACTATACTTTCGTTTCGTCGTTGTTTTTTTGGAAAGAATAAAAGTTAATTCATACTGTGTTAAAAGAATAAATATAAGTATGGATGAAGGTACAAACATTGACTATTTTTTTTATATTCCACCATTGATAACTAATAATACATCTACGTATTCCACATTTTTTTTCAACGCTGAACTTAGCGCACTCTACCGGTGCATTTGAAAACTAATTCACGTTCCAATTATGCTTCAGCATAATTCGGCATTATGCGCCACTGAGTCGCACTATGCTCTATAATAATTAAAAAACTACCAGTGTCCGACAAAAGTAATTAAATAATAGTTCCAAAACTGGCCATAATGGCGTTAGAGTGGCAAGGGTGTGTGCTATGAAGTTAGAATTTTTGATGACTATGACTAGTTTTTAGTAGTTAATTCAGTAAATCATGAATATTCTAATTACTCGTATAGTCGAAAATATTTTTATATATAAAACCGAAGAAGATCCCAAGATTTAATTATCTGTTCAAATTTTGCCGCTTTACACCCTTGCGTCTGTAGCGCCCCCTATTTAATGGACACTTTTCATGTATGGAGATGGTACTCCTTACTTCTATTCTCCATGGTTGGGACGTCATCACACACAACTCAAGCGCGCGAAAATGGCTTTTTAAATCGCCCAAAATTATTGTGATTTTGAAAACTTTTTCCAGCATAATGGATAATATTTTGGATGTGTTATATATTTAAAAAAACAAACAGTTTAAAAAAACATGCATATTCCCTATTGGTAAGTATTAATAATAATTATTTTTAAATTCGAGTGACAAAACATAACTTGTGATTCCTATCGCTTTTCTACTTTGCTGTACAATATGAAAGTGGATCTATAAGGAATAGGTTTTTTGAAAAGCGTATCTACAAGAAGAGTGTACCTACAAGGAATAATTATTCTACTTTTTATCCCGGTAACGTGTACGGTTCCAGCGTGATTTTGCGCGTACGAAATATCGGAAAACATCTAGTATTTAATGTAGAGAAAAGAGCTAGGTCGTCGGTAGTCCGTAGCCAGTACCGTTTTAGAAGGCACAATAAAAAACACATGTAAACAAGCAAATTTAATTATCATTATTATTATTAAATACACTATTAGCAAATATACAATCATCTTATTCACAGCAACCATCACGCCCGCCAAGCCTTTGGTCAAATCTTTACATCTACTTTTTTTGGTTAAGTTAAAAACTCTTATAAATAAATTTAAACATTTTTAAATACAACACTAAATAAACAGCACTGTTCTTTACAAAATAATCGAAAATACATACATCAATGGTTGACAATTTTGGTATGAAGATTTGACCATGCCATCTCACTATCATAATAATAGTTAATAATATTAATATAAGTAATAAGATATAAACAGAAAGCATGAGATCGATACATCTAAAGACAACCCACCAATAGGACTACCGCGAAACAATCATTCACATTAAACAACCACCAAATGTTACTTGAACCTGTTTAGAGAATACAGCAATAATTACAATACAAATAATATTCATTACACAGTTAACCATTTTTTTATGGTTAATATATTTCTAGTAATAAGAACAATTATTATTATAAAATTAATAATATAAAGGCAACATCTCTGTAATCAGTTGACTGAGTATTCATGGATGTTACTCCAGCATGCGTTGTGCGTTACGACAACTTTACACAATTTAATTAATATTATATCTAGCAATATCCCGCGAAAAAATACCTACACCCTGCAAGCAAATGTGTGAGTGCACGCATAAGCATGCGTACAGCACCCCTCCCTCCTCCCACACTGCTTATGCGTACACTCAGAAACAAGATCGAGCAAACACCACCACCACAGAAGCCACAATGTCAGCAAGATCGTGCAAGGCCCCACGCGTTTCGCCCCCAACCCGGAGCATCCTCAGGAAGTGAACCTGCGAACAATGTTCGTTAGTTTGACTAACGAGTTTTGCAACCTGCATGGTGTCTAACGTGTGGCCTTGCACGATCTTCCTGACATTGTTGCTTGTGTGGTGGTGGTGTTTGCACGATCTTGTTTCTGAGTGTACGCACACGCAACACATATACTTGCAGGTTGTGGGTATTTTTCGCCGGATATTGCTAGATATAATATTAATTAAATTGTATGCTATGGATTTCCGCAAAGTAACGCCTGATTCTATTAACTAACTTTACACAAACTTAAGAAAACAGCTCCGAGCCTATTGGCACCATATCTCTGTATCTACTTAAAAATAATTTAATAGTTACAAGTAGAAGGCACAAGATTTAGGTAAAGTTATATTACTTCTATCGTATCTTATAAACGACGCTAACTCATTCTCACCCCGAGTTCGTTTATAACTTTAAATAAACAATCGTTTGCTATAATCTAATTGGATGGTATCATCATATATTTTTTTCACTTACATAAATACATATTCCTACTTCTGTTATATCTGTACGATCTTAGTATCTAATGTGCGACTTATCTATACAAGGTTTATGATCTCTCCTGTTATACCAAAGCAGTAAAAATGAAATTATTAAAACAAAAGTGGACTTGCTGAATACTCGTACAAACCGTTGCGACCGGCGTCTGCGCCGGCGGGACAGTCATAAACCTA
This sequence comes from Phengaris arion, assembly GCA_963565745.1. NCBI lineage: Eukaryota > Metazoa > Arthropoda > Insecta > Lepidoptera > Lycaenidae > Phengaris > Phengaris arion. The sequence goes on along the minus strand of OY751434.1, from coordinate 16,948,950 downwards.
GTACATGTGCTAACGCAAAACTAAAATAATGAATATCACATACGTTTTCGAATTGGAAGATTGGTAAATGTCGATCGTATTGTTCATCACACACATACACGTTACAGTAAAACCAATTTGCTAATAGTTTTCGACAATCTTCGTTTTTCTATAGACATGAGAGACGATGTATGAAAAACGAGGATTCCCGAAAACCATTGACGTCGTTGTCGTACTGTACATCAACTAGTTTTTTGTGAAGTTAACAATTCCTACTGCTGTAATTTAACATAACATATTTTTTTTACTTGCGAAGTAATTACAATTTATAATATTATTACTTAAAAATATATCGCTTACTTAAACGTCTCTTTAGAACGTCTCGAAGAGGTGGTTAATAACACTTACAGGAGCTGCCGGTAAATGGATTAACTATGCACTTAAACACTAAAGTCTAAATCGAAACTTTGTTTTATTGACTTACAATACGCACGAATACGATCGACAATCTCTAAGGCCAACAAAGAGATAGGAAAATTATTAAGGCACTAACCATGCGTCAAATTTGTCAAAGGATCGGTTTGAATGACTCCGTACGACAATAACTATCAAAGTCACTCTCCCGTAGTAGGTTTCTAGTAGTTTGCCGCAAGTTTCGACGAACTTATGAATATGGGCATCGATAAATTATTATTATTTTGTTTGTAAATAAGTATAAATAGCTTTATTTTAAATAAATATAGTGCATAAATAATAAAAATGGACGGAAACGAGGCGGGCGGGGATAACCCGCCCACCTCAAAGAAAAGACCTCGGCCTCCTGATGATCCTCGGGGGGCTTCAAGTGCTGGCGGCGGAGGTGGTGAGAGTAACTTTTTAGCTTATAGAAAACCAAATTATAAGAGACTATATTCCGAAAATTCGATCAACACAGAATTCAAAGTATTTATAGAAAGCAAACTAGCACAGGAGAGACTTGGAAATAAAAGTCCAATTAATCTTAACAGTATATTTTCCAACATAAAAGGAGTTGTGGCAATACGGCGTCTTAACGCAAATAAGATAGTTGTGATATTTAAACAACATAACACGGCCAATAATTTTATCAACAATATTAACATTCTCGAAAAATATGACATGAAAGCGTATATTCCAGCTGCTCAAATTGAGAAAACTGGCATTATATGATTTGTACTGGCAAATATATCGAATAAAGAACTATTTACTAATTTAACATCTACATATGAAATAATTGCAGTATGAAGATTCATGAGAAAAGTTGGTCATGATCTAATTGGTACACAAACTGTTAGTTAGTTTACCTGACAATATACAGTATGACTTATTTTCCTATAGAGTATTCGATTATGTTGCTCCTTTGCAACAATGTTATAAATGTTTTAAATTTAATCATTCAGCTAAGATTTGTAATGGCAAGCAGCGTTGCTCAATTTGTTCAGGCGAACACTTTTATAAAGAATGTAATAAAACAAATGAGATTTGCTGTATCAATTGCAGTGGGCCTCATCTGGCTATTTCCAAACAATGTCCAATTAAGATAAAGAAAATATTAGGAAAGAAAAATAAAATTACTTATGCAAGCGCTGCCACAACTACAAAAGAAAATGTTGACTTTCCTCCTCTGCCATCACGTCCCATTCCTGTAAATAAAAATGTAAATAGTGTAAATAATATGTCTCAAAGTGTAAATAAACATGTAAATAAATCTGTAAATATTAAACCTATCGCTCAAGATGTAATTATTACTGATATTAAATCTCAAATAATTGGAAACAGTGATGTACTTATGGCCCTAGTACACACTCTGGTTCAAGTAGGTAATAAAAATGATGATGAACCTATTGCCACATCATTAATTAAAGATATGCTTATTAAAAATCTGTCAACATAATGGGTACGCAATCTCGTGATTCATCATTTCTACTCATTGCGCAATTCAATGTTCAAAGGAATAAATAATAAAAAACCTCTTCTTACTAAATTTTTAAATGAAAAATTTATTGATATTTGTCTAATAAATGAAACATGGTTAAAAGTCCATCCATCTTTTCGTATCTCTGGTTATAATTTTTACAACAAAAATTCTAAAAACCCACGTAATGGTGTTGGAATATTGGTTAAACCATATTTAAAACACAATATTATAAATACAACCTTTTATGAAGATATACAAACAATAGCTATATGTGTAGGTATATACTGAGGATACAACATTGACTATTCTCTGTGTATACTGTCCTCCCTGCAGTGGGCACATAAGAATGAATAAATTGTACTATATTATAAGAGATTTACCAATACCCGTTTTTATAAGCGGTGACTTCAATGCACATCATATTGCTTTTGGATGTCTGTTCACCAAAAGTCGAGGTCAAAATTTGTATGATTTGATGAATTGATGAATTTGTTTTATGCATTTTGAATAATGGTAGCTTCACAACAGTAAATTATCCTACACGCAATCCCTCAGCAATAGATGTAAGTTTTGTTAGTCCACATTTGGCCCCACTTTGTGAATGGTTTGTACATGATGATACCATGGGTAGTTATCATTATCCAACAATTACAAACATTACAATGTGCATTGAAAGAAACGCAATCAACGAGTATGATGACAGATTTTTATACCATAAAACAGATTGGGCTAAGTATAAAGAATTATCTAGTTCAGTCTTTCATGAAATGATGGTTAGTGAAGAGGACCCAATGAAATCTTATGAGGAATTTTGTAGCAGGCTTGATAAACTTAAGCAAATGGTTGTTCCTAGATTTACTAGAACCAACTTCAGGAGTAGACCACCAGCCCCCTGGTGGAACACTATATGTGAACAAGCCATCATTAAAATCTTATGAAGCTCTGAAACTTTACAGAGACGATCCTACATTAGACAATTACATCAATTATAAAAGAATAGATGTCTAAAAAAGCGTACTATAAAAGAGCAAAAGAAGAATAGTTGGAATAGTTTTTGTAATAGTTTTAATAGAACTACTCATCAGCAAAATCTGGAATCTCATTAAAAGATTTAAGGGTATTAGAACTGGTAATAAGTCTAACTATCAGATAATTCCAATTTAGTTGATCCGAACTTATTAGAAAATAATTATTTTAATTCTAATAATGAAAATCCTCAATCAAGGTTTCTATTGGATCCTTTTACATGATCTGAATTTTTAATGAGTATATGTTCTAGGAGAAATACTAGTCCTGGTTTAGATGATTTTCCGTATTTATTAATAAAATATTTACCTGATACCATACAAAAAATATTTTTGAACATTCTAAATAGTCTTTGGCATAAAAAGTTAATACCAAGTTCATGGAAAACTCAATGTGTGATACCCATACTTAAACCAGATAAATCTCCTGATCAGGCTAGTTCATATCGTCCAATCTCCCTATCGTCATGTCTTGGAATGATATTTGAAAACATGGTGAAGTCTCGCATTGACTGGTATGCAGAATCTAATACTATTGTGGCGATGTATAGTAAATATAATATTTTATATTTTATAAATTGTTATTTGCATACGGTGCGGCGCGTATAGGTAGTACCTACTTCAGGATGCGCAGGCTTCGGGCGACCCGTTTAACAGTCTGAAACGAACCTCGGTCCAGAAGGCTGCGCGCGCACATATAATTTTACGTTATTAGTTTTTTAAGTCTAATTGTGTGTACCTTTTTCACTAAAACTGTGTCGTGTTAGAAAGTGGACAATATACGCGTATAAACTATAATAGGTGTCGATTATTTGTTTTAACTCCTATAGTGGTGACCCGATCGAACACTCGCACGTGCTTATCGCTCGCGTTCTTCCATAAAAACAATCTAAAGTCTTATCTTTCGCAAGCTTTTGTTCGCTTTATAGTAAATAGTGCAGTTTTATAACATTTACATTACGATGTCTAGTTCGGACAGTGAATATAAAGACGTTTCGGACGCAATACCTGACGAAGTGTGTCGTGTATCGGTTAAAGTTCCGCCATTTTGGTCAAATGAACCGGCGTTATGGTCGTACAACTGGAAGGGCAATTTGCGTTAGCGAATATAACTACTGATGCGACTAAATTTTACCACGTTATATCTAACCTGGACTATAAATATGTGTGCGAGATAAAAGATATTAACAAAGCCGCCAGCTGAAAACAAATACGAGAAAATCAAAACGGTATTGATATCGCGTTTGTCAGCCTCGCAAGAACAAAAAGTTCGACAACTTTTGACCCTTGAGGAGCTCGGGGACAGGAAACCATCCCAGTTCCTGCGTCATCTAAGGAATTTAGCTGGTTCTGAGGTTACCGAGGAATTTATACGTTCGTTGTGGACCAATCGTCTGCCTAGTCACATACAGGCTATTATAGCCGCCCAGGCAGATTTGCCGCTGCATAATCTTGCACAAATAGTGGACAAAATCCACGAGATAACCATGCCACCGGCACCGCACGTAGCTGCTGTCTCTAGTCACGCGTCTGCCGGGGAATCGTCATCTTCGACTGTGGTTATCGAACAGCTCACCTCGCCGCATCGATGACCTGTCACGCAAGGTGGCCGCGCTGTCCACGGGTACGCGCTCGCGTGCCATGAATCGTTCCAGTTCTCCGCACTGGCGTCGTCGGTCTCGCAGCCGCTCTGGTGCCGGCCCGAGACACTGCTGGTACCACCGCCGCTTCGGGAGTAAGTGGACGAAGTGCAGGTCTCCGTGTTCCTATCGTGCGGGAAACGAGCCGGGCAGTCAGTGAAGGCGGCAACATCTGACTACAATGGAGTATCTGGTGGCCGTGTATACGTGAGTGATAAAAAAACTAAAGTGCAATATTTAGTGGACACCGGTTCCACGTATCCACGTAAGTACATTAATCGTGATAAGCGCTGTGTTAAAACGGAATATGAGCTTTTCGCTGCTAATGGTTCCGTTATTCACACATATGGCTGGTTAACGCTATCATTGGACTCAGGCGTGATTTTACGTGGCGTTGCATAATAGCTGACGTCACAAAACCCATCATAGGCATTATTTGTCACATTTTAACTTGCTTGTTAATGCTAGATATAATCGCTTAGTTGATAATGTCACTTCACTCACTGCTTTCGCTACGCCCGCACCTTCGACTCCACATCAAATTAAATCTGTAACAACTAATACTTCACAGTACCATTGTCTACTTTCGAAGTTTCAAGACATCAGGCGCCCAGCTGGAGATCTTTCTACTCGTAATATTAAGCATAGTACGAGGGCGGCACTGAAAATTTCGGGAATCAAGGAAGTGACACAACATTACTATTTAAAAATGTATTTATTGCTTTGCGAAGTATTCTCCGCGAAATTTGACACATTTTTCCATACGATGGAACCAATCATTGAAGCAACCATTCCATTCGGAAGTTGTGGTCTCCAAAATAGTGTTGGCAAGTGAAATAATGGAAGTCAGTGATACCTCCGCCGCCAATTGTGTGATTTGCTCTAAAAATAAAAAGTAGAAAATAAAAAGTGTTATACTTAGTGCGTTATTCAAATATATAAAAAGTACTGTGGGAACTATTTAAAGTGATTATTTAAAAGAAACACCTCAAAAATATAAGACTTGGCTTAAAGGTCTTGTTGCCAGGCCATTAAATCTTCAAAAAAAATCTATATATAACTTAATAATACTATACTTTCGTTTCGTCGTTGTTTTTTTGGAAAGAATAAAAGTTAATTCATACTGTGTTAAAAGAATAAATATAAGTATGGATGAAGGTACAAACATTGACTATTTTTTTTATATTCCACCATTGATAACTAATAATACATCTACGTATTCCACATTTTTTTTCAACGCTGAACTTAGCGCACTCTACCGGTGCATTTGAAAACTAATTCACGTTCCAATTATGCTTCAGCATAATTCGGCATTATGCGCCACTGAGTCGCACTATGCTCTATAATAATTAAAAAACTACCAGTGTCCGACAAAAGTAATTAAATAATAGTTCCAAAACTGGCCATAATGGCGTTAGAGTGGCAAGGGTGTGTGCTATGAAGTTAGAATTTTTGATGACTATGACTAGTTTTTAGTAGTTAATTCAGTAAATCATGAATATTCTAATTACTCGTATAGTCGAAAATATTTTTATATATAAAACCGAAGAAGATCCCAAGATTTAATTATCTGTTCAAATTTTGCCGCTTTACACCCTTGCGTCTGTAGCGCCCCCTATTTAATGGACACTTTTCATGTATGGAGATGGTACTCCTTACTTCTATTCTCCATGGTTGGGACGTCATCACACACAACTCAAGCGCGCGAAAATGGCTTTTTAAATCGCCCAAAATTATTGTGATTTTGAAAACTTTTTCCAGCATAATGGATAATATTTTGGATGTGTTATATATTTAAAAAAACAAACAGTTTAAAAAAACATGCATATTCCCTATTGGTAAGTATTAATAATAATTATTTTTAAATTCGAGTGACAAAACATAACTTGTGATTCCTATCGCTTTTCTACTTTGCTGTACAATATGAAAGTGGATCTATAAGGAATAGGTTTTTTGAAAAGCGTATCTACAAGAAGAGTGTACCTACAAGGAATAATTATTCTACTTTTTATCCCGGTAACGTGTACGGTTCCAGCGTGATTTTGCGCGTACGAAATATCGGAAAACATCTAGTATTTAATGTAGAGAAAAGAGCTAGGTCGTCGGTAGTCCGTAGCCAGTACCGTTTTAGAAGGCACAATAAAAAACACATGTAAACAAGCAAATTTAATTATCATTATTATTATTAAATACACTATTAGCAAATATACAATCATCTTATTCACAGCAACCATCACGCCCGCCAAGCCTTTGGTCAAATCTTTACATCTACTTTTTTTGGTTAAGTTAAAAACTCTTATAAATAAATTTAAACATTTTTAAATACAACACTAAATAAACAGCACTGTTCTTTACAAAATAATCGAAAATACATACATCAATGGTTGACAATTTTGGTATGAAGATTTGACCATGCCATCTCACTATCATAATAATAGTTAATAATATTAATATAAGTAATAAGATATAAACAGAAAGCATGAGATCGATACATCTAAAGACAACCCACCAATAGGACTACCGCGAAACAATCATTCACATTAAACAACCACCAAATATTACTTGAACCTGTTTAGAGAATACAGCAATAATTACAATACAAATAATAATCATTACACAGTTAACCATTTTTTTATGGTTAATATATTTCTAGTAATAAGAACAATTATTATTATAAAATTAATAATATAAAGGCAACATCTCTGTAATCAGTTGACTGAGTATTCATGGATGTTACTCCAGCATGCGTTGTGCGTTACGACAACTTTACACAATTTAATTAATATTATATCTAGCAATATCCCGCGAAAAAATACCTACACCCTGCAAGCAAATGTGTGAGTGCACGCATAAGCATGCGTACAGCACCCCTCCCTCCTCCCACACTGCTTATGCGTACACTCAGAAACAAGATCGAGCAAACACCACCACCACAGAAGCCACAATGTCAGCAAGATCGTGCAAGGCCCCACGCGTTTCGCCCCCAACCCGGAGCATCCTCAGGAAGTGAACCTGCGAACAATGTTCGTTAGTTTGACTAACGAGTTTTGCAACCTGCATGGTGTCTAACGTGTGGCCTTGCACGATCTTCCTGACATTGTTGCTTGTGTGGTGGTGGTGTTTGCACGATCTTGTTTCTGAGTGTACGCACACGCAACACATATACTTGCAGGTTGTGGGTATTTTTCGCCGGATATTGCTAGATATAATATTAATTAAATTGTATGCTATGGATTTCCGCAAAGTAACGCCTGATTCTATTAACTAACTTTACACAAACTTAAGAAAACAGCTCCGAGCCTATTGGCACCATATCTCTGTATCTACTTAAAAATAATTTAATAGTTACAAGTAGAAGGCACAAGATTTAGGTAAAGTTATATTACTTCTATCGTATCTTATAAACGACGCTAACTCATTCTCACCCCGAGTTCGTTTATAACTTTAAATAAACAATCGTTTGCTATAATCTAATTGGATGGTATCATCATATATTTTTTTCACTTACATAAATACATATTCCTACTTCTGTTATATCTGTACGATCTTAGTATCTAATGTGCGACTTATCTATACAAGGTTTATGATCTCTCCTGTTATACCAAAGCAGTAAAAATGAAATTATTAAAACAAAAGTGGACTTGCTGAATACTCGTACAAACCGTTGCGACCGGCGTCTGCGCCGGCGGGACAGTCATAAACCTAGTACATGTGCTAACGCAAAACTAAAATAATGAATATCACATACGTTTTCGAATTGGAAGATTGGTAAATGTCGATCGTATTGTTCATCACACACATACACGTTACAGTAAAACCAATTTGCTAATAGTTTTCGACAATCTTCGTTTTTCTATAGACATGAGAGACGATGTATGAAAAACGAGGATTCCCGAAAACCATTGACGTCGTTGTCGTACTGTACATCAACTAGTTTTTTGTGAAGTTAACAATTCCTACTGCTGTAATTTAACATAACATATTTTTTTTACTTGCGAAGTAATTACAATTTATAATATTATTACTTAAAAATATATCGCTTACTTAAACGTCTCTTTAGAACGTCTCGAAGAGGTGGTTAATAACACTTACAGGAGCTGCCGGTAAATGGATTAACTATGCACTTAAACACTAAAGTCTAAATCGAAACTTTGTTTTATTGACTTACAATACGCACGAATACGATCGACAATCTCTAAGGCCAACAAAGAGATAGGAAAATTATTAAGGCACTAACCATGCGTCAAATTTGTCAAAGGATCGGTTTGAATGGCTCCGTACGACAATAACTATCAAAGTCACTCTCCCGTAGTAGGTTTCTAGTAGTTTGCCGCAAGTTTCGACGAACTTATGAATATGGGCATCGATAA